>OX439440.1:15373396-16747330 GCA_949320045.1 Scotopteryx bipunctaria | reverse complement strand
CTCAGTTTCCAGAGTGTAATTTGTCTATCACGGTTTCTCACCCCAAGCAATAGTTATGTGTAACGTGAGGTGAACTGATGGACTTCGCTGTAAGGTTCGTTAACATAGATATTTCCATTTCAAAAGTGGAGACTGATTTCTCATTCCAAAGTACCTAATTAGTTTTGTTTTAAATTGGTGTTTATCATTAAAGGTGTATTCGTTGGGTGGATTGGATAATGCTGTGACTGGGTCACACTATTAGTTAGTGGTATGAATGACATAATCACATTGCATCCTAAAAAATGAGTAGGGACTTATTGAAATGGTGATAGGCAAATTCAGCGTTGGTTCCTGCTATTTATTTTGCGAATTCATACTTCTGGCAGAGCAGGCGCAATGCGATGTGTTAGAAAGCTCGTGTGTAGATTAGATACCTACATATTTCTGTGTAAAAATCGTATTTTAACTAAGGCATTTTAATTAAAATTTTAATAATTTTTTTATGTTGGCTATTTATATGTAACTATTTACTTAAAATGGGGCTAGTTAATTATACTATATATAATTTTTATAAGAGTTACAAAAATGTACATAGGTTCTTGAACATGTTTGTGCCATTTAAGTTTTTGAGTTTACCTTATTTTTATATCCGCTTTTAGAATTAGGTAGGCAATTTTATTATTTGTATTTTTTTCGTTTTAAGTATTGTATTTGTTTGATTTTATTGTATTACTTAGGCAAGTAAGTACCTAGAGTACCCACTTACACATAAGGCTACAAAGTTTGCAGATAACTTTATTATGTTTGAAGACATAATTTTGAAAATTAAACGAAAATTATGATAATCAAAATCATGATCATCATCATTTTCCTGCCCTTATCCTACTAGGTGGGGTCGGCACACCACGTTTCCCTCCTCCATTTTCTCCTATAACTCACTCGTCATCTCAGCACTCAAAAGATTGATAATCAAAATCACGAAGAAATAAAAAATAGATATTACTTAATAGTTTAAAGTAGTAGGTATGTACATAAAATATTGTTTTATCGCTTTAATTTTTCGCAAGATAGGTGTAAGGGTACCTAGTCCCTACTACCTACCTACCTAGGTAGTAGGTACTTAGGTACCCTATGTTGGAAAATAGTTGTAAGTATTGTAAAATATAGGTAGGTACCCAAGTACTTTTTTTTGTACCTACTACTTATACCTACATACCTAGGAACTTAATGTTTTTGTTTTCTGTTTGTTTATCTACTTAATTACTTACTTAAATATTTTTTGTGTTTGAAGAAACTTTTAAAAGAGGAATTTGAATAAAAAATAATATGATAAATGTTTTGCATTTTCATTCTGAGTGTGATACTTAGGATATAAAAATTATTCTAAGGTGTGATAATGATAATGTAGGTACCTAATAGGTATGAGTCGCGTCATAGTATTCTTATGGTGAGACCTGGTGGTCTAGTTGGTAGTGACCCCGCCTTCCGATCCTAAGATAGTGGGCTTAAATCCAGTCGTGTACCATTGGATTATTCTGTGCGAAAAATGTATGTGCGCTATAGGTAGGTACACCAGTACTCTCAAACGGTGAAGGAAAACATCGTGAGGAAACCCGCTCGCGGCTTAGTCAGCTCCGCACGTATTGACCTCGATGGTATTGACCATGTCTTTCTTGTGGATAAGGCCGACTGAGCTGAGAGGATGGAATAGGTGCTGGGCAAGCTTATTCCATCTTAATTCGTCCCGGGCACTACAGCGTCCCGTTTTTGAAAGTAAAAAGTGGCCTCCTGACGCTGTATCAATCATCTACCTACTTAGGTTACTATAGATCGTAGGTACTATTAAGGTGTAAACATAACACACATAAATCAGTCTAAACTTTTTACAATAATTATAGGAAAGTCTTTGTGTCCTAAGGTTAAAAATTCTTCTTCATTATATTTATTTTGTTGAAGTGGTCGGCCCTCTGATGATTTCACTTTCTCCTTGATTAGGTTTAAGGATCTCTTCATCATCAACAACATTATTCTCTTCTTGTTCTTGCTCTACCTCAGTTATATTTTTACATACGCTTTAAAATAATCTGTAGTTTACTAATGTTGTTATCTGACTGTACAAAATTTCTTGTGGTGAGAAATGGAAACGAATTTTGGGTAGAAACGCCGACAAAATATTATTTATTTTGATGTGGGTTGAAACGCTGACATTATTTGGTATGAAACGGCAAAAATTAATTTGTGGTTAGAACCTGTGGTGCGAAACAGCGCTACACCAAAAGGCCTTACCTATTTAACATATATGGCACGACACGACCTCTATTAGGTCTATAGGGAGCCTAGGCACCTACCTACCAAAACCACACTAGCTACGGCCACTCTACTGTGTTAATTATGCAATAATTATGACCAAACTAATTGAAACCACACAAGTGTAGCCACGATTTTTGGCCTTAACTGGCTGTCGCCGCGGCTTCGCTTGCGTAGTACCCGGATAAAAAAAATAGCCTTATATGTTAATCCAGTACATGTAGGTACTATGTATGCCTATTCCAAGTTTCATTCAAATCCGTTCAGCCATTTAGACGTGATTGAGGCACAAAACATCCTCACAAACTTTCACATTTCTTTTTACTAGGATTACTCGTAGTTGGATTAGAAATTAAAAACACACAATAACAATCACTGAATGACACTATAAGTGTCGACATGGACGGCAGTACCCCTAAGTACGATCTCGACACAAATCTAGACGTACCTACCCGAAGGGTGCCAACGAACGGGACTCTATTACTAAGTCTCCTCTGTCCGTCCGTCTGTACGTCCGTCTGTCAGTAGGCTGTATCTATCTCATGAAATTATTATTTTATGTTAGGTTTGAACCCTAAGTTAAGTTCCGTATCTACCTCAGACATTCTCAGCCTGTACACATTCAACCATCGGTCAGCAAACAGGCCACACAATGGTGTTGATGCCGGAAGCGTGTTATGAAAGTAATGGGGTGGAAAAATAATAAAACCTGTATTTATTATCTCTCATGAAAGTTTTTGGATGTTAACAAAATTTATGCAAAACCTGCTTTGTGAGAAACTGGTGCCTAAGGTAGGTTAGGGTAGGTTAGGGTAGATTTGGTGGAAAAATAATAAAATCTGTATTTATTTATCTCTATGTAAGATTTTGGATGTTAACAAAATTTATGCAAAACCTGTTTTGTGAGAAACTGGTGCCTAAGGTAGGTTAGGGTAGGTTAGGGTAGATTTGGTGGAAAAATAATAAAATCTGTATTTATTTATCTCTATGTAAGATTTTGGATGTTAACAAAATTTATGCAAAACCTGTTTTGTGAGAAACTGGTGCTTGAGGTAGGTTAGGGTAGGTTTGACCAAGGTTTGGGAGCCCGACCATCGGGCGAGCCAATGCACGCGGCCGCGCAGGTGTCCGCTGTGCTCGGACAAGGGCTGCAATGCAAGGCAGACCACAGGATGGGTAGCAAACAATGCTGCCCTCCTAAGGCCAAGGGGAAGCCAGCTCCTCCCCCTTCAGCCCCAGCACCGGAAGGTAGGGCGGCCCCAACAAAAGGGGCCATGGGGGCCTCGTAATGGATCACACCTTACGAGTCCTTCAGTGCAATCTGAACCACTGCCGAGGAGTGCAGGATCTTTTCCTGCAAACCCTCGCGCAGTGGTCGATTGCACTTGCCGTGGTGGCGGAGCCCTACCGTGTCCCGGACCATCCTCGCTGGTTCGGGGACGAATTGGGCGACGTCGCCATTTACTGGGGTGGTGGTCAAGGTGACCCCCCCTGTTCCCCTCTGGAGAAGGGACGGGGCTTCGTAGCTGCGAAGTGGGGTCACCTAGCCGTTGTGGGCTGCTATATCTCTCCCAACTGTACCCTCGTCGAGTACGAGGCGTACCTGGTCGCGGTGGGAAACTGCATACGCAGGTGCCTTCCGCGTCCCGTGCTTGTCCTGGGCGACTTCAACGCTCACTCTCGTGAGTGGGGGAGTCGCCAGGACGACCGAAGAGGAGAGACCATCGTGAATTGGGCGGCGGGTATGGACCTCCGGTTGTTAAATCGGGGGTCTGTAAGCACATGTGTGCGGTGGCAGGGAGAGTCGATTGTGGACCTTTATCTCTCCGGTATAGCCATCAGGATCGCACGAGGATACCGCACGATATTCTATGAGGCGGCTACAATCCTGGCGCGGTTTCCGCCCCTGGACATCTTGGCGGTGATGGACGCGCGTGTGTACGTCCGTCTCCGACAGGATGATGGGAGCGGAACAGCGCCTGCTGAAGTGCGGGTGCAAGAGTGCCGACGTGCGCTCGGGATGTGGCACGAGCGGCTCGAGGAGCCGCGATGCTCGCGCCAACGCGTCGTCGCCGCCATTGCGCCATTCTTCGAAGCCTGGCTGGGGAGGGAACATGGGTAAGTACGTCACCTATAGACTTACTCAGATACTCACCGGGCACGGCTGCTTCAGTGAGTATCTGAGTAGGATCGGACGCGAATCGACACCACAATGCCACCATGGTGGGTAGGACTTGGATTCCGCGCAGCACACGCTGGAGCAGTGCTCAGCGTGGTGCCAGGAGCGCGGAATCCTGGTCAACAGGATCGGGCAGGATCTCTCTCTGCCGAGCGTAGTCGAGGCTATGCTAGCAGATGAGTCGGCGTGGCAGGCCGTAGCCTCTTTCTGTGAGACCGTGATGGTCCAGAAAGATGCAGCTGAGCGAGATCGAGAGAGGGCCGATCCCGCTCGGAGGAGGCAGCGGCGGGGCGCTAACGGCCGCCTCGCACCGCCTGCCCCGTGAGGGGGCGAGTGGTATCCCCTGCCAAACAGGGGACCTTTTGGGTCCGCGGTAGGCTGAAGTGAGGGCTCCGTCTGCCGAATGCGGATCCCGGGAGGGCGGCGACTCTTGTGGCAAGTGTCGTCGTAGCACGCGAGGGTGCCGGGCGTGGCTGTGAGTGCCACTACCGGGACAGTGCTCTAGAGCACGATGCGAGAGGGGCTCCGGTACGTTCCGTATGGAGATCCCGAAGTCCCTTGACATGCATCGAGGCTGGCCACCAGGTGGTTTTTTAGTGGGTCGTCGGGTAGCTTCGACAACCCCACACTGCCCAGCTGCGACCCTCAATCGCAGTTGGGTGTCTGGGAGCAGATTTTTCAACCTGCCAAAAAAAAAAGGTTTGACCAAGGTTTGACACTTGTTTGACACCTGTATAGTATACTCAGACCAAATAAAAAGAAATTCTTTTATTTGGTCTGAGCCTGTTTGGTCACCAAAGAACCAGATGAGTGCTAGTTTCCAACTATGCTTGATAATAAAGTCAATTACAGGAAGATTATTAAAAAGTAGGTAAGATAATACAAGAAGTAACAATGTTTTCTAAATAATCATGGAAATTTATCGTGAGACAAAGTGCTAACGCAATCTACATTTCATGGTACTATGATGAATACCTTGTTCATTTTAATTATAGAGCAGATATTACAAATTTAGTTTATACACCAAAAAATGCAGATCAATGGTTTAAATTTTAAACTACACCATCTTCAATAGTCTATCTACACTAATATTATAAAGAGGGAAGATATTTTGTTTTTTTGTTTGTAACGAATAGGCTCCGAAACTACTGAACCGATTTAAAAAAATCTTTCACCAGTAGATTGCTACATTATTACGGAATAAAATATGCTATAATTTATTTTCAAAAAAATTAGAGATAAGAAAGAAAATTGCAATATTGTAACCCAAGGTAATAAACCCAAAGATGTTTTAGGCGTGCGTTGCAAAAACTATTAATGATAGAACAAAATAATGTACTACAGGTTTACCTATAGGTTTTATTAATGTCTACAAAAAAGTCCGCGAGACAACATAATATCCATCTATTATAGTTAAGTAACAATAACAGCTTTTGTGTTCTAAAATTTAATTACAATGCATGTTGTAGGAACAATGGTTGGTTCCATTCGCGTCATGGTATGAACCTTTATCCAAATAAATTATTTCATCACCAGGACTATTTATTTCTAAGCAAATTGCATTTTAATTCATTCGAATCCGACATTTAGTTTAGAAGTTATATTATAATATTTTCAGAACATTTCTTCCGCAATCGAACCCGCGCCTCTTCCATCTCCGCCGAACAATCGCCCGCCATGCCACCAAGGCCGTATGTAGGTCATTATAATACAAACCAGAGGTCGCCCAGTGAGCGGGCTGCAAGCAGTCCGTGAAAGTCGGATCGATATCCCGAGCACAGATTATAAAGTATTTGAAATACATACATGGGTAGCTTGATTCAAGCACGTTCAGACAATAATTATGCGAGACGAGAGGAGTTTGTTTACTCTATGGAAGACATGCGCCCTCAGAACAATAAAAACGCCACACAGCGGATTTTCTGTAACGCTGCCATTTCCGGCCATTCGCGGAGTGGGACACGTGAGCGGATAACCAATCACAAAACGCCTAAATTCCTAGCAGACTCATTTTAACCAATCAGAATCGATTTGTAGTACGTCGGTAGCGCCAATGGGCTGTCAAGACGGCAGCGGCAGCCCGCAGTGTAAAATACTTCTAGCTAACTAGTTCTTGTGACGACCGGCCATTTTGGCGTTACAATCGCTATGCTGAATTGACTAAAACGCCCTCATTGTGAGAATTTAGAAGCTACTTTCTTAAAATCAGCCAGTTATTTCATGTAATGTAGTGATTATTCGCTCAGTGTGTTATTCTTCTTGTAAAATTACGGCCAAGTGCCTATGTGAAAAGGAATAGTGAGAAACGTTACGTGTGACTGCCTAGGATCTCGAGCCGTGCAAGTAAGTTTCTCTTTCATCAAACACAGTCATTGACGCTAGTCAGCATGCTATCATGGTTGTTCGCGCTATTTTCTGTAAACAATTTACATGAATTAAATCACATTTTGTAAGGAAAAATTGCACAAAGACCGCAGTATTGGAAAGGCGTAGGCTGCCTAAAATGGCGGACAGCTCGTGGCAACTCAACATTTGTACCTAGTACTTGAGTTCCCATGAAATCCCGTAGGCGAATCGATCGATAAATTGAAAAAGCTTCCTCACGATCAGTAAAAGTTAGCTCAAGAATTGTGGTGTCTGATGGTTATATTCGAAGATTGATATATTGTAGGTAAGTATACCAATGCCTGTTCATTTGCGCTCATTGAGCCTATCCCTACAAAATGTGCGTTGTACTGAAAGTGATGACTTCAATTTTTTCTTGTTCCATTTTCCTTTGTGATTCAGTCCACTTAATAGCTTAGTTGTGCATAAAGAAGCAAGTATATAAGCATTCCTTCATTAGATATTAATTATTCATTTATAATCACTATTTTTTTCATCTATAGGTATACACACCCCATATCAACAGGTACCTATGTACTCGGTCATTATTAACTCCCAACTTTTTAATTTTTATGATTTTCCTGGCACAAATTAGTCTGCTTTATATTTGCCTTTCTGGGTATTGTTGATATTATTGTCCTAATTTACATGCATAGATACATCACTAAACCAGTGAGCATGCATGTGCATGACTAATATGATGAGAGTGAATGAAGCAAAATAAGTATGTCAGGATCTGCCTACTCTTAAGGGAGACAGGCATGATTTTATGGATGTACTAGCTTTCGCCCGCGGCTTCGCTCGCGTGATATCCGGACAAAAAGTAGCCTATATGTTATTCCAGCACACCTACTATATATATTCCAAGTTTCATTCAAATCCGTTCAGCTGTTACGGTGTGATTGAGGCACAAACATACATGGTCAAATCCTTATCTCCTCACAAACTTTAGCATTTATAATACTAGTAGGGTGTACATAAAATCATGCCAGTTTCCTGTGGAGTTTGGCATAGATAGATATCATGGATCTCCATTAGATATGATCCTGACATATCAATCAATCAATTTATTTGCAAACACAGGTAGTTTACAAGAAATGGCGTTAGAAGTAAATGAGGTACAATGTTGCTTAACAGCGTACGAAATTCATGCAATCTTATATTATAAGAATCTTTGTCCTGACTGACTGACTGACAGACAACGCACAGCCTAAACCGCTGGACGTAGAGACTTGAAATTTTCAGTGTAGGTAAACCTTGGTACGTAGGGGTGTACTAAGAAGGGATTTTTCAAAATTCAACCTCTAAAGGGGTGAAAAGGAATGAAAACCTGGAATCAATTTTTGGTCTTAGATTGCACATAACCTATATCAAATTAAAGAGCCGATTTTTCTCATTTAGTTGATGTCATAATTACCTGTAAATTCTTTATTTTTGGCATGTTTTTCATGAAAAATAGAATACTTTTATTTTGACATATGACAGCGATGATACCACAGATTAGTAATAGATGATACAAAACATAATTATGGAAAAGGAACTGTCAATGTCAAATTACACTACATTCATAAGGGTCTAAAAAAAATTGTTGCGATAATATTTTGGACTGTTAACACTGCAGGTGGGTTACTTATGTGGCCTTAGAGCAGGGCAGTAGTTGAACTGCGCGACTTTTTTGTGCTTAGTAGGTAGGTACCTACATGTGCTGGAATGGGACATAGGGTACTTTTTATCTGGGTACCGCGTGAGCGAAGATTTCATCATCATCATCATCAGCCTATAGCATTCCACTGCTGGACATAGGCCTCCCCTAATGAGCGCCATCGCGCCCTATCTTTGGCTTGACGCATCCAGTTTCTGCCAGCAGCCTTTCGCAGATCGTCACTCCACCTAGCCGGAGGGCGTCCTACACTACGTTTGCCGAGTCGCGGTCTCCAATCAAGAACTCGTTTACCCCAACGGTTGTCGGTTCTTCGGCAGATATGACCAGCCCACTGCCACTTTAGTTTGCTAATTCTCTGAGCTATGTCGGTGACCTTGGTTCTCTGTCGGATAACATCATTACGGATCCTATCCTTCAGAGAAACTCCGAGCGTGGCTCTTTCCATAGCTCGCTGAGCGACTTTGAACTGGTGGACTAGCCGCACTGTGAGTGTCCACGTTTCGGCTCCGTAAGTCATTACAGGTAGGACGCACTGATTGAACACTTTGGTTTTCAGGCATTGTGGTATAGGTGACGTGAAAACTTGACGTAATTTTCCAAATGCTGCCCAACCTAGCTGGATTCTCCTCTTAGCCTCCTTCTCAAAGCTGTTTTTACCTAACTGCACAATCTGCCCGAGGTATGTGTATTCCGAAACAGCTTCAAGAAGGTGGCCATTTACGACGACAGGTCTCGGATCTATGCGGTCATTGTACATGACCTTGGTTTTATCCAAATTCATGCCGAGACCTATCCGTCGCGAGGCCGATGCTAGGCTGTTCAACATTTGTTGCAGCTCCTCCAGCGACTCGGCCATTAGGACTATGTCATCTGCGAATCGTAAGTGTGAGATGTGCTCGCCGTTTATGTTAATGCCCATGCCTTTCCAGTCCAGCGTCTTAATCTTCCAACGCGCTGGTGAACAGTTTCGGGGATATGACATCCCCCTGTCTCACTCCTCCATTTTTATTTACTTTGAGGCAAACCCAAAGAGTTCAGTGAGGGAAGATGAAGAAGAAATTAAAATTTCAAAAAGCAATATACACTGTAAATACATTATACATTGAAAAAATACCAATACAAGAGTTATGTCGAAGAGATATTAGTTCAAAATACGCCAGGGCGTGAAGGATGACTTATTTTCTGCCACCAATACAGAGGCTCATCTGTGAGGATCAAAATTTTCTGAATAATATTAGACAACAGACGAGTCAAACTTTAGTGACAATGGTATGTCCAACAACAGCGGTGTAATAATCGTATTTTGTACAGACAGAACCCCTTAAGAATTCGCGAGACTCTTCAAGTGCGTTATTTATTCTGTTAGTGTGGGATTGTGATAAACCGGGTTCTCTTAATACATTTTTATGAAGGTCATCTGAACACTGAAAGATAATTAGAAATACTTGAGATCTTAAGAAGCGAGATTAATAATCTTACCGATGCAGAACGACGAAATCTCAGCTCAGCAAGATGGGGCTCCGGCTCATATTTTCCTTCCTTGATCAATCTTATGGAACATCTAGATAGACTCCAAGATCCCCGGATCTAACCCAATTGGATTTTTTTATGGGGTTATGTGAAGGATTTGTTTTATAGGAACCGCTATGAGAGTATGAGTTGCAAACGTAACTTGGACGCATTATTTTTTTGCTACCTGCTTATCAGTACCTATGTTGAGAAAAGTGTGAACCAATATTTTCCGTCACGTGCCAATACGTCACATTATTTGGGCGCCCGCACGGCTTCACAAAAGGTTTGTGTGGAGTTAAGCAGCGAATTAGTTCTTAAGTAACTAAGTTCGCAGGTACGTGTTAATTAATAAACTTTGTAATAGTTCAAGGGTTTCTTGAAAAAGTTTCCTGTAAATTTTAAGGCTCAGTCTCACACAGGCTGTGTAAACAAAGCCAATGTTTGTGCGGATTTAATCATCACCATCAGCCTATAGAAATCCACTTCCGGGCACTAGGCCTCCTAATATGCGCAGATTTACGTCTGTCTATTTCGTCAACTCATTTAACTGACTTCTCGTAATATATATTTTTTAATATCTATGATTTGTGGCGGGCCTATACTACTGTTATTTTACAATTTGTACTATTGGTTATTTATGGATTATTTGACGATGACGAATTTGTACTATTTTAGTCTAATTCTTAGTTCATTGAAAATGACTTTAAAGCCGCCATATTAGATTTTTATCACTATAGTGTCAAAGATTACTTATAAATTGGCAATCTCGTTAACCAGACGAATCCAATGACACCTCATTTGTCAAAATCCGTCCAGCCGTTTGGACTACAGCTGACTACAGCTTCAGCCAAAGGAATAACATACATACCCCCCCAAAAACATTACCCTCCTTCTTCGCAGTTGGGTAACAAATAATGTCGAATTCCCAGTTTCCGCCCGTGACTATGTTGCTCGCTTATAGGGTTACCATTTAGAAATTTAAGCCTGTCTGACACTTCAATAAAAGTCCGGACGTTTTAGTCACTAAATGCAAACATCGCGAGACTAGATCAATATTTTATTTGAGATAAAGATAAAGAAGTTTATTTGCCAAAAGGAGAACACAAGATTACAATTTAGAAAAAGTTATACAAAGTAAATTATCCACTTATCCTGAAAGATTTTTTCAGCGAGGCCCAAACTAGACTCGAGAGTCTGTATCTTGGGTCTCAGGAGTACGAGTTACCAAAAAATTCGTTAAAGTTGAGATAGGCGTTTTTTTTTACATGGCAAGTTTTTGGCACATTTATTATAAACTATTTTATTAAAAATACTATATAAAACATAAATAACACATATCAAAAGTATAGTTGGCCGTGTGAGGTGTGTGTGTGTGTGTGTGTGTGTGTGTGTGTGTGTGTGTGTGTGTGTGTGTGTGTGAGTGAGTGAGTGAGAGAGAGAGAGTGTTTGTGTGTGTGTGTGATGATGATGACAAGTGATGAATGAGAAGTTAACAAGCAAAGATTAGTTGCACTTACTCGCATGGCCCGAATATAGCCTTGTAAGTATGCTATTCCATTCTGGTCACATACTATGCCTATTCCAGATTTCATGTAATCGGTTCAGCTCTGTTCAGCTGTTTCGACGTGATCTATAAACATGCAAACCATTTACAATACTAGTAGAATGCCAACGGACCAGACCTGAGAATAAGCAACAATCTTTACATTCATTTTATACAAATTCGTAGACGTGAAATCTTTGTGTGGTGTAAACTGGGCCTTGTACAAAAGTTTGGAACATGGGGCGAAGAACGTGTTTATAATTCATACAATGTTGGTTTCATAACCGGTGACCCACGGAGGAAGTCTTCTTATTAAATGAGCGCTAATTTCTGTTTCATTTCATGTCGCACTTTTGACTAGACGGCATTGTACCTATTTCTTTAAGTTCCCGGTGCTGTGAATCAGTGTTCTATGTAACGTTCTAACCTTTCGTGTGCGATTTCAACTAGCACTTCAACTTTTTTTTTTGTTTAACTCAAAGTGTCGGTTAATATTGAAATTTTGATTAAGTTTGTTTTATATCAGTGTGGACATGATGGACCTATATGGGCGGATGGACTGATCACCTGTCACCATGGTTCACCATATCCATCTTAGGATTTTAAATCTGAAGTGACGGCAAGTTTCTGGCTTGTGACCCTACCCACTCCATTAGGAAAATGAGCGTGATAATATCGTCACTGGAAAGGCAAAATTACGTAAGCGCCAAAATGGCGCCAAATAGGCATATTGAGTTATTATCCCAAAATAGCAGTCCAAATACAATAATATGAATTGCTGGACATAGAAAATGAAAAAAGAATGAAATCTTACGTTGACGTCATCAAAATTCGATAATTAGGTAAAAAGTTATGATTAAAAAAACGAAAAAAATGAACTTCAAACGGCTTTTTCTCGATTGGCGCTTACGTAAATTTGCCTTTCCAGTGACGATATGTATGTATGTTATATACAGTGTTTGTTTTTAATTGCGGCAGTATAGGGAAATCCGAAGTATATGGTTTCTTTTTATTCATAACTAGCTGTTGCCCGCAACTTGGTCGCGTTAGATTTCAAACCATTCGCACCGCCCGTTAAAAAGTTCTCATACACACTTTGACACCCCATTACACCCCTTTTTAAGGGTTGTTTGGAAAAATCCTGAAACACGTATCCATTTATTTACCTCGGTAACACACACTTACTCTACAGAGACAAACTAACTATTATCTACTAGCTGCCGCCCGCGGCTTCGCTCGCGTGGTACCCGGACAAACAATAGCCTATATGTTAATCCAGTACATGTACTATGTAATAAGTCGAACGGTTAGTAGGATACTTAGGCACACACCCCCTTCCCGTCTATACCCGACGGGGAGGGTCACACACCTCCCAGGACATCCCCCCTGGAAGACTAGAGTTCGCCATGCCCCCCCTCCACCCCGAAAGCCTCCCTGCAGAGACTCGATAACTGGAGCAAGCCCAGGATTGCTCTACTTATTGAGGCCCTGCTGGGGATGCTTCTCAAACGTCACCCACTTTCCGAACTGGATCGCCTGATCGCAGGCCATGTATATTCCAAGTTTCATTCAAATCCGTTCAGCCGTTTAGGCGTGATTGAGGCACAAACATCCAAACATCCAAATTCACAAACTTTCGCATTTATAACATAAAGTAAGATTCTGTGGTCGTTCGAGACATCCCGAGACGCGGTATGTATTGCAGAGAACGCTCGAACTTATACTCGCGATAACTTCTAAACTAAACGTCGGATTCGAATGAATTAAAATGAGAATGTCATAGGCTGCATAGGTGTCAAAAAATGAAAACAACCATTGATTGTTTGGTCGAATTTCATAGTTTTTGTTTGTTGCAGCCATGCCGCCTCCTGAGCCGAGGAAGTCCTATACCAGGAGCAAGGCCGCCTCGGCGCCGCCTATAGAGAGCTTCATGACAGAGAGCATTCGTGAGTAATTCACTATTGTTATTTATGTGATACACCTTTCAATTACTATTGGCTTTCTTAGGCAAATGTATGAAAATATTTCAGTCTTGGTGTGGTACCAGCATTGGTAATTTCTGATACAGGGACACAATTAGTTGATAAAAGACTTTTATCTAGTCCACGTAAGGAGCCCTTGAGGCGCACTTTTAATCTTTTCACTTCGCTTCGAAAGGACTAATGAAACAATTAGTAATAGTACTAGTTGAAAAAAAATATTGAGAAAGTTCTATTAAAAAATGTGTGAAACAAGAGATTTTTCTGTTTGAAAAAATTTAGTGCGCTATATCAGTACTCCGAAGCGATGAGGAAGGAGGAAACCGGCATGTCGTAGACTCTAAAAAGCTCAAAAACATGTGTCTTATTTTTTTTATTAAAAGCTCTACCTCCGCATAATAAATTATTTAATTTCATTATAAGTGCTCGAAAAAAAACCTTAAATCGCGCAATTTGAACTTTTCACCACACTTAAAGGTTCAATTGCGTGATTGGAGGTTTTTTCGTGCACTTATAATGGGATGGGTGACCGCAAGTGGCATTATGAGCTGAGAGTTTCCGTGCTTCGGAGGGCACGTTAAATTGTCGGTACCGGCTCTTAAATTGTTAATCCACGACGGAGGCCTTTAGGCGGCCTAAAAACTCCGTCACAAGAGTTGGCCACTAGTTCATACGAACTTACTTTACTTACCACACTTAAACTTAAAATTTCCAAGGTAGGTTGACAGCTGTCAGATCCCTATAAATTCGGCTGTCGACCCTTTTCACATATTAATTATTCCATTACCTATCCAGCTGTCACCGCACTCATGGTAGTGGAAATAGACTTATAAATAGTAGTAGAAGTCGCGAGCACTAGAAATTTTAGTAACAGGTATTTAGTAACTTCTCTGATGGACGGGGAGTAAAGAAAAAAACATAAAATGCGTCCAGCCGCTTCTCTCTCCGAGCATGTCATAAAAGTCGACTAGGGGATAGTATCCTTCAACTTGATGGACCATCTATATGGGCGATGGGCTAATCACCTGTCGCCAGATCCATCTTGGGACTTTGAATCAGGAGTGACTGCAAGTTTTCTTTTGATTACTTGTGGCCCTACCCCCATTACTCCATTAGGGATACGGGCGTGATTAGTATGTGTGTAAAGGTGTTGTCTGTATTTGACCGTTGATGTTGTTTTGCCCTCAGAGCACGACGACGATGATGCTGATGAGATGGCTGAGGAGGAAAACGTCACCTACTTCGTGGATGAGGAGGGCCGCTACTACTACCAACCCAATTCGGCTGACAGCAACATCGTCGCTTTGGACCCCGATTCGGTCGTCCAGGCAAGCCAGGTACTATTTATAGCTAACTTCTACTCGAAGCTATTATCGTGAAGTACTCCAGTGAGCGTGAAGTAAAGTATATCCAGGTTTCATCTGAATCGGCTCAGCTGGATTTTCCTGTAGCTATCTACTGGTGAAAAAATTATTTCACCAGTAGATAGCTACATTATTGCGGCATAACATAGGCTATAATTTATTTTTAAAAAACATTAGGGATCCTTATTAAAACTCCATGTAACCCGAAGTGTAATAAATTGACCTAAAAAATCCTAATTTGTTAAATTCTCGTACGAAGCCGGGGCGGGCTGCTAGTGGTAACATATTTTCTTGACTATCACAGTGAACTATTTCGTAGCTGCCACTGTCACTTAAGTATTTTGTGGTTTTATGATTTTGACAGCTTCATTATGAACATTTCGAATTTACGCAAACAAAATGGAGCCATTTTACCTACTTGTCAAAGTCAACTGTCGTCAAAATATTTAAACCAATACCGCCCCGCCATACTGTTTTGTTTTGTGTTGCCATCCGTGAGAAAAGTATTTTATGAACATGCATTACTGTTACTATTAATACTTGACCATGCTGTCCCATTGTTGGGCAAAGGCCTCCTCCCATTTCCGCCAGTCATGCATAATAAAAAAGGATTATTAATTCATATATAAATTACAGGTTAATAGTTTAAAATATGTATAATTATTTAGTTATGTTTATACAAGTGAACACCGAGCAGGCCAAGTTCCATACGTTTTGTGAAACATCTCCTTTCCCATTTTATCCCCATCAGCGTCAACCCTCGGGTTCGATTATGATATGATATGCCTGGTCACGAACTATGTTCAATTTCAAGTTTCACTCAAACGGTTTAACCCCTTAAAGTTATTGTTAACCTGTAACTTAATTGTAGAATGTGTAAACCTGCGCTAAAAGGTTAAATCTCGGACCAAGCTGAACCTAGTTGGTCACACAACACCGATTGGTTTGCTAGAAGGGTTAATTTTTTTATTAGTTGTACTTGTAGGTAATTTTCTTGTGCAGTAGGTAGGTATTCTAGGTATTTATGTGGGTTTGTGGGTTTCTATTTGTTTGTTTTTTTCTTATTCTCTTTTGTAGCTACCTATTTTACAGTCCCTTTTCCGTTCTTAATTGTTCTATTGTATTGTGTGTGCTAAGTGCTAACTAAATGTTATGTCGTTTATCCATTTACATTTTCGCATTAGCTCTGTCACGGTGACAGCATTACTTTGGACCTTTAAGCACCAAATTAGTCAACTAACAGATCGTATTATCTCAGCCGCAGCCGATAGAGAACTTGATATTGCCGGATGGGGAAGGCAACTTCACTCAGACCGTGACCCTGGTGCCTTCTGAGAACACCAACGGCGAGGTCAGCTACGTGCTCGTGGTCGCGGACGAGCCCAAGGATCTCGATCTTAACATGAACACGGAGGCAATTCTACCGGTAAGACTATTCTATTATGTATTTATTGTGCACTCATTGCTGGACTTCATCTTACGCTTTAGATCAAAAGGAATGACGTCTCAGTGATTTACGTTTTGCCTTTACGTTGATTATATCGTCTGACCAATGGTCCTCGTCATATCGCATCTTTTGGCCACCATTTGGATACTGCTGTTCAGACTTCCGCCATTCCTTCTAGCCATAGTGTCCCGCCATCTCCACTTTAAGCTCGTGATCAGCATAATACCACATTTTATGATCCATTTATCACTATCTGTCGTATCAGATTACATCCACCCACTTCTGGCTGAAAATATGACCATCTCCAATAGCGAGATAAGATCCGATAGAATTCCGTTAGATGTTGAGATCTTCATCAAAAATACCCAAATCAAATTGCGTGTAGCGAAGTCGCTAGACTCTACATGTAAAAATTATATCATCATCATCCTCGCCATGCCTTATTAGAGCCATTAAGTCAAGTTTTCTTACTTTGTAATGATAAAATGTTGTATGCTAACTCAAAACGCCTCGTAAAACGCGTGAGGACAGCTTACTTCAGCCAAACTGGAAATACAATTTGTGTAAACAAACCGCTCATAGTTACTTTTTCATTACATGTTTATGGTACTAATAATTATATTAAAATAAACCCAAGTAAAGTTAAGTCATCGTAGTGCGAAGGTCTCGTGCTGTAGGTAAAATGGACTGGACAACTATCCCTTCAGGTTGAGATTATTTAGGTTAAAAACTTGGTCTATTGAGACCACAGGTGGAAGCTGTGAGCCGCAAGCATTTTGCGTGTGCAGGCCATCTTAGAAGAATGCGCAACTAAGACCTACTGCTACTAAGCTTGCGCTTGCTCTATCTCTCTTTCTCCCTGTGTTTGATTATGCAGACGCCAGCTACCATGACCTCACAGAAGCGCAGCTCAACAAATTAAAGAGTCTCCAAAATGTTTGTATACTGCTTGTCTTGGGGTTCATTCATTCATTATCCCCAGAATATTAGAGAGAAGAAGAGAAGCCAGTTATAGGTCCTCACGGATAAACCTAAAACTAAAGTGGTTTCATCGTACTAACAAAAAATACGCGGCGGTTTGTTTATTATATGGTATCTCGGGTTTGACTGGAGTATAGTTACAATACGAGCTCGTACAAGCCTAGGATGTTTCACACACTAACGTTCCCGATTTGTACTTTCTTTCAACCTGCTCGTCAAGATTGACGTGGATATGGAGGTGAACGAAGACATCACAGTGAAAACCGTTGAATCTGTTGGTGATATTGAAGTGCCAGCTGTTACAGTATGTATTCCTCAAAACTGGGAACTATTCATAAAAACTATATTCTTACAATTACTAAAAATATACACTAGTGATGAAACGTACTTGATGAAATATTATCGATAAAAATAAATGAAAGGATGGCGATAAGTGTATGAATTACCTACTTTTTTTAAATTAGAAACTGTAATAAACACGATTATGTATATATTTTACTGGCAATCTGTATAATTCAGATAGACCGCGACTCGGCAAACGATCTGCGAAAGGCAGAGATTGGATGCGTCAAGCCAAAGATAGGGCGCGAGGAGGCCTTTGTCCAGCAGTGGACTGCTATAGGCTGTTGATGATGATATACATACTTTATTCGTCCAAGGACACAGCCTGCTGTCATATGGACAGACGGACGGACAGTGGAGGCTTAGTAATAGGTTCCCGTTGGAACTCTTCGGGTACGGAACTCTAAAAAGTCTATATTCTGTTACATTTTTACAGCTTCACAATTTTCCTCCCCTTGTATACTTACAACCCCACCTACTGGTGGGGTCGGTAAATTTTCTTATCTTCCATTCCCTCCTGTTGTTATGTATACCACCAGTGAAAACAAAATTGAAGTATACTTTATTAAATAGAATCACAACGTGTGCTAAAAAATTCTTGGGGTACTAAGATATTTTTCTGAAGTTGTGAACACTCTTCATAAATCTACTTTGAACTAGCAGTCTAAATTCAATATTTCATGGTGGTTTCAGAGTGGCAACGGCCAAGCAGAGGAAGCGGCCGATGTGTACAAGTTTGAAGACGACGATGAGCCTGTGCTCGTGCCCAATGAGGTTACTCTGCCCGTTCCGAAGAGACGCAGGCGCAGGCAGTCGCGCTCCCTCTTCACCTGCAACTTCTGCCCCTACACCAGCCATAGACGGTGAAAAAACTGAACATTACTATTTTGTATATTACCCCACTTCTTATCAAGCTGTACAGGAAAATAGCGACGATACCGGTGGGGGCGTGTCGTAAAACAAAAGGCCGAGAACGTAATCCCCCGTGCCGTATATGAAAGCCTGCGAGTCATTCTAGTAACTTGATCGCGTTTGTATAATAGACAAAGGATGTGTCAGACGTCCTTTGTCTATACAATCCTTTGTCTCATTTACAATATTTGTGTATTCTTATCATGTAAATGTCATGGTTTTTCTTTACTCCCAGTCCAGCGAAGAAATAAACTTGGGTATTGTTTGTGAAAACTTAATGGCACGTCATCTTGCAGCTACCTACTGCTTCGCCACATGAAGTCTCACTCGGAGGACCGTCCGTTCTCCTGCACGGTGTGCGAGCGCGGGTTCAAGACGCATGCTTCCCTGCAGAACCACCTCAACATGCACAACGGCGTGAAGCCTCACGACTGCAAGTTCTGCGATAGCACTTTCACCACTTCTGGTCAGTAACAATCACTACTTTTTCTCCCACTTGCTCGGTAATTGTTTCATTATAAACAAAAAAAAAATACAGTACGTCAATCGGCTTTTTTCTGTCTCTATGAAATAACACGTCAGCAATATGCAACACGACAATAATGGAAATTGCTGGCTTTTTGGGGGTTATTTTAGTACATACAATAACAATGCGCATTCAGCAAAAGAACAAAGACCGCACGCAGTCAAATTGGTGGGAATTAAACTTTTGTTTCTTGAATTATTTTCTTTACAGTTATTCTACTCGCAAATTAATGAAAAGTATTGCAAGTCTCGGCCGTGTATTAAGATGTCATGTAGAAAGAATGAATGAAAGAAGATTAACGAGACAGGTGTAAGAGGCGAAGGTGAATGGTATCGTTAGAAGGGAAGACCTCGGCGCACGTGAACCTGAACCAAATCGGTTAAGTATTGGAAGAGGGCCAGGTCAAGAGTACCCTAAACCGACGAGCGTGCATGAACAATGTAATGAGAGTGAATGAAGCGAAAGAAGTATGTCAGGATCGTAGCAAATGGAGATCCGTGACCTCCGCCCTGGAAATAGGCGTGGTTTTATGTATATATCGTCACTGGAAAGGCAAATTTACGTAAGCGCCAATCGAGAAAAAGCCGTTTAAAGTTCTTTTTTTTTTCATTTTTTTAATCATAACTTTCTACCTAATTATCGATTTTTGATGACGTCAACGTAAGATTTCATTCTTTTTTCATTTTCTATGTCCAGCAATTCATATTATTGTATTTGGACTGCTATTTTTGGATAATAACTCAATATGCCTATTTTGGCGCCATTTTGGCGCTTACGTAATTTTGCCTTTCCAGTGACGATATGTATTTAAATAACCGTTCAATGTTGTTCCAGGCGAGTTGGTCCGCCACGTACGCTACAAGCACACTCACGAGAAGCCGCACAAGTGCACCGAGTGCGACTACGCATCTGTGGAGCTGTCCAAGCTGAGGCGCCACGTCCGCTGCCACACCGGGGAACGCCCCTACCAGGTGAGATTCTGTAACCCGCAGCAGTCGTCACGCATCATGAAGCGCTTGTGGCGTGGCTTCTTGATTGATCGTTAAAGTTAAGCAACGAAATGCGCGGTCACAAATTGGGATGGGTGACCGCAAGTGGCATTACGAGCTGAGCGCCTCCGTGCTTCGGAGGGCACGTTAAACAGTCGGTCCCGGCTTTTAAGTCGTTAAGCCATGACGGAGGCCTTTAGGCGGCCTAAAAACTCCGTCACTAGAGTTGGCCACTAGCTCATAAGAACATACATACATACATACATGTCTTTCCCGTGGATAAGGCACATGACATGCACATACCATTGCTACCTAATACTCCTTAATTTCTCCATCACAGGCGATACTTTCATACTGATATGTATTTTTATTATTACTTTCAGTGCCCGCACTGCACATACGCTTCGCCAGACACTTTCAAGCTGAAGCGCCATCTCCGCACCCACACTGGCGAGAAACCGTACAAATGCGACATGTGCACAATGTGCTTCACTCAGTCCAACTCTCTGAAGGCGCACAAGCTGATTCACAACGGTATGGGCGGTGACCTTTATCATACTGAATTCCATCGTAACTTAACTTGTTGCGATGCGAGATCTCGAATAGTCAGTACAGCGAGCCGAGCAATTTGTCAAATACCTTGAGTTACGGCTCGATTTTAGGTCAGTACAGCTCAGAGGCTCGTCGCGAGCGAACCACAGAAGCAAGAATCACCTCTGCGTTGTCCGACATTTCGATAAGTTCTGTAAAAAAATAGACACAAATGGAGCACAGGCAAGCACTGGGTCTTTAAATGACCACCGTTGCCAGTCAGTCAGCTACGCCATTAGATGCCATGCTCGCCACGAATGTTACGTTACGATGAAATTATCCAGTCAGTAGCCACCTTAAGATGATTCCAGGGAAAATGATTGAATGTGAATCATCATCATCATCTTCCTGCCCTCATCCTACTCTATGTGGGGTCGGCACAGCATGATCCAAGCACAGCATGATCCTTGGATCATGCTGTGCTGTATGTACCGTTACAATGATACAGTAAAATTGTAAATACTGTTGGATTATAATCTTGCGAGATTGTAAACTGTCGAACATCTACTTAGATTGAAATTCGTAAGGTTAGGTTAATGAAAAACTATGAGCGAGCGTGACGCGGCAGTGGCCGCCGAAGCGCCACAAATTAAAAGCAGTTAAATTGTAAGCAGTATGTTACGGTTCACAATGTTCCGACAGTTTACAATCTCTCGAGACTGTTATTAATAATAAATCAATATTTGTGGACATTTCGCACAGCGCCATTCAGCCCCAAAGCTTTTACTATGGGAACTAGGCGGCTGATAGAATACTTATATAATTTTTTTTAGTAAATACGTACTTAAAATACATAATACTACAACACCTAGACCTGGGAGAAATATTTTCTTTTACTATGGGAACTAGGTGGCTGATAGAATACTTATATACTTTTTTTTTAGTAAATACATACTTAAAATACATAATACTACAACACCCAGACCCGGAAGAAATATTTGCAGAACATACAAACATTTCTCTCGTAGCGGGAATCGAACCCGCGCCTCTTGCATCTCAGCCGAGCACTCGCACGCCACGCCACCGAGGCCGTATTTGTACGATTGCTTTTGTTGTTTTTTTCTTTTGCGATTTTATTTTATTACTGTGACATTTCTCAAGAACTCGAACACAGACTAAAATCGGCCGACTGTTTTAAATTAAGTTTCAAGACTGTCTATAAATTGTACTGGCAACTGACCAGTCACAACGATTTCTGTCTGTTGGTTTGTCTGCGTTCGCCTTTGTTTGTTTTGTTTTGTTTTCTGCTTATCGTGGCATGATTGTTGAGTTCTCAATGAAAGATGCTTTTGACATGGGTTGGAAAGATAAACGCTCAGCAATCACGCCATCATTTATACTTTGCTTGCATGCCGCTGGTTCCGTAGTAGGGAACAGGTCAAAAAACCTGCTCGAGTTATGATGGCCCCTAGAGAAAACCGATTTTTATACTCGTTTTAATCTAACTTCCGCCTGCGGCTTCAATCGCTTCGTACCTACCATGTTGAAAAGTAGCCTAATTATGTTATCGCAAGACATGAATCTCCAAATAGGTCCATTGATGAAACAAACAAATAAAGAATATACACACACATTCATAACATTATAGCATTTTAAATCAACGTTTTCAATTATACTATTTTAGAATACTTTTCTCATTATATTATTATTCCCAAGGAGGGTTGACGTCAGGCAGGTGGCCGGTCATAAAACACCTTAGCCAAAACTCCTACACCATGATCTAAAGATCATGCTGTGCCGACCCCACATAGAGTGGGATAAGGGCAAGAAGAAGATGATGATGATGATCTATAAATTCTAAAAATATTATTGTAGGTCTAGAAGGGTTTGTATGTGCGACTGCAACAAGTTATATTTAAATCTGTGCGAAAATAACAAAGCAACTGCATAAGCCGTGCATTGTTTTTTTTTGCTTATGTCACTAGTTCTTTCAATCACCCTGTTTTATGAATATTCTATATCAATATTCAAAATTTGAGAGCACTGGTAGTGACCCCGCCTTCCGATACTAACCCGGTCATGGGTTCAAATCCGGTCGTGTACCAATTGATTTTTCTGTGCGAAAACTTTATGTGCGCTATACCAGTACTCTCAAACGTTGAAGGAAAGCATCGTGAGGAAACCCGCGGCTTAGTCAGCCCCGCACGTATTGACCATGTCTTTCCTGTGGACAAAGCCGACTAAGCTGAGAGGGTGGTATAGGTGGCCAAGCCTACTCCATCTTAATTCGTCCGGGGCACTACAGCATCCCGTTTGTAAAGGTTGCCTCCTGACGCACAATATTTCCATCTTCTATCACTAGTTAACCCAATAAATTAAAACACAAGATTGCTAGCCAATGGCCATTGCCGATTTTAAAACGAATTGTGTTCCTCATGATGCTTTCCTTTGCAAATTGATTCTATTTTATTTTATTATGTTAAGTTCGAGATGAAATTTTAATGACACGATGATATGGTATTATCCATTATAGTTAGTAAATAGGGGTCTAGGAAAACATATATGGATTGTATGAAAGAGGAAATGCGTGTGAAAGTAGTGTACTGAGATATCTAGTGATAGGAGAAGATGGAAGAGGGAAACATGTTGTGCTAACCCAAACTGAACGGCGTCTCTGAACTGAGTTCAAGTGCTGTCAGAAAACTTGGTAGTGACAGCAGTCTCACTGCTCAATTTAGAAACTAAACGCCATTCATTTCGAATGTCGGATTCTGCTTTCATTGTATTCGACGTGATAGTTTCCTTCCTCAGTATACAGTTCATAATGTACACCCTCAGTGTCGCGGCTTTAATTGTATTCCACACGATGCTTTCCTTTAAATTGCGTCTATTGTTTTAACTAGTTGTTTTCCTCCTGTGTCTGTTCGGTCAATGTGCTTACAATAGCCGCTGCATCCGTGTTCGGTTAATCCCTTGATTCAACGGCTCTTGGACTGGTGGTCCGAGGCCGTTGGTTATGAATAATCTCTTGTAGATGTATGAGGTGACGCGTTGCGTTATTATGAATGGCGTAAGGCGTAACCGTAATAGTCTAACCCACGAATACTCAATCGCGACTCAGAGTTGAGCACGTCGCAAGTCACGGTTTTTGACAGTTTTTGATGAAAATCTGTCAAAAACTTGAGACGTGCTCAACTCTGAGATGCGTTTGAGTATTCGGGGGTGAGAAGTCCTTACGACAGAGTATAGACAAGACCACTCACTCGAAAACCACGAAATATATAATTTACTGTGTTGTTCTCATTACACCAGTGTCTTTAGTTTTTAATGTATTTCCCTTAGTATCGGAGAAGCCAGTTTACGCGTGCGAACTCTGCCCCGCTAAGTGCGGCCGCAAGACCGATCTTCGCATCCACGTTCAGAAGCTGCACACCTCGGAGACGCCGCTCAAGTGCAAGCGCTGCGGCAAGACCTTCCCTGACCGCTACTCCTGCAAGGTCCACAATAAGGTGAGCTAACTTGACTAACTATAGTATCACGAGCATGTCGTGAAAGTCGACTAAGGGATAGTATCCTCCAACATGATGAGATACAATAAGCTAGTGTTCCCAAGGAGGGTTGACGTTAGACAGGCGGCCGGTCATAAAACACCTTAGCCAAAACTTTTACAGCGTGATTCAAGGATCATGCTGTGCCGACCCCACATGGAGTGGGATAAGGTCAGGAAGATGATGATGATGATGAATAGTATCACCAGCTGCTGGCCGACGCTTCGCTCGCGTGGTACCCGCATAAAGAAAAATAGCCTATATGTTAATCCAGTAAATGTACTATGGTATATTCAAAGTTTCCTTTAAATCCGTTCCGCCGTTTGGGTGTGATTGTGGCACTAACATATATATATCGTCACATCTTTACAAACTTTCGCATTTATAATATTAGTAGAATGTTGCAGCATCAGGCAAAGTGGGCTAGCGAGGCGGTGCTGGACGCTGCACGAAATAAAAGAATCAGATTATTTGTAACATCCACTGCCTCCATGGTATTTGTTCTATACATCACTGTTATGTGCTAGTCTTGTCCATTTCACGGCTCACGGTTTTAATTAAATCGTCTGCCCATCTTACTGCAGGGTAACTGGTAGAGCTGGGCAGGACACGTTACTAGGTGTGGTGACGATCGATGAAGTAAGATGTTATAGGAGACATTCCTATTTACATTTGTACATGAAAAGTATCATCCGAATATAAATATATTTATTTCCAAAAAACAGAGTTAACTGGTGTACTGTGCCGTTTAAATTAGTTAAACTAATCATGCAATATTGTCTTAACAGACCCATGAGGGCGAGAAATGCTACAAGTGCGACCTCTGTCCTTACGCGTCGACAACTCTGCGTCATCTGAAGTCGCACATTCTCAAGCACACCGATGAGAAGCCATTCTCCTGCGACCATTGCGACCAGTCCTTCAGGTGATAAACCCTCTCTTGGTCTACTTGAGGGATTAGTCCCAAATATTTGACATTTATACATTCGACGCCATCTGGCGGGAAAAGACGGCCTCTCTACTGAGCAGAGTGCGCGACAGCAACCAGCATCCTAAAAGAAATTGCAAACAATTATGCTCGTCCCCTGGTGTGGAAGCTTTCCCAGAGGACACGCATCACTGGAAATCTGTTTTAGTTATTAAAGTGCTAACCCATAAACCAAAGTCAACACTTTGTGGACCCGATTTTTTTTTGTGGTAATCGAAACAAAAGTTCACTTTACTGATATTTACTTAGGCGTGACGTCATTAGCTCTGATTGATCTGTCAATTAAGATGGGCGATTGCATTGTATTCTATTTAAAATCTTATTAATCTGAATGTTTATATTAAAACTGGATCATTTTTAGGAATCATTTCAACATAATATTTTTTATTATTAACCATCGTCCCACTGCTGGGCAAAGGTCTCAAACCCCCCCCAAACTCCGCCAACCATCGCTGTCCTTCGAGGCCTCCCACCATTTCGCTCGAAGGAGTCGAGATCGTCTCGCTAACGCTTTCTTTTTTCATGACCTGCGTCATGCCAGCTCTTGAGTCAGGGGAGCTAAGAACTAATATTTTATTCTAAAATAATTTTATCCTTTGATTCTTCAGTACTGTCATGTCTCATGTCTATTATCTCGGTGGCCAGGCGGGCGAGTGCTCGGCTGAGACGCAAGAGGCGCGGGTTCGATTCCCGCTTCGGGAGAAATGTTTGTATGTTCTGCAAATATTTCTTTCGGGTCTTGGTGTTGTATTATGTATTACAAGTATGTATTTACAAAAAATAAAGTATTTATGTGTTCTATCAGCCATCTGGTGCCCATAGTACAAGCTCTGCTTAGTTTGGGGCTAGATGGTGTGGAAAGTACGCAAATGTTTATGTTTAATGTTTAAAATGTCTATTATCCGTTCTCGCAGGCAGAAGCAACTGCTCCGCCGCCACACAAACCTTTACCACAACCCGAATTACGTGCCGAAGCCCCCGAAGGAGAAGACTCATGGTTGCCATGCATGCCAACGCAACTTCGCACACAAGGGCAACCTGATGCGGCACCTGGCCGTACACGATCCCGACTCTGGCCACCACGAGCGTGCGCTCGCTCTTAAGCTCGGCCGCCAGAAGAAAGTAAAGTTCATTGATGCTGATGCTCTCAAGGTAATGCATACATTTAACTAGACTAAGGCCTTTTACCATCTATAGTAGATGATTTATACAGCGTGAGGAGGCAACTTTTACCTTTACAAACGGGACGCTGTAGTGCCCGGGACGAATTAGGATGGAGTATGCTTACCTATTCCATGCTCTCAGCTTAGTCTGCCTTGTCCGCAGGAAAGACATGGTCAGTGCGTGCGGAGCTGACTAAGCCGCGGGTTTCCTCACGATGTTTTCCTTCACCGTTTGAGAGTACCTACTGGACACACATAACCGGGTTTGAACCCCCGACCTTAGGATAGGAAGGCGGGGTCACTACCAACTAGACCACCAGTGCTCTCACATACATATACACCAATAGAAACCCACTGCTTTCCTCCACTCCAAGATGACTTTGTACTGCCTGGATTGATCTTCTGACTACTTTCACGTCGACGACGGAGTGGATGCTTACAACAAATCAAATTAAAATAATCAGTTGCTTTAGAAAATGAGAAATCTTTAGCTTCTTTGTCATCCTGATAATAATATGTATAAAATATATAAAAAAATATCTATCTATTATTTATAAAAAATGCATTGCTATGGCTTCGGTGGCACGGCGGGCGAGTGCTCGGCAAGAGGCGCTGGTTCGATTCCCGCTGTGGGGGACATGTTTGTATGTTTTGCAAATTATGGTACTCGTTATAAACGACACGGAATGCTAGTGGGGTCAGAACTGTATCTGACTGTTTGGTGTTATTTATATGTTCACAGCATCCGTTCCTCTCCGAGATAAAGACGGAGGGCGAGAACACCACGCTGCTGAAGGTCGGCGTCAGCAGCTCTCTGAAGCGTGGCGAGCTGGTGACCGTGTCGGACGGAGACGGTCAGCAGTATGTGGTGCTGGAGGTCATACAACTTGAGGATGGTACAGAGCAGCAAGTTGCTGTTGTCGCACCGGACTTCCTGCAGGGCACTGAGCTAGGTGAGACTTTATTTTTGTTACTTGCATATAATGCTGTTATTATGACGTCTTTAGACTTCCACTGCTGGACATAACCCTCTAATAATGATCGCCATCGCGTCCTATCTTCGGCTTGACACATTGGGTCTCATCTTAGTAATTCATCTGGTTTTAATTATAAGTTAAAATTTCATGGTCCTCCTCAAACATAATTTACCATATTATAACGGGACGCTATAATGCCTGGGGTGGTTGAGATAAATGTGAAAAGATATACCTATATCACAGTTCTATCTTTGAATGCAGAAGAGTTCAAAAGTATTACAATCTCTTGTTCTTTTGTTCAGCTGGGGAAGAAGGAGAGGAAGAAGTGATTGATGACTACGGTGAGGAAGAGGCGCTCGAAGACGACGACGAAGATGAAGAGGAGAAGAGACAGAAGCGCGCGCTGAGGGAACAACAGGAGGCGGCCGAGCGCAGCATTAAGCTGGAGAAGGAAGTCGACACTTGCTTCGGATTCGACGTCAGCGTAAGTCTACTCATAATCATTTTTGTACACTTTACCATCATCTTTCTGCCCTTATCCCACTGTATGTGGAGTCGGCAGTGTTTTATGACCGGCCGCCTGCCTGACGTCAACCCTCCTTGGGAATACTTGCTAATTGTATCTCATCATGTTGGAGAGGATAGCCCTTAGTCGACTTTTACGACATGCTCGGGGAGAGAAGCAGCTGGACGCATTCTATGTTTTTTCTTTGCTCCCAGTCCAGCAAAGAAGTTTTAAGTTTTTTGTACGCTATGCCAGGAGGGTTAAAAAGGCCACTTTATATGACTCTGCCACTCATTCCCTATTGTCTGACGTTTGTTGTATGTTGTCAGGAGGTGGATGAAGAGGAGGAGGAGGAAGACGAGGCGGGGGGGTCGCAGATGTCGCTGGTGCATGTTGTGCAGGAGGCCGTGCCCACACACGTGCCGAGAATGCTCTTCGAAGCAGAGGTGAGTATACATCTCTAGTAATACGAGTACTAGCGTCCAACGAACTAATTTGACGACCTCGGTGGCGTGGCGGGATCATATCTTACTTATTGCCTCGGTGGCGTGGCCGGCGATTGCTCGGCGGAGACGCAAGAGGCGCGGGTTCGATTCCCGCTGCGGAAGAAATGTTTGCATGTTCTGCAAATATTTCTTCCGGGTCTGGGTGTTGTGGTACAATGGTACTCGTAGTTTCTGATACCCACGACACAGGGAATCCTAGTGTGGGGTCAGGGCTATGTATGTGACTGTTGGGTGTTAATTATTTGTTTATTTATCTTATATTATAAGAATCTTTGTCCTGACTGACTGACTGACTGACTGACTGACAGACAACGCACAGCCTAAACCGCTGTACGTAGAGACTTGAAATTTTCAGTGTAGGTAAACCTTGGTACGTAGGGGTGTACTAAGAAGGGATTTTTCAAAATTCAACCTCTAAAGGGGTGAAAAGGGATGAAAACCTGGAATCAATTTTTGGTCTGAAACTGCACATAACCTGTATCAAATTAAAGAGCCGATTTTTCTCATTTAGTTGATGTCACAATTACCTGTAAATTCTTTATTTTTGGCATGTTTTTCATGAAAAATAGAATTCTTTTATTTTGACATTATGACAACGATGATACCACAGATTAGTAATAGATGATACTACACATATGGAAAAGGAACTGACAATGTCAAATTACACTACATTCATTAGCGTCTAAAAAAAATTGTTGCGATAATATTTTGGACTGTTAAGACTGCAGGTGGGTTACTATGTGGTCTTAGAGCAGGGCAGTAGTTGAACTGCTCGACTTTTTTGTGCTTATTTGTTCTGCATAAGGTTAAAAATGGCACAAAAAAGTCGGGCTGTTCAAATACTGCTCTACTCTAAGAATTCAAAGTAACTCCCCAGTATCTTACTTCTTACTTATAAATGCGAAAGTTTGTGAGTTTGGATGTTTGGATGTTTGTGCCTCAATCACGCCTAAACGGCTGAACGGATCTTAACGAAACTTGAAATATACATAGTACATGTACTGGATTAACATATTGGCCATTTTTTATCCGGGTACCACGCGAGCGAAGCCGCGGGCGGCAGCTAGTTATTTATATAAAGAAATTTGCGCGCTAAAACCCGGCCTAACTGCGTACTATGTCAAATAGCGCGCTAATTAATGGCAGTAATTAGAGGAAGATGGAACCCCAGCATAAATTAAATAAACATAGTGTATTTGTGGACATTTCACACAGCGCCATCTAGCCCCAAACTAAGCAAAGCTTGTACTATGGGCACCAGATGGCGGATAGAATACTAATAGACAATTTTTTTAAGATACATTATTCTGTATTTTTAGGAGGAAGAGGAAGAAATTGAAGAGGAACAAGAAATTGTGTTTGAGTTGGTGTGAGATGAACGCCTCATCGGATGCGAGCGATGGACCCTCGCTCACTTCATTCCTGTAAAGTGATCGTACACTTTGTATCGTAGCATTCCTGTTAGCAACTTTAGCTGAGCGCACTTTAGACACAACTTTGTATCGATCCTTGTTTGTGTCCTTGTGAACTTCTTCAAAAGTTCCAGTATTTTCCAAGAGAACGTGAATCGTAAAACCATATTTCGGTAATTTGGTTACTTCCGGGAAGAAATTGCTAGTTTAAAAGGAGGATTCTTGAAAAGTAAATGCATTATAATTTGAAGTTTGGTCTGGACTGTTAAATTCCGTCGATTTCTTAATGTGAAACCAACTTTACAGAGGAACCAAAAGCCTTCTCGGTTCCTTGTTAAACAATACTGAATTTACCAGTTCTGTAGGACCGAGACGCTTCTCCATTCCTTAATCCGTACAAAGCCTTCGGGTTTCTGTAGTACTACGATGGTTGTGAAGTTTCGTACAGACACGTATCCAAAGTGCGCTAAGTCTTATTCAATGTGACCCTTTCGCTTTTCCGATACAATTTTGTCAACTAAGTATACATTAACCGTAGTAAACAAATATTCTACCGTAGTAAAATATATAATTAAATTATTATTATTATTATAATTATTATTATTATTATAATTATTATTATTATTATTATTCATTGTAGAACAAAATCAGAATTGTATTGTATGTGTTTGTCAAGTTTTACTCATATTTCTAGATGTAGTCGATTGACGTTTTGTGTCAGTGTTACATGGTATTTAAATAGTACATTTTGATGTCTCTCAATGGTTATTCAATTATATAAAAGTAAGATTTATCTGTTAGATGTAGTAAGCCACCATCTGTACACCCAATTTAATTCGTTCACAGCACTGGTTATTCGTATTATCGTATGATCTCTACTTACGGGCGTATTCAAGAGCAAATCGCTCAAACACAGCCATTTGCTGTCAATTTACCACCGAAAACGGTCAAATTATATCTAAGGGCTTATCTGAATATCTGCGAATACGAACCCTTTTTTCTCGGAACCTATATTCAACTAACGTACATAATGTCCGTACGTCAATTACCATTAAAACTTGTGTGAACGAATGGCACTTTGTGGAAAGTCAAAATTATATCATAAAAAGTAAGTTCGTATGGCGATAGTGGCCAATATTATACCAAATTATGTCATTATCTACCTACATCAATCAGTTACATATGGTTACCTACAATAATCATGGTGATGGATGTTTTCAATGTTTTAGTAATAATCAGATTCCAAAAATATTGATGTTTAAGTGTTAGTACTGTAGTGACAACTATATGGAGCTGTTAGCTGTAAACTAGTGGTTAATATGAATTGTATTGGTTTAAATTACTTTTCATTTCTGTCTATCCATTTACATTACTTTTGACAGTTGACAGACATTTCTGTGATGTCATAAAGCGATACCGATTTCGTTTTCTTAAAACTATCACCTATATTTATGAGTAAATTTTTAAAACAGACATTTAAGGCAGATATATATGATTATTAGGCAGTTCTGGAGCTCCGGGACAAAAGCCGTTTAAATCATGTCCCTCTTTTTTTTCACAAAAAACAAAGTGATTAACAAAGGAGACGTAATGTTTTTGGACTAACTAAAATATGATAAAATTATAAAACTATCTTTTAAAATCACTTTTTACCGTTTAACTACTTTACGATATATTAAAATACTGATTGCTTCTTATTCATGACAATTGCAATCATTTTCTTCGTCATTTTACTCCACAACGTTGATTTTTTCTTTCGTTTTCAACAAAGTTTTTGTACCACCTAAATTCTTCATTGGTACTTCAATTATCGCCAAAATGTTCTTGCAATAAAATTTTTACTTCATTCTTTTTCGCGGCACTAAATTTTTATAATAGCTGTATGCCGAAAGTTCTCTTGGGGTTCATCCAAGTTTACCTCTTTTCAGCAAACAGAATGATATGCGTTCTTCACTTTAATTCCTAATAGTTTCCACTCTTATGCCCGTCTTCTTTAAAATTAAATGTTTTTTTTAGAATTAATAGCTTTATATCTCTCATTCCGGCTTTTTGTCGACGAATGAACCGAACAGAAAACAGTCTTCGTCAATTTGTATAAGAGTTACAGGTTATTGGTCCAAAAATTATCAAATACATGCATACATATATCACGCCGCATTTAAAAGTTAACTTTTACAAATCATGGAACATTCTCAAGCTCTCAACTGTCAAAAGTAAGATAATCTATCTGTGTGTCATTGTCCTCATTATTATGTATTTTTCGTTCTTAAATTAACTATTATTTAATATTTTTTATACAAACATTATTATTATTACTTTTCTTAAATTTTGACGAAAAAATGTAATGCACCTTATTTTTAAGCCTAGAACTGCGTATTTGACAAAAAAAAACCTCTCAATTCTATGACCTTTTTTTAAAAAATCTCCCCTTTGTGTATAGTAGCGATTGAGATAAAGCATGTTGACACGCCCCGTCTCATCGTGGGGAAATCTATACACAAGGTAGGGCCACTGGTGAAATACCTGAAAACGCCAAGCGGCATAAAATATTCAGTTCTCCCGAGCGACTAGATTTTTTCGCAGCTTTGTGTTGAAACACTGATCAAGGGGATCTTTTACTAAAGCCTTTTTAAAAAATATATTTTTATTAGTCGTCGCCGCAGGTGATAGAGGACTGACTCAGGAACCTTGCCGAATGCCGAATTGAATGGTTTTTTTTACTATAATTTAATGTACATAATATATTTTGGTTTAATTAAATTAAAAATTAAAATATTTTGTATAGATTATTAATGCGAGAACACAGCTTAATTGAGTTTGGTTTGGTGCAATATGACAGTGTATTTAATTTAAGCGAGCAAGTCAAGCCATGTTTGTAGATTTAATTGAACCACTAAGTAATTTGATGTGTGCAAGCTATTTAAGATTAGTTGCTTAGGTTAGCCTTCAGAATTTTGTCTTGTAATTAATGTTATTTATTACTACATGTCATTATATTTTGAGATCTTTTGGATTTGTAAGTTTGTTTCTAAAATGGAAAACATTTTAGGATGCATCCCTAATCTAAGTACGTAGTAGCATAAAAATTATGTGTAGGGTAATTAAATTACTATTTAAAATAAGGTATTTTAATCCGAAATAAATTCTAATAGGCGTTAATTATATCCATGTTTAAAATTCATGCCTTCTACTAAAGATCAAAGTACGCTAAAGCCCTGTCTAATTTATAGTTGTGTAAACAGCAATCAAAAAATATCTAACTGATGCGCAGACGGCGATCCTCGTACGGTTGCCCTGCGCATTCGATGCGGCATAGGATTCAATCGCAACAAAGCGAAGCTGCCCAGCGTTTTGACAATTTTACTGATCCTTTAAGAAGATAGATCGTCTAAAGACAGGGCTGTTTAGAAACATCATTTATGATAACTAATTTAATTTACGTGTCTTTCGTCACTATCCATCTGATTGGGATTTATATTTAAAGTAAATTAGATAAATATTTGTGTCTTCATTCTGGAGTAGCGTACTTAAAGCAGAACAATATTCTGATCTCAACTGATCATATCGCCATGATGTCGTCTGTCTACTAATTGTTTGTGAAAATTTATGTTTAAGTTGTTTGTGAGCTGTGTATAGAATGGCGATGCGATTGTCATCTGCACTTTGTTACTTCTGGCTATTTTGAAGTAGAAATAAACATTACATACTCTAATCAGTTATTATGTTTTATTTATAATTTATATTACCCTCCATAAAAGTAGGTAATGAGTGGGTGGGCGGACCACCTCGAGAAGACGTTAGCTCGACGATCTCGACTGCTTCGACTGGAGATTGCAAGAGTGTCTGATCCTAGCTGGGCCACAAAAAAAGTAAGTTCGTATGAGCTAGTGCACAACTCTTGTGACGGAGTTTTTAAGCCGCCTAAAGTCCTCCATCATGCCTTAACGACAACGAAGCCGGGACCGACAATTTAACGTGCCCTCCGAAGCACGGAAGCGACACTTGCAGTCAACCCATCCCAATTGTGACCGCATACAAAGTTGTTGATCCTAGCTAGGCCATAAAAAAAAACAGGAAAACAGACTGAGTAGGTATTCTATGACATTATATGATCTCGAGAGTTAGTTGGTCTCTTGTTTAGGAGATCCGTGTGGCTCTGTTGAAACCACGTACCTATTTGCAGCTGAGCCACCTGGATCTCTAAAACGAAACGACGTGACTGAGCGAACATTTGATTAATCTAAGTAGGTAGGTAATTGATAAAACATCTTTAATTTTTATTAAATGAAAAAGCCTCAGGCAGCCGTCCCAAATGCTATATTCTGAAAAGTATTTTCAATAAAAATGCTTGATTTATTATCATTGTGTCATTAATTATGCTATACGCTTAATAGGTACCTACTAACCAGCTGCTACGTGCTGTTTGAAGTTTACTTTTCAAGATACTTTTAGATTTTTTCTTTTAGTTGTGGTTCTGCTCACCCCGTCAGGGATAGGGGTGTGATAATATGTACCTATGTATGTACATATAAAAACGGCAACGAACTCGAGTTCAAGACTCGAGTCAACATTCGAATACCGATCATAGAACTCGAGTACTAGACTCGAATCGCGGAATCGAGTCCTGATTCGATACCGTTTATACCGACTCGATCCACCATAACAGCGACTCGGCACATCACTATACTCAAACAGTCTGTTTTCCAGTAGGTATTTTTTTGTGGCCCAGCTGGGATCAGGTATACCGCAAAAGACCCTGGATCGGTGAAGCTCTCCATAAAAATATAGGATTTACCTTGGTAAAATTCATTAATTCTTAAAGAATGCTGCTTAAATCAATGATCATCAAGTGTTTTAACCTAATAGGTAATTTTACATACAAAGAATTTAATGTTGAATAAAGTTCTTCTTTTATTTTTTGGCCTCTACAGCTGTGTTTGCCACAATTTTGCCAATTGAATAGTTTTTCTTGTCACTAAAATCGATGACATGTTTCCTACAGATCTTCGTATGTCAGTTTCAGACTTTCCCATACTGACCGATCTAAATGTTACACCCTATATATACGCGCTATTTACAAACACGCATTCTAACCCTTCATCATTTTCCTGCCATTATACCACTGAGTGGGGTCGTCAGTCGGTAGGTACTCGCTCCTTTCACACATCCATCAATCTTTCCTCCTTCCTCTACCTGTGAATCCATCCACATTCATACCTCTCGCATCATAACTAAGTAGGCTTAACTTCTGGTTGCTTGCACCCGACCTGTACAGGTTACACTAGTCAGTAAGCTCGAGCTTAGTACCTAGGTACAAAGGTTACCCTGCACATCAGTGCAACTTACCTACCGTAACAACCCACGCTCCGCTCTCTCAAGACCCGTGCCGTGCTCTAATGTTAGTTTACCATAAACAAGAATGGAAATAAAAATGCGTAAATATATCGGCAATAATAGCCTGCAATTAATTTTATTGCTATTTCATAATCAAACATAGTCTTAACTAATTGGCATGTCACAAGTCAATAAAGCTAACTAACTGATACATAATAATATCCTTGGGACAACCCCGGCGTCGACACGAAAATTAAATCAAAAATGAATTTAGAAAATCGTGTTAAACTACATAATGAGGACTTCCAAAACTATAGTTAGAGAGTAAGGGAGATCGATAGGATAGAAATTAAATTCTACGAGCATCGGTCAACATACAAAAAAGTCATGTACATGTACTTTAAAAAACAAAGCCGTGCGTAAATCCATAAATGAACAGGACGTAAGCATTTTTCAAGATCTTGTTAAATGAAAAAAGGACGTAAAGCTTTAAGCCAACATTATGTAGATTATTGCTAAGTATAATTAATTATAGAGGTCAATATTACAAATTATTCCATAGAACAATGTATAAAATTGTGAAATTATATTAATTATAAAGACAATTAATATAATTATTATTATATTTATTATTAATTAAAATTTTAAAAAATATATTCCTTAAAGAATATACAAGGCATTGGATGAAATAGTCAGCAAACATTAGCTTCAGGCTATTTTATTGAATTCTGGTTCTGTCTGTCTTATAAAGTAATAGTCGATCCCGCGGCTTCACTCGCATAATACAATTTTTCACACATTTGATCCAATTTTTAGTCTGTTTAATTATACATATTATTAAAGATCGTACACCGCGAGTAAAGTCCGGGGATCGGCTAGTCTTATCCTTACTTAAATTACATTTGCATGAATGCGTACATTCTATATACAAATTTCCAACTTATCCGAATACGTACATAGCCCGTCTCTTTATAAATATTTATGTAAATATTTTTAATTACTTACAATTATAATATTAGAATAAGATTTATTTCAATGTATTTTCTATGGATTAGAGAAACTTTTATTAATTAAAAGTTATCCCAAAAGGTAATATTTTTTGTGGGAAGAATTAAATTGATAATATTTATATTATTGTTATAATGACTTTTAATTCTATCGGGACCAACATTGACATGAGTGAGATGTTCGTAAGTGGAGTCGTGGACGCGCGAGGTGCTGTCCAGTCGGCTAGCTTTGTGGGCACATCGTGTAGGGCGCGTGCAAACCTTTACGTAAAAATATTTCAGTCTGTCTAATTTTGTACAATATACGCGACGCGTCAACTTATTGCCCCCTTAATATCTAAGACAGATGGAAAAATTGTACTTTAAAAGTGGCAGAAGGGCCGGGTCCTCCTGAACCTGTGCCCTAGTCATCCCTAACGCAATCGCATATTGTCAATTCAAAACCTTCTTGCGTTTAGAAACTATGTTAGAAGCAAAGTGAGCTGGTTAAGGCGTCGGGTGGGCTATGCCACGCAACGTGCCGGTGATTGGTGCCATTACCAAATTTATAAATATAAAAATACAGCGCAATTCATGCGTTTACATGTATAATTTACACACAATTTAAACGATATACCTAAGCCTTATTGACGTGTTCAAAAATCTACTGTGTGTAAGTTGGTAACAGTGGTACTCAGTACACGCCATGCTCTGGCATTATGTACTGAATGTACAATAACTACAAAAAAAAATACATCGACATTTGTTCTTACACCCTCCAAAATATCCAAGTGACTTAGAACTATAAATCAAAACTGAATTATTAAAAATATTTTACACTCATGTGATTTTACTATATCATTAAAAAATTACACGAATATTTTTGTAAAACTACCATAATATTGTAATTTCATTGCGTAATTTGAGACCTAATTCGTAACCTGCAAGGTAAATCCATTACTGTTTAGATTGTAACTTGTCTAATCCGATCTACTCGTAGTTTTAAAGATTGCTTGAGTAAATTCTATTACTTTAAAACGAGTCGAGTGTTTGAGATCAACTCTGGGAATGCCTCTGACACCCTAAGAGCCCAGAATTCAAAATAAGGCAGAACCTAAGCGCTTCTACATCTACAGTGTTATTTAACTGAAACAGTATGGGGAATATATTTTAACTAAAAAAGCAAATGGTTCTTAAGACACTTTTTCTCTCTCTTCTGGTTTCGGTTTAACCCATACCGTCAGAGTTAAATAAAAAACGCTGTATAGAGATGAATTATTAATATTATTATCAAAAAAACTAATACTATCATAACAGTAAAATACACCGCGAATTCATTATGCTAACTTAAATCTAATTATTCCTTATTTTTCCTTACCTAATCCTAAAAGTCAGTTTCATTATAAGTTCGGAAGGTAGACAACAGGTAGTTGTCACAGAACCACCAATCCCATGTGGTTCCTGTAACAATGGAACTATGTGTTGTATAGAAAGGCAGACTTCCCGGTACAGATAAGCGGACTTTTGCCGTCCCTGTCACACAAAGGGCACACACAGGGACGGCATTCATACCGGGGATTCTACCTGTTTATGCAAGCACCCTATTTCACGTCTACAGAGGTTCAACAAAGATATAAGTCTTCACTCCCACTGATTGCCGAGTATAAACCTCTTCAAATGCTACAGATGAAACTGACAAACAAGCTTATTTAAAACGCGCACTTATCCTCCGTAATATTATACATCCCCGCCAACTTCGCAACATTATAATCACCTGCCTTCTCCGCAACATTATAATTACCTGCCTTCTATATATAGATAGGTTACAGAACGTTTCAAGATTCTATAACTACTAAGGCAATTTAAGTTGTACAACGCAAGGCTACATAGAAAATTAAACGAGCCCAGGCGAGACATGTAGCCTCGTTCGAATTCAGATGGAATGTAGCCTAACATACAACGCGCGTTTAGTATCCTACGAGATTGAGCGATAGCTATCAAAAGCTTAGCAAATGTTTAGTCATCTCCTAGGAACCCCTCAAAACTAGTCTACTTCAAAATAACTCGAATCAACCTTTGTATCTACCGACAGTTTAAAAACTAGCAGTTGACGATCTTAAAACTACTCTTTGGGTACTTGTTACAACGGCAGACACTTTAAAGGCTTCTGGAGGCTTATCGGTATGGTAAATCATCACCAATTTCTAAAGTCAAAATTTAAATGCTAGTTGCCAAAAATAGTCTGTGTTCAAATGGGATACTAATGTAAATTCTGCGTTATGTATTGATGTTGTTGATTTTACACTAAGTTAAAAATATTAAACATTAATCTTTTTACTGATAGAAATCACAAATCGTGCAGATGTTGATCTTTGAAGGCTGTGTTGGCTCACTACTAATTGACAAATATGACTCTACTTATCATAGCTTTAATTGAAGTGGTTACAAAGATGTTACTAATCACCTTATTCAAATGCTTCTACAATTAACTAACGGACCTCCGTAGGTAGATAACGAATAGTGTTATCTGTCCAAACGCGCCATACAATTGCTATGTTATATCGGAAATCTATTAGTATAATATACAAACTGTGTATAAAGGAAGATGGGCAAAATGTAAGGGAGCTTGGACCACGTCCACGACATAAAATAGCAATTGTATGGCGCGTTCAGATAGATAACACCGTTGCTTCCATACAAGATTCAGTGTGCTTTACTTAGAAAAACAAAATTAGTTTCATAGCAATGTAGAAGTAAGTAACCTTACGAGCTAATTCGGGTAGTAGTGCTGGGTCACGTGGCTTGCAGCGTGATTGTCGAAGGACAGGAGAGCCGGCAGAAGCTCCGGGGTAGCTATCGCTAGCGGTTGTTGGGAGGCGGCGAATGAAAGTCACCTTTCTCCTTTATGATCTTCTGGAGTAACGTATGCAGCTTCTGTCAACGAAAAGAAAACTCCCCATTAATGTATGCACCTTGACCGAGCATGCATGAAGAATGTCATGGACCGAATAAAGTGTAGTATGTCAGGACTGTAGCAAATAGAGATCCGTGGTCTCTGCCTACCTCTATGGGAAATAACGGGTAACGAATGTAAAATTACCATAACTTTGATTTCGTCATAAAATGTATGGCGCTTTCTGGCAGATGACGTTGCCATGGTAATTTAGCATCAATAGTCAGTAACTTAGAACCAGGGTTTACCCCCGAATACTCAAACGCGACTCAGAGTTGAGCACGTCTCAACTCACGGTTTTTTGACAGTTTCTGATGAAAATCTGTCAAAAAAAATCGTCATTTCATACGTGCTCAACTTTGAGATGCGTTTGAGTATTTGGAGGTAAGTCACATACCACTAAATACCTCGTGAGCAAGTATTATCACACTGATTTTACTTATATTATAATAGCGAAAATTTACGAGAAAGATTTTGTCCGAAGTATGGAAGAGTCTCTTACTTTTCAAAGTGTGAGTGGGAGTGTGGTAATTATTATCAGGGTAGGAACCACGAGAGCGAAGGGAGGGCGGAAGCTAATCATAAAATGGCTTTGAAAGAATATTGGTAAACTTTTTGTAGGCCAACTTTTTTCCACACAATGTTTCCCGAAGCAAAGAGAACTCATCTTTTGAAATATTTAATCGACATGCAAATAAAAAGAAATGAACTTTAATGCAATGCAAATTTAAAGTAAACACAATGTTTCATGCAAAAAAAAAATTACCTAGAATTGGATAAGTAGAGGTCGCCAGAAGCGTGAGGCACGTACGGGCGGGATGACGGAAGCAAGGAGAGGCAAACTTTAAAATTCTTTTAGCAGCAAATGTGATATCAGTTCCTGTGGATAATTATAGATAGATAGCACACAACACACAAGACGCAAATAAAAAAAATAATAATACAAGATACAAGCAAAAAGCTATATGTATATGTCAACTTAAAATTTTGTAAATAGACGGCCTCAGTGTCGTGGCGGGCGATTGCTCGGTAGAGACGCAAGAGGCGCGGGTTCGATTCCCACGGCGGAAGAAATGTTTGTATAATCTGTAAATATTTCTTCCTATTGGATGTTATGGTACAATGGTACTCGTAGTTTCTGATACCCACGACACAGGGAGTCCTAGTGTGGGGTCAGGACTATGTATGTGACTGTTGGGTGTTATTCATTTATTATTATTTATTTATTTACATACATATTATCACGCCTGTATCCCTAATGGGGTAGGCAGAGCCACAAGCCAGAAACTTGCAGCCACTTCTGATTTAAAGTCCTAAGATGGATATGTTGAACCATGGTGACAGGTGATCAGCCCATCGCTCATATAGGTGGTAAATCATTTTACTATCCCTTAGTCGACTTTTACGACATGCTCGGGAAGAGAAGCAATTGTTAATACTTTTAGATTATAATCTATCTAGCAAGATTGTAAACTGTCAAAAGAATGTGAACCGTAACATATTGCCTGCAATTCAACTGCTTTAAATTTGTGGCGCTTCAGCGGGCGCTGCCGCGGCACGCTTTTCTGCTCACTCGTCCAAAGCGTACATTTTCCCTACCTAACCTAACCAACTAATTTAGATCAAAGCAGTTGTTCGACAATCTACCGGTATTTACGATTTTACGGTGACATATACATTAAACAACAAATATTTATTAAAGAGAAAAAACCCGACTGTGTAGAATAGGTAGCGTAGTGCATCTGACATATAAGATGTTTTGACGCATGATGAGGGATCATTAATTTTTACCATTTTAATCAGACTAACCCCCGAATACTCAAACGCGCAAATCCAATGACACCTCATTTGTCAAAATCCGTCCAGCCGTTTGGACCACAGCTTCAGTCAAAGGAATGTACATACATACATACACACACCCCAAATACTATACCCTCCTTTACAGTCAGGTTAAAAAAAAACAATAGGTACCAGCCTATCTACATAAATAACTAAAATTAAAATAAGAGATGAGCAATAAGCAGGTGCCAGCTTGTCTGACCCGCGGTGGTCAAAAAAAAGTACCAGTCTCAACTTAGATAGATAAATAAATAAATATTTGTGGACATTTCACACAGCGCCATCTAGCCCCAAACTAAGCAAGCTTGTACTATGGACACCAGATGGCTGATAGAATACTTATATACTTTTTTTTTGTAAATACATACTTATAATACATAATACTACAACACCCAGACCCGGAAGGAATATTTGCAGAACATACAAACATTTCTCCCGTAGCGGGAATCGAATCCGCGCCTCTTGCGTCTCAGCCGAGCAGTCGCCCGCCACGCCACCGAGGTCGTCTTATATAGATAGACTAGCAGCCGCCCGCTCACGCGGTACCCCGATAAAAAGTACCCTATGTCCCATTCCAGCACACCTAAGTACCTACTAAGCACAAAAAAGTCGAGCAGTTCAACTACTGCCCTGCTCTAAGACCACATAGTAACCCACCTGCAGTGCTAACAGTCCAAATATTATCGCAAATTTTTTTTTAAGACGCTTATGAATGTAGTGTAATTTGAAATCCCTTCTTAGTACACCCCTACGTACCAAGGTTTACCTACACTGAAAATTTCAAGTCTCTACGTCCAGCGGTTTAGGCTGTGCGTTGTCTGTCAGTCAGTCAGTCAGTAAGTCAGGACAAAGATTCTTATAATATAAGATAAACAAGTAAGATACAATATAAACAAATAAGTACGTGAAAATAACTAGGTACTTACTAATGAGTGCAGTGAACAGATAGAGATAAGTATTGATGATGAATGATCTTAGCGTTGGTTTTCAGACTGGTTTCAAAATCAACCTACTCTATTCATCTTTATATTTACCTTCTGCTGGTCGTCCATTTGGTTCATTTTACTGGCAACCTGCAGGAACATCCCAAGACGGTGGTGCGCGGGCTGAAATCACGAACAGTTTCGATTGACATACAAAATAGTCATACAATACTCACCTACACATAAATATAACAAACCAACAGAATTTCCCGGGATTCCCTGTGGGGGGTGACTGAAACTAGTCTACTCTAGTCGTGTCTCTAGTTCTTTCGAACCAGTGTGGAGAAAGGATTTAAAGTGCGCCTCAAAGGCTTATTTCGTGCACTTGACACATGTCTACGATTATTTTAGGTTTTACGACATACCGGTTTCCTGACGATGTGTTGCTTCACCGTTTTCGAGTACCGGTTAAAGCGCATATACATTTTTCGAACAGAAAAAGCCATTGCTGCACGATCGGATTTGAACCCACGACCGAAACTAGTACCATACCATAACACCCAGCCAGAGAAGAAATGTCAAAAAATTGCAGATCATGCAAACATTTCTCAACAACTTTTATAATGATAAAAACTACTTGAGCACTTTAAAGGAATAAACATAGAATGCGCCCAGATGCTTCTCTACCCAAGCATGTCGTAAAAGTCAACTAAGGGAAAGTATCCAACATGACGGACCATCTACATGGGCGATGGGCTGATCAGCTGTCACCATGGTTCACCATAATAATATCCATCTTAGAAATTTGAATCAGGAGTGGCTGCTAGTATTATTATGATTACTTGGGACTCTATCCACCCCATTAGGGATACGGGCGTGTAAAAAATATTGGGTATTCATCGGTGTACTAAAACGGATTCGAACCCACGACCCACGACGTACCACTAGATTCAAAGTCAATGTCACTCACAGTTTTATTGTCTTTTTCATTCCTAATACTATTGATAGACTGCTGGTTCATATTGGAGAGCAGCGATGCCGCGGGATTTTTCTGCAAACAAACATACAACAGTTTATGTAAATGTTTCCAAAACAGCACATCCTAATATAAATATATACATTTTTATGTTACTAAATGACTGACAATCATTCTTTAGCCTAACCACAAGTCCTTGATGTACAGTCAGCGTCAAATTGATATGAGCGTCTAGAGTAGTCAAAATGATCTGAAAAACATAAAAGCAATTTGATATACGTACGCAGTTCAAATCATCATATAGTTGTGAGCGCCCAAGATGTTCAGAATATCTTAATATTTTTAAGACTCGTGACATACTATGAGCTATGAGCATGGTTTTAGTGTAAGTGTGTGCGTGAGCGTGTATGTTTACTTGCAGGAGCACGGTTTTGTGTGGCTTCACTTTTGTTGTTCGCGGCGCGGCGTCTTTTCATTTTATTTGGTCTGAGTGTAGCAAATGTACTATGATACCTAAATTCTACACAGTCGGGTTTATTGTTCTCTCACATGAATTCTTGTTAATATTTATAATACACAATAATTAATTTATCTTACCGTATTTAGTAGCATGTCGAAGACTATGTTCATATTGTTCTCCCACGCCATCAACTGCAACTTTTGCTGGGTGTACACTTTGGTTTGTTCCATCAGCTTCTCCACTTTAGCCTTTGCACATTGCATCCTGAAATATTACTTAAATTAATTGCTGTTTTAAAACAACTTTCTCATGCTGAGTGAAACCGCCAGCCAAGGTCACACCTTAAGTTGACATAAAAGGGTCATTATTACTCATTGTTAATGAGTCAATATTCGATATATTTATAGCTTTGTGAGAAAGGGCGCAGGTGCACCGCTCATATTGACGTAGCCAGCTTTTTATAATGTTCGGAGTTATATGAGGTCAAATCTTGCGCTGACTGAGTTATCAAAGTACTTTAGCAACCGGCTAAGATAGATTGCACTAGGCGACTTCAATTCGTTTGGAGCCAATAAGTTACAGTGTTAGTATAGATAGAACATAGGTAAAACACTTCATTATAATTCGTCACTGGAAAGGCAAAATTACGTAAGCGTCAAAATAGGCATATTGAGTTATTATCCTAAATTAGCAGTCCAAATACAATATTATGAACTGATGGACATAGAAAATGAAAAAAGAATAAAATCTTACGTTGACGTCATCAAAATTCGATAATTAGGTAAAAAGTTATGATTAAAAAACTAAAAAAATTAACTTTAAACGGCTTTTTCTCGATTGGCGCTTACGTAAATTTGTCTTTCCAGTGACGTATAATCAAATATAGCACGGTTGAGTATCTCGGTATAGTCTGGACGAAGAAAAATGAATTTAGCGGTTGAAGTATTTTTTTCCATAATCGTTTCAAAAAGTTCTGCTACGAATGAGAATATAATGGCATCAAGAGCGTGATGAGTGAATCTATTCTCTCATTTCACGTCCGCTGCGGACAAAGTTTAGTAAGAGGAGGTACCTGAGCTCATTTGCGTCGCAGTTTTTGCATTTCTTAGAATTAGGCTCGTACTCGTGCTCATGAGCTGCCATTGCTGTAGAAAAATACAAGGTAAAGTCGCATTGCACAGGAATATAACAAGTGGCACAACGCATTGTCAACACGCTCGGAACATTTTACAATGGAGAACTGGCGTCGCCCACAACTAGCACTCACAAACAAACAGAGTTTCAATGAAACATGGAATATACATAAATCATGACCGGGATTCTGGAATATGGGAACCATGAGCACAGGTAAGCTCTGCCCAGAACGATACAAAAAGCGGCTCTAATGATATCACGCTGCGTCCACCGTGAGGGAAAGAAATGCCAAAAATTTCAAAAAAAATCAAAATGTATTTGAGCGCAATGCGAATTGAACGTCGGGGTGATAGCTAGTACATTCATGTGTTTTTTGAGTAAATAAGCAGAGTCTTTAATTTAATTTCTCTGCTGGACTGGTAGTAAAGAAAAAAACATAGAATGCGTCCAGCTGCATATCTTCCCGAGCATGTCGTAAAAGTCGACTAAGTTATTGTATTCTTTCCAACATGATGGACTATCTATATGGGCGATCACCTGTCACCATGGTTCACCATATCCATCCTGGGACTTTGAATCAGGAGTGGCTGCAAGTTTTCTTACGACTACATGTGGTTCTGTCCACCCCATTAGGGATACGGCCGTGATAATATGTGTATAATAATGTTTGTAAGCAGAGGCTCGCATAGTCAGAAAAAAATATTAAGAGGTTGAAGTAGCGAGTTCTCCACAGTATTCGCTCCGAGCAAAAAACAATTATAGCCGCCGTTATAATGGCATTAGTACAAAAGCAAAGGATGGCAATAAGATAAATTGCTATTTTATATGCAACTATTTTATCGAAACACTAAATTTGGTTATAATGTGCGTGGGACTGTCTATGCAATAAGCATAATAACATCAAGTAAATTAGTTTTCAATATAGAAATATTAAATAATTTTAACAAAGTGTTCACCAGTACAATACATTTTAATCAGAAAGTAATGTTTCTTCTTTTTGAAGTTGCCAAAAATTGTCGTTATAATGTTGGTGAACAGTTTTTTAAACAATACGGTCCCGTTTATAGTGCGGAGACTGTGCAGCTGGCTTATTCACCGATTTTGATCGATATACCGAAACATAAATGCGACCAATTTACATTACAAAATTCACAAATCTTCCACATGTTTTTTCGCTCACGTGGTGTACGTATAAAAAAACCCTGCATATGTTTTAAGTTCTTTAAAAGGGCATCAGCTGTGATACAGCGAACAATAGTCAAAGTGTAAATCTTATATTATAAGAATCTTTGTCCTGACTGACTGACTGACAGACAACGCACAGCCTAAACTGCTGGACGTAGAGACTTGAAATTTTCAGTGTAGGTAAACCTTGGTACGTAGGGGTGTACTAAGAAGGGATTTTTCAAAATTCAACCTCTAAAGGGGTGAAAAGGGATGAAAACCTGGAATCAATTTATGGTCTAAAACTGCACATAACCTATATCAAATTAAAGAGCCGATTTTTCTCATTTAATTGATGTCATAATTACCTGTAAATTCTTTATTTTTGGCATGATTTTCATGAAAAATAGAATACTTTTATTTTGACATATGACAACGATGATACCACAGATAGATGATTAGTAATAGTGAAAGGAAGTATAAATTATTACTGGTCTAATAAGTTTCCAATCTTGATTATTCATGGAGTTCTGACGTAATTCTACGTCTGATAACTAGATGTCGCTGCTAATTCTGATCAAATCCTAGAACGCGCTGTCGTTGCGTTTTGAAAAGTTTACTTTAACTCTCAAAATTTTTACTAAATTCACCGAAATTTCTTAATTTTTAGATTTAGGTATGTTTGTTACTCTTTCACGCAAAAACTACGGAATATACTTACATACCGTATTATTCATATTCGTTCGCTAAAGTTAGCCATTGCTTAAAGTTAGCCCTGTCACTGTTTGTCATTATGAAATGGTAAGAGATGGCAATACTTTAGTCATCGTTTAGCGTACACTATAAATGAATAATGAGGATAGTAGGTACCTACGTGTGCTGGAATGGGACTTAGGGTACTTTTTATCTGGGTACCGCGTGAGCGAAGCCGCGGGCGGCTGCTAGTACTATTATAAATTAAGAAGATGAAAATATGCATGTTTGTGATCGAATTAATACAATAGCAGGCTACTTTTTATCCATACAACACGAGAGCAAAGCGTGCGGAATCGTATATAATACTGGATGAACCCCCGAATACTCAATCGCATCTCAAGAGTTGAGCACGTCTCAAGTGACGAGTTTTTGACAGGTATTTTAATATAACATAATATAAAGAAATTGGTACCTTGGTTCGGCCACTCCCGCTTGCCCGGTTTGAGGGCCCCGATGTGGTTTCCGCCGAATATTTCTGTGTTCGGTCGGGCATCCGGAGGTGCGCTACCACTTGTGGGCAGAGATGACACGCTGAAATCAATCATGGGACCTTACAAGCAGTAACCAACAACAGTCTACAGTTCTACCTATCATTGTCAGTTTGCCCGTCATCGACTGACTGACTGATTGACAGTCAACGCACCATAAGTCATAAGCTTAACCCATAAGTCTTGGAAGGTAAATTTATCTTATGGTGAATAGGGGTGCACAAGGAATTCCCGAAGTTCACAGCAGAAAGATGAAGTTTGTATAAAAAATCTTGACTGATAAATAGCGGGGAGTTCCACCAATCAATAAACTTACTATTACAGATTTGGATAGGCCAATTCCTTTGTCTATTTAATCAAAAGTATATTATACAAGTATCTTATACTTAGTAGCTTCAAAGTCAGTTGATTTTGTATCAGATTTCAAAAACAGTGGCACGCAAACCTTACGAGTTGTGTGTGAACAATGTTACAATTATTTAAGATGATTTGACTATCGCGATTGCGGCAGTATTCCTTTCTTTGTGCACCCTACGCAAAGGAAGTTAATCGTAGCTATTATGTTTATTTATCACGTTACGATTATCAAATGCAGGTATACTCCGAAGGTACCCAAAACATTATCATTTTAAGGACAGACAAGGGCACATCGACCATAATGTGAATCCCTACAATCGACGAATAATCAGGCCCTCCTTAAAATGAACCCCTCATGAAGGGACCACAAAAAAACTATCGAATTGCAGATTTATTTGTTGTTTTTAAAACTAGGTTTGTATGTTCTGCAAATATTTCTTCCGAGTCTGGGTGTTTTAGTATTATGTATTATAAGTATGTATTTACAAAAAAAAAGTATATAAGTATTCTATTAGCCATCTGGTGTCCATAGTACAAGCTTTGCTTAGTTTGGAGCTAGATGGCGCTGTGTGAAATGTCCACAAATATTTATTTATTTTATTTTATACGTAGCTCGATCCCAGCCCCCAATCCTTCACCAACATCTCTATAGAGGAACTTCGGAATCTATTGCATTTCAAACTGATCAGGTAGGTACCGACCCTACCTGCCGGCCAAACATGGGTTGACCATATTTCTACCTACATGCAGATAAGTACCTACTTTGTTGTTAATCCTGTCCAATGATTTGTAATAATTCTGGGTAGTGAAGAATTTCGAAGAGTGCTTATAGAAATGAGAAAAGATAAATAAAATTAATATACCTGTATACTCTATCTAGCAAAGATGAACTTTACATACATATTGAGCTAGTAGGTATATTATGACTGTAAGTCTACAAGAAAATGTTATGTAGTAAATAAACAAATTAGGTACCTACATCCTAAGAGATAATAAGACTTACCCAGGATGTAATGAGGGCGGCGGGTTAGAGAATATTTGAGAAGCCTCAGCTGGAGTACCTGAAAGAAACATTACATGTCACTCACATGTCATTCAATACTAATCCTATGTTTTGGTGTTTTGGTACAGACTTCAACAAGACAAGCAATGTGCATAAAATATTTTATTACATGAAAAAAGCATATTAGTCTATAAAAAATATATATAATTCACCTTCTAATGCGGTTGGAGGTCCCAAGGCACTGTTAGACTCCTTGAGGTGGATCAGGGAATGTGGAGGCAGATAGCCGGTGCGGTAAAAGTGTTCCTTCTCAAACACTGTAGCATGAACAAATTTACATTTTGGCAGCTTGCACTCTTTGTTTTGGAAGTTTTTACAGAAGGTGTAGACCCCTGGCAGCTGATCAAGGATCAGCTCATGGACATAGATGCATGAAGAGCCACGTGTGCACATGCCACGGGCAAACTGTCTGCACATAGTCTTTGTGGGCTTCTCTGGCACGGCACACTCAGTTTTCAGGTGGTTAGAGGTTGCTACCCTGTCATTGTAGCCTTCATCTTCTACCTCCTGCTTGGGGACCGCCAGGCCATCCGGGGGAGGCGAGTTGGGCGGCAGTGGGGGCTGATTCTTTTGTGCCATGCTGCTCGATGAAGCCGCTTGCGGCTTAACACTCTCTTGCTCTTCGGAATTAGGTGTGGTCGACGGATCTGAGCTTTGGTTCGGTGAAGAATTAGCCTCTTCAAACTTGGACTTTAAATATTTTTTCATATGTTTGAAATTAGGTGATGGCCGAAAATTGATGCATTCTTCATCACCTAATAAATTATTCTTGTTTTTTTCTGAAAATAAGACAGAGATTTAGTTAGTATTGAAATTCCCAGAGTCCCATAAAAATATATTTGTTTGGGAGTTAAATACGATTTTCGTATAACCATAGTCATTGAAATGAAGATTATAATAAATTGGTATAAATCTAGATTCAGCAGGATGGCTGCGTGCGCAGACTGTCGCTTACCCTATGTATAGTTAAGTAGAAGTTATAATAAGCATAGAATGCGTCCAGCTGCTTCTCTCCCCAAGCATGTCGTAAAAGTCGACTAAGGGATAGTATCTTCTCAAACATGGTGGACCACCTATATGGGCGATGGGCTGATCACCTGTCACCATAGTTCATCATATCCATCTTAGGACTGAATCAGAAGTGGCCACAATGTTTCTTCTGTTTACTTGTGGCTCTGCCCACCCCATTAAGGATAAAGGCGTGATAATATGTATAATAATGTATGTATGTATAATAATATGTATAATAACCGACGAGCATGCATGAGGAATGTAATTAGAGTGAAGGAAGCAAAAGAAGTATGTCAGGATCGTAGCAAATGGCGATCCGTGATCTCTGCCTACCCCTATGGGAAACGGGCGTGATTTTATGTATGTATGTAAGTACATACATCATTATTTAATTATTGGTGCTTAAGTTTTGTTTTCCATTAGTTAAGATAGAATGTAAGTTTAAATGAATAAATAAATAAAAATAAATAAAGTTAGCCATCTACTTTTATTTCTTTGGATTCATACATAAATAGATACTTATAGGTAAAAGGAGGTAACGTATCGTCTAATGCATGCTAGAGGCAATAAAAAGAAGTTTTGTAGAACATAGAACTGAATATTGAATTGTAGAATTTAATATAAAAAATGAGGCGTAGTATAAAATAATTATTTTAGAAAATATTCTTACCTAATTCCGAAGTCTGCATTTGTGTGGTTTGTTATAGTACTTCATAGGTAGAATATTAATTCTGTCCTTTTGTTCACTAATCAAAACTATGTCGATATTCATATAAATGTTAGTCTATTTCCAGTTATCACGAAAACAAGGTCCAAGAGGCAAGACACGACCACAACACACACCACATCACATTTTATTACGAAACAATCCCGCTATCATTGTGAATTACTTCTGTACAAAATGGCCGACGCCGACGACAGGAGGTAACGACTTCTGTCAGGGAGGGAACTCGGGCAGTGTTGCCGGCTGTCAAACTGGAAAGTACCGGACCTTAGGAACGTTAAAAAAACAAGTCCGAAATCTATACTAATATTATTAAGAGCAAAGATTTTTTTGTTTTTACCGAATAGGCTCTGAAACTACTGGACCGATTTCAAAAATTCTTTCACCAATAGAAAGCTACATTATCGGGGTCCAGTATAGGCTATAATAAATTTTCAAAAAAATTAGGGATCCGTAAGAAAATTGCAATATTGTAACCCAAGGTAGAAAACCCAAAATAGTTTTTGGCGTGCGCTGCGAAAACTATTGATTATAGAACAAAATAATGTCCTACACGCGTACGAAGTCGCGGGCAACAGCTAGTATATTATAAAAAATACAATTTGTACTTTTTTAAAATAAATATCCAGACTATTAACTGCAATATGTACATTGTGGCCCAAAATGATCCGAAAACAAATCGAAAAGTTTGCGCGTAATGTCGTCAACCCAAAGGTCCTGGCTAAACAAAGTCGCTGTATATCTAGTTATTCTAACAAAATCGCTTTAAATCTAGTTAGTCTAACGAAGTCGCTAAAGCTTCGGATGACCGATACGTACAAGGTGTAAATGAGTGATTCCGAATTCAATGGGATTCCGTGGAATGATCCAAATTCATTTAGCCGTAGTTGCGATCGTTTTACGTCAATCCAAGCGTTTCATGTATTTAGAAAGAACATAAAAAAACTACGCACGGGTACAGTTTGCAAAAATCTGCTTATTGTTTTAATCGGGTGTAATGTTTATTTTTCGACACATAACAAATAAATACCTATATTTTATGGAATGTGCTACAATATATTAACTAACGTATTAGAAATAAGGAGGTACGATATACCTAGTAATAAAAGAAACGGGAAGTGAAAGTATTAAACAATTTAGTTTGGTTGGCATTATTTAACAGGCACAAGATTTTGTCTCAAGCGCTGGTAAAAAAAGTGAGTCAGCCTGTTGGTGTCGCCGCCATTACTGGTTTAGGTATTTTACAGTTTCAAACAAATATTAATAAAAATAAATTGAATACAGTTGATTTTTATTACGATCTGACATGCGGCGCGGTTTCTCCAGTCACGCCCCACTCATACCACATAATAGACCCTAAAATCTCTTACTGTAGGTAGGTAGGTACAGAGTTCATTTTGTGATGCAACCTATACCTACATAGACTGCAAAACATAATTATTATGATAATTAATTTATTTCAAGTAAGCCATGCTTCCGACATTTTATTTTGAAAATGTCTGGGGAAAGTACTGAAAAGGTATCTAAATTTACTAGAGGAGATAAATGCATTTTAATTCACATAGCAGTGACGTCACTGCTCTTATTTATATTGGCTGTTATTTTCATCGCACATTTATTGGTGGTAAAACATAAAGGGCTGGATGCATTTAGGGTAACTCGAAGGAACTTGGAACAGTGTGAGTGGCTAAATCATTAATAATTCTAATCGAACCCACAGCTTAGCGCAATCAATAATGAGACATTGTTTTACCTACTAATATTAGGCGTTCTTGATTGATCGTTAAAGTTAAGCAATGTTGTGCGCGGTCACAATTGGGATGGGTGACCCCAAGTGGCATTACAAGCTGAGCGCTTCCGTGCTTCGGAGGGCACGTTAAACATTCGGTCCCGGCTTTTCAGTCTTTAAGTTGTCGTCACTAGAGTTGACCATTAGCTCATACGAACATACATACCTACCTACTAATATGAAAAATCTGAAATTTTGTGAGAGTGTGATGGTATTTGTATAATCACGGTACCGGTGGTACTTTTGACAGATATTCATCGAAAACTGTCAAAAAACCGTGACTTGAGACGTGCTCAACTCTGAGTCGCGTTTGAGTATTCGGGGGTAACACACAAACTTTCGCATTTATATACCTACTAGCTTTCGCTCGCGTGGTATCCAGACAAAAAGTAGCCTATATGTTATTCCAACACGCATACTATGTACGTTCCAAGTTTCATTCAAATCCATTCAGTCGTTACGGCGTGATTGAGGCACAAACACGCATCCTCACATCGTCACAAACTTTCACATTTATAATATTAGTTGGATAGGATATGTACCTATACGGTGTTTTAGTGTCTCAATATGATGCCGTTGAACTGCGCAAAGGGGTTCCTGCCTATAGCTGGGTGGGCGTCGCGTTCGTTGCGTCTCAACCGCCGCGGCTGGCGTGCAACTGCCTCCTGGTACGGCAGCGGTGGTCGCTAGCGCCAGCGCATTGCCTCGCCGCTCGCTCTGAGCCGGAGTTGGCCCAGCTTCTGCCCAACTGGCGGCTGAGGTACAGCGAGCATGGGCGGTACAAAGGTCGGTTCGTGATTGTGGCCCTACAACAACCTACCCAGCCTTCTCTTAGATATTCCACCACACCATAAAAAAACTACTTATTTTCCTATTGTATTACAAATAACCATGCAAAAACATTTACCTAAGTTCTCAGACGAAATAAAAACACAAGACGGCGCGCCGCGGACGACAAAAGTGAAGCCACACAAAAATGTGCTCCTGCAAGTAAACATACACGCTCACGCACACACCTACACTAATACCATGCTCATCGCTCTCGAGTCGTCTAGTAAACTTAAAATTTAAAATTAGAATTATGCCTTCCTGTGCAGTGAAAACTTATAAAAACAGCAGCAAATCACATAAAAAGTCTCACGGAATCACTTTTCACTTATAAGTAGGTACTTCAAATAACATCGTTTCTTAATTATTATACTATGAATTTTAGGTTATTTGCTACACAAAATCTCAAAACCTTCGACACACATAGATAAAAAGGTGGCTTCACTTTAGTTGTTCGCGGCGCGCCGTCTTTTCTTTTTGTTTGGTCTGAGCCTACGTTCAAACTTTTTCCCGCGTATTGTTCTTATGTGACGCGAACTACTTACCTACATAATACGACCTAAATTCCATGTAAGAAGCTTAAAAACTTCGCCGTCGCTTTAAAGCATAATATATGAATACGATAGGTAGGTACTAGGTACTTAAAATACACAATGAAAATAACAGATAATAGGATAACAAAAATAAGGAATGTTAAGAAATTCGTATTGATATCTTACCCACCTACCTGAATAGGGGTTTATTCCATTTGTTACCTAACCTTTGAATAGCCACAGACGTAGACATAACGATAAAGTAATCTACCTACATACTAAACATAACTCTAACATCTCAGCCTTTGAGTTAATAATCGCAATTTGCGTTTTAGAGTTATACGTAAGAGCATATCATAAGCTTACGAGTTACGACCTACCTACCCGCACACATTATTTCGCACGTGGGTTGAACCATTACATAATGTTCTCGCCGTTCTTTGAACAGGAAACCATACAATTTTATTTTCAAGAACATTAGGTACTTACTCAAATAACATAAGGTCAAAAAAGCATAACCTGATTTTGACCTGAACGCTTTGATTTTAACAAGTGGAGGTACCTAGCTACTATTGGTATTTGCCGTACTTTGAATAAAATAACGTTACTATTAAATATAAAATAAGCTAAGGAACGTAAAATATTACATTGATAATTTATTGATCCATACACTAACTAAACATTCTTGCAAGTCCTCTTTTCTTGTGAGAATCTTACAAGTAGGTCTGCGTTGCCTAAGATAATTGCCTATTTCAATAATCAACGAAATATTTATTAAGATTATGATAAAAATATTAACTGCAGTTTGTACAAATATTCAACATTCGAATGTTGATATACCCGAGCAGGTACGTAAATAAATTAAAGATTCCTTAGCCGATTTTCTTTGTAAAATAAATCTGCCTTAAGCACATAAATAGCGATAGTATTTTTAGGCAAAGATGCTAAAACGCCGATGTAAGATAATGATTATTGTAAATAGCTTCGACAAAAAAAAACGACTTGCTTTTAAATTTTTTCACAATGATGGTCGACGACAGCGGCTTTGCAGATTTTGCCTAAAATACGCAATTCAAATATGAAAAATATTTAGAGAACTCACCGTTGGATGCCGCAGCCATGGATCTGCAACCACTTTTCTTCTAGTTTAAAAACAGTTACATTAATTACTTATTTTATTAATTTGCGGAGTGAAAACAAGCGTGTGATGCGGTTCGGGCGGGAAAAAGAGAGAAACTCGTTGTCAAAAGACCGGGTAGGAAAGAACGACACGAAGTAGGGTTCAGTGTGGCCAACCTATCATTATCGAAAACGCGCTAATTCTTAAAAAAACTCTACTAGGTACTTCCGGTAAATTCAAAACTGCTTGACTGTTTCACTAATTAGTGAAAACGTACTAGTACATTTTTAAGGGTTCGAACCAGAAGGGTGCCAACGCAACGGGACCCTATTACTAAGCCTCCGCTATCCGTCTGTTCGTCTGTCAGCGGGCTGTATCTCATTAACCGTAATAAGTAGGTAAAGAGTTGAAATTTTCACAGTGTGTATTTCTATTGCCGCTATAACAACAAATAATTAAATTAAAAAATAAAACTGGCCCCATACAAGAAAAATTTTATATGTACCATGGTGCATGTGCAAATTTAACTCAACCTTGGCCGGTTTTATTTCATACAAACGCTGCGAAAGTAAAGGGACCTTTTGAGAAAGTGACGTTTTGCGAATGGGGTATTTATTTATTTATTTATTTGGAAGACCAACAGCTTACATTAGTAATGGTATGGTTAACTAGACTGAGAAAAAAGAGAAGCCAATTAAAGGTCCTCACGGATAGAAATAAAATAAAAAATAACAATGCGTAAGCAACACGCGCAATTACAAAGAAAGGTAGTAAGTAGTAGGTAGGCTAGTTGCTACCTGATGTGATGCCCATCAACAAATTGACAATGTACCTACTCTTAACAAAATACAATAAAGTGTTTACAAAAGATTAAACAAAAATAAAAAAAACCATATACACGTACCTACATATAACACATACGTACTTACCTACCATCTAGCTAATTAAAAAAGTCAGCGCTCAGCAGTCGCCGTGCCGAGCTCACACTCGTGCAAAACAAATCCATTGTCTTCTTATCTTTGCAAGTGTTATTGAATTTATTACTCGCTCTATATATGAATGAATTCTGTTTATAATTTGTATTAACAAAAGGGATATAAATGAGGGGGTTATATCTTCGACGTATAAGGGGAACATTTAAATTAATTTTGTTAAGTAATTCGGGGCAGTCAACATTGTTTGAAGCAATTTTTAATAGGAAAGTGAGGTCGGATATATCTCGTCTTTCTTTAAGTGGCAAGAGGTGGAAACGTTTACAGAATTGAACATAATTATTAGAGTTGTAAGGTATTTTTAGTTTGTAGCATAAGAATTTAATAAATTTCTTTTGAATACGTTCGATTCTGTTTACATAGGTATCGTACATAGGGTTCCACACTTGAGACGCATACTCGAGTATGCTGCGTACAAAAGTACAATATAGAATTTTCATATTGGTATTTTGCACAAGGGACCGTTTGCACAGAAAACGTTTTGCGAATGGGACGTAACTTTGGTTTAGGGACGTTTTGCGAGTGGGACCTAAAGCGTACAAACCGCATTTACCCCTTCTCATCCAAAGAAATAGATCGCGTACCTTTGTGTTTTATTTCCCGAAAAATTATTTCATTAACCCTACCTACATCATAAAAGCAGATCAACAAGCTTCATTTATCTAGAATTGATGGTTTAGGCTGTATATTGACGGTCAGTCAATCAGTCACATCACACTAAAGTGAGTTTTATCTAATTAGAATCAGATTTTCTTATACCTACAGGTGGAGTATTTGCTTTTCAGATATATTTATGTAGGTATTAAAACAGAATGAATAATAATATTTTCAGAAACGGATATAAAACGGAGCGTGGCACATTCTTACTACAATAAGGACGATTTCGGCAACAACATCGGACTGTTCGAACATATGGACAACATACAAATACCAGAACTTACATGTGAGTACAAACTAAGGCCTATAACTTCTATACTAGACGATTTATACAGAGTCAGGAGGCAACTTTTGCCTACGATAACGGGACGCTGTTGTGCCCGGGACAGATTAAGATGGAGTAGGCCCGTGTCAGTTGGCTATTTTTAACTTGTTTTAATTTAATTAATTATAATACTTTCAATTTATTTTTTGTTGTTGAATATTTTTTTACTAAGTGTTATATAGCGAGGTAAACTATCAAATAAATAAAAATAAAATTTAAGCATATTCCCTATTGTTTTTTTTACCTACTGTCTATAAAACTTTAAAACTTTTCTCACAGGTACTTAGGTGAAAAAGATTCTTTTTTATGTCTCGTGCCCTTTTATCACTTAGGTACTGTGCTCAGATCAGATATAGTTGGGAGTTGAGTGATTAAAAAAAACTTTGCTCACTTGTTGAACAACTAATTATTGTGAGCTATATGTATACACATGTTAAATCAAACTGGATGGAAATAAAACAAAATATCTATCTATCTAGTTGTGTCACTAGTTCTTTCGAACCAGTGTGGTGAAAGGCTCCTTTTGTGTACTTGACATAATGATTTTGAACCTTTTGGTTTACGTTACGACATGCCGGTTTCCACATGTTGTTTTCCTGTACCGTTTGAGAGTACTGGCTAAACCATCTGAACTGACATTATGGACTTACGACCTTTGATTATCAAAGCCTACGACACTTTCTTGCTGCTACCATATTATGTACCTATATCTGATGATGATGAACTTTTACCATTGCTAAAATGGTACATCTAACACATCAATGTCTTAGCATATTGAAAAAGGGCTTCTAAAAGCCACCTTGTTGGATTGTATTGCATTTTATTGTCAAAAACGTCTCACTGGCTATTCTAGACGAATCCAACGACAGTTCATTTGTCAAAATTCGAACAGGCCTGCCCAGGAGTTTCGGCTATAGAGGCAGATAAAAGAATAATGGCTGCAGCTGCCATGTTGGATTTCTTGACATTTTATATAATCTATGGTACTGTCGTCATCCAGATGAATCCAATGCTTGATCTAACGACACCTCATTTGTCAAAATCCGTCCAGCAATTTGGACTACAGTTTCAGCCAAAGCAGATACCCACATACATACCTACATCCTCCTACATCCCAAACATATTAGGCACCCTTCTTCGCACTCGGAAACACACAAACTAACGCCTATTTTTGCGCTGACGATTTATTGTTTTTTTTTCGGCATAAATACATTATGTGACTTCCGCTCAGACTAACTTCCGGCATCTTTTCAAATGAGTTCTACTTACAGAAAAGGTTAGATTACAAAGAATTAGCTATCGTCACATTACCAAATCGGAGAGCGATATCAGATTCAGATGTTTTTTGCCTAAGTTTCAAATTCACTAAAATGTTAACTTAAATACATACATATTATCACGCCCATATCCCTAATGGGGTGGGCAGAGCCACAAGTGAACATAATAAAACTTGCAGCCACTTCTGATATAAAATCCCAAAATGGGTATGGTGAACCATGGTGACAGGTGATCAGCCCATCGCTCATATAGATGGTCATCATGTTATAGAGAATACTATACTTCAGTCGACTTTTACGATATGCTCGGGGAGAGAAGCAGCTGCACCAATTCTAAGCTTTCTCTTTACTCCCAGTCTAGCAGAGAAATGTTAACACCATGTTTTTATTATAAGGTATCATACCACATTTTTGCTGTCTTCGTCTTAATAAAATTAGATTAGGATTAATACATACATATTATTATCACGCCCGTATCAATGGGGTGGGCAGAGCCACAAGTAAATATAAGAAAACTTGTCGTCACTTCTGATTTAAAGTCCTAAGATGGATATGGTGAACCATGTGAGTAGGATTAGGTTGCGCATTAAGAGCATAGGTACATACCTCGACTTTTAATTTAGGTCTGTGTGATGGCACCCCCGGTATCTCTAATGAGTTCTGAATCTCTTCTGGTAAGGTAGTGAGTGCTGTCGTCAGCTACCAGCTACGGTATCAATGGACAGACGTAAAAAAGTTCTTAAACAAACATTTTGGAGGCTAAAAACGCTGAAACAAATGTCCATTCATTTTTTAATTCAATAAGTATCCAGACCGAAGTTCAAATCCAATAACACCGCCCGTTAAAAAGTTCTTAAACAAACATTTTGGAGGCTAAAAACGCTGAAACAAATGTCCATTCATTTTTTATTTCAATAAGTATCCAGACCGAAGTTCAAATCCAATAACACCGCCCGTTAAAAAGTTCTTAAACAAACATTTTGGAGGCTAAAAACGCTGAAACAAATGTTCATTCATTTTTTAATTCAATAAGTATCTAAACTGAAGTTCAAATCCAATAACACCGCCCGTTAAAAGTTCTTAAACAAACATTTTGGAGGCTAAAAACGCTGAAACAAATGTTCATTCATTTTTTAATTCCATAAGTATCCAAACCGAAGTTCAAGTCCAATAACACCGCCCGTTAAAAGTTCTTAAACAAACATTTTGGAGGCTAAAAACGCTAAAACAAATGTTCATTCATTTTTTAATTCAATAAGTATCTAAACTGAAGTTCAAATCCAATAACACCGCCCGTTAAAAGTTCTTAAACAAACATTTTGGAGGCTAAAAACGCTGAAACAAATGTTCATTCATTTTTTAATTCCATAAGTATCCAAACCGAAGTTCAAGTCCAATAACACCGCCCGTTCAAAAGTTTTCACAGAAAGAAGAAAAAACCATGAAACACGTGTCCAATTGTTTTGTATTTAAACGAAGTTTCAAGTAAATCAAACAAAGGAATACAATTGTTCATAGAAAGTTTACAAACCTGTTTAACCCCCTTAGGAGTTGATATTCGGAAATTAGGCCATATGTTATTTGGAACCTAAACTATTTACATAGAATAGAATAGAATAGAAATTTATTAAACAACAAACGTCACATTGCACTTAAACTAAATATACATATACTCTTATTTTATTAAAATACAAGGTGGAAAAACATAGGCACCCATACTAGGTATAACCTGTATTATGGCATGCCTACACCTTCCTCCGGACTTATTTAAAGTGCATAGGTACATATATACGTAAGCACTAACAAATGCAAACAGAGAATAATGATATTATATAATATAATAAAAATACAATTTAAGGAGAGAACAACAAAAAAATAAAAATAATAATACATACGAAAAGTGAGTTGTGATGAGTGTCGCTGTTATGTGTGTTGTGTGATGTGATATTTGACATTCAAAATTTCAACAAAATCAGTTTTATTGTTACGGGGATACGTGGTAACAAACAATCACACACACAATCTTTCGCATTAATAAAATTAGTAGGAAGCAGGATAATAATTTGTAAGCTACGTTCTCATAAAAAAAACTAAGGCCTTTAACCATCTATAGTAGATGATTTATACAGGGTCAGGAGGCAACTTTTTACCTTCACTAACGAGACGCTGCAGTGCCTGGGACGAATTATGATGGAGTAGGCTTGCCCAGCACCTATACCATCCTCTCAGCTTAGTCGGCCTTGTCCACAGGAAAGACATGGTGAATACGTGCGGAGCTGACTAAGCCGCGGGTTTCCTCACGATGTTTTCCTTCACTGTTTGATAGTACTGGTATAGCGCACATAAATTTTTCACACAGAAAAATCCATTGGTACACGACCGGATTTGAACTCACGTCCTTAGGATCTGAAGGCGGGGTCACTCAATACCAACTAGGCCACCAGTGCTCTTTAAAAACTCGTAAAAACAAAATTTCCACGAAATTGTACTTAAGTAACTTTCGACCTTTGTTTGGTTTCTACCTTTGCTTTGTATGTAAGTACTAATTTTCGCTGAGCTAATTAATGTTTTCAAATGGTGTTTTAAGCTGCAGCAACTCATTTAATACTTTTAAGAATTCTTTTTATGTTACCTAAGTTTTACGGCGTTATTTAAGAGCGTGCCATATGCAATTATATAGTTCGAAATCGTTATTTATCTCAAAATCAGTGAAAGTTACCAACCTAATATTTAGGGAAAAGATGCTTCAAACGCTTATTATGGATTTTGCCTTTTCAATACACAATTGGTGAAAATTTTCTCGACAATAAATTTTTTTGAAAAACACACGTTTTGCACACATTTTGCTATTTATCTCAAGAACGGCACGTCTTTTTTGTTGGGTTTTTGTTTTGTTAAGATATCCATCATTAATTCTTTATTTCCATCTTTTAATTTTTTGATTGATTGTTTAATTCACTTGTAATTAAGTAAAACAGTTTTGGCGCTTACGTTGTTATAAAATACGTTGCGCGTCTATGTCTCTATCCTTCTCACGCACTAGAAAACCATAAATAGTCATCCCGCTCATCCCGCTCGTTAGTTGGCTACCTGCGCTGGACTGCCTCACATTTTCGGCGGCGTTATGGCACGCTCTTAAGCATGCTTGAATCACATTTCACGGGGAACCGGGTCGTAAAAAAATAACAGAATGCGACCAGCTGCTATCTTCCCAGAGCAGTCGACTAAGGGGTTGTATGCTCTCCATCATATGGGGGATGGGCTGAAAACCTGCCACCATGGTTCACCATATCCATGTTGGGACTTTGTTTCAGAAGTGTAAGTTTTATTATGATTACTTGTGGCTCAGCCGACCCCATTCGCGATACGGGAATGATAATATCTATGTAGCGAAAGAAGCTTTGGTAAAATTTTAAATTGGGCTTAACTACACAGCAATGAAAATTATTATACACAGTAGAGTTTTGACCTGATAACAATAGCTTTGACGTTATTCTTTCTGAAGGTTAAAAACCTTTAGCTGTTATTGACACACAAACAAGCCATAAACTTTCTATTTAGGAGAGGGATTTGTTTGTCTATTGGATTATAATAGTTCGGCATCTATTTCATGTTCCCCTGGTATTTTTGCAACTATACGACATGAGTAAGAAAGGAGTGAGCTTTGAGATGACTTCTGGCAGGGAGAAATGGAAGAGGAATACATGTTGTGCCTACCCCACATAAAGTGGGATAAGGGCAGGGAAATGATGGCAACGGAATGATCGCCGATGACCTTCACTGATGACGCTTGCTGTACAAAAGCGAATTTCAATGTAAGTTCATTCGCGTTGGTTGCATTATTTAAATACTAGCTGCCGCCCGCGGCTTCACTCGCGTGGTATCCGGATAAAAAATAGCCTATGTGTTAATCCAGTACATGTACTATGTATATTCCAAGTTTCATTCAAATCCGTTCAGCCGTTTAGGCGTGATTAAGGCACAAACATCCAAACTCACAAACTTTCGCATTTATAATTATAAGTAAGAAGTAAGATCATTTGAAAATGGTACTAGAACTAAAAAAAGGGCTCGTAGTTAGTTAGTCGTAGTCTTCGTAGCAAAAATCAATAAGCTACGACAAAGGTTCTATAAAAGTGCTACGGGCTATATACTACGAGTGCTACACTCGCTACGAAAGCTCGCCTTTGCTAGGGGATGTCGGATGCGTCTCGATAATTTCCTGTATCAAATCAAAGGCAAGTTTGCCTGCGTAACCGCTCATTAAATTCAATAAGGTCATATCTAAAAAAAAACGTTTTATTGCAAAGATCGTACACATCTAAATCGTTCATCTTACTTATATTATAAATGGGAAAGTTTGTGAGTTTGGATGTTTGTGCCTCAATCATGTGCCTAAACGGCTAAACGGATTTTAATGAAACTTGGAATATACATAGTACATGTACTGGATTAACATATAGGCTATTTTTTATCTGGATACCATGCGAGCGAAGCCGCGAACGGCAGCTAGTATTTGTATATTCGAAAAAGTCACCTGTTGTTTTAAGGTTCAAAATGCTCCAAACACACAACTGCCCCTTTAGCATTTTAACGTATTGTCGAGAATAACTTCTAAACAAAATCGCCATATTTCCTGTTACAAAAACAAGTGACGATTACAATATTATTAAATAAGCAAAAATGTGATTTTATCTAATGTGTTTCTTTTGAATTAAAAACGATAAGTTTGATTTATTATTTATTAAAACAAAAGAGCAGTGATTAGAATTATGTCTGTTTTGCATAAGTGATTATGGTAGTAATTGTTTAAACACAACTTAAGTCAAAGAATTAAAGAGAATTTTATTTTTGTCATTGTTTGACTTTAGTTTTAATAGTTTGTTTCTGCTTTTAACATATGAAACCCAGAAGTTAGTTTGTTAACATAGTGAGTATTTTTGTAAGAACTTTATTTTGTAATCTAGTTTAATTTTGGGAGCCTTTTGCTTTTTTTTAAATTTTGTTTTCTTTAGAAAAAGCCTCACAGGAAGTGGATGTAGCAAAGCTCCCATGCAGTGACCAAAAGTGAGATCGACTTCAATAAGACGGACAAAAAAACATATTCAGAGGTTTCTACGTGATCAACAGGTTAAACGTCCTGAATACGAAACTGGGAAGAACCCATCCGACATCTGTCCACGCTCCAACCTAACCTTCTCCAGATCACAACGTAAAGTTGTGGTGGATAACGAGAAGTTTCAGGAGTTTCCCGAAACCAGATTCGTTGCTATAAAACATAACAACGACGCTGACGAAATTAAAATAATAAACCAACAACCAACCAGTACAAAACGTGGTCGATGCCTCGAGGGACGAAGGCATCATAATGCAAAACGTGGCATAAAGACAAGAAGTCTAAACTCTCGACCCTTAAGCTTTTGACGAAAAGACGGGAAATCCAAGCGAATTCATCAGCGAGGTCAGACCTAAATAGACAGATTGCGAAGATGATACGGCGCAACCTTCGGAGCTGCAACACATGCCTTTTTGAAAAGGCAATAGAGCGAAACCGAACATCCACAGTATTCACTATGATTGAAAGCGGCCACCCGACATCGCACAAAACACAAGATCGTGTTCTACAATCTTATTATTTTTTGTGCGTCGTAATGTCAAATACTTCTTCGCTGGACTGGAAGTAAAGAAAAAACACAGAATGCGTCTAGCTGCTTTTCTCCCCGAGCATGTCGTAAAAGTCGACTAAGGGTTAGTATCCTCTCCAACATGATGAGATACAATAAGCAAGTATCCCAAGGAGGGTTGACGTCAGGCAGGCGGCCGGTCATAAAAAACCTTAGCCAATACTCTTACAGCGTGTTCCTTGGATCATGCCGACCCCACATATGCAGCGTGGGATGAGGGCAGGAAGATGATGATGATGATGATGATGTAATGTCAAAGCCGGAAATTTTCGCCAAGATCAAAGATTGTATGTCAGAAATGTCATGTTCTCTGCCCCCAACGTGACTTTCACGATTCTGGAGTCAACCTCACCCGCCACTACACCGACAAACTGCCGGGCCAGCCAATACGATATCGCGTTGACTCTAGATTAGCTTTAAAATGGAAAAGTCCCTGGGGTAGACGGAATCAGCAAAAACTTCTAAAGGCAAAATGAACTCCAGTTGTAAAATAATTTCAAAACCTCTTTGACCCCGTCATTCAGTGTGGGAGAACTCCAAAGGCATGAAACAGAAGTTTACTGGTACTGTACTTTAAGAAGCTGGAAATTAAACCATAACTAAGCCTTTATTTCTGAGCCACTCAGGAACGAGATGAATTTACAAGCTATTTTCTAGAGTCAAGTTGTTTAGAAATACCTACAGATACTTCGGGCAGATTGTGCAGTCTCGAGTAGAAGCATACTATATTACGTTTTTTTAACGATTAGACAAAACTACGATGTAAAACCAGTAATCAAATTTAATACAATAAATTCATTATAACATTAAGACTATTTTATATGCAAAAGGACTTATGTGACTTTGTACGTTTCTGGGTGAAAATCGTCTATTATATATACAACTTACACGTGATTTGTTTTAAATTAATTATTTAATACATATTCAGAGGATAACCAGCGGACGATGCAGACGCTTCCAATGATACCTCATTTGTAAAATATTTAGCTAATCTAGAAGTTATGAGGGAACAGATGAAATAAAAATACATACAAACAAACATACCTGTCACAAAACCATAAGCGCTCGTGGCATAGCTTGCTTAGAAGTTCTTGATTGATCGTTTGAAGTTAAGCAACGATGTGCGTGGTCACGATTGGGATGGGTGACCAAATGGCATTACTAGCTGAGCGCTTCTGTGCTTCGGAGGGCACGTTAGAAGGTCGGTCCCGACTTTTAAGTCATGACTGAGGCCTAAAAACTCCGTCACAAGAGTTCGCCACTAACTCATACGAACTTACAAAATCACAACCTTCATTTTTGCTTCGCCGTAGTCGGGTCAAACAGGATGTCTAACTACGTCAGTTTTTTATCATAACTCTTTTTGCTAGGCTACATTAACCGTTAGTTATGTGTAAGTGAACTGTGTCCCTGAGGTGGTGGTTTGCGGAATGCCCGAGGTGTATGCAGGTTCTGTTATTATTTGTTTACTTTAAAAGAGCAGTGCAGCGCATGCGTTGACTCTAGAGCGTTTGCACACGACTGATGTAATGCATCTTCATTTATTTAACTACCTAGTTTATCACTTTCGATCCAGTGTGGTGAAAGGATTTAAAGTTCGCCTCGAAGGCTTCTTTCGTGCACATGACACATATTTTCTATTATTTAAGTTCTACTACGTGCAGGTTTCTTCAAGATGTTGGATATATTTTAGTGTAGCGACACGTCTGCTGAAGGTGTGGCGTAGAAGGATTTGTTTGGATGACGAGTGTCATATAAACTTCAAATCTCCTTGGTAGTATTAAAAACTTAAAACTTCCTTGGTCAGTAATATATTTTAATATTACTTATGATGCCAAATTGCCAATAGACAAAAACTTTCTACTGCAAAATGATACTGGCCACTACTAACTTTTTCTGAACATTACCTAATTATATTACATTGAGTTTTAATTAGTTAATATACTTGGGAACATTGTTCACGAGAGATGGAAAGCATGAGGAGGATGTTGAAAGGAGAGTCATCCTGCCCTTATCCCACTCTATGTGGGGTAAGAGTTTTGGCTAAGGTGTTTTATGACCGGCCGCCTGCCTGACGTCGACCCTCCTTGGGAATACTTGCTTATTGTATCTCATCATGTTGGAGGATACTATCCCTTAGTCGACTTTTACGACATGCTCGGGGAGAGAAGCAGCTGGACGCATTCTATGTTTTTTCTTTACTCACAGTCCAGCAGAGAAGTTGAAAGGAGAGTGATTGAAGGAAATAAAGTGAATGGGGCACTACACGCCTTTATGGAAAGCCGGAAAGTGTCTAAAAAGGCACGACTGGCTGTACATAGTAGAGGAGTACTAGTGCCGACACTTATGTATGGTAGTGAAAGTTGGGTATGGCAGATAAAATATCTTAGTAGAGTGAATGCAGTAGAAATGCGTGCGTTGCGAAGTATGTGTGGGGTAACTTTGAGAGATAGAGTGAGAAATAGCATGATAAGAGTGCGATGTGGAGTGAAAGAAAATGCTGTGATGAGGATTGAGAAAGGTATGTTAACATGGTTCGGTCATGTAGAGAAGGTTAATGAAAGAAGATTAACGAAACAGGTGTACGAGGCGAGTGTGGATGGTAGGTACCTAGGCCAAATTGGTGACGTTTTGGAAAAGTGCCAGGTCAAGAGTACCTTAAACCGACGAGCACGCACGAGGAGTGTAATGAGAGTAAATGAAGCGAAAGAAGTATGTCGGGATCGTAGCAAATGGCGATCCGTGATCTCTGCCTACCCCTACGGGAAACAGGCGTGATTTTATGTATGTATGCATGTGAGTTTTAATAATTGTACGAATTTTAACATAAACTTCAACAATTCATATTTTTTTTTTAGAAAAGAATAGACCATTAGACCTATTATATAGGTAGGTACCTACATACTTAGTAGGTACTTATATATATATTCCAAGCAAGTAATAAGCGCGCGAGATCTCAGTTCGGGGCGAATTCACACGAAAATAAATTTTAAAAAATGTTATGCCCCGTGTGACCGGGAAAAATAATCGTGTGACGCGGCGACCTCTTGTGCGAGGAGCCGAGTTAGGCTAACGTGGCGAGGCAACAGTCAGACGAGGTCCCACCGGAAGGCGAATCGGTCCCTTCGCATCGACAGCGTATCGCGCCATTTCCTATGACGACTTCTAAATTCAAATAAAAATTTCGAATCTTTTCTAGATCACTTTCGGGGATCCCCCGTAAAGTTTGAGCTGGAAGTGTGTTTTTGACTCTAAAAATATTTGTCCTGCTCGCTTACTAAAGTTTGAGCTGGAAGTGTTTTGAATTTCATGAACGAGTGATAAGTTTTCTTTTAACTAGCAATTGAAAAGACAACTTTTTTGAACTCTGTGAAAAGTGTAAAGTTTGAGTAGATAATAATTCAAATAAGTAGGAAGACTGGTATAAGTTAGACTAGGTGGAATACAAACTTTTAAGCTCCACCGTTTTGTGACATTTTTGTGTGTGTTTGACTCTAAAAATATTTGTCTTGCTCGCTTACTAAAGTTTAAGCTGAAAGTGTTTTGAATTTCACGAACGAGTGATAAGTTTTCTTTGAACTAGCCATTGAAAAGACAATTTTTTTAACTCTGTGAAAAGAGTAAATTTTGAGTAGATAATATTTAAAAAAGTAGGAAAATAGGTATAAGTTAACTAGGTGGAATATAAACTTTTAAGCTCCACCTATTCGTGACATTTTTGTGTGTGTTTGACTCTAAAAATATTTGTCTTGCTCGCTTGCTAAAGTTTGAGCTAAGAGTGTTTTGAATTTTATGAACGATTGATAAGTTTTCTTTGAACTAGCAATTGAAAAGACAATTTTTTTGAACTCTGTGAAAAGTGTAAAGTTTGAGTATATAATATTTAAAAAAGTAGGAAGATAGGTATAAGTTAACTAGGTGGAATACAAACTTTTAAGCTCCACCTATTCGTGACATTTTTGTGTGTGTTTGACTCTAAAAATATTTGTCTTGCTCGCTTGCTAAAGTTTGAGCTGAGAGTGTTTTGAATTTCATGAACGAGTGATAAGTTTTCTTTGAACTAGCCATTGAAAAGACAATTTTTTTAACTCTGTGAAAAGTGTAAAAGTTTGAGTAGATAATATTTAAAAAAGTAGGAAAATAGGTATAAGTTAACTAGGTGGCATACAAACTTTTAAGCTCCACCTAATCGTGACATTTTTGTGTGTGTTTGACTCTAAAAATATTTGTCTTGCTCGCTTACTAAAGTTTGAGCTGAAAGTGTTTTGAATTTCACGAACGAGTGATAAGTTTTCTTTGAACTAGCCATTGAAAAGACAATTTTTTTAATCCTGTGAAAAGTGTAAAAGTTCGATTAGATAATATTTAAAAAAGTAGGAAAATAGGTATAAGTTAACTAGGTGGCATACAAACTTTTAAGCTCCACCGTTTTGTGACATTTTTGTGTGTGTTTGACTCTAAAAATATTTGTCTTGCTCGCTTACTAAAGTTTGAGCTGAAAGTGTTTTGAATTTCACAAACGAGTGATAAGTTTTCTTTGAACTAGCCATTGAAAAGACAACTTTTTTGAACTCTGTGAAAAGTGTAAAGTTTGAGTAGATAATAATTCAAATAAGTAGGAAGATAGGTATATCTTAGATAAGGTGGAATACAAACTTTTAAGCTCCACCGGACGAGTGACATTTTTCAGAGTGTTTTTAGAAGTAAGAAAATCTGTAAACTATAGGATTTCCTTTCAGTTCCCGATAAAGCTATCAGTGATACTTTGAAGAGTACTGAGGAAGATCTTGCTATCGTTGGATGGAGTAAAATCGGTGAGCTCTTTTGCTTTGAATAAATATTTTTTCTTGTGAAATAGTTATCCTGCTTATCTGCTTTATTATTTAATTAACTAGCCTTCGCTCGAGGCCTCGCTCGAGTGGTATCCGGAAAAAAAGTAGCCTATATGTTTTTCCAGCACACATAATATGAATATTCTAATTTTTATTCAAATCCGTTCAGCCGTTACGGCGTGATTGAGGCACAAACGTACTCGATCAATGTCTATGCATTGAAGATGTTTGAGAAAAACTGTTATGAGGGGCATCTATTAACGCAATAGAACCCATTTCATTATGGTTATCTGTATGTCTGTTTGTCTGTTCATTTGTGCACGCTAATTGATGATATTACCACGCGACGGAGACAATAATACAGCGTGGGTATCCATATATCAACTGCATTATGGATCAAGACGAGGCCACCATTTATTCCATCAAATTTGGCAATGGTTATTTCTAACTTAAAGGTTTGCGTATCTATTATTTTCTTAAAAAACCTGAGTCCTAATCAAAACTTTGTAATGGAATCGGAACGTCACAGAAGCGGAAGTGGTTACAGAAACGAAGAGGTAAAACACTTCTTTCTTCCTCGGATACCGCTCATACCCTCCAATTTTCCATTCCATTTTCAGCTCCCTCAATGCTATCTAGACTCTCTGGGCTTAACCTTTTTCAAGAAAATTATTGCAGCACAAATCTCGGGCTTACCTAATGCTCTTGTGCGTCAAGGGGCGATGGTGACGTGGACCTATTTCACGGCTCCTTACATCATCATCATCATCATCAGCCTATAGCAGTCCACTGCTGGACATAGGCCTCCCCTAATGAGCGCCATCGCGCCCTATCTTTGGCTTGACGCATCCAGTTTCTGCCTTACATAAATTCAAGAAAAACATTTTAAACAGCTGTAAGTATAATACCATATTTCTATAATCATTAACTTAACTTCACATTTATTTATTTAAGGACACACAGTTACAAAGACAAACTACAAATAATATTACGTGTGCTGGAATAACATATAGGCTTCTTTTTATCATGGTACCACGTGAGAGAAGCCGCGGGTGGAAGCTAGTTTTTAATATTACTTATTTTAATTCCGTATTAGTCAAATTCGTTATTTATTTATTCGTATCTTACATTATTAATTTATTATTTTTAGTTTTTAAGTTTGTGACATTTATAATTTTTACGACGGCTACTTTTACTTTTTTTTATAAATGGCATTGCAAACGAAGTCGCGGGTACAGTTAGTAAATAATATAAAGCCTTACAACAAACACCTCAGACCCTCACAAATAACAAATTTCTTTCATATTTAACACAAAGTCTCGCTAATTCACACACTTCAAACAATTACAAATGAATAAGTTTAACAAACAAATCTGTTGAAAGTTTCTTTCTGTTACGGTACTTAAATACAATCAAACAAATACGTAAAAAAATCAAACAAAAGATCAGTGAACTTTGTTTTGTACTTGAGTTATACCAGGGACTAATCCTACAATACAATACCTATTATAAACGATGTTTGTGCCTCAATCACACCGTAACGGCTGAATGGATTTGAATGAAATTTGGAAAATACATATTATGTGTGCTAGAATAACATATAGGCTTCTTTTTATCCTGGTACCACGTGAGAGAAGCCGCGGGTGGAAGCTAGTTTATAATATTAAAATAAATAAATAAATATTTATGGACATTTCACACGGCGCCATCTAGCCCCAAACTAAGCAAAGCTTGTACTATGGTAACCATTATTATATTAGTAGTATAGTGTGAATAAAGCGACAGTTTATGTCAGCATCGTCGTGTTCCTGCCAACCCCTTTGGGAAACAGGCATGGTTTTATGTAAGTGTGTGTAGTAACTTGTTGTAAAAAGAACACACATTTTATTCATCATCTTCACCAGCCTAATAGCAGTCCACAGTTTTTACTATCATTTTAGTCGTTAAGCCATGACGGAGGCCTCTAGGCGGCCTAGAAACTCCGTCACAAGAGTTGGCTACTAGCTCATACGAACATACATGCATACAATTATCTTTTTCAAAGAATTATCAACTAAGAAAGTGTGGCGCCTGCTTTGGAAACTGTTGGTAACAATCACACGTAGAAAACCAACATTGTAGATTAACTTCCTCGGCTTCGCTTGTGTGGTCGTAGTACCCTATCTAGCATAACTAGGTATCGTAGTCTATTCCAACGAGTTACAGCTACAGCTTGCTCAGACACACGCTCCTAATACAAATTGCGAAAGTTTCTGAGGAAGATTGGATGTTTGCGCCTCAACTATGCCGTAAGGATTTAATAAAACTTGGAATAGGTAACCCATACGTGTGCTGTAATGACATAAGAGCTCAATTTGTGTGCCACACAATTGAAGCTGAAGGGGGAAGCTAGAGTTAATTAAAACGCAATCGATGTTTGAATCATAGCAATTTCGAAAAAACCATCACGCACAGCAGCCGAAGCTACGGGCTAACCATACAGTTAAAAAAACGAACATAGGTACTCGTCAAAACAAAATAGACCTTTTTTGAAGTCGATAACGAGTGCTACCGATTTGCACCTACCATGCGAATACAGTTACAAACTCGAATAAGACACGAAGTCGAATCGTTCTGGGTAGACAAAGCCGCTCGACTCAACCAGTAAAGCTCTAGGAAAAAATAACCTACTTACCTAGTTTGGTACGTGCAACGGTTAGTAACCTTGTCCATAATAATAATAAGGCATTTTACCATCTATAGTAGATGATTTATACAGCGACAGGAGGCAACTTTTACCTTCACTAACGGGACGCTGTAGTGTCCGGGACGAATTAAGATGGAATAGGCTTGCCCAGCACCTATTCCATCCTCTCAGCTTAGTCTGCCTTGTCATTAAGAAAAAATAATAATAAATACACTAATCAATTTATGTAATTCATAAATCTATACTAATATTATTAATATTATAAAGCTGCAGAGTTTGTTTGTTTGTTTGAACGCGCTAATCTCTGGAACTACTGGTCCGATTTGAATGATTCTTTCAGTGTTGGGTAGTCCATTTATCGAGGAAGGCTATAGGCTATGTTTTTTTTATAAAATTAGGGATCCGTAATAAAATTGCTATTTTGTAACACAAGGTGTAAAATCGAAAACCTATTTTTGCGTGTGCTGCAAAAACTATTGACAATAGAACAAAATAATGTACTACGGGTTTGTAGATCCCATTAAGACCTACAAAAAAGTCCGCGAGAACATATATCTAGCTATCATGGTTTAATCACAATAACCAATTTTGTGTTCAAAATAATTATTAAATCGTCTGAAGAAAAAAAAACTACGTTAAATATGTATCGTAATATTAATCTTTATCGAAATTAAGCATTATGTTATCAAGAGTATTTATGTAGAAGTAAAATACTTTTTGTTTCATCTCAATCGGATATTTTGTTTAAAAGTTATCACGTGTGTAAGATGTTAAGAGTTGGTACCTATTAATGAGTTATGGGCCATAGTCCATTTATTGAGGGAGGCTATAATATAGGCAATATTTTATCTCGGTATTTCCACGGAAACGAGAAAAACGCGGGTGAAACCGCGGAGCACAGCTAGTTAAATTAGAATAATTAAGATATTAAATTGTGATGATGATTAAGGTAGAATTCGCTAAAGAAATTTAAGGCTATTTTATTTTGTTTGTAAATTAACGGTCTGTCGTCAGTAGAATATTGAAAACCGGCATTAGTAACTTCGGCATACCAACCAAATAGTTACCAACCCTCTCGGTTTCAGACGAGATTTCTTCCACCCCGGTGCGTTTGCTGAACCACTCGATCTGCTCACAATTCGTGACGCCCATCGTAGAATCTCCGCGCGAATTTGAACTGTGTGTGTCGCAAGCGGGCATGTCGAACATTGGTTTGTTCCTGTATTTCCTTTTTACCATACCCCTGTCAAAACCGGGTTCCGTGGATTACAGAGACTGCAGAGGACCGTGAATGATGGCGCAAACAGAGAGGCCTATGCTCAGCAGTGGGTAAAGTCGGCCTGTTTCTTCCTGGTGATTTAAATTCCACTAATGTCATACATAAACTAGTTTTCGCCCGTGTATTATGTCTCTCTCCGGCCCACAAACATCGCCATGCCAATTTCGATTTCAAATTTATTCAAACAATAATAACACAGCATTACAATACACCAATGCGCCATGAATTATAAACAAATTCATAAGATCAAAGATCATGTGTCGATCCGTAGCTTTCGTATTCTATATTTGAACTTAGAAGTACGAATATACAGGTGAATTTTTCAAGTGGGCGTGCATGACCAAATCCGAAACTATGAGGAATAGCGAAAAGTACTCTAAACAGTCTCGGTCCCGAATTTGATGAAAACTAAAACTGCATTATTGGATTTTTTAAAAATCAATATTCCTAGCCGGGATCGAACCCGAATATTTGAAAAAAAAAAACACACACACACACGCCGTATTATTTATTACTCCATTGGATAGTGTCGCTAATAAGGAACAAATTCTGGGAAATAATGACATACGGCAAACTTAAGGAAAGTGTTGGATTTTAACAAAATACTTTTTTACTTTTTTTTACGTTACATAACTACCAAAGAATTGTTCTTAGGAAAGTTCTAAGCCTTATTCTACTACTAAGCGTCCGCTGTCCATCCGTCTATCAGCGGGCTGTATTTAATGAACTACCTAATAGGTAGAGAGTTAAAATTTTCAGTTTTTATTTCGTTTTGTAGGTCCCGCTGGCACCCTTCGTATACGGAACCCTAAAATGTACATGTACCTACGATGGACCCCTTCATCAACTCGCACTTGATCGGTTTTTATTAATTTTGCGAGTGAAACCGCTGGCTGTGTTTACATAAATGATATTTATATTTAACGCGCTCGTAGGTAACTCATTTTTGCTCGCAACAGACTGGAGCTAAAAATCTTTATTGTTTATCATCAAGGCCCTAGATTCTAGGGGGAAAGGAGGGTGTATAGGCGATACCGGCTTTGCAGCTAAAATAATATTCCATAGTCAAGTCTACTAATAAAATTATGTCTTGATAGATACCTAGATAAACTCTTTATTGTGTGTATAACAATACGAAATAAAACTTTGGTAGGTACTAACAAAACAAAAACAGATATACACAAACGGCGGTCTTATTGCTTTAAGCGATTTCTCCCAGACAACCTAGAGATGGAGAGGATTGAAAGGAAAAATGGGCGATGGTGTTATCATCGCTAAACAAAAAAAAATAATAATTATAATAATTTCGGTCTTGAGGTGTGATGGAGCTGGGAAGGTCCAGCCATTGTAACCAGCATAAATGTTTGTTGGTTGTTCGGAATTGTACGTTCATCAATACTAATATTATAAATGCGAAAGTAACTCTGTCTGTCTGTCTGCTACCTTTTCAGATTTTGATCAAATTTGGCAAGCAAATAGATTGCATACGAGGACATAGGCTACTTTTTTTACAAAAATACTCATAGAAGGGGTAAAACAAGGGATGAAAGTTTAAATCGGAACCGGGATAACGAATGTTATCTAAGCATCGCTGGTGCGGTAACCTACTTGGATGGGTGACCGGTGACCGCACTCTTTGCACTCGACTGATTTTTTTATGAAATTTTGAAAATTATATTCAATGAGAACGAAGTCGCATGCGACAGCTATTACATAATAATTTTACGTACAAGTTACGAGCGATATAAGGCATAATTGGTGGAGGGGCCAAGAAGGATACCTACTTCCTAGCTCGGCCACGCCAATAACCGCTTCAGAATAAGTAGTTTAGAACGGTCGATATCTCTTTGTTGTAAATTGAGAGATTACAAAATTGGTTGAAAATGTTGACGATTTTACTGCTGTTCGCTTAGAGTAAACTAGCTGCCGCACGCGGCTTGACTCGCGTTGTACAGGGATGAAAAATCTTACTTATCTATACTAATATTATAAAGCTGCAGAGTTTGTTTGTTTGTTTGTTTGTTTGAACGCGCTAATCTCTGGAACTACTGGTCCGATTTGAATGATTCTTTCAGTGTTGGGTAGTCCATTTATCGAGGAAGGCTATAGGCTATGTTTTATTTTTTTCAAAATTAGGGATCCGTAAAAAAATTGCTATTCTGTAACACAAGGTGTAAAATCGAAAACCTATTTTTGCGTGCGCTGCAAAAACTATTGACAATAGAACAAAATGATGTACTACGGGTTTGTAGATCCCATAAAGACCTACAAAAAAGTCCGCGAGAACATATATCTAGCTATCATGGTTTAATCACAATAACCGATTTTGTGTTCAAAATAATTATTAAATCGTCTGAAGAAAAAAAAAACTACGTTAAATATGTATCGTAATATTAATATTTATCGAAATTAAGCATTATGTTATCAAGAGTATTTATGTAGAAGTAAAATACTTTTTGTTTCATCTCAATCGGATATTTCGTTTAAAAGTTATCACGTGTGTAAGATGTTAAGAGTTGGTACATATTAATGAGTTATGGGCCATAGAGTTTTTTATCAACATAAAATCCTGTAATAATCTTTTTCGAAATATATTTGTTGATGATTGTAAGTATAAGATCTTTGAAGAGTATAATAAATACATTTCTAAAATAACTCTGCTAAGGAAATCCACGCGCGCTTGATGCAAGCAAGACGAGACGCTGGCGGCGCGGCGGCGGGCGAGACGAGGAGGCCGCGCTTGCTGGCCGCCTGTGAGAAAACGCGGGTGAAACCGCGGGGCACAGCTAGTATAATTATAAATGCGAAAGTTTGTGAGTTTGGATGTTTGTGCCTCAATCACGCCTAAACGGCTGAACGGATTTAAATGAAACTTGGAATATATATAGTACATGTACTGGATTAACATGTAGGCTATTTTTTATCCAGGTACCAGGCGAGCGAAGCCGCGGGCGGTAGCTAGTAGCTTATAAATGTTAATCCTGCACATGGACCTACTATTTGTATATTCCAAGTATCATTCAAATCTGTTCAGTCGTTTAAGCGTGATTGAGGCACAAACATATAAACATCCTCACAAACTTTCACATCTTATATTATAAGAATCTTTGTCCTGACTGACTGACTGACTGACTGACTGACTGACTGACTGACTGACAGACAACGCACAGCCTAAACCGCTGGACGTAGAGACTTGAAATTTTCAGTGTAGGTAAACCTTGGTACGTAGGGGTGTACTAAGAAGGGATTTTTCAAAATTCAACCTCTAAAGTGGTGAAAAGGGATGAAAACCTGGAATCAATTTTTGGTCTAAAACTGCACATAACCTATATCAAATTAAAGAGCCGATTTTTCTCATTTAGTTGATGTCATAATTACCTGTAAATTCTTTATTTTTGGTATGTTTTTCATGAAAAATAGAATACTTTTATTTTGACATAATGACAGCGATGATACACACAGATTAGTAATAGATGATACAAAACATATTGAAAAGGAACTGTCAATGTCAAATTACCTGTGAAAGGAAGCATAAATTATTACTGGTCTAATAAGTTTCCAATCTTGATTATTCATGGAGTTCTGACGTAATTCTACGTCTGATAACTAGATGTCGCTGCTAATTGAGTTCTGATCAAATCCTAGAACGCGCTGTCGTTGCGTTTTGAAATGTTTACCTTAACTCTCAATTTTTTTCCAAAATCACCGAAATTTCTTAATTTTTAGATACCTACGTGTGCTAGAATGGGACATAGGGTACTTTTTATCTGGGTACAGCGTGAGCGAAGCCGCGGGCGGCCGCTAGTTTATAATATAGTAGGAAGTAGGATTACGAATTGCCAAAATGACCAAAATTTCTAGTTTCGAAGAGTTTCGACGAGAGTTTTTCTCGTACAAATTGTCCTAGGGCCCACATAACGTTAGTTTGTTAATTAGCCTTTATCAAAATTAAAAAATATATATATTACTAGCTGCCGCCCGCGGCTTCGCTCGCGTGGTACCCGGATAAAAAATAGCCTATCTGTTAATCCAGTACATGTACTATGTATATTCCAAGTTTCATTCAAATCCGTTCAGCCGTTTAGGCGTGATTGAGGCACAAACATCCAAACATCCAAACTCACAAACTTTCGCATTTATAATATAAGTAAGATAGGCGCGGCCGCCTCATGGCCGCCAAACTATCATCAGATAGACAAACAGACATATTATTTGGACTATTACCTATGTCTTGATTACAATGAAAAGCCAAAATGAAACGTTCTAACTTCTACAGCTATCTTTTACTATGTAGTGAAATCCAGTTTCAAATAGCCGCATTAAACGATATTATTTTTGGCAGAAAACATCTGCTCTCTTTATTTGCATGTTATTTTGTAATCAGATACGGGTTTGACTAGCGCTAACTAGGTCGAATATGTGTTGCATATGAAATGCTGAAATATATTTATTTCATACAGCTGCCCGACATAGTTAGATGCAATTCAGTAGGTAGCGATGTTCTAGGTACCCCGAGTTTTATTACGTAGATGTAGTTACTCGTAATACCAAATAGCATTTTGAAAATATTTATTATAATTAGGCAATAAAACGCAAAACCTAAAAATAAATTAGATACTTCATACCAATATTATAAAGAGGAAAGATTTATGTTTGTTTGTAACGAATAGGCTCTGAAAGTACTGGACCGATTTCAAAAATTCTTTCACCAATAGAAAGCTAGATTATCGGGGACCAGTATAGACTATAATATATTTTCAAAAACATTAGGAATCCGTAAAAAAATTTGAATATTGTAACCCAAGGTAGAAAACCCAAAATAGTTTTTGGCGTGCGTTGCGATAACTATTGATTATAGAACAAAATAATGTACTACACGCGTACGAAGTCGCGGGCAACAGCTAGTTACACTATAAAGACCAAAGTTTAAATTTAAAAATCAATAATTTCATAAAAGTACTACATATCTTCATACATTTGAACCGAATGATGAAGGGTAGCTAGATGGTGGTAGTAGTAAGTATTATATCTGCCTATACTTCAGACAAACTGGAGATGAAAATTATGTAAACAAACCGCCCATACTTAACCTAAAACTTACTTTTTCATTACATGTTTATGGAACTTTTAAGTAACACTAATAGTTAAATTAAGATGGAAAAACTTATGGTTGCGAGGTTTATTTACTTACCTAAAACTAAAGCGATTTCGTCGTAAGTAACATAAATTGTATCCTAAGTTTAGCTGGAGTATCTATTGGAGCTGTAATGGAGCTTAGGTAGGCACATATGATTTGAGCATCAGTAATTTCCTAGTGAAATTTTAATTTCCTATTCCATTTCCTTGAAATGTGGTGCTGGAAGCGCTTGCTGAGAATTAAATGGACTGCTCATCGCACTAACGTTTCCATCCTAAAAGAATTTCGCATCAAACAAAGACTTTCGTCGATTGTGCAAGTGCGAATCCTCAAAATATTTGGACATATCATCCGCAACGACAGCTTTAGAACGTTTGGTGGTACAAAGAAGAGTAGAAGGTCAACGTTCTCGTGGCCGATTACCCACAAGATGGACAGACCTCATTAAATCATCTACGAAGTGTTCCCTTACTGAGTGTACACGCAGTGCCTTATGTAGAGAGGGATGGAGAAGTCTCGCAAAAGCCGCAACCAACCTAGCAGACGATCCATAGAGAGTACGACTAAGAAGAAGAAGAATTTCCTATTCAGTGTATGATTTGAATCGAGATTCACCCTCTACTGTCTCCGAAGTTGTGCCTACTGTGTCGATAGTTAGCTAGAAAATTAACTGGAATTCGAATAAAGGCAAATAATTGGATGGCCTCGATGGCGTGGCGTGCGATTGCTCGGCAGAGACGCAAGAGGCGCGGGTTCGATTTCCGCTGCGGAAGAAATGTTTGCATGTTCTGTAAATATTTCTTCCAGGTCTGGGTGTTGTGGTACCATGGTACTCGTAGTTACTGATACCCACGACACAGGGAATCCTAGTGTGGGGTCAGGACTATGTACGTGACTGTTGGGTGTTATTTTAAAAATTATAGTTAGGGGACAAAGATCTGCACTGACCTCCCGCGGTGGGGTGTATTGTGCAATATCCCCCTGCTAACCCTCCCCCAGCCAGCACAACTCCTCGAAGAAGGACTTTGGGATGTTGTCAACAGTGTTCCATTATCCTCGGTGGTGTTGTTGAGGCCGTTGTTGGTGCCGACGAGGTTGAAGATGATGATGCCTGGTATTGCTCGATGACAGTCTGCAGTCCCGAGCTGTATCTTATTTCGTTTGTTGCGGAACAGTCGAGTGTTACGTGTTCCACAGTCTCCTCCTCTGGAAAGCATCCGCGACAGAGGCCGCTGTCCCGTTGCTCCTATTTTGAGAAGATGGTGATTCAGCTCACAGTGTCCTGTGATGATGCCCACCATTGTCCGAAGGTCTTTACGTCTCATTTTCAATAAGACTTATGTGAGGCGTTTGTGACTCTACTCCCATTTTTTCTGGTGTTCATTTTCACAGTGCATTTTCAGACTTTATTAACAAAAAGAAAACTTACAGCAACATTTATTGACGTATAGAAATTTAAAACTAATACAAACGACGTGTGAATTCGATGGACCAAAAGCCACGGTTCCTACAAAGGAAACCAAATAGATGACTCCCTAGCAAAGGACGGTTTAAAGAAATTACCAACGGCGGAGATTACCAATCTATGCAATCTATGCAATCCCACTTCATTTGAGATCAATAAAGTCTAGCTACCTTAAGCAATCAGCGATTAATTAATACGCCAGCACCGCAAATCCAGCAAGTCGTTCGTATTTATAGCGAAAATGAATAGTTGTAGGCATTAGGTACCTAAATATGTAATGTTTAATAATTATTATGTAAGAGAATATCTGCATTAGACATAGTACTGGAGCGAATGGTTGCGATGTACAGGGTGGGCTCGAATTTCCCCATACCGTCATAGTTAATAAACATTTTACAATGTTATGATCGAATACTACAGTCCTGATTTTTTCTTTTGATACAATGAAATAAGCACAAGTAACTAAGTCGATTAGCATCAATTTTTTTTTTAATATCACCCATTTTATTGTCAACACACAATTGGCCATTTTATTTATTTAGTTGTGTCACTAGCACTTTCGAACCAGTGTGGTGATAGGATTCAAAGTGCGCCTCAAAGGTTCCTTTCGTGCACATGACACATAATTTTCTAAGTTTTAGGTTCCACGACAATTGGCCAAAATATGTACTATGCCAAAAGTTTTTTCACCATAAAAATGGTTCTCTTCCTGTATCTCTTCTAGTTGGATTTCCCTGTACTGTCCAGTCAAAAACACTCTGTATTCCAGAGAGGAAGTGGCAGTTACAGAGGGGAAGTAGTAGCTGACCATCAAGATAATTAAATATCGTTGCTTCGAGGTGCCGTTTAACGCAGTAATTTAGTTACCTCACATCGTTAAAGGTGTATATAGGAAGACCTATGTATGTTTTCTAACAGTTTGGCAAGCCAAATTTGCTAACCATGCCGTAATGTAACTGAAACTGAAAAGTCTGAAAGCATTGTATTTTTTTATACTTAGTTCCAATATTCTGTAATTTAGTTCTATTTACATTTAGTTTTAGACTTAGTTTGGTTGCCTAGGAAAAATCGCATCGAGCGATAAATCCACCCTTTGCCAGCAATTGTTAGGATGTTTGCAATAAAGTTTTTTCATTTCATTCTACTAACGAACGATCGTTCATTACCGTAGGAAAGTTATCTGAAAAGCGCCATACATTTTTTGACGGCAATACAAAGTTGCTATAGTTAGGTGTATAAAATTACAAACAAAGCGCAATGAAATTTATGAGCAAATAGGTAAGATCATTCTATAAATAGATCTAATCTCCGCGCAGAGGTTCCAGCTTGATTGCAAGCCCACGGAGCGGATGCTGGAGAAATTGCCTTTATAGCAAAAGGTTTCGAAGCATAAGTTTGTGAATAAAGACATTTCACTTTGTGGTATCAATACGGAGCGCTCGCATAAAACAACTAAATTACTTCGATCAAATAACCAGTGGAATGGGAGTAAAGAAAAAACATAGAATGCGTCCAGCTGCTTCTCTCCCCGAGCATGTCGTGTGTGTGTATCTTAGCCGGTTTCGGCTACAGTGACTATTTAATGAATAGGCTGTACTTATCATGTTGTGTGAGGGCTTCGCTGTCCTGCCCTCTGATTCGCTCTAATATGGTTTGAGTCGGTGCAACGCAGAAACGACCACTCTCCCAGTGCCGCCTATGTGCAGACCTCAGACAAAGCCCGACTTACAACGCGACAAAAGTCGACTAAGGGTTATTCTCCAACAAGACGGACCATCTATTATGGGCACTGTCCGTTGGCACCCATCTGGTACGGAACCCTAAAAATGCTGTCTACTCTTCGCCGTCAGGAGAAGCCACCTTTTTATCTATGTGTGTGTCGAAGGTTTTGAGGTTGTGTGTTTCAAGTAACCTAAAATTCATAGTATAATAATTGAGAAACGATGTTATTTGAAGTACTTACAAGTGAAAAGTGATTTCGTGACACTTTTTATGTGATTTGCTGCTGTTTTTACAAGTTTTCACTACACAGGAAGGCATAATTCTATTTTTAAGACTCACTAAGTGTCGTACTAAGAGCGATGAGCATGGTTTTAGTGTGGGTGTGTGCGTGAGCATGTATTTTTACTTGCAGGTTTTGTGTGGCTTCACTTTTGCTGTTCGCGGCGCGGCGCGGTGTCTTTTCTTTTATTTGGTCTGAGGCCTACACGTAGAAAATAGAGCTCAGAAATTTTATTTTCTTTTATTCACGATATTGTTTTAATAATAGACAGACCGCACTTCCTATGAACATTGTTCATTAACTACATCCGGTCATCATATCGGGAAATGCTCGGAAAACTTAATTGGATCTTTGTATAGATAACACTCTGAAGATTTTATTATTTTTATTTCTTTCTGCTACCTACGTAAAATAATAATAATCTTATTACGTAAAAGTCAAAGACCTAAACGGTAAGGTGAATGCTTACCGTGACATAAGGAGCTTACTTGATGAAGTTTGTAAAGTTACTGACAGGAGTGCAGTCTCAAATGAGTCTCAATTAACATCGGTTAAATCAGAGAGCTCGAAATAATTAATGTTGAAACATAGTTTAAAAGCTTTTGCCGGTGCACACATATCAGACTAATTTGCTTTGGTGCATTCCATTAAATCACTGTTTGTCATAGACTAATTAGATACGAAAAAATTCAGGTAAAAATCTTCTCAATGTGACCATGTAATGTAATTACACGGCTGTATCAATGCTCGATGGCTGTATCCTACTCTCATTAAGAAAAGAGCCTCTTTGAAGCGCACTCTAATCCTTTGACTCCGCTAGTGCTAAACATCAAACTTCAAAATAACTTATCTATTCCTTAAGATATTAAAGAATCTCTTGGACGAGTCTATTGATATAAAAATCAATTGCTGTTCGTTTGTCTCGCTAACACTCGAGAACGGCTTTTTTTTTTTTTTTTTTTTTTACCCGAAATAGGTTTTCGGCTGGGCCGATTTAGCTGATTTTGGTTTTGAAATGTTTGTTGTAGTCCAGGGAAGGTTTAAACGCTGAAAAAACATAGTACCTACGTGTACCTGGATAATCATATAGGCTATTTTTTATCCGGGTACCACGCGAGCGAAGCCGCGGGCGGCAGCTAGTTAATAATAAAAGAACTCTCTCTCTCTTTCCGACTTTTTATCCCACGTGGTGGTGGGGCCAGCCTTCCCCACACTCCTCCTCCACTTCGCCCTATCCATGACGTCTTCGGAAATGTTGCACGCTGTCATGTCGCGGTTCACCACAGCTATCCATGTGGTCTTTGATCTCCCTCTTGGTCTTTTACCAGAGATGGATTGTCCCAGTATCCGGTTGTCAAGGTAATCGGGTGATCTTCTTCTGAACAATAAAATAACTGATATAAATAAATATTTAAATTCACAAAAGATAGGCAATAAGATGTCATACAGTCATTCATACTATCTGCCTTTCCGAAAGGGAAAATCTGAGAGTAAAACCATAAAAAAATCATAAAAACTTCGTCGACATAAATTAATCTCAGCCACTTTATATAAAGGTCAGCGCATCTCAGAAGCTTTTAAAAAATCCATCTTGTAGCAACTTGCTTGAGACGGAATTCCTAATCTTTTTGCATGCGATTAATTTAGAAAATGTCACCGCCCCGGTTTTCTGAAAGCTGATAGTCGGGATACTTAGATCTAGATCTTTACGAACATTACTAGATTATTTATACAGTGTTAGGAGGCAACTTTTACTTACACTAACGGAATGCTATAGTGCTCTGGAGCAGGTTTGCTTGCCCAGCACCTATACCATCCTCTCAGCTTAAATAAAAATAATAACATAAATAAACTTCAATGGATTTAAAAATATAAATAACAAAATACTAAATTCCATCTTGGGACTTTGAATCAGGAGTGGCTGCAAGTTTTCTTATGACTACTTGTGGCTCTGCCCACACCATTAGGGATACCGGCGTAATAATACACACACACAAACACACACACACACACACACAACCACACTAAATTGGACGTTGTAATTTTAGTCTATTAGGTGATTGTATACCTAATTATGAGCCCATAGCTCGTAGCACCACGAGTTCGCGCCTACGCGTGTAGCGAGCGTAGCTACGGAGTCGCTACGCGCGAAAACGGGTAAAACTAAAACTGAGGATACTCCACTTTTCGACCAGAATGTAGATGACACACACACACATACACACACACCGGCAGACAGTAGACTAATTCGAGTGAGTAAGCGAAACGTAGACCTCTGTTGCGACTTGGGCTCCTTGCTCATTAGAGGAGGCCTATGTTTTTTTTATTTATTTATCGTAATAAATAGTTTACATAATGCTTAATTAAAAATAACACCACGAAAACCACTAAGGTTTGTAAAGTAGATGCTACATGACATGAGTCTTAAATTTACTTAACGGTTCGAATTAGGTAGGTAATTAAATTATAATAATGATAATAATGTAGGTAGCTGTAAAGTAACTTTATAAAATACTGGAGCAATTTATTTTTCTATATTATTTAAGTATGACTTTTATTATTATGTGTATATCGCGTAAGTAATGTTCAACAGTGAAACGTAACCGGCTAAAAAAACCAATCAAGTGCGAGTCGAATTAGCACCCGAAGGGTTCCGTACAATGGTAATTTGCATAAATGTTTCTTGTGTTTCTTTTATTGGGTGTTGGGGTTTCTTTTATTGGGTATTCACTTTGGTTGGGTGACTGCAAGTGGCATTACGAGCTGAGCGCTTCCGTGCTTCGGAGGGCATGTCAAATTGTAGGCCCCGGGTTTTAAGTCGTTAAGCCATGACGGAGGCTTTTAGGCGGCCTAAAAACTCCGTCACAAGAGTTGGCAACTAGCCCATACGAACTTACTTTATAGCGACAATAGAAATACACTCTGTGAAAGTTTCAACTCTCTGTCTATTAGGGTTCATGAGATCAGCCCGTTGACAGACGGACAGCGGAAGACTCAAATACAAATACAAATAATTTATTAATAACTCCATAGTTACATGTCACAGAAAATAAATTAAAATAATAATTATATTAATATTCAGGTAAACATAAAAACTCATTCAATTCGTAGAATGAGTGATTCAATAGCCATTGCTTCAGCCTAATCTTGGACGAGCCGATGGAAGGTGCATCACGGATCGAGTCGGGCAATCTGTTGTAGACAGAAGGACCTATGACGTACACAGACCTCGCAGACTTAGCGAGCCTGTGCGTTGGCACCACAAGGCGATCTTTGTGCTTATTACTCCGCATGGCTTTCACTGAGTTCACGCCTCTACGCTGAAATGTGTGCAAGTTTGTGTGGGTGAATAAAGCTATTTGGTAGATCAGTTCGCACGGCAGTGGGAGGATTTTAAGCTGCTTGAAAAGGTCCCGACATGATTCATCGTCTCGAGCTCCAACGACGGCACGCACTGCCCGCTTTTGCATAACGAATGCTCTGTGCCAGTCCGCGGCCATGCCCCACAGCTCCACGCCGTAGGTGAGGATGCTGTGGACGGTCGCAACATAGCACGAGCGCACTACGGCGCGCGGCGCAGTGCGAAGCACGCGCGACCCAACTTACCGCACAGCTCATCCACATGCGTTTCCCATACAAGAGCACTATCTACTTGGAACCCTAGTAGCTTTGTGCTGTGTACTTCTTTTATTGTGGCACCGCTGGTACCAATCGTGAACGACTGGGATGATTTACCATTCAGGCTGAAGGTAAGGAAGCAAGTTTTTTGTCGGTTTAGGGCGAGCCCGTTCGATTTGAACCAATTCTCTAGGTCGCACACCACTGAGTTGAGGTTAGATTGTAGCTGTACGCGGGAGGGGGCAGCGATCACTGCAGCCACATCATCGGCGTACATGTAGATTTCAGCGTTATCTATTGCACCGGGCAGATCGTTTAACAGGAGGCTAAATTTAACAGGAGACTCTAAAAATGATCATCATCATCATCTTCCTGCCCTTATCCCACTCTATGTAGGGTCGGCACATGATCCAAGGATCATGCTGTAAGAGTTTTGGCTAAATGTTTTATGACCGGCCGCCTGCCTGACGTCAACCCTCCTTGGGAATACTTGCTTACTGTATCTGGTCCTATTAACAAATAATAAAAATAAAAAGAAATAAAAGGGCCGGATACAAGAATCAATTTTTTAAAGTTCGTTATCGATCATCGAAGCTGCCTATTTAAAAAGTACATAGAGTAAAAGTTATATTAAAAAGTACATGTACGATGGTGGAGGAAAACATCGTCTGGAAACCAACCATGTCTTTCCTGTGGACAAGGCCGACTTAGCCGAGAGGATGGAATGGGTGCTGGGCAAGCCTACTCCATCTTAACTCGTCCCGGGCACTACAACATATCATCGTCGTTTCAGTATCGATTTTCGATCACTTCGGTATCACCCACTGCCTGGTTTATGTAGGTCTTGATTCTGCCAGTGTCTTCAGTCCTGTGCGTCTCTTATTAAGGTATTGCTCACTCATTTTTAGATGTTATTGACCCAACGCGCTGTCGGACGTCCAGGATATCTTCGACCTGTCCTCGGCCAACACTCAGGGCTTAACAATAATTCTGATTGTAGACGGCGTGCACGGCGGCGCGTTCATTCTGAAATCCCAGCTAGTGGGATTCTTCTCGTGGGGCGACCGCAGCGGGAATGTGCCGCAGGTGGTGCTGTTAGTGGAGCCCTACAGACCCTGGCTTGAAAGCATTATTAGCATGAATATGTAAACCGAGCAGCTGGCTGTGGCTATGCAAGCCAAGATAGGCACGCATATTGCTCGGTTCCAATATTAGTTACTGATGGAGGTCCATACCACGGTAACCTTGTTGTCTGTTGAAAAGCCTCATACATTTTTTGACAAACGTCGCTATGGTGATGAACGAGCCGTCGTCCGATTAGAATATTGGAGCCAAGCGTAGGTACCTACATCTTGGTTTGCGTGCGTCTATATTTCAATTGCTGCGCTTAGGACTCTCGCCAAAATGATTAGTTCCTCATTAACCTAATTCTATTACGTAATAAATATTTGTTAAAATGGTGTTTGCGTAACTTTTGATTTTAAAGTAGGTATGTAGTAGGTAGTTTGGAGTGATCGGGCGCAAAGGGTAGGTAGGTACGAGTTAGATTCTTGCGAATTTAGGGTTATTCGTCCGGATCCGGATATGCTCGGATTTCGACATTTGTCCGGATTATAGGTTTAGCTGAAATAAGTACTTACGAGTAATAAAACTTACATAGGTACGAGTAATATCAAAAACGCCTTTAATCTTTGTTTGTTACCTAACTCAAATAAAATATGAATCTTTGCATTTTGTGACGAATGTCTGAACTTTTATTGAAGTTATCAGCTTTTTGTCAGGAATAGTCCTGACAAGTTCTTTCTATAGTTTCTATAGTAACCGTACTTGCGTCGCGATAAGACTGAAGTTAACATTATAAGAAAAGTTTTTGTTACCTACCTATTACTAGGCTAATTATTGACGGCCTCGGTGGCGTGGCAGGCGATTGCTCGGCAGAGACGCAAGAGGCGCAGTTTCGATTCCCGCTGCGGAAGAAATGTTTGCATGATCTGTAAATATTTCTTCCTCGTTTGGGTGTTGTGGTACCATGGTACTCGTAGTTTCTGATACCCACGTCACAGGGAGTCCTAGTGTCGGGTCAGGACTATGTATGTGACTTTTGGTTGTTATTTATTTCTTTCTTTTGGAATATTAATTATTTCTGCTCTCGTTCAAGTCACTGAATGGGAATTCTTTTCGTAACAAACTGAATAACTGGCTTGTATCTAAAGTGTTCTATAATAATGAAATATTTTTTTAGTGAATCACCGTAGTTTAAGTTTTGAGGTGCCAATTACTCAAATAGGTAACCTTTGTTTTGTTTTTATGTTCTTTCTGGATGATTATACCTACGTCTGAAAAGGGCAAACTGTTTGTACTATATTATTATATCTAACAACATAAACTTTCAACAGTTTACAATAAAGATTATTCTTGTTCATTCTACAGGTAAATTGCTTCTGCCCACGACTTAGCATGATACCTACCAGATAAAAAAGCTATTCTTGGGGAAGCCTGTATTTTTATGATCAAATAGAAATAATTTCTACAGGACCATAAAAATAAGCATGCATAGGACCATTTTATACCTGCTTAGGTACTTATAGAAAAATACGTAGGAGGCTTCTATTGTCAAGGTAAGTAGCGTAGGTAGGTACCTTCAATGTAAGGATAAAACATCGATAAACCGAGTTTGTGGGTCGTATGAAACAATAGAACGAATCCGAACTTTCAAGAAAGAATGTCCGTGGCGTGGCGGGCGAGTAATCGACTGAGACGCAAGAGGTGCGGGTTCGGTTCCCGTTGGGGAAGAAATGTTTGCATGCCCTGCAAATATTTCTTCCGAGTTTGGGTGTTGTAATATGTAGCTAGGTATTAAAAGTATGTATTTAAAAAAACTATATACATTATGTATTCAATCAGCCATCTGGTCCCCATAGTACAAGCCTTGCCTAGTTTGGGGGCTAAATGGTGCTGTGTAAAATGTCCACAAATATTTATTTATTTATTTAGTTATTTAGTCACGCTTTGCGCGGATACTACCTACCTATAAATGGTACCTATGAGTACTTACATAAATAGGTACCTAATCATAAGGCTAGATAAGGATGGCTTTATAAGCTCTGACCTTGAACATGTTGTGAAAATGAGGAACGGAATAAACACGCCAAAAAGAGAATTTACCTACTTACCTATAATTTTATTTCGGACTTCTACAAACTGGAGATACAATTTATGTAAACAAACCGCCCACACTTAACAAAAAACTTACTCTTTATTTACATGGTATAGGGAACTTTTAGGTATCTATTAATAGATAAATTAAGGTGTGGAAATTTATGTTGCGAGGTTTATTTACCTGGAACTGAAGTGATTTCATCGTAATAATGGAAAATACGCTACGATTTGTTTATTTAGATTAATTTTGTATCTCCAGTTCGGCTGAAATGTAATTAGGGGTGCGTATTATGCTATTTTATTACATTAGAAGTATAAATATTTTGTTGTTATCGTAACTGGTTTCTCTCTATCATAGTTATTTATCTACTTCTTATTTTCTAGTTTACTTACATAATTAATAATTTATTTATTACATCTAATGTTTTTAGATATTAGATGTAACCATCGATGTAACCGTAGTAAGGCAGAAATTTGTACAATGGCAACACTAATTTCTAACCTAGGTTTCCAGTTCCGGTGACTTCATATGACAGTTCTTTTCGAATGTTTCCAATAAAACCAACACAATACTAAATTGGTAGGAACAAATTTTAACAAGGGATTATCCTAAAAATAATTTGAAAATATTTTCCGTTACTTTACAAGGTACACAGATTCAACAAATAAAAACTATACTATTCCTACAAATATTGGATCTATGAATGTACAATAAAACTATTTTATTTTTCGTCAATCTGACTTTTGCAAATAAATATTAAAGAAAAAAAAAATAATAAATCCACATGACTGACATTTGCCTTTCGACAAAAAAATAAACACACAAAATTAAAAAATCCTTATTTATGTTATTAATTACAGTATCAACTCACAATAATCTAAATAATCTATAGGTTTGTTTATTTTTGCCTGGAAAATATTTATCGAGTTTTGTATGGCTGCATCGAAGTCGTGAAAAATGTTGACATTCAACATGGCGGTATGTCGTCAGTGCTGTGCTGTGTCGTGGTGAGATTTGATAAATTCATGGATATCTGCCTAGGTGCAACCAAACGAAATTGATTACTGTCGGATAGAACTGTCAAACATCGTGTAATGTTTATGTGATAACCTTAATGCCTTACCGTACGAATTGGGAAGCGTTTGAATATAGATAGTTAGTGCACTTCGGTGTATCGCGCAGCCGATACCTACTCATTCGTAGATAGCAATAATCAAAATAAGTAGTACGTACGATGTTCCAACGACGTGACGCGTTGTTGTAATCCGGCGTAGGTATTGTGTCCGCACTCTGTCGGCTTGTGGTCGTTATTAAGTTGAAACTTGTAAATTATGTGTCCTTTGCAGCTAGTGGATATCGAGAGTAAGGAATACTCGCAAGTATAGATAGCAACAGCGTATACTACTTCGAGAACTTCCACCAACCAAATGCACCCTGGAGCAACGACGCAGCGAGCATTGAAGACATCTGAGGATACAAACATAATATATTTATTTTGATGTATTTAGTTTATTTTGCAACTTTGTGATTTTGGTGTAAATCGTGACTTTTGTGTTCAAAACTTTAAAGACTCCAAAGTGTTCCCCGGAACACAAAGACTAAAGACAATGTGATTTGTTTTACAAATTTTTAACATAAATTTTATCGAACACCACACTAAAATACTGTGATAATAATTACATAAAAATTTTCTACACAATATTATACAAGAAGAGGCATCTCAAGAATGTCAAACAATCCTCAGTGGAAAATGTTCCAGCCGCCAGAATCCCACTCCTCAAATTTGCATGATATTCTGGACCTCCAAACCCCCAACATGCAAGCTAAACAGGCTTACCGGAACGGTGAGTGTACGTATCTTTGCTTTTTTTTAACTAAACTTACTATACTTAATATAATTGTGCTAACATTCTAGATATTTTAGATTTATTTATTTATTTAATTTAGTGTCACCAACATTATCAACATGATCACTAGATCACTAGATCATGTTGATAATGTTGGTTTGCATACTATTGGAATAGGAACTATCCTATCCCAATAGTATGCAAACCTAAACAAAAATAACAACAACAAACTTTATCTTATAAAAAAGTAGTATTTTCATAACTGTGCTTATTTTAATCAAAAGATTTGTTTGACATATCTATAACATTTGTGCTAAAAAAAACTGCTTCATAAAAATCTTAAACACTGCTCACAAAAAGTCAAAACTTAATATAATGTGCCCATGATTTTCTATTTCAGAATAATCATAAATACATAGATTTTTTGCACCATACAAACATAAAACATATATATAAAATTATGAAAATACCACATTTTTTACCTTATTATTTTTTTGTATAAATTTAAGAGCTCACTCTTATCGGTGAAATGTTGTATTTTCCTCCATTTTTTTCCTTTGCTCTTTACTTCTTTATATGGCATGACAGCAACTTTCTCCTTTATCTGGCTTCTGGCTGATATATCATAAATATTCTTCTCAAATTATTTATTACTTGATGTGTCAAAATCTCTTCATATTGACATAATATGCATTTTCTCTGCATTCCATTGTTGTGAGACAAAAGGTAGCTCGCGTCCTTTTCTTGGATACAATTTATCTCCATGCCAAAGTTTTATAGAAATCTGTTCAGCAGTTTAGATGTGAAAATGTGATAGAGTAACTTTGCATTTATAATATTAGTATGGATAAGATTTGGTCCCTCCTTTATTCAACATTATACATAGGTACCACCACCACCATCATTATTGTGATTATACCTTGGGTACCTAAGCCTTTTTATCATGTCTCTTTGTAGATAATAATACTCACAATAATCATCTTTCCATAGAGTTACCTATATCACAGACTTTTCTGTGGCATAGGTACTTTTATACTGTTATATAAAAAGTAGGAAAGTTAAAAAACTAAAACCAGACTACTGGAAAATTCACTCTAAAAAGTGAGAAACAAGAAAATATTCTCATCTGATTTTTTTAAGTACAAACTTTTCTATATATATATATATTGTCTATTAAATAAATAACATACATGTAATTAATACATATTCATAGAGATGTTCATTTTTATTTTGATGACCCTTTGTTATTTCGTTAAAAAATTTTTCGACAATGTATGGGATGATAACCATAACGCGATTGAATGCGGGCATCTTCGTAGAATACGCAATTTTGTTGAATATATTTTAAATTAATAATTAGATCAACTGAAATATCTTTTGAATTTAACCTAGCGCACATTTCAATGGGACAAAAATTTGCTGCTTAAAATTAATTGATAGTATTTGCCATAACGTGTGCCGTATGTTCGTAGGTACTTACAACGGTGAGTATCTTAGCTCAGGACGGGATAGCAGTAATTACAGTAACGGAATAAGTAGCGGGAACCGCTTCACCGTCGGTACTTTCAACATGGACGGCAGTCAAATGGGCGACTCCGCATACTCATCCAGCTCCACTACCAACTCCACTACCAACTCAACTACAAACTCATCGCAGTACGACTCTATGAACCACCCACCGATCAGAGAGACGGGCATTATCGAGAAGCTGCTTCACTCGTACGGCTTTATCCAGTGCTGCGAGAGGCAGGCGAGACTGTTCTTCCACTTCAGCCAGTTCAGCGGCAACACGGAGCATTTGAAGATCGGCGACCCCGTGGAGTTTGAGATGACCTACGACCGGAGGACGGGAAAGCCCATCGCTTCCACTGTCACTAAAATCGCTCCGGAAGTGGTAATTTTACTAATCTAGCTACTACTTGCTTTTTCTGTCCCGTGGGCTGATTACGTAAATCTGAATGTCAACAGTCAGTTTTTTGCAACCATGAAAAATTACGGCTTTTCTATAGATATATATAATGAAATTAAACTGATTGTAGCAAATATACGTAATCGGTCTAAAACCAATTCCAAGATGTCTAGCATGGGCGAGCCGATGGTGCTTCAAAGACGTCCTACGCAACCGTTCCAATCGCATTAACGAAAATAAATTTTACGTCCACATCACCAAATTGTTCAAACAAATAAATTTCTTTGCTCTCTTCATATGCTCTCTGGCCATTACCCACTTCTAACCGGACCGTCACACAAAAAAGCAAAGCTAATGTTAAAAGTCTATCAAATCGCGTCGCGAGACGCAACAGACCTGTTATGAAGGTGGATAAATGCGTCCCTATGCCTATTTATGACTGCCTCGGTGGCATGGCGGACGAGTGCTGGGCTTAGACGCAAGAGGCGCGGGTTCGAATTCCGCACCATGGTACTCGTAATTTCTGATACCCACGACACGGAATCTCATTGTGGGGTCAGAACTGTATGTGACTGTGTGATATTTATTCGTAGGTCTTAAGCGAAGCGCGGGTGACCGGGACTGTGACGACTGAAGTGAAGGGCGAAGGTTCAGGCGACAACACTGGGCGGATCTCGTACGAAAACCGGGGGGAATGTTTCTTCTTGCCGTACACTAAGGACGACGTCGAAGGCAATGTTGTACTGCACACCGGCGACGCGGTCAGCTTCCAGATCGCGACCAACCAGAGGTGAGTTTGCAATATTAGCACTCACATCATCATCAATTCAGCCAGGTATCACCTACTGCTAGGTCTCCTTTCCATGTTACCAGCCTCCTCGGTCCTGTCCTGGTCTTGCCCTCTAAATCTCTCAAGACACGATGTTAGTCTGACCTCGTAAACTATGAAATAATTTACGAGTAGTTGGAACCTTATCAAGTAGAATAGGATAGTAGGCATTCATTGATAAACTGTTGATATTGCAGGGGCACATTGGGCGCTTGTCACGTACGCTTCGAAAACCCGCAATCTCCTGTAAAGTACCACGGCGTGGTTTGCTCGATGAAGGAGAATTTCGGCTTTATCGAGAGAGCTGACGTGGTCAAGGAAATCTTCTTCCATTTCTCCGAAGCCAAGACTAAAGAAGAATTGGTGCTAGGTGACGACGTCGAGTTCATTATTCAGACCAGAAATGTGAGTCTCTCTTTATGTATATTTAATTTATTTCAATTTAACGTTTACCGTGTATATAAATATTTGTGCAAGAGAACTTACTATATTGCCGACTTTATTTAAAATACTCGTCTGCCAAGGAAACTATTGAAAATGAAAATATATCCACCAGCCTTTTTGATTAAATTCCTCAAAACGATTGGAGCCACAAATATTATAAAATTTACTACAGCTATATCGGAAAGGCGAAAGCTAATGAAACACTTTTGATCTCTCAATATACATACGAATTTTATAATTGCATACTATCTCGGGTTACGTTGCGATTTGAAGCGCTAACACTTTGCTTTATCCAACATCCTGTCTGTTTGACAACATTGTCATCTGACATCTGACCTGACTAAAACATGCAGTACTAGCAATGTTTGCTAATGCAAACATTGCTAAATTCTGAGGCCCTACACTGAAGAGTTATTCTCAGAATTTACTGAATAACCCCTACTAAGGAACCCCTGCAAAGATTTCATAAGCACTCAATTTTATTCCCAACGATTACCCATAAAATAGCACAAAGCAAGAACTTAGAACAATTCAAAATTAAACAGACGGATAATGCTTAAAATAGTCCGCTTACCCTGTTTCATAAATAGACCGTCACCTACCCGACAAAGTTTTGTAAAACTTTTGCTACAAAATTTTTTTGCTACGCCTTTTACTGGACCGTCATGCTCCATTTATAGGATTGGCGGAGACAAAGTTGAAGATGAGAGTGTACAAGTGTGGACAATGCTTTTCGCACGTAGTGGTCATCCCACATAGCATTTTATTTTTTGCAAGCAGCTGTGAGCGAGTTAAAATCAAGTGGCATTCAATAAAACTATCACTATGCATTTAACTACGCTTATGAAGGGTAGTGAAATTCTGAAACCAATAAAGCTAGCTCATACTATTCACAAATTGTACTTTATTGCCAGGCGCTACGATCTATATTCACAAAGCAGTGCACAGTTCACTCAATTCACGGAAAGCATTTCTTGTTGATCGTGATAAGTGGATAATTCTTTTATGGGGCTTGAACTTTCGCTTCTATTGAAAAGGCTTAAATATTTAATTTTCAAGGAAATTGTTCAGTTAGAAGTTTAAAAGGCTTCCGTAGTTACAGAGATAAATAATGCTACAATAAGAATCAGTAAGAAATCAAGCAAAATCTTGCTTGCTTAGACATTCTTGATTGATCGTTGGAAGTTAAGCAACGTTGTGCTCGGTCACAATTGGGATGGGTGACCTCAAGTGGAATGCCACTTGAGGTCACCCATCCCAATTGTGACGAGCTGAGCGCTTCCGTGCTTCGGAGGGCACGTTAAATTGTCGGTCCTGGCTTTTAAGTCGTTAAGTCGTTAAGCCACGACAGAGGCCTTTAGGCGGCCTAAAAACTCCGTCACAAGAGTTGGCCACTAACTTAGTAAAAAATAAGAATAAGACACAAAAAGTAGGTAGATACTATTCGCAATAAAATTCTAAATAACAAGCGTTGTTTTATTGAAGCCCGTAAGATGATAATGTAACATGATTTGATGTGACGTTGAACTATTGCCTTTCGAGGTTATTTTTTTATTGGAATTAACATAAATGCTGATCAAATTTACATATTACTGAAAAAACCCCGTGATAATAATATATAGTTTTGATTTGACCGTGCTGCAGCCGGGAGAGGAGGATGACTATGACTACGGCAACTCTATGACGGTTAGTGGTACGCCATCCGTCATGGCTTAGCTGCTGTTGTCATTTAAGCCATCACGGAGGCCTGGGGTGGCCGGTGAGATCCTTCAGGGCACTAGCTCGTACAATGGCCTTTCTCAATGTTGTCAAATTATTGCTAATGTCGATCATCGTGAGAACAACGATCACAAGCTGAATCTAAAATTATCAAAACAGATGCATTCGACCCGCGCACACCAGATCTCCCAGACTGTACTCACTAGTGGCTTGTAATAAATATGTAATAAAATGTGTACGACAGAAAAGTTAATAATACTAAAATTATAATGGACAATGAACCTCCCGCCGGCCGATGCGCCTTAACTAAACCCCACTAGACATTTCGTAGGCTGTTCGAAGGTCAAGTTTCCAAACATATGTTATTAATGCAGTCACTTGCGAGTAAAGTCAAGGTGAACTTATTGTAGACGCACTGTTCTTTTACGAGATAATTCTTACGCTACTTTGCACTAAATGAGCTTGATCGCTTTAGCTTGCTTTTTATAAGCTTGAGGGAAGAGGGTGTGCATGACCACCATTTTAACTTTACTGTTATCGGAAAACTCTGTTTTGTCTCTCAAACGGTATATTGTTTCGATAGGCCCAGTGACATGATTCGTTGGATGAATAGACGAAAAAATCTACTTATCTACGCTCTAATCAATGTCATTGCGATCGTAATGTAGCTAATACGAGTACCTACTTGTTAAAATTATTCAACATGTATTCAACGTTAAATTTGATTAGCTAGAGTATTTATAAAATGCTGTTTATTAATAATTTAATATCAGTACTCACTAAAACAGATTTTGAACATTTTATCCACATAAATCCGGCGGGCGTCCTAACGAGACCCCCCGGCGGCATGTGGGTCTGACATTTTACCAAACTAGTAAATGCAGAAGTCCTCAGGTGTCATGGTCTACTGTTCCATCAAACCATGGCTTGATGCTCAAGCTTTCTATTTCCAATAACTGCATACAGACTGACTGAGCAACCTCCCGAGGCTATCGCTCCCTTAATCAGCCGAGGCAAACGCTCCGGGCGTGGCACATCCTGACTAATGGAGCACAGTATGCTGCTAATTAGTGCTTACTGGTGGGGAAGGTAAAAGTTTCCTCCTGACGCTGTATAAATCATCTACTATAGATGGTAAAAAGCCTTAGTTTATTTAAAATAAGAAATTGAGAATAGAAAATGATGTTTTAATGTTGGTAATGTCAATAATACCGTTTTTTTATTAGGATAGCTCACGTAGCAAGGCTAAGTGAAAAGCTGTAAAGTGGTATGCACGAATAACAATAATTTCACAATTTATAACAATAGCAGAATAATGGTTCATAGTTTGGAAACCGCTATTTGAAAAGCACATTAAAAGCTCGGGATACCTAAACTGCTGGGTAGGACTGCTGCTTTTTTGTTCACAATTTTTAAAACGAAAACTGAGCACGAACAATTTTTCCCACTTGTTGAATATACTGGTAATAAAAAGAAAAGACGACGCGCCGCGAACAACAAAAGTGAAGCCACACAAAACCGTGTTCCTGCAAGTAAACATACACGCTCACGCACACGCCTACGCTATTATCATGCTCATAGCTCTTAGTACGTCACGAGTCTTAAAAATAGAATTATGCTATTATACTATGAATTTTAGGTTACTTGGAACACAAAACCTCAAAACACACATAGATACAAAGGTAGCTTCACTTTTGTTGTTCGCGGCGCGCCGTCATTTCTTTTTATTTGGTCTGAGATTGGTAGTGGCAATTCTGAATACACACAGTTAGGGCTTGCTGATTTTTCCACCTGTTTGTATTACCAACGTTGCGGCTACTCTTGTAAACAGGTGATTTGTCACAAGGCAATGACACAAAACGTGACAGTGCATCTACAGGACGTTGACACAAAACGTGATAGTAAGAGACGTTCAAGCTTGGTCTGCGTTGAGGGTTGCATATTACGTGGCATGGGATTTTAATAAATCGATATTCCTCAGCATTTTACACAGTACCATCTAACCCTAAACTAAGCAAAGTTTACTATGGGTATCAAAGGGCTGATAAAAAACTGATTATAATTTGTTTTAATACATCTTGAAATCAAACAACTGTATTCATCACACAAATAGTTTTCCTGGGAACTCGCAACAGGGGACTGATGCAAGTGTGCTGATATGCTAAGTGCGGGTTCGATTCCTGCTACGGGTGAAATGTTCGCGTGTTCAGCAAATATTTTTTCCGGGGCTTGGTATTGTGGTACCATGGTGTTCGTAGTTTCTGATACCCACGACACAGGGAAGTCCGGGGTCAGAACTATGTATGTGACTGTTGGGTGTTAATTCATTTGCTTATTTAATATCATGCCTGCATCCTATACGGGTAGGCAGCGACTATGGATCTTCATTTGCTACGGTCTATTCTCGCTTCATTCAATCTCATCATTTATTAAAACAAGTAAAGTTAGTACTGGGATCGAATCGAGTTTCGGAAAAGTTCCCACTGCAGAAGGCATGATATACCAACTTAGCTCTTGCCTTCTGAGCTTCCTTAGTATCTCTAAGTCACCGTTTGGCAGTAGACCGTTTGTTGTAGGGCAAGGAGGTGGCATGCAATATAACGAAGCTGCCGTGTGGCTCCGTGGTGTTCGAGGATGTGAGCCCCGAGATCATGAAGGGGCAGGTGTTGAAGCCCCTGGAGCGGGGGGCTTCGGTCAGGGTGCCCCAGACCGACCCTCTGCCAGGGCGCATCCGATATCGCGCTGTTGACCACTCCGAAGTCGAGGTACGTAACTTTAAATAGATGTGGTGTTTTCCTAAGCTTCATTTCAGTGCTAAAAATTATGCAATCCATTTTTAGGGTTCCGTACTCGAAGGGTGCCAACGGGGGACCCTATTGCTAAGCCTCCGCTATCCGTCCGTCCGTCCGTCTGTCAGCGAGCTGTTTCTCATCAGCCTTTATAGGTAGAGAGTTCAAATTTTTACAGAGTATGTATTTCTTGTGGCTGCAACAACAAAAATCACAAGGGTTATAGTGAGATATCACGTGTATTTATTTTGTCGTTGAACGCGCGATTTCTATTTACATTGTTCTCTGAGGTTCCTCCTATTTCCTAGATTGATTCGATTCAGATTTTTTTTTAAATAAAAAATACACGTGTTTTAGTGTCTATAACGTCTCACCAGGGGTGAGGGGGGTTAATAAGTTGCTAAAATAACATCACGTGATTAATGAACCCCTAATGTAAAAACATACTCTCCTTCGGACTCTGGTAAAAATATGATTACGGAAAAACTCAAGGCACACTCCGTAGGAGTTAAACCTTTTATTAAACAAAAAACTTTATACAATAGTACAGGTTTCGTTTCGCTAGTTCAATACAATATGAAACGGGGTGATTCAATGATTAAAAAGGATTGCTTATATTTTTTACACGTGGGCTGAGAAATTCCGTATTTTATTGAGCTTTGCAAACGATATTTCTATCTATACAGGGTGTCCCACGGCTATGTCACACGGAGGCAAAGTACCTTAAATACCGTGGCCATTTCCGATTAACGTAAGATGGTACAAAACTAAAGCTGTAGACTAAAATTGTACAAATTCATCACCATCATGTGTCACAAAATCAAATACGTCAGACCTACTAAAATAACTATGCTACCTAAATGCAACGCTGTCGGGTTTTTTGTTCTTTTAAATAAAATACTTTTTCGCTTTGTTTTTTTGTTCACGAGGGAAGAGCTGCATTTTTTTAACTAGCACGGGAGGCACGTTCCTCGCTTCGTAGCGCTGAACAATAAGTCTTGTTATAATAACCTACTATGTATAAGTGACAAGTTTTTGTAAAAGATTTATTCTTATTCTTTTTCCATTCGTCTCTTTTACGGATTTGACTATGTCGTCTCTCCATTTTGCCCATCAACCTTATTTTCTATCGCGTCGTAACTACAATAACAATTAGGTATCCACTGTACCTATCAAGATGCAATTTGTCACCCATCGTCTATACATATTCGTCAAGAAGACCCTCTCAGCCAGACTCGCAATAATGGAGTTTTTACACCTGTCGAGCCTTGACATGAGTTTACAAATGCAAATTATCATGCCCGTTTCCCTAACGGGGTGGGCAGAGCCACGAGTAATCATAAGAAAACTTGCAGCCACTCCTGATTCAAAGTCCCAAGATGGATATGGTAAACCATAGTGATAGGTGATCAGCGCATCGCCCGTATGGATGGTTCATCATGTTGGAGAAGATAATAATGTTCGGGGCGAGAAGCTGGACGCATCCTATTTTTTTCATATAATTAATTGTCCGTATATCAAGTTATTGTTCGAATCGTTATGCAGAATGGTGAAATAATAAAACCGGTCGAATGCGATTCGCACACGAAGAATTCCGTACCATCACAAATCTTTATTGTATGGGGCCCTCTACCTATTAGGACGGACAGATAGCAGAGGCTTAGTAATATGGTCCCGTAGGAACCTTTATGTACGGAACCCTAATAGAATAGTTTCTAAGGTGACAATAATATCGTCAGCAGTTAGCTCCGAATCTGTCCTATTAAGTAGGTACTTATATAACAATAAGAAGCTTACGTTTCGCTCAAACGGGACACCGATAAGAAGTACCTTATCAGCTTGTGCTATTTTATTTCACATATTATGCCCACGTTTTATCCAGATTGGTTCAACCGTTTGGTCGTAACAAATATACGTGTTCAAACTTTCGCATTTATAATATTAGTAGGATAGGATTTCGATCGAAACGCAATGCTTTTAGATCGTCGTTAAGTCTTGTGTATGTGTCATAGTCAAACCAAGCTCCGACGCTCCTAGGTTTGCCTAACCCCGATTTCATCAAATTGAGTTTCGGCGTTCGACTGACCAAAATCGTCTCAACAAAGTATTCAATTTTATTGAAGCGTGAATGGACTCTGACGTGATGCTCAGGTGACAATTTATTAAGGGAACATAATATTTGCTTTTGTTTTGAGTTTGCGTTAAAACGCACTGACCAATTAAACCTCCCTTTGCAAATTTGCAAATGAGTTCCGCGTAATAATTGATCTCGTATATTTTGTTTACACATTCGATGTAGTTTAACATTTTATTAAATGAAAATTTATGCATTTGGAAATTAAACCACTATATTTCGTAATTGGCTGGCAAAAGGTAACATGCATAAAGTATTTTATTTTAATAATAAATGCGAAATTTGATCCGATATTTTTATGAAACAGTGTTGTGGACAGAGAGCTTCAACTTATGTAAGACAAAGCCTCCCGTTCAATTACAAAACAATCAACACTGCGCGTTTTCTGACGAGTTAAGCTGCTAACTAATCGTTATTGATAAAAATACAAAAGCTGAATTTAGGGTTCCCGAAGAAACCGAAATAGAGAGTTGAAATTTTCAGTGTGTATTTCTATTGCCGCTATAAAAACAAATAATAAAAAGAAAGGTCCCATAAAAGTAACATATTTTATGTACATGTACGATGGTACGAAACCCTTCGTGTTAGAATTGGATTCGCTTGGATGGCTTTTTTTCTTTTTTCTTTTCAATTAGATTTATTTACTAGTCCCACACTAAGACGCGTCGCTCACAGGAATTAGAGTCGAGGTGAAGGCACTGAATATTCTAACCAATCTCGAAGAATAACTAGATTCAAATGTAGTTAGTTCCTGCAATATGCGCCCGTGGCTCGACTCCGCCTTAACTCTCGTTCCTATGCGCCACTGTCCTGTAAGATTCACTGTTTTGATTAAAATTCATAAAAATATAGTATAAAATATAAATGACTGGCCTCCACCCGCGCCTCGTAAATACCCGAACACGAATAAGAAGCTTATGTTAATCCAGTACACGTGTATGTATACAAGTTTTATTCAAATCCGTTTAGCCATTACGGAGTGATTTATTTATTTATGCACTCACTACACGTTACAAAGAAAAAAAAAAGAATAAACATATAACTAAAACACAGTTCCGATCTAGTTTGTAAAGAAACTTACGGACTTTCGCAAAAGTAACAATAGTCGGGTAGCAACAGGTTGCATCAACGGACCGTGTTTTGTTTTCCTACCGAAGGCATTCTATACTCGTCGATGAAAAGCCGTAGGTTATTGCAAAAGGGCATTCTTTCAATTTCCTGCAAGTAGGCTGTTGCAGGAAGTATCAACTAGAACGGATGTCGTCGAATGCAATTGACTTTGTTAAAAAGTAATTTCGTATGAGCTAGTGGCCAACTCTTGTGACGGTGTTTTTAGGCCGCCTAAAGGCCTCCGTCGTGGCTCAACGACTTAAAAGCCGGGACCGGTAACTAACTTAGTTCATAAGGCTGTTTCATCGCGATCTTATATTTTATATTGGAAACGGATGAAAATAAAAGAAGTACAGACTTCTTTCATTTTACGTTTAATAAATATAACAATGTTAAGCGTTTCTGAAAAGTTTTAATATGAAACCTACTAATATTATAAATGCGAAAGTTTGTGTGTGTGAATGTTTGTTACGAAGTATCTCCGTTACTAACCGATCTTGATAAAATTTTGAATGTAGATCGTTCAGATTCTGGAATAACACATAGGCTAATCTAATTTTCCAAAATCATCCCCTAAGGGGGTTAAACGGGGTGCTTTAGTTTCTATGGAAAATGTTCGATTCGCTCAAATCTCTATACAAAAACCGTTAAAATAAATAAAAATAAACACGTATTTTTTTACGTTTTCAAATCTATCCGTAAGGTTTTTGGGAATTTTTGGTGCGATTGGCTCGAAATTTGGTTAAGATTTATTTTATTACAAAAATAATGGACACGTGTTTCAGAGTTTTTCAAAATAACTCTCAAAAAGGGGTGGGTAATATGGGGTACGTTTACACAAAGCGAGCGAAGCCGCGCGAGTAAGCTTGTTTACAATAAATCTGAAGTGGTTTCTTGGAATCTGAGCGTTTCTTCAATGAAACAACGGAAGGGGCGTGATCACGTAACTTTGATGCAATCTGTTTCTATCTATAACTGTCGAGTATGACGAACTTTTATTGAGACCTATGGCCAGGAAATACGTACGTACATAAATAATCATCACGCCCGTATCCTTAACGGGGTGGGCAGAGCCACAAGATAAGAAAACTTGCAGCCACTTCTGATTTACTTCTAAGATGGATATGGTGGACCATGGTGATAGGTTATCAGCCCATCGCCCATATAGGTGGTCCATCATGTTGGGAGAGGATAATATCCCATAGTCGAGTCCAGCAGAGAAGTGAATATGACAAACTAGCTGCCGCCCGCGGCTTCGCTCGCGTGGTACCCGGATAATAGCCTACATGTTAATCCAGCACATGTATTATGTATATTACAAGTTTCATTCGAATCCGTTCAGCCATTCAGGCGTGATTGAGGCCCAACATCCTCACAAACTTTCGCATTTATCATATAAGTATGATGATTGCAAATAATAATAATAAATTACTGAACAGGTGCCGTTCGGAGATAAGGACCAGTGTGGAGAGTTTACATTGCGGCACGGCGACTGGGTGCAATTTCAAGTGGCTACAGACCGAAGGGATCAGCTAAAACGCGCCACCAACATTTCGCTTCTGGACGAGTCCTTCAATGTCTCCGGGGAGAGGTCAGTGACTCCAAGGACTTGTGTGGAGAGTACACCCTCCACTAGAAACTTTCCGTCTACCTTATACTTATCATTCATACATTCACAGTCATTCGTGCGTGCCGTCTCAACGATGCCGCGAATGACGTACTTGTGTGTATTATCTGGATTATCAAAGGAAACAGCCAATCAAATGTTTATGGTGAATGGAACATTGAATTCTAGTGTTTCCAAAGCTTCTATTCTAGTACCTAAGGCCCGGTGCCCACTATTGGTACGGCATGCCAAGGGATGCTCAGGCATGCCGTGCCGTGCCGACAATATGGGCGCTGGCCTTAAGTGTGAACTGTCAAGAAATTAAAAAATTATTTTCTTACAACTCTCATTCATAAATATTTGCTTTTAAATGTTTTATTTTTACATGGGGCTTAGTTGAAGAATACAAATAGGTATTTTTGCTCTTTTCGGTCATCCTACTAATATTATAATCCGAAAGTTTGTAAGAATGTGAGGATGTGACGATGTTTGTTCCTCAATCACGCCGTAACGGCTGAACGGATTTGAAGGAAACTTGGAACACACATAGTATGTGTATTGAATAACATGCTACTTTTTTATCCTGATACTACGCGAGCGAAGCCGCGGGTGGAAGCTAGTTGTTCAAATAATACACTTTTAAAGCCAGTCGAATACCGTCTTACATACTTTCTCCATTACTTTAAACCACCGTTAAACTTGTAAGCAAATAATTTGCATATGAGTGCGCTTCGATAGTTATAATGCACTCAAACTACTAAAACTATCCACTTTAAAGTTTTGTTGTGGGTATAACGAACTTTGATCGCTCTGAATTATTCGATACAAGGGGAGTTTGTAGTGTACCTTGAATTGTGTTACGGACGCGTTGGTTCAGAATATTTAAATGATTTTATAGAGGTAAAAGCACTGGTGGTTTTAGTCATTTTCTTGCGCGTGTATGTAAATAGTATTATGTTCTACGTATCATATTAACTAAGGCTTTTTACCATCTATAGTAGATGATTTATACAGAGTCATGAGGCAACTTTTACCTTCACAAACGGGACGCTGTAGTGCCCGGGACGAATTAAGATGGAGTAGGCTTGCCCAGCACCTATTCCATCCTCTCAGCTTAGTCGGTCTTGTCCACAGGAAAGACATGGTCAATACTTGCGGAGCTGACTAACCCGCGGGTTTCCTCACGATGTTTTTCTTCACCGTTTGTTAGTACTGGTATAGCGCACATACATTTTTCGCACAGAAAAATCCATTGGTACACGACCGGATTTGAACTCACGACCTTAGGATCGGAAGGCGGGGTCACTACCAACTAGACCACCAGTGCTCTCATACTATACTAACGTGTAGGCTATATCCAATACAGCATGATTGTAGCCGCGGGCTAAAGGTGGAAATATGCTAGGGGTAGGTAGGGGGTGGGGTGATAACAGGGTTGAAGAGTGTTTTGTTGGTGGCAGGCGGGAGCAAGGCATCGTGTCCTCGCTGCGCGCGATGGATGGCTTCGGCTTCATTAAGTGCGTGGAGCGTGAGCAGACCATGTCCTTCCGCTTCTCTGAGGTGCTGCGGCTGGGGAAGGAACTCAACGTTGGTGACGAGGTCAGTACATCACATAACATCACGCTGTTTCCCTGTTTCCCCCTACAGATCATCATCTTCCTGCCCTTATCCCACTCTATGTGGGGTCGGCACAGCATGAACCTTGGATCATGCTGTAAGAGTTTTGGCTAAGGGGTTTTATGACCGGCCGCCGGCCTGACGTCAACCCTCCTTATTTGCTTATTGTATCTCATCATGTTGGAAGACACTATCCCTTAGTCGACTTTTACGACGTGCTCGGGGAGAGAAGCAGCTGGACGCAAGTTTCCCCCTACAGATAAATGTGTATGATAGAAGGAGAAAAACTCGGTCAAGTTCGCGTCGAATACGTACGAAGGGTTTCGTAACATCATACATTTACTTTTTAATATGACTTTTACTCTATCTACTTTTTAATTAGGTAACTTCTGTGATCGATTGCAAACGTTACAAAAATAACACTACAGACACAACAAACATCTATATTCACCACATGGATAGGAATCGAACCTTCAACATACATCGCAGAAGATGATGCCTTGTATTATTTTTCATAAACATTTCGAACATACACCTGCATAAAACAATAACAAAGTCCTATTTGTACACCAGTATCAACTTTCAAGCTTACTCACGCGTTTTCACCTTACGTCGGCGCGAACTATACATAACAGACATGTTATCACGCCCGTATCCCTAATGGGGTGGGCAGAGCTAGATGTAATCATAAGAAAACTTGCAGCCACTCCTGATTCAAAGTATTCATCATCATCATCATCTTCCTGCCCTTATCCCACTCTATGTGGGGTCGGCACAGCATGATCCTTGGATCATGTTGTAAGAGTTTTGGCTAAGGTGTTTTATAACCGGCCGCCTGCCTGACGTCAACCCTCCTTGGGAATTTCAAATCCTGATTCAAAGTATTATTATCGTTAAAACTGTGTTTAAACTGTCGAAAGCTTTACCGGATAAATTCCACTTTACCGTGCAAATATTCAAACTACATTTTCAAATATTAGCTGTAATTATTTCATATTTTGAGTGGGGAGTAAGTAATCCTCGTTTGACCTCGTTTTATGTTGGAACGTAACTTGTTTAAGACCTAAATGCAATAACGTCATGGATCGAATCAATGTATATTGCTGTTCAAGAATTACTTGTGCGTTTTACCATTGCTTTGAAACAATGAATAACGTCAGGCAAGCTCTTGTTCAATATAACATTTCAAAACATTGAAAAAAAAAAACTGGGGACACGATAATAAGTAGTAGAATTTCATGCCACTTGATTCCAAACCCAATGAATATTATACAACTGAATAAGGTATATGTTATGAAGGCGTCGGCGTGTGGCGCACTGGCGATGCGTCGAGCTGACGATGCACGGAGTCACGTTGCAGACGATACTTGACACCCCAAAGCTCTTTATTCATGGAGGTCTCCAAGCGACTCGTGGGAACTCTCACCATAAATGAGCTAAAGCTCACATTATGTTCAGCTTCTCAAACCTCACGATCCCGACTTTTTTGAGGTATTCCACCAAAAGGCTCGGCCTTCTGTTCGAAGTGAACGCGCGAAACGTATAGTTGCGTAGTGAGTATCTCAGTTGGTTTCACTCGGTGCGGTGCTGCATCGATTCCGGCTAGAGGGCTTCCGTTTTTTCCGTACCACTTCGGTAAAGCCCTCCATATCACAAGGTTATCTCCGAGGAGCCCTAGCAGGCGTAGCGCTGTGGGTTCACGACTTTTCTTCTTCCCCTAGTTTGTGCTGTGGGGGGGCAGGTCGCTGCAGCTGCGTAGGAACGTTGTTGGGGAGTAGGCCCCGGTCCCCAAGGCCGTCTTTAACCTATTGGAGGCCCTGCGCATATTAAGATAATGACTTTGACTGAACACTATTTTAGTTAGAATAAACAAAGAATGTAGATAATCAAGCTTCTACATTTATTTTTATTGACAGTTACATCAAATCAACAAACAAACTACAAAGTAACTACTAACAAGTAACTGATTTTATACAAATTTCAGTTTGATATCTGAGGTTGCATTTGGGAGGCTATTTCTTGTATGTTAGCTGTCATATTTACAAAACATTCACGGGCCGCAAGTAAGACGTCCGCGGGCCGCGTGTTGCCAACCGCTGCATTAAATGAATAGATAATGTAATAGAATTCACAAAAGTAACTCTTTCAGCATTCACAGGTTATTACTTAGGAATATATTGAAGATAAACCTTTCTAGATTTGAGATGGGAAAAATCGTTAATCACTCCTTCAAAATCGATGTTTTTGAGCACATCACATTCTATGTCCATAGTGGTGATCTGGCAGGAACTAGGGCACCTATCGATCACTGGGCCCTGGGCGCTTGCCCAGAGTGCCCAGTGGGACAGAGGGGTCTGCCAGTACCGGGCAGAGGCATGAGCCGCGCGTGTCGCGAAATTATGAATTTCTTAACAGTGCAAGAGCGAGATACGTCACGTTCCCGAGCGCGCACTTTGAATGGCTTGACCTCAATATTTTTGGTCCAGGATTCGGCAACTCTTAATATTCATAGTACGTGTGCTGGAATAACATTATAGGCGACCGGCACGCGGCTTTGCTCGCGTGAAACCCGGATAACAAATAGACGGTTTTTCCAAGTTTCATTAAACACTCACATGCAAACTTTCGCATATCAGTAGCTAGCACGAGTACGCTCTTACTAAGTGAGCGGAGCCGCCCACGGCATCTCGTATGTTACTGATTACATTTACTGGAAAACGTTAAAGAAAAAAAGTTAAATTAATCAGTGAAGAGTCACATGCAGGCTTTCTTGGAAAATGCGAGAGCAATGCATGCTCTTTGTTCAACCCACGCCTCTCTATTGAGAATTGAATTGGTTATAGCGAAACATATTTTAACTCTAGCGTCGGTTGTTTACTAAAGATTAGCCTTTATAATGCTATTTCAAGATGCGGAAAAGGATTATAGGATAACTTTGTCCAATTTTAAGGACAAAAGATATACTACTGCTATTAGCCGTGTCCTCCGCTGTCCGTCCGTCCGTCCGTACGTCTGTCAGCGGGCTGTGTATCTCACGAACCGTAATAGGTAGATAGTTGAAATTTTCAGTGTATATATTGCCGCTATAACAACAAATATTAAAAAGATGCCCTATACAAGAAACATTTATGTTCATTTACGATGGTACGGAACCCTTGGTGTACGAATTCGATTCGCATTTGACAGGTTTTTCACGAATGGTAATGCGTCAGTAGTGTTTGAAAGCTATTCTGAAATTATTCTGAAATTATAATGTTTAGTCTAGTCTAGACATCTAATTACCATTCAATCTAATATATTATACATCAGTCTAGACCTAGACACTTGGTGTCCTTGTCGCTTAATCTTGTTGCCATGTTTTTCTGTTTTGGGCGGACCCCTTTCTTAGAAATATTGTATTGCAAATTTGTTTACGTCGACCATTGGTACCACTTCAGGCCATCAAGCGAACCTGCCTATTATCGTGAGACAGTAGCGGTAGCCTCAAGGCTATTATGCTATTATAGGCCTATTCCTGAGATGGTGGTAAGGGGCCAACTATGTCCGCGTGGATTATTGCGAACCGAGCGCGGGGTAAATCAAATGTATGTATGTATGTTCGTATGAGCTAGTGGCCAACTCTAGTGACGGAGTTTTTAGGCCACCTAAAGGCCTCCTAAATCGAATGTGCCCAATGGAGAGGACACATGACGGTTTACCTTGTCGCGTTGACAGGAAAGGCTTTTACGCGACCACTCTCGACAGTCTCTGCGCATCCCGGTGCATACAAAACACTCTGCTACCAATTTAGTGGTGGCCTTGGCGCCTGTGGTGTGGTGGCTGCAGGCTGTCGAAGAGCTGCTTTCGCAAGGGCGAAAGGCCTAGGTGATGGAGTGCTACCGTAACATCTCGAGATTGCTGTTGGGGATCTTGAGCTTCGTGAGGCGGAGAGACATATCACCACCGAAATATTGGCGGAGCTCTTGATCGACAGCTTGAGAAGTAGCAAGCTCGTCAATTAGTATCTGCAGTTCGTCGACATGTGACAGTGGCAACGACATTTTCTTTGCCAGATATGTGCCTGATCTCAGTTTTAAACTGCGAGAGGTAATCGAGATGACGGTACTGACGTGGCGAACAGTTGGTCTAAGGCGAAAGTGATCAGTGTATACCACAGAATGCCTTTCCTCCAACATGTGTCGGAAGTATTTATTACTTACCTATACGGCTAAGAGTTCGCGGTCATAAGGGTCATACTTGTTGATATGGGCCCCGGGGGCATCGATACATTCGATATTTTGATAAATTTGTGTTTCTGTCAAAAAATATGGCGCTTTTCGAAAGATAACGTTGGTTGGTAATGAACGATCGTCGTCCTTTAGTAGATTGTTGGAATATAGCATTTTGGGAGTTCTAAAGTTTATTATCTAGTTTGGAGTAGACGTGTGACTTCACGGAATTATTCAATTTGCGCGGGGCCGGACGCGCTACTTAGCCAATCAATCAAGTCATATTCTATAGGTGATAGCGTTCTGCCGGCAGTGCGATGTATTAATTCAAGAAACTCTTAACCTTTGATCAGTTTTAAAATCGTAAATATTCAAAAAAGTCAGAATAAATACGTTATCTAATAGGAGATAAGTTATTCTAATCCTACTAATAATACATTTTGGGAAGATTGGAAGCGGCCTCGCTTTGCGACCCTAAGGTCGTGGGCTCAAACCCAGTCGTGCACTAATGGGTTTTCTGTTCGAATTTATGTGCGTTATGACAGTGCTCTCAAACCGTGAAGGAAAACATGGTGTCATGTGCGCGAAAAGAGACTGAGGCGCACTTTCGCCACACTGGTTCGAAAGAACTAGTAATGTTACTAAATAGATTAAGTCAAGAAAATAAATATTTGCAGAACATGCTAACATTTATCCCGCTGCGGGAATCGATCCTTCAGTCTCAGTAGATCACTCGCCCGCCACTTAAACTGCTACACAAATATTTCGTCGTAGTCGTAGAACAATGACGGATCTGCAATTTAGCTACTGAGACTAAATATTATGTGCATTACCTAACCGACTTATAATATCGTAAACTGTTAAATAATAATTTTTTTTTAATACAACATTTCCTTTTAAGTGGATAGAGCTATCCGTTCAAAATATGCCATAAAGTGATTTACTGTAAAGTAGCTAAATTGCAGATCCGTCATTGTTCTACGACTACGACGATTTACTTCACTCAGTAAGAAGTACCTTTATTTTAGGTGGAGTTCACAGTGGACCCAGTGTCGACGTTCAACATGAACAATCGTCCGGCAGCCATCCGCATCAAGCACATACCGGCAGGCACCGTCAAGTTCGAGACCTTGGTCGAGCGGGCCGTGCGCGGCATCATCTCCAAGGAGGCGTCTGCGCCTGTCTCCAACAATTCTAGTCCCACCCGAGGCAACGCGTCGGTGAGTCACCCATCCTCCTCCTCAAACGTCCCCCAATAGCTGAGGATCAATTTTTCAATTTCAAAAATTCAGTGAACATAACATGAACATAACATTTTTTTTTAATACAGTGACCGGCAGTAGTAGAGTACCTTTTCAGTTTTATTGTTTTAAATATGTCAGCATCGTTGAGTAGGATAGCTTTCATTGGCTTCGGGAATTTCACCCGTCATTCTGACACAAATTAAAAGTTTGTTTAATCAACATTATGTCGGATATTTCAGGGTTTTATTACTCCTCTACACTAATTATTCAATTGTAAATAGTGTGTATCCATAGTTATATTATTTGTATTATCCCAGGGTATGAAGAAACTGATACTACGGGTTATTTCATATCAAGTAGATTTGTTTTTGCAATTCGAACCTGCCATCCTGTTAATTAGAACTCTGATACAGCATAGAAACTAAAACGTAATATCTTAGTTATTTTTACATTAACACAATTAATGTCCACCACGGTGACATGTGTGTGTGTGTGTGTGTGTGTGTGTGTAACTGTTATGTAATATAATGTTTTATGTATTCCGCATCAGGAATACAACGGCCTGATCACTTGCCAGATCAACCAAGCCAAGAAGACGCTGCCGTACAAGGCGAAGAAATGCGCAGAGTCGAAACAGCCGCGCATGGGAGACAGGGTCACCTTCGACATCTACCAGGTATTCCTTCAATAACCGCTGTCCGTCTGTCCGTACGTCCGTCAGCGGGCTAAATACCATATACCGTAATAGGTAGAGAGTTGAAATCTTCACAGAATGTGTATTTCTATTGTCGCTGTAACAACAAATAATGAATTTGTTAGAACGAAACCCTTCGTGTGGGAATTAGCCGGGATAGAATCTATCTCTTTCCCAAATTTCATTAATTCATCTGTTCAGTAGTTTAGGCGTGAAAAGGTAACAGACAGACTGGCAGAACCACAAGTAAACATAAGAAAATTAGCAGCCACTTCGGATTTAGTCCTAGGATGGATATACCACGGTGACAGGTGATTAGCCCATCGCCCATATAGGTGGTCCATCATGTTGGAGAGGATACTATTCCGTAGTCCACTTTTACGACATGCTCGGGGAGAGAAGCAGCTGGACGCATTCTATGCTTTTTCTTAACTTCCAGTCCAGCAGAGAAGTATTTCACTCTCTCGAGGATTATTTTTGCAACAAAAGGTTTCCTTATGTCCTTCCCCGGGATTCAATCTATCTCCTTGCCTTTCCTTAAAAACTAATTAAAGAAATTAACGTATGTTACATGACTAGAAGTGTTAGATATGAATGTGGAAGGATATGTGGGTAGAGGTAGGTCAAAGAAAAGATGGATGGACTGTGTGAAAGATGACATGAGTAAGATAGGAGTGAGCGTTGAGATGACTTCTGACAGAGGGAAATGGAAGAGGAATACATGTTGTGCCGAACTGCCGACCCCACATAAAGTGTGACTAGGGCAGGGAAATGATTAACGTATGTTACATTACGTATAGAAAATAAATTAATATTACTCCACTCATGAAAACGTTTACACCAGCGGAATATTTATGTTTGAGTAGAAACTTAATGAATTTGTATTCATTTACAGGTGAAGCGGTCAAAGGAACTGATCGCGATGTGCGTGCAAGTCCACACACCGAACGGCGTGGTCACCAACGGCGTCGGCGGTCGCAGCGTCCAGCAAGGTTTCATCGCGGCGCTGAAGGACGGCTTCGGCTTCATAGAAACGTCCGACCACAATAAGGAGGTCTTCTTTCATTTTAGGTAAGAGTTATAAACCCGCGGTGATACTATTATATTCTCGGATTTTTCAGCGTCGGAAGAAAAGATTATTTGCATGGCGTTTTTACCTATACTAGATTATTTGCACATCGTCAGGAGGCAACTTTACCTATACTAGATTATTTATGTAGCGTCAGGAAGCAAATATTGCCTAAAATAGCGGGCTGTTGCGACCGGGGCGATAAAAATAAACGACAAATATTTTTAATAAACTTTCTACTGAACTTTGCAAACAATCTTTAAATAGCTCAGCTTATTATTATTTTCAGCTGATCCGGTTTATTAGACTTGCTACGAGCGCTCCTGCATGATTTATATTTATTTACTTATTTTTATTTATAAAATAAATTATTGTTTGTAGCAACAGCCGTCCAATAAAGTAGGTAGTTAATGCATTGCATTTGCTTTGCCTTTGCATTGTGTTTATAGAGTTGAGTTTTTTATTCTAACATTATTTAAGTGAATCACTATTCTCGTGTGTAGGTAAAAGTTGCCTCCTGATGCTGTACAAATCATTTAGTATGAATGGTAAAGGCTTTCGGTTTTTTAGTTTATGCTTATACAGACTTGCATGTTTATTTGGAAACTAACTTTTATTGAACATTTTTTATTTTGCTAATAAAATTGATATTAGCGTTATTATATTGCTCATGCTATTGATATTTTTGCTGAAATAAATTTATTTTGTATGTTTTTTTTTTGTATTTTTTGCTATATTTACTGGATATTTTATGTTTTTGCTTTTATTCTAAGACCTTGCGAATTAGGAACTTTTAATTGATTTTATTTGCCGGCCTCGGTGGCGTGTCGGGCGATTTCTCGGCGGAGACGCAAGAGGCGCGGGTTCGATTCCCGCTGCGGAAGAAATGTTTGCGTGTTCTGCAAATATTTCTTCCTGGTCTGGGTGTTGTAGTACCAAGGTACTCGTAGTTTCTAATACCCACGACACAGGGAATCCTAGTGTGGGGTCAGGACTATGTATGTGACTGTTGGCTGTTATTTATTTATTTGGTCTAGTTGGTAGTGACCCCGCCTTCCGATCCTAAGGTCGTGAGTTCAAACCCGGTCGTGTACCAATGGATTTTTCTGTGCGAAAAATGTATGTGCGCTATACCAGTACTCTCAAACGGTGAAGGAAAACATCGTGAGGAAACCCGCGGGTTAGTCAGCTCCGCACGTATTGACCATGTCTTTCCTGTGGACAAGGGCGACTAAGCTGAGAGGATGAAATAGGTGCTGAACAAGCCTACTCCATCTTAATTCGTCCCGGGCACTACAGCGTCCCGTTAGTGAAGGTAAAAGTTGCCTCCTGACGCTGTATAAATCATCTACTATAGATGGTAAAGGGCCTTAGTTTTTAGTTTTTTGTTTTTTTTAGCTATTATGTTATGTCGGCGAAGTTGTATTTAAAATAAAAAAGAACTGGTTAAGTGCGAGTTGAATTCGCACACGAAGGGTACCGTACTATTACATTAAAAAATGTTTCTTGTATGTCTCCCTTTAATTTTATTTTAATTATTTGTTGCAATAGAAATACAAACTCTGAAAATTTCATGAGATACAGCCCGCTGACAGACGGACGGACGGACAGCAGAGGCTTAGTATTAGGGTCCCGTTGGCACCCTTCGGGTACGGAACCCTAAAAATGATATCGGCTGTACGCTATTTTAAATCAGAAACTATTCCAAGCATCTTAAGTAGTTACATGTTTTTTTTTGTATCAAAACCATTATTTTCATTATTCTCAGCAATGGCATGCATAAGCAAGTTTTTATTAAGATTTTTGTTACTTTTGCTTGCTATAATACTTTCCGCTTCATGATCTCGCATATCTATTCATAATGTGTGTTGGCTATATGTTACAAAGCTACAGATATCAACTTAACAAAATATTTTTACACTTGATAATACAATTCGTTTGACAACAGACTCATTGTAACAAAGTAACTTTGTAATAATCGCCATCCGGAACGTGTGCACGGCACCCATTACCTATGACTGTATTCATTAATGCAAGCAGTTCCTTTCACTTGTATATCAAATACTAGCTGTTGCCCGCGACTTCCTACGCGTTAGATTACTTTTATAAGTATCGCACCGCCCGCCCTTCATAAAGTTACAGTAAAATCTTTGATAGGTACCCTGGTCACAATTTGGATGGGTGACTGCAATGGCATTACGAGCCGAGCGCTTCCGCGCTTCGGAGGGTACGTTAATTTGGCGGTCCCGGCTTCTAAGTCGTTAAGCCACGACGGAGGGCTTTAGGGGGCCTAAAAACTCCGTCATAAGAGTTGGCCAATAGCTCATACGAACTTACTTTTACCTACAATTATAATTTAATTTGTCTATAATTAAAGCTAGCACTTCAAACATTCCAGCAACTTCGAAGGCAACCCCGACAACTTGGAACTGGGCTCGGAAGTGGAGTACACTCTGGGCCGGTCTAACAGCAGCAGCGGTGGATGCGCCAGCGCCGAGTTCGTCCGCACACTGGTCAAGGGAACCATCCAGCTGGCCAAGCCTCTTGAACCATCCGTCAATGGCACTGTCACTAGGACGCTGAGGGCATTGAACCCGGACCAACCTCACTACTCAGGTAGGACGACAATGACGCAGCTAGTAACTGGAGGTGGATGGCGCAGAGTTAGTCGCGCTGGTCAAGGGAACCGTTCCTCTGGCCTCCTCAGGGGCGACTATTTTACGTCCTAAGTTCTCGTCTTGCGAAGTGCCCAACGCCTGGTAAGGTTTGAGGATAGGACAGTATTAAATAAATAAATAAATATTTGTGGACATTTCACACAGCGCCATCTAGCCCCAAACTAAGCAAAGCTTGTAATATGGGATCCAGATGGCTGATAGAATACTTATATACTTTTTTTTATTGTAAATACATACTTATAATACATAATACTACAACACCCAGACCCGGAAGAAATATTTGCGGAACGTACAAACATTTCTCCCGTAGTGGGAATCGAACTCCCGCCTCATGACTCTGCCGAGTATTATTATCAAGACTAGAATCTCTACTATTCTTATTCTTATATTATCACGCTTGTATCCCTAATGGGGTGGGCAGAGCAACAAGTAAGAAAACTTGCGGCCAATCCTGATTCAAAGTCCCAAGATGGATATGGTGAACCATGTCCATCATGTCGAACAGGATACTATCCCTTTCTCTTAGTCAACTTATACAACATGCTGGAAGAGAGATGCAGATGGACTCATTCTATGTTTTTCTTTATCTCCAGTCCAGCAGAGAATATTTTTTGAGTATAAGTTGTGGTTAAACCTGGTTGTTGTTTCAGGTGTGATCCAAGTAGAAGGTGGCGTGTCTTATGAATACGGTATAATGGGGCTGGCATGTAAGCGGGAGATCCTTCAGGTCGGTGACCCCGTCACCTTCCAAGTGGACACCAAGGGCCGCGCCACGAATATCGTGCCCATCAGGAAGAAACGCCGAGCTACAGTCGACGCTATCAAAGGTATACTAATGATTCTGTTGAGCACTCTAGGACGCATCAAGTGATTGCGCTCGTACTCGGCTCATAAATAACTTTTATGTTATAAACATGATTGTAAAGGGATCATTTTCCAAAAAAAATAGCCAAGCGTGGTTTCTTACCTGTATCTTCCACGCTTGGTCGCGTTACGAACAGGTGTAAATGCAACGTAGATTTAAGAAGTGTCCAAGTGATCCCAGTGATTTTAAGGAATAAAAAATTTTGACTTTGTCATTCCAAGTCCTAAGTTGGCTCTGAATAACATAATAAACATAAAAATCTTTATTTTACTGCGTTAGCTAAACATAAATAACGCAAATAATTTAAATATGTACTAATTTAACTTTTTAAGTTCAACCATTCGCTTTGACAGCTGACTCCTCTAAAGCTCTTCAATAGTCACTTTCCCTAGCCTTTCTTATTCATTGTAGTCCATATAGTTGTGTAAAAGTACAAAATGAATCAAAAAAATGGTTTCGACAACTAAAGAAATAGTTATTACCTACCTATTCGAGTAAAAAACATCTGGAAATATAGTAGGATACCCGAGCAACACTTCACAGATGAAATGACTGTAGGTTTTTGGTAAATGAACCTCGCAACATAAGTTTTTACACCTTAATATAGTTCCATAAACATTTCATGAAAAAGTAAGTTTTAGGCTGAGTATGGGCGGTTTGTTTGCATAAATTGTAATACTCAAAACATGGATTTTTGAATAAACACATTTCACTAACTAACAACAGAAATCTCCATCGATTTTAGCCAGCAAATCCGCTATGGCACATCATCACATTGCACATCCGCTTATCATGACTGTTTCCCATAGTATTAGTTTATTTCTTGACGCTGTAATAATGTATACTGATTCAGAATTAAAAATAATTTATGTAAACAAAAAAATGTCATAATACGTCACTGTCATAATGATAAGGCAAGAAAAAAAGTCATGATATGTCACTGTCATAATGATAAGGCAACAAAAAAAAATCATGATATGTCACTGTCATAATGATAAGGCAGGTGTAAAATACATTTTTTTATTATGGATCACTATTGGTAGTAATGGTGTGCGGTTTTGTTTGTGCGATAGATATTTTGATTTCACAACCAAACTTATTACTTCCTTCAGAACAACGCTATCGTACAAACTAAAACAAAACAAAAACTCAACAACGCACAATTGCACACAGCGAAAAAGAAAAACATTCAATCGACAGATGAAGACGAATGCAATAAAATGACGTCCAATGTCAAAATGCAAAAAATGTTCCGAACATCTGTGATTTACTTCCATTTTACTCCAATGATACCAGTGTCGTAAAATATTTTTTACTAATATTCCTTCATCATTTTATAACTTTTTTAATAAACGAAATATAATATAAAATATAACACAAAACCATTGCTATTTTCAATTCAATGGATATTGATTAGAAAACAAAATCTACCATAAGTTTCATACCATTTAGAAAAATTCAGTAATCTTTTAGAAACTTCTATTTCGAAACAATTTTTTTTTATATGGTAATACCTTGGTTTACATAAATTATGTTGGATTCTGAATCAGAGTATGGTGAAGTTGTTAAGAGCGTCACTGTTTGTTGCAGGCGGGTTCGGGTTCTTATCCCTCGAGATGGAAGAGAGTCGGCGGCTGTTCTTCCACATGTCGGAGGTGCGCGGCAACCACGCCGACCTGCAGCCCGGCGACTGCGTCGAGTTCGTCATGCTGACCAACCCGCGCAACGGCAAGTCTTCCGCTTGCAACGTCGTCAAGATACCGTGAGTATTCTTTTAACTCGACTCTGCAACCCGCGGCGAGGCATTATGCTGAGCCGAAGCCCTTTTGCTGCTTTAGCACACGGATATATTACTTGTTTTCTGTTTTGTCCTATTTCCTGTAACGGTGAAGGAAAACGTCGTGAGGAAACCAGCTCCGCACGTATTGACCATGTCTTTCCTGTGGACAAGGCCGACTAAGCTGAGAGGATGGAATAGGTGCTGGGCAAGCCTACTCCATCTTAATTCGTCCCGGGCACTACAGCGTCCCGTTTGTGAAGGTAAAAGTTGCCTCCTGACGCTGTATAAATCATCTACTAAAAAAAGGCTTTAGTTTTTAGTTTTTTTCTGGCAAGGCAGGGCACATTGCTGTCTGGCGAACTATTCAAGATGGGCATGGAAGTTTTCACCGCTGTGGCTATTTATTTGTATAGTTTATACGAATATCTTCTATAATATAAAAATGAATCGCAAAATATGTTGGTAAGCGCATAACTCAACAACGCCTGGACCAATTTGGCCAAATCTTTTTTTAAAATGTTCGTTGAAGTTCAAGGATGGTTTTTAGAAAAATTAGAATTATTGCTGGAAAAACCCTAAAAATAGCCCTTTTCTTTTTCCCATACAAATGATTACAACGTAGGCACAAAAACTGCCACATTACAAATCTTTTTGACAGGACGAAGTCTGTCGGGTCAGCTAGTTATCAAATAAATGTTTGTGGACAGTTCTCACAGCGCCATCTAGCCCCAAACAAAGCAAAGCTTGTAAAGCAAATGGCTGATGTAATACATACTTACTTTTGTAAATACATTATATTACAACACCCAGCCCGGGAAGAAATATTTGCAGAGAATATACAAACATTTCTCTCGTAGTGCGAATCGAACCCGCGCCTCTTGCGTCTCAGCCGAGCGATCGCCCGCCACGCCACCCAGGTACCTAATTCATATAATTTATTGAATTTAAGTAAGTTTCGGCATTGTTCCATGATACAGCCATTTTTAATTTTCCTCACCTATATACTATAAACATGTCATGTAAACACATAATATTACGAGTTGTTTATGATTTGAAGAGTGTGTGTTAGCCAGTGCCGCGCTCTGAAAGGTGCCACGGAAGAACAGCGCTGTAGTTGCTTCCGGGCTCTGCAGCACACGCTGAGTGGATAACTTTTTGGCTCACAAATTATTATTTTTTTTTTTTTGTTTTAGCTGTGTAATTTGAATTTTTTATAAGTATTTGTGAACCAAATAAATAGTTTCTTTCTTTCTTTAAACAACAAGAAGTGTACCACCCAGTCAGAGATCGGAGGCGGACTGAGCAATTGGCCACTCTGTGAACACCCCCGGCCTCGCCACGCCACGATTAATTTACCACTGGCCATTATACGCCATCGCGTGTGATGTACTACTATTACACAATAGCGATGGCGAGTATAGCTCATTGTGTACAGGCCCCATAAAAGTAGTTGTCGTGTTACAGCAAAGGCACGGTGGGCAAGGGCCGGCCGGAGCGGCTGCTGGCGCGTCTTCGCACGGCGTCGCAGGACGAGGCGGCCGGGCCGCGCGTCTATGTGCTGCGACCGCCGCGCGGCCCCGACGGGACGCGCGGATTCCGCCCTCGCAAGCCGCTCGCAGGTAACGCATCATCATCCAAACAATAAACAACACTAGCTGCCGTCCGCGGCTTCGCTCGCGTGGTACCAGCACGCTTATTATATTATATTCCAAGTTTTATTCAGCCGTTTAGGCGTGATTAAGGCACAAACAACCAAACATGCTCAAAAACTTTCGTATTTATAATATTTCCCTTAAGGTACTTTCAAAGTGGGTCGGCGTCACTGACGCTTGTTTCGAAAGTCCACCTGTAGGGGTAGGCAGGGGCCACGTATCTCTATTTACTACGGCCCTGAAATACTTCTTTCGCTTCTTCAGTCTCAATACATTCACGCTCGTAGGTTTAGAGTTTTACTTTACAATATGTAATGAGACTACTCGATTTTCAACAATAATACGAGATGGGTTATGTTCCACTGTTACCAAAATAAACCTTCAATTTTCCAAGAGGTCGATTCACCAATATACCAAGTTTTAGTTAGGCTTAGGCCTGTGCTAATTGTTTAAATTGTTGTAATAATAATATGTTGTGGTATTTTCCAGAAACGATAGGTCCCCAGTAAGGAACGCCGAGCCCCGCGGGAACGCCTGACTCCGAACTCTACGGCTATGTATGTGAATATCCTAGGTTTGATTTTTGGATTCAAATTATGTCATTGTAATCATGAGAGACTGAACTTATCCTCTTTTTTTTTTAGCAGCATTTAGAAATATTTTTGTTTTATTAACATAGGGAGCAGACGTCATTTCAAAATTGAAATAATTCATTTTCATTGAAAACTTTGACAAAGGCTTACAATTGTTGACAAAGTTAAACGAGCAAGGAACATATCAATGTTAAATCAAACCGATTTTAGTTGCTACTTAGTTTATCGTTTTTTTAGAGAGGTTCTTTTTCGCATAAACGCGTTGTTCAAAATTCCGTTTTTTTGAGATAAGGCTGTAGGTATTGTTATAAGCGCCGAAAGCGACGCTCTGCCTGGGGGGGTGACCTAGTCTCGCAGACGGCACCACCGGGCTCGCTTTGTTTATATGTCAGTAGGTAAGAGAGTAGATGGTGTGGTATGCTAATCGTTTGGTCTGTAGCGCGTGTTTCGTATTGTCTATTCGAATGGCGACGTCGGGCGACACATTACAAATGAAGTTTAGTCACGTTCAATCCGCACCCGAATCAAGTTCTTGAAAGTAAATTAACCGAATGTTTTTTTTGTTTCATTAAATTGTAAATATTTTGTAGATTTTAGGGCTATTGTGTATAAAATGCTCATGTTTTGACCGAATTATTTATGTTAAGTATGATAAAATGAATTCCCCGAATACGGTGACTGGCCGTTCGTTACAAACTTGAAACGTCCAGTATTCATAATGATTTTTGTGTACAAATTGTAGGCGACTGAAACGATGAACATCGATATTATTTACTGTAAATTAGATCTCTTTATTTGGAAACATACTGTGATTACAAAAAAAAAATTACAATGTGCAATATGAAAAGTATATTGTTAAACCAGTCCTTATAGGGCAGTGCTAGTCTGTAGTGTTACTTGTGTGGGCGTTCACCTTCACTTGGGATGTGTCGCGCGACTGGGATGTTGTCTGGCATTGCAGCGAACAAATTGAATGTACGAGCGCGGTTAGGTCGCGGGTTCACCTGCTGTTAGACCGACGCGGCTTTGCGTCCTTGCCTATTTACAACGCCGTGGTCACTGAGCTTGGCCTAAGCTAGGGTAGACGCGCACCTCCGTCTAAGCCTGACAGTAGCCGGCTTAGCAGCGCTCAAATGAATGTACTGGACTAAAACCAAAGAATGTTATACACAGAATGTTATATGTACTGAAAGTTGGATATTAATATTTACTCGCGGAATGGTATTTGATAGATTTTGGTGTATTTTTTTGCAACATATTCATTATTGTCTTGCGTTCTCCAATAGTGATAATTAACATAAAGCAATAATACAATAAATTATTAGAATTAAACTATTCTAAGATTCATGGTATATTGGGGGGTCTACTCTGTAAACCTATAAACGAAGTATCGGGACAACGATCGTGTCGAACCACTTTCGAAGTACGACAGATATATTGTATAGCGTTTGTCGTTTTGCGGAGTAGATTCTTTCAGAATATATTGTATGCAGTAAAGTCGCGCCCTCATTAGGATAGATCTGATTCTAAATAAATAATAATGAAGTAATAACGAAATGAGTACAACTTTACATATAATCATTATGACATAATGTTATCGAGTTACATGCCTTAAATCTTGTATAATATTGACTGATTGGATAAAATAAAAAATCGTACTAATATTAAAAATACTAGAGAGTTTCTTTGTGTGTCTGTTGGCATAAATTAGTACCTGGAATGTAGACAATTTTTTTTCTGGGTACTACTCGAGAAAATACGCTGCCGAAAGCTAGTTATAAAAAAAAATATCTCATTAAATTAGACTAGTGAAAGCAATATAATTATAATTATGTTTGAACGACTAACGACTAATGTCTGTAACGCTTCGTTGCGTAGTATTGTTACACGGGAGCGCCGCCCAATGTAGGATGGTCCCTGTGATTTTAATAATCGAATAAAACTATTGTTATTGTGTAAGGATGTAATCTAAATTAAAACTCAACCCATATCAAATCCGGTTGATTTGTAAATCGTATCGAACTTAATATTTATCCATGCCCTTAAGGTCATCACTACACAGTACCGCTCCGGCACAGCTAATTGCTTGACAATGAAAGCTGAGCTTTGAGCTAAACTCTGAAGTGTATTTACACATACAATAATTAAACATATTAATGTGTGTGTGCGATGAGCATGCGATGATGTAGTAATGGTAGAATTTGGAAGCAAGAGCCGAGCTGCCGCGTGATTCGCGCTTGAATGACGTCACTGACGCGTTCTTCGAAAGTTTACCTTCAGTGAACACGCTGTATAAGTGTATCCACAAGGTTAAATTTTAGATGTAGGCATAACTGAAGTAAATGTGAACAAATATTGGGCTTCCCAAGCAGCAATATTAGAACACATGTTACTGACTGACACAAACAAGCAATAATTATTATTAACTCATAAATTTATGGATTATTTGGTGCGCGTGGACATAATAGCCGAATTATTTGTATTTGTACTGAAAGATTTTAAATACCCTATTCCATTATTATGGGTGACTCGAGAAGTTAAATCCAGCAAATAAATTTGTAGAATTGGTAATCAATTACTCGTCCCACTGCTGGGATCTTGAACTCCGCCAACCCACTCGGTCCTTCGAGGTCTTCCATTATTCTCTTTCGAAGGAGATAAAAAAATCATGAGATTTGTAACGATTTTAATAGTAGCATTTAAAAAAAAGTAGCTTTATTGTGAAAAACTGAAGCTAATGCTACAATATAATTTCACACGTGACGTCGACTGCTTGGTGGCGTGACTGCGTTAAGGCCAGAGGTGCAGGTTCAACCCCCGACGTATATAATTTTTGAGATGAATTAAAAATTTAGAAACAATTTGAAGATGATTACTAGTTTAGTTATGCAACAAAATAATCCAAGCACTTACACTGATCTTTGCTGGAATCTAAACATTTGCCAACTGAAGAGCGCAAGCAAAGTTGAGTTTATAATTAAATTTACTTGATAAGCTTTCCTTTTCCCAGCAGTGGGACAATTCAAGCTATTAGTAATAAGGTCTTCCAGTGCCTCCACTCAGATGTCTGTAAACTATGCGCACCAAAGGCAAATTAAAAGCAGGTAGTATGTATATATACTCGAATAGTGAGAATTTGTAATTCAAAGTATCCTTTACACATTTTTAACGTTTTGATGTAACTTTTATTAGGCGTATATATTATACAGTCACACAAGCAATAAAAAATAATGCAACGTTAATTTTTATTGTTTGTATGTGAATCGTGCCTTTACATTTCGGCCCTGCTAGTGAAGAACGCAGTAACTAGCATTTTTGTCAAAAAATTGTTAGATACATATTTCGGAATCGGCTAACAAAATACAACATTCTGTTCTCACTCACGTATCAAAACATGTTTAACGTAGTTACTGCGTTCTTCGCTAGGAGAGCAGATTTGGTTGGGTGTTGTGGTTTGTTTGATTTATAGCGTGGTCTAGCGGAGGCTTGCTAACATTTATTCGTCACACTTTACTTACGATATTTGAATGTATCTTATTTTATCAGTGTTTGATGTTTATATATTTACGATTAATATATTTATAGTACAACATTTACCTATCTAGATTACGCTAAGTAGGTATAATTTGACATCCAAAAGTATTTTTGTAGTAAATTTTTTACGATCCATGGGCAGCTGTATTGCAACCGATCTACAAATTTAAATTAGGACATACTGAGTGTTAGTTTTAATAGTGAGTTTCACAACTGTCTACAGTGTGGATGTCAAATTGCATTTTATTGTAGATGCTAAAGAAGACATTGTATATCCCAATGAGAACAGGAATTTTGAACAAACGTTATTTATTATGCTTGAAATATTTAACATTGCTTGCGGGGTGTAAAAAGACTCCTCCCAAATATTTAATGTATCTAATGGTAGCTTTTTCACAAAATAATAGTTGTATATTACTCATTATAGATAGCTTCTTCATCGTCACTAATGTACGCGGGCTAGGTAAAGCTTTATTATTGTTTTACGCGTTTAAAAAAAAATGTGTTCATCTCACAGTGTGGGTTACATGAAAACAATCTCGAAAAAAAAAAGACTAAATATGTCAATTTCGAGTTTTTTTTCATACACAATATTCGGGGCTGTGAATGGACTGATTGTGTTTTCGGGAGTGGCCTGTTTACACCTTGTATATGACGTTTATTTTTCTGTGTAATGTTAAGCTCATAAAAGAACTTGTTATTGAGAGTGTAAATGTAGTATTTGGGAATGCCTCTTGGGCAGGCATGCCCAGGGTGCGAACGTCTAGTTGCGGATTGTACTCTTCCACTGGCTTGCTTGCTCAAGAACATCTCACAAGTACTTGCGTACGTATCATAAAGTACATACTAGTCTTACACTTTTCCAATAAAACCATTAATGCACACGTATTTTTAAGCTAAAATTTTAAATGGTGAGATAAGGTGACGAGAATTTATTCTCAAAAAAAAAATGTGTTCGTCCGCAAGAAACATGCAAACTTGTGACAAAGTAATAACAGTGCCTAAAAGAACCTCTGGAACATAATACCAAACAAAATGTTAAATTATCCTAAATTTAAGCCTTTCTGAATTACATCCTTTAACTATTAAGAGTCTACTTTTATTTTTAGTCGATTCAAGTTCAATGTATTCATAACAAGTTTATGCCAAATATTTATATGCCCTGTACATTTTTGAAAATTGTGATTAAAGCAATGTACACAACCATATTGGACTTATAATGAAATCCTTGGCTTTTATTGTTTTTCTATCATTTAGTATTATTATTAGAGCACTTGTGGTCTAGTTGGTAGTGACCCCGCTTTCCGATCCTGAGGTCGTGTACCAATGGATTTTTCTGTGCCAAAAATTTATGTGTGCTATACCAGTATTCTCAAGCGATGAAGGAAAACATCGTCAGGAAACCTAAGACTAAGCTGAGAGGATGGAATAGATGCTGGGCAAGCCTACTGCATCTTAATTTGTTCCGGGCACTACAGCGTCCCGTTTGTGAAGGTAAAAGTTGCCTCCTGACGCTGTATAAATCATCTACCTATAGATGGTAAAAGGCCTTATTATTATTATTCCAGAACAGACTGGCACGGTACGCCTAGCAAGCTGCTTTTATCGTATCTACTTGAAAAAAGTATGCTTGTAATAAAACTTAGGTACCTACTGATAAATTACAAATTTGCGATAAAAACTTGATGTAGGAACTATTTTCCCTATAAGTGTGTAGGAAGTTGGAGTAAGTAATTGATCAAAGAAACAAATTTTCTAATCTGAAAGCATCTTTATTAAGAGGTTATACTTATTAACTATGTAGGTAAGATACAAAAACCTTATTCGCTGTTTAGTCTTGCCTCATAACGAGGGACCTTTACAACATTTTATGCAATATTAGTATGAAAACTGCAAGAATATTGTGCTGTTGACATACCAGAGGTTAATCTTATCGATACAGACTAATCGTAATAAATCATAAACCAAGTAAAACTGCAGAGGGATCAACGCCATCCCCAAAAGTAATAATGGGGAAGCTATCTGACAGTCAAGTAGGTAGGTACTACAAAAGTAGGTATAGGACGTTCGTTGGTAACATAATAATGATTGGATGAACTGATAACTGAGTACCTACTGACAGTAAAAATGATGTATGAGCTGCAACATACTAGATGTCTGAGCACATGTCGTTTGAAAATAAAATAAAGCCTGTAGACAAATTTACATACATTATCACGCCCGTATTAATTGGGCGGGTATCTACCTCTACCTCTAACCCCATTAGGGATATGGGCGTGATAGTATGTACAAACATATGTAGAATTTGCTTATGAACTAATCTCAATAACATGAAAACTTAACTGAATTAAAACACTATTACTGTAGGTATGTGTACAGTATTTAAGTCATGTCAAATTAACCCGTGGGATAAAGTTTACGCGTTTTACCTAAAACTAAAGCGATTTCATTGTAATAACGAAAATTACGGTTTGTTTACATAATACACGAAAACATTTTCCCGAGGGTTGACGCAATTTATACACAATAATCTAGCAGTGAATTTGAGATCATATTTGAAATGGGTACCTAAGGTTCCCCTACTTAAACACCATCCAAAATTTATAATTATTAATCAATTATTATTTATAATTATTTTTAGTTAGGCGTTTTAAACCTCTAAAATGGAAATTGTGAGTGTGGCTTCCAAGTATGTGCTGTGAGAAAGGAAGAGTGAAGGGTAGAAGGCGAAGCATTCATGCAGTTTGGATAAGGATGTACAAAAGTTGGTATGTGAGAAGACGAAAGCCTGGTTAGACTGGCTTTCAGTCATAGCTAATGAGAAAATGCAGAAGGCTATGAATGTAGGATGCGGATAAAACTAAAGACAAATTTAGGGGACTGAATGGGTTAGTAAAAGAAATAATTGAACAAAAGAAAGATGAACAAAAAGATGCATTTGATGGAAGGTTATCTGAGGATTTCCAGTCGAACATCAAGTTCTTCTGGATTCAATGGGAAACAGACATGATATTATGTATGTATGTTAAACCCAGTGGGAACACCTGTCTCATCTTCCTGTAACCCCACTAAGTAACTTCAACAAAGCATAGAATAGACACATTATATTTATAACTTACTTGTATACTTTAAGAATGAATGACTAGTTGACGTTGTCCCTATTGGAGTACATGTTTAATAGTACATAAATATATGACTAGACCTCGATTTGAGTCAGAGCAGCATTCATCATATCTCCCTTTTCCACTATATGTGAGGTCGAAATAAAATACTGATATTGTTCTTCTATATTTCTGTCAAAAGTCATCTCAACATTTTCTTGCTCATGTCATCTACCGTCTACCCACACATCCTTCCACATTCCTACCAATTTAGAACAGCGCTATCTTCATGTAATGTATCATAGAGGTTGCCGCGTCAGACCGATCGTCACCTAAGAATATCAAAGACGGTGTAGTGTTCGTCAGTTCGACTGTCACCATAGGCGGCCAAAACCCATCTCTCGGCGTTACGTCGTAGATAACCTCGACCCCGAGTGCCGCGGCAGCGCGCTCTAGCTGGAGCTCAATATCTTGGGTAGTACCCATCGCCGCCAACGCACACGTTCGCTCGTATTCACTAAATTGAATTTGAAGTCCTCTGTGGTAGTCAGCTTCTGCTATATTGAGTGGTGGGTTAGGATGTTTAGCCTGTTTCTTCATCTCTTTAGCTTTGTGCCTTTCTTCTGCACGTTTAAACGCATCAACCTGTACATAAAAAAGGATACTTAATAGACATGCTACACAAGTATGTCTTCATATTTGCTTCGCAGCTTTCCTCATGCCCGATAAAAGTTAGACTAAAATATTTGTGAGGACTGTATATTTCAAGTTTTATTCAAATTTGTTAAGCTGTTATGCCATTATTTACAAATTGGCATGAACATACAAACATGCCTATGATTTTATTATATTAGTATGACAGCATCTTGTACATAAATATTATATGAACTGGCACTGCCTACACATTTTTAATAAGGCATTTATTGGAGCATTTATACAGAACCAGGTGTGCCGGAAGGGTCCTAGGCTCCTAAACCCTACCTATTGTGGTTCGGATAATGTAACGGAATCCAAGGTATGAAACACAAATTTAAATTTATATGAATATTATTTAAGAGGTTTCTCTTGTTGGTGTAATTATGAAGTTTCCTCCATTTTTCCCTCTCCAATGGGGTTTCTGTTTCTTGGTTATACAACATGACAGTGACTTTCTCCTTTATCTTGCTGATATAACTAATTTTTTGTCTTCCTCTTGAGGAAAAAGAAAGGAAAGCAAGGGCTTTTCTCCTATGATTGTCTTTATGAAGCTGTTATGTTGTGATGTCCAAATGTTTAAACTTAATGAAAAAAATGAAGTTAAGTTTTAACAATGAAAAAGAAAGAGATTTAAAATATTAATAAATTTGAACTAGCTCAGAAGGGGCACATGAATTTAAAGGGTCGTGGTTGGCCGACCTGAAGATTTGTGAAACTGTTTACCCTTCCATACTGCCATCCAAATTCTAAAAAGCCGCTGTGTGACAAACCCAAAATTTTGGCTATGAGCGAAAACGTGAGACATTTTATGTAGACTTTTTGAAGACTTACAGTTTTTATTGAAATACCAAAAGTTTTGTATTTTATAAGCTTGAATTGCATATATTGCATTATAATACAAGTTTATCTTATGATTTTTTATAGAATTTTTCGTGTTTTAGTAATGTAAAATGAGTTAAACCGTATTTTAGAATTGGAAAAAGTCCAAAACGGATGTAGATAGAGGTGTACATGCGGCTCCAAATCTCAGTACTTAAAAAATGATAGAAAAATATGACGCATACTGGTCGACGGAGAAAAAAAAGCGCTTTCGCCCAGTACATAAAAGTCAAATTTAAATAAATGTCACTTAACGGCCTTTTAGTAATCGGACGGCAGCATTGCACAAGGGGAGTGAAAAAGGGAAGGGAGGCTTCCCTTTTCCACTCTTCGTGACTTGACGCAGAAGGCTACGTGGCCATCTCATTCTGTGTCTTCCTCGATGAGTCGGAACTCCGAAGCCATGTTGATATTTGAACTCACCTCCACAAAGTACTCTGCGTTAGGCGTGTGTCTACGCAGGTATTTGTACATTTTCTTAGCTGCTTGTTCCTTTGCCTCGAGCTGTGTCGTCGCAGTGGCCCTTTTGCGTTTGCCGCCAACGGTGATCTTCACTGAATCTCTCGACACCTTATATTTCGGTCGGAAGAGCTTGTACTGTCTGCAGAACTCATCGAGGAGCGTGATGTAGCGTACGTCCAAGCAGACGGCCATTTTGTGCGTTTTCTGAGGGTGAGAAATTATTTCAACTTCAATTAAATATCACAGGAGTAGTTTTATTTCTTCAATAAATGGGCAGATAGAACAGCTGTACATACCTTACAGGTTTATCTGAAAATTCTTTGTTTAATTCACTGTTTTAATAGTAAAGGTACAAGCGCAACCAGTCGGCTCGGCAGATCTGTAACTCCGAACTCGGTATTGATCGTTCGTTATTAACAGTGTTGCCACATTCGATAAATCTGAATCGAAAAGTCAAAAAATCTGTATCGAATCTTTATGAGAACATTAAGCTGTATAAAATTTGAATGAATAGGTATGTTTCTATGTAAGCTGACAAAATAAAGACCTTTAGATTATTTTGATCAACAGAAAATAGGTCATTAAAAGACCATCAGTACAGATAAAAGAGAAATCTTTTATCTGTATTGGTGGTTTGAAATGTGTATAGGTATAAATAAATCTGTTTATATGGCAACACTGGTTATTATAGGGACACGAAAAAAGTAAAAGTATCGATACTTTATGGTATAGAGTACTTTCGATACCGATATTTTTGTACTCGGTCCTTTCCTTTCGATACTTTCACTAAATGAGGAATTTTTAGCAGGTATCGTATCGAATAAATCTTAGCAATTAATAGTAATAATAATAGCTTTTATTTTCTATGTACACTTTACATAACTTTACGTAGGTAACATGAACTATGTGCATAGATCGCTATCAGCGTTAAAAGCCTCCTCCAGGTCTTTCCATTTTTCGCGGTCTCTGGCGATTCTGCTCCCTGCTACTTGTACGATATCATCGTCCCATCGTTTAGCAGGTCTTCCTCTTTTTAGTTTTTTGTATATAGGGTTCCAATTCATTATTATTTTTGTCCACCTCTCATATTGGAGAGGTGAGGCGAGGTTTTCAAATCTTTCTAATATAGTTGTGTATAAAAATCTGTTGCAATTTTCATTAATTCATTTCTGTTTGTGACTGAAGTTCCAGAATTACTTTGAAGTTCTGTCATTAGCTGTTTATATTTAGTAAGGGATTTTAAGGCTTTTTTGAATGCGCCTGATTTTTCTAAAAGTCTTTCTATTAATCTAGTCTGTATTTTTTTGTGTTAGGTTTTATTTCTCTGTTTATCTTCCTTATTAGCTTACTAAGTTGATTCTTCTCCATTTGTGTTTTATTTCTTTTTTGGCTTGGTTGGAACTTTGTATTAATGCGTTTTCTATTTCTTTGTAATATTCTTGTACGGATTTGTATGTTGTACATACAAGATCGGATTTGGAAAGTTTGTGAATGTATTTTTCTGAGTTTCTGGGAGAAACGGTTCTGAGAATTCATTGCGTATTTAGCTCTACATTTTCCGCTGTTGATATTTAAAGTTGCTCTCACTAATCGCCGATCGCTTGAGTGGTTCAGGTTAGATACGACACTACAGTTTTCGATCAGTACAGGTACAGTAGTACAGGGGTCTTAGAAATTAGCTACTTTTAAAACCTTAGCTTTACGTTCACGCAACACTTAGTTATGTAAGTACCTACCTACTTGAGAGTCAGCAGTGTTGTTATTTAGATTCTGAGCTGTTGTAGATGTGGTTTAGCTCCAGCTCAAGGACTGGTGGACTGCAGTTCAAGTTTTTCTTGCGAGTCACCCATGCCTAACCTAGACTTTACCATTACCAACCTACCTACCACCATGTGAAGATATACGCAGGTAATATGAAGTACCTAACCTACTAAAACTTACATAATGAGAATAGACACAAAGCCACGTTGCTCTGTCGTCTTGATCAAGCTGTTTTTAATGTACATAGTCTTTTTTTTCTGAAACTACTGAAGTGTAAGTATCTTATCAATGCTTACTAAAGTGTATCTAAGGTGTACCTATCTCAAAAAGCAGAGTATGGCTGCGACTTTGTTATTCTGAGAAAAACTGTGGTCCCGCCCCAGCTTGACGCATGGCTCTCGCAGGACCTCTATCAATACTTGTTATTTTAAAATTCGCTACGGTACCTATATTTTCACTTTATATAACAAATAGTGCCCAAATTATCTATTCTATCATAAACGAAACTAAATACGCTACCATTTTGATGCTAAAAAGAAAAGTACTCGATAATCGAAGTATCGATACTTTTGTTCCGATACTTTTATTTACTCATGACTTCATGAGTACCTACAGTATCGATATTATATCTATTTATTTATTTATTTATTAGGCAACGCCAACAGAACACATAATAAAAAACTGGTAAGGATGTTTACAATAAAAAATAGTACTATAGAATGTGCTCCAATTATAGGCATGCACAGCATTGGCAGACAACAGCTAGTAGAAGGAAATATATACCTATATATAATATAATATAACAAAAAAAAAAAAAACAATTCTAACTTAACAATCAAAGGAAACTACAAAATAATAATAATAACAAACTATATGGAAAAATTATAACAAAACATAGGTAATATAAATTACACACCAGACTCAGACTGGTTTATGTGACCCGCCAAAAAGAGTTTAAACAATTTTCTTTTGAAAATATTTAATGAGTCACCAAACAGATCCAAATCTACCACTTTTTGAGAAATTAAGTTATATTCTTTACAAATTCGAGTAAGAGGAGAGTTGAGACCGAGGTTAGTATGTGAGAAAGGAGTATTAAATATGTTTCTAATAGGTTTTCTAGGGTAGTTGTAAGGCACTGACAGATATATACGGTTAATCAAGCTACAATAACCAGTTTGACCGCTTATAATTTTATGTAGGAAACTTAAATCAAGTATCCTACGACGATTTCTTAGTGTAATCATATTAAAATGTGTCAAACGTTCAGTATATGGCGTTTTATGAAAAATTCCAGGTGAAATAAAAGCTAGGTGTTTGGTGAAATTTCTTTGTAAATTTTCAATTCTTTGTGAGTGAACAGTGTAAAAAGGGTTCCATACAACAGATGCGAATTCTAGATGACTGCGTACAAGCGCGTTATATAAAACCATTTTAGATACATGTGAAAAACCTTTAGTGTTTCTTTTAATAAATCCTATCATCTGAGCAGATTTTTTAACCACATGATCAAAATGTGCATTAAAATTTAAGTTATACTTACGATACTTTCTTTTTTCTTTTTACGATACTTTCTTTTCTATATCGTGTCCACTCCTCGATATTGATCCCACTGAGCAAGTAAACATATTTATTGTTCTGAGGTAAACACACTACCATGTCGAAAAATGATAAATGAATTAATGAACAAGAACGAAATTTACATTGATTGCACCAACTTAATAAAAATAAAATTGTTTTCTACATTGTGGCTTTACCCCTCGGAACAATTTTACCCTCTGTCTGTACACTCTTTTGTTCTACATACATAGGAATATAGTCTTTATTTTGATGAAGATTAAGGCTAGATTGGTATGATTAAAATCAATGTATGGAAGTATCGATCGACCCACTGGCTTCTGCCAATGTTTTGTGTGCTACCTACTCAAAGTTGTATCTAACTACACATTTATTCTTTGATATTTTTTGGTCGTACGAGATTATATTATGACATAGCCTTGTTCTTAAGTAACTATCATAGATTTGGGTGAATAAGAACAATTTGGAATTTTACATAATATTTTCACACATTCTCTGCTTATTTTTTTGACATTGGGTGGTTTAGAATACCGCCCGGGAGCGCCCGGGACTCCAATGACAAAATATAGACTGCTTATAGTTAGTAGAACTATCATCACGTTTTGCCAAATAATACGAAAATATACTTACGATATATTTTCTAGGTATAGGTACCTACACAGGAGCGGTCCAAAGGAGGGGGGGGGGGGGGGGTCATGTCCCCTGTGTCCCCAAAATCGTATACGTCATATCGAAAATCTTCTGTCCCTATTTCTGCCCCTAGCCGCGATGCCAATAAAAATAGAAGGCTTCCGTTTGTTTTATATTGTGTGAAATAAAATTGTGTATCTATCTATTCTACTATATACAGCTCGATTACCACTGACTGACTCACTCACTGACTCATTGACATCATTGTTCTCCCAGAAGGAGACGAGATGGACGATGATGATGTATGGGGGAAATGTTCGATGAGTCCCAGTGAGTATGGGAAAAATCCTAAAACCCCCCTTTTCCTCCCCCCTCGCCCCCCCCACGTTCGGTGTCCCGATTCTTCCCGACGAGGGCATGTTTTTTTTGTAGATTCGGATGGAGGGTGCTCGATGGAATACATTTTTTTTACTCCCCCCCCCCTTTGGACCCCCCTTTGACCCCCCCTTCAACTGGTTCTCCGAAACGACTCGTGAAATGGGATTTTTTCAAGTGGATTCGTATAGGGAATAGGCTGGCGAGTAAAGTTAAATAAAAAAATCCCCCCCTCCCTCCAATTTTCACCCCCCCTTGCTTGTATCTCCGAAACGGTTTGTCCGATTGGGCTGAAATTTTGGTTCCAAGGGTTTTGAGGGTCACCTCAAAGAAACAACCGCCTCGCGGGCTGCTTGCAGCCCGCGCCCGCAAGCGAAAATACTAGTCTATAATATAAAAATGAATCGCAAAATGTGTTGGTAAGCGCATAACTCAACAACGCCTGGACCAATTTGGCCAAATCTTTTTTTAAAATGTTCGTTGAAGTTCAAGGATGGTTTTTACGGCGAGAAAAATTAGAATTATTGCTGGAAAAACCCTAAAAATAGCCCTTTTCTTTTTCCCATACAAATGATTTGTAACTAAAACGTAGTCAATTTGAGCTTTATTGCTATGGTATAAAGTTCATATTAAATTACAAGCACTTGCATTATTAATTTTAAGGCGATACGAAGTTCGCGGGGTCAGCTAGTTGTGTAATAAAATCTGATTTACTCGACATATAATTAGTGACCCCCTCCAACATTTCAGGCTGCGGCCGCGCCTGTACCAACACCCCGTCGCGTCGTTGGGATTAAAAGAAATATAGGTATTGTATAGGTAGGTATGTAAGGAAAAAATTACAAGGGCTATCACATATTTAAACCCGACTACAGTAGTACTAAAGGAGGTAAGGAGGTAATGATTTATTGGTACCTAGTTGATCTACTTAGGTATGGTTATTTTAAGTACCTACTTACATAGGAAAATTGAAATACCTAATGCAAAAAGTATAAAATACTTTTCATTAAGTAAGTAGTCAACATCAGTTTTGAGACTGCCTCGGTGGATGGCGTGGCGGGCGATTGCTCGGCAGAGACGCAAAGGCGCGGGTTCGATCCCGCTGCGGAAGAAATGTTTGCATGATCTATAAATATTTCTTCCGGGTCTGGGTGTTGTAGTACCATGGTACTCGTAGTTTCTGATACCCACGACACAGGGAATCCTAGTGTGGGCTCAGGACTATGTATGTGACTGTTGGGTGTTATTTATTTATTTATTTTAATTTGAATTTCTGTGCTGATCACTTTATTCTCAAGAATAGCAATACCTAATTAAGAACACAGTTACAAAGACAATCGACAATTATTTTAATCGTTTCATTAAGTAACGTAATCAAATTATCATAAAATTACTTCCAATTACTGGTGATGATGATGATGATGATGATTAAATGAATGTTTTAATTTTACTTAGGTGACAACTCTAACACTAATAATTTCTGCCACATCTATTAACCCCTTTTTTGTTTTATTGACCCCACTCACCCCTCACGTGTTTCCATCCGGACAAATTTTTCTAAGTTTTTATCACCCTTTTTGTTTTAATAAAATAAATTAAAGCAATAATAAAAAGACTATCAACTTACCCTTAGTGAAATCACACAGCTTATAAATAAGGTCAACTTTCTTAAAGAATAATAAATCCCAAATTGTGGAAGAAATTAGAAAGAAGTTAGTGAAACAAAAATTTTGTTACCTATGCCAAAGTGAAACCGTTTAGATTGACATTATGTTCGGTGGTTGCTCTCAAAAGATATAAGCATAATATTGCCCTTATGTAAAATTTTACCAAAATCGAATAAAAATGGCTTGAAAAAAATCGCGAAAAGTTCAATAAACCTCGCGTATTTTATTCACTTCTTAGGTAAGTTCGTTCTGATTTACACGTAGGTATTAAGTTGGTTAACGAAATTTGAACTTCATTTTAAGTTAAATAAGCATGTAAACAATGAATTTAGTTTTAAGTAGCAAGCTAAAACTTTTGAGTAAGCTTGTTTGTTTTATCTTTATTATTTCTACTCTGACTTCACCCAGAATCTCACAAGTTTATTACTTAACATGCGAACGTTGTTGATAGTCCATCTTCTTGAGTGAATTAAAGAACTTCACTAATTAATAGGCGTGGACGCTTACTAAAAATTAAATTACTTAACATATTTAGTTACTGCTTGACAACGTGTAAATCAGTCTTAAGATTAGTTACCTAAGTTATGCACATGACTATATAACGTGCATTATATATCGTTGTTATAATAAACTAGCGACTCGCCCCGGCTTCGCTCGGGGATAAACATATAGGTTTTTCCAGCAATAATTCTAATTTTTCTTGCCGTAAAAACCATCCTTGAACTTCAACGAACATTTTAAAAAAAGATTTGGCCAAATTGGTCCAGGCGTTGTTGAGTTATGCGCTTACCAACACATTTTGCGATTCATTTTTATATTATAGATAAATAAAATCAAGGACTACCCACAATAAATAAGAACTACCATTTTGAATACCTACTGTGATTTAGACAGAGACTTCCATTGTTCTGTTATAATAAAAAAATAGTACCTATCAAGACATACCTACCCAAACATGCCCATGTCGTGGTGATGTTTATTTTATTCATTTTAGGGTGTATAAAGAACAAATAACAGGATAAATAAATTTATAAATTTATTATTATTACTTATTATAAATAAAAGTAAAATATCTACAATCTAAGTTTGTGTTCCTCCAATTAAAGAATGCAGTGGGCATGTGTGCAGGAGCCCAATTTTCGCTTCATTCGATACCTATTTACAAGCCCTTTCATATTAAGGCACCCCACTCGACGTAAAGTTTTTTTGCCCTCTTGGGAACCTTATATCTATACAACCCCTTCACCGACTAAGCTCATGTGCTTCCCAACAAATCTTCATAGCACATTCCATTGACCTACCAAGCTTCATAACGGTTCGAACGTTATGCTCTAAGAAACATCCACAAACATACAACGCCAAACCACCAAAGATGCCGCTTCGCCCGCTTGATGGATACCTAAGTGTAATGTGACCTAATATAATACTGGTCTGTGCCTAATATGACCATCCGGGATATAATAATGTGCAAGCCCCAATTATAGAACATCTATCGATTAATTTCGTAAGACGATTTGTTGAAATCTAGAATTAAATTTCCCTATTAAATAATACTGATTTTGACTGGGTACCTAGGAGTAATTATTTAGGTGGGTAACTACTTCCTAGGTACTTAAGAACTTCTAAGTACCTTGAGCGCGATACCCACCCTTAATCTTGGAGCTCTATCAGAATCGACCTAGAGTACCTACCTACGTAGGCATTGCCTTCTGTAGGTACGCAGCTTCGCTGGCCTAGGTTATTGTGTAGGTAGGTCTCGCACGAGGTAACCGCAGGTACGTTTTCATACAAAATGAAGCTTGCTCGTGCGTAGATTTTGCGTAGGTACGCTGAAGTGGAGCGCCTAGTGTACTCTATCCATTTTTGAGGTCGGCGTAAATCTGATCGCATGTCTTGTTCCGAAACGAGGATGGACTGCCGTAGTGTTCCCACTTGCGGATGACATTGTAGAGGTTTGAGCCGGGCGAGGCCGTTTGCTGCAGGTCTCTGGCGCCCACCACGTAGTACTGAGGGTGGAGGTACCCCTCCTGGACTCCGTAGTCTAGCAGCATCATGGTTCTGTTTATCTGCAGCTCAGTGACTGACGAGTGCATTGGGATCTCCTCGCGGTAATCACCTGAAACACATTTAATTGAAGTAAGTACATAGGCAGGTAGAAAATTATAGAATGTGATGAGAGTGAATGAAACGACACTAATTATGTCAAGACCGTAGCAAATTGAGATCCGGGTCTCTGCTTACCCATATGGGGAACGGGCGTGATAATTATGTATTTATGTGTCTAGTAGCCAGAGGCGTCTTTACCTATGGTGCAGGGTGTGCGGCGCACACGGGCGCCGAGCGCCCCCTTTTTTATTATTATAACCCCTTCCTTCCTAAAAACACTTTTTGCTTTCCGACATCATTTAAAATTGCACTATTTGCATCCGAATTTCCGTTTGAAAATATAACTGTTATAATAAATAATTATTAAAATAATAATTAAAATATACTGTATTCCATTTTGACCCCGCTCCTACTAGACTAGAGGGCGCCAGGGTACTGGTTGCACTCGGGCGCCACAAGGGCTAGAGACGCCTCTGCTAGTGGCGGTATCGTGACGAAGATGGTTCGGTTTTAGAAGTTCGGGGTGAAACAATTTAATATTGACGTTTCTGGCCACAATAGCGATCTCAATCCTTTGTCAAATTGGTGGGTGATAGATACCTGGCTTAGATAATGATGATGAAGTTATACTGGTACTGAACTGGTTAGAACTGGTAATTTTCGGAATTCAATTAAAATCCACACATCACGTCGATGAGCTCGTCAGATAAGATAAGTTTATCTGCTAGCTAAATCTAGGTGAACTTAAGTACCTACCTACTGTAACCTGCCCACTTCGAGCCGAATTCGCAGAAAACACAAGGTTACGTTTACAAAAACATGTTGAAAGTATTGATAAGAGTTTTGTCATAATAAATTATTAGGACAAACGAGAACACTGTTAACTATTCACAATCACCTGATCAAAAATATTAGGTACAAGAAAAAGACTATTGACGTGTTATAACGACATAATTATGTGTGTGTAACGCAACAAAGTTTTACTAGGTACATTATTTGTGTATATGTATACTAGTAGAAGAAGTACCTACCTAAGTATAGTAAAGTAGTAAAGTAGAAGTATAGTTTATTCGCTTAGGTACCTACGAATCCTATGCCAAGCGCACATCGATTATAGTGAAACGTGTGTGCTCCCATTTTCCTCCAGCCTCGGCCCTCGTAAACTCGCCCTTCGTTGCCGATCAGGAAATTGTACCTGGCGGACAATGAGAAATTATAATAAATAATATTAAATAAATAAATATTTGTGGATATTTGACAGCGCCAGTTAGTATTACCTAAGACGGTATCTTACTTCTTACTTCTTACTTATATTATAAATGCGAAAGTTTGTGAGTTTGGATGTTTGTGCCTCAATCACGCCTAAACGGCTGAACGGATTTGAATGAAACTTGGAATATACATAGTACATGTACTGGATTAACATATACCTAGGCTATTTTTTATCCAGGTATCACGCGAGCGAAGCCGCGGGCGGCAGCTAGTATATTATAAATGCGAAAGTTTGTGAGTTTGGACGTTTGGATGTTTGTGCCTCAATCACACCTAAACAGCTGAACGGACTTGAATGAAACTTGGAATATACATAGTACATGTACTGGATTAACATATAGGCTATTTTTTGTCCAGGTACCATGCGAACGAAGCTGCGGGCGGCAGCTAGTATATTATAAATGCGAAATTTTGTGAGAACGTTGGGATGTTTGTGCCACAATCACGCCTAAACGGCTGAAGGGATTTGAATGAAACTTGGAATATACTTAGTACATGTACTGGATTAACATATAGGGTATTTTTTGTCCGGGTACCACGCGATCGAAGCCGCGGGCGGCAACTAGTAAATCTTAAGCCTTACGCGATATCACACTGGCAGTCGCGGATGTTCCACGCCTGCAGGATGCGCATCTCGGCGGCGCAGTTCTGGAACAGATGGCACTCCTGGCTCACGGTGTGCTGGATGACCACCAGCCGCAGCGGTTCGTAAGCTGTCGTGTTCTCCTCCGACACGAACCTCTTCGCCAGCCACATGTCTCTGGTTATGTTCCATTCATGCGGGGCTGGAAACGTATGAAAACTCTTCATCATCATCATCTTCCAGTCCTTATCCTAGTTTCTGATACCCACGACACAGGGAATCCTAGTGTGGTGTCAGAACTATGTGTGTGGCTGTTACATGCATACATAATTATACTTATTATCACGCCCGTATCTCTAACGGGGTGGGCAGAACCACAAGTAATCATAAGAAAACTTGCAGCCACTTTTGATCCAAGACTCCCAAGATGGATATGATGAACCATGGTGACAGGTGATCAGCCTATCGCCCATATAGGTCCATCAAGTTGGAGAGGATACTAGGTAGGTGCTCCTTAGTCGACTTTTATGACATGCTGACTGTTAGGTGTTATTGACCTTTTAAGAACATTTATTTCTAGACAGAACTTATTTACAAAGACTCATACCATTACAAATGTAAGCTATTGGTCTTCCAAATAAATAATAAAAAAAAGACAAACTACAATAACATTAAAAACTTTAAGGTAATCGGTATAATAATTAGAAATGAAAATGAGCTCAGTTTTCTATCTAAGTTCGCATACAGATAGAAAACAGAGCTCAGATCACCGACCGCAGGTAAAAGGCTGGCGACTTTACCTCGCTGGATAGCTACTTATCCTTTGTCCGAGGTAAACGCCAGCCTTTTGGTCATTGGTCACATCTATTAGCTTCTGGGATATCTCCTTGAAAAGAAGCCACGCCGCCTTTTCCTAAAGGCGGCGTGGCTCCTCAGGGTCCTAAAGTTTCCACGCCAAAAGGCACAAATATGTATCCATCACCTAAGAGTAACACAACAATAATTAGATAACGTTACCTCTTACTGCTTAGCCTGTTTGTTATAATATTTCACTACACTGATCTGATATTAGTCAGAATACTGTTTTGACGTTGTCGTTTTTGGTCGGTCATGATGGTGTTGTAGGAAGAGTTGATATTGTTGAAAAGCTGGAAATAAACTGCAGTATTGAAGATCTGGTGGTTTTAATGTAGAAAAACCATGTCACGTTATATAAGGATGCATGTTTCCGCCTTTTGAATATTTCAGCAGCTGCTGACGCCGCGCCTGCCGATTTTGAGGTCACCGTGACGTATTATTTAAGTACCTATGTCCTCAACGGGCAAAGTCCTGGTGAAGTACACGATGAGCGTGACACAGACCGCGATCACCGAGACACTGGCACCGCACCACAGCCGTTCCACTCGCGACGTGCTTCTTATGATCTGCCACAGGTAACAAGGCAGCGGTAGGTCTGTGGAAATAGGTAGGTAGGTATTCATACTTCATATTAGGGTAACTAACTAAGGCCTTTTACCATCTATAGTAGATGATTTATATTTTCAGGAGGCAACTTTTACCTTCACAGACGGGACGCTGTAGTGCCTGGGACGAATTAAAATGGAGTATGCCCAGCACCTATTCCATCCTCTCAGCTTAGTCGGCCTCGTCCACAGGAAAGACATGGTCAATACGTGCGGAGCTGACTAAGCCGCGGGTTTCCTCACGATGTTTACCTTCACCATTTGAGAGTACTGGTATAGCGCACATAAATTTTTCACACAGAAAAATCCATTGGTACACGACCGGATTTGAACCCACGACCTTAAGATCGGAAGGCGGGGTCACTACCAGCCAGTGCTCTCTATATGTATATTAGGGTACCGTCATCATTTCCAAGCAAACATCGGTAACGCGCCGTGACAGAGCTAATAAACAAATGAAGACAACCTTTCTCAGTTTTTGGATGAAATGAGCTAGTCATGTCATCTAGCAAAATGACGCTCGTGGAACTTACAAGCTTCAACCTAGCTCTTCCATCTAGCCTGCCATCGTCCTAGCTTCAACCATCTTAATTCGTCCCGGGCTAGTGCCCGGGACGAATTAACAACCGGGGTAACTTTTACCTTCACAAGCGGGACGATGTAGTCATCGTCCCGCTTGTGAAGGTAAAAGTTGCCTCCTGAGTTGCCTGCCTATTATAGATGGTAAAAGAGGCCTCAGTTTTTTTTAATAAATAGGTAGGTACTTGTTCCATATCCTTCTGTCAGAAGCCATCTCACCACTCATTCATTTCTTACCCATTTCACAAATTAGTAGCTGCTTCTCTCCCCGAGCATGTCGTAAAAGTCGACTAAGGGATAGTATCCTCTTTAATATGATGAGATCAATAAGCAAGTATTCCCAAGGTTGACGTCAGGTAGGCGGCCGGTCATAAAACACCTTAGCCAAAACTCTTACAGTGCCGACCCCACATAGAGTAGGATGAGGGCAGGAAGATGGTCATATTTCACAAATAAAAATGAATCCTTAGTGATATAACAATGGACCTCGAAAGGGCGCACTTTACCTAATTCTATCACAACACTGCTGGTTCGAAAGATTAATACGAGTTGTAGGTATATGTATATTTGAAGGTAACTTATCGTAGTAGGAATGAATTTGTTTATGATATCTAAATTCTTACTCCATGTTGCACTATACCAGCTATCTCCTTTCTATTGGGTGTTATACGTTATTTTGAAAAATAAAACTTCGATACCTATAAAAAGTATTTATTTGACTAGGTAAAAATATTAAAATTAAATTTGTAATCTCTAAAACAAGTAAAAAATATAGATAGATATAATAAGCTAGAGATCTCCTAGAGGTCCTACTTAGGTATATCTATGTCATTTAGGTAAACGTTATAAAGTAGTATTATAGTCACTTACAGTCACTATAGATATTTCAACTTTTCAATAGTTTCATTGTGACGTCAGTGACGCATTCAATTAAAAAAATCAGTCAAGTGCGAGTCGAATTCGCGCACGAAGGGTTCCGTACCATCGTACATTAAAAATGTTTCTTGTATGGGGGGGTCCCTTTTCTTTTTTATTTTATTTTATTTGTTGTTTTATCGGCGATAGAAAAACAATCCGTGAAAATTTTAACACTCTACCTATTACGGTTCATGAGATACAGCCCGCTAACAGACGGACGGGCGGACAGCAGACTTAGGTTAAGTTAGTAATAGGGTCCCGTTAGCGAACCCGAACCCTAAAAAGGTTGCCACCTATGTTAGTTTTGTTTTAGCTCGGATTTTCAAACACGGGGAGTGAAACCAGGTAGCTCGATTATTTTTTGTGCTGGTATTATTTATACTAAATTCAAACAAGCAGCTTAACAAAAATATAACATTATTGAACATTTTCAGTAATATTCACTAACTATTTCAATGAGCTTCTTAATTCTCAGTGAGCTGCTAACCCCCAAATACTCAAACGCGACTCAGAGTTAAGTACGTCCAAGTCACGGTTTTTTGACAGTTCTTGATGAAAATCTTTCAAAAACTCGTCACTTGAGACGTTATCAACTCTGAGATGCATTTGAGTATTAGGGGGTAAGTTTCACGTCACTGTTTAATTCTACTTTATTATAAACTTTATAAATGTGAAAGTTTGTGAGGATGTTTGTATGTTTGTGCCTCAATCACGCCGTAACGGCTTAACGGATTTGAATGAAACTTGGAATATACATAGTATGTGTACTGGAATAACATATAGGCTACTTTTTATCCGGGTACCACGCGAGCGAAGCCGTAGACGGCAGCTAGTTTTCGTCATAAAATGACAACCAACCAAATGTCAAAATCGACTAATAGTAGGTACCTAATATGCTTACCTGCCTGTACCTAAAAATTCATTATTTAGCCATAGGCAGGTATAGTAATGCACCCTGCCTGTTTTTTATGGTAAGTTTAGGTACCTGTGTACCTACTACAGTTATTTTATTAGGTTAGGTACTAGCTTCCGCCCGCGGCTTCGCTCGCGTGACCAGGATAAAAAGTAGCCTATATGTTATTCCAGCTCTCATACTACGTATTTTCTAAGTTTCATTCAAATCCGTTCAGCAGTTACGGCGTGATTGAGGCACAAACATCGTCACATCCTCACAAACTTTCGCATTTATAATATTAGTAGGATATGTTAACGGTATTGTGCGTAATATGTACGCTGGCAAGTGGATATGGAGGCATATTACTACTAGTTAACTTCATTTTGTTCAAAAATTATTTAGTTTCAAAACGTTAAATTATGTAGAAATTGGTATAGGTACAACTTATGTCTTGGAATAGCATTAATTTTTATCCAGATACTACCCGTAAAGATGCGGGCAGAAGCTAGTTTCAAATTATTCAGTCTCTTTCAATGAACATCGTACGTTCAGTGAATCACGGGAATAAAGTTGGATGTAAAAATTTGTATACATCAATAAATAATTACTTCTCTGCTGGACTGGAAGTAAAGAAAAAGCATAGAATTCGTCCAGCTGCTTCTCTCCCCGAGCATTTCGTAAAAGGCGACTAAGGGATAGTATCCTCTCCATGATGAGATACAATAAACAAGTATTCCCAAAGAGGGTTGACGTCAGGCAGGCGGCCATAAAACACTTTAGCCAAAACTCTTACAGCATGATCCAAGGAACATGCTGTGCCGACCCCACATAGAGTGGGATAAGGGCAGGAAGATGATGAAAGTTGGATGTACAAATAGAAGCGCTTTTAGACTACTGTAGTTGGACTGAAAGTAGAGATAGTTTGTACATCTGTGTCGTCCACTCCCAAGCAATAAGTCTTGTTCACGGGGTCCCAATGTTTAAAGTTATCCAGCGCATTAACTATGTTCTTTCCGGGGCTGATGATAAGAGGTGACACCTGGCAGTGTCCCATCAGGACGTAGTCCTTTGTCAGGACCTTGTGGTTCACCAGTTCCGTGAGGAGTACGTTGACGTGCGCGAACTGGACTGGCTTAGTTTCGTTCACCGCGTAGTTTCCCAAGAACATGATGGTGATGCTCTTCACATTCCAAAAGCGGACCATGGCGCCGTGGACGTTGGCTCCCCTGCCTTCAAAGACCAGTCCATCCCCTGACACTAGGAAGTTGGGGCCGATGTCGTCCCAGCCCCGTCTCAAATGATCGCTTTGGATGTCCAGCACCGCTTCGATGCAGGAATATCTGTCTTCGCAGTAAGTCATGGCGCTGTGCCCGATGAGGACGTAACTGACCGGGAGGCTTAGAAACTCAACGTCGTACGGAGGCATGGCCTGCCAGTCGGCTCGCCGGAGGAACCACTCCTCTTTTATACCTAGCCGAAAAAAAACAGTTTAAAGAGGTTTTCGCTAACGAGCTTCTATGCTCCTATATAGACTACACAGGGAATGACTGGTATATCGTATTGAACAAATCTTTATGCAAAGATTCGGCATTATTGAAAGGACTTCTGATACACAAATGGAACTGACTGAAATATAGTCTGAAAGCGATGTTCATATTTGTTTAGCGCTTCCGGGGAATATCGCATGCTTGACAAGTAGGGTATAGGTATTTGCCAAAAACGACTGGTCTTGAACTAGATCAGTTGTTTTTAACTGGTTTATTTGTGGTACCTAGATCGAGTCTGGTCTGCGTGGCAGGCAGCGTGTGTTTGAACAGGTAGAGGGCCAGGCCGACGCCCACGACGAGGGCCCAGCACACGAACACTGCAATGCTGCAGCGCAGCGTGCTCTTCACTGATATCATCTCCAGGCCCAGAAAGCGGGCTGTAACAATCGAGAGACCATTTTGAAGGTTCGCGCGAACTGTGTCTTATCAGGGAGTCACATAGGCTACTTTATACTATCTACTACGCGAGAGAAGCCGTGGGTGGAACTAGAACTGGGTATATCATCTTGGATTCTAGCGGTTTGTTACTCGTGAAACTTAACTTTTAATGTGGAAAATCATTACCTTTGATCGTCTTCCGATCCAAGGTAAAGGGTCACCACCACAAGACCAGCTACTATAGGTATATAAGGATTTAAGAGGTTTATTTTGCTATTCCAGGACCAAATGTATGGTCTAATCCAAGTTTTTATTGTACTAACAGTAATTATACTCTGTTGATAAGATAGCTCTAATTAGGTACCTATGTATACTATGCCTGTACCAGCCTCCTAAAGTCTTCCATAGATTTTGAACACTTTTTTTTATTTTTAATATTTCTGGTTCAGGACACCTCTATCTCTATCAATTATTGCAAACATGTAGTAACACTGAATTTCTCGAAAGTCACTTTATGCAATTTTAGTCACGTTAGAGCACTTTACAGGACAACAGCGTGCATTTTGTGTTAAACAATTTTACAAAAACAACGATTCCTACGTAACTGAACGACTCTTGTTTAGAATTTAATTACACCTTGCGATTTTTCCTTGTGGGGATACCTTAATAAACCGACAACAATACCTCAAGTGAAGCCAAAGTAAAAAGTAAAACAGTGAACATTGACGAGGATAACCACGATAGCCCACAACATGGTGAGTCTGAGAGTTTTACAAAGTTTGCGTAATCGATTACATGAGTGAAAGAAAGAAAGGAAGAAAATAATTTATTGACAACACACAATAAAAAAGAACGAAAAATTTTAAAAACAGCTAGGACAAAAGAAAAAAGAACATTGTGCTATAGACATACAGTCATATATATACAGACCTAAAGAGACCCAATTCTTATTCTTACGGGGCTAGTACGTAACTCATTACCTGTCTAAACCAGATAGAAGTTGATAAAAGGTCTTAACTCAGCTTTGAGGTACGGGTACCAGGTGAAATAGCGCTGGTTTTCAGTTAGGGCCTTAGGAAGGGTGACGTCACTATAGTAACTATTGAAAATTAAATTAAAATATATAATCCGCAACAACAATACATACTACCTAAGTACCTACTACTTTATAAATAAATCATAAATAAAATTATACCTAACAATTTAATAAACAACAAGTACAGAAGTTATTGAGTGAAACGAGAAAAGGTTGAGATTGAAAAAGAGTGCCAAAGACGAGGCGGGGCACACCTCGAAGATGTCATTAAAAAAAATTGCTTTTGATGTTTATTACATTGAATAAATGATCTATACAATAACATTTCTAGTTTTATTTCTACTCATGTTTTAAAAAAAGCAAAATTTTTGGACTACCCTGTATAAGCACTTAGGTAAGTACATAATATATTTAGGTACAACTAGTCATGTCATGTATCTCGAACCAGTGTGGTGAAAGGTTTCTATTGTTGACTTGACACAATGTTTTCAAACTTTTAGATTCTTCGACATAACTACGTTTTCCTTCAGCGTTTGAAAGAAGCGCACTTAAATTCGAACAGAAAAGGCCATTGGTGCACGACCGGCATTGAATCCACTACCTTAGGATTGAAAGGCTGGGGCCACTACCACTAGACCATCTGTGCTCATTTACTATATTATGTCCAAGTAAGTATAATTGTAGGAATATACACATACATACATCTTATCACGCCCGTATCCCTAATAGGGTAGGTAGAGTCACAAGTAATCATAAGAAAATTTGCGGCCACTTCTGATTCAAAGTTCCAAGATTGCTATAGTGAACAATGGTGACAGGTGATCAACCCATCGCTCATATGGATGGTCCATCATGTTGGAGAGGATACTATCCTTTTGCCAAGTTTTACGACATGCTCGCTCGGGGAGAGAAGCAGCTGAACGCATTCTATGTTTTTTCATTCAGCAGAGAAGTAATTAATATAAATATTGAAATATAATATAACAAAGTATTTTATGTTAATTCCTTATTAACGTTACTTGGCAGATAAAGGTTACGAGTAAATTCTGACAATTTCAACGGTTAATCCTATGATGACCTTGAACTTTCAAACTTTATCATAAACACTGTTCAATATATTTTATAAAAGTCTGGTAAAATATTTTCAAAAGTACCCCAGAAACGGGTGTTAAGATTAGTGTAAAATGTAGGGGTAGTTAAAGATTAGGAACTTGTTTTTTTGTAAAGACGTTCGTTTGAATGTGTGCTACCCTAGTGTTTACGCCGTGGGCGGTCGCTACTAATTATATCTTGTTATTGTGTTATTGTAGACGTGTTTTCTGCTCGAACTTTTTATGTTATTTTGTAAATGAGAAACATAGTGTTTAAATAAACCTAATATATGCTTACAAACACTTAATCAATGTTTGTTAAAAAATCATGGAAATAAATATATCTATCTATCTAGTGAGTGGTAAGATTTGCTTAAAACTCTTAAATATTTTGCAGTACTAATGAAAAAATCTGATATGACTGTGTTTCAAAAACAAATAAGTTGATAAGGGAACTTTTAAACGGGTCGTCTGATATGATTGAAACTCGGCATTATGTATATTTATTAGTAAAAATAAAACACCTAATTATTATTTTCTTAAAACTCGCCTTATTATTATTATGTGCATGTTGGTATGGGAACTTTTAACGGGTGGTATAATTAACTTAAAAACTAATAATAATACCCATCGCGTTTTCAAATTTCTTTCAGGTCATCTGGTAGAAGCGATGCGCGATCCAAGAAGGCTCAACGGATCAGTATTGCCATTCAGCGTGGCAATGCGGCCAGCGTCTTGGGCACGCTTCCACCGTCTGATGAGCTGGATCAGGTGAGCTATCTATAGACTGTTTGCAACGGCCTTTAGATAGCCCGACTGTTTCTTTTGTATTTTGTAAATTATGTTTGTATTAGTTGTAAGTTTCTTTCTGTTAATAAAGAGTAAAAACATAAAACTTGGTATGTATTCTTAAAATAAAAAAATATAGCGAATTTAGAGGCTAAGCAGACTAAAAAAGTGCAACGATGTGCCAATGATATTCAAACACGAGATGCATCCGAAAGTATCTAGGTAGGTACTGCGCGAGTGAAACCGCAGTTGTCTGCCTGACTATGACTATGACGTCACCTTGCCCTATATCTGCGCTGCGCACTGCCTCATTGATAACAATGCATTTCTAGTTAATTTTGTTATCTTCACAACAATCTACCCAAAAATAGCGTTGTGATTAATATAATGTTTATCGGAGTGTTAAGTTTCAAATACCTACAAATAGGTGGCAGGACTGAGAAAAAAAACCTTTTCTTTGTGAAATATTGTGAGGAAGTCTGGATGAACGGATTCGAATGAAATCCTGGATGGATTTCATTCGAATCCATAATACTTCCATAAATAATATTATAAATGCGAAAGTAACTCCGTCTATCGGTCTGTCTGTCTGTTACCTTTTCACGCCTAAACTGCTTAACAGAATTAGATGAAATTTGGCAAGCAGGTAGATTGCATTCCGGAGAAGGACATCGGCTACTTTTTTTTCAGAAATACTCATAAGAGATGAAAGTTTATATGGGAAACCGAGATAACAAACGTTAAGCGTCTCTGGTGCGGTCAGTACTTGGATGGGTGACCGCACTTTTTGATAAAAACTTCTAATATTTAGTATCTAAAACTATCTGAGCCATGACTTTCGGCAGGCTATGGAATAAAACATCAACATTATTATCCGAGAGGACATGAAGCAGATTTAGAGCGAGTGACATTAGAGCGAACTTTAGGAGGTAAGTCCTAAAAGCTGTCTGCCTGAGGCTGGCCGGCTGCAAACCTACGGCGCCCAGCGGTGCGCAAAGCTGCAGGGACAAACCTCGGGCTGGTGCAGGAGCCCACGGAACACGCGCACGGTCAACTTGACCAAAGCCATGTTTCTCCTGACCGACAATCTGCACTATCCGACCATACCTAGCACGAATAAAGGATACATCAACGGGTAGTATAGATACACTACGTAGTCTTTTAAGTAAACAAAATGATCGAACATATTTTGAATCTTTTCAATCATAAGGCTACTTAGCTTCGTGGGGGCTCCAAATAATATCATTAGTTTCTAAATTACTCCACACTCCGGGAGATCATTGATCTTATTGATGAACTCCAGCGGATTGCTACCTTGACCTAAGCCTGAATAGGTGAATATGACTTTGAAGCGTACCCCCCGTAGGTACTCGATATACTGCTGGCGTCACTCAAGTAGCTCGCAAAGAATTAGAGCAAATGTGATGTAATGATGTACCAAATTTTGACACAAGCCCATCATTATCAACAGTATCAAAGGCTTTTCGAAAGTCAAAGTATGCACTACATGTCCATCTGTTCCCCTGCGACATGAACAACAGTAGGTTAGCAGGTAGGACTCTCCATACTTGGACCCGGCCGAAAGGCGTGCAGCGCGTCGCTCAATCTATTACTTACTTGCGAATAAATACTTTTAAGTAATACTGATTCGCATACTTTTGCGAACGCCGACAGCACAGCGATCAGCCGGTATCTATTTATACCAGAGCTAGTCCCCTTAGGGACTGGGATAACTCGAGTCGTTTTCCATCTATTTGGATTCCAAGTTAAAAATTTGTAACAAAGGCTCTTCAAGAAACATACGACAGTCTTTCAGGGCCTACAGTGTAGGTACTTAGACTTCAGGGTGCTAAAAGCACTGCACACGTCACCGGCAGAAATCTGGTTGATATGCCAAGATGGAGCCAAGCAGATGGAGCCAGGCGCCATGGTGCTAGGCGCCATGGAGCTAGGCGGCGCCGGCGTCTGTCCCCACAGCCGACGACGCACGCTCCGGCCCCCGCGGCGCCAGTCTAGGACGACGCAGATTATAATTTTACAGAGTGAAAACACGAGGCAAAATATTCAGCATATTCTCTATCATCTAACAAAGCCCACAATATTAAATCGGCTGTATGCCAATCAGGGTCGTATCTGTACAATACTACAGTGATTGGTATCCAGCCGATTTAATATACTCCTTAAATCCGGTCGTGTACCAATAGATTTTTCTGTGCGAAAGATTTATGTGCGCTATCCCAGTACTCTCAACCCGCAGCTTAGTCAGCTCCGCACGTATTGACCACCTCTTTCCTGTGGGCAAGGCCAACTAAGCTGAGAGAATGAAATAGGTGTTGAGCAAGCCTACTCCATCTTAATTCGTCCTGGGCACTACAGCGTCCCGTTTGTAAAGGTAAAAGGCCTTTGCTTTTTGCTACCTTTACTAGCGTAGATTACATGCTCAGTAATGGTCTCTTCAGATGTGTTCAGATGGAGTGACCAAACATGCAGGATTTTTTTTTTCAACTACTTGGAAAGACGAAATTGGAGTGTTCCCTCCTTTCTGAGTAGCACTAAGCTGAGCCTTCTTTCCTCTGTTGTGACTCACAAGAGTCCACTTCTCTGTAGCTGTACTAGCCAAGGCTTTGTCGGGCTTGTTTTCTTCCTCGCCGATATTATCAGCGTAAGGTCTGTTTTTGGAGAAAACTTTGGGGACTTCTCTGTTAGATTTCGTTGTCCACTGGCGTGAGCGCAGCGTTAAGGTAGCTCATTAGAGTCACCCGGCACCCGATCTGCACCGCCTCGCCTCGTGCGGTTAGTATTCTTGTAGGGTCTGTTGCGGACCCTAAACATTACTATGATTAAATTGATTAGACCGGGAAATGATGATAATGAAAACGACCGCACGTTGCCGTAGTGAGTTTAAAACTGATTTATTGTGTAATAAGTAATGCTAAAGCACAATGCATTTTGCTGAATGTGCGGGTTGGCCCGTACATGCTCCCCGCAAGAGAAAATAAAAGAAAAAGGGCCAAAAAATTACAAAAATAAGGATATAAAACTAAGTCTTAATTTGACGCATTGATGATGATGCATGATGATGCATGCGTATGCACGCGTATGCATGATTAATATCACGACATCCACCACTATGCTGTAATCTACGTGGTCATCGGCTTGGGAGTCCTGGCGGGCTCCGTGTGGTGGTGTCGCCGCGGGCGCGGCGCGTGGTCGCTCCGGGCTCGGGCAGCAGCAGCTCCGACCACGGCGCCGGCGCCTGCGGTGCGCGCGCTCCCCCAGCCTCCTCACCAATCAATCAGTGATAGTGTAGTGTATCAATGTGTTAGTGCGCGAGTCAATAAGGCAACGTCGCCTGTCATGCCGCGTTGTGATTCCAGTGCATTAACAAACATTAACTCTAGTTAATAAGATCAATCAATCAATCATTATCTGTCAAATTAAGACTTAGTTTTATATCCTTATTTTTGTAATTTTTTGGCCCTTTTTCTTTTATTTTCTCTTGCGGGGAGCATGTACGGGCCAACCCGCACATTCAGCAAAATGCATTGTGCTTTAGCATTACTTATTACACAATAAATCAGTTTTAAACTCACTACGGCAACGTGCGGTCGTTTTCATTATCATCATTTCCCGGTCTAATCAATTTAATCATAGTAATGTTTAGGGTCCGCAACAGACCCTACATAATGCTTCCAATAACTATCTAAAGTATCTATACGTCTTTTGATATAATCTGCTGTTTTACGATCCGGCCCATCTTTTTTAAAGTTTGAGAGGAGCGTATTTATTCCGTCTACGATCTGCTGCTGATTGATTAAAAAATCATCCATCGTAGACATCTTGATAAATTGCTAAGATCGCCAATGTATAAATGGAAAGATCTTACTTGATTGCTCTGCTGAAGTTGTTTGATGATGATGAACCTGGTGGTCTGCGCTGACCCCGGGCTCGTTGCTAAGTCACCAGAAGACTGCTTGCCCAGTGGTGACTGCTCCTGGTGGCTGCTACCAGACCAGGATTTGCTAATGATTTTTCTCGGCGGCTAAAGCCGGCCAAGGCTTGATGCTGCTTGTCTTGGTAACTAATGCTGTACCAAGGCGATGCTGAACGTCACGGCGGCTAATGCCAAGCCAGTGACGGTATGATGATATGCTCACTGATGTTCACTGATATGCTAGCTCTTTAGCAAGATCACTTACACGAACACTTTTGTCAAAAAAAACACTCGCGTTACATGATCCCGCTTTCCGAAACTCGAAGGACCATTTGAATTCTAAATTCTTGAGAATATCTTCAAATTCCCATTTCTCCGTGATTGTATCTATGTTAATGCTAGAAACCGTTCTTGCGAAGGCTTTGAAGTTAGTCATTTGTTTTTTGACTAAATCGTCCGTTTTGCTGGTGACACCCTGAGATTTTGTAAATATCTCAGGAAGATCTGCTGATTTGCTTGTCGAAGGAATGTCTGCTAGTTTACTCCCTAAAGGAGTTCCCGGTCTTATTATTGATGCTGTTGGAGTTGTCGAAATCTTCTCCCGTACTGATAAATAAAATTCTTTTGCTTGCTGATAATGATTGCTTACGAAATACTCATTGCTCTTTTCAGGAAATCGCATAAGTTGATCATGATTTGTTTTGTATTCCTTCCAATAGGGTTGCATTTTGTAGTAAGCGACAAGTTTCCACTCATCGCGTATGATATTCATGTTTGATAGTTTATCGAAATAGAGATGCTGATTTTCTCTAAAGTTCGTGACGTTCAGCGCGCATTGGGATGTGGTTATGATGCTGAGAAAAATGACCAATGACGCGAACATTGTTGATAATTTGATGCGTGGTTTTGATATTGATGGAGTTGATTTCTGCTCGTTTTGTTCATGATTTTTCACAGGTAGAATCGATATCTTGGTTACTGGACGTTTTAGAAATCCATTTTTGGTCTTTAAGGTCACGACTCGTACGTGTGAATCTGCTCCCGGATGTAACTTGATAATTCTTCCCATTAACCATTTTCCAGGTGGCAAATTAGCGTCGTGGATAATAACTACGTCATCCAAATCGATGTTTTTGCTTGCTTGCTTCCATTTGCTTCTTGCTGACAGCTGAGTGAGATACTCACTTCGCCATCTTTGCCATAGATCTTTGACAATTTTTTGTGTTAATTGCCACCGAGTTCGTAGGTCTGTTTCCGTCTCGTAAAGAGTTACGTTGGGCGTTCCTGTGAGAAAATGTGCTGGAGTTAAAAAGTTCATCTCATCGGGATCCTCTGATATCGGACATAATGGACGCGAGTTTAAACATCCCTCGATTTGAGCTAAAACTGTATACAGTTCTTCATAGGTCAGAATTTGCTCGCCTATTACTCTTTTGAAGTGATGTTTAAAGCTTTTTACAGCCGCCTCCCAGAGCCCCCCGCCTGTTGGCCAGAGGGGTGCATTAAAATGCCATTTGATCTCCATGCTTAACACTTCTGCTTGTACTTTATTGCTTTGTAATGCTTGTTGTATTTCTTGATATTCTTGCTGTAGGACTCGATTAGCTCCGACGAAGTTACGGCCATTATCGCTGTAGATGTGGCTTGGCGTACCCTTCCGTGCTGACATTCGGCGTAGTGCTGCTATGAACGCCGATGTGCTAAGGTCGGAGACTAACTCGAGGTGTACCGCCTTCGTGGCCATGCACACGAAGACAGCCACATATCCTTTTGTGCTTCTGATTCCACGTCCTTTGCTTGATTTTAAGAAGATATGCCCGGTGAAGTCTATTCCAGTGTGCGTGAATGGCCTTGATGGGTTACTTCGTGATTCCGGTAAATCTCCCATGATTTGAGCTTTTATTTCGGGACTATGCTTGGCGCATGTAACACAACGTCTGATGCGAGCTTTAGTAGCTCGCATCAGACGTTGTGTTACATGCGTATTCATGATTCGCATCGATCATCATTTCCCGGTCTAATCAATTTAATCATAGTAATGTTTAGGGTCCGCAACAGACCCTACATAATGCTATGATTAAATTGATTAGACCGGGAAATGATGATAATGAAAACGACCGCACGTTGCCGTAGTGAGTTTAAAACTGATTTATTGTGTAATAAGTAATGCTAAAGCACAATGCATTTTGCTGAATGTGCGGGTTGGCCCGTACAATTCTTTATATGGAATTCTATGGACATACGCTCACTACATAGCGTACGTTACCATACCTCACTCGCAAGTTGTCTACGCGCGGACGGCGAGTGGACCACTCGGTGACAACTCACTGCTCGCATGCTTGTTGCGTTGACTGCGTAATGCCAGCGCACGGTCCCGAGTGGACTGTGCGCTGCCTTCGAGTGCCAATAGTTGTTTTTTGTTTGTTTGTTTGTGTCGTATGAGCTAGTGGCCAACTCTAGTGACGGAGTTTTTAGGACGCCTGAAGGCCTCCGTCATGGTTTAACGACTCAAAAGCCGGGACTGACAGTTTAACGTGCCCTCCGAAGCATGGACGACAACATCCGTCGATAACGAGTGGACGCCGAACGACGAGGTGTTGCTGGTCGGGTGCCGGAAGACTCTACGTTTACGTTTTGCGATGGTAATGCTAATTCCGAATCATCATCAGCTGTCTCCTTCGCGCACGTAGTCGTTGCCCATGCTCGCGGGCCGCTAAGTATAGTATAATATACTCGTAGATAAGTACTAAATAGGTTCATCAAATTTAGCGTATAGTAATCGCATTACCCTCTTCTGCTCGAAAATAATGGAAGATAAGTTATTGATTGCGCACTGTTGATTTTCTATTTTGTAATTTTGGGCCTCAACCACTGCCGTCTGAGATGCGATTTTGCAGACAACGATGCTACACCCTTTGATAGGCCTCCAAAGGCACTTTCGAAGTTGAGTTTGGACATTTTTGCCGATAAACCAGAATAAAAACACAAAGACAATTAATGTTCGCGTGTTAACGACCTACCGGGAATTCTTACAGTACAAGTAAGTCACGTTTTTTCCTGGAAACACAACGTGATCTAAAAATTTTCCCCTGAATACGGATTATGAGATTTAATACGAATGGACACGTTTTCAACGCTCATTTTAGCAAGTTGTGAAATATAGGGTACTCACGTTTTTTTCCTTGAAACACCACTGGTTACGTAGGTTTCCAGAAAAAAACGTGAGGGGCTTAGAGACACATTTCTTTCTTTGATTTACCATTCAAACCAGCTCGGTAACATTTAGAAATTTCATTACATGCGAGCTTCTCTCAAAGGTAATGCAGCACAAGTTATCAAATCGGTAGAATTGACGACGGAACACTACACGGTAGCTTGGGATTTGCTTACAAACAGGTACATCATTATCTTCCTGCCCTTATGCCACTTTATATGGGGTCGGCACGATAAGAGTTTTGGCTAAGGGGTTTTAAGACCTGCCACCTGCCTGACGTCAACCCTCCTTGGGAATACTTGCTTAATGTATCTCATCACGTTGGAGAGGATACAAGTCAATTTGTTGATGGGCATCACATCAGGTAGCAACTAGCCTACCTACTACTTACTACCTTTCTTTGTAATTGCGCGTGTTGCTTACGCATTGTTATTTTTTATTTTATTTCTATCCGTGAGGACCTTTAATTGGCTTCTTTTTTTCTCAGTCTAGTTTACCATATCATTACTAATGTAAGCTGTTCGTCTTCCAAATAAATAAATTTCATTGAACGATTTACTGAGCTTTATAAAGGACAAGGCTGATACACTAGATATGATAGAAGCGCGTCATAGGTACTTCTATCATAAATAGTAACTAAAATTCTTTATTCTACACAGACACTTACAAATAAAACGTTAAAAAGTACATGTGTGAAGGCGAGCTACTCTTGAAGAGTAACAAAACGAGTAGTAACATCTCTCGCGAACCAACAATACTGCCCTACTAATTGCACTTGCAGTAATCGTCATTTTTGGGTTATTCACTTTTTTGCAGAAATGATATTTCCAAGGGGCTAAATCTCTACCTACATAAAAAAATGATTTTCATTATATTTTTTACTATAAGTACATACCATTGACTTGCTGCAGAGATATCTAAAAATTATGACTATCGCGTTTTTCTCGAAACCGCCATTTTGCAAGTACTGCATTTGCTATTACGAGGGCAGAAAATAGTGTTCAAAGTTTTACTTTGAGAAACAAACCAACGCGCAAATCCGGATGCTAGCCACGCGCTTCACACATACATACATACATATTACCACGCCCGTATCTTAACAGGGTGAGCAGAGCCACAAGTAAACATAAGAAAACTTGCTGCCACTTCTGATTTAAAGTCCTAAGATGGATTTGGTGAACCATGGTGACAGGTGATCAGCCTATCGCCCATATAGATGGTCCATCATTTTGGAGAGGTCTATCCCTTACTTGACTTTTACATGCTCGGGGCGAGAAGCAGCTGGACGCATTCTATGCTTTACGCGAGAACCAAGGTTACCGACATAGCTCAGCGAATTAGTAAGCTGAAGTGGCAGTGGGCAGGTCACACATGCCGCAGAACCGATGGCCGTTGGGGCGGACTGGTTCTCTAGTGGAGACCGCGTGTCGGCAAACGTAGTGTAGGGCGCCCTGTAGCTAGTTGGGGTGATGATATCCGTAAGTTAGCGGCAGGGATTGGAGGAGGAGAGCTGAAGATCGAGCTCAGTGGCGTGGGAGAGGCCTATCATGTCCAGCAGTGGACTAATGTGGGCTGATGATGATGATGACGACTAGGGATACAATTAACTTCATAAAGAACATCTATGAGTAAACTGTCAGATCTCAGTTCGCGGCGAACTCAAAGTTATTAGGATCATACTGGCCATGATGTTAAGTTTTTTTAACGCGACTTTATACAGGCTGAATTTTTGATAAGTTCAAAGTTCAACAATATAGGTACTTTGTTTTCGTAGGACCTTGTGTGATCACTTGTCAGTTTTCACGTAAGGTCACATGTCTGTTTGTAAGGCAATCAAGCGTGGAAGATCGTCGCCGTCACCAGCCGACGCCATCGCCAGCCGACGCCGTCGGTTCGTGGAAGATGAGAATAATTAATTGGTAGGTACAGTTAAGAGCACAAGCTCTTTGAATCTCTAGGCGAAGGCCTCCCCGTTCCAAAACCGACGGATCGATTCTAAGATACCATAGCAACGTTTTCTAGGAAAAATTGTATGGCGATTTTCGACAAATACCGACGTTGTTGCTACGTTAGTAACCGAAGACTACGGTATTGGAACCCGACGTCAATGATAGAGATATTTTTTATGTCTGTTCGTAGTAATTAATTTATAATATTCGAGAGTATAAAATATTTTATAGGTAAGTCGCCATTTCTTAGAAAGAATTACTTAATATTATTCGTAAATACAGAGTACCTACACAGTTGGTGACCAATCAGTGGTTACCTGGCAACCTATTATCCTCAATGACGTACTAACCTTATGGTGAGTTTAGACAGTACAACTGCTGTGTGCTGACTCCCCGCCCCCACTTCGTACCCCTCATTTCGTGCAACGCCTTAATGCGTGATTGTGTGTGAAATGGCTAATGATTGTTATTGATCTACGATATTGTCAAATTTCTAAAAGAACCGAAAACCCGGTTCTTAATATTTTAAGCACCGGTTTTTTTTGTAGCCCCTAGAACCGGATATTCCCGGTTCTTTTGCTTCCGAGAAAAAACCGGTTCCGATGCCCTAAGTGCGAGCTCATCAGCTGCTCGCGCTGTGTAACTTCGCCTTTAGTAACGAGTTATTTGCCAAATCCGTTTGAAGGTCAATAGAGGCTCAAGGTAAATACTACTGATATTATAAATGCGAAAGTTTGTGAGGAATGATCTATGTGGCATGGCGGGCGAGTGACCGGCTCAGACGCGAGAGGTGCGGGTTTCATTTCCGCTGTGGGAGAAATGTTTTCATGTTCTGCAAATATTTCTTGTTCTGGGTGTTGTGGTACCATGGTACTCGTAGTTCTCAACTCAACCCTCGACACAACGAATCCTAGAGTAGAGGCTTGTGCTTTTACTTCTTTTCAATTCAATTCAATTTATTTATTTGTCAGAAAGTAGATTACAGTAGGTATAAATTAGTTAACAAATAATGCTATGATAGGTTATTGAAATCGGCCGTATAGTTAACTCGCCCTCTCCTCACTCTGATTCTCTCTCAGCTTGTTTCATCTAAACCACGCAACAGACTTAAGGAGCTATCAGACGGAAAGCGGTCACGCGTTCACTTTATACTAATCGATAAATGTTTGACGAGTAAAGTTAATAATCCAACTATATTATAAATGTGAAAGTTTGGGAGTTTGGATGTTTGTGCCTCAATCACGCCTAAATAGACGAACGGATTTGAATGAAACTTGGAATATACATAGTACATGTGTTTGGTATTAAAAAATAGCCTATATGTTATATAGGCTATTTTTCGTTCGGGTACCACTCGAGCGAAGCCGCGGGCGGACGACAGCTAGTATTTTTTATATATTTTACTACACTTACAAAGCCGGGGCGGGCTGCTAGTTTTTTAATTAAACTAGCGTAGTTTACTACCAGGGCCATCAATCAGAGGGAAGCAGTGGGTAAAGTCACGCCAGAGCCGTTCAAAAATACGCTCAAACGACATGACTTTAAAAATTAAAACCGTTAAATTGTCGGTCCCGGCTTTTAAGTCGCTAAGCCATGACAGAGGCCTTTAGGCGGCCTAAAAACTCCGTCACAAGAGTTGGCCACTAGCTCATACGAACTTACTTTTAATCTAATAAATCCATTAATAGTATTAATCCATTAACGGACTCCAATTTGACGTAGGTAGCATTTAAGATAAAATAGGTACCACCTACCTAATTTAGCTAATGAATGTAGTGTAATTTGACATTGACAGTTCCTTTTCCATATGTTTTGTATCATATATTACTAATCTGTGGTATCATCGCTCTCATGTATCAATGTATTTTATTTATCATTATGTCAAAATAAAAGTATTCTATGTTTCATGAAAAACATGCCAAAAATAAAGAATTTGCAGGTAATTATGACATCAACTAAATAAGAAAAATCGGCTCTTTAATTTAATATAGGTTATGTGCAGTTTTAGACCAAAAATTGATTCCAGGTTTTCATCCCTTTTCACCCCTTTAGAGGTTGAATTTTCTAAAATCCCTTCTTAGTTCTACGTACCAAGGTTTACCTACACTGTAAAATTTCAAGTCTCTACGTCCAGCGGTTTAGGCTGTGCGTTGTCTGTCAGTCAGTCAGTCAGGACAAAGATTCTTATAATATAAGATAAGATGTGGAAAGATATGTGGGTGGAGGTAGGCCAAAGAAAAGATGGATGGTGTGAAAGATGACATGAGTAAGAAAGGAGTGAGTTGAGATGACGTCTGACAGACGCAGTATGAAAAATAATCGCGGCCAAATTAGCGAAGTGTTTGTCTAGTTTTATTATAAAAGGCGACGTAGCGACACCGCTCAGAAGAAACAGTAGTTGTGTAGAGCTTCATACAAATCACTTGTGTATAAACCGCGCTGAGAATTACACCGGGACCAACAACGGACCTATGACCAATCAATTGAACGGTTAAGCGTGGACGTATAAGGAGTATATAAATGTCAAACTTTTGCAAATATTTTTCTATACTCTATTAAATCCTAGAAGCATGACACTTGGAGGTATTCATCTTATGGTGTGGAGGAGCACTAAGATGGGAATTCTTGAAATTCAATTCCTTGACGACAGAAAACTACTTGAATTAAACGGTTCGTTGATTTAATGACCACCTATTACAATCATTCTCTACTTTCTACTTTCTACTATTCTACTAATATTATTAATTCAAAAGTTTGTGTACTGAAATGTAAAAGGCTCTTTACCTTATATACCAGATGACCTATACAGCGTCAGGAGGCAATGTGAGTCGCTGAATTGCCCGGGACGATTTTAGATGGAATAATAAAAGATGAAATAGTTTGACACAAACTATTAAACTATTTTTTACTACATCATCTTATTACAATTTTTGTTGATCCACCGTCTTGATATCCATTGTCTATTTTTGCGGATCCATGATGTTTTCCTTCTTCCCACGCCTCTATATGGATATGCTCCAAACAGGCCTTCTTTTGCTTCATGGTTCGCACGAGATGAGCTTCTTTATGCAGTCGTATCTGACTGCACGCCGTCCTGGCCACGCGTTTTGTTCAGTAACTCAGTTTCATGCATTCAATTGCAGGCAATTCACGTCATGATTGTGCGTCCAAGCTCTAGCAATTTCAACTGCACCATGCAGTCCGTCTGAAAGAGCCCTAATGTGTCTTACAAAGCCTGGCCCCTTATTCTCTATGATAAAACGAAACTTGACAGCTTGTAAGTTGTTTGCGAAGCGGCTCGTCGCGTTTTTGGGATAGAAAATTGTTATAGAGCGATACTTTTTTTTTGGTCAAAGTAAGGCCCCTGCTGGCTGTAAGCTTGTCGTTTTGCTGTCGTCTGTTCTAAGTTTTTTTAATGGGATGGCCCCATTAGGGAGCAAGTAATCATAAGAAACCTCACAGCCACTCCTGATTCAATTCAAAGATCAAAAGAATTAGAGATGATTGAAATATGTAATTCAATCAAATATTTAGGTACCTACTCTTGTTTTGCTCTGGTTTATTTGCCGTGGACGTTGGCGGTGGAAGTTTTTATTTTCCTTCCGATGAAAACAAAAATTCCGAGACGGAGACGAACCTTGCGATAAATTAATATAAATTAAATTGAATCAGTGTCTCGATTATTTTATTGAGAGCATCATATCATCATCATAATATCATACATACAATTTTTAGTTGAACAACGAAGCGCTCGTGGCGTAGCTTGCTTAGCCGTTCTTGATTGATCGTTAGAGTTAAGCAACGATATGCGCGGTCACAAAATGGGATGGGTGACCGCAAGTGGCATTACGAGCTGAGCGCTTCCGTGCTTCGGAGGGCACGTTAAACAGTCGGTCCCGGCTTTTAAGTCGTCAAACCATGACGGAGGCCTTCAGGCGGCCTAAAAATCCGTCACTAGAGTTGGCCACTAGCTCATACGAACATACATACATAGTTGTAAGTTTATAGGAATGTACTGCGGTCATAGAACTTGCCCAAACAATCAACACGATAGTTGTTCGACAAAAAATAAAAAAGCCGATTGCTTTTGATTCAAAATAAATAAATAACACCCAACAGTCACATACATAGTCCTGACCCCACACTAGGATTCCCTGTGTCGTGGGTATCAGAAACTACGAGTACCATGGTACCACAACACTCAGACCCGGAAGAAATATTTACAGATCATGCAAACATTTCTTCCGCAGCGGGAATCGAACCCGCGCCTCTTGCTTTTCAGCCGAGCAATAGCCCGCCACGCCACCGAGGTCGTCAAAAGTTGGATAACTATCGATCGAGATATAAGAGTGGTCGGTTTGTCTAGGAGAGTTTAATTGTTGGGAATTCACGAGTAGTACACAACTCGACTAAACAGTTTAGTCAACGTATAAGTTGTGTGTATGCGCTAGGCCTTTTATCGATTTCAGAAATGTAAAAATTGAGTTGCGACTTTGCCGTATTTTTAGTTTTTTGTAAGGTCTAAAAACTCAACAACTAAAAACTCGTGAAGAGATTACAAACAGTTACAAACAATGACATTTTGACATATTTATTTTTATGGAGATGTTACAAGATACTTAAATTATTTATCCCTTTCTCGCACTAAGATTATCTCTCAGTTACCTACGTCTTGAATGGACAATCAACAGAGTTGTCGTTTTTACAAAATATTGGGAAATTCGAACTTTATGTCGATCCGGTTGCGCATTCAACTAAACTAATTAAATTAAAGTTAAAATCCTAAAACCTGTTTCTGCCCATACTATACTAGAGCTGTTAGGACTTTTAGGTTAGACTAGCTACGTCAGGCGGCTTCGCTCGTGTTGTATGTACTCGAATAAAAAGCAGCCTTTAGTATTCCATCCAGATCACGAACGGAGCATCTTCCATTTCCAACACTATTAAACTAAGGCCTTTAAACATCTATTGTAGATGAATTATACAGCGTCAGGAGGCAACTTTTTACCTTCACAAGCGGGATGCTGTAGTGCCCGGGACGAATTAAGATGGAGTAGGCTTGCCCAGCACCTATACCATCCTCTCAGCTTAAGTCGGCCTTGTCCACAGGAAAGACATGGTGAATACGTGCGGAGCTGACTAAGCCGCGGGTTTCCTCACGATGTTTTCCTTCACCGTTTGAGAGTATTGGTATAGCGCACATAAATTTTTCATTCAGAAATATCCATTGGTACACGACCGGATTTGAACCCACGTCCTTAGGATCGGAAGGCGGTGTCACTACCAACTAGACCACTAGTGCTCCAACAATATTAGTGGGATACTAACTAGTCGTGTTACTAGTTTCTTTCGAACAACTCTGGTGAAAGAATTTAAAGTACACCTAAGAGACTCCTTTCGTACATTTAGTAGGATATATAAGTTAAGTATGTATATTTGGTCTGGTTGAATATATATTTATTTACCTAAGTACTACAGCATACTAATTTAAAAAAATTAAACTTACGAGCATTATAAGGAAAACGATATAGGAACAAGATTCAATTCGCCATTCTGCGAAACAAAATTAAATAATAATGTATTATAAATAACTACTTATCGCTCGGCTCGTAAATACCATTAGCTTATAAACAATTTATTACAGTATGATCACATTATGTTGATTTTCAGTTTTACTGGTCAAGCTAGCGCAGGGTCGTGAGAAGGGACAGGACTGCAAAGGTAGGCCTATCCTTCACCCAGGAGTAGGTACGATCTGATTGATCCAGCTCATCAGACATCCAATGTGGCCAAAACGTTGGCCGCATTGCCACGCTGTATGGCAATGTCCGTTGAACTTGAACACGGAAATAGATTTAGACACGTACCTTATTTCGTGTCTTTAAGGGACGTACTCTCAGTACTTTCAGCCATAATAACCTACTGTATGGCACTGAGATTTGAAAGTATGATACTCGAGGATAAAACTGACCAATATACCTTTTGCGAGACACTTGATAAAAAAGGCAAAAATGCTTCTGAAAATTAGGACTTTCTCTCCAGAAAGTCAGAAATAATGAACGCGCCAAGGTATTTGAGTGTGGGTGTGAGTAAGGAATGTGAGAACTAAGTAATTGAAACAAGGTTTAATCTAGTCAGTTAAGTCAGCTGTCTGTTCTCGCAGATTCTTTAGACATGCTATTCCGGTCACAAACTCTATCTTAAGTAAGTAGTAACTGCTTCCAATCCTGCTTCTAGTCGGGCCACTAGCTCAAATCAGGGTGATGAAAGGATTAGGTATTGCGCCTTATAATATTGTCCTGTAACAAATCGTGGTGACTACACCTGTCCTTCTACGCTACAAGCTCGATAATGTAGCCGCATAGTAACTATAGGTAAATACTACTACTACTACTACCTATTCCATCTATATTCTATATTATTATTGACCATGTCTTTCCTGTGGGCAAGGCCGACTAAGCTTAGAGGGTGGAATAGCTGCTGGGCTAGCCTACTCCATCTTAATTCGTCCCGGGCGCTACAGCGTCCCGTTAGTGAAGGTAAAAGTTGCCTCCTGACGCTGTATAAATCATCTACCTACTTTAGATGGTAAAAGGCCATTTATTACTATTCCATCAGGTCACGAACGGAGCATACTCCAACAATATTAGTGAGATACTATTTACTTCGAACCAGTGTGGTGAAAGGATTTCAAGTGCGCCTTAAAGGCTCCTTTCGCGCACTAGATATGCCGGTTTCCTCACGATGTTTTCGTTTACAGTGTACACAAAAAAAACCATTGGTGCACGACTGGATTTTAACGCATGACCTTATGACCTTAAGGCGGCGCATCACTAGACCACCAAGCGCCCTCACTGTAAGTACCTAGTCAAGCCACTTTGAGTATAATATACCTAATTGCGAGTAATAAAGTTCTACGGTTAGGGAACAGACATAGGTTGGTAACTAACTTGCATAGCCTAAATCGCAGATAACCTTTGTTCACAGAAATACTAGCTTCAGCCCGAGGCTTCGCTCGCGTGGCACCTATATAGATAAAATGTAGAAAAGTTATGTACTCACACGTAGCATATTAAAAGTTCCATTCAAATCCAGTCACACACATACAACATTATCACCACATTCTCATACAAACTTTCGCATATACATAATTATCTATTATCAGTGGGATTCTGGTCGCAGCCTAATTACCTTAGTATTTATTAGCTGATGCTGTCAAATGGAGTGGGATCGCTGTCGATTCTGTTGTCTAGAAGAAAGGGATGGTAACACCAAATTATGTTACCATCCTTTTCTTCTAGACCTAGTTAAAAGGACTGATATAAATTTAAAATTGTTATGTGTAGGAAAATGCACATCTAAATTAACTGCTTTGTGTCGCTAGCAGCTGTCAAAACACAATGGGAACGTAACAAATGAAGTTGATTCCGACCAGCCATTGTCATTGGAAACTAGTTTTAGCTGATAAGCGCAATCGCCTTAAAAACAAACCAACTTACTTTTGATCATCTCAGCATTGTGAACATTTTTGGTGACGGACACAAACTTCGGCCCGAGGTGGACCTTCGATTTGTGGGATACATTCAGCTGTGAAATCGTAGGCATGTCAGCCGCCACTGCCCGCTCGTCCACAACGACGATCTCGGAGCCGGAACTGTCCCGTCCCGGACGGATCTCATTCGGCTTGAGTTCCCTCTCGCCATCACTGTCACTCCACATGACGGAATTGAAAAACCCGAAGATAAATGACGCACGCGCACGGTGAACTCTAGCGACGCTTGGAACGCAACTGCCAGTGCTGCCAGTCGCTACTGCGGAACTACCCCGAGTCAAGTTACCCAACGGGCTTTTAAATCCTTAAAAAAATAAAAGAGGATTAATATATAAAAAAATATAATATAATATTATTAACCACCTATTTTTGTCACACAACCACCTACCATGGGTCGGTCATACCAAGAGTTTGAAAATTAACTACTTTTATCCAGCGAGGTAACGTCGTCGCCAGCCTTTTGGGGACCTTACCTGTGGTCGGTGACCTGAGCTCTGTTTTCTATCTGTAGGCGAACTTAGATAGAAAACTGAACTCATTTTCATTTCATATTATTATACCGATTACCTTAAAGTTTTTAATGTTATTGTAGTTTGTCTTTGTAAATAAATTGTGACTACTATTTCTACTTTTCTGAAAAAACTAATTCTGTAGCAAAAACTGTAACTTGCCTTGCTCTTTGTATGGATGGCGTTAAGGTAAAGTTAAGGAAGTGACTACTGATATTTGACGCTACCTACCGAGAGACTATTGGCCATTGAAAGTTAATTTCAAATCACAAATTCAAACTCTAGATCTCGCCTCTGGCAGACATGAAAAACCCCACAAATCGGGAAATCACTAGCGTAATGGCAATTATGTTCGCTTGGTTCGCGAAATTTGCATGACGTATTCTGTCCGATAAACGATTAATGCTTGTTTACCAACCTAATTGTTATACTACATGATTGTACATGAATACCTACTACGTATTTTCCAGACGTTCTTGCGACGAGTTTTAAGATATTTTTTGTCCTACAATGATAGAGAACAGTAACTTCACCGCAAATTAAAATAGAACCTTATATTGTCTGCGAAATATAAAATAAATTATTAACTTGTTATGAATATGTCTGGCGCTTTGTATTTGTTTGGATTGAGTCATGGTGATGAATTCAAGATGGCCGCTCAGTCCTTGGATTCGTTGACCGGTGTATCTTATCACTGCATATTTATTTATTGGCAGCCGTAGATTATTGTTTAATTATAAGCGACGATGGCGATAAATGCGATTCCATCGATACCTATCCTTAATTTTTAGATAGGTAACTTAATTTTATTCCCTTTGCTATTAATTCCCTTTGTATGGTACAAAACTTGTGGTGATCATTTTTATGAACTGATATTAGTTATCTATCATCATTATCATCTCTGTGGAATCGGCACACCATATTTTACTTTTCTACTCTTCTCTTTATTATTCATACGTAATTCGAACCAGTGTAGTGAACATTTCGTGCACACTTGCCACTTATTTTAGTAGCCATTATATTTCATATTATTTAGGTACTTTGTGAGTTTAACATTTAACACGAGTTCCATTTAGGTACCTACCTAGTTGTTTAGTGATAGAAGTAACATAAATGGTATTAGGTACATACATAAAGTCGGGAAACCAGAAGATATTATTATAGTTACCTAGTGAGTACGTTAGAAGCAACATAATAATTGGATTGTACATCAAATTTTTTTTTAAATTACTAAATAATTTGGTCGTTTAACGGAACAAACTTGGATAATAATCATAATCATAATCATAATCATAATTATTTATTGATAATTATCATGTACATAACGATCTTAAACACTATTTGTTCAGCCAAAAACTGCCTTTACAGGCGTATGAATATAAAACTTTTATTATCAGGGCACTAAATATTAAAATTAGTTAATTAACTCAATTGTACAAGTCAACATTTAAACAATCATAGTCAAATAAAAAAATGTCATCAGTTTAGTAATAAAATAAAATAAATAAAATAAGGTAGGTAAACAAGTAGGTTTATAAATTCTGTCTTAAAATAAATAATACTTACTAAATTTTGTAGTCAAAAAATTCATTTAAGCTATAAAAGCATTTTTCAGCAAGCCATCGTGTCATAATTAAATGACATTACAATTAAAATTAAATGACATTACAATTACAATTTAAAATGACATCGTGTCATTTTAAATTGTCAGGAATTTTGTTGTACATTTTTATTGCCATTCATCATCATCTTCATCATCTTCCTGCCCTTATCCCACTCTATGCGGGGTCGGCACTATATTTTTATTGCCATTATAAAGTATTATTAGGAGTTAATGTCAATCTTTACAAAGGTCTTAATAATTTATTTTTATTATTATATTCATAGTATTGCTTTTTGAAATATGCTTTTATTCTAAAAGACAAATACACTTACATCAAGTAGATATATAAATCGAAGTTAATGTCAGTCAGTTTTTAACTAAAGATAGCTCTTATGCATCTTTCTATGTCAATACATCTGCCCCAAATTAGGATCCCGTAGCGCATTAGGGAGTTAACATGTCCATAGTAGGCTGTAATAGCGGCCTCTTTCGATACTACTTGCGAAATTCTCCGGAGTGGGTAAACGAAGCTGTTCAGTCTTGAGCAAATATTGTCACCTGCTGCTTCCGAGAACAAAAGACTATCTATTTAAATACCTAAAAAGATGATGCAAAAAATGTTATCAATATTATGTCCATCATATATTAAGTCTACGTCGATGATTACTGTTATTTATTTGTCCTAAATGATATAAGTTTGGTTTTGACAAGATTTACATAGATAGATGTTGAGGTGAAAATCCTTTATAAAAAAATAAGCTGCCGTCCGCAGCTTCGCTCGCGTGGTACCCAGATAAAAGATAGCTCCTATGTTAATCCAGCACGTGTACGATGTATATTCAAAGTTTCATTCAAATCCGTTCAGCCGTTTAGGCGTGATTGAGGCACAAACATCCAAACATCCTCACAAACTTTCACTTTTATAATGACATTTTTACCTTATATTATTATTATTATTGAAAAAAATATATTTTTAACGAAATTACAAATTAAGTAGATACCTTTATAATGTTTAGAACTTTGTACAACATAACAATGTTTTTATTTTTAGTTTTTTTAAAACTCTTCTTTCTTTTCGTTTAATGTGCAGTATAGTTTGTGACCGTCTGTACGAGAGTGACATAGTCACTGCGTGACTAAACTCCTTTTAAAATAAATAAAGGTTTAAAAAAAAGCAGCGACATATTCATTCTTGGGAACAAAAATTCAAAACCTTATTAATTAACTAGCTGCCGCCCGCGGCTTCGCTCGCGTGGTATCCGGATAGAAAATAGCCTATATGTTAATCCAGTACATGAACTATGTATATTCCAAGTTTCATGAAAACCCATTCAGTAGTTTAGGCGTGATTGAGGCACAAACATCAAAACATCCAAACTCACAAACTTTCGCATTTATAATATAAGTAAGATGAGAATTAAAGATGAGCTTTCAAACAGAAAAATCCGCATAAAAAAAATCGGTCCATTCGTTTAGGAGCCACGATGCTACAGATATATACATAGGTATTACAATGTTATAACACCCCTATTTTTCGTCGGGGGTTAAAAATAAAAGGTATGAATGTGGTGGACACACAATGTTTGTGTCACCACGCACATAGCGTGCACTATTGGCGAATCTAATTTTCTACGAACTCTTTTGACTGTATGTAGCCGGGGCTTTAAGTCGGCAATCCTATAAAAACGCAATGTACGCTCATTGCAAAATGTTACTGTTACTTTAGGTAACATTTTGCAATGAGCGTACCAGGACATCATAATATGCAAGAAGGTCTAGCTTAGTGCTTGCAGTTTTGGCTCCTCCCATATCAGTTGTTTCTCAACGTGCATTATAGAAAGACGGAAGAGCGTAAGGGACAGGTGATGCATCCCCCTGTCTCTCCCTCGTTTAAAGCTCCCCTATCCTATATGCATCTAAGTACTTACATACAGGTATTCAAACGGATAAGTACCTGAGTATTTGATTTGTACAGGATGTTCGTCTAGGGATATATTCACCCCTTCGCACGATTGCAATGTACCTATGTACCTAACTGCCTACCGATGTGGCGTCAGATTTTCTAAATATATAAACAGTGACTACACTACTAGAAGCATGAAACTTGTAGGATAATTGCACCTCTCATGGTGTAGGGATGCATTATGAAAGGAAATCTCGAAATTCATCTTTTATCGGACACAGCGGAAAGATAAAGTTTGTATGAAAAAAAAAACCGAACAAAGTCGCAGAGTGTTTCTGTAAGTAGTATTTATTATATGAATTAATATGGTGTGCATGTATAAATCTATAAGTAAAACGTTCGTAAGATTTCTTAAAACCGCATCGAAATCTGTTGCGTTGATTAGAAGAATTGAATCCCATTTTCATGAGATTATTTTTAAATTGAAAACTGATATATTTTATACTGACTAGGTAGGTACATGTTGGAACACCCTGTAAGCAATTCCATAACAATACCCTACACGGTTGCCATGGCAACCCCTGTGGCAACCATAGCATCCCGTGGCAAGCTGCCAGGATTTATTCCAAACTACCAGGACACTAGAGGTCTGAAGGAGGTTGAAAGTGGTAATGGTAGTGTCAATGCATGCGCACAAAACTATTTATGGCTATGAAGCACCAGGGTAACATAAAAGCGAAGGGTACTCTGTTAACCTTGCCTACAAATTACTGCCATACATTGTTTAACATAGGGACTACTTTAGCAAAACTATATTTTTAGACCAAAACATAACCCTTTGCTTCTCTCCACTCCACTCTATTAGTGCTGATGAGATCCAGTTTTCTTATAAAAGTCCTCGTTTCTCCACCGTCGGTCGCCATGGTCATTTTGTCTTTTGGAGTCCGTAGTCTAACTTATTAATTTTTTGTACTGGCAGATCATAAATTTGTGTGTTCACAGGACTGCTAACAGTTTAATCGGATTTGGCGAGCGCAAAGACAACCACTATCCACACTTTTTACTCCTTCTTCTTATGTTGTGACCTTGAACCTTGAGGCTAAGTAGGTACCTACATTATCGCCATACGACAAAGCTTCGCATTTTGTGCCCTTGTCTTCCCTGCGACAAGCCACGTCAGTCTATGGGACAAGTTCACTGAATCCCGATAATGTTTCCCCAGTATTAGGAAGTAAAATTCATTTCGGTAATTTTCATGTAGGTAGGTACTATGTATGACGTCGTAACCTTTGCCCTTGTCTACCCTGCGACAAGTCATATGGCTGAACATGTCAGTCTATGGGACAAGTTCACTGAATCCTGATAATGTGGCCCCTAATGTGTATTAGGAAGTAAAATTCATTTCGGTAATTTTCATGTAGGTAGGTATTCATTATGTATGACGTCGTAACCTTGCGAGATAGTAAATAGTCGAACATTTGCTTAAATCTTATTATATACTAGCTGTGCCCTGCGGTTTCACCCGCGTTTTTTTCGTCAACAAATATATTTCGAAAAAGATTATTACAGGATTTTATGTTGATAAAAAACTCTATGGCCCATAACTCATTAATAGGTACCAACTCTTAACATCTTACACACGTGATAACTTTTAAACGAAATATCCGATTAAGATGAAACAAAAAGTATTTTACTTCTACATAAATACTCATGATAACATAATGCTTAATTTTGATAAAGATTAATATTACGATACATATTTAACGTAGTTTTTTTTTCTTCAGACGATTTAATAATTATTTTGAACACAAAATCAGTTATTGTGATTAAACCATGATAGCTAGATATATGTTCTCGCGGACTTTTTTGTAGGTCTTAATAGGATCTACAAACCCGTAGTACATCATTCTGTTCTATTGTCAATAGTTTTTGCAGCGCACGTAAAAATAGGTTTTCGATTTTACACCTTGTGTTACAAAATAGCAATTTTATTACGGATCCCTAATTTTGAAAAAAAAAAAACATAGCCTATAGCCTTCCTCGATAAATGGACTACCCAACACTGAAAGAATCATTCAAATCGGACCAGTAGTTCCAGAGATTAGCGCGTTCAAACAAACAAACAAACAAACTCTGCAGCTTTATAATATTAGTATAGATATAATATATTAGTATAGATTCTTATATATCCTGTTTGGTTAGTGAAAAAATACGCTTTAGGCGAGCGTGCCGCGGCAGCGCCCGCCGAAGCATCACAAATTTAAAGCAGCTAAATTGTATGCAGTATGTTACAGTTCACAATCTTGCGACAGTTTACTAGTACAATCTAGATAGATCATGATCTAACGGTATTCACAGTTTTATGGTGACATAATTTCATTTATGGTGCACTAGTGGTCTAGTTGGTAGTGACCCCGCCTTCCGATCCTAAGGTGGCGGGTTCAAATCCGGTCGTGTACCAATGGATTTTTCTGTGCGAAAAATTTATGTACGCTATACCAGTACTCTCAAACGGTGAAGGAAAACATCGTGAGGAAATCCGCGGCTTAGTCAGCTCCGCATGTATTGACTACGTCTTTCCTGTGGACAACGCCGACTAAGCTGAGAGGATGGAATTACAGCGTCCCGTTAGTGAAGGTAAAAGTTGCCTCCTGACGCTGTAAAAATCATCTACTAGATGGTAAAAGGCCTGTGGGGTGCACTAAGAAAGGAGTTCCCGAAATTCAACTCTTGAAGACGCAGCAGGAAGATTTACTTAAGTTTAATTCTATTTATTTAGCACAAAATAAATACTTTACTTTATTTTAATAAACTAAAAGCAGAAACGCGTTTCACTAGTCTACAATATAAGATAACCTATGAACCGTAATCAGTCGTGTAGGTAGGTCTGTGCAGAATTATTTTTAACTACAAAATCTTGATGGACCTATATGGGCGATGGGCTGATCACCTGTCACCGTGGTTCACCATATCCATCTTGGGAGTCTTGGATCAGAAGTGGATGCAAGTTTTCTTATGATTACTTGTGTCTCTGCCCACCCTATTAGGGATACGGGCGTGATAATATGTATGTAGGTATGTGAAATCTGTGCAGCGTGGAACCCACCAACAGAACGACACGATAACATTCTACCTCCTCGACATTCATGATAGCCTGGTACTCGGGGCGGTCAATTGGCAACATTGTTGTAGAAGTAGAAGTAGGTTGCACGCACACTTATGCAAGTTACGCTACTACGCTTGTAGTTTACAGAATTTCGCATGTTCATCTAGATTTTTTAGGTTACGATTCGAACTAAGGTTTTTCCGTGGTTTCATTTTATTTTGTTTTATTAGGTATTAGAATGCAAGTCATTTATTTAAAAAAAAGAAGTAACATTAGGTACAGCCGTATTACCAAGGCGAATTAGGTACAAAAATTCAGGATATTGCACATCAAAATTACATACAATACTAGCGACCAGCCCCGGCTTCGCACGGGTGCAATGTTGATACTAAATATACTACAGAATGTCTTTTATACAACGTTCACAGCTTTTTTGTCACTAAACAATACAAACATGTTTTCTTTAGAGGTAACTCGGCGGTACCGGCCGGTGCTAACGCAACCGCTATGTCCCTGCATTTTAAATCTGTAATATCTTCGAAAATATTAATTTAAATTAAATGCTGTAAAGGATCATATTAATCTATATTAAATGCACAATTTATTTAAGGTACTTAATTGGATAAGGATTAATGCTGTATTGCTTAAAACCGCTTCGTAAATAAGCCATTATTTCTCGTAAAAAGTAAAGGATAAAAAATGGTTATTGTGGGTTATCCATATATAACCCATTTTTGATGGATATCAAAATTTAATGGATCCATTATCTATCTCGTAGGGTTCAGCCAGCGTTTGCAATGTAAGCTCAAAGAATGTGTTTATTTACGACATCACATTAGAAACCTCTAAAATTATCAGTGTTTCTCTACTATATTATGCATGTATTGTACATATAAACCTTCCTCTTGAATCACTATCTATTAAAAAAACCGCATTAAAATCCATTGCGCAGTTTTAAAGATTTAAGCATACTCGTACATAGGGACAGACAGACAGCGGGAAGCGACTTTGTTTTAAACTATGTAGTGATGATGTACTTAGGTAGGTAGGTACTCATGGGAATTAAAATCAACAACATAATATACAATAAAATAAACTATTTATTTATTTAAGTACACACAGTTACAAAGACAAACTACAAATTATAAAATAAAGTAGACATTATAAAACAAAATTAAAACTCTTAAAAATCAAATAATAACACACAGGTTTGGACATCAATAATTATTTAGCTTGACACTTACACCTCAGTGTCAAGCTAAATAATTATTAATGTAGGAACATCAGGCAAAATCCAGGATTGGTAGTAATTACTGCCCTAGGCAAGGCACTACAATCAAAACAACAATCAAATAAAAATAACTATACAGTTACAGTACGTGTATCAAAAGAGCGTGACCAGCATAAATTATAAAAAAATTAAGTCTACCGTTTGAAAAAAATAAACCACGTAGTTAATCATATGTACTTAGATGATTTATTATTAATAAGGTGTCCAGTCTCCTCCGTTGTCCATAATGGCCTGGCATCTTCGAGGCATATTTTCTACAATTTTTTCTGCATATTCACGGGATAACGATCTCCATATGGCCTTTAAATTGCAAATAAGCTCAGCGGCAGTTATAGATTTTTTTCCTCTAAGTTTAAGCTTCATCAACGCCCAAACATTTTTAAATGGATTTGCGTCAGGAGATTGTGAGGGCCAATCCAAGACCTCAATGCTATTGTCTTGTTTCCAGGCGGTGCATAGGCGACTTCGGTGTTTGGGGTCTTGTAATATCCATGATTCACTTGGGCTTGGGAACAGCCTTCGGGCAGATGGTAATAATGCTTTCTGGTATATTTGGTTCATCTTTACAGCATTCAGAGAACCGGTAAATAAGTACAAATTGCCAAAACCACTTCTTGAGAAGCACCCCCAAACTTGCACCTTGACTGGGTGTTTAGCAGTTCGTTCGACAAGTCTGTCACCGGCAGTTGACCAAGCACGAGGTGTGATACTAGTTGTCCAAAACGAAGCTTCGTCAGAAAATATTATATTGTCCCAGTCGCGGTCTTTGTTTTCTTGTGCCCAGGCCATTCTTTTTTCAACGTGCTTTTCTGAAAGGAGTGGTTTCTTCAATGTGCTTTGGTATTTTAACTTGATCTCCACTAAACGTCTTCTAGTTGTAGCTAGAGATATATTTAGCCCTTTTTTCTTCAGTTCTTCTTGTGCGGATCGCAAAGATAAGCGTGGATTTTTCAAAAATAGATTAGTTATCTGCTCATCCTCGGCGGACGACGTCTTTCTTGTTTTACCACGTTGTGGTAGGTCATCGACGTGTTTGGTTTCTAAATATCGGTTCACCCACTTGGTCACGAACGTCTTTGACTTTTTCATATACTTTGCAGCCTGAACACGTGACATTTTGGGCCCTTTGGCATGCGAACAAAGGAACACTGCCTCATAACGGGAAGCATAGGCGGCACTCATCTTGGGAAACGTGCGCTCTGTGCGAAGTGAATGCGAAAACTGGTTTGTTTTTTCGATGCGTCATGGGCAAAACGTTGGGCTACCTGCTCGTGTTTTTTGTTATGCAAAAAAACTTCGAATATATTTTTTTAAATGGTCACGTTCTTGTGAAATACATTGTAGTTATGTTAGTATATTAACTAACAATTAAATAACAGTCACCATGGCAACAAAGAACTTAACAATAATGTAACTAACTACCTTTTGTACATCAACTTAGGTTAGGTTATTATAGGTAACAATATAGGTTCTTTTTTAATGCTCTGGTTTTTGACACTACTAAAACGATCGGCATGGCACTACTAGTTTGCTAGTTTAATGTCGTTTAAATACACGTTGTATTTGGGCAATGGGCTGATCACCTGTCACCATGATTCACCATATTCATCTTGGGACTCTTGGATCAGTGGCTGCAAGTGTTTTTATGATTACTTGTGGCTCTACCCACCCCGTTAGGGATACAAGCGTGATAATTATGTATGGCATAAAAATTGCATCTTCTATTTAATTTGTTTCCAGCCATGATCGTTGCAGAAGCTTGGAAGGCCAACTATTTGTACTGATTGTTTCCCCTGTTCATCGTGCTCGCTTTGATCGCTGTGCTTGGGTTCGTCTCTGTGCTCTTTATCATCAGATTCTACGCTACCCACAATGCCTTAATGTACCTACTTAGCTCACATAAATTTAGAAATGCGAAAGGCTAAACCGATTTTGCTGAAACTGAGAGTTTATGACAAATAACATTTGCCAATTTTTTATCTGGTTGGCGGAGCGGTAGGCAGGTGAGGATTCGGAATACCTACTATGCTGACACAAACAGAAAAACAAAAAACAACACAGACGCAAAAATCTATTGCCATTCACTTGGTCATGATACGAACTTTGTTTAGGCAGGTACCTATTCGAAGTTTCATCCAAACCGGTTCTGCAGGTTGGCTAGTAATAACCAAATGTTTGGGTATTCAAAGTTTCATCTAAATAGGTTTTGTCTGTAGGATAACGAACATACAAAAGTTTTGCTCGTTTTTATAGAATGGACGGGAATACAGTGATGACTGAGGGGCTAGAGTCATCATGGTTTGCCTGAATATGGAGGCAGCTGGGAAAATCAAAGGTTAAATCACCGCTAGGACTTAGGTGTAAATGTGCTGTGGGTCTTATGGACCCAAGATTTGAGCAATGTAAGCACGCTGAAGAATGTGGAGGAAGCTAAATTTTACTGTCTACGGATGATTCTGTGTCTCCGACCAACACAGATCCTTTTTTATCGAGAAAGTGGCAAAGGAGATTAACTAGAAGGCGTCGGTTAATTAACTACAGCAAAGTCTTTAACAGCACAAGACCCCATCTAAAATAGATGTTGCTTCGTCGCTGTATCGCTTAGCGACTTTCAACTTGGAAAACCCTAACCCCGTCGACACTATCTCAGGTAATTATAATAATAATCATAATCATAAATCATTTATTGCGTAATATAGGTTTGTACAGATTTTTTGCGATATCATTTTTGAACAGCCATATTCAGCGTAGTAAGCATGCAATATCCATTCATTATATAATATTAATTTAATTTATTTAAATTTTACTAAGTCTAATAATAATAATGTCATTTTTTTAACTTTAATTAGGCATCTTGTATTACGCGTCAAAAGAAGCTAACATCGCCCATTTAGGTGGTTTATCATTTTGGAGAGGATAGGTACTATTAATTTTATGTTGAAGCGAAAATGCCTTCTGAACCACCACATTGTTTAAAACACTTTTGTGATCAGTTGGAAGCTGTCCAGGATTCTACCAGGAGAACATGACACGACAGGAGTACAGGAGTTGTTTAATTTCAACCGAAATCAAGCCTTGAGATGATGCAACTTTAGCTCAATTTGATAATGCATCATTTTCACCCTTTCGAAACCCTCACACTGCTACGCTCAACATAACACTTTAATGAGTTTTAGTCTTTATAACGCATTATATAAGGTCGAAAATGGTACTGATAAAAGCTCCCCTTCATAATGTGTTTAACATACCCTGCAGATCCCATGTCTGCCAAATTGAATCAATCTAGTCGTGACTGTCGTTAATATTTCAATTTTATTTTTAACTAGCATACGCTCGCGGTTTCATTCGCGTAAAAATAGGTACTTTTGGGTGCATCTCGCGTTTTAATAGAATTGACACCCCGTTGCACTTCTAACTTAGAACTGCAACGGGGTGTCATTCTAAGGTGTGTTAAACCTCTAAATTCGTTATCATTTTGTATTAAAAAAGAACCAATACAAGATTCAAGTAAATCGGACCACCCGTATAAAGTTACCATACCAATATTCACTCACAACCTATTCCTTTGAGGGGAGTTTTTGAGAGATATTTTACCATAATTTTGTTAAATGTATCGAAGAGTATTTAATATTTATGCTAAGTTTCAAGTTTGAATGTGCTAGGAATAAAAAAATTCATACAAACGTCTTTGGGGTCTATTTAATCACGTGATGTTTTTTTAGCATTTTTTAACTCCCCCCCTCCGACTTGATGATACGTGGTGAGGTTTAAGACTACCCCGCCCCCCACCCAAAATCACGTGTATTTTTTAGTAAGTACCTACCTCAAAGAATCTTAAAATTTTAAGAATATTATAATAATGTAGACTTCGTTCGTTGCGAGTCAAGGTCACACTACATACCGCTTTTCGGCTTAGAAATCGCGCATTTAACGAAAAAATAAATGCACAAATGATATCTTACTACAACCCGAACCCCCCAACGCTCCCCCCCCCTTGTGATATTTCCTGATTTTTGCCTAACCCCCTCCCCCCTTTCGAGCCTCAGTGATTAATGGACGGCCCCTTTACACCTTTTCACCGCCTTAGGGGTAAGAATTCCAAAAATCCTCTCTTAGTGCGACGCCTACCTGCTGTAAGGAACCTACCATCCATTGCTACCTTCCATTTCAAGTCTCTAGGACCAGCGGATTAGGTTCTCCCTTGTTCGCCCTTACATGATAATTTGACTGATTTAGTTAGGATGACTTACTTTAACCTCCCTAGTTTGAGCAAACTTGTATGTCTTGTACCTACATTATTTGTTAATCTGTACTTGGATGTCCGTGAAGTCATCACTGGTCACGGCGGAAGATCAGCGCTACGGCATGGAAACATGCAGCAGCATTATGCTGAGCTGTAGGCCATTTCACCACCACACATTCCCATTCTTACATATTATTATTATTATTGTTCCTTTGGTAAATTTATAGGTGTTCTGTTATAGTATGTAAGTCTTACCCCCGAACACTCAAACGCGACTCAGAGTTGAGCACGTCTCAACTCACGGTTTTTTGACAGTTTCTGATGAAAATCTGTCAAAAAATTGTCATTTGAGACGTGCTTAACTTTGTGATGCGTTTGAGTATTCAGGGGTAGGTATGTAAGTGTAGTATGTACCTAAGTGGTGTATTGAATAAAAGCTTTATCTTTCTTTCTTTCTATGTCGATAGGTCAGTCACGTCAAACTCTTTTGTATAGCATTATTATATAAGCACTACGATTTCATCTAAAGCTGCATAGCGACGGCATATAATATACGTATCGTCAATTATTAAAATATATAATAAACTTCCGACTTAAAGTTACTCATATGAAAATATTCATTATTCATCAATAAACTTAACGTTTTCCTAATTGACAAATGCTACGACCTAAAATACTCTATTAATTTATTTAAGATAAATAGCTTACGAATGATTAAGAATATAATTTACATTTATAAAATATGACAGAACTAGCTTTCGCTAGGTATCTAGACAAAAAGTAGCCTATATAATATATAGGCTACTTTTTGTCTGGAATAATATTATTATTCCAGCACACATACTATGTGTATTCCAAGTTTCATCCAAATCCGTTCAGTCGTTACGGCGTGATTGAGGCACAAACATACATCGTCACATCCATACAAACTTTCGCATTTATAATATTAGTAGGAAGTACGATTTCATTACCACAATGACATTATTTTCTGATTATACGAGTAGAATAATATTTAGGTAAGTATATCGAAAACTTTGTATTAGTAAAACCTCGGTCTGCCTTACTATTGCTATACCCTAACAGAGTTCATTAGTTATATGAAACTACCTACTACCTGTAACAACTACAAAACTGTAACAGCCATATGAAATTTATAAATATATTGAGCAATTATATTTATTAATTAATTTCTATTAATAAATATATTGAGCAATATATTTATTAATTTCTAATAATAATAATTTAATAATAATGGCAAAAAAATACTGTATTTCGGCTTCGGATGAAATATCGCATTAATAAATACATTGAGCAATATATTTATTAATTTATATTAATAAATATATTGAACAATATATTTATTAATTTCTAATAATAATAATTTAATAATAATGGCAAAAAATACTGTATTTCGGCTTCGGATGAAATATCGCATCGAAAATGTTTTCCGCAACTGAACATTTTACCCGCACGTGTACTAGGAAAGCATGACATGGGAAGAGTTCGGTTTAGAAGGCTCGCTCTTGACTCGCCACGGGATCCAATGGAGTACAGTCAATTTGAAAAGGTGTATCTGTTATAAAAGTTTTCTTTTAGTCAGTCTAATGCTTGGATCCATATAATTGTACAGGTATACTAAAAAGTGCCCTAGTGATTGCCGGTGAAAGAAACAGCGTGCTGAAAGGATCAGATGCTTCGTAAATGAAATGAAAAGAAACAATTTTTTTATTTTGCATTGCATTTTATGCATTTTTATTTTGCGTAGGGAGTCCCATTGCGTGCATACGAGTAGGTATACTAAAAACAACAGTGGCAAAATTGAATTCGCAGACATTACGAAGCTATGTCGTATTTAATTTTTAAGTAGGTAGGTAGGTAGGTAAATTTTTCATAGTAGTTTTTATTTGAAACAGAAAAAAAAGGTTTTAAAAAGCTGTAGCCATTATCATGTAACTTGGAAATTGCATCTTTTGTATAATAAAACGTAAAACCACCGTTATTATACCCTGGTAGCTCTGAAGACGTTTGCGCAAGTTTCCTGACCTCGAAACAAACTTGAACTTATTTGACTGAAGATCAAATGGCTTGCAAGTTGCAATGGCGCAATATATACTATCACTTATTCTGCGGTTTCAGACTCACCCTTTGTAAACCACTCCACCGCAGTTATGGTGGCCTGGTAGAAAATATCAGATTTTCGATCAATAATATGCAGATCCCCCCCCACACCCACGCTGAATTGGCTGCGCAGCGCGGTTACGCCCAAGTCTGCACATTTCGCAACCTTCCTTGATTTGCCGTATTGTCGAGCAACACTTTCTAATCCTTCAAGTCTTTCTCTACGCTACACTCTAGTAGCATCAAAGTAACAGGATAAGTATGATGAAATATGCTTAGTAAAAAAAATGTTAATCAACTAAATATTAAAAAGTAACATCCAAATTCAATTATTTATCAGACAGCCACACAATAGGATTTCCTGTAGGTACGTTGATTTATTTACGGATGATGAAATAACTTACAGAGATTGTGTTTATTATAAAAGAAAATAGGATTAAAACACTTTTTTTTATAAAAACCAAGTAATTTTATAGCATTCCTGGTTGGGGTACCTCTTTACTATCTTTATAAAATATCGGTCTTGGTATTTGGGTCGATTCTGTTACGTAGGTATTTTCTTAAATTTACCTTAATTTCATAGCTGTAAAATTATAGCGATCCCTGTTATCTCAATGTATGTATGTATGTATAAGGGACGAAAACATTTTTAAGACTGTCAATTTAAGAAAATGCCCAACCTCAGAACAATAAATACATAGAAGCCATACTAAATTTAAGACTGAGTCAGCTATACCTGTCACTTTCTTCTTTATGGACATATTCTTGTCTTGGAATGAGACAACTGTAATGAATCTGTTATTATTTTGTGTTGCTCGTACCAGGCTCAACGTCAAACTTGGTTACCATGACGTCATGGTTACCTTTGTTACGACACCAAATTAAAGAGGTAATAGAAATAGAAAGTTCATCTTGTGTGTTGGGTGACATCTTTACGTATCAGGGTTATGTTTACATTCGAACGGAGCTTTGTTATGAATGAAAAAATATAAAATTTTGTTAATATTACTTATCTGTAAAGCTTTCGTTGTAGGTAATATTAAAATTAAAGGTGAAATAATGTCTTGTGCAGTGCCAGGATGTAAATCTCATTCGTCCAGAAGGCAAAATAATGATGTGAATATAAGTTGCTACCGGTAAGTGTTTTGTTGAATTGTAGAATCAAAGTCTCAATTTTAATGTGTAAGGGGGCAAATTTTATACAATATACCATCATAGAATCATGTTGGATAAGGATTTACTGCCTGTTTTATGCAAAAAACACAAAACATATAGGTTATCATAGTGTTGTTCCACTGTACCAGATCGACTATTTATCGATAGATTACTCTTAAGTACCTACCACTGTAAGTACTTGCTTAAGTACTTTTTACTACTCATATCATATCCTAATTCCTAATATTAAAAATGTAGATACTTAGATCTTTGTTACTGATAGACCGATAGAACGGCTCAGCCGATTTAGATTGCGTTACATTACAATATAGAACAAGGGTCTCTCAAAGTAACTCTGTCTGTTACGCCTTCACGACTAAACCGCAGAACCAATTTTGATGAATTTTGGTATAAAGATAGATGGGACCTTGGTGAAGATAATAAGCTACTCGAAGTACCAATCCTGCGCAAACGAAGTCGAGGGTACCAGTAGTTTGATTATAATGCTATCTTTTTTTTAAGGGATCAATAAAAATTATGCAATGGACGTGGAGTTAGCAGATTTCAGAAGTATGAACCCAGAAACTGACCCAGAAAGATGTACCAAGCGATGGTGATGATGTATTTACCTACACCTAGCTTTAGGAGAGTTCGAATTGATCCCTGGATATCACTGAATAAATGCTATTTGATTTTGACTTTTATTTGGAAATAATGAATCCTTATAGTTTCGGCATGTCCGCCCTTGTCACGGCCGTTTTTCTAGTAAACTGGTAAAGTAGCTATGATTGATTATACTGATCAGCATCATAGTTAATTTTTTTATCGATAAAGAATAGTTACGATGAGGCTATGTTCCCTTCCCTATGAAAATCTTCAATTGTCTATGATAAATATTTATCGGTACGGGACGGGAAGACGGCTGTCTTACAGCAATATATTTGTCTCTCTTTAACTAATTGTCTCCTAGCATAGGAGTAAGAAGCAACATACTATAAATATTAGCAGAAAATTTAACCTTCCTTCTATGTATTTATTGTTCTGAGTGCCCAACAGAATCGAATAGCATGGGACCAATTTTGCAAGAAAATGTCCACAAAATTTCAAAATGGAAGTAAAAATTCGCAGCTAAAGTACCAGGCGAGCATAACAAGGGAGGATCGAATTCACAAACGACACTCCACAAATTGGATACTCTGTTTCATTCTATGCCTAGGAAGTCTAAAAGAGATGGGATATAGTGTATAGGGGAGGGGAATACTATGCGTGTGTTTGCAGTTATATAGTTGCCTATATACGTAGTTAAGGCACGCTTCCCAATCTAACTTAACTCTTAAGGCGCGTCACCGAGCGAATGACCTTGAGACTTTTGTACCTCTTCACCCCACCGCGCCGGCCCGCACCCCTTTGCAATAGGTACTTCGCAAACTATTTATTTAAATTTTGCTTAGTTTTTTTAGCATAAATTTTCGAAATTATTAACTAAGTTATGTTATATTATAACAATTATAGATCCTTCATATATGAATTATTTTTTTGTCTTTTAATGTGATTATTTGTTATTTTTATACTTTATTTTGTGCTCCAACCGCCTGAAACACAGAATTACCGAGCCTAGGCAACTTGCCACTGCAGACGTCCTCCACCTTGTTATCGATCTGCATGATGCTCATCTCATCCATGGTATCAGTGGCATTCTGTATTAAAGCCAACAACTCGTTCACGATAGCCTTGTCAGCCATCCCGGCATAGGGCAGCCGCATGTGTCCCGAAATTATGAATTTCTTAACAGTGCAAGAGCGAGATACTTCGGTTTCCGAGCGCGCACTTTGAATGGCTACACCTCCATATTTTTGGTCCAAGATTCGGCAACTCTTAATATTCATAGTACGTGTGCTGGAACAAAATATTATAGGCGACCGGCACACGGCTTTGCTCGCGTGTAACCCAGATAACAAATAGACGGTTTTTCCAAGTTTCATTATACACTAAAAAAAACTACATTTTTTTTAAACTTTTATTAGACAATCACATACAAACTTTCGCATAATCAGTAGCTAGTACGAGTACGCTCGTACTGAGTGAGCGGAGCTGCCCACGGCATCTCCTATGCTACTGATTAAATTTACTGGGAAATGTTAAATAAACACAATTAAATCAAGCAGTGAAAACAGTCACATGCAGGCTTAGGCTTAGTACCTATACTTTTAAATAAATAATAAATAAATAATAAATAACACCCAGCAGTCACATACATAGTCCTGACCCCACACTAGGATTCCCTGTGTCGTGGGTATCAGAAACTACTAGTACCATGGTACCACAACACCCAGATCCGGAAGAAATATTTACAGAATATGCAAACATTTCTTCCGCAGCGGGAATCGAACCCGCGCCTCTTGCGTCTCTGCCGAGCAATCGCCCGCCACGCCACCGAGGCCGTCGAGAGCAATGCATGCTTTTGGTTCAACCCACGCCTTTCTATTGAGAATTGAATTGGTTATAGCGAAACATACTTTCAACTCTAGCTTGGATAGCTTACTAGATTAGCCTTTATTAAGCTATTTCAAGATGCGGATTATAGGATAACTTTGTTCAATTTTAAGGACAACAGAGAACACTATTTCTATAATACCTCCTACTGCTACTTGCCGTGTGTCCGCCGCTGTCCGTTCGTCCGTCCGTCTGTCATCGGGCTGCATCTCACGAACCGTACCTAATAGGTAGGGAGATGAAATTTTCTCAGTGTCTAAATTGCCGCTATAACAACAAATAATAAAAATAAAAGGAGGCCTTATGCAAGAAACATTTATGTTCATTTACGATGGTACGGAACCCTTGGTGTGCGAATTCGATTCGCGCTTGACCGGTTTAAGTATATTGAATAGTACTCGTAATTAGGCAGTAATATTAAAAAATTCCGAAATTGTTAGGTTTCGTCTAGACATCTAATTCCTTTCAATCAAATATTTAGGTACTTATCAGTCTAGACCTATACACTTGTGTCCTTGGTCTAAAATAGAGGTGCTTGAACTTATTAGTCTCAGACCACCACCAATCATGTTTTCGGTTTTGGGCGGACCCCTTTCTTAGAAATGTTGTAATTCAAATTTGTTTTGACAGTTAGTGTAGCTCGCTCTAATTATTATTATGTGTATAAACTTACCGATTCTTTGGTCAACTTAGCCCACACCTCACTAAGCCCACGGGCCGAACTGAACTAGAAGCGTAGGTAGTGTAAAAATCTTAATTGTAACAATTTAATCTATCTATGTAGGTTAGGTACCTATGTGGAGTATGCAAAGCCGAAATTAAAGTCACGATCTTCTTAAGTGAAGTTGGACTGCGGGTATGATAATAATTTAAGTGGCCACTACCACTAACATCATCACCCACAGCCTGACCTAAGCACCTGACCACAGCCTAACTCAAAGGGGTTTGAAGATTTTGGTATTTGCCAATTTGACTTTTTTTCAAAATCGCAGCCACTGATTAAAACGTGGTAAATCGATTGTTTACGGCAATAAAAACCCAAAATATTTATAGATAAAATCTCTTGGAGTTTAGATCGGAAGTGGCTGCAAGTTTTCTTATGTTTACTTGTGGCTCTGCCCATCACATTAGGAATACGGGCGTGATAATATGTATGTAAAATCTCCTAAAGTGTCACGTTTTTAAGTTATACGCTGTCAAAGATGTACTAGTGGCACCATTAATCACGAAAATGGAAAGCTATGATTTTCTAGAAATATCCGCGATATTTTCAAAATGGAGGAAAAATTTGCAGCTGGTGTACCAGGCGAGCATAACGAAAGGAGAGTGAGATTCGCAAACCTCACTCCACAAACATTCTGTTTCATTCGCTGCCTCGATGCCTAGGTAGTCTAAAAGAGAGGGATATACTTGGTGCCACGGGGAAGAGCATAAGTGTGCGGGCGATGCACACATCCTTGTATCTTTGCGAGGGATCACTTCCCTTCCCCACAGAAAATTATAAGCACTATTTAGGTAGGTACCTAGGTATTGTAAATGAGTGATTTTCTGTCCCTACCATGAGTTTTCTTTCACGCATTTCCTAAATTATACTCGCTTGTAACTGTTGTATTAAATATGTACTAAACCGTGAGGAAAGACGGAGCGACGAGAAATGTGTACCTAAGCTGCGTTAGGTACCTACGCCTAGGCGGCGTGGTACCAGGATAAAAAGTACCTAGCCTCTATTATATTCCAGCACACATACTATGTATACCTATTTAAAGTTTCATCTAAATCCGTTCAGGCGTTTAGACGTGATTAAATACATCCACACATTCTTACAAACTTATATATTATAATAGATGATCTAATATAAGTAAGATCTAATAAGCCGCAAGTGAGTAGGTACGTCTGTACGGTGAGTGAAAAGCTGTGATAAATAGTAATTTCAAAAACTAATACCCGACTACTGAAAAATTACGCTCTAAAAAGTATGAAACCAGAAAATATTTTCATCTGAAATTGTTATGTAATTACAAACTGTTCAATATTTATCGTCTATGAAATAACAAATAACGTAATAAGTAACATACATAAAATCACGCCTGTTTCCCATAGGGGTAGGCAGAGATCAAGGATCTCCATTTCCTACAATCCTGACATACCTACTTCTTACGATTCATTCACTGTCAGTCATTACATTCTTTATGCATGCTCGCCGGTTTAAAGTACCTACTCTTGACCTGGCCCCAGTGACGGATTAACCCTTAATCAAATTAAGTAATTGCTTAGGGCATCCCGTCTGAGGGGGCACCAGAAGAAGCACAAAAAAAATCCGTCCTTAGGGCATCACGTCTCACTCTCACGTCACCAAAAACCACACCAAAAAAAGTTTCTAGGACTAATTTGAAAATTCACGCGTTTTAAGTTAAAGATGATACAAGAAAGGCTCGATAATTTATCGATAATGTACATAGAGTCCGATATGTTAAAAACGTTAGACGTTAGTACTATCTGCGTGAATTTAATGCTCGGAAAAGCCGCAAGGCGCATTTCAATAAATAAATAAATTATGCTTTGGTTTTTATTGTTGTCGCACCTACTCCACTTCTAAAGTACCTACGTTACAACTTATCATCTTATTTTACAAAAAACTAATGTTTTTAGGCGGTAAAGGTTTAAAGGCCGATTCTAGTTGACACACGGATAGGGGGGCCCACAGGCGTGGATTGCTTAGGGCATCAAGTAGTCTTAATCCGTCACTGCCTGGCCCTTTTCCAAAACGTCGCCGATTTAGTCCAGTTACGTAGGTACGCCGAGGTCTTCCCCTTCCTAACGTTTGTTAGGTATGTATTTTAATTGAATCTGATACATTATATATTCATAGTGAGGTTCAGAGGATAGCCCTGGTCGTATTTTTTCTGTGCCCTGAATAGGCCTAGCTTATTAGCTAGGCATCAACCTACCTAATTAAACTAGCATGTTAAGTATGTGATAATTAGGACCAAAATCATTAAGTATGCCCATCGACAGAACCCCATGGAGGTTACCTACAAAATTAGACGACTGGCGTGGCAGGTCATTTGATTCTCGTAACGAAAGATTATGTTTGAATATTTTGCTTTATCTTCCGGGTCTGGCCCCCACCACACAGGGAATGCGCGGTCTGGACTAAATATGGATCATATATTATGCCCTGTAATCTCGATGGATGCATTATATATTATGCACTAATAGCGTCCATTTAGTCAGCGTAGCATTTACAGCGCCAGGAGGCAACTTGTGTCTACATACAAGTTGCCTCCTGACGCTTTAAAGATCATCTATATTTTATAATAATAATAATAATAACATTATTTCAGGCAACATTAGAAAAGTTACAGATGTTATAAACTTATTCTACGGCCCATAGAAATATATACCTTAAAACTAACATACATATGAAAAACACAAATTATAAACAAACTAATTTACACGATTGAACTGCGCCGTGCTACGCAATGTCTCGGGGTCTTGTAGGCGCCCGCGGAAGCGCCTGTACACGACCCCCTTCGGCCAAAACTCCGCATCCATGAAGGTCGATAGTCGAGCAGTCGGCACTCTCACCATAAATGATTTGAAGTTCACATTATGATGAGACGTCAACTGCACAACCCTCATGGTGAGATGGGTCTTCCTCTTCAAGTAGTCCACGACCTCCTCGGGCTTCACAGTGTGATGAACTCGGGACACGTAGAGCTGAGTCGTAGGAACCTCTGCTCGCAGCAAGTGCATGGTTTCGGTCGTCAGTGCAGCAGTCCCGCACTGATTTCGGCTCGTGGACTTCTTGGTTTTGGTTTGCCTTAGTAATTTAAGATAACCAGCATTACTACCAGGTACGTCTACTAGTTCTTTCGAACCAGTGTAGTGAAAGGATGTAAAGTGCGCCTCAAAGGCTCCTTTCGTTCAGTTGACACATGTTTTCGAACTTTTTAGGTTCTACGCCATGCCGGTTTCCTTGCGATGTTTGCTTCACTGTTTGAGAGTAATGGTATTAGGTACATATAGTGCACATATATTTTTCGAATAGAAAAAGACATTGGTGCACGACTGGATTTCAACCCACGACCTTAGGATCGCAAGGTGGGCCGCTGCCACTAGACCACCAGTGCTCTCTGTATGTTATTTCGATAGCGTTTTTCAATTTCTAACATGATATAGAATCTCAATGATTTTGAATAAAAAGAACGTTAAGTAGTTTGAATTGAATTTATTTTAATCGTATTTACAAGGTACTTAAGCACTCAAACAAAGGCCCTTAATACATTACGATGCTCGCAAGAGACGTGTGCCAGCCAATAGAATACGTATTCGCTACTCGAGGTTCGTACATCATGCTACTAGAAACTAAGAACATTTCATCATTACCATTTGCAGCACACACCGCTAGGACGTTTTTAATTATTCGTAGGAGACCGACACGACGGGTATCCCGGGACTGGTAGCAGACGCGTAGGATACTGGTAGCGAAGAGTGCGAATCACCATCAACTGTATGAGTTACTCTTCCGCGACTCATTTTCGAGACTCGCGTAGGATAGGTACTAGACGTCTGTAAGTATCGTAATTTAAGAAGGGCCTAATGCTGACAAAAGCAACTGAAACTATAGCAACAATTTCAACATTTATTTAAAAACAATCACTTATTTTGAAAACTTTAATATTTCAAACCACGTCAACTCTCCCCCGTATCATACATATTCCTTAAGCGTCGTAAAAGTTCACTCAAATTCAGTCCAGTCTTCGCGGATATACCCAAAACATTGACTTCCTTCTTCATCTCCTCAAAATTCTTCTTCGCCTCGGGAAGATCTATCTTATTGACAACTACACATGCCTGTCTGTTTGTAAGATTGATGTTATACTGTGTTAGTTCGTGTTTCAGCGTGTTGTATTGGTAAAAAGGGTCGTTGGTTCCATCCAATAGATAAATAAGGCCTCGGCATCTTTCTACGTGCTGCAGGAATTGTATACCTGTGAAAAAGTTGTTTTTATAGAATCCAAGTAGGTCCGACTTAGGTTATAAAACAAAGGTTTACTACACTAATAATTATAAAGGCGAAAGTATGTGTTTGTGTACTAAAACTGATTTTAACGAAATTTAGAATGTTTAGTTTAGGTTCTGGAATAAAATATTAGCTAATTTAATTTTCGAAAATAATTATTTCTTGGTTCGATTGAAAACTCTTTAAAAATGAACTTTAAAATGTATAATAAAACACATATTTTTATTTTTTCTGCATGTATTCCCAATATTTGTCATTAGTTCTTTTGAACCAGTGTGATGAAAGTGCTCCTCAGATAGGCATTGTGTGTAGTGTAGGCACTATGTTTTTAGGGTTCCGTAGGTACCCAAAGGGTGCCAACGGGTCCCTATTACTGAGCCTCCGCTGACCGTCCGTCTGTCAGCGGGCTGTAGTATCTCACAAAATAGGTAAAGTTGAAAGTTAAAAAAAATCTGTAAAAGGGAGGCCCATACAGGAAACTTTAGTGTGCGATTTCGACTCGCACTTGACCGGTTTTTGCCTCAATCCAGCAGAGAAGTGATAGAAGTTTATACACAAATATTATCACAAAATTTCGCATTCATAATTATTACTAGTGGGATGGCGTTCTGGTTTGAGTATTACCAAGCCCTCGATTTTTGTGTGAGCCTTCTATCAACCCGGGGAGGTCTGCAATTGCCACTTGTTCATAGTCATCGTACAGCACCATGCCTGCAATTAATATCATTATTAAGATGATAAGATAGGGATTTTATTTTAGGGTTCCGTACCCGAAGTGTACCAACGGGACCCTACTACCAAGCTTCCGCTGTCCGTCCGTCTGTCCACGTCTTGGGCACGCTTCCACCGTCTGATGAGCTGGATCAGGTGAGCTATCTATAATCCGTTTGCAACAGTCTTTAGATAGCCCGACTGTTTCTTTAGTATTTTGTAAATTATATTTGTATTAGTCCTAAGTTTATTTCTGTTAATAAATGAAAGCATAATAATATACATAAAATATAAACAATCATAAAACTTAAAAAGAAACAAATGTCATGTGGTGCCATGTAATTCTTCAGACAATCTATAAAATATATTTCAAAATGATCTAGAAACATTTTTACCGATGTGTGGTTTGAGTGTGGTGAAAGGGTAGGGTGCGACGGTGGGCCGAGCGCGGGTCAATGCCCTCAGCAAGGTGCTCTTGCCTGCATTGGGCATGCCCAGAAGCCCCACGTGGGCCATGGAGCGCACTTCCAACGTGTAGGTGTTGGACTCTCCTGAAGCACCGACTTCTGCTATTTCTGGGGCCTGACATCAGAAAATACCTTCAAATCAAGCTGATTGAACTGTAAGATTCCCTAATATGACTAGCTTCCACCCGCAGCTTCGCTCGCGTTGTACCAGGATAAAAAGTAGCAATGAAACTTAGAACATACATAGTAAGTGTGCTGGAATAACATTATATAGTAGATTATTTATACAGCTTTAGGAGGCAACTTTTCACCTGGGACGCTGTAGTGCCCGGGACGAATTCATCTCAGCTTAGCTTGGTCAATACTTGCGGAGCTGACTAAGCCGCGGGTTTCCTCACGATGTTTTCCTTCACCGTTCGAGAATACTGGTATACAAACAACACAAGCAAGTCCAAATATCTTTATTCATAAAAAAATGCACATTTACAATCAGTTTGGTATACCTACTAACATTTAGTGTGAAGGTGGAAGTTGTTTTAAGTTCACAAGTTTTTTAATATCAGGTTTAGTCACACTCAATGCGCATCTCACGTCATGCTCCACGTTCAGACGTGAGAGATTTTTTTCTTTCTATTCATCACATCTGTTACCCCCAAAGAATAGCTGTTTTACCCTCGCGGGGGTATTTCCCCCCATGTTCGGAACCAATGGTTTAAAATAGCCAGTGACGTGAGTACCTGTTCAGTGTCGGTGAGAAAGAATTTGTTCCCTCGTCCGCCACAACCGCCACGGGCCGCTACAAACATGACCCCTTCCTTGCTGAGGTCACCGACCACTCTGCCAGTGCTGTCTCTTACTATCGTACCTAGAACCACAATGTATACCTATCCACACACGGGCGTAGCCAGGGGGAGGGTTTTGGGGGTTCAAATCCCCCCCAAAAAGTTCAGATATTAACATTCATAGGATTAAAATAAGAACAGGCGTGCGGCATAGGTATCTCATTGATACTACCTATTACCTACATTAAATTATATAAGGGTTATTTTATGTACTTTTAGTCGTTTTATTTTCTATATACTAAAACCTAGCTACGCTCGTGTATCCACACAGTATACCTATAGCTGTTGTCTGCGACTTCGTACGCATGTAGTACATTATAGCCCATCACTAACATGACAGAGGAAAGTGGAAAGAAAAGAACGCCTTTGCCCTGTTGTGGAAAAATATAGCCTCATAATAAAAAAATTAAATAGCTGTTTTAATTAAAAAGTACTGCATGGTGTCTTGTTGAACAAGATTTGTTAAATGATAAAGTGTTTGTAGGGCAATAATTAACTATATTCCAAACGGTTGATGGATGAGCTGTTGATGATAATGATGGCGAGAACGCGCGTCCTTGGTGGCTGAATGCGAACTGATTACAACTGATAAATTGAATAAAATGAAATGTTGGTAATGATTGAATGCTAACCGCGGAAGATGCACGGCTGCTTACCGTACAAAACGAAACTAAGGCCTTTTACTATTATAGTAGATGATTTATACAGTGTTATATACAACTTTACCTTCACAGATGGGATGCTGTAGTGCCCGGGATGAATTAAGATGGAGTAAGCTTGCCCAGCACCTATTCCATCCCCTCAGCTTAGTCGGCCTTGTCCACAGGAAAGACATGGTCAATACGTATAGAGCTGACAAAGCCTCACAATGTTTTCCTTCACCGTTTGAGAGTACTGGTATAGCGCATATACATTTTTCGCACAGAAAAATCCATTGGTACACAACCGGATTTGAACCCACGACCTTAGGATCGGAAGGCGGTGTCACTACCAACTATACCACCAGTGCTCTCTTACCGTCCAATTACATTTATAATTATATCTTACCTAGAGGAACGGGAACCATAACATGTGATGCATTCTTGCCCGTACAGTCTTTGTTGAACCCTCGTTCACCATGCTTAGCCTGGATCACTGATCTGCAGTGGTTCAAACTCTTCACTGTGTGAGCTGCCTGCAAGTTTAACAAGAGCACCTTAAAGAGGAAGTATACATACCCATGATGTGCCTATGTAGTAATACTATTGTGGCAAAGCACTAAGGAATGCCTAAGGAGTAGCATAGGATCATATTTATAAACAAGACATTTATTTACAAGTTGTATAGTTGGCACAAATAAAATCTCAAAAGAAAAAACAAAATTAATAAAAGAAGGCTAATATTCTGCAGAAGAATAATATTCTGCAAATATTTCTTCCGGGCCTGGGTGTTGTAGTATTATGTTTTGAGTATGTATTTATAAAAAAATAATTAAGTATTCTATCAGCCATCTGGTGCGCATAGTACAAGCTTTGCTTAGTTTGGGGCTAGATGCAGGGTGCTATGTGAAATGTCCACAAATATTTATTTATTTAATTGTGATTGTGATCAGCAGTTAAAAGATCACTAATGAGCACTATGTAGTAGTACTAACTATACTGTTCTGTAGCTAGAATCAACGGGATCTATGCCCGGTTTCAATATTATACTAACATAAGATGGATCAATAGCAACATTATTTTTCTGTAAAAAAATGTATGGCGCCATTCAACAGTTACCTAAGTAGGTAAGTAAGTTCATATGAGCTGGTGGCCAACTCTTGTGACGGAGTTTTTAGGCCGCCTAAAGGCCTCTTATTCAACAGTTAACAACGTTGCTATGGTAGTGAAAGATTCGTCGCCCGTTGGTAAAATATTAGAACTAGGCATTATCAAACCATAACCTAAAAGTTTGTACCTGAAAAATAATGTGTCCTCCATTTCCCCCATCTCCTCCGTCGGGCCCAGCATTTTCCTTGCACCAGACACTAAGGAAAGAAATGCACCCATCACCACCATTGCCGGCCACAGCCCTAATCCTACAGGTATCTACGTAATATTGAACCGAATCTCGACTTGATTTCGCCTTCAAACTACGCAGAGCCTTCGGCGTGTAATCGCAGTAGGAACGGTAAGTAGGCAGATATGCAGCGGTTTTTAACGATTTGATTATATTTACTAGACGCATTTTAGGAAAATTTACGCAATTATAAATCTGGTCTACGGTATGGTACCTAATGCAAAACAATAACAAACCACTGACTGTCATTTATAATCTTGTCTGTCAATGTCTAATTAATAGTTGCCAATCCTGACAGTTGCGCGGGGTGTCCGACCACAGATGACGCAATCTTAAAATCTGTCATGGAAAAATCTGGAAAAATACGGCGGCGTATGTACCTACTACCTACACTTCAAAACTCGTAGATACCGAGGTACTCTCTCCCTCTTAATCCTCTCGCCTCGTGCGTAGGAAACAGTACCTACCTACTTGTTTTGTTCCTTTGTTTTTAGGGTTCCAAATCAAAATGGTAGAACGGCACAGGTGCGACTTCATCAGTGGGTACGTCTGTCATAGCTAATTTAGCTGTAAGAGACCTACTTCAAATCTAATTTTAATAAATGCGATGAAGGAGATGTTGAGCTTTTATAGGAAGTTACCTACGCAGTCAAGTGGGATATCATTAAAAGGGTTTGATTTGCCAATTCTTTAACATTGTTCCCATTTTCTTGGGTTAGTTTTTCATATAATATATTTTTAATATATGATCAAAAACTCTCAAACCACCGTTTAATTCTAAAATAAGCGGTGATATTAATCACATTTGAACGGAATTTGTTTTGTAAGTTTTCCTTTTACTCATTTTTACCCAGTTATAACTAAGCAAAATTTATTTTATGACGAGACCTACGTTTGGACGCAAAACTCAGACTTAGCTTCCCAGACTCCTTGGTACGGCCTGTACATCGTCGTATCCTACGAATAAGGGCACAATTGCAAAACAACAACTTTACAGGAGACGGTTTTTTTCTTATTAGGTATTTCGATGAGTTTTAAACTTTTTAATTACCTAAATTATTTTTCGTTATTTGTTTTCATAACATTTTATTTACCATTCCTAGTATTTTTTTTTATTATAACACCACGTTTTCCTCACTTTTGTCGCTTAGGACCTTTTGGTTATAGGTATACGCTAACCTAAACGCTTTGGTGACCATGTTCGCCCGGAGATGGCGGGGTGCTGATAGATAGATAGATAGAAAATTCTTTATTGCACAAGATAAACATGTACATAGGCGAACTTAATGCTAATTAACATTTTCTTCCAGCTAACCTTTGTGTAGATTGAAGAAAAAACGGAGTTAGTGCTTTGTAGAAAAGTTACAAGAAAAATAATTATTATACACTAGCTGTGCCCCGCGGTTTCACCCACGTTTTTCTCGTCAACAAATATATTTCGAAAAAGATTATTACAGGATTTTATGTTGATAAAAAACTCTATGGCCCATAACTCATTAATAGGTACCTACCAACTCTTAACATCTTACACACGTGATAACTTTTAAACGAAATATCCGATTGAGATGAAACAAAAAGTATTTTACTTCTACATAAATACTCTTGATAACATAATGCTTAATTTCGATAAAGATTAATATTACGATACATATTTAACGTAGTTTTTTCTTCTTCAGACGATTTAATAATTATTTTGAACACAAAATCGGTTACTGTGATTAAACCATGATAGCTAGCAATAGATGCGTTGTCGTCAGACATACAGGAGGAATCACCCTGGTGCATGCTGTTTGGCGACGACATTGTGCTTGTCGGAGATGATGCGCTTGAGGTCCAGGGCAGACTGGAAAAATGGCAAGAGAAAGTGGAGAGTGTCGGACTGAAAATCAGCAGAACAAAATCTGAGCACCTGTTCTGCGATTTCGGGGGTATATCCAGTTTCTCCCCTATTGCCTTAAATGGAGTATCCCTTCCAGTCTGCTCCGACTTCCGATACCTCGGCTCATAAATCCAGAACGACGGCTATGTAGACCGGGATTGAGAAAAATAGAATAATGCGGGATGGATGAAATGGCAAAAGGTCACGGGGACAACTAGCGACCCCAGAATGCCCCTTAAAATTAAGGGGAAAATTTACAAATCAGTCGTGAAATCTGTCGTATTGTATGGATGGGCAACTAAAGGGAAAAAAGATTGCATGCACCAGAAATGAGAATGTTGACATGGATGTGTGGAGTGACGAGAATGGACAATATAAGGAATGAGTATATCAGAGGAAGTTTGAATGTAGCGCCTGTGACAGAGAAGTTGAGGAGTAATAGGTTAGCATGGTATGGGCATGTCATGAGGAGGGATGAATATCATGTGACAAGAAGAATGATAAATATAAATGTGGATGGATACAAGGGTAGAGGTAGACCGAAAAAGAGATGGATGGATTGCGTGAAAGATGACATGAGTAAGAAAGGAGTGGACTCTCTCTGCTGGACTGGGAGTAAAGAAAAAACATAGAATGCGTCCAGCAATGCTTCTCTCCCCGAGCACGCCGTAAAAGTCGACTAAGGGATAGTATCCTCCAACATGATGAGATACAATAAGCAAGTATTCCCAAGGAGGGTTGACGTCAGGCAGGTGGCCAGTCATAAAACACTTTAGCCAAAACTCTTACAGCATGATCCAAGGATCACGCTGTGCCGACCCCGCATAGAGTGGGATGAGGGCAGGAAGATGATGATGATGACTTAGTAACTCATTATAATGCTAGTCATCATCATAAGATAAAATAGATAGGAAAGGAATTATAGTACCAAGTATTAATAGGTGGCACCTACTAAGTCAACATGACGTATGGAACAGTGCGATCAAAGGTTTAATTCCATGAAAAGTTGTTTATATTGATGAGTACCTTCACCTTCCAATGTTTTCGGGAGTAGTCTTTTTACAACCTGTACTTATATTATGTGCTTATGTAATAAATCGATAGGCTAATGAAGGAAGTTACACTAGAAAACTTAAAAAATCTAGTTTATTTCCGATTAGGTTTGATAAAATGCAACTTTCAATATTCACAATAATACGCAGCACACGCATGTCCACACTTCACGGTAATCTCCGAAGAACAAAGCGCCAGTTGCGTGCCCCAAATATAAAACTTTAATAACTTATTGATTTAAATTTATTTTTGAACTTTTTTCGAACTGATTAGATGTAAATGATAGTGAATATTTCAAAAATGCAATAAAAATAAAAAGTCCCAATGGCGTTTGTGCCCTTATTCGTAGGATACGACGACAAGGGGGGCTGGGTAGGCTTACCCCACGCCATTGTTGCGACACCGTTCTGCGCATGCGAAAATTTTTCAAATCAATCGATGTTCTGAGCCCCGCCCGAGCGCTCTAGGGCTCAGTCCGGTGCTCAGTCGCGTCCTGAACTTCCACCCGTACACTTCTGTATTCGGGAGCTCTGGAATAAATCATTTTGTCTCAATAAACCAAAGTACTAAACCTACTTAGTCGCGCTTAAGTTCAGTGATTATTAGTTTGAGAAGCCGCCTTTGCCGCAACTCGGAGGTCAAAAGGAAATAAGATGACTTCACCTGATCAAATGTAAGAATAAAATTAATGACTAAACGACAACAATCATCATTATCCGCCGACTTTTTTCGTTGCTGGACGTAGACCACTCCCTTTGTGCCAATTCAATTCTTTATTAATTATTATCTCTAACATGACTGTTTGTTAACTAATGCTTTTTATACTGCTTTATATTATTTTATACTAATGCATATTAATTTAAGTTAGGTTCACCATATCCATTTCGGGACTTTTAATTAGAAGTGGCTGCAAGTTTTCTTATGATTACTTGTGGCTCTGCCCACACCCTATTAGGGATACGGGCATGATAATAAAAACAAATGTTTCAGGTTTTATTATGAAAGATCATTATATAAAACATATTTTCTGTAGTCCACAGGTTTGGGGAGAACTGATAATAGAAGGAGAGGATAGCAACAAACCTGCAAAGGTGTCGCTACCCAATGGAAAAGATGACAGTGAAGTCAAAAGTGGTGAAGACGAAGGTGATAGTGGTGGGAGTGGTGAAAGCGCTGATGGCGGATTTGAAATGTTTGGCTTTCGCATTGTAGAAGAAGATGGAATTTTTAAAGGTGAAGTTGGGAGTGGTGAAGCCAAAGATGGCAATTTTGAAGGCTTGAGGGTTGCAATCACTGTCCAATCACTAGCTCCTTGCGAAGATAACAGTTGCGAATCTGGATTTATTGAATTTGTTGAATTTGGCAAAGATGACGGCCTTGAAGGAAGAGGTGGGATCGGTGAAGGTGGAGAGGAAAGCTCCGTAGGCGAAAATTTGAATGGCGAAAATGAAGACGGGGTGGGGGAAGGTAGTGATGACCAAGATGACGTCTTTGAAGGAAAAGGTGGGATCGGTGAAGGTGGAGCGGGAAGTTCTGACGGCAAAAATTTGAATGGCGAAAATGAAGACGGGATGGGGGAAGGTGGTGATGACAAAGATGACGGCTTTGAAGGAAATGGTGGGATCGGTGAAGGTGGAGTGGGAAGTTCTGACGGCGAAAATTTTAATGGCGAAAATGAAGACGGGATGGGGGAAGGTGGTGATGACAAAGATGACGGCTTTGAAGGAAAAGGTGGGATCGGTGAAGGTGGAGCGGGAAGTTCTGACGGCGAAAATTTGAATGGCGAAAATGAAGACGGGGTGGGGGAAGGTAGTGATGACCAAGATGACGGCTTTGAAGGAAAAGGTGGGATCGGTGAAGGTGGAGCGGGAAGTTCTGACGGCGAAAATTTGAATGGCGAAAATGAAGACGGGGTGGGGGAAGGTAGTGATGACCAAGATGACGTCTTTGAAGGAAAAGGTGGGATCGGTGAAGGTGGAGCGGGAAGTTCTGACGGCGAAAATTTGAATGGCAAAAATGAAGACGGGATGGGGGGAGGTGGTGATGGGAAAGATGACGGCTTTGAAGGAAAAGGTGGGATCGGTGAAGGTGGAGAGGGAAGTTTTGATTTGAGTGGAAAAATTGAAGATTTGATTGGGGAAGGTAAGGGAGGGAGAGGGGAAGGCGAAGAAGGAAGTGGGGACGGCGAAGGTAGTGCTGATAACGATCAAGAATGGAATGATGTAGTCTTAGCTGGGATTCGTGAACTACTGAATAAACCTGATGATAATGATGAGGATAACATATTCGATGACATATGTCATCCTGACGGGGAATACTATCATTCTTTCGGTGAAGGCTTTTATCCTTACGAGGGAAGGGATGAAGACTCAGATGAGGAGAGAAATCTGCAAGTCCACTTTTTACCTGAGACTTCCGATTCAACCGATTCGGCCGAACCAATTCTGGTGATGCCGCATTATAATAACTTAAATGAAGGAGGGGCCATGCCTCAGGTAAGTTGGTCATTTCTATATGAATACATACAGAACAGGCTTTCATTCAGTTGTGTCGTTTGTTTGTTTGAACCAAATCCTTAAACTGAATTAGCTAAAAATTCATTTTCAAGTTCAGTGTTTAGCATACTTAAGTATTTAGCTCATTTCAATCAGCTCGCCTATATACCTATGCACTACTTATTAATTTGTTAATATTGTGAATGAATGAATGAAAATTCTTTATTGCACACTTTACAATTATTAATAAATTTGATAACTAATAAAAAATTAAGTATAATGTACAACGGGCGGTCTTATCGATAATCCAGACAACCTCTGTTGTGTGTACGTGTGAGCCTGAGTTCCAATCGCATATTTTTTCCCATGCATTTTGCATTTTGTCCTCTTCTTCTTGTAGTGTTGACAACTGAGTTGGCAGACATCTTCTAAAATTTTCTTTATCTAGGTCTAGCCTAAAATTATTTTCCACCTTCTTACCTTGTCCTGAGAAAATATAATCAATAAATTCTTCGGGACTTAGATAATCCTCTTTTTGAAATCAGCTTTCTCTTTCAGGAACAGTTTCCCGAGTTGGACGATGATAATGAGGACGATAATAATTTTGAGTATGGATTTATCCCGTACCAGCACAATCTGGAACTGGAGGACGAAGCAGTGATAGGACTGGAGTTCCAGGGAATTCCTGGGTTCTTTCTCCCTCTCGACCCATTCGTCCCAATCCAGCCCTACCCTACCAGCCGAGGCCTCTAAGCTCAAATATCTTGTAAAAGCTTGTAAAACATCTAGAATCCAACTTTGGGGACGTGTCACTTTGATTCGAGAACAATGGCGTCCTAGACATTGTGACACATTTCACCATTTCTAAGAATTCCCTTGGATTCTACGCACTGGTTTAATCTAGAACTGAAGGTATGTTCCATTAACGTACCTTACCCTGCATTTGCGACTACTTGCAACTCTGTATAAAATCGTAAGGTTTTTTTTACTTATGGAAGCAGAATTGGAGGAAAAACTACATAAACAATTTTGAGGTAAAACAAAAAACTACAGGGGCAGATTTTTATTTTCGATGCCTGTAGGTCTTGAGCTTTCTCAGCCTTGGTAAGGGAGTCCCCAAACCGCACGGAGGCTTCTGCCAAAATTCTACAGGGGTTGGATTTTTGGAATTATTTAACCTAATTGTTAGGTCAGAAAGGTATTTTGAGGCTGTTTAAAAATTTGGAAAATTTCATCCGTCTATTTAGGGCCTAAGTCTCCGCACTGGAAAGCTAGATGGTCATTTTTGGTATTTGTTTATTGGGTCATTGAAAATGTTCAGGATGTGATTGACAATTAAAAAAATATATTAACAAGTATTTATTTAAAAGAAATTAAAAAACCTGTCTGCGTAGAATTTAGGTAGCAATTATACTAATTATTATTTGCCCTAATAGATTTTTTGACGCACGATTAATTAGTGATGATGAGTTTGTACAATTTTAGTCTTATGTCTTGTCTTAGTTAATTAAAAATGGCTTCTTATTTAATTCTTCATCATTTAAAGGCGCCATATTGGATTTTTTACACTTTGGTGTCAAAAGTGTCATAGGTCTATAACACTCTCGTTATCTGGACAAATCTAACGACGACACATCACTTGTCAAAATCCGTCCAGCCCTTTCGGCTACAGAGACAGCCAAAAGAATAAATTAAAAATGGTTTCTTACAGCCGCCATAATGGATTTTTTGACACTTTATATAGCCTATGATACATACTCGTCAATCCAGACAAATCTAACGACATCTCATTTGTCACATCACACATAACGAACACATTTTGATACACTTTTTGATCGTTGTGATGTGGTGGCATACAAACCGTATAGCATATCCAACACTTTTGACCACTGTCTAGGTCCTATTTGTATTTACATTACTCTATTCATGTATACAACGTTGTCAAAATTATTAAAACATGTTCTTAAAAGCATCTTGAATCTATATACACAAGTAGTATCTCTATAAAGTATTGGTCGTATATAAGTCGTGGTATTAAGACTTGGTTGGAGAAGGTGGTTTTTTTTTTGAAAGGAAACTAACTATAAAATACAATAAATTGGTAAAAACATATTGTTAATGCAGCAAAGTTCAAAGGCTTCATTGAAACACATACCGACACTTTGGCAAGTCCATGCGTCATTTGTAAACATCGTTAAAGTCTACTCGTGTCATTAGTTATTTCGAACCGGTGTGGTAAAGGATTAAGGAGCGCTTCAAAGGCTCTTTTCGTGCGCTATAAACATCTCACAGATTGGGTCCTGGATTAAAGCCTCTACGCTACCAGAAATGTTCTACCTTCAAACGGGCCAAGGCAATGGCAGGGCATAAAGTTTCTAAGCCCTTTCTTGTGAGATGGTTAAAAGCCCGATTATAAATTAGATATTATTCATTACTAAATATTAAGTATTCCGTAGTTCTTGTAAACTGGTATTAACATTTTTGTAAGTACAGGTACTATTACCAATTTTCCCAACTCAATGTTAACTCTTATTGCTTAAGGTTTTTTATCAATATATCGTCACTGGAAAGGCAAAATTACGTAAGCGCCAAAATAGGCATATTGAGTTATTATCCTAAAATAGCAGTCCAAATACAATAATGTGAATTGCTGGACATAGAAAATGAAAAAATCTTACGTTGACGTCATCAAAATTCGATAATTAGGTAAAAAGTTATGATTAAAAAACGAACAAAAATGAACTTTAAACGGCTTTTTCTCGATTGGCGCTTACGTAAATTTGCCTTTCCAGTGACGATATATAAAAAAATGTTTTAGTAAAAAGAGCAGTTGACCAAAATCCTCACTAAAATATTTGCTAGCGCTGAAAATAATGCTTGTTCATTTTCTTTTCACATGCACTTGGCTGCTTACAGTGCAGTGTCGACATTTGGAATAGAATAGGAAGAGTTTATTGCATAATAAACGTTACATAACACTAAAAAAATACACTTAAATTTATTTATAAATACAAAGCAGGCATTTGTTTTATTTTTATCTATTCGTAATTAATTGATAAACAACAGAAACACACAGTTTAAATTTGAAACCGTTAAACTCCTAGTTAATGATTTTAAAAGTTTCGTTTCGTTTAAATAATTTCGTAGAGTTAATTTCAAACTTTAAATTATTGAAAAAACTATTGACATGACTAGTCAATAGTGGTAAGCACCTTAAAATAAGAAAATTATAATTTTCATAAAAAACTGGGTATAAGTATTTTATTCAAATCATTATAAAAGTATCAAAAAAGTTCAATTGTTAATTCTCTTACTTTTCTATATTGTTATATTACTCGCATTTATTAATCTATATTTAAAAAGTCACTATTAGGTAAAAGCTCTGTAGAGCGTCGTTAAAAGTGAGTATCTTAAAACAAAAGTTATAGATTAGTTTACTAAAACATTACTAAACAAACTAAGCCGAACAGAGCACCCAGTGCATGTGAAAAGGCACGAACCAAGCGAATGTATCACCATAAATAAATAGTGTAGCCACGCTGATGCGATTATGCGAACTTTCAGAGCTAACAATCTAACCTCAAATATCAACATCAAAAACTCGATGAACTTTTGAAAATTCGATGTTTAAAATTCATTGTTCATTTTGACGCACATCCAACACAATTAAATAGTTTTAAAACTATCTTAAGTGCGGATTTAAAATTATTTATTTGCAAATAAATTGTACGTATTCTATGTGCAAAAAGAAAATAACAAGCCATACTTGTCTTGTTATTGTTTTTATTAGGTACCTATATAAACATAGTTTTAAGTGTAAATGTCGTCTGCTTTTGATGTTGTTAAGATTCGGATGGTACTGGAGGTCTAGAGTTTTCGACCAACAATGTTGTAAAACAGTGTTTTAGATGGAGCTGTAGACGAGCAAACGCATGCAATGATCATGCGTTATGAAATAGACAAGTCCTATATAAATATCGTAGAAACGGACAATCATCTTTTTTAGTGATCCATATTGTAATGTAGTCTGATGATTATGTCTATTCCCTGAAAATGAGATCAATGGACGCCTATTTTTTTCACTCCCACTTCTTGTTCCAGACCCACCTAACCGATTAATATTATACTTATATAAAATAAAATAAATATTTATTAAATTATTGATTACATCATGATGAATTCGTAACAATTCGTATCAATAAAATGAATACAATTATAATATTAAAAAGGTAAATTGTATTAGTTACAGAAAAAATAAATATTTTGTTTTTATTGTTGAAAATGAACATTTTAGTTTTTAGAGTTCCTATGTATCGGCAGGTGTTTTTAAGCTAGATTTTAAAGACCAGATCACAATTTCTTTATTAAATCATAATACGCAGCTTGATGCACCATCAAAAAAAGACAAAACTGGTAATTGGACATCTTCCGCTAGTAATATCTGGGTACATTTAGATAGCAAAATATTCATATTCCGATTCTGATTGATAACATTGTAATCTGGTCTCATCTATTTTGTATCTTGACATGCACATGGTCATAACCTGGCTGTAGTTTACAGCTAGCTTGCGTTTGACATCAGAAATCATTGACATTTTTCTTTAAAAAATAGTGGTTTACCTAACTATCCTAAAAATTCCATTGAGACAGTAACCATATGCATGTTGAAAGTCTCGGTAGAGATAAGAGCGCCATAATAAAATTTAATGTATATGCCTGCGAATATTTATATAATATAACCATAATATTATAACATACTAGTATTATATATGCTTCGCCGACGCCACATAAAGTGGGTTATGGCCAAAAGATGTTATGATAAATGTAGTAATTATGGGACTAATGTGTAGTAAGTGTGTGTAACGCAACTATGTATGTAATCAGTATCGAGGTTTACAAACCAATTATAATTAAATGTAATTTTTCTTCTCATTAACGAGTTTCATTTATTGACGTTCTTGTCTTCTTGGTAGGACATTTTAATAGGTAAACCAAAAAAACCAAAGAAACCAAAAAAAGAAAGAAAATCATCTTATTAATTATATCTCTGAACTCTACGTTACTGAATGACATATATTATCGGACAGCCTAAACCATGTCCAAGGAGCATGAAACTTGAAGAGTACATTCCAGAAAATACGTTTTAAATACCTACTAAAAACAAAACCGACTTCAAAGAAAAATAAATTAAAACTCCTTGACTAACCTATATAAACTAACATGTAGTTGGCGTTTACTTCAAATGTGAGGACGCCAGTCGACATAGACACTCGAATAAAATTTAGTAAGAAAAAATTAGGTAAGTTGTCATTTTTAAATTTTATTGTACGGAATTTAAATAATTCTTGAAAGGTATGCAATACAGATACAGAAAAAAACGTACAGTTGAATTGAGAGCCTCCTCCTTTTTTATGTCGGTTAAAAATAAAACGAATCGAAAAAGGATTTAATGAAATAATATTTCTGAAAGCTACCCTACAATTCTTTAATAACCAAAACAACCTTTTCCATTTCCTAACGATTCTTTACGAGATCTTCTTCTCGTGTCACTAGTTCTCTCGACCCAGTGTGGTGAAAGGATTAAGAGTACGCCTTAAAGGCTCCTTTCGTGCACTTTAGTAGATAAAAAAATAATGCTTTGTGCAAAGTAGTAAATAGTACTAAAGTGCACGAAAGGAGCCTTTAAGGCGTAGAAAATATTATGTTCTTAATCTGTTTTATTTTTCTATCTGTAGGCGAACTTAGATAGAAACTGAGTTTATTTTCATTTTTAGAGTTCCATACCCGAAGGGTGTTAACGGGACCCTATTACTAAACCACCGCTGTCCGCCGTCCGTCCGTTCGTGCGTCCGTCTGTCTGTCAGCGGGCTGTATCCCATGAACCGTAATAGGTAGAGTTGAAACTTTCACAGATTGTGTATTTCTATTGCCGTTATAACAACAAATAACAAAAATAAAATAAAATAAAAATTAGACTAGAGACGAATAAAGATTAGAAAACATAAGAGGACCTCATACTCACTACTTCTCTGTTGGACTGGGAGTAAAAAAAACATAGAATGCATCCAGCTGCTTCTCTTCCCGAGCATGTCGTAAAAGTCGACTAAGGGATTGTATCCTCCAACATGATGAGATACAAATAAGCAAGTATTCCCAAGGAGGGTTGACGTCAGACAGGCGGCCGGTCATAAAACACCTTAGCCAAAACTCTTACAGCATGATCCAAGGTTCATGCTGTACCGACCCCACATAGAGTGGGATAAGGGCAGGAAGACGATGAAGAGGGCCTCATACAAGAATTTTTTTTGATAATGGCTTTAGTTCTCGTTAACAGTACTAACAGCAATTGCGCAAGCTAGCGACTTATTAGAACAGATGTTATCTGGCCTAGCTCGTATGAACTTAGGTACGTACTTTTACCACCAAGTATTATTTTAGGTGAAAGGCGACAACTTGACTATGCAGCCGGAAGACCACAAAGGAACAAGTGCCAAATGAGTACTAATGTAAGTACTTAGTGCATTAGACTTGTGGCATGATACTGGCAACCTCTTTCAAAAAAAAACTTAAGTAAAATCGCCCACAGGAAACGGCAAGTTGTTACTTCAAGGGGGTTTTGATTTTTACGGGAAATGTGTCTGACCTTCAGTGATAAAATTTATATGGGACCATTTCAGAACCATTATCTTTAAACCCGCCAAATAATTATCAAAATCAATTTACAACTGGTGGAAATATAGTGAGTCATACACGCAAAAAAATAATATTTATAGGTACCAATCAAATTGAAAAATGTTTTTTTGTCTCAAGGCTCTTTTCAAATATTGCATTTAACATTATGTACAGTTTTTGTTGTTAGTAGAGACAGATTCACGAAAAAAGTTCCGTCGAAACGGCGTTCTAGTTTAAGTATAATAGCCATTGCATTTTTTAGTTCCTTTTTACGCAGGACGTCGTTCGTGAAATGGAGTCTGGTATCACATGTTGTGACAGGGTGTTTTGTTTAGCTCATATTTACAGACTAAAAAACTAATCTGTCTGGCCGCAATTGGTCAACTGAAGTTATACAGGGTGGGTAATTATCTCTGGGGGTAGGTAAAAAACGAAATCTACAAAGACACGTACTATGATGCTAGTGATGACTTGGAACGATATTTGGAAAATATTCTAAACGGAATCAATAATAAATAAATAAATATCTGCGGACTTTTCACACAACACCATCTAGCTATTGTACTATGGGCACCAGATGGCTGATAGAATACTTATACACTATATTTTTCTAAATACATATTCGTACTTATAATACATAATACAACAGCCAGACCCCGAAGAAATATTTGCAGAACATACAAACATTTCTCCCATTGTGGGAATCAAACCCGCGCCTCTTGCGTCTCAGCCGAGCACTCGCCCGCCACGCCACCGAGATCGTCCTACTAATAATATAGTAATGCTGAATGCAGTACAATCCTTGAGACGTAAAATCCAGCTATGTATTGAAAACAATGGCCATCATTTTGAACAATAATTCAGTTAAGGTTTAATAGGTACGAGTAGATATATCTTAGGACTTTAAATCGGAAGTAGCAGCAAGTTTTCTTATGTTTACTTGTCCCACTCTATTAGGAATACGGGTGTGATAATATTGTTACGGGAGTGGGTACGGGATTGGAAGGAAACGACTGGTCTTCTGAGATGACGTTTATTGAAGACACCACACACTGATGTAGCGTTCACAGGGTGCTCGTCTCCGATGTTAGTCCTCACTCACGTAGAGTCCACGTAGTCCTACTCCACGGAAGTAGAGACCACGTAGTCCTCACAGAATTGACGTAGTCCTCTCACGGCACTCACTTCACTGCACTTGACTTTCACTTCACTTTTCTTTTTCTTCCAGTTTCTTCCAGTTCGCTGGACTAGACCAAACTGCCGGCTGCTCGGCTCGTGTCGCCTTTTATTCGTTTAACTGCGATAGTCTTTTCTGTTCTTTTATTTAATTTTAGAACTTCTTCCAAATATTTCAATTCATATTTGGAACATCCTTAGAACATTCCGAAAATTTTCTAACAAAAACTTTTTAGAGCGCTTTCTCATTTGACGCGCGTGACGTTGACAGCTCAGGCGTCACACTACCCCCCTCTAAAACGTGCTCGTCCCGAGCATTGTTGGACCCGTGATATAAGTCTAATCTATCCACATGGACTATCTTTGCAGGACTTCTGCTTGACCTTCGTATCCTGTAAGTTATGTCGTTAATTCTAGTAACCACCGTGTAAGGTCCTTCCCAGCTCGGATGCAACTTTGGGGATTTCCCTTCACGTCGAATGGGGTTATGAAGCCATACGGAAGTTCCTTCTTCAAATAGTCTTGTGTTAGAACTTCTGTCATAGCGTGTCTTCATGCGTTCTCCAGCTTGTAAATTTTCTTTCCACATATGCTCATGTACTTCTTCCATCTTCCTCCTCAGCTCGTTTGTATATTCTGTCACACATCTTGGTGTTCCAGGAGGACATCCTATTTTATTTTATAATTAATTAAGCTTACAGAATTATAATAATAGAAAATATGTATTATGTAACCTTAAAAAAAGTTGCGTAATAAAGGAAGGCCAATTAAAAGTTTTCACAAATAAAGTAGAAGAGTATAGATTATAAACATAAACAGGTAAAGTAGACGACACTAGGAAAATATAAAATAGCAATAAACAAAAAGAAAAATTCACAACACACACTCACACACAGATGATATCAGTTGAGTGCCTAATCTTTTTTTTTTTAACCGAAATAGGTTTGCGTTTGACCACACTCTACCTGATGTTAAGTAACAGTGTGGTCTAAGATGGAGCACGCTTACCTAGAAGAAACCTATTGACTCTCGATTTAAAGACACCCATATTATACTTTTCAGGAAATACAGACCCCGGCAGAGTTCCACATTTTTGCAGTTCATATAAAGAATGTGGGTGGACTCAAAGCGCTTAGTACGAACATTTGGAATGTCAACCATGTACACAAGAAGAATCTATCACTAAGTAAGCGTTTAAGCTTACTTGTTTTGGTGTTAAACAAATCAACCTCTTTATATACCTTAGCCAACGAATTAAACGAGGTACTAGCTCTCACAATAAATGAGTTATGCCTATAATTAGTGTTAACTGTCGGAACATATAGGATATTTGGGTTCCTGAATCTCTCAACCCTAATTGCTCCAGGAGCTCTGTTCAATCTACGGTACCGTTTGCTATGTTAAGAAGATAAGCCAAATCAGCTATTTACCTACGAATGGACAGAGGGAGGAAATTAAATTTACGACATTTACGTTCCCCCTTCGTGTGTTTGGAGGGCTGGATCTCCTTGATGTTCCGCAACACGCGGAACATCAGGGTGAGTGGACAGCGCGGGTGGAGAGTCTTTCTCGCAGCGTCACAGGCATTTTACCTTCCAATCCCACTTCTGACACCAAATGTTACGGGAGTGGGTACGGGATTGGAAGGAAACGACTGATCTTCTGAGATGACGTTTATTGAAGACGAAGATGAAGTTTATGTTTCATAGTAATATTTACTGCTTATGATCTACACAATCGATAGAAATAATGTAAGCTTTACCAAACGACCGGGTTCGATTTCCGAACTGAGTAAAGGTTTTTCATTTAAATCTATGTATGCAGTTTTCCTTGTTACTAAAATCGATGACATGGTTAAGAACTGACTGATATTCGTATGTCTTATAGTTTCAGACTTTCCCATAGTGACCGACCTAAAGGTTTCGTCCTGTATATAGGAAAACCAACAGCTAAAGTAACAAATTAAATACACTTATAAAAAAACAGAAAGCCAATTATAGGTTTTCACACGTGTTTCACATTTTACGACATAACACAGTCATGAACAATTACGCTAAAGAAAAAATATTAAAGGATGAATAAATGACTATACTGTCTGTCCGTTCGTCCGTCCATCTGTCAGAAGGCTGTATCTAATGAACCGTTATTTTCGAAAGTTGAAATTTTCACCGAATGTGTAAGTATGTATTTCTATTGTCGCTATAACAACAAAAAATAAGAGCAAGTAAAAAAAAGAGGCCCCCATAATTGAAACATACAGAAAGCGTCATCAACTTGTTTAGGGGAGATCCCCTAAAGTTTAAATTTAAAGCTGATGTGTAGGATACAATATCAACATGCTATGCCTCAACGACTCAAATTAGTAAAATCTCATACAAAAAAATATCTTAGATTTGGTTTAAACCAGCTATCCACCCACGCCAGTATTAGCATGATACGGAACTCTTTGTGTACGAAATCGACTCGCACTTGACTGGTTTTTATTGAAAACTAGCGACGCGCCCCGGCTTCGCACGGGTGCAATTCTGATTTTTTTTTCTGATTTTTTTTCGGGATAAAAAGTATCTTATGTCCGTCTCCTGGCTCTAAGCTACCTCCCTACCAATTTTCACCCAAATCTGTTCTGCCGTTCTTGAGTTATAAGTGGTGTAACTAACACGACTTTCTTTTATATATATATATATATAGATATGCTTGATTTGTCTTACTCACGTATACTCGCCCCTGTCTGATTAGTTACAACGTTGTATAAAATTTTGATAATACATAGGGATAGACTCTCCTACCTACATATTTATGCTGTCCTGTTGATTGAAATGCTGTGACCGGCGTTTGATGCGATGCTATACACTGCTATTTATGATCTGGAGATTCAGCTGCTTGCCCGGGTTAGCTCAACAGTATGTCCGGTTTTTGATATTCAAGTTACGGACGACTTAAATGCAATTTATATTAACAAAATCCACAGCTCTTAAAATTAAAATTTCTATATCTATATCGACGGCAGAAAGCGGAAATGTCGTATCTCAAAAAATAGCCTAAATGACTTAAAGCTTGATTGTTGATAAGCAAAAAAAGCCGCGTCGAATGGTCTGTCTCGTCTTTCTACAATGAAAAATTTTATAATAAGCCCTTGATTTTTTCCTACTTTTTTTACTGTTCACACGACTAATTTCTGTAAATAAAGTTTTTTGGCTCTGGTGTAAAATTGAATATTTTGAGATACGACAAAATCGCTTTCTTCCGTCGATATATTTAACATACAGAAAATAACGGACTTATATTGTATGGATGGATGTAACTAGTTGACAGTCACTAAATATGCTTTTACCTCTAAAGTAAAGTATATATATATATATATTGTGACACGTCAACGTCATGCGCATCAACTGAGAACACGCTCTAAAAAGTTTTTGTTTGAAAATTTGAATTTTCGGAATGATTCAAGGATGTTCCAAATATGAATTGAAATATTTAGCAGAAGTTCTAAAATAAAAAAAAGGAACAGAAAAGACAAAAGACTATCGAAATTAAGCGAATAAACGGCTCCACGAGCCGAGTAACCGGCAGTTTTGGTCTAGTCCAGCGAACTGGAAGAAACTGGAAGAAGAAGAAAAGTGAAGTTAAAGTCAAGTGCAGTGAAGTGAGTGTCGTGAGAGGACTACGTCAATTCTGTGACTACGTTGTCTCTGCGTCCGTGGACTCTACGTGAGTGAGGAGGACTACGTCGGAGACGAGCACCCTGTGAAAGCTACATCAGTGTGTGGTGTCTTTAATAAACGTCATCTCAGAAGACCAGTCGTTTCCTTCCAACCCCGTACCCACTCCCGTAACAATATTATCACGCCCTTATACCTAATGGGGTGGGCAGAACCACAAGTAATGCACAAGAAAACTTGCAGCTACTTCTGTGTTTCTACAATAAAGTAAGTGCAGGTAAAAATCCAGAGTGTAAATAACGCCTTTTGTACGTGGTCTCCTCATTATTGCAGTGCAAAAGGTAGAATGCACTGAGAGGGACAAGCACAAGTTTTGAACTTTTGACTCTTAGCTACGTATGGGATCCTGGTGCTCGATTTGAAATGCCCGGGCACGTTGCCAGCTTGTCACCTAGAATGCACTGAGAGGGACAATATATTGGTTTATTTAGCTTGAGAAACGTCCGGATTTTGACTCCTAGCTATTTATGTGGTCCTGGTGCTTGATTTGAAATGCCCGGGCACGTTGCCAACTTGTCACCTAGGATGCACTGAGAGGGACAATATATTGATTTATTTAGCTTGAGGAGCGTCCGGATTTTGACTCCTAGCTATTTATGGGGTCCTGGTGCTCGATTTGAAATTCCCGGGCACGTTGCCAACTCATCACCTAGGATGCACTGAGAGGGACAATATATTGATTTATTTAGCTTGAGGAGCGTCCGGATTTTGACTCCTAGCTATTTATGGGGTCCTGGTGCTCGATTTGAAATTCCCGGGCACGTTGCCAACTCGTTACCTAGAATGCACTGAGAAGGATGAGTATATTGATTTATTTAGCTTCAGACACGTCCGGGTTTTGACTCCTAGCTATTTATGGGGTCCTGGTGCTCGATTTGAAATTCCCGGGCACGTTGCCAACTCGTTACCTAGAATGCACTGAGAAGGATGAGTATATTGATTTATTAAGCTTCAGAAACGTCCGGGTTTTGACTCCTAGCTATTTATGGGGTCCTGGTGCTCGATTTGAAATTCCCGGGCACGTTGCCAGCTCGTCACCTACTTTTACGTACCTATCTCGTATAGCCTAGCTCGTCGCTCGTCTATCGATCACTTTGTGCCCATATTAAAAGCAACCTACCTTTTTTATATCCAGGTCACGAATTATTTATTGTCTACGTTTGAATTAAATCCGTTATACTGTCTAAATCTTTAGAAACGAAAAACTAGAAACTTTCGAATTTATAAATATTAAGTAGAATAGAATTTAAAAGGATTTTTGTATTTGTTTATCCTTCTTTTGTGTTTGACATGATTTTATCCACAAAAATAGTTTAAGTATTATATATAACATATTCAATTTATTCACAGCAAGCCTACTCCATCTTAATTCGTCCCGGGTACTACAGCGTCCCGTTTGTGAATGTTGTCTCCTGACGTGTATAAATCATTGACTTATAATATAGATGGTAAAATGCCTTTACTTTATAAAGTGCATAGGCCTCTATTTTGAATATAAACTACCAAGACGACATAAATAATTAGGAGCTTACCTATGGACCACATGCGGTGGGCGTTGCACTAGAGGTCTACTCCGCAATATAACAAACGAGATCGCAATAATAATCGTGTTTTTACTCGTTACATCATCGTCCTGACTATTGTTTGAACAAAGGAATTGATGTTATTAAAATGTTATGGCTATACTTGGCGTTACTCTCTCGTCTTACACAAGTGCCACATTTGTGTATGAGAGAAGATTTCATCACATGTTTGACCTGTTATCGTCATTATACAAACTTGCTTTTAGATTATTTAAAGGTACCTACTTAGTCTTAGCTTGTTTTAAATTATTTAAACGTTAAATAGGAAAGATTATATTTTCACATACGAGTTTTCAAAGAAAATAACAGAAGGCAGCAAAGTTATTTGGCGCGGTAGTATGAGGTACTGAGTAGCCTGCAACTCGCAATGTTCAAACTAGATAACGTTTTTATTGAGCTGTATTCCACATAGCATAAGGATAAGTTTGCACTGCATTTTGCAACAAGGATTACTCTTAGACCTCCTCTCAATATAGCAAATGAAACTCCGTTGACCTCCTAGTACGTTATGGAAGCCTGGTGTGCGCGCAGCATTCTGAAATCTTCGCGCAGCAGGTGCTTACGACATTTTCTAACCGTGTTTCCGCTACATACGACTAATAAAACATTTTTTCAGTTCAAATTTCATTCTACTTGAATTAAATTTCAAATTATTTTATTCACAAATAGTTGCAATATTACAGACAATCCAAGGCGTTACAACAACGTTTATATACAAACAATATACAATAGAAAACATATTCATACAATTTGAACTTTTTTGACGTATTATAATTAAGTAATTTTAATAATATTATTTAAATACAACAAAAAAATCTAAATAGGAATAAAGTATAACTTATGTGACATCTTATTTATTAATTATATTTAAGGGACATTGCAAAATTAGAATAACAGCTTAAATAATCTAGTAAGGCAGGTAAAAATATAAATCTCTTAGAAAAACAAAGTACTAAGGGACATTTTGGTTTTAAACTCCTACCTACATGCAAAATAGGAACTAATAAGAGTGGCACCTGGTAGCAAATGCCTTGGTATCATAGTAATTTTGAGATCACCATGGCAGCAAAGAACTAGGTTCTTCGCAGTATTGCAAACAAGATCATAATATACTATAATTTGTTTTGTATTTTGTGAATCATATTTATACTAGCTGCCGCACGCAGCTCTGCTCGCGTTTGCCCGCGTTACATTTTGCTTGGTCATAGTGAATAAGGTCCCTGGACGGCATCGGGCATGATTTGCCGGTACACACAATCTACTTCTATTATTCTGTTAATAACACTGGGCAGTCGAGTATACCACGCAATTATACTACAGAAGGTTATAATTTAAGCATACAGTCTTCGCGATTCAAGTGTTGAAACCTATTGTAGGGTACGTGAAAGAGTAGCCGTATACTTTTTTGTTAGATTATTAGAAACGCTTTATTGATGGAATACGAATTATCACACGCGGATAAAAGCATACGACAAAATACAGAATTAGCGAGAGTTTATCAATGAAATTGTTTAAATCAGCGGTTGGCAACCTTTTGGCAGGCAAGGGCCACAAGGTGGCAAAATAAACTAAAGGCACTTGTGATATTAACCCTAGAAGCCCAATATACATACATATAATTGGTCATATCCTATAGAAAAAATGAAAATGCTATTAAAATTGTTAAAACATACGGAATTTAATTCGTACACGTAATAGGTACTTCCATTTTTTTTATGTTTGAGCTTTAAAGCTAGAAAAATAACCACCAAAAATAGGAATGAAAACTACAAAGTAACTGATTTTATACTTTCAGTGTGATATCTAAGGTTGCATTTGGGAGGCTATTTCTTGTATGTTAGCTGTTATATTTACAAAACATTCACGGGCCGCAAGTAAGATGTCCACGGGCCGCACACGGCCCGCGGGCCGCCTGTTGCCGACCGTTGCCATAGAGAAATAAATTGCTCCGAGCCTCATCTAATATCCCTATTTCGTTAGTGCTTTTGAGAAACCTAGGTGTTGAAGGTGTAAAAAGTTTCAGTTGGAAAATCAATCTTTGTACGGTGCCCATATGCATGCAGCAATACTAATATGTGTATTATTGGTTTTCATCTTAGAGAAATAAATCCAACAAGGTTGATTCGCCATACTCGCTAAACTTCATTTTTTTCTAGTAGAAAATAAACAACAAACAGATTCATATTGTGATTCCTCGTAGCACCTTGTAGCTATTTCGTAGCACCTCGTAGCCAAGTTGTAGCACTTTGAATACTCGTAGCCCCATGATATAGCAAAAATAAAATAAAACAATAATTGACAATGTTGTATATTGTGTATCGTTAGGACGAATGTTTGCTTCCACTGAACTCTGTAGTGGCTGAAAGAATTTGAATAAAACTTAAAATAGGCATAGTTAGTGACTTGGAACAGAATACTAATAGACTATTTTTGAATCAGATATTATGATTAATCCGGATTTTGATTACTTTTATACAGTTTGTAGTTTGCATCTTGTTGTCCCGGCTCTCAAAGTCAAGGCCCGGGCAACTTATTTCAACTACCAGGGCACCATACTTAGCTAGGAGTCACGCTTGCTCTCGCGGACATTGCACCTATCTGGCGGGGGTGCAAGAGTATTGATCTAGTCTGGGCAGCTCTCCTATTTCCACAGCTAACATTCTACCTACTCAAGTAATTAAAGTTAAAATGATTAATGTTACTATGGGAAAAGGAGCAGGAACTACTGACACATAATACCAGTGCGATCTAACTGTACATTATTTACTTTTATAATCCGTACATCTACTTTACCTAGAGCTATTGAATTATTATTCTAAGCTAATTAGAGAACTAATTAGCTAATTAGAGCTTTTTTATATAATTCGTCATTATAATTGAATTTGAAGGCATCATCATCATCTTCCTGCCCTCATCCCACTCTATGTGGGGTCGGCTATGAGTTTTGGCTAAGTTTTACGACCGGCCGCCTGCCTGACATCAACCCTCCTTGGGAATACTTGCTTATTGTATCTCATCATGTTGGAGGATACTATCCCTTAGTCGACTTTTACGACATGCTCGGGGAGAGAATAATTGAATAATATACTTGAATTTGAAGGCACATAGCCGATATTGTTGTGGTCAGGATGCGGCTCCATATTCTTCTTACGATGAGGGTAGGCATAGGTATATTGAGTGAGGAGAATAAAATAACAGATCTTGTCATGTTTACACCGTAATGGTTAGTTTTACAATAGTTTATCGAAATACTGCTCCGATTGAAGAAACTATAGTCTATTACAACTCAAAATATAGACACACCACGTAACGTGCCTCCACGATGCGAATTGGTTTTCGTCCGTTACCAATTGTAATATAGGCCGAAACGTTTTGTGTCATTCTTTTTGTTCATTTACACACCTATTGTTGCCGTGGTCACGTCCACTTAGTAAGTATTTTTTATGACCCTACACCAGGGCTTCCTAAACTTTAAAGATAACGGAACACCAGCAACATCAAATACCTTTTATTTTATTGAACCCCATATCAAATGATCAACACTGATATTCATATAAGAACAATTTATTTAAAAAATATGTAATAACTGATACATTGATCTTAACTTAAAGTTTTAATGTGAAAAATGAAACTGTTTCACTGTTTTATTAATTACTAGCTGCCGCCCGCGGCTTCGCTCGCGTGGTACCCGGATAAAAAATAGCCTATATGTTAATCCAGTACATGTACTACGTATATTCCAAGTTTCATTCAAATCCGTTCAGCCGTTTAGGCGTGATTGAGGCACAAACATCCAAACATCCAAACTCACAAACTTTCGCATTTCTAATATAAATAAGATAAATAATTTTGGCGGAACCCTGATGAGTATTCTACGGAACCCCTAGGTTCCGTGGAACCCTCTTTGGGAATCCCTGCTCTAGACTACAATAATTTATTTCTTTTGTTTTACTGTTTGGGTTTTTTATAATATGTGTTTAACTACATATTTAACCTACATACTGTTTTGAGTTGCAAATAAACTTATTTTACTTTATCAATACATTTAACTCGTATGAAGCCAGGGCGCATCGCTAGTTATACCTTGTAGTTTGCGTCTTGATATTCAAGTACATTAGCTTTCAAAGCCAAGGCCCGGGAAACTCGTTTCAAATACCAGGGCATCATGCTTAGCTAGGAGTCACGCTTGCTCTCGCGGACATTGCATCTGACGGCGGGGTGAGGGGTGCAAGCTCAGAATAGCAAATCAACGGTGCCAGAGTATTGATCTAGTTCGGACAGCTTTTCATAGGGTTTCCATAACATACAAACTCAAACTCAATAAAACTAAGTCCTTTCACCATCTATAGTAGATGATTTATACAGCGTCAGGAGGCAACTTTACCTAAACAGACGGGACGCTGTAGTGCCCGGGACGAATTAAGATGGAGTAGGCTTGCCCAGCACCTATTCCATCCTCTCAGCTTAGTCGGCCTTGTCCACAGGAAACACATGGTCAATACGTGCGGAGCTGTCTAAGCTGGCGGGTTTCCTCACGATGTTTTCCTTCACCGTTTGAGAGTACTGGTATAGCGCACATAAATTTTTCGCACAGAAAAATCCATTGGTACACGACCGGATTTGAACCCACGACCTTAGGATCGGAAGGCGGGATCACTACCAACTAGACCACGCGTGCTCCAAAAACTCAATATACTTTATTTAAATAGTCTTAAATCTACGTTGAATTTACGCCTGTTCGTAACGTGGCCAAGAGTGGAAGGTACAGGTAGAAACTACGCTTGAGATTTTTTTAGGAAAATGATTTTCTCTTTACAGTCATGTTTATAAAACGAATTGGTGCATTATTGAGACCCAGGCATTTTTGTCTTCTGTATAATCAGATATTTGTAATAAGGTTTTTAAGCAATTTTCTTATTATTAGAGTTTTAAAATTAATGTTCATTTCGCTTGTGACTTTGTTATAGACACGTACACATTGCCCTTTGCCCTTTGTTAACTTTACCTGGTCTGATTGTGGGTACAGTGAGTTTGATTCCACAAACGTGCCCGCGTTACGCTTTCAAAGCCAAGGCCCGGGCAAGTTATTTGAACTACCAGGGTATCATACATAGCTAGGAGTCACGTTTGCTCTGCGGACATTGCACCTGTACGGCGGGGTGGGGTGCAAGAGTATTGATCTAGTTTGAGCAGCTTTTTCACGTAGAATACATTATGTCGATATAAACTAGCTATGCCTACAAAACTATAATTCATTTCTATACTGGGTACCTACTACCTACCTATCTACCTACTCGTTTTTAGTTGTTTTTTAATTTTAAGTAGTTATCTTTGTTTGCTACTAAACCTTTTTCGTGTTGTGTCGTTAATAAAGTACCTATATTCTATTCTATATTGCATCCAGGCTGCATCCAACGCACATGCATGGCACCAGCGGAGGTGCTGCTAAAATTTTCATTGCATTGGTGTGAGAATGCATCCATATCACCCGGATATTTATTATAAACCTAAACCAACGAGCATGCATGAGGAATGTAATGAGAGTAAATGAAGCTAAAGAATTATATCCAGGATAGTAGCAAATGGCGATCCGTGATCTCTGCCTACCCCTACGGGAAACGCGTGATTTTATGTATGTATTATAAACTGAAGGGGTATTTATTTTCCATATAGCTGCAGTTCAGCTAAACTTTCAGGAAACCCATAAGTCTGAAAGAGAAGACATGCACAGTGCACACCGCTACTGTGAGTTTCAACGGAAAATATATTTTAGTGCCATTAATTAAAGTTCATTTTAGAATGTGAGCTACCAGGTAACCTACATTGTGAGTACTAAATCAGTATTGGTGGTCATTATTCTATGTTTAGACAATATCCCCCCTCCACCGATATACCAGACCACAGACTAAAAAAGGTAGGTTTCATATGTCTATCTTCTGAACATCACCATGAATTTTCATTTCATTTCATTTATTTGTTTATTTGGAGCAAATACATTATGCGCATGATACAAATACAACACTAGAAAATGCTATAGTAAAAACTGTGTCGCATTTTCCAGTGCCCAACCTAAGGACTATGGAAATTTAAACAGTCAAACAAACAAACAAACAAAGTCTAGTTTTGGAAAAAAGGCTAAGTGACAAAAATGCAAAATTAAGTAGGCAGTAAAAATACAAATATGTGTTAAGTTCATTAAAATATACAACGTGTAAGTTTATTTTACAAGACGCTTAATATTCAATTGTTTGCACATAACAATTTCAGATAAGAATATTTTTATGTTTAACACTTTTTAGCGAAAAAAAATGATAAATGACATTTATTCCACGAACACTGATAAAATAATAATATGGTCTTAAAAATGCATCAATCCAATCTATGTCCTACCAAAATCTTTGGCATGCAAATATGTTAAGTCCTAATTAAATGTATTGTTATAATAACTTTTAAGAATGTCAAAATATATAATTTAGTGTCCAGATTTGAATAAAATTTTGGCTCGTATATTCAAAGTCAGAGTCAAAAATTTCAAAAATTATGGGGTTCACTTGGACACGTTTTAAATCTACGTTGCATTTTTCGTAACGCGACCATATTGAGTCAAAGGCTCAGTTAGCCTCGAAAAAGCTAGGTATCCTCTAAACGGTGATCACGCTCGAACGGCTGAAGGGATTTGAATGAAACTTGGAATATACATAATACGTGTGCTGGAACATAAAGGTTCCTTTTTATTCGGGTACAACGCGAGCCAAGCCGCAGGCAGCAGCTAGTTTAAAATAAAATTGTTTTAGTTCATGAATTTATGTCCTCTAGAAGGCGCCATCTTCAATTTAATGTGACGTCACACGCGCCAACATTTGGCGCGCACTAGTTCTTATACAACCTGGCTCAGGAAGCCAAAGGTTGGCGCATGCCCATGAAGCTATCTGTACCAGGACAGCATGAGGCAACAGGAGATTTCGTTTGTAGAAAGATTTTAATGAAACCTAGTAAGTCAGTAGCTTAGGTTCTAGAAAAGCAATTCAAATTTTCGAAAATCAACTTTCTAAACAGCATGATCAAGTTTCTATGAAAAATTTTATTCCTTGGTTCGATTTGTTCAAAATAAATAATAAAACATGTATTTTTATTATTTAAATTACCCCTAGAGGCGAGTGTTCTCAATATTGTATGTCAAATTTATACAGGCGCGGTTCAATTTGCTTGAAACTTTGTCTGAAATTTACAAGTAAGTAAGTTCGTATGAGCTAGTGGCCAACTTAAAATACAAAATAGTTGACACGTGTCTGAATAAATGGGCATGTCCATGTTTCAGGCTTTTCCAAAATAACTCACAAAAAAGGGTAAAATAGGGTGTCAAAATTTACACCAAGCGGGTGACGCCGCGCCGTTAAACTAGTTTTAAATAAAATTGTAAAGAGTTGTACCGCTCAAGCACAAGTTGTGCAAGCATTAATTTATTTAAAAAATGTCAAATATTTCTTAATCGTGTCTATAAAAATTACGAACGTTCTTATACTGTGTGATCTCAGTTCTGATGTACGGTTTACTTAACTAAACTTAATTTGACAGTTCGAATTAACGACGGCTGAGACACAACAGGCGCGGGTTCGATTCTTAGATAAATTCTCAGTTTATATGTATTGCAAGTATGTATTTATTCCGTATCTGGGTGTTGTTGTATTATGTATTATAAGTTTGTATTTACAAAAAAAGTATGTAAGTATTCTAAGCTCATATAACAAGCTTTTCTTAGTCTGGAGCTAGATAGCGCTGTGTGAAATGTCCACAAATATTTATTAATTTTATACATAGCTGTTCCTGTTACTTGGATTTATAAGAAAAGGAAAGCAATATTTTTAAGAATGTCAAATTAAGTTTATTTAACGGAAACCTTGGAACGAAGGGAAACGTAGATCAGAATCGATACCAAATTAATATATTATGATTCTACCCATATTGGAAAATACAGCTTAATGTGGACTTTATGCGCTGGTATTAGAATTCAATATCAGGTGAAACATAATTGGCTACGTCGCAGGTGTGTGTTGCAAGTTCCTTCTCTCTTACACTCGCAGGTTTCCTGAAGCGATGCTGAAAGGCACTTCGACCTAGCATATTACGGTGTACCTTTTCACTATTCAATTTTCTCATGAGTTTTTAAATACAATGTAGGATTAGCATGAACCCACTAGCCAAATGGAAGTCGGATTGGCCTACAAGGTCATTGGGGTGAATGGAAAAAGGAACGGCAGTTGGGTCCATCTGGCTTGTTAGATTAGATTAAGACAAAAAATGAACTACAGTTTCATTTTGCGGCTCGACCCTGTGTCATGTAGCTCAACGGAGGAGTGGGAACACTGAACGTAGCCACACCTAGGAAGGTGGTGTTTAGGAAAACACCACTGATGCTACGATGTCCTTGTGCAGTGGTTGGTAGGATCATCTTCATACATGTGCACGAACGAAGCCGCGGGCACAAGCTAGAAACAACACGTAGGACAATAACCTGTAGGTTGCGCATGTGCAAGCAACTATTTTGCACCAGGACTGCAGGCTGCAGGAGTTGAGTGACCTACTTGGCGAACTATTCAAATCGGTGACCCAAAATTAGGATCGCTGAAAATACCAATGACTTCGGTATTCTCTTTAAAGCTGTAAAAAAATTAATTGTGTAAAAAAAATGTATTTTTGGTGCGGTTTTTATTTATAAATCATAGCAAATATTAGAATATTTTTTTCCTATAAATGCTAGACCAGTCTCCTTATAAATGTATCTATAATCAGAACCAACTTTATAACGTGTTTGTAAGGAAAAAACAAACATCATTCATCCATACGTTAATAATGATGAATTATAATAATAATAACTGATATTTAGATTAATGTTCAAGAAGCTAATAGATATGACCAATGACCAAAGGACTGGCGCTTACCTCGGACAAAGGATAAGTATAGCTATCCAACGGGGTAACGTCGCCAGCCTTTTGGAGACCTTACCTGCGGTCGGTGATCTGAGCTCTGTTTTCTATCTGTAGGCGAATTCAGATAAAAAACTGAGCTCATTTTTATTTCTTATTACTGATTAACTTAAAGTTTTTAATGTTATTATAGTTTGTCTTTGTAAATATGAAATTAAAAGAGTTGTTCCAGAGTAGTTATTAAATTATTCATATTTCATTAAAGTTATTGATTAATGTTAATAATTTTAATGTTTCATAATGAACTATAATGGCAGGAAATAGAGACTACGTGGAACAAAGTGATTGGTTTGAATTGATGTGGAACAAGTAAATCAATAAAGGGGTGGATTATTAAAATAGTCTGCTATAAGGTAAACACTTTTCAGCTTTTTTCAATATTTGTATCAAAGACATCAACGCATTAGTTTTTGTTCAATCATTTAAATAAAAATATATGAACATAATATTTCATATTTTATAAAAAAATATGACTTTATTTATGATTTATCCAAATTAAATTATTTATTTGAGTTTTGTAACGTGATTGTTGTCACGTAATATTTCTACGAACATTAAACAACCAAGCCACACTTTTTTACCAAGATGTAGAGATTGTAGAGTCAGGGCTTACAGGTAGAGTTATTTGTAATATTTGTAATTTATTGTTACTTTGGACTTGAGACAGGCCTCGTGGGCTATGTGATGCGTAGCATCAACCTGAGCTCAGATAGAGGCCTAGCTCTAACAGTAGAGATCTCGTAATTTTTTATCAGTAAAAGCATTATGAAATTGTGAGTCTTGGCAATCAACTTTATATGGAATGTTTTTGGTGGGATCAAATGTTTCAGTACCGCCTTAATATTATGTACTTTTATACATTGAAACCTTCCAAAATAAGTTATCTTAATGATAGTGAAAACTGTATCAAACCCAATGTTTTAGTTTAGTTAGAAAACGCACAAACCGACAGACACGATTAGCGGCTTTGTTTTTACTATTTTAAGATTAGAGGCCTAGAATAACATGTGGGCTACTTTAATTTTTCGAGCGGAGCCGTGTACAAGCTACTAAATAGTTCTCCTTCTATCGAAATCCCTGTTGTCTTATGCTGCTCTGGTACAGTTGGCTTTATGGGCATGCGCGAACCTTTGGTTAACTGAGCCGAAGGTTGTTTCCGAATAGTACACATGTAGGCGCACTTTGCATTGCATTTTGTTTTTGAATCGAAATAATTTTAAAGTAGCAAAGCGACAATGGAATGCTAACTACTTTTTATGTACTATAATTATATATATAAAAAAAAGTATAGAAAAGTCAAAAGACTATCGAAATTAACCGAATAAAAGGCGACACGAGCCGTGCAGCTGGCAGTTTGGTCTAGTCCAGCGAACTGAAAGAAACTGGAAGAAGAAGAAAACAGAAGTGAAAGTAAAGTGAAAGTCAAGTGCTGCTGCGGAACATCAGGGAGATCCAGCTGCCCAAGCTCGCGAAGAAGGAACCACGCAGAGGAGCGGTCACGGAGAGGGGACCTCAGCAGAATCTCAGCCGTTGATGGCGGAATTAATGATGTTTATGCGCAAACAAGCACGCCGCCAAGAGGAATAGCTCCGTGTTCTTCAAGAAGAGCACACTCGCCACCAAGAGGAACAAGCACGCTGCCAAGAGGAACAGCTCCGTGGGCTACAAGAGGAGCAAGCACTCCGCCAGGATGAAACGAAACACGCAATTCTCCATGCCATCGATGAGAACAACTCCAGAATTGAGAGAGTAGAAAAAGCCGCAGAGGAAAATCAAGTGCAAATATCCTCCTTTGAGGGGGCTGTGAGTGAGTTTGAAGCTCGCATTGCCGCAGTTGAGGAAGAAGTAAAAACTTTGAGGACCAGGCCTGCCCTAATAACCATCACGGCAACATCCACGACAAAGGGATTAATATTATCGGAGTTCGATGGGACCTCTTCCTGGACGGCCTACAGAAAACAGTTCGAGGCCGTGATCAACCTCAATGGTTGGACAAAGGAACAGGCTTATATTAGCTCTGCGGGACAAAGCGTTGAAGGTGCTTTAAGCGTTGGAGGATAACGCCATTTATGAGTAGCTTCTCGAAGCCTTGGAGTCCAGATACGGGGATGCCCACCTGGAGCATGTGTTCCGTGATCAGCTACGCGATCGCTTACAGAGCACTAATGAAACACTGCAGCAGTGGTCGTTGGAAGTAGAGAAGCTAGTACGGAAAGCTTATCATGCGGGTCCTCAAGTCCTTATTAATAATAATAAATTAATCTGTTCGCCGGGATTCCAGGGTTTGACGCATGAGACTGATGAACCCAGCAAAAACGGAGAGAAACACTGCTCGCAGATCTTTTGTCCCAAGGCGTTACAGCTGCGGAGAGAGGGGCATCTTAGAAGTGGTTGTCAAAACCGTACAGGAAGGTGAGGAACCGACGCAAGTGTCCAAGCGTTGGAGGAACAGGAAAACTAGTTCCAGCCAGAATTGCGGGGTAGACGCTGGCAGGTAATCAGGAAACCCCAAAGATCTTTAATCGACAAAGTATGGATAGAAATAGCTTAACTGTGGATGGAGCAGTATATATATGTGAATGGTATTGCTTGTTCACTAGCCTTGGATACGGGAGCAACCAGGACGGTCATTAAGTCTTAGCTGATGAGAAGAAACGGAAAAGTTGAAAGTCAGTTTCGATCAGCTCAGCTGACAACGGCTACCAGCCAGCACATCCCGGTAAGGGGAGAGCAGATGGTGGCGATCAAGATCGGCGACAAGTTATATTGGCAGCGGGCGGTCATCGCTGATGTCGTGGACGTCTATAATCGTCGGTCTGGATTTCTTCAGGTACCACCATAAGTGCGACTTGGACATCAAATGGGGCGTTCTCAAGTGTGGAGCAGTGGAGATTCCAATGAATAGAATAGAATAGAATAGAATAGAATAGAATGGTATTTTATTTGCAACAATATTTACTAGGTAGTTATCTACTTATAAACTATATAATATTCTAAGCTGCTGCAAAACGGACCCTAACTCAGCATTATGCAGTTTGTAAAAACAAACCGCGCTGGTCTTCCATTAGGGCCGATTCTGGAGAGCGGACATGAAACATGAAAGAGGTGGAAGTATTGGCAAGGTATACTGCCTGAAAGACGTCAAGCTTCTACCAAAGACTCAGACACTAGTTCCTGTGAAGCTACCTGTAACAACTACAAATCTAGAAAAACATTGTTATAGAGTTAAACATGATGATAGAGAAGTGCAATGACGAAACTCCATGGTTACCACACGGACGATTGTCAATTCTTTATCCGACACAGCCGTACCCATTCTAAATTTAAGTGATGAAGAAGAAGTCTTGAAGGGAACCCTAGTCGGTTTAACCGAAGAAATTCTTTGGTTGCGGAATTGTCAAGACGTTAATAAAAAAAGAGTCAAAGCACTGTTGATGTGAACAGCATATTAGAGGGCTGCAAAGGTGATTTGTCAAAGATACAGTTGACGAAGGCCTTAGGCCAGGAATTTAATGCTACGATTTGCGGATATCTTCTCAAGGAATGATAGCGATATATTATAGCGATATTGAAGACAGGACTGGTTAAGCACAGCATCAATACTGGAAATGAATTACCCATTCGGCAGGGGCCTCGACGCGTTCCATTTGCGAAAGAGAAGGAGGTGGAAGACATGATTCAAGACATGGAGAAAAACGGGGTTATTGAGTCATCGTTATTTTTTTGGATAATGATCCCTTTATAATCAAGCTTAACTTAGAGTGCTGGAGAAGGACAGTTTGCAAGATGAAGTCTGAAAGTCAGAACATCCCAAGCTCTATAAAGTTCTGTTGTAGGGTAGCGCCAGGGAAGACCAGCGCTAACTTTTAAAATGGCTATTTGGACCCTTTCAAGTTCAATAAGGAATGTCTGAGCTGCACCACCCCAAGATGTTATACAATAGCCAAAGATGGCTTGACATAGAGCCAGATAAGCCATCTTGATTGTATTATGATCTGCTACATGCTTAAGTTCCCTGAAAATATAAATCAGCTTGCGCAATCTGGTTACTAGAGTAGACACACCACATAGACATTGTGGTGCTAGTTTGAGCACTGGTGGTCTAGTTGGTAGTGACCCCGCCTTCTGATCCTAAGGACGTGGGTTCGAATCCAGTCGTGTAACAATGGATTTTTCTGTGTGAAAATTTATGTGCGCTATACCAGTACTCTCAAACGGTGAAGGAAAACATCGTGAGGAAACCCGCGGCTTAGTGAGCTCCGCACGCATTGACCATGTCTTTCCTGGACAAGGCCGACTAAGCTGAGAGGATGGTATAGGTGCTGTGCAAGCCTACTCCATCTTAATTCGTCCCAGGCACTACAGCGTCCAGTTTATGAAGGTAAAAAGTTGCCTCCTGACGCTGTATAAATCATCTACTATAGATGGTTAAAGGCCTTAGTTTAGTTTATGTGGTGCTAAAGGATAGAGTCTTGGGGGTGGGGTACCTACAACATCTTTGTATCCCAGCTAGTCTCGCCTGCACGTGCTCCCCCTGCTGAACAACAGAAGAGCTAGCAACAGAGAAGGAAAACTTGAAACAAACCCGGTTCGGTGCTAGCCGTTATGCACCTGCAACCGAACCGACACTGCATGTATTGACTTGTCTTTCCTGCGGGTCCTGTCGGCAAGGTCGAGAGGGTAGCGTGGGTACCTGGGAAGGCCTACGTTACCAAACAGAGTCCCAGGCATTGTGGCATCAGTGGAGAGGACACTTCACCCATCTCAGCTTGCTGGGGTGGATAACAACACGGGGAGTGGCAGTGACCGGTTATAAGTCCGCGCAGATAGACGTAAGCGCGGACGCCAGGGGTCACTCTCGTCAGTGGGAGGGTCCATCGTAGGCCCATCGACTAGTTAACGCCCGCTTCAAGCCGGGCAGCCCCCGGCCAGTAAGTTACTAGTCCGTCTCGGTGCTGTCTTGTTCCCTCTGGGTGAAGGGGACACTAGGATAATAACTAGACAGATGGTGTCGTTATTTGTTTCACCTGCGACCAACAAAGTTAACAAGAAAAACCCTTTCCAAGTAACAACTGCCATGCGATTAGCGACATGGAATGTCCGGACCATGAGGACAGGCTTCCCGGATACCAATGGAAGTCCCAATTACGACGCACATCTTCGTAAAACCGCTGTCATAGACACGGAGTTATTAAAACTAAATATTATGGTTGCTGCCTTGCAGGAGACTCGGTTGGCAGATGAAGGTTCTCTACGTGAAAATAATTTCACGTTTTACTGGAAGGGAAAAAGCTCTAATGAGCATCGTGAACATGGAGTTGGATTTGCGATTCGCAATGTGTTGCTTAATTCTATCAGGTCCACTAGGGGTCTCTGAACGCATTATGGTGCTACGAATGTTGAAGACCTGTGGTTACGTCACCATCATCTCTCTTTATGCACCCACACTTACGTCACCAGCAGAATCCAAAGATCTCTTCTATGACCAACTTAACGAAACATTGAAAACAGTGCGTTCTAGTGATCGCCTTATCATCTTAGGTGATCTCAATGCACGAGTAGGGCAAGACACGGTGGCCTGGCCAGAATGTCTAGGTAATCACGGTATAGGAAAGCTTAACGAAAACGGCCAACGTCTCTTGGAGTTTTGCTCTCAGAACCAGCTGTGTGTTACCAACACTTACTTTAAGGGGAAAGAAATACGCAAAGTATCTTGGAAGCACCCACGCTCAGGCCACTGGCACCAACTGGATCTTGTCCTTACAAAAAAGAAAGACCTGAAAGATATCCGCCACACAAGATCTTTCCACAGTGCTGATTGTGACACAGATCATTCTCTCGTTGTGACTACTGTTTGTATGAACCCAAAGAAAATTCATTCAGCTCGTCCCTCAGGTATTAGAAAAATCATTGTTCTGAGACCAGGAATGAAGACCTTGTTAACAAGTTAATTTAAATATTTGAACAATTGTGTTTGACAAAATGGACACCTGGGATCCAAATGTTATATCAGCCCACGAGGAATGGTCAAATGTCAAAAACCTGCTGACTGAAACTGCCGCTAAGGTGTTTGGACATAAAAAACCAACAAGTCAAGATTGGTTCCAAGAAAACTTTGATTCCCTAAAACCACTACTGGACACTAAACGAGAAGCTGCACTAAATCATCGCCTTAATCCATCTAGCCAAACACGTACTGTCCTTACAATGGCTAAGGCGGCACTGCAACGCAATTCCCGATTCTTTGCAAATGCGTATTGGGAGGAGCTTTGCCGGAGTATACAAGACTGCGCAGCTACTGGACACTTTAGTGGTATGTATCAGGGAATTAAGAGGGCGCTTGGTCCAGTTCCAAAAAAGACAGCACCACTCAAGGAAACTGATGGCTCTGTCATTACTGATGGTGAACGTCAGATGTGCCGTTGGGTGGAACACTACACCGAACTGTACTCCCGACCGATAGATATACAGCCAGAAGCGGTGGACAAGATCCCTTTATTACCACCGTGGGAAGAATTGGATGAAGAACCTTCCATAGAAGAGTTTCATATTGCTGTCAAGCAGTTAAAATGTGGTAAGAGTCCTGGCCAGGATGGCATCGAAGCAGAACTTATTAAGGTGCGGTGTGTTTTACCTTTACTGCACAATCTGATCGTAAAGTGTTGGCGCGAGGGTTGTGTACCCCAGGATATGCGTGACGCAAACATTATCACCTTGTATAAAGGAAAAGGAGATCGTGGTGACTGCAATTGCTATCGCGGCATTTCCTTGTTGAGTATTGTGGGTAAACTGTTTGCTCGGCTCATCTTGAGCAAACTACAAAAACTCGCAAACCGCATATATCCTGAGTCGCAGTGTGGATTCCGTGCTGGACGCTCTACGACAGATATGATATTTACTCTTCGTCAGATTCAGGAGAAATGTAGAGAACAAAAAACGCCTTTGTTCATAGCATTTGTCGACCTCAACAAAGCCTTCGACACAGTCAGTAGAGAAGGTTTGTACACTGCCTTACAGAGAATAGGGTGCCCTCCCAAACTACTTACTCTGATCAAATCATTTCATGATGATATGAAAGGCAAAGTGGTATTCAATGGCAAAACATCTGAGCCATTTGAAATGAAGCGTGGAGTGCGTCAGGGCTGTGTATTAGCACCCAAGTTGTTCGGAATATTCTTTTCATTGCTCTTGAAAGCTGCATTTGGTGATACCCTACAAGGTATCCACCTGCACACAAGAACCGACGGCAAACTGTATAACATAGCTCTACTCAAATCCCGGCGTCATTGTAATGAACTATTTGTCGATAGTCTCTCGTTTGCTGATGATGCAGCATTTGTCGCTTCAACATCTCAAGAGCTCCAAACTATAACAAACTATAACTAACAAATTTGCAGAAACGTGTAGGCTGTTTTCCATGTCAATAAACGCGAATAAGACTGTGATAATGGCGCAAGGTGTCACTGAAAAGTCTATCATCCTGCTCAACGGTATACCTCTGAAGGTTGTAGATAGCTTCTGTTACCTTGGTTCCTCAGTGTCGAGCAATCTCTCTATTGATGGAGAAATTGGTACCCGCATCGGCAAGGCCTCTACTATGTTTGGGAAGCTTAGCGCAAGAGTATGGGAAAACAAACATCTTTCCAATCGCACAAAAATGTTGGTATATCAAACATGCATCTTGAGCATACTCTTGTACGGAGCTGAAAACTGGACATCGTATACCAAACAGGAACGGAGGCTCAATAACTTCCACATGCGCTGTCTTCGCAAGATATTGGGTTTCACATGGGAGGATAAAATTACGAACGAGGAAGTCCTAAAAACGGCAAAACTACCTAGCATCATGGCTATGCTAAAGCAAAGACGCTTGCGTTGGCTGGGGCATGTCCATCGCATGGACTCTTCTCGTTTGCCAAGACAAATACTCTTGGCAGAAATAGCCAACGCTAAAAGACCTGTCGGCCGACCGATGTTGCGTTATAAAGACAGCGTAAAACGCGACATGGCGACTTTCAAAATCCAACATTCTAACTGGGAGAGCCAGGCTGAAGATCGTAACGCCTGGAGAAAAACCGTATCTAGCGGTGTCGTCGCTCATGATGACGCTTGGCTCGACCTTTTAGCACATAAGCGGTCTAAACGTCACGATCGAGCTGCGAACCCTGTAACATCCCCGGGGTCTTTTATTTGTAGGAAATGTGGTAGAGGCTGCCACTCCCGTATAGGCCTTTTTAGTCACGAAAAAAAGTGCTTTAACTCTAATTGTTCCGTAACCTGATGCCACCTAAATCATCTGTAATAGATGGGTAAAGGCCAATGATGATGATGGTCTATAATTACGCCTAGATATTTGACGCGGTCGGTACGTGAAATGAATGGGCAAGAGCAGACGGCAACTTTATACGGTGCCCATATGCATGCAACAATACTAATGTGTGTATAATTAGTTTTCGTCTTGGAGAAAAAAATTAAACAAAGTATTTTTTTGAAAATAAAACACTAATTGATTCATATTGTTATGCCTCGTAGCACCTTGCAGCTATTTCGTAGCACCTCGTAGCCAAGTTGTAGCACATCGAATACTCGTAGCACCATCGATATGGCAAAAATAAAAAAATTACAAATAATAAATGCCAATGTTTGTACAATATGTATTTTTTGCTCTTGGGACGAATGTTTGCTCCCACTGAACTCCGTAGTGGCTGAAAGAATTTGAATAAAACTTAATACAGTCATAGTTAGTGAAATTGAACAGAATATAGACTATTTTTGATTCAGATATGATTAATCCGGATTTTGATTACCTTTATACAATTTGCAGTTTGCATTTCGATAGCCCCTCCCACTGCTTTCCAAGTTAAGGCCCGGGCAACTTATTTCAACTACCAGGGCACCATACTTAGCTAGGAGTCACGCTTGCTCTCGCGGACATTGCACCTGTCCAGCGGGATGGGGGGAGGCGGGGATGGTGCAAGAGTATTGATCTAGTTTCCGGCAGCTCTCCATTTTCCACAACTAACATTCTACTTACTCTTTATCAGTACCTACATTTAACCCGCACGAAACCAGGTCAACTCGTTTCAAATACCAGGACATCATACTTAGCTAGGAGTCACGCTTGCTCTCGTGAACATTGCACCTGTCCAGCGGGGTGGGGGGAGGGGGGGATGGTGCAAGAGTATTGATCTAGTTTCCGGCAGCTCTCCATTTCCACAACTAACATTCTACTTACTCTTTATCAGTACCTACATTTAACCCGCACGAAACCGGGGCAACTCGTTTCAAATACCAGGACATCATACTTAGCTAGGAGTCACGCTTGCTCTCGTGAACATTGCACTTTTACGGCGCGGCGGGGTGAGGGGTGCAAGCTCACAATAGCAAATTAACGATGCAAGAGTATTGATCTAGTTTGGGCAGCTTTCCATATGTTTTCTACAACTTACAAACTCAAACTCAATCAACTTTATTTTATAGCATCGGTAAGAATCACTTCAAATAGTCTTAAATCTACAATGAATTTACGCCTGTTCTCGGACACTGAAAGAAAGAAAGAAAAATATTTATTTTGTTACCAAACATAAATACAATTTTAAGGCGCCAGTCAAGACTTACAATATAGGGTAGCCAGAGCGCTGGTCTTCCGTGCTCGCACAAACACATCATTTTTGTGACGGGCTCAATAGCTTCAATGTAGTCCACATAAACGCCCAGAGTATTCCGGCTCACTATCAGATATGCTAGACTCATTCGATATAAAAAATCTTCATGCAATTCTAGTCTCCGAATCCTTTCTTAAACCTTGTCTTCCATCGACTATATATTCTCTTCCAGGATTCATTTTAATTCGCAATGACCTCACTGGTAGTGGTTGTGGCGGTGTAGCTATATACTTGCGTGCTCATATTCCTTTTTCCATTGTAAGTATGTCCGCGCAGCCACCTCCACCCAATGCAGGTGAACACCTTTTCATTGAAATTTCACTTTCCCATACCAAAATTCTTCTCGGAGTCTATTATAGCCCTTCCTTGCGCGTAAATTTCTTCTCTTCCTTCGAAAAACTCCTCGAACAGCTTCTGCCATCATACAGTCATACTATCCTCATGGGGGATTTTAACACATGCTTAGTCAAAGGTGACTATCGTTCTTCGAAGTTTGAATCTATCATAAAATCCAGCAATTTACATATTCTCCCACTTGGTACTACTCACCACTTTCCGAACTGTATTCCTTCTCTTCTTGATTTAATTTTAGTGTCTTCTCTTCAGCACGTTGCTAAGCACGGTCAATGCCCTGCTGATACCTTTTCCTATCATGATCTTGTTTTTCTGTCTTACAAAATTCGTCCACCCAAACCTAAGCCCAAAATTCTTCTGCAGCGCAATTTTAGTACTATGGATGTGGAAAGACTAAGGCTTGATGCTGGGAAGATTGATTGGTCTCCAGTGGCGACGGCGACCACTATTGAGGACAAAGTCTGTCACTTTAACTCAATAATAACGCAGCTGTATGACGTACATGCTCCAATACGTGCAATAATAATGAAGCACTTGCCAGCTCCATGGATTACAGAGGAAATAAGGTTGCTGATGCGGAAAAAAGTAGCTTTCAAATTAAAATACAAACTGAATGTTACGGACCATAACAAAGAAAAATATTTAATCACACGGAATCGCTGCAATAGGGTTTGTAGGGATGCACAACGCCGCCACATTCATGACTCAGTTAGTAATAAAGATCCAGCCAAGGTCTGGAAATTCCTAAGAACATTAGGTGTTGGCAAGTCCTGTAACAATACTTTCTCAAAAGATTTAGATTATGACTCTCTAAATAAGCACTTTTCCTCTTCACCCAATACTGATTTGGATGATAAAACTAGCACTATTAAATATCTTTCTTCATTGCCAACTCCTATATATCCCTCATTTGTCTTTAGTGAATTCACCGCATGTGATGTTAAGAAGAGCATTCTAGCAATTACGTCCAACGCTATGAGCGGTGACAATATCGGTCGGAAAATGTTAGTTCCCATAATTGATGAAGTACTTCCGATAATTTGTCACCTGTTGAACTTTTCCATTGCAACTAGTTCAGTTCCTTCCTTATGGAAAGAAGCCCATATAATTTCCCTACCCAAGAAGTCCAAACCCACTTCCCTCTCTGATTTTCGTCCTATTTCCATTATCCCATTTTTATCCAAAGTTCTTGAACGTCTTGTCCGTAATCAGCTTAGCTCCTTCCTTATAACAAACAATCTCCTTAACCCACTACAGTCTGGTTTCCGACAGGGTCACAGTACGATTACCGCACTTTTTAAGATAACCGATGACATACGATTGGGTATGGAAAGCAGGAACCTAACTATCCTTGCGTTGCTTGATTTTAGTAATGCCTTCAATACCGTAGACTTTGATATTATGCTAGGTTTGCTTCGCTCAATTAACATATCTCCATCGGTGGTTGACTGGTTTCGCAGTTATCTGCACGGGCACCGGCAGCGAATACGCATTGACGATGTTTCTTCATCGTGGTGCTGCACGTCTGCCGGTGTACCGCAAGGTGGCGTTTTATCACCTATTCGCACTATTCATTAATTCCATTTCTAATCAACTTACTTCTTCCTACCATCTCTATGCAGACGATCTCCAAATCTACACTCAAGCCCCTCTCACTAAACTGTCTAGCGCAATAGCAACTATAAATATCAACCTGCTATGTATTAGTGACTGGAGTAAAGCTTATGGGCTGAAAGTAAATCCCGCTAAGACGCAAGTTATCATATTTGGCAGCTCCCGTAAAATATGTCAAATCGATTGGGCAACACTGCCACATATTGAATTTAATAATGTAACTGCCCCTTACTCTAAAACTGTAAAAAACCTAGGTGTTTTTATGGATAGCTGTATGACGCTGACGATGTGGAGCACGCAAATTGAATCTGTGAGCCGAAAACTTTTTGCTTCTGCCGGATCACTTAGAAGACTGCGTAACTTTCTTCCAACAGCTACTAAGATTGCGCTTACACAATCCCTACTACTCCCCATGTTGGATTATGCAGATTCTTGCTATCTCGACCTTACAGAAGAAAAACTTGATAAGCTGGAGTGCCTCCAAAACTTCTGTATTAGATTTATCTTCGGACTCCGTAAGTATGACCACGTAACAGAACTTCGTGTAAAACTCAAATGGCTCCCTATTCGTCTTCGTCGGAATACTCACATCCTCTTACTCCTATTTAACGTCCTTCACAATCCCTCAACTCCCAGTTATCTGAAGGAACGTTTCGAGTACCTCCACAGCGAGAATGCTCGAACTCTTCGGTCCTCAGACAACCTCCTTCTCAAAACTCCTGTGCACAGAACTTGTTTCTATGTGGATTCCTTTTCCGTCCAAGCTGTCCGACTATGGAATGCATTGCCGATTTCCACTAGGAAATCAACGTCACCAGCTGCATTTAAAGCTAACATAAAAAACTTTTATTTATCTGAAGTGTCATCCTGATTTGCTTCATTGATTCGTTCATTATATGTATTTATCTTATGTAGGTATAGGTTTGTATTTATTTATTTAAGTATATTGTTTTTGATATGTATGTAGGTTTAGAAATTATTATCACATTATCTATTAAAAGTGCACCTCGGCCAATCTTCAACTTCTTTAAATTCCTCTCCATCCAAAGGTTGTCTGGAAGAGATCGCTTATTAGCGATAAGACCGCCCGTTGTACAATATCTTCTTTTTGTTAATTCTAGTTTAATTTGTAAGATGTGCAATAAAGTGTTTTTCATTCATTCAATCACTGAGATAAAAAAGCATGATAATAAGAGCATTTAACAGCCTCTGCTCTTTATAGGTTTTCCAACTCTTCATTCAAACAACTATTTACAGAACATTGTATCTGTAAGAAGCTTGGGCGAATAGTTACTATAGTTTGCATTTTGAGTCCAGCCCCCTTATTTTCGATGACCAAACGAAACTTGACAGCCTGTAACTTATTTGTGACGCGCTGTGTCGTGCTTTTGTACAAAAATGTCATATATATGAATACGATAACACGGTGATTCCACAAACGCGCCCTCGTTACGCTTTCAAAGCCAAGGCCCGGGCAAGTTATTTGAACTACCAGGGTATCATACATAGCTAGGAGTCATGTTTGCTCTGCGGACATTGCACCTGTCTGGCGGGGTGGGGTGCAAGAGTATTGATCTAGTTTGAGCAGCTTTTTCATATAGAATACAGTACATCGATATTAACATTTTCTGTATGTAGAAGATTAAGCCCTAGTCACTCCACACATTACATCTTGTACCTTCTTGGGGGGTTGTGGGTATAGCTACACTAGCAATGCCTACAAAACTTTAGTTCATTTCTTTAATAGCCAGGTACCTACTCTGACCTACCTACATACTCGTTTTTAGTTCTTTTTTAATTTTAAGTTGGTATCTCTGGATGGAAAAAATAACTAACGAGGAAGTCTTAAAACGAAGAGGAAAGGATCATAATAAGAACAATACAAAATTGAAGAGGGAAAATGTTTGGACATCTTATACGACATGACAGCTTCATAAAGACGATCATAGAAGGAAAGGTAGAAGGAAAGCGAGGAAGAGGAAGACCAAGAATTAGTTATATCAGCCAGATAAAGGAGAATGTCGCTGTCATGTCGTATAAAGAAGTAAAAGAAACCGCATTAGAGAGAGAAAAATGGAGGAAACTTCATCATTGTACCGACAAGAGCTAGCTCTTAAATAATATAATAATATTTCTGGGAATTTGTGTTTTCCATTTACCTGCCTTATAAAGACACTTTCAGGAAACCTGTGAGTCTGAAAGAGAAGACAAGTATATAGTGTACACCGCTCTAGTGTGAGTTTCATCGGAAAATATATTTTAGTGCCATGAATTAAAGTTCATTTTAGAATGTGAGCTAGGGTCACCTTTGTGTGAGTAATAAATCAATATTGGTGGCGATTATTCTATTTTTAGCTCAATTTTTAGACAATCTCCCCCCTGATAAACGAGTCCACAGACTAAATAATGTTTTTATAAGGTTTGAATAAATCATAAATAAAGTCGTATTTTTTTTTGTAATATATTAAATATTACGTTCATATATTTTTATTTAAATAATTGAACAAAAACTAACGCGTTGATGTTTTTTAAACAAACATTAAAAAAACTGTGTTTAGCTTAAAGCAGACTATTTTAATAATCCACCCCTAATTGATTTATTTATTCCACATCAAAGTAAAGTGGTTTCTATTTCCTGCTATTAAAGTTCAATATTGCTTGTCAGGTAAAACGGGAAGGGAGAAATTCACCTTTATTAGGTTTCTCGGTACCGCTATATTTGTGTGAGATCGATAAAACACCTTTGTGTCATGCTTCTCTGGCACGTTAGATACATTTTATATGAGGATAAAGACTGATAATGATGAAATAAAGGATTTAAAGACTAATTTCCTTAAAAAATCATGTTATTCTTCGAACATAGATATACGAATCGTAGCCAAGTCGTAGAAAAGGTTCATACGATTTTCTGTTTGGAGTAAAATAAGTAGGTATCCTTCAAAACTACAACGGCCTTGACATCTCCTGTAGCCTTAGACATCCTGCTAAGTTTCTGTTTTAGTTCCTTGACATGCGCCTCTCTATTTTTGTTACAACCTTCGGCTCAATGTGCCAATGGTTGGCGCATGCCCATGAAGCTACCTGTACTAGAACAGCATGAGGCAACAGGAGATTTCGTTCGTTAGAGAAGAAGCTAGTAGCATCAACCCGCGGCTTCGCTCGTAGAGAATGTGGTACGTCCAAGTGCCTTTCAGCATCGCTTCAGGAAAGCTGCGAGTGCAAGAGAGAAGGAACTTGCAACACACACCTGCGACGTAGCCAATTATTTTTCACCTGATATTGAATTCTAATACCAACGCATAAAGTCCACATTCCGCTGAGTTGTCTCCGGTGGAGTGGGTGCATTAGAGTCAACGCACACAAAAAAGAATTTATACCTCACTCTACATACATATCCAAAGTCATCAATCAAGTCCATCTCTGTTCGACACGTAGGTTTCCAATGTACTAACGAGATAGCAAATAGGGGATGGGGTGAGTGAAGTCTATGTACAATACAGTCAGCAACAACAGTTCATGAACATTTTATGATTTTTAATAGTACTCGTACCTCCTTAACCCTCATTCAAGATGTTGACTACCATTTGAAGATTTCGTCATCATCCGCGTTCAGTCGCACCCACTACTGGGAACAGGCCTCTCTCAGCTCTAGCCACTTCTCACGGTGCTGCGCTAGCCTGAAGATTTGCTTCGGTGAAAACCATTTTCAAGACACAGTTACAAGTCCCTGATGATCAACTTTTGTGGCTGAGTATACTTACTGTTTTCAAGGCATACCTCCCAGAAGTTCCCAGAGGCTTATGTTATCCTGGTAGAATTTAGCAGAAATCAATAAAATTTTGCAAGATTGCATCCAGGCTCCATCCTCTGAATTAACCAAAGGGGGTTCCGTACACATTTAGCTGCCTTTCAGCGGCACTTTCAGGAAACTTATAAGCCCGAAAGAGAAGACATGCATAGTGCACACCGCTACTGCGTGTTTCATCGACAAGAAGGAAAAAGTAAAAAGTTAAACATCACATTTCAGTTGGACAATCAATCTATATACGGTGCACATGTGCATGCAGCAATACTAATGTGTGTCCTATTGGTTTTCATCTTCGAGAAATAAATTCAATAAAGTCGATGTGCCATACTAGCGATACTCAATTTTTTTCTAGTAGAAAATAAAACACTAGCTGACAAATATTGTGATGCCTCGTAGCACCTTGCACTTATTTCGTAGCACCTCGTAGCCAAATTGTAGCACTTCGAATACGTGTAGCACCATCGATATGGCCGATATATATAACCTGCGACGCGCCCTGGCTTCGTGCAGGTTAAATGTAGGTAGGTACTGACCTACATTTAACATGCACGAAGCCGGGGCGTGTTCCTAGTTATAATTTGTAGTTTGCGTCTTGATATTCCCGGCATGCTAGCCTTCAAAGTCAAGGCCCGGGCAACTTATTTCAACTACCAGGGCATCATACTTAGCTAGGAGTCACGCTTGCTCTCGCGGACATTGCACCTGTACGGCGGGGTGAGGGGTGCAAGCTCAGAATAGTAAATTAACGGTGTAAGAGTATTGATCGCTTACAAACTCAAACTGAATTTACTTAAATTAATAGGATCGGTAAGAATCACTTCAAATAGTCTTAAATTTACAATTAAAGTAATAATTCGATGGAATAAAAGCCATGGTTCCTGCACAGGAAGCCGAAAAGCTAACTCCTTAGCGAAGGAGGTTTCAAAGGAACTACCAACGGCGGAGGATATCAATCTATGCAAACCCATGTCGTTTGAGATTAAAAACAGGCTGAAAATGCACTGTGAAAATGAACACCAGAAACAATGGGAGCAGAGGCAGGACTGTCGTCACACTAAAAGACTGTTCCCCAAACTCACATCAACCTTACTGAAAATGAGACGCGAAGACCTTCGGAACATGGTGGGCATCACCACCAGGAAGAGACTGTGGAACACGTAACACTCCACTCTTCCTCAATAAACGAAATAAGACACAGCTCGGGACTGCAGAAAGTCATCGAGCAATACCAGGCACCATCATGTTCAACCTCGTACATATAATATAAAAATCAATTGCTGTTGGTTTGTCTCAATATTTGTTTCTCAATATTCAGTCCCAGCTATTTTTGTCTTCTGTAAAATCAGATATTTTGTAATAAGCTTTTCTAAACAATTATCTTATTGTTAGTTTTAAAACTGTTCATATCGCTTTGGGCTTTGTAGACGCGTACATATTGCCCTTTAAATGATTTGTTAACTGTACCTTGCCTATTACATTCTATCTACTCTTTATCAGTACACTGAACCTGTGCGAAGCCAAGATATATTGCTAGTTACAGTTTACTGTTGGCGTCTTGATAGTCCCCCCACCTCCCTCTCCGGCATGCTAGCCTTCAAAGCCACAGTGCCAACGGTTGGCGCATGCCCATGAAGCTACCTGTACTAGGACAGCATGAGGCAACAGGAGATTTCGTTCGTAAGAGAAGAAGCTAGTAGCATTTATCCGCGGCTTCGCTCGTAGAGTAAAAGTAGGCCTTATGTTATTATCATGATCATTATCATAGCAAAGATTATTTTTTGACAATAAATGAAATTAAATTTAAGTTCATAAATTTAACAACTTGACCATGAGGCCCAAACTTCATCCGGCACATCCGGCATATGGAGCAGATGGCACTTGTCCAATCCGTTCCAATCCGACTTCCATTTGGGTAGTGGGTTTATGCTAATCCTACATTGTATTTAAAAACTCATGAGGAAATTAAATAGTGAACGTATACTCCAATATGTTCAACTATTTGTACAACCAGTTGAACACAAGGTGCACCGTAATGTAGTACGTCGAATTGTCTTTCAGCATCGCTTCAGGAAAGCTGCGAGTGCAAGAGAGAAGGAACTTGCAACACACACCTGCGACGTCATCAATTATGTTTCATTTGATATTGAATTCTAATACCAACGCATAAAGTCCACATTTTTGTACGTGTTGACTACTATTTAAAGATTTCATCATCATCCGCGTTCAGTCGCACCCACTGCTGGGAACAGACCTCTCTCAGCTCTAGCCACTTCTCACGGTGCTGCGCTAGGCTGAAGATTTGCTTCGGCAAAAACCATTTTCAAGACACAGTTACAATCTTTGTATATAGCTTTTTAAAAAGAAGTCCCTGATAATCAACTTTTGTGGCTGAGTATACTTACTGTTTTCAAGGCATACCTCCCAGAAGCTCCCAGAGGCTTATGTTATCCTGGTAGAATTTAGCAGAAATCAATAAAATTTTGCAAGATTGCATCCAGGCTCCATCCTCTGAATCAACCTAAGGGGGTTTGTATTTTACATTAAGCTGCCTTTCAGCGACAGTTTCAGGAAACCCATAAGTCTGAAAGAGAAGGCTAGAAATAAATTCAACAAGTTGATGTGCCACACTAGCGATACTCTATTTTTTTCTAGTAGAATATAAAACACGACATGAGGGCCTGTGAAGGTAAATGGAAACTTTTTATATAAGGAATAAGGGCTGATGATGAGGAAAAAAAGGATTCGAAGCGAGACTTCGAAGAATTTTCTCAAAACACCATGTTATTTTTAGAATTAAGATCTACGAATCGTAACCAAGTCGCAGTTTCCCGTAACACACTTTTTATGCACTGAAAAGGTTCATACAATTTTCTGTTTGGAGTAAAATAAGTAGGTATCCTTAAAAACTGCAACGGCCTTGACATCTCCTGTAGCCTTAGATATCTTACTAAGTTTCTGATTTAGCGTTTTGACATGCGCCTCACTACCTTCGGCTCAATGTGCCAAAGGTTGGCGCATGCCCATGAAGCTACCTGTACTAGGACAGCATGAGGCAACAGGAGATTTCGTTCGTTAGAGAAGAAGCTAGTAGCATCTACCCGCGGCTTCGCTCGTAGAGTAAAAGTAGCCTTATGTTATTCCACCCATCTTTTATGGCCGTTCCAATATTCTGCTAACGGATCGACGGAATGTTCATTTTCATAGCAACGATGATTTTTTGACAATAAATTAAATTCAAAGTAAGTTCATAAATTTAATCCCGAAAACTGAAAAATCTCGATTTAAAAAGTGTGAAACAAGAAATATGTATTTTCATCTGAAATGTGATTCCTCGCATGGATATAAATAAAACAACAGAATGAGTTACACACGGTCCCGGTTTATTCCGACTGCCATCTTATATCTACCCACGACTATCTATAATTATTTCTTCAAGTAGGTACCCACATGTTTCCTTATACACTACACACTCATCCACACTTATTTATGACGAATAGCTATATTTATACCTAGTACAAACAACACACTTGAAACCACATGGGATCTTGTACTCGTACTTATCAAATAATTTGCTACTTAATATTCTTTTACCTAATAAATAATTTACATGTAATGTACATCATTGCTTATAGTTTGGTCCGTTTTCTAGACACTTCGCAACTGTCTCATGGGAGGCTGATTTGAGAGGGGTTCAAGGGATGGCGGTTCCACTGGGCAACTTGTTATTGGCTTATATAACTGCTCTGACATTTTGGCACCGCTTTCTCGCGGGGAAACATCGGCACCCTAATTAATGCCAGGATCTTCCACCGTCTGTTCCTCTTTGTCTGCTAAGGTACCACACGCTTTATCTGGTCAATATGTCTATGAGCCTGACTACCCTGTACTATTCTGTACACAGAAAAATTGCAACAATTTAAACATAACATCTACCACTACTAAATATGATTTACCATGTATGGTCCTCGACTGCCTCATCAATGCTTGCCCACCATAATGTAACTTCTTGCTAAAGCTTTGGATTTAACGATTCCTATGTGAGGTTCATGTATTATTTCTAAAACCTTTTTCCCGCACCTATCTGGGATTATTAACCTGTGCCCCCACATAATACACCCCAGCTTCTTGTATAGCTCATTGCGCCTATTAAAATAAGGTTGCAGTCCCACGATCTCGCATTCTGTCGGCCAACTATTCCTTATAAACCCTAGTACCCTACTCATGATCGAGTCCCTAGCGGTGCAACTTTTAATGTCTTTATAATATTGTGACATCTGAGCCGTCAACGTCACGCGTCACGCGCATCAACTGAGAACACGCTCTAAAAAGTTTTTGTTTGAATTTTCGGAATGTTCGAAAGATGATTCAAATTTGAATTGAAATATTTGGAAGTTCTAAAACTAAAAAAATAGAATAGAAAAGACAAAAGACTATCGAAATTAACCGAATAAAAGGCGGCCGGAGCCGAGTAGCCGGCAATTTGGTTTAATCCAGCAAACAGGAAGAAACTGGAAGAAGAAGAAAGTGAAGTGAAAGTCAAGTGCAGTGAAGTGAGTGCCGTGAGAGGACTACGTCAGTTCTGTGACTACGTGGTCTCTACGTCTGTGGAGGAGGACGTCCGGGGAGTGAGTTAGGAGGACTACGTCGGAGACGAGCACTCTGTGATCGCTACATCAGTGTGTGGTGTCTTTAATAAACGTCATCTCAGAAGACCAGTCGTTTCCTTCCAATCCCGTACCCACTCCCGTAACAATATAATAACATCGCTTCCTGAGCATGATGTAAACTCAGACCAAATAAAAAGAGAAGACGTCGCGTCGCGAACAACAAAAGTGAAGCCACACAAAACCGTGCTCCTGCAAGTAACACGCTTGCGCACACACCTAAACTTAAACCATGCTCATCGCTCTTAGTACGTCACGAGTCTTAAAAATAGAATTATGCCTTCCTGTGTAGTGGAAAAAAAAACAGCAGCATATCACGTAAAAAGTCTCACGGAATCACTTTTCTGTTGTAAGTACTTCAAATAGCATCGTTTCTTAATTATTATACTATAAATTTAGGTTACTTGGAACACACAACCTTAAAACCTTCGACACACACATAGATAAAAAGGTGGCTTCACTTTTGTTGTTCGCGGCGCGGGGTCTTTTCTTTTTATTTGGTCTGAGGATGTCAATGTGTCTGTTCGGGTAGCGCGTTAGAAACAGGTTTCTTATCAGGCAGCGGCGAGCGAGACAACCTGTCCGCACTAATTGTCGTCCATCTTTACATTATTCAATATCAAAAGAGTATGCTGAAAGTATTATGGCCCATCTCTGCATGCTACTTGCCGTCATAATGGGGATCCCTATATTTGGCCCGAAAATTGACACTAGAGGTTTAGGGTTTGATAAAAGTGTGAATCGCCTAACATAGATATAATATTGATGAAATTTTTATACAAAATATATTTGCAAGGGCAAGAATTCCCAAGGAGGGTTGACGTCAGGCAGGCGGCCGGTCATAAAACACCTTAGCCAAAACTCCGACCCCACATAGAGTGGGATAAGGGCAGGAAGATGATAATGATGATACTTTTCAAAACTTGTTCACATTACTCTGTCCAAATCCATTCGATTCCATCGATCCGCCACGCCCCGGGCCGTTGCTACCTCCGCGCGCCAGCCGGGCTCGACCCACGCGCGTTTCTTAAAGATTTAGGGCGATTGCCAATTATTTTACCGCCTTTGAGTACGTTAGGGTGTCATCCTCCGCAAACAACCGTTACCTAATGAGGTCACTATTTAAATAGCACACAAACTGATCCCCTAGATTGTGTTCCAAGCCATCTTTAAATTTGCAGTCCTGTACCAGCTTTTTCAACTCCGCGCCATAGTACCCCACGATCTCATCTCCTCGCTGCCTCCGCTGATGGAATCTATAGCGTTCCGCGAGCAAAGACGGTAGAGGTAGGACAACTCCGCCGGTTTTTGTAGACTTGCAAGTATTTAATTAAAGTTCATGTTAGAATCCGAGCTACTCGGGTCACCTCTAAAGTAATAAATCAATATTGTTCCATATTTAGAAAATGTCCCCCTTCAACACCCATTCACCACCCTACGTCCCATTACTAAGAATTTTATACTTAACTCGGCCTCATCCCCCATCAACGAGATCAACGTGGGCATTTTTATGTACACTTGATAACATGACATGGGTTTTCCACGGTAAAACCACCAGATCTTCAATACTGCAGTTTATTTCCAGCTTTCCAACAATATCAATTCTTCCTACAACACCATCAGCTTCGAATGACCGACCAAAAACGACAACGTCTAATATCAGATCAGTGTAGTAAAATATTATAACAAACAGGCTAAGCATTAAAAGGTAGTAACGTTATCTAAATATTGTTGTGTTACACTTGGAAATACATTGTCAAGTTGATCCACGTACGATAGCCATGGTCCGGCCGGTTTTTACGTTAAACTCTTTAATATTTCCGATCGACATGTTTATTAGGTATGTACCTAATTGCATGCACAGAATACAGTTTTAAACCTATTTAACTCGTTCGCCAATGTGATATTCCTCGCACGGATATAAATAAGACAACTGGATGAGTTACGCAAGTGCCTGGTTTATTCCACTGCCACCCACTTCTTATTGCTACCCACCACCATCTATATTTATTTCTTAAAGGAAACATGTGGGATGTTTCCTTATAAGGTTCCCTGTTCCATAAATCTAGCTGCCGCCCGCGGCTTCACTCACGTGGTACCCGGATTAAGCCGTGGTAGCCTATATGTTAATCCAGTACATGTACTATGTATATTCCAAGTTTCATTCAAATCCGTTCAGCCGTTTAGGCGTGATTGAGGCACAAACATCCAAACTTTCGCATTTATAATATAAGTAAGATGAAATACAGATGAATATTTTTGAGGCAATTTCACACCCTCTTTACTTTGGCACGTGGCGTCCTCAATACAATTCTTAGTACTGGGACGTAGGGTGGTTGGGTGTTGGAGGGGGGCATTTTCTAAATACGGAACAATATTGATTTATTACTTCAGAGGTAAGCCTAGTAGCTCACATTCTAACTTGAACTTTAATTCACGGGGCTAAGATACATTTTTCGATGTGTACGGTGTTGCTAACCAGTACAACTGGATTGTTAAATGATAACGCGTTTGCATGGCAACAAGAAACTATATTACAAACGGTTGATGGATGAGCTGTTGATGATAATGATGGCGAGAACGCGCGCCCTTGGTGGCTGAATGCGAACAGATTACAACTGATAAATTGAATAAAATGAAATGTTGGTAATGATTGAAACTGGATCGCGCGGTCAGCGCCTTTTTGCTGACCGCGGAAGATGCACGGCTGCTTGTAGGTACCGTACACGATGAAACTATATTAGCGGTGTGCACTATGAATGTCTTCTTTTTCAGATTTATAGGTTTCCTGTAAGTGTCGCTGAAAGGTAGCTAAATAGGTAACACAAACATCCTTCGGTTTATGATGTCCAGGTGATATAAATGCAATCATCCACCAGCAATGCATTGCAATGCAAACTGCAGTGACACTGTCGCTGGTGCCATGCTTGTGAGTTCAGTACAGAGGATGCAGACTGGATACAATCTTGAAAATTGTTAATTATTTTCTGCCAAATTATATCAGGGTAACATCATCTGGGAGGTATGCATTTGAATATAGTAGGCTAACAATAACATACAGGCTAATTGTAATTATAAAAAATATCAATCTACTAAGTCGAACCCTCTCGTATTACTACAGCGCCATCTGTCCATTATCTTCCTACCCTTATCCGACTCTATGTGAGATCGGAACAGCATGATTCTTGGATCATGCTGTGAGAGTTTTGGCTAAGGTGTTTTATGACCGGCCGCCTGCCTGACGTCAACCCTTTTCGGGAATACTTGCTTATTGTATCTCAAGTCAACTTTTACGACATACAGTGCCATCTGTCTTTAGCAAGAGCACTGCGCAGCGGCACCGAATCATTCATTGAAATAATACGAACCTTAGATATGGTATAAGTAGCTGCTGTCGTAGTTTAAGAAAAAATGTATAGATGGCGCGTTTATAAAAATTAAAAAAACAATGTTTACCTTCAGTTTTAAAATATAGGTTCTTGGTATTGGTAAATTCCAGTATAATTATTTTTATAATCAACTAGCTACCACCCACGGCTTCGCTCGCGTGGTACCTGGATTAAAAATAGCCTTGTTAATCCAGTACATGTACTATGTATATTCCAAATTTCATTCAAATCCGTTCAGCCGTTTGGCGTGATTGAAGCAAAAACATCCAAACATCCTTACAAACTTTCGCATTTATAATATAAGTAAGATTAAGAAGTTTATTCAAAAAGTCTTGACGTACGTCAGGTAGTAAAATAGATTTGTCGGCTAGGACGGCATAAAATAAGAATAATAACTATGGTAAATAATATAATTTTTTTTTAAGGATTTTATTGTTAGATCTTATTGTTTGTATATCTACCCCTTAAGCCCCAAGCGGCAACCGGTTACTGCGCTCTTAAATTTGACTAAGGACCTTATTTTCACATATTTACAGACTACTTTTGTATGAAGAAGTTTAATGAGTACCGTTCTTTGATATCTCTACATTCTGAACAAAAAATATTGCGTCATCTGTGGTCGTTCTCATTAAAAGTATTTTTGATGGTTTTTTAGATAATCGATTGTAAGAAATACATCGTAAAAACTTCTAGATAAGGCTTCAAAAAGTAAGTTAATTTTTGACTGATTTCGAAGTGATTTACATACCTACTATGTTTGTTGATAAATATTCTAATAAGAAATTACATATTACATCACTCGTTTACACAACGATTTATCAATTAGTACATTGCTGTATATAGAATGATAAAATATGGTTCGGTTGTAGAGTTATTACATATTTTGTACAATGCAGTATTTCCAACGCCTTCCGATTTCTTCCGGCTGTCATTACTTTTTGACATTTTTTTCTGGCTAGAGGGGTTTACCCCCGAATACTCAAATGCATCTCAAAGTTGAGCACGTCCAAATGACGATTTTTTGACAGATTTTCATCAGAAACTGTCAAAAAACCGTGAGTTGAAACGTGCTCAACTCTGAGTCGAGTTTGAGTATTTGTGGGTAAGTAGCGTAATTATAAACTCATAGGTCAAATTTTGTAATAAAATTTCGTTCTAACCGATTGAACCGCGTCATGGGTTATTATGTATCTTTGGTAAAAGTAAAATTAAGTAAGTTTGTAAGAGTTAGTGGTCAACGCTTGTGACGGAGTTTTTAGGCCACCTAAAGGCCTAATAAGGTAAGTATTGGTAAAAGGTAGTAATGCAACAGCATGACTCGATCTGATGATGGAGCTAGGAGCTGTTCAACGGAAATCCTCAGTAAAGAATAGTAAAATACATACCCATGTTTTCATAGCTTATTTGAATCAGCTCCATAACCTAATAATATACGAGTACCTACATGGTACCACAAAAATAACGAAATCCCTCCGTCGACAACTATGAAAAATCGTGGGACATACTTGTAGGTACGGGAATATGTATGTTCCGCGATATTTCCTATTTTTCGAGTTATGATTTTTTTTTTGTAAAATTTTGTCTGGTTTAAAATATAGGCGAATAGAATGCCTTGTAGGTACAAGACTAATTGTGGAACTATCTGATACCATTACGCCATTAAAAAAAAATGTTCTAACCTAGAATAACATGTGGGCTTTAATTCTGCGAGCGAAGACGCTTGTACAAGCTACTAAAGGTTCTCCTTCTATCGAAATCTCCTATTGTCTTATGCTGCCCTGGTATAGTTGGCTTTATGGGCATGCGCCAACCGTTGGTTTAGTGAGCCGAAGGTTGTTTCCGAATAGTGCGCATGTAGGCGAACTTTGCATTGCAGTGATAGACACATTTAAATTGAAAATAATTAATCAACCGAGGATCTGAAATGGCACAAATATGCAAACTTCGACTGGGCTTATGTGAGCCTTTTCAGGGTCGAAACCCACTAGTAGGTCTGTCTGAGGCACAAACCTCATTTTCAAAATTCAAAGTCAAAGTAAAAAAAAGTATTCCATAACCATAAAATCACGGGGATCACTTGGAAACGTTTTAAATCTACGTTGCATTTACACTGTTCGTAACGCGACCCAGCGTGAAAGATACAGGCAAGAAACCACGCTTGGCTATTTTTTTGGAAATTGATCCCTTTACAATCATTTGATAAAAGGAGTTGGAGCATTGTTCAGTCCCAAGCATTTCTTCTATATAATCGGATATTTTATAGTAAGCTTATTTAAACAACTTTCGTTTTATTAGAGTTTTTAATCTATTAACTGACAAATATGTCATCTTGCTTGGAACTTTGTTATATTTAGAAGCATACACATTGCCCTTTAAATGATTTGTTAACTTTATCTGGCCTAATCGTGGGTACAGCGAGTTTATCCTTATTTCTAGTATTAATACTATGATTATCGCAATTATTCTGAAAATTACTAACATTTTTATGTACTTACTTCAAGTTTTCGTGAATATATTTTCAAAATAATTCAGTATTGCCATTCAGCGTTGAAATGCGGCCAGCGTCTTGTGTACGCTTCCACCATCTAATGAGCTGATTTGAATTCAACAAAGTAGATTTGTTATACTCCCGAAACTATTTTTTTTTAGTAGAAAATAAACAACAAACTGATTCATATTGTGATGCTTCGTAGCACCTTGCAGCTATTTCGTAGCACCTCGTAGCCAAGTTGTAGCACTTCGAATACTCGTATGTTTGCACTGAACCCCGTAATGGCTGAAATAATTTGATGACTGATGACAATGACTTTAAACAGGCATTGCTACTGACTTTGAACAGAATAAAGATTATGTTTGATTCAGATATGATTAATCTGGATTTTGATTACTTTCATACAGTTGCAGATTGCATTTTGATAGTCCCGACACTGCTTTCAAAGTCAAGGCCCGGGCAACTTATTTCAACTACCAGAGCAACATACTTAGCTAGGAGTCACGCATACTCTCGCAGACATTGCACCTGTATAGTGGGGTAAGGAGTGCAAGAACATTGGCCTGGTTTGGGTAACCCCTCCCCTCTCCCCCTCTTCCCGTTCATACATCTGATACCGAATTTTTGCAAAGAGGTTTAAAATTGATTACTGGTAATAATGAAGGTATTTGATATTTTTTTTGTCTACTTATGAGTATATACATGTACAGAAAAGACGTGAACGCGATGCCATTGCTTCATACTAATATAATAACAAAGAAAAGAAATCATAAATGCGTGTTTATTCAACTCATCATCATTATGCTACCCTTATCCTACTTAAGTAGGGCACAACATATTTTCTACCATTCCCCTTTTATCAGCCGCTGTCTCAGTGTTCACTTCTTTCTCCGCAATCCACCCTTTGGCCTACCTGTACCCTTGTATCCATTCACGTTCATAATTCTGCTCTCCTAGTGAAGAATGTAGTAACTATGTCAAACATGTTTTGAGATACGTGAGTGAGAGAGGAACAGAATGTTGTATTTTGTTAGGCGATTTCGAATATGTATTTAAGCAATTTTTGTTCCGTTCCGTTCCGCAGTTCCGTTGGGGCCGACCAGGAGGCCCAAACTTCATCCGGCATATGGCACTTGTCCAATCCATCCCAATCGCCACTTCCATTTGGCTGGTGGATTCATGTTAATCTGAAAATAATAATCAATAATTATTGATTATTATTATTTTGCGACATGCTCGGGGAGAGAAACAGCTGGACGCATTCTATATTTTTTCTTTACTCCCAGTCCAGCAGAGAAGTAATCCTATATGTTGTTTAAATACTCATGAGAAAATTAAATGGTGGAAAGGTGCACCGTAATGTGGTACGTCGAATTGCCTTTCAGCATCGCTTCAGGAAAGCTGCGAGTGCAAACCTGCGACGTAGCCAATTTTTCACTTGATATTGAATTCTAATTCCAATGCATAAAGTCCACATTCCGCTGTGTTGTCTCCGGTGGAGTCTCTGATAGTTAACTTTAGTTGCTGAGTATACTTACTGTATTCATAGATATACCTCTCAGAAGCTCCCAGAGGTTTATGTTATCCTAGTAGAATTTAGCAGAAATCAATAAATTTTTTCAAGATTGCATCCAGGCTGCATCGTGTACTGAATGCAACCAGCGGAAGTATCGCTGCAGTTTTCATTGCATTCATTGGTAGAAGAATGCATCCATATCACCAGGAAATCATAAACCGAGAGGAGGTTTGTGTTTTCCATTCAGCTGCTTTTCAGCGATACTATCAGGAAACCCAAGTCTGAAAGAGAAGACATGTGTTTGCACAGCTTCATTGCTAGTTTCATCGAAAAATATATTTTAGTGCCATGAATTAAAATTCATTTTAGAATGTGAGCTACTAGGCTCACATGTGTGTGTAATAAATCAATGTTGGTGGTAATTATTCTATGTTTAGACAATGCCCACCCACCAGACGTCCCAGCACTATGAATATTATTCACGACGCCTCAGAAAGAAAAAAATGCTTAATTTTTTTTTGTATTACATGGTGATTCATGCGCCAGAGAACCTTATAATACACTAAACTACAGACTAAATAAGGTTTCATAGATGCCTATCCTCATATATTGCCGATAACATCACCATGACTATGTATTACTTAAGAAACACATTAAAATATGTATAATAATAATAAATAACACCCAACAGTCACATACATAGTCCTGACCCCACACTAGGATTCCCTGTGTCGTGGGTATCAGAAACTACCATGTACCAAGGTACCACAACACCCACACCCAGAAGAAATATTTGCAGAACATGCAAACATTTCTTCCGCAGCGGGAATTGAACCAGCGCAGCGCCTCTTGCGTCTCTGCCGAGCAATCACCCGCCACGCCACTGAGGCCGTATAAAACGTGCATGTTGTTGAAGTGCAGTGCAGTACCTACCTATTTTCTACTCCAAACAGCAAATTGTAAGACTCTTTTTTGTGCAAAAAAGGTGTGCTACGGGAAGCTACGACTTGGCTATGATTCGCAGATCCATCTTCTAAAAATAACATGGTGTTTTGAGGAAATTAGTCTCTCTTCGAATTCTTAATTTCATCATCATCAGTCTTACCCACATATAAAACATGTTTTTTTTGCACTCACCTCTATCGGCCCTCATGTCAATAACTAATTAACAAAGAATAGTTATTTGATAAACTAAGTCAAGATACAGTGATCCTATCTCATATTATAAGAATCTTTGTCCTGACTGACTGACTGACTGACTGACAGACAACGCACAGCCTAAACCGCTGGACGTAGAGACTTGAAATGTTCAGTGTAGGTAAACCTTTGTACGTAGGGGTGTACTAAGGGATTTTTCAAAATTCAACCTCTAAAGGGGTGAAAAGGGATGAAAACCTGGAATCAATTTTTGGTCTAAAACTGCACATAACCTATATCAAATTAAAGAGCCGATTTTTCTCATTTAGTTGATGTCATAATTACCTGTTAATTCTTTATTTTTGGCATGTATTTCATGAAAAATCGGAGTGAAAAATAGAATACTTTTATTTTGACATATGACTGCGATGATACCACAGATACAAAACATATGGAAAAGGAACTGTCAATGTCAAATTACACTACATTCATTAGCGTCTAAAAAAAATTGTTGCGATAATATTTTGGACTGTTAACACTATGTGGTCTTAGAGCAGGGCAGTAGTTGAACTGCTCGACTTTTTTGTGCTTAGTAGGTACCTAACCTACGTGTGCTGGAATGGGACATAGGGTACTTTTTATCTGGGTACCGCGTGAGCGAAGCCGCGGGCGGCTGCTAGTTAGGGAATATAAGAACTATCAGGTTTGTGCTGAAAATTCTCTAGCACTTATAATTTTAAAATGTTAATGGAGTAATGAAATATGTCTAAATCAGGAATTTCTTTGTTGATCTACTTTTTTGGACTATCATTATATCAAAGTGTTGAGATGTCTTTATGAAGCCGTCACCATGATTGTGTGTCCAAGTACAAGACCAGCAGTCTAAACCCATCGAACTGTGCAGAGGAGTGAGACAGGGGAATGTCATATCCTCGAAACTGATCACCAGCGCGTTGGAAGATATGTTTAAGACGCTGGACTGGAAAGGCATGGGCATAACACAAATGGCGAGCACATCTCACACTTACGATTCGCAGATGACATAGTCCTAATGGCGGAGTCGCTGGAGGAGCTGCAATAAATGCTGAACAGCCTAGCATCGGTCTCGCGACGGACGGGTCTCGGCATGAATTTGGATAACACCAAGGTCATGTTCAATGACCGCATCCATCCGGAACCTGTCGTCATAAATGGCCACCTTCTTCAAGCTGTTTCGGAATACACATACCTCGGGCAGATTGTGCAGTTGGGTAGAAACAGCTTTGAGAAGGAGGCTAAGAGGAGAATCCAGCTAGGACGGGCAGCATTTAGAAAATTACGTCAAGTTTTCACGTCACCTATACCACAAGGCCTGAAAACCAAAGTGTTCAATCAGTGCGTCCTACCTATTACGACTTACGGAGCCGAAACGTGGACACTCACAGTGCGGCTAGTCCACCAGTTCAAAGTCGCTTAGCGAGCTATGGAAAGAGCTATGCTCGGAGTTTCTCTGAAGGATAGGATCCGTAATGATGTTATCCGACAGAGAACCAAGGTCACCGAGATAGCTCAGAGAATTAGCAAACTGAAGTGGCACTTGCCACTTTATATTATATAGATATATAATATATATGATAGCAGATATGACCAGCCCACTTGGGCTGGTCATATCTGCCGAAGAACTGACCACCGTTGGGGTAAACGAGTTTTTGAGTGGAGACCGTGACTCGGCAAACGTAATGTAGGACGCCCTCCGGCTAGGTGGAGTGACGATCTGCGAAAGGGCTACTGGCAGAAACTGGATGCGTCAAGCCAAAGATAGGGCGCAATGGCGCTCATTAGGGGAGGCCTACGTCCAACAGTGGACTGCTATAGGCTGATGATGGGCTTTAGGAAATATCAAGGCCGTTGCAGTTTTGAATTAGCACATTGCGCAGAAGGTAGCACCAAAAGTATTGATTGGCGCAACTTGCAACTATTTGTACCAGGACATCATAAGGCTATAGGAAATATCAATGCCGTTGCAGTTTTGAATTCGCACATTGCGCAGAAAGTATGATTGGCGCGACTAGCAACTATTTGTACCAGGACATCATAAGCCTATAGGAAATTTCAAGGCCGTTGCAGTTTTGAATTGACACATTGCGCAAGAGAGAGCACCAAAAGTATTGATTGGCGCAAACAGAAACTAAATATTTGTACCAGGACATCATAAGGCTATAGGAAATTTCAAGGCCGTGCAGTTTTGAATTGGCTTGCGCAGAAGGTATGATTGGCGCGACTAGCAACTATTTATACCAGGACATCATAAGCCTATAGGAAATTTCAAGGCCGTTGCAGTTTTAAATTGACACATTGCGCAAGAGAGAGCACCAAAAGTATTGATTGGCGCAAACAGAAACTAAATATTTGTACCAGGACATCATAAGGCTATAGGAAGTTTCAAGGCCGTTGCAGTTTTGAATTGGCACATTGCGCAGAAGGTATGATTGGCGCGACTAGCAACTATTTATACCAGGACATCATAAGGCTATAGGAAATTTGAAGGCCGTTGCAGTTTTGAATTGGCACATTGCGCAAAAGGTAGCACCAAAAGTATTGATTGGCGCAACTAGCAACTACATATTTGTACCAGGACATCATAAGCCTATAGGAAATTTCAAGGCCGTTGCAGTTTTGAATTGACACATTGCGCAAGAGAGAGCACCAAAAGTATTGATTGGCGCAAACAGAAACTAAATATTTGTACCAGGACATCATAAGGCTATAGGAAATATCAAGGCCGTTGTAGTTTTGAATTGGCACATTGCGCAAAAGGCAGCACCAAAAGTTGGCGCAAATGGAAAGTATTTGTACCAGGACATCATAAAGCTATAGAAAATATCAAGGCCGTTGTAGTTTTGAAGAGTACCTACTTATTTTCTACTCCAAACAGCAAATCGTATGAACCTTTTCAGTGCATGAAAAGCGTGCTACGGGAAGCTGCGACTTGGCTACGATTCGTAAATCCATCTTCTAAAAATAACATGGTGTTATTAATCCATCACCATTATTTATCTCGAATCTCACTTCGAATCCTTTATTTCATCATCATCAGCCCTTATCCAACATACGAGTATAAAATATGTTTTTGCACTCACCTCTCATCATTATGACTTACGGAGCCGAAACGTGGACACTCACAGTTCAAAGTCACTCAGCGAGCTATGGAAAGAGCTATGCTCGGAGTTTCTCTGAAGGATAGGATCCATAATGATGTTATCCGACAGAGAACCAAGGTCACTGACATAGCTCAGAGAATTAGCAAACTGAAGTGGCAGTAGGCTGGTCATATCTGCCGAAGAACCGACAACTGTTGGGGTAAACGAGTTCTTGAGTGGAGACCGCGACTCGGCAAACGTAATGTAGGACGCCCTCCGGCTAGGTGGAGTGACGATCTGCGAAAGCCTATGATACTCTCGTCATTCAGACAAATCCAACGACACCTCAATTGTCAGCATATGTCCAGCCATTTGGACTACAACTTCAGCCATGGGGATGCACATACATACCCACCCACATACATACCCACCCACATACATACATACATACGTAAATACATTATGTACATACACACCAAACACATTACCTTCCTTTTTCGCAGTCAGGTAAATATAGATTGACACGAAATATGCATAGCTTTCAGCTTCTGGAGATACTTCCTACCAACAAGATGAGAGCCAGCACTCGCGATTAAATCCTGTAAAAATGCATCCAAAATTAAAATGAATATTCGATAGATATAATGTTAAATGTGTTTGTGCATCCCACACTCAGACATGCTATTTTAAACTTTAAGCTGTACGTGCTAAAGACTTGTTTGGCATAACTAGCACTCTCTATCCAGTAGAAGAGATTACATTAATCTTGTGTACCTGCACAAACTTCTTCACTCAATCATAGATTGTCCTGGTTTGTTGGCATCCATCAACATAAACATAAATTACAGAATCCGTAACCCTGCAACCTTTGCTATACAAGTGTACAAAAACAATGTATCATCCCACACTCCTATTCCCAATATGTGTCGTCTATATAACGAGTTGGCTAAATCCAGTAACCTGAATATTTTTGACAACAATATCGGTAGATTTAAGAAGAGCGTTCGCAAGATCTTGTTGTATTGTTTAAATGATAATAATTAATCATTTTTTTTATTCATTTTAGTCTTAACTTTAATGCATGCAACATAATAATTGTCAGATTTACATATTTGGATTCATCGAGCATTTAACTAACTAGTTCAGTTAAATGCTCGATGTTTGGATTACAATCTAGATCAAAATTAAATTGTTTAGTTAAGTTTACGCTAGTATGATTGTAACCTGTTTTGTAAATTTTTACATACATACATACATAAAAATCACGCCTGTTTCCCATAGGGGTAGGCAGAGATCACGGATCGCCATTTGCTACGATCCTGACATACTTCTTTTGCTTCCTTCACTCTCATTACATTCCTCATGCATGCTCGTCGGTTTTTTTTGTAAATTTTTAATAAATAAATAACGTCTCTGGAGGTGAGCTCTGTTCATAGTCCATCCTTGTTCAACGCCTAGGTTTCTCTGAAGCACTAATGAAATAGCGCGTAGGGGAGGGGGATGCAAGATCCCAGTATAAGTTCCTGTGGACTGCTGCGACAATCCCAGCTGGTAATACCATCATCATCATCATCATCATCATCATCATCATCATCATCATCATCATCATCATCATCATCATCATCATCATATTCAACCCAACTTTACTCACTGCTAGGTATTAGGCCTCTCCTTGTGTGTGTCACATTCGCCACGGTCTGCTGTTAGCCTCCCCCAGGTCCGGCCAGCGACGTGTGCTATAAATGGTCATAATCGAAGTGAATTTGCTGTTCTGAGATATGGTCAGCCCATTTCTCTGTTGGACGACATATAGTTTCGCATCTCACGTAATATAGCAACGCTAAAATGCACTAGAAACTATCGCAAAATGGAACCGATCAGGATTGTCGCAGCAGTGTGTGTAAGCCTTTATCTATCACATCGAAGACTACCACATAACCATTCAGGTTATGTGTTCCTGGTACGCGTTCGTGGATGACCTACATTCCATTAGATGTTGAGAATCTGATGGTAGTCTTGACACATTAATATAACATTTACAATGATATATTCGAAAAAACCAAGTACGTAATACAAACAAAGTAAGATTTTGAGTAGATGGGTCTACAGTTCGTAGCCAAGTCGTAGCATCTCGTAGGGCTCTTGTCATAATGATAATGGTCAATACTGCCGTCATAAGAAAAAATGGAGAAAAAAATACTAGTAGATGCGTCTTTTTTTACTGATTCCGATGATGTATATAACTCAATTATGAAAAAAAATGTCAGATACGTCTTTTTTTCCTTATGACGGCAGAATAAGACAACCGAGGACATTTTATCCTTAAAATTAAGCTTTCTAGCATTATCTGAATCGAAGCTATGACAGTTCGAAAATATGACGAAATGCTTTGAGAAAGGGAGGAAGTGCTCCGTTTTTTTTGGCTCGTCTTGGCGGCGGCAATACCGTGGGTTGTGTCCGGCGGAGTGGGAGCATTTGAGTCATAACGCACAATGCAGGTTGTTCGGAAAATAGTAGAAAACCTGTGCTTGTACTGAGTTTAGAAAAAATATCGTTGTCTACTGGATTTTACATAACGTTATTTCAAAAATCGGTTTCCTCGACAACCTCGGTGGCGTGGCAGGTGAAAGCTCGGCTGCAGAGCGTTCGGGGTTCGACACCCGCTCCGGAAGAAATGGTGTTGCATGTTCTGCAAAAATTTCTTTCGGGTCCGGGTGTTGTGGAATCCTGGTTCACAAGGATTCCTAGTGTGGGGTCAAAACTACCTACTCCTTTGATGTTGTTGGGTGTTATATACATATAATTACATATGTCGTAGCACTTAAAAAGTAAAAAAAAAAACATGTGTCAAGTGCACGAAAGGAGTCTCTTAGGCGCACTTTAAATCGTTTCACCAAACTGGTTCGAAAGATTTGGTGACACGACTAGTAGTAGTATTTTATTCGCGTTTAGACACCATTATATGGTCACCAAATCTTTCGAACCAGTTCGGTGAAATGATTTTAAGTGCGCCTCAGGGACTCCTTTCGTGCACTCGACACATGTTTTTTTTTACATTTTAAATGCTACGACATATTAAATAATATATATGTATATAATTTATATGTATATAACACCCAACAACATCCAAGGAGGAAGTAGTATTTTGGATTATTGATAAGTATTATTTAAAGGAGACACTGTATAATTTATACCTCACTCTACATACATAAACATATCCAACGTCATCAATCAAGTCCATTTCTGGATTGTACTGTATTCATAAGCCATCGAGTCACAAGCGTACCGCCCAGAGGCTTATGTTGTCCTGGTAGAATTTGGCAGAAATCAATATTGCATCCAGGCTCTGTACTGAATGCCCATGCATGGCACCAGCGGCAGTGTCGCTGCAGTTCGCATTGCATGCACTGGTGTAAGAATGTATCTATATCACCAGGACATCATAAACAGAAGGAGGTTTGAAATTGGATTTAGCTGCCTCCCAGCGACAGTTTAAGAAAACCTAAATTCTGAAATTAAAGACATGCTTAATGCGCACCGCTACTGTTGACTGTCGGTGTCGATTGACATTGTAAGTTACCGAATAATTTTAACTTACCGACTAACTGGAATAGCTAACTCGGCATTTTAATTGAAGGCTCTTAGAATTCGGAAATGACGTTACAGTGTGTTTATCAAAATTTCAAAATAAGTGGGCGGTACTGATACATTTGGTAGTGTGTGGGTTAATTTAGTCGAACATCACAGTATAAAATCACTTCCTTACTCCTTTCGTGTTATGATGTCCTGGTATATTATATTCAAAATATATCTTCATTTTGCATATTCAGATGCATCGAAAATTGCGTATCAAAAAAAGCGTAGGAACAATATTTTAGAATACGTGTGACCCCATAGCAATACGAGTAGTAATTAATTAAATACGGGGGCCGAATTTAGAATGATTTAATGTTATTTTTAAGTTTAGTTTTAAATATGTTAAGACTGTTGCAGATTTAAATCTTCGGAAATTTATAAATTAAATAAATTCACAGCTTCATAGCATTTACTACTTTTACCGTAATTTGTTCGGATTTTAGAAATGTAAAATATTTGGCATTACGAAGTACTTTTTTTCCTTTTATCTGTTTGTTTTAAAAGTTGTATCTGTGCGGATTTTATTTAGTGGGATTTTTCTAAGGATACAGATATTAAATCAGTATGTTTGGTGTATGTTAAGAATGTTAGTATCTTTGTATAGTTGTTTTATTAGTTTATTTTATAAAACATAAAATGTATGTTAATTTATTTGTATTTCAATATTGAAAAAACTGAAAAAATCCATCTTCTCTGGACTAGAAGTAAAGAAACAGCATATCCTCTGCGACATGATGGATCATCTATATGGGTGATGAACTGATCACCTTCACGGTTCACCATATCCATCTTAGGACTGAATCAGGAGTGGCTGCAAGGTTTCTTATGATTACTTGTTTCCTTGCCCACCTCATTAGGGATGCAGGAGTGATATTATAATATGTACTAAACTGAAAACAAAAACTGTAAACAGACTTTTTTGTCCTTATAGAGTTGGTGATTACTAATTTCCACATTAAAGTAAAGTAGTCTCTATTTCCTGCTACTAAAGTCCAATATCACTGTCACACAAAACGGAAGGAGGAAATTCACATTCTTGACTTAGATTTTCAGGAATCTCGGTTCAGTGTCGCTGAAAGCTATGTGTGAGTGAGGTCGATGAACCACCTTTGTGTGATGCTCTCCTGGTATGTTAGATGCAATGTAGCAGTACCAAATGCATCAAAACTGCTTACGGCTGCGCGTAATTGTAGCCCAACTGAAGAACATCTGTCGCCTAGCTTGCGCGTACTTAAAAGTTGAATAAAAAGCCTTAAAAGTAATTTTATTGAATTATAAAAAATGCATTTTATAAGTTATATTAGCTGCCGCTTGCGGCTTCACTGGCGTGGTACCCGGATAAAATAGCTTATTATGTTAATCGAGCACATGTACTATGTATATTCCAAGTTTAATTTAAATCCGTTCAGCCATTTAAACGTGATTGAGGCACAAACATAGAAACATCTTCACAAACTTTCACATCTACATAATAATATAGTAAGATTATTATTTTTGTACGTCAGTATGAATTAAGAAGGTTTTCGTAATTAACTTGGTTCTGATTAAATATGCATAATAAAAGCCTGGTCTAGCATTTATCCCAATAAAAAGTTTTCTAATATTTGCTAACGATTCATAAATAAAAATTGAATCAAAAATAAATTAAATTTAACCAACGAGAAATAACGACGTTGATTTGCTGTTTTGAGATTTTATCAATTCATTTATTGACAGCTTTTAAGAGCATACCGAAGTTACTGGTGTTTTCTGATTGATCACTGATTTTAGTAGTTCGCCATGTAGGACACCGAACTCCTGCAGCCTGCTGAAGTCCTGGTGCAAAATAGTTGCTTGCACATGCGCAACCTTCAGGTTATTTACTCGTAGCTTCGCGTTGTTTCTAACTTTTGACCGCGGCCTCGTTCGAGCCCATGTATGAAGATGACCCTACTCTAGTTGATACCCTTAATTAAATTTAAGACGTGTCCTAGTGATTTTAAAGAATAAAAATTTTTGACTTCGACTTTGACCTCAGACTGAGCAGCCAAGAAAGACAATTTTATTGCAATTATAGTCCACACTGCTATATAAAGCTTTTTGTAAAGAAGTCCCTGTTAATCAACTTTTGTTGCTGAGTATACTTACTGTATTCATTTCATAGGCATACCTCCCAGAGGTTTATGTTATCCTGGTAGAATTTGGCGAAAATCGATAAAATGTTGCTCCAGGCTGCATCGTCTACATGCATGGCACCAGCGGAGGTGTCGCTGCAGTTTCCATTGCACGAATTGGTGGGAAAATGCATCCATATCACCAGGACATCATAAACCGAGAGGTGGTTTGTGTTTTCCATTAGCTGTCTTTTAGCGACACTATCAGGAAACCCATAAATCTGAAAGAGAAGACAGTTTAGTGCACAGCGCCACTGCTAGTTTCATCGAAAAATATATTTTAGTGCCATGACTTAACGTTCATTTTAGAATGTGGGCTTACTGGGTTACCTATACGTGAGTAATAAATCAATATTGGTGGTAATTCTTGGTAATTATTCTATATTTAGACAATATCCCTTCCCCCTACGTCCCAGTACTAAGAATCTCATTCACGGTGCCACGTCCCAAAGTAAAGGGGGTCTCAACTTGCCTCAAAAATATTTTTTGTATCATTATGGTGATTCATGGGACAGAGAACCTTTAATACACCAGACCAGACTTAATAAGGTTTCATATTTAGAATATTCTTTGAACATCACCATGAATATGTATTATTTAATATTTATATTATTGTAATAATAATGATGTATGGTCGTTTGTTACTCTTTCACGCAAAAACTACTAAACGGATTTGAATGAAACTTGAAATATACATGTGCTGGATTAACATATAGGCTATTTTTTTTCGGGTACCACGCGAGCGAAGCCGCATGCGGCACCTAGTTATTTATTAAATACATTAAAATATAAAAGTTTTCAGTTTACGCGACGACATTAGGCTACTTTTATTTTACGGGCGAAGCCGCGGGTAGATGCTACTAGTTTATTCTTCAACAAACGAAATCTCCTGTTGCCTCATGCTGTCCTAGTACAGATAGCTTTATGGGCATGCGTCAACCCTCGGCACGTGGATTGAGCAAAAGGTTGAACACCAACAACAACAAATTCAATAATAATGGACGTATAATGTAAAGGCAAAAAATTGCAGTAGTTTGAAAAAAAAAATACATGTTATTTGGTCGGTACTCTTGTGTTAATTTGTTGCTTTGGGATCTAAGGTAGGTACAAAATTATAAGTAAGGGAATCAGCTTCGGATGAAATATCGCATCGAAAATGTTTTCCGCAACTGGATATTTAACCCGCACGTGTACTAGGAAAGCATGACATGGGAAGAGTTCGGTTTAGAAGGCTCTCTTCCAACTTCTAAACTTAACATTGTATTTTGAGGAAATAAGTCTCGCTTCGAATCCTTTGTTTCATCATCATCAACCCTTATCCTACATATAAAACAGGTTTTTGCACTCACCTCTATCAGCCCTTATCTCAGTATCTACTCCTTTTTGTTCATGCTATCTTTCACGCAATCCTTTCATCTCTTAGCATCCATTATTTTTTACTAAATAATGAGTTAATATTGTGTGATATATTTCATGCATACCATGCAGGCATAATCCCATAGCTTCTATACACCACATTACCTCCGAATTACTTTTTTAACACCCGTTAAAAAGCGTATTCTTTGAACTTTTAAACTTAAAACTATGGTACCTAAAACATTTTCAAAAAACCCCCGAAACGGAGTGCAGATTCGTAACTTTTTAGTGGGTGGTAGGATTTGCTTAAAACTCTGTGTAAGTTGTAATAAATAATTTATTCTACGCGAGTGAAACCGCGGGCTTCTGCTAAAGATAGATACAATGTTGCATGTGTGTGTGCATGTGCATCCTACATACAAACAACTTTGAACTCTAAGCTGTACGTACTTGAGACTGGTTTGGCATTGGCATAACATCGTTGGAGGTGAACTCTGTTCGGAGTCCATCCTTGTTCAACGCCTAGGTTTCTCTGAAGCACTAATGAAATAGCGCGTAGGGGAGGGGGATGCAAGATCCCAGTATAAGTTCCTGTGGACTGCTGCGACAATCCCAGCTGGTAATACCATCATCATCATCATATTCAACCCAACTTTACTGCTAGGTATTAGGCCTCTCCTTGTGTGTGTCACATTCTCCACGGTCTGCTGTTAGCCTCCCCCAGGTCCGGCCAGCGACGTGTGCTATAAATGGTCATAATCGAAGTGAATTTGCTGTTCTGAGATATGGTCAGCCCATTTCTCTGTTGGACGACATATAGTTTCGCATCTCACGTAATATAGCAACGCTAAAATGCACTAGAAACTATCGCAAAATGGAACCGATCAGGATTGTCGCAGCAGTGTGTGTAAGCCTTTATCTATCGCATCGAAAACCATACCATTTTCAGGTTATGTGTTCCTGGTACGGGTTCGTGGATGACCTACATTCCATTTGATGTTGAGAATCTGATGGTAGTCTTGACACATTAATATAACATTTACAATGATATATTCAGTTTGTATCAATAAACAAAGTAAGATTTTGAGTAGATGGGTCTACAGTTCGTAGCCAAGGCGTAGCATCTCGTAGGACGCTTGTCATGTACTGATAATGGTCAGTAAGACTACCGAGGACAATTTATCCTTAAAATTTAAGCTTTCTAGCATCTTCTTTCTAGAACCTATGACAGTCGAAAATCTCTCGAAAATACGACGAAACGTTTTGAGAAAGGGGAGGTAGTGCTTCGCTTCTTTTGTTGTTGCATATTCTGCAAATATTTCTTCCGGGTCCGGGTGTTGTGGTACCCTGATTCACAAGGATTCCTAGTGTGGGGTCAGAACTACTAACTATCTACTCATATCATAGTGTTGGGTGTTATACATATTATTAGATTATGTCGAAACACCTACAAAGTTTAAAATAAACATGGGTCAAGTGTCTCAAAAAGCGAAAGAGGCGCGACTAATAGTAGTATTTATTCACTGTTCGTTTAAACACCATATTTTCGATATTTTTGAATATTGATAGTATTATTTAAAGGAAACACTGTGTAATTTTATACCTCACTCTACATTTCCAACGTCATCAATCAAGTCCATCTCTGGATTGTACTGTATTCATAAGCATAGCTCTCAGAGGCTTATGTTATCCTAGTAGAACTTGGCAGAAATCAATATTGCGTCCAGGCTGCACTCTGTACTGAATGCCCATGCATGACACCAGCGGCTGTTGCCTCATGCTGTCCTGGTACAGATAGCTTCATGGGCATGCGCCAACCTTTGGCTTCCTGAGCCAGGTTGCACTAAAACTAGTGCGCGCCAAATTAAAGCGCGTGTGACGTCACATTAAATCGAATATGGCGGCCTCTAGAGGACATAAATTCATGAACGAATAACAATTTTATTTTAAATGGTACGTTGTTGGTAAGATGAAAGATCTTACTTAATAACATATTTTTGAAAGATAAAAGATCTTTCAAATTTATATTGTTAGCTGTTGCGCACGGTTTTGCTTGCATGCACCGGATAAGTATGGGTAAGTTTGGTATTTGAAACTAGACAACGGGTGAGTGTTCGGCTGAGACGCAAGAGGCGCGTGTTCGATTTCCTCTGCGGGAGAAATGTTTGCATGCCCTGCAATTATTTCTTCCGGGTCTGGGTATTTATTATATACGTATGTATTATAATACGGGGTCACTATCAACTAGACCACCAGTTCTCTCAAAATATGTACAACATACATACATATCGTGCACGATCGTATCCCTAACAAGGTGGGCAGAGGAGCCACAAGTAATTATAAGAACACTTGCAGCCACTCCTGATCCAAGAGTCCCAAGATGGATATAGTGAACCGTGGTGACAGGTGATCAGGTTCAAATAAGTAACCTAATAATGAATGAACAGAAATAAACTTATAACTAATACAAATAAAATGTTGTTGTTACAAAATAAATAGTTGGGCTATCTAAAGACCATTGCAAACGGTCTACAGATGGCTCACCTGATCACGTCATCAGAAGTGTGCATATTTATGCATATTTGTACCTTTTGAGGTCTTAGGTCGATTAATATTATTTATAAAATATGTCTATTCTATTGCCGCAATCTTAAGTGCGGAAACAACGCGCGTAGTGAGCCAACGGTTGGCGCATGCCCGTAAAGGTATCTGTACCAGGGCAGCATAAGACTATAGGAGATTTCGATAAATTAGTAGCTTGCACTAGCGGCTTCTCTTGGAGAATAAAGTAACCCACATGTTATTCTAGGTCTCTAATCTTTGAATAGTATAAAACAAAGCCTCAGTATGCGTTTTCTTACATAGAATGCGTCCCAGCTGCTTCCCAACCCGAGCATGTCGTAAGAGTCGACTAAGGGATAGTATCCTCTTCAACATGATGAATCTATATGGGCGATGGGCTGATCACCTGTCACCATGATTGACCATATCCATCATGGAACTCTTGGATAAGAAGTGGCTGCAAGTTTTCTTATGATTTCTAAATCTGTTCAGCCGTTATGGCGTGATTGAGGCACAAACATACAAACACCCTCTCAAACTTTCACATTTATAATATAGGATTAAAAAAACTAAAAAATATTAAGCTAAGAACAAACTATTTTAATAATTCACCTCCTTATTGATTATTAAATTCCACATTAAAGTAAAGTAGACTTTATATCTCGCTATTGAAGTCCAATATCACTTGTTAGGTAAAACGGGAAGGGGGAAATTCACTTTCACTTTTAGACTTTCAGTTCAGTGTAGTTGAAAGAACATTGCACCTGTCCAGCGGGGTGTGGTGCAAGAGTACTGATCTCGTTTGGGCAGCTCTCCATTTCTTTCAAAGCTTTCAAAGTCAAGGCCCGGGCAACTTATTTCAACTACCAGGGCACCATACTTAGCTAGGAGTCACGTTTGCTCTCGCGGACATTTCACCTGTCCAGCGGGGTGTGGTGCAAGAGTATTGATCTAGTTTGGGCAGCTCTCCATTTCTTTCAAAGCAATCAAAGTCAAGGCCCGGGCAACTTATTTCAACTACCAGGGCACCATACTTAGCTAGGAGTCACGTTTGCTCTCGCGGACATTGCACCTGTCCAGCGGGGTGTGGTGCAAGAGTATTGATCTAGTTTGGGCAGCTCTCCATTTCTTTCAAAGCAATCAAAGTCAAGGCCCGGGCAACTTATTTCAACTACCAGGGCACCATACTTAGCTAGGAGTCACGCTTGCTCTCGCGGACATTGCACCTGTCTAGGGGGTGGGGTGCTTGAGTATCGATCTAGTCTGGGCAGCTCTCTATAGGTATTCCTCTTCATTCAACCATCTAACTCCGTCCAATCCTTGATTTTACTCTTGACTGCTGAGAGCTGAAAACTTGAGAAAGTTATTGTTCCACGATAAAAAAAACTATAAAAATGCGTGGTAAAATAAACTGAGAATACTTATATACTTAACTTTATAAAATAAACTCAAATCATCATCGCCAACTACTACTAGCTAACTAGCTGACCCCGTGGTCAGCTAGTTGACGATGATGAATAAGGAGGAAGTTAAGGAACATTTTAATTTCGGGAGACCTTTTATAGGAATCAAATCTTTTCAAAGTCATTATTGCAAACATTTGATTATGCTATGTGTGTTTGCTTCTTTCGTTACGTTATTTTGCTTTTATTCATTCAAAACTAAACAAATATTATACTATTACATTTTAAGAACGAACTTTTAGTTTAGAAGTCTTCATCATGATCTTCCTGCCCTTATCCCACTCTATGTGGGGTCGGAACAGCACTTACAGTTTGCAGTTTGCATCTTGATGTCCCGGCCTGCTTTCAAAGCCAGGGCCCGCGCAATTTATTTCAACTACCAGGTCATCATAAATAGCTAGGAGTCACGCTTGCTCTCGCATACATTGCACCTGTACAGTGAGGTCAGGGTTGCAAAAGCATTGGCCTTATTTAGTCAACCTTTTCGTGTAAAATACAATAATGTCATTTTTTTTATTAATGGTAACATTTTTCATGCAATCTACCTCCCTGCCGATACCAAATCCCGAATTTTCACGCTGCTGAACAAAATGTCGGTCAATGTTAACATTTTTCTCGTCATTCCACACATACATCTTAACATTCTCGTCTCTGTTGCATGCAGTCTTCTTTGTCTTCTTTGTTCTTCGCCAAACATTGTGATCCATACAATCATTTTGCTTAAAAACTGAAAAAAGACTGACACTCGTTTAAGGATTATTATCCGCATTTTTCAATAATATCACTGTGCAACTCACAGTACAAATATTGTGTTCATATTTGACTCGCAACTGTTGAATGATTTTCTCAATGTTTTCTATCATGGTTCTAGTCTAAAAGTCCAGTGGAAAAGCGCCATTTACATGGAAAATATTTCTTGTCTCGTAGATACGATTATTAACACAAAGAAAAAAGTATAATCATGTAAATTAAATATGCGATATCGTAGGTACGTTGAATTTCATTGTAATTTGTACGATACCCGCATGAAATTAAAAAAATGTCACAAGAGATCGAGTTTAGACAAGTCGAGAAATAGTAGGCAAATATATCATTGCAATTTGTGTCGTGGTGTCAAGAAAACGATTTATTTAAAGAAGCGGAACACTGCCTTTTCTTTTGGAAGCGTTTCGTCGTATTTTCGAACCGTCATAGCTTCAGTCTGGATGATGCTAGGAAGCCGAAATTTTAACACTATTTTCGAAAAGACCAAGGACGTTATACAAATTACAAAGTTAGATTTTGAGTGGATGGGTCTACAATTCGTAGCCAAGTCTGAGCATCTCGTAGTATGCTTGTCATGTTCTGATAATGGTCATACAATCTGCTGCAAAAATTTCTTCTGTAGCTTCTTGATGTCTTATCTTTTCTATTAATAACACAGTCAGTGACATAAACTAATTGAATATTTAGAAAAAAATTGAAAAAAATCACCCCCACTTTATTGTTCAAATATGTAACATGATAATGTGATGAAGACATTATTTATTAAGGCGATTTATTCCATTATATTATTTTAGACGTAAAATTGCGCAACAAGCTTGTACAAGAATGAAGTTGCTTGAACTCTTATGACGCCACATTATGTTGCACTAGGGCGAGGCGACACCTACCGGGCTGCTATTGTTATTTTTAACGTCATCTCTCAAACAATTATAAATATATATAAAAAAGTACATACTACATACCCAATAAAATTTTATATACAAAAAAAAATCTGTGTGTATATCACTGGAATTCCAAAAGGAGCCTACAATGTAGGCTCCTTTTGGAATTCCAGTGCACATGTCATGTGCACTATTTGGAAACAACCTTCGCCTCACTAAACCAAAGGTTGATGCACGCCCATAATGTATCATCACCATGTACCAGAGTAGCATAAGACAACGGGAGATTTCAATAGGTGAACAAGTTAGTCGCTTGTACTAGCGGCTTCACTCGAGGAATTAAAGTAGCCTACATGTTTATATTCTAGACATCTATAATTTTTAAATAGTATAAAACAAAGCCGCTATTTGTGTCTGTCTGTTAGTGTGTTTTCTAACTAATGTAAAGCATTGGGTTTGATACGGTTTTCACTATCGTTAAGATAACTTATTTTGGAAGGTTTAAATATTTAAAAGTTAAGTTTTAAATATTACGTGACATAATAATCACGTTACAAAATTCAAGCAAATAATTTTTTCAATAAATCTTTAAAAAAAGTATTTTTTTTTGTTTGTTTTAAACATTATAAGTATGTTCATTCATTTTAATTTAAATATTTGAATATAAACGAGCTTTGATGTCTTTTATATAAACATTGAAAAAATCAGAAAAAGATTTAGCTTAGAGCAGACTATTTCAATTAATAAGAAATAAATGAAAGGGGTGGTCCCTTTCATTTACTTCTTAATTCCACGTCGAAGTAAAGTGGTCTCTATTTCCGGCTTTTAAAGTTCAATATCACTTGTCAGGTAAAACGAGAAGAGGGATATTCACCTTCACCTTCGTAGACTTTCAGGGTTTCTCGGTTCAATGTCACTGAAAGCTATGTGTGTGAGGTCGATGAAACACCTCTACGTGATATGCTCCCCTGGTACATCAGATGCATTCGTCCGCCATATAGCAGTACCAAATGCATCAAAACTGCATTATGGCTGCGCGTAATTGTAGCCTAACTGAAGAACATCTGTCGCCTAGCTGGCGCGTACCATGCGTACATGTTTAAAAGTTTGATAAAAAGCCTTAAAAGTAATTTTAATAAATATTAAAAACTAGCTGTCGCCCGCGGCTTCGCTCACGTGGTACCCGAATAAAAAATAGCCTATATGTTAATCCAGTACACGTACCATGTATATTCCAAGTTTCATTCAAATCCGTTCAGCCGTTTAGGCGTGATTGAGGCACAAACATCCAAACATCCAAACTCACAAACTTTCGCATTTATAATATAAGTAAGATTGTAAACACTTAATAAATCAGTTATAAATGCGAAAGTTTGTGAGGATATTTGATACTTAATTACGCCTTAACGGCTGAATGAATTCTAATGAAATTATAATGTTCTAACTTTCGCCCGCGGCTTCGCTCGAGTGATATCCGGAAAAAGAGCAGCATTTATGTTATTCAGCACAAATTCTATGTATATGCCATGTTTCATTCAAATCCGTTCTGGCGTGATTGAGGCATAAGTCATACATCATCACATCCACACATTCACACATCCTCATAAACTTTCGCATTTCTTATATTAGTAGGATAGGATTATTATTACTTTTCTGCTCGACTGGTAGTAAGAAAAAAACATAGAATGCGTCCAGCCACTTCTCTCCCCGAGCATGTCGTAAAAGTCGACTAAGGAGTAGTATCTTTAAGATGATGGACCGCCACATATGGGCGATGGGCAAATCACCTGCCACCATGGTTCACCATATCCATCTAGGGACTCTTGGAATTAGGAGTCTAAGCTAATAAACTTTCATTTGATTACTTGTGGCTCTGCCCATCCCGTTAGGGATATGGGCGAGATAATTATATATGTATGAATTTGTTAATTTTGTACTTAGGACGAATTAAGTTAATTTTCCATACAAACACGTAACGAAGTTGGTTATGATTAAAGATGCATATCCTTACGGTCTTGCATTTACACCAATAAAATATTATATTGATACATAGCTTAAAAATTGGTCTGTAATTACTGACTTCGGTTTTTAAAGCCTTTACGTATAGCGGGGACAGTTTAATTAATTTAAGCTAATACATTGAGGGATTTCACTTGACCTGAGCTTACCATTACTGGCTTCTCTTAGCTCTAGCCACTTCTCACGGTGCTGCGCTAGCCTGAAGATTTGCTTCGGCAAAAACCGTTTACAAGGCACGCGAGGGAGGCCTATACCCAACAGTGGGTGAAGTCGGGTTGCGAATGATGATGGTGGTAACTATTGGTATATATTACAGGTTTACCCATAAAAAAAAATTATAGAATTCCCGACGTACCGCTGATTTTTTTTTTCGGATTTTGAATAAATTTTGCACATGAATGAATATTTATAATTTTTTTGACCTATGCGCAAAAATTACCTAAAAGCACATTGTTTTATACTTGTACTGGTTGTATCCTTAAATTTTTTAATTTTTGTATAAATACATCGAAAAAATCTTAGTAACGGATTGTTTGTGCAATACATCGAGCATATAACTGAATAGAGTAGTAATATGAGCCATTCAATTCCGAAACAGATTGAACCTTTCGATAACGCTAATGTTATTTCGTTATAAATCCTCCAATCTTCCAGCACATGTACTATGTATATTCCAAGTTTCATTCAAATCCATTCAGCCGTTTAGGCGTGATTGAGTTGTTGGCAGAAAAGTCAGACAGGGTAGCAAGAAGATTTAATTAAAAAAATAAAGAATTTCTTTAAAAAAAACTGCTGGCCCATGTGGGGATCGAACCCACGACCTTCGCGTTATCAGCACGATGCTCTAACCAACTGAGCTAATGGGCCCTGTTATTACACAACAAAAAACCTGTATACTAGGCGAGCTCAATGCTAAAATTCAGTATTATCAAATAACTCCATCTTTCGGAAACCACACTTCACTTTCTGAAAGCAGAAACATTCCACGTTCTGAAAGCTTGTAACGAAAACCTAAAGGTTCGGTTCGCTTTCATGCGACCTAGTTAGACAAAATCTGTTAGAGGGAGCTACGTAAGTAAAAGTGTAATATCAACAACTTTAAAAAAATCTAAGTCTGAACTTGCCATATAGCCGTTTGCTCATATATTCACAATGGTTTTTTATTTGCTCATAATGATTCACAGACATATAAAACACGGTGCTAAAAATACTTTTTGTGTCATATGTGGTCCCATATTCATGGGACAGGGAACCTTTTAATACACCACAGACAACAGATTAAATAAAGTCTCATATATGCCTCTCCTCGGAACATCACCATGAATATTATATTAATTAATAAGTTCATTAAAATAATACTACGTGTAGGTTGTTTATTTTAATATTAATTTTTATTTGTATTCCACTTAACAAACATTGCTATTGATATCGATATGAATATCGATTTTACGGACACTATTATTAATCCTGACGGTCGAAAATTTCAGTCTAAGCAGCAGGCGGTGGATTCTATGAACGCGAGGTTTATAGGCGCAGCCTCGGCGTGCGGAGTACCCGCGGCCGATGTCCGTAGTGTGCAGGCTGCTTTACAGTCGGCACGCCCGCCTACCGACCGATCGCTTCGGTTTGTCCCGTTTACCACAAGTGAGGTGTATCATATTATTATGAAATGGATACCTCCGAAACCCGCTAAAGATGCCTATGGTATCTCAATGAAATTAATGTTGATGGCGGCCGGTCCGCTGTTATTTCGTGTGAATGTTATTTCGTTCTAAATCCTCCAATCTTCCAGGACATGTACTATGTATATTCCAAGTTTCATTCAAATCCGTTCAGCCGTTTAGGCGTGATTGAGTTGTTGGCAGAAAAGTCAGGCAGGGTAGCATGAAGAGTTGATTTAAAAAAAATAAGAATTTCTTTAAAAAACACTGCTGGCCCATGTGGGGATCGAACCCACGACCTTCGCGTTATCAGCACGACGCTCTAACCAACTGAGCTAATGGGCCCTGTTATAACACAACAAAAAACCTGTATACTAGGAGAGCCCAATGTTAAAATTCGGTATTAACAAATAACTCCATCTTTCGGATACCACACTTCACTTTCTGAAAGCAGAAACATTCTGCGTTCTGAAAGCTTGTAACGAAAACAAAGGTTCGGTTCGCTTTCAGGTGACCTAGTTAGACGGAAATCTGTTAGAGGGAGCTACGTCTCTACGTAGCTCCCTCTAACAGATTTCCGTCTAAAACCATCAAGCATATAACTGAATAGAGTAGTAATATGAGAAATCCAATTCCGAAACTGATCAGTTTTTTGCCACTGATAAAAACGATTCACGCTCGCGCTAAAACAGTACCAAACCAACAAGTGATCTGTGTGTTACGTACAAAAATATTCAAAGTTTGGTATTATAACCCATAATGTTTAACCCATTAGATTATAACAGCAAGATATCGAATTATAAAACAGACGGAATCACGTTTCATCGGTAAGTATCAATAAACTATGATTTTATTTCAATTAACATCCATTTATCACGGCTCAAGTTAAACTGGTCAAGTAAAACCTAACAATGGACACTTGTCTATGCGTCTTGCTCATACCTAGGTGTAACCTATATAATGCCATCCCTTTTATTCATTACGTGTGTTACTAGTGCTGCACTTTCACAATCAATAATAATGTATCGATATTTACCGGAAAAGGTTATTTAATAAATAATCTATTTATATTCATTATAAAAGTACCTAGATGTAATAAATTAATTATATTTCAAGACAAAGTTGAAATATGTCGATCTTAAGTAGCAGTGAGTTATTTTATAGATTAATTTGGCAGATCCGACCTCGATAAGGGGAAATGGAACAAGTTGAAATATGTTTCGGTATTTACGATTCCATGCCTTTACTAGTATCATCGAATTTATTTCATTTATTACTCAGTTTATATTTTTTAAGTATGGAAGTTCCAATTATAAAGTTTATAGTTATTATTTCGTACACACGCGCACGAACACACACATAAACATAATAAACTATTTATATTCCACTTAACAAACATTGCTATCGATATCGATATGAATATATTATTGCACAGCTCTAGTTCAATACTTGACCTTGAGTCGGCCAATCAGAGCGCAGCGATCGGGCTTCTGCTTTGGCGGAATTCGTTGTCGAACAAAACAAATAACAATACCACTCTATTCAGTTAAATGCTCGACGAGTAAAACAGATTGAACCTTTCGATAACGCTAATGTTATTTCGTTCTAAATCCTCCAATCTTCCAGCACATGCACTATGTATATTCCAAGTTTCATCAGCCGTTTAGGCGTGATTGAGTTGTTGGCAGAAAAGTCAGGCAGGGTAGCATGAAGATTTGATTTAAAAAATAAATAAGAATTTCTTCAAAAAACACTGCTGGCCCATGTGGGGATCGAACCCACGACCTTTGCGTTATCAGCACAACGCTCTAACCAACTGAGCTAATGGGCCCTGTTATTACACAACAAAAAACCTGTATACTAGGAGAGCTCAATGCTAAAATTCAGTATTATCAAATAACTTCATCTTTCGGAAACCACACTTCACTTTCTGAAAGCAGAAACATTCCACGTTCTGAAAGCTTATAACGAAAAAATAAAGGTTCGGTTCGCTTTCATGCGACCTAGTTAGACCGAAATCTATTAGGGGGAGCTACGTAAGTAAAAGTGTAATATCAACAACTTTAAAAAAATCTAAGTTTGAACTTGCCTCTTCGTTTGCTCATAATTCACAATGGTTTTTTATTTGCTCATAATGATTCACAGATGTATAAAACACGGTGCTAAAAATATTTTTTGTGTTATATGTGGTCCCATATTCATGGGAAAGGGAACCTTTTAATACACCACAGATCACAGACTAAATAAAGTTTCATATATGCCTCTCCTCGGAACATCACCATGAATATATATCAATTAAAATAATATTAAGTTCATTAAAATAATACTACGTGTAGGTTGTTTATTTTAATAGCCGATAAATATTGAATTATTTGTACATCAACACAATTTCAGATGAAAATAATTTCTTGTTTCACGCTTTTTAGAGCGTGATTTTTCAGTAGTCGGGTTAAGTTAATAAAATTACTTTTTATTTAATTTATTGTCAAAAAATCAACGTTGGTATAATAATGAACGATCCGTCGATCCGTTAGCAGGATATTAGAATTGGCCATTAGAGATTGTTGGAATAACATTTGGCTACTTTTTCTCTGCCAGTGAAGCCGCGGGTAGGTGTTACTAACTTAACCTTCTCCTACAAGCGAAATCTCCTGTTGCCTCATGCTGTCCCAGTACAAATAGCTTCATGGGCATGCGCCAACCCTTGGCACATTGAGCAAAAGGTTGCATCAAAAGTATTGGCGCAAATAGCAACTACTTGTACCAGGACATCATAAGGCTATAGGAAATGTCAAGGTCATTGCAGTTTTGAAGAGTACCTACTTATTTTCTATTCCAAACAGCAAATCGTATGAACTTTTGGACTCACCTCTATCAGCCCACATCTCAGTATTTACTATTTGTTTATTCAGCTGCCCATCCCATTTTTCATTTTTCCTGTCAAACTGAAGCCATGATCTGGAACTCAATTTGAAAAGTCAAGACTGGAACCTTAGGAAACCAAGAGTTCCAGAAACCTTATGATTATGAGTTTATGTTTTTGAATTACAGAGAATCTCTTCTACTTTAGGTTAGGTTGGTACAGATTCCAATATAAACCTACGCGATTCATCGATAAAATAGACTGTGTGACTTTCTTCAACAATGTCAAAACATGTCAAAATAAAAGTGTTAGATTTGTGATGAAAAACATGTTTAAAATAAAGAATATTAAAATAAATAATATTTCAAACGAATCAGAAAAATCAGCTCTATATTTTGGTATAGAACATGTGCAGATGTAAACTTTCAGTGTTTTCCATCAAAAATGATCAAAATAATAAAAATTGCATGAAGAAAGATATTGTTTAGAACAACTTGGTACATGATAATAATGTAGGCTATTTATTATGCCTACTTTATTGAATTAAAGACACAACTAAATACTCACATGAGGGTTTATTCACCAAAATACATCAGAATCTCAGATCAGAATCAACAAATTAACATTTTAACATTTATTACATATTAATCAAAATCTATTACAACATCGTGGTATTTATCGTGGTCATATTCTCTTTGACAACATCTACCGCCTTTTTTAAATTTTTTTTGTCCACTTCCAAGTCGGTATTCGATCAAGGAGTATTTTATCATTCTTCCAAACAAAAGAGGTTTGTGATAATGTTTAGCGGCGATACAGAGTAGTACTTAATCTGTGACTATAGCGAGGAGGTAACACATAATGTAAGCTGACAATAATAAAGAATTACAATGAACAAAGGATTATTATACAAGTTTTGATCATATTATAATCAAAGTGTACAAAGTAAAGTTGTTTACATTGCATACCTACATAGCTATGAAAAGAAAATAATACTACAACTGGGAGTAAAGAAAAATATAGAATGCGTCCAGCTGTTTCACTCCCTGAGCATGTCGTAAAAGTCCATAAAATGTAAGTCCGTTTTTGGCTTTATGTTAAATCTGCAAAATATTAATATTCCAATTTTAAGAGCTGTGGATTTTCATAAATATTCAACTAAGGATTTGTATCTTCTCCAACATAATAGACCACATTATGGGCGATGGGCTGATCACCTGTCACCATGGTACACTATATCCATCTTGGAACTCTTGGAACATGAGTGGCTACAAGATTTCTTATGATTATTTTTGGCTCTGCCCATTCCGTTAGGGATACGGGCGTGATAATATATATGTATGTATAGCTTTTGTACGTCAGGATAAATTAAGTTATTTTTCATTACAAAAATGTAATGAAGTTCGTGTACGAAAAATATTAAATTTAATATCCGTCATAACCTGATCTCTCTTTTGTTAGAGTTTTGATGAATTAGTAGTTCAGGTTAGACTGGATATTAGCTTAATTCAAATAAAATTGGCGAATCGTGCAAGATCTCAGTTCGAGCGACTACTAGTAATGATTAGTTTTCATTCAAAAAAGGGGTTTGATTGATCATCATCATCATGACTGATCATACTGTAAACTGCTGTACACGATGAGGTAAGGTTGTCTACTGTCGCCGCTAACTCTATGTGATTTTATACGCATACCTCCCAGGGGCTTATGAGATCCTGGTAGAATATGACAGAAATCAATAACTATTCAGCGTACAATGGTACGGAACCCTTCGTGTGCGTGTGACTCGCACTTGACCAATTTTATTTATTTATGGGTGATTTGGTCGCAAACGACGAAACCCTAAAATAAATTAAAAAAAAACTCTAGTTTTTCAGAAAAGTATTTTTTATAAGAAAATTTATTTATTTCTGTTTAACTTGCAACCCGCAAGTGAGCCAAAGGTTGACGAAACTACGATTTGAACTATTTGTACCATCGTGAGCCAAGTCAAGGTAGTTAGTCACACAAACTAGTCCTTCTCAGTTGACTAAACAGAGATTGTAATATAATATTATTAGAGTGCAATAAATTAAAGTTTTTAGAACACCAATTATAAAAAATAATACTCACAGGTTTCATACGTGCATTCAGTCAGGCCATTTTCAACAAATGTTTGAGACTGTTTTGGCATCGTGACGTCACTGGAGGCGACTGCGCTCTGAGCTGTTCACAGTCCATCCTTGTTTAACGCCTAGGTTTCCCTGAAGCACTAACGAAATAGCGAATAGGGGATGGGGGTTGCAAGCACCTAGCACTATCCATCGTATCGAGGGCGTATACCTGGTTATGTGTTCCTGGTACAAGATCGTAGGATATATACCTAAATTCCTTTTGACGTTTTAAAATCACAGTCCCGGCATTGAATGCTAGCCCCGGTATTATCGTATTCGTTGTTGGAGCTTACAGGTGACCGATTCCCGTCATTATTCTCAAAAACTACTGGCAATATTTTATGTCAATTCTGTTAATTTTAATTAAGAAAAGGCCTAACAGAATCGATGTTATTATTAAATTAAAAACACGATTATGACGGTGACGTCTTCAAGAAAACAAATAAGTATTTATTTAAAAATGTTATAAAATGCACAATGGGTATATTTTATATTTTATTAAATTAGTATATTAGCACCTTTAAAATTCGTTCTTCTCTAGGCATGGATTAAAAATTAGGCTTAACAAACCTATCAACATTTTTGGATACAGAACAGAGAATTCTAAAATAATCATCATTTTTCAGCCCCTATCCCACTAATACCCACAAAATAATCCTCAAAAGGGGGTAAAATGGGATTAACTAGTATTTACTAAATTTATTTTCCATTCTAAATTCATATTCTCTTCAGAAAGTGAGCCAAAGGTTGACACTCTAACAATACGGTAGGAATTATTTCTACCAGGGCATCATGAGGCTACAAGAGATGTAGCGTCGAAGAATAATGAGCCGAATGTTGGCGCTGACAATACGGTAGAAATTAAATGTACCAGGGCATTATGAACTCAGAACAGTTAAATTTAGTCTGCGAGTGCATACGTGCTACGAGGTGCTACGACATGGCTACGAACCGTAGACCCATCTACGCAAAATGACAAACAGTATTAAGAAGAAAAATTTTACCTCTGTCGTATCTACACTCATGGACATAAATTAGAGGAACGCTTCATCAATCGACTGAAATATGTACAAAAGGTTCTTCGTACAAACTGGCCACATATACCTTAATATTTAATTTGAATAAAGAATTACTTCAATAGTCTTTTGTTTCAGGGTTTCATTTGTTTTTTAGTTTATTATTTATTTTCACTAGTCTATTGGAATAATTTTGTCGACGTGTGCTTATTAATTTCATAAAATTCTGTCTTTTTTCCATTTTTTTCGCAAAAACGTATTGCAATTAGTGGTGCTTACACATCAATGATTACTTAAAGTGTTAGAAGGGTAAAGTTTGGAGACGACCCGCAGAAATATACGCTCAGTGTAACATTATCGGAAGGGAGTCTTAAAGGTGGAGGGTTAGTAATGTTATGGGCGGCATTTGCATAGGGGCACGTACGGAGTTGCGCATCGTAGACAATGGATCCCTGACTGCGACTCGGTCGGTACGTAAATGACATCTTAGAACCGATTGTCATGCCCTTTGCCCCATTCATCGGAGAAAATTTTCAATTAATGCAGGACAATGCGCGGCCCCACACTGCAGCGATAGTTTGGTGGTATCTCCGAGAGGTCGAAATTGACGTTTTGCCGTGGCCAGCACGACCGCCAGACTTAAATCCTATTGAACATGTTTGGGATAAGCTCTGAAAACAAATAAAACAGCGGGATCCAGCACCAACAAACATGGGAGATCTCAAAAGGGCACTGGAAGAAGAGTGGAATCGAATACAACACGATTTCATTGATAACTTAATCAAAAGCATGCTGAGAATATTGCAGGCAGTTTTAATAGCTAGAAGGGGTAAAACCAAATACTGAATGTGCCCAAACACTCGACAAAAATCCCCGTAATGTCATGTCTTGTATTTTTTATTTTCATTCGAAATGGTAAAATTATTAAGATGCTCAGTATACTTTCAAAAAATTATTTCAGTTCCGATTTATCTCTTTTTTTATTCCGTTCCTCTAATTTTGTCCATGAGTGTACATTAAAAAATATCTAAAATGCTACTATTTTTATTCTTACTTATGTTATAAAAGAAAAGACATGAACGCGCTCACGTGCCTATTTCCGAACCGGAATCACACTCCTAAACGGCTGAACGGATTTGAATGATACTTGGAATATACATAGTACATGTACTGAATTAACATATAGGCTATTTTTATCCAGGTACCCCGGGAGCGAAGCCGCGGGCGGCAGCTAGTACTGACATAATAGTGATACTTCATCTTTATGGACACAGTGCGCTCATTATATTTGGTTCACAACAGTTCTATGTATTTGGTCTTAAAATGCATTAGTTTTTTAACCGACTTCGGCGAAGCAAAAATGAGGGTTATGATTTTAGCCGGTATGTATGTATGTTCATCTGTTCCCTCAACTTCTACACCACTTATCATAATTTGACAAATGAGGTATTGTTGAAAGCGTCTCAATCTTCCGCTGGTTATAGGCTATGTGACGTCACATTTGAATATGGCGCCCTCTAGAAGGCATAAAGCCATGAACAAAAAAAAAATTATTTTAATGATGCCGAGTTGCATAATATCTAGTAGTTAAATAAAAAATAATTCCGAAAACTAAAACCCGACTACTGAAAAAAACATGTAACACAAGAAAATATTCTCATCTGAAACTGTTATTACACTCATTATTATTATTAGTTTGTTATTATTAGGCTTATGAGATCCTAGTAGAATATATGAATAGTACTGCTGCATTTGCATATTGCACTTAGCGGCGCAATATGGCAATGCCGGCGGTAAAACGCAACCATATTACCAGAAAATCATAACACGAAAGGTGGTTTGAGATTCCCACACACTCCACATTCATATAGCTTCCTTTCAGCAACACTTTCAGGAAAGAGCAGGAAAGCTATAAGTCTGAAAGAGAAGGAATATTTGATGCACACTCATTAACTCTACTCATTCGAATATATACTTTTGTTGCCTAGATTTAAAGCAGAATCAATTCTGTTTTTTTTAAAGCTCCCCTCAGAATAGCAAATTAACTTCTTGTTACAATCAAACAGCAATAACAAATATAACAACAATAAAAAATAACAAAGCTTTTGAGTGTCAAAGCAGATTTTTATTTTTAAACTTGGATACTAGGATCGCATAAGCCTCTGGGGTATGCGTATAAAATAACATAGAGTAAGAGGCGACAGAAGACAACTAACTTTACTTCATCGTGTACAGTTTACAGTATGATTAATCATGATGATGATGAATCTAAACCGTTTTGCGAATGAAAACTAACCAATTACGTTTCTTTCGATGTCGTACCTACTCTTACACACATACACCCAACCAATCAAATGTCGTCTTTTTTAATTTATGAAAGCTACAGGAGGCAACTTTTACCTTCACAAACGGGATGCTGTAGTGCCCGGGATGAATTAAGATGGAGTAGGCTTGCCCAGCACCTATTCCATCATCTCAGCTTAGTCAGCCTTGTCCACAGGAAAGACTATTTTGATTAAAGTACACAACATAAAAAGCGAAAACTTCTGTTTGACGATCTCTATAATACCTCTCATACCCGGAAAAGTGAGCCAAAGGTTGGTGGGCAAAACCAAAATATGATGTAATTGTACCAGGCCATCATAAGGTTTAAGGAGATTTCGTGAACGTTGCTCTGTCGAAGAGTACTTTCAAATACGGAATGACTTTTCGAATGTATGAACTATGTACCTACGTTTTCATAAAAATACATACTTTCATACTATCACGCATGTTTCCCATAGGGGTAGGCATAGATTGTGATAACTTGACGAAAGAATATTTTCAACTTTTACAAGTCCGATTGATTTGTAAAGTTCTGTTCGGGGGTCGGGGTTATTAAAGTTTTTAATTTGATAGCATATAAATAATACATTGATTGCGGTTTATTCAAGAATTACATTTGGGTATTTAAGGTCTATTTTTTCAGTATTTTGTATAGCCGCGGAAATATAATTTCACGCAAACTCCTGTTGCGTCATGCTGTCCTGGTACAAATAGCTTCACGGACATGCGCCAACCTTTGGCTCACGGATCCAAAGCGCAGAGTGAATTTTTGCCTCGGTTTTTGAAGTTGCAGTCGTTTGACATACAGTGAGTATTGATGTGTGAAGAGATCTAATATAAATCTAATCTTGTGCACGCTTGCACCGTCTGATGATCTGGATTAGATAAACTATCTACAGACCGCTTGCAATGGCTTTTAGATAACCCGACTGTATGTATGTGTGAATCAATTTATTAACAGAAAAAAATTACAACTTATACGTATATTATGTCTTAATTGTAAGTTTCTTTATTAAATCAACTAACAAATAAACTTTATTTTTGATGATTTTTTTAATAACGTACTTATTTAAATATAACGTTTAGTGTAAGTAATAGCGTGATTGAAATATCGTTGCAGTGTCCAAAGAGCAAAATTATTTATAACGAAAAGGCTGTACGGTAATGATCTTGACCTTACCTACTTTCCATCCTGGTATACTCTAATACAAAATCTAGTATAACACGAGCAGAGGCCATGGGCAGAAGCTACTGAGCTATTATCGGTCACGAAATCTTCTGTCGCCTTATGCTGCCCTGGTACAGGTAACTGTTTGCACATGCGGCAACCTTTGGCTCAGTGTTGTTTGCGAATAGTCTAACCATTTATTACCACTCGTGTCACTAGTTCTTTCGAAGCAGTGTGGTGTTCGACATCTACTCCTCATCAGGGAGCTGACCTACTGCCAGCCGAAACTGGAAGACCTAGACCCATCCTGTTTCAAGAATATGGCTTTGCCTGGTCAAACAAGATGGCTGTTGCGATTGCTTTGAAACTCGGTTTGAATACTTAAAATGAAAAATAAATGGAAACGTGTTACAGGGTTTTTCAAAATATCACCCAAAAAGGGGTATAATGGAGTGTAAAATTTACACCAAGTGAGCAAAGCCGCGCGTGTAAGCTAGTTCAGTCAATAAAATCATGAAAATCGGTCTATTCGTAGTCGTTCCATTGGTAACGACAATCAACTAGCGTGATTTATTCGCGCTCTAGTTCTGGTTCTTCCGAATTCTCCATTAACAAATATTATATCTATCTAGTTATGTCACTAGTTCTTTCGAACCAATGTGGTGAAAGGATTTAAAGTGTCTCCTGAAAGGCTCCTTTAGTGACATGACGTTTTTACGGTTCTGCGACATGCCGGTTTCCTCACGAAGTTTTCCTTCGTTCTTTGAGAGTACTGGTACAGCACAATAAGTTTTTCGAACAGAAAAACCTATTGGTCCACGACTGAATTTAAACACATGATCTTAGGTTTGGAAGGCGAAGCAGCTACCACTAAACCACCAGTGCCGGACCGAACTATAATTTTTAAACGTCAAAAGAGAATGTAGGCATTTACCAAGACCCCTGACTAGGACCACATGGATCGGAAGGAATGTGTTGATAGTGCTAAGGTGCTCCCCCCTAAGGTGTAACACCCATCCCCTATTCGCTATTTCATTAGTGCTTCAGGGAAACCTAGGCGTTGAACAAGGATGGCCTGTGAACAGAGCTCAGAGCGCTGTCGCGTTTAATGCAAGTCTTATACCAAAACAGCCTCTAATCCATACGCATAAGTGTTGAAAATGGCCTGTCTCTGTGATGGATGCACACATGCAACGTCACGCGTGTGTGATTTGTAAATTACTTTTCTTCCTGTACCTGAATAAAAAGCAATTTTGCTTTAAGATCACCCAAGTTTCATCTTGTGATAATAAAAAATTGTAGCACAAACATTGCTTGTTTTTCACTGGCTGCCAGCTAGCTATGTTCGATACAATTGGCTCATAACTCCCAGAGGCAGAATAAAATTCAGCTCTATATACAAGGTTTGGCAATAAATTTAGCAACGGACTTTCTTCCTACTTTTAAGTTCTAATGTCCTAGTGCTGTAGGTAGTTCAAATATTTCACTATTTTGCCCCACAACTTAGCCCACGAACTTTTTCATAAAGACATTATCTACCCTCTGAGTCATTTAGTTGAAATTCAGGAATTCCCTTCCAAGTTTTATGCTTCTAGGGCTGAGGTTGAGGCTGTCTGTTTATAGTTAGTCAGTAAATTAAGAGGTTTTTTTTCTTCATTTTGTCATCATTGTTTTAACAAAGCCGTGGTAACAATTTATAACAAACGCGTTGATGTCTTTTCTATGTCATCACTGAAAATGCTTAAAATAATTTTGGAGCAGAATTTCCTCATCAAAGTAAAGTAGTCTCTATTCTCTGGTATTACAATCTAAAATCACTTACTACGCTAAACGCAAAAGTTTGTAGGATTATATTTAAGTACGTATTACTACGTCTTTGTTATATATGTATACTACTTATGACACCAAATTATTGTTTTCGAAATTATTGTTGTTAGCATTTCCGCACCTGGAAAAGTGAGCCGAAGGTTGGAAGTGTGAAAATGTGAGCCGAAGGTTGGCGCATGTCCAATATGAACTATTGCACCAGGAGCTCATGAGACTACAGGAGATGTCGTCACCAGATGTCGTTATATACAGAGGTAGTTCTGTAGTTTGTATAAGCCAGGGCTGCATTTATCCAGATCGCCGATGGAAAAACTGCGCACCAGATAACGTTCGTAAATTTACCAGTACATAATGGCAAGAGATCACTAGTAGAACTGGTGGTCCAGCGGTGACCCCGCCTTCCGATCCTAAGGTCGTAAGTTCTAATCTGGTCTTGCACCAAAAAATATCGTGAGGAAACCGGCATATCATAGAACCTAAAAAGTTTGAAAACAGGTGTCGTGTGCAGAAAAAAAGAAATTGAGGCGTACTTTAAATTCATTCACCACACTGGTTCGAAGGAACGAGTGACACGACTAGATATCCTTTGCTGAGCTTTATTTAATTTTTCTAATGGCTAAGAGCTGTTCATAAACTAAAACCCGACTACTGAAATATTACTAAAAGTGTGAAACAAGAAAATATTCTCGACTGGAATTGCTAAGTGCAATTAAATGAATATTTATCGTCTCGTAAAATAAACAACTTACACGTTATATATTTTAATGTATTTCTTAAATAATACATATTCATGGTGATGTTCGAGGATATGCATGTATGAAACCTTGTTTATTATTTAGTCTGTGGTTTGGTGTTAAAAGTGATTTATTCTCTGTCCCATGAATCACCATAATGATGCAAAAAATGTGCTGAGATAAGTTCAGACCTGTTCAGACCTTCTTTAATTGGGACGTGACGTCGTTAATGAGATTCTTAGTACTGGGACATGGGGGAGAAGGGACATTGTCTAAACATAGAATTAATACCACCGATATTGATTTCTTAATTTATGGCACTGCAATATATTTTTCGATGAAACTCGCAGTAGTGGTGTGCACTATGCATGACAGACTTATAGGTTTCCTGAAAGTGTCGCCGAAAGGCAGATAAATGAAGAACACAAACCTCTTTTAGCTAATAATGTACGGGTGACATAGATGCATTCTCCCACCAATGTATGCAACTCCATGCAACGCAAACAGCAGCAACACTTTACTGCCGCTGATGCCATTCAGCAAGATTATTGATTTCCGCAAAATTCTACCAGGGTAACATAAGCCTCTGGGAACTATGTCTATGAAGACAGGAAGGATACTCAGCAACAAAAGTTGATTATCAGGGACTTCTTTATAAAAAGCTTTATACAAAGGATTGTAACTGTGTCTTGAATATGGTTTTTGCCGAAGCAAATCTTCAGGCTAGCGCAGCACCGTGAGAAGTGGCTAGAGCTGAGAGAGGCCTGTTCCCAGCAGTGGGTGCGACTGAACGCAGACGATTTTTTATTTATTTATTTGGAAGACCAACAGCTTACATTAGTAGTGGTATGGTAAACTAGATGATGATGAAATCTTCAAGTGTTAGTCAACATTTTGATCATGAGGGTTAACAAAATCATAAAAACTCATGATATTTTTTAAGTTTCATGAATTTTTGTCGCTGGCTGTATTATACATAGACTACACTCACCCCATCCCCTATTTGCTATCTCGTTAGTACATTGGAAACCTACGTGTTGAACAGAGATGGACTTGATTGATGACGTTGGATATGTATGTAGAGTGAGGTATAAATTCTGTTTTGTGTGCGTTGACTCTAATGCACCCACTCCACCGGAGACAACTCAGCGGAATGTGGACTTTATGCGTTGGTATTAGAATTCAATATCAGGTGAAACATAATTAGCTACGTCGCAGGTGTGCGTTGCAAGTTCCTTCTCTCTTGCACTCGCAGGTTTCCTGAAGCGATGCTGAAAGGCACTTCGACGTACCACAGTACGGTGAACCTTTTTCAATTTCACTTTCTCATGAGTATTTAGATACCATGTATAATATATTTTAATATTTGCTATGATGATTCATAACTAAAAAAATAAAAATAAATCGTATCAAAAATAAATTTATTTCAACAATTCATTCATTTATTGACAGCTTTTAAGAGAATACCGAAGTCACTTTGTTAAGCGAGCGAAGATCTCAGTAGCAATTCGGCAAATTTGGGGTTGCATATTTGTGGATAAGTTTGTTAGAGCATAACTTACGAATAGTTTAATCCAATCTGTATAAAATTTTATAGATCAACTAGCTGCCGCCCGCGGCTTCGCTCGCATGGTACCCGGATAAAAAATAGCCTATATGTTAATCCAGTACAGGTACTATGTATATTCCAAGTTTTATTCAAATCCGTTCAGCTGTTTAGGCGTGATTGAGGCACAAACATCCAAGCTCACAAACTTTCGCATTTATAATATAAGTAAGATATATTTCTATGGGCCATAGAATAAGTTTATAACACCTGTAACTTTTCTAATGTTACCAGAAATAACGTTTTTTTAAGAAATAGAATAATATTGGGCCGGGCATCAATTGCTAAACGTTAAACGTTCAGTCAATTTGTAGCTGAGTGTGGTGGTCTAGTGGTAGCGACTCTGCCTTCCGATCTTAAGTACTCCGGTCACGCATGAATGACTTTTTTGTTCGAAAACCTTATATGTGCTATACCAGTACCCTCAAACGGTGAAGGAAATCATCGTGAAAAAACCGGAATGTTTGATGAACATTTGATATTCGCACTCTGACGTGGCCATTTGTCTAAAGTAGCTCGACGGAGGAGGAGGGAAACTGAACGCAGCCCTCTCTCCGAAAACACTCGCTTCTATGCTATGATACCCTGGTGCAGTCCTTGCAATATTACCGCCATTTTGTAATAGCTGATTTCTTCAGTACTTTTCCCAGAACGGCGCCGACTTTGTACTTCGAATCGTTAGCATTAAGTTTCTCAAGTTCATAACATAAGTACATACATAAAATTACCCCAGTTCTTATAATGCTAGGCAGATATTTATACGGTATATATCAAGTTCTTTATGTTCTTTGATTTATCATAATTTTACCTTAAAATATAAAGGCTTAAATGTAAGGCTAAAATAAAATCTTCATTTCAATTTTGGCGAAACTGCTTATAAACAAAAGATGGAGAAGTGCTTAATTTTAAAACTTACATAAATTTATTTTTAAACCCCGTAAAAGGGGTGTTGTGTATTTGTGCGTCTGCCTGTGGCATCGTAGCTGCCAAACGAATGGACAGATTTAAATGTGGTTTTTTCTGTTTCAAAGCTAATCTGATCGAGATGGGTCTTAGCTATGGTTTATGAAGATCTATTGAGGCGTATGAAGATCAGCTCATTTCCTACTTGACAAAAGGATATTTCCAACTTTACAAGTCCGATTGATTTGTAAAGTTTTGTTCGGGGATCGGGGTTTTTAATTTCATAGCTTATAAAAAACGCGTTGATTGCGGTTTATTCAAGAATTACGCCTAACATTGCATTTGGGTATTTAAATTTACGATTTGGTTTTTTTCTGTTTTTTTGTATAGCCGCGGAAATATAATTTCACGAAATCCTCTGTTGCGTCATGCTGTCCTGGTACAAATTGCTTCACGGACATGCGCCAACCTTTGGCACACGGATCCAAAGCGCAGAGTGAGTTTTTGTCACGGTTTTTGAAGTTGCAGTCATTTGACATGTAGTGAGTATTGAGGTGTGAAGAGATCTAATATAAATCTAGAAAGAAAGAAAGAAAGAAACAATGAATTTTCAATTAAATAATATTGCATTATATATGTATCAGTTGTAAGTTTATTTCTGTTAATAATGCTATTTCTTAAAAAAAAGTTCTAGATAGTAATAAATACAAACTTTACACCTCTGTAAAATAATAGTGTAACATTATCAAAATGTAAGTGAGTGAAAGAGTACCATAAAACCTAATAGTAAGAAAAAACGTCCCTCTAGTCATTTAGTGTAACTTATTATTAAACTAGTAGGAAAAGAGGATTCGGTATTTTCAAATTACTATGTTATTTTGAGTAGATGGATTTCTAGAATTCGTAGCCATAATCATAGCATCTCGTAGCACGCTTGTCATATACTGAAAGAGTGAAACTATTTTTTGACACTGTAGCGATCATGACATCTCTTGTAGCCTCATGGTGTCCTGGTACAATGAAATTCTATCGTATTGGTTTTTGGAGTAAAAACCATAAGACCTTTTTTTATCCAACGCCGCAAATGGTTTTTAGCTGAAGATTGTTCAGGCGTTCGGAGATCATCAGCTCATTTCCTACTTGATTAAAGGATCTTACTAACTTTTACCGATCTGATTGGTTTGAAAGGTTTTCTGTTAAAAGATCGAGAGTTATTTAAAATGTTGAATTTGATATCATGAGTTTTATAATTGAAAGTTGGTCAGGTAAATTATCTACTTGCGAGCTAGGTCAATCATCATTATCAAGGCAGGTACTATTTTCGCGTTACCGCAAATATGCTGCGTGCCGGAACTATAATTTCAACGTCTTAAGGAAATGTAGGTATTCCTGTCACGATCAATTACCAGGAGCACATAGGCTGGCAGGTGTTATTAGCTCTCTGTATGTACTATACAATGGATATAATAATAGGTGCTTGCAATCCTCATTCCCTATTTCATTAGAGATTCAGGGAAACCTAGGCGTTGGACAAGGATGAACTGCGACCTAGCGACTGCGCTCTGTGCTTTGTGCTTTGTGACTCCAGTGATTTATAATGCTAATCTTATACAAAAACAGTCTCAAACACATACAGCTTAGAGTTGAAAACGGCCTGTCTGTGTAGGATGCACACATGCATATATTTGTTCGAAGCGTAACATGGTTCAACACAGGGGCCCTATTCACGATGACCAAACGAAACGTAGAAGGAAAACACGGGCATGTTTGTGGAATTACCGTGTTATCGTATTCTGCATGTCGATTTCAGATTTCACAAACACGACAAGGCACGAGTAGGCGCGAGACAGGGCTCGTTTTGAACTGATAAAATGACGTGCTTCGATAATACGTGTTTTTATTTCCTGTCAGGACGCTGCGGTCCAGCCTGCGAGCTATGCTACTTAAAATTACTGTCCTGTCCTGCTGAGCTAAGCAATTCGAAGATTTTTTTTAATTAAATGGTGTGAAAATGAATGTTCGAATAACAATATGAATAAAAATGGATACAACAATGATTAAATTATACAGAATACCTACATAACTTTTAAAGATACATAGACAAGTAAAAATCAGTAAGGAAACTTATGATCTTCCTAATTATTATTCACATTACAATTAGATAAATTGAAGATTAATAATGATTAAATTAAACTATCCTTAAAATATAAAATTGCATTAGTTGCAAAATCCCACCCTCGCCAACACCTCAAATCTCCGTAAAAGTCCCCTTATGAATGAAACTGTCAAAGTCAAGACGTTGTCACTCACGCATTATGGAAATGTCACTTGACGATAACAGCCTATAACAGCTGATATACGGTTCAGTGTCTTCATAAATTTATTACAATCATGTAAAAAAATATGTGCTTTTAGACTATTTAATGGTAGGATAGATTATTTGTACAATAAATAATAGAGTATTCTCTATGGCGTCGGATTTTCCCATACTCTCATCATCATCATCATTCATCATTTCAGCCCGTCTCCGGCACTGCTGGGCATAGGCCTCCTCTTTATTACGCCATTCTCTCCGATCCCTCGCGAATCTCATCCAATGATTCCCAGCTATGTTCACGATTCGTATAAAAATATTTTATTAAATTTGACCAACTTCTGCTGTCCCGATTTTTTTCATTCGATACAATGAAATGATCCTTACAAGTAATTAAGTCGATGAGCATCAAACAATTGTTTTGCCAACATCACCCATTTCCATGGACAACTCGCGCTTGGCAAAAAAATTAGCTTTCTAAGACACTTTTCCTATATTTCTTGGTTTCGGATTTCCCCATTCTGTCCCAGTAAAAAACACTCTTTATTTCTTAATTAAGTAACAGACGTTTATTAGCAGAAACTGTACACAACAACAAATAAAAAAAAAAACAGATTTTATAACTTATACATAATAATTAAGGAAATTGTAAATAAAATAATTTTAGACAAGAGCAAACGACATTATGAAGTCCCAGCATGAAGGTATAATGAAAAAGATTACTAATTTTAATAAACAAATAATTAACAGCCAACAGTCACATAAATCATAGTCCTGACCCCACACTAGGATTCCCTGTGTCGTGGGTACTACGAGTACCATTAGTACCACAACACCCAGACCCGGTAGAAAAATTTGCAGAGCATGCAAACATTTCTTCTACAGTGGGAATTGAACCTGCGCCATTGCGTTTCTGCCGAGCAATCGCCCGCCACGCCACCGAGGCTGTCAATAAAAAATTGGTAATTTTTGACATCATTTTCAAAACTTAGACAACGCCAACGGACTATCATCAGACAAAATTACATAAAAACAAAATTGAACCAAACAGTACTCGTACTTCTCATAAAAGTCGGTATTTGTATTACAAAAAAAGTATTATGCAAGTTTTCTTATGTTTACTTGAGGCTCTGCCCACCCCATTAGGGATATGAGCGTGATAATATGTATGTATATGTATGTAAAAAATGTATTCATCTATTTTGCAATAATATATTTTAATTATAACTACTGGTACTGCATCATACTCTAAAAAATAATTTCAATTCAGTTTACGCATATCATAACTAAATGTCGCTGCTAAAAGTTGTGCTAATGCTAGAACGCGCTATCGAAGCGTTTTGACTCTGAGACAACTCAGACTGCGGAACTGTCCATGTTTAGTATTAGTGTCCCAGTTGAACTTCAGGGATCTGTTTTTTGAAGATGAAGATACTAATTTCAATGTTAAAGCTAAGAAATGTTGCTCGCTGTAAGAAATTATAATATTCTACATGTAGTATTTTTAAGTTCTCATCTACACTAATATTATGAGGAAAGATTTTTTGTTTGTTTTTATGTTTGTAACGAATAGGCTCCGAAACTACTGAGCCGATTTAAAAAATTCTTTCACTAGTAGATAGCAAAATTATTACGGAAAAACAAAGGCAACAATTTATTTTCAAAACATTAGGAATCCGTAAGAAAATTGCAATAATTGTAACCCCACAATTGTTGGTAGAAAACCCACAATTTTGTTTTTGGCGTGCGCTGCGAAAACTATTAATGATAGAACCAAATAATGTACTAAATTTTTATAAGACTTCTACAAAAAAGTCCGTGACACAACATTATCCATCCAGTGTATTATTATATTATGGACGTGCCTTCGACTATAATCATAATGACCAGTAATAATTTAAAAAAAAATAATAAAATCGATTTTGGCTTTTTATTGCTAAATTGAGCAATGTTGATCGAAATGGTATTGGATTTGAACCAACGACCTTAGGATCGTAAATCAGGGTCACTACCGATTAGACCAACGGTGCTCTACAACTAGGAGTCAAATTATTGATGGTATTCCTGTAAACAACTTCACACGCGCATGCGCGGCACGAACGCGGTTCATGCCTGGGGCTTCGTAAACTTAATTCACCTGAGCTATTTCACCCAGGAGTATTAATTACACTTTTAGTAAACTTTAAACACCTGTGGTACTGCTGTTCATAAAACAAAAGACATATTTAAAATCATAAGTAAACTTATCCACCCCAGTTAAAAATGTTTCTAACGGACCATTTCTAGACAATGGCCTACAGTAATATGTCCATCTAACATGCTTAACTTAGTTATTTAATTTTTAATTTCAGTTAGTTTTAATTTTAGTTCGCTTTAGTTGTAAATTATTAAGGCATAGTGCTTGTCCAAATACCGCTCCCCCTAAATCTCTTTCGTCCCAACGGCAGTGGGACGGGCCTCTGTGCGAGCTGACGTGGAATTGTCTGTTACAAACGTGTTCATGCCGTTTCGAAATGGGAGTCAGGTTTATGGCTACAAGCACTTCCTTCACAAAGTGTTGGTACTTTAATGGACCCGTAACATTCCGTCTTGCAGCTTGTCTACGGTTGGTGGTGCGGTGCTGCGCCCCTCATCAGTGTCAGTGTGGTTCGACGGTCGATCAGCTTGGTCTCCACGGATTATCGTGTTCTAGGGCCGCCGGTAGGATTTCTAGGCACGCCAGCCTTAATGACATTATTCGTCGAGCGTTTACCAATGTCAACGTTCCAGCCATTCTTGAACCTAATGATCTGCTTCGTGATGATGGTACAAGACTCGACGGTATGACTTTAGTTACTTGGGAGAGGGGAAGGCCTTTGGTGTGTGATGCCACATGCGTAGATAACCTTGCGCGTTCTCATTTGCCGGGGCCTTCAGTTAGGGCCGGCGCGACGGCCGATTCGGCCGAGGATCTCAAAAGGCGCAAATATGCAAGCCTCGACGGGGCTTATATATTTGAGCCTTTTGGGGTGCCCACCGCGTTTTCAAAATTCTTTCAGAGCGTCTGGTCGAAACGATGCGCGATCCAAGAGCTTCTTATATGTCTCAACGGATCTGTATTGCCATTCAGCGTGGCAATGCGGCCAGCGTCTTGGGCACGCTTCCACCGTCTGATGAGCTGGATCAGGTGAGCTATCTATAGACCGTTTGCAACGGCCTTTAGATAGCCCGACACCAACACCTCAAATCTTCGTAAAAGTCCCCTTATGAATGAAACTGTCAAAGTCAAGACGTTGTCACTTACGCATTATGGAAATGTCACTTGACGATAACAGCCTATAACAGCTGATATACGGTTCAGTTTCTTCATAAATTTATTACAATTATGTAAAAAAATACGTAATATGTAAAATATGTGCTTTTAGACTATTTAATGGCAGGATAGATTATTTATACAATAAATAATAGAGTATTCTCTATGGCGTCGGATTTTCCCATACTCTCATCATCATCATCATTCATCATTTCAGCCCGTCTCCGCCACTGCTGGGCATAGGCCTCCTCTTTATTACGCCATTCTCTCCGATCCCTCGCGAATCTCATCCAATGATTCCCAGCTATGTTCACGATTCGTATAAAAATATTTTATTAAATTTGACCAACTTCTGCTGTCCCGATTTTTTTCATTCGATACAATGAAATGAGGGACAAAGGCGTCGGGGTCGGCCGAGGAAGCGTTGGCGGGACGAACTCGATGCCTTCGAAAGAAGATGGTGGGAGAAGGCTCAGGATAGGGATGTCTGGAAGTGTTTGGGGGAGACCTTTGCCCAGCAGTGGGACGAAATAGGTTAAAGAAAAAAAAAAACAATGAAATGATCCTTACAAGTAATTAAGTCGATGAGCATCAAACAATTGTTTTGCCAACATCACCCATTTCCATGGACAACTCGCGCTTGGCAAAAAAATTTGCTTTCTAAGACACTTTTCTTATATCTCTTGGTTTCGGATTTCCCCATTCTGTCCCAGTAAAAAACACTCTTTATTTCTTAATTAAGTAACAGACGTTTATTCGCAGAAATTGTACACAAAAAAAAAAACAGACTTTATATATTGTTTAATTGAGCACTGTTAATCAAAATGGTATTGGATTTGAACCAACGACCTTAGGATCGTAATTCATGGTCTCTACCAACTAGACTAACAGTGCTCTACAACTTGGAGTCAAATTATTGATGGTATTCCTGGTCGGAATGCAAACAGCTTCACCCGCGCATGCGCGGCAAATCGTGCAAGAGATGGCGCCAGTTGTCATTACCTCACTATTGTCAGCTTACATCATGTTTTACCATTGATATTGTTACAGTTTATGTACAAAGACAAATTATAATAACATTAAAAACTTTAAGGTAATCAGTATAATAATAATAATAAGAAATAAAAATGAGCTCAGTCTTTTATCTGAGTTCACCTAGATAGAAAACAGAGCTCAGATCACCGACCGCAGGTAAGGTCCCCAAAAGGCTGGCGAATATGTACTATTACTATTATTATTATTATTTATGTACTACTCAGTTTTGCCGCTAAACATTATCAAAAACCTCTATTGTTTGGTAGAATGATAAAAACTCCTTTGTCGAATACCGATTTGGAAGTGCAGAAAAAAGAATGAATAAAGGCGATAGTGTTATAGATTTTGAGGACAAAAATATGAAACCAATGTTAATTTGTTGATTTTGATGTATTTTGTCGAATAAACCCACATGTGAGTAAAGTTGAGTTTATATTTCAATAAAGTAAGCATAATAGTTTAAGTACACTATTTTTTTAACGTGGCGTAGCTTGCTTAGACATTCGTGATTGATCGTTGAAGTTAAGCAACGTTGTGCGGGGTTAAAATTAGGACGCGTGCCCCGCAAGTGGCTTTACGAGCTGAGCGCTTCCGTGCTTCGGAGGGCAGGTTAAGTTGTCGGTACCGGACTTTAAGTCGTTAAGCCATGATGGAGGCTTTTAGGCGGCCTAAAAACTCCGTCACAAGAGTTGGCCACTAGCTCATAATGAACTTACTTTTGCTATTTTTTATTCTAAACCGAGCCCACGTTCGTAATGGATTGTAAATGTAATAAGCTGGCATAGACAAAAAAGTTCTCATTGTCCGCCTGATCGCACCTGCTGGAAAAAAGTTTAATGTTCTTTGATATAATATAACTTTACCTAAGAACATAAAGGCTTAATGTAAGGCTAAGATAAAATCTTCATTTCAATTTTGGAGAAACTGCTTATAAACGAAAGATGGAGAAGTACTTAATTTCAAAACTTACATAAGTAAATTTATTTTTAACCCCCCAAAAAAGAGGGGTGTTGTGTATTTGTGTGTCTGCCTGTGGCATCGTAGCTGCCAAACAAATGGGCAGATTTAAATGCGGATTTTTCTGTTTCAAAGCTAATGTGATCGAGATGAGTCTTAGCTATCTATGGTTTATGAAGATCTGTTGAGGCGTATGAAGATCATCAGCTCATCTCCTACTTGACATAAGGATATTTCCAACTTTAACAAGTCCGATTGATTTGTAAAGTTTTGTTCGAGGATCGGGGTTTTTAATTTCATAGCTTATAAAAAACGCGTTGATTGCGGTTTATTCAATAAAAAGGCCAAAATTGCATTTGGGTATTTAAAATCTATTTTTTTTTTTAGTTTTTTGTATAGCCGTGGAAATATAATTTCACGAAATCTCCTGTTGCGTCATGCTGTCCTGGTACAAATAGCTTCACGGACATGCGCCAACCTTTGGCTCACGGATCCAAAGCGCAGAGTGAGTTTGTGCCTCGGTTTTTGAAGTTGCAGTCGTTGCAACTAACAGCAGATAGTGTATTTGGGCTTTTAAAAATAGTCTCAATATTATGTTAGATAGTTGATGCTTGAGGATTATGTCTTAGTTGTAAGTTTCTTTATTAAATCAAATAACAAATAAACTTTATTTTGATGGGTTTTTGAATAACATACTTATTTATTTAAGTATATCGTTTATAAAGAAAATAATGACTTATAACTAGATTTAAATTCAAACATTTTGTTTTGTTTAATTAAACATTTTCGTATTTTGCCTTCCACAAAAAACCTTTTAACATGCCAATGCCTACCGATAGTGAGCCGAAGGTTGGCGAAACTGCAAACTACTATGAACTATTTGTACCAGGACATCATGAAACTACAGGAGATGTTGTGTTTGAAATATCGTTGCAGTGTCCAAAAAGCAAATTATTTATAACGAAAAGGCTGTACGGTAATGATCTTGACCTTACCTACTTTCCATCCTGGTATACTCTAATACAAAATCTGGTATAACACGAGCAGAGGCCATGGGCAGAACTAAGGCCTTTAACCATCATAGTAGATGATTTATACAGCGTTAGGAGGCAACTTTTACCTTCACAAACGCGACGCTGTAGTGCCTGGGACGAATTTAGATGGAGTAGGCTTGCCCAGCCAACCTATACCATCCTCTCAGCTTAGTCGGCCTTGTCCACAGGAAAGACATGGTTAATACGTGCGGAGCTGACTAAGCCGCGGGTTTCCTCACGATGTTTTCCTTCACCGTTTGAGAGTACTGGTATAGCGCACATCAATTTTTCACACAGAAAAATGTGCCAGTGCTCAACACCGGACTATAAATTCAACGTCAAAAGGGAATGTAGGCATTTACCAAGACCCCTTACTAGGACCACATGGCTCGGAAGGAATGTGTTGATAGTGCTAGGCTAGGTGCTTGCAACCCCCATCCCCTATTCGCTATTTCATTAGTGCTTCAGGGAAACCTAGGCGTTGAACAAGGATGGCCTGTGAACAGAGCTCAGAGCGCTGTCGCGTTTAATGCAAGTCTTATACCAAAACAGCCTCTAATCCATTCACATAAGAGTTGAAAATGGCCTGTCTCTGTGATGGATGCACACATGCAACGTCACGCGTGTGTGATTTGTAAATTACTTTTCTCTCTGTACAGTCAGCGTCAATAAGATGTATACAAATGATAATTTTCAAAAATATATTACGATAAAAGTTTTCATAAAAATGTAATCAATTAAGAGTTCCAATACTATGTAACCGTCAACTCGTGTCAAAATAATGTAATCATTTTCAGAAATATGTTGTCATCACACCATTATTCCAAAAATACAGAATAAATCTGTATTACTTGGTATCCACAAAGACATTTCATAAAAATATCAACATTAACCTAGCCATTGTAAGTTAAGCTACGTCAGCGTCAATAATTTTGATCTAATGTATAATAATAATAATAAATAACACCCAACAGTCACACACATAGTCCTGACCCCACACTAGTATTCCCTGTGTCGTGGGTATCAAAAACTACGAGTACCATGGTACCACAACACCCAGACCAGGAAGAAATATTTGCAGAACATGCAAACATTTCGCGGGAATCGAACCTGCGCCTCATGCGTCTCCACCGAGCAATTGCCCGCCACGCCACCGAGGCCGTCATGAAATCGTACTTTTTAAAAATCTGTCATGGTAAAAGGTTTCATAAAAATGTATACATAGTATGTTGATAATTACATTAGAGCTCTCATCTGGATACATATTTTTGAAATCTTTAACCGTGACATATTTTTGAAAATTACGATTTGTATACTTAGATGAAATGAAATGAAAAAATGTTTATTACTATACTTACACAGAAAAAAAACAAAGGATACAACACGCAAATCAAAATATGTAGGTAAAGATATGATAGGACATAATTAATAATAATATTCATTTATATTGAAACCTTCAGAATTTTATAATAACCACATTATTTTATTAATAAAATAAGAATACTGCACCTGAATAAAAAGCAATTTTGCATTAAGATCACCCAAGTTTTATATTGTGATAAAAAAAAATTGTAGCACAAACATTGCTTGTTTTTCACTGGCTGCCAGCTTAGCCAGGTTCGATACAATTGGCTCATAACTCCCAGAGGCAGAATAAAATTCAGCTCTAGATACAAGGTTACTAGGTACTTTAATGTCCTAGTGCCGTAGGTAGTTCAAATATTTCACTATTTTGCAAATCCAAATGTATCAAGTACAAATACAAATAATTTATTAATAACTCCATAGTTACATGTCACAAATAAATAATAATTCAATAATAATATTAACATTGGGGTAAACTAAAGAACTATCGAAATTGCATCTATGGTACCTGCAGGTTTAATAGATTTAAAATTGGCAAGGTAAAGTACAATTCGCTGCTGCCGTCAAGTATCTCATAAGTCACCAAGACGTAGCGAGAAATGCAGTTCTAGATAGTGACTGACTAGTTGACTGCAATGGATACATAGGTACATCCCAAAGCTTTGACAGTTGTGTCAGAGATGCTGTTATAATATTAAATGTAGCTTAGTATTTGGAAAACAGTAATGTAATACTTACTAGCGTGGAATGCCCCACAAAATGACAAGAGGCCTTTTAGGCGGCCCAAAAACTCTGTCACTAGAGTTGGCCACTAGCTCATACGAACATACATACATAGTAAGAAAATAAAAGAAATGTTTAATTATGGGCGTTTCACACACAGACGTTGCAAACTTCTTTTATGGGAAAAAGGTGGTTGATTTACAATTAACACACTTTTTGGTTAGTATTTAATTTTAAAGTATTTTTTCTTCTATGTAACTACTAGAATAATAAAATTACTATTAATTATAAAAACATTTCTATAATGCCAGTTCTTTTAAGAATCGTACGTAGGATCTACGGTTTGTAGCCAGGTTGTAGCATGGTCATAGCACCTCGTAGCACGCCTGTTCTTGTATAGACAACAATACAAATTATTTTGCTCTTTGGAAAACACCTTTATTTAAGACTCATACATTTACAATTATCACGTACGTATCGCTAATGGGGTGGGCAGAACCACAAGTAATCAAAGGAAAACTTGCAGCCACTTCTGATTCAAAGTCCCAAGATGGATATGGTGAACCATGGTTACAGGTGATCAGCCCATCGCCCATATTAACAGGTTGTCTACGGTTGCCGCTTAGCCTATGCGTAATTGTATTTTATACGCTTACCTCTCAGAGACTTATGAAACTCTGGTAGAATAAGGCAGGAATCGAAAATATACCTACCCAATTTCTATAAATTTATACGCTTACCTCCCATAGGTTTATGAGACCCTGGTAGATTATGGCAAAATTTCTATAAAAAATCGGCTTTGCCCTGCTTTTCATTCAAGTACAGAGTTTATTCTAGAAGAACGCAATTACATCACCAGGAAATCATAAAAATAAGGTAGATTGCAGGCAGATGTCTTTGTCACTACACAAAACTGTTTTTAAGTCACAATTTCAATAAACTTTACAGCTTGTAAACTCTTAAAGAGTATTTGCACACATACTCATTAATGCAAGCCCAATTTCTTTTGTGTTAAGAGATTGAGACAGAATAACCCCATTTATATGTAGTATTAAAAATGTTTAAAATGTTTTAACAGCCATCTGGTTCCTATTTACAAGATTTGTTTAGTTTGAGGCTAGATGGTGATTAAACATATTTGTACATTACATACATAATATCCTTCCAAAACCGCCTTCTTTGTTTATTAAGTCGGTTAAAAAACGACAAACGACTACACTAAACGCAAAAGTTTGTAGGATTATATTTAAGTACGTATTACTACGTCTTTGTTATATTATATGTATTATACTACGTATGACACTAAATTATTGTTTTCGAAATTATTGTTGTTAGCATTTCCGCACCTGGAAAAGTGAGCCGAAGGTTGTTGGACATGCGAAAATGTGAGCCGAAGGTTGGCGCATGTCCAATATGAACTATTGCACCAGGAGCTCATGAGACTACAGGAGATGTCGTTATACGAGTATAAAGAGACAGTTCTGTAGTGTGTATAAGCCAGGGCTGCATTTATCCAGATCGCCGATGGAAAAACTGCGCACCAGATAACGTTCGTAAATTTGATAGATAGATAGATTATTTAATTGAATATTGACAAACATTGGTTAGTAGTGTTTGTAAGCCTATGTTGGGTTTGTCTAAACACTATGTTCTCGTTTACAAAATTATTAATAAAAAGTTCGAGTAAAAACACGTCTAAAATAACAATAACAAGGGATACCTACTTAATCAGGAGCGACCGCGCACAGCGGTAACAATAGGGTAGCACACATTCAAACGAACGTCTTTACAAAGAATCGGCCCCGTCAAGTGAGTTGTATGCAATGATAGGTAAGGATTGCGTCATAAAGTTATGCGTGTGCGTGTGCGCTTGTAACTACGAAACTGATAAAGGATGCTCCCTTACACATAATCTACAAAAAATTTACCAGTACATAATGGCAAGAGATCACTAGTAGCACTGGTGGCCCAGTGGTGACCCCGCCTTTCGATCCTAAGGTCGTAAGTTCTAATCTGGTCGTGCATCAAAAAACGTCGTGAGGAAACCGGCATATCATAGAACCTAAAAAGTTCGAAAACATAATGTCATGTGCAGAAAAAAAGAAATTGAGGCGTACTTTAAATTCATTCACCACACTGGTTCGAAGGAACGAGTGACACGACTACATATCCTTTGCTGAGCTTTATTTATTTTTTCTAATGGTTAAGAACTGTTCATTACGTATCAAGAATATGCTCATTCTCTCTCTCTCTTTCTCTTTCAGACTTTGTTTTTGTCAGGTTTCCTATGGAAACTTTTTTGAAGCAAACCTTCTTCGTTTTATGATGACTCGGTGATATATACATAGTTGCGTTTTAGCAATGCATAAAACTGTAGTTACTGCCGACTGAATCAGATTTTTATTTTTAAACTTGGATACTAGGATCGCATAAGCCTCTGGTAGCTATGCGTATAAAATAACTATAACTCAAATGGCGTCTTTTTTTATTTATGAAAGCTATGGAGCCAGGAGCATACATGGCGACAGAATGTCACCATTAGTATTTAAAAAAATATTTTGAACAAACTACACAATATAAAAGTCAAAACTTTTTCACGGTAAAAGTAAGTTCGTATGAGCTAGTGGCCAAATCTTGTGACGGAGTTTTTAGGTCGCCTAAAGGCCTTCATCATGGATAGCGGGACTGACAATTTAACGGAAGCACGGAAGTGCTCAGTCCGTAATGCCGCTTGCGGTCACCCATCCCAATTGTGACCGCGCATAACGTTGCTTAACTTCAACGATCAATCAAGAACTTCTAAGCAAGCTACGCCACGAGCGTTTCACGGTTTTTCATTTTTTCTTCATTTTTCACGGTCTCTAGAGTCTAAACTATTAAAATTGAGTAGGTATGTATCATTTTGAAGAACTTTACTTTCGTTAATAAATACTTATTATTATCCTACTAATGTTACAAATATGAATTCTTGTGAGGATGTTTGGATGTTTGTGCCTCAATCACGCCGTAACAGCTGATCAGATTAAAGTGAAACTTGGTAGGTATTTTAGTACGTCTGATGGAATAACATTTATAGGATACTTTTTATACGGGTACCACGCGAGCGAAGCCGCGGGCGGCAGCTAGTGGTATACATCATCATCATTTTCCTGTCCTTATCCCACTCTATGTGGGGTCGGCACAGCATGTTCCTTGGATCATGCTGTAAGAGTTTTGGCTAAGTTGGTATTATTAAAGTAAAATACCACATGTGTCCAAAGGTGCATGTACAAAACCTAAATACGATGTAATTGTACCAGGCCATCATAAGGCTTAAGGAAATTTCGTGAACGTTGCTCTGTCGAAGAGTACTTTCAAATACGGAATGACTTTTTGGAATGTATGAACTATGTATAATATATAATAATGTAATATATAACTATATAATGTATAAAATTTTTACATCGTCACATCCTCACTTTCACATTTATTAACAGGCGGGCTACGAGGTGCTACGACCACGCTACGACCTGGCTACGGATCGTAGATCCCTTTTCTTATAAAAACTAGCAGTATAATTAGGTTTTTTTTAAATGAATAGTTAATTTCATTAATCTAGTAGTTATAAAGAAAGAAAATATACATTAAATACTAACCAAGAAGAGGGTTAGTAATAAATCAACCAACTCTTACCCATAAAACAAGTTTGCGTAGGTACGTCTGGGCGTGAAACGCCCATAATTAAGTTTTAATTATACTTTATTACTAAATTATAAAAAATATATTATTTTCTTAAAGAATAGAACACTTAAAGTTAGTTTATTTTTCCAAGTACGCGAGATAGAAAAAATACATCATGAAAACTCCTCAACAAGAAAACTCAAAATGGCGGATTAATGTATCTGAAGTACCAGGAAAACATGATACAAATGTGTTTTATTGACCCTACCAACACGTTGCCGAGAAATCCTAAAGTTTGAGAAGGCAAGCTTGAAGCATGGATTTCCCCCTTCCCGTATTACCTAACAAGTGATTTTAGATTGTAATACCAGAGAATAGAGACTACTTTAATTTGATAAGAAATTTCTGCTCCAAAATTATTTTCAGTGGTGACATAGAAAAGACATCAACGCGTTTGAATAACGCGTTTGTTATAAATTGATAACATGGCTTTGTTAAAAAGGTGATGACAAAATGAAAAAAAAAATGTTTTTTTTTCACTGACTGACTATAAACAGACAGCCTCAATCATAAGTTAGAATTAGAAGCATAAAACTTGGAAGGGATTTCCTGAATTTCAACTAAATGAGCTCAGCGAAGATGATGTCTGTACGAAAAAACTCAACGTGTGCAAAGTTGTGGGGCATTCCACACTCTAGTAAGTTTATCAATAAATAAAGTAATTTAGCTATTACATTACTGTTTTTTAAATACCTAGCTACATTTATTATTAAAACAGCATCTCTGACATTATTTTCAAAGCTTTGACATATACGGTTCGAAAGATGTGATGTTTTCAACTTTAAATATCAAAATTTACAAAAAAAAATATTTCAACAGTCAATTGTGAACGTTTAAACATTTTCAACCATATTTGACTCTTTTATTCAGACTTAGAACGAAACTGATGTACGGTCAATGATCTTGACCCACTTGACCTTACAAAGGCCATGGGCAGAAGCTACGGAGTTATTGTCGGTCACGAAATCTCCTATTGCCTTATGCTGCCCTGGTACAGATAACTTTATGCACATGCGTCAACCTTTGGCTCAGCGTTGTTTGCGAACAGTTGTTTGTTGTTTACTTACCACTCATGTCACTAGTCTTTCGAACCAGTGTGGTGAAAAGATTTAAAGTGCGCCACAAAGGCTCCTATCGTGCATATAACAGAATAGAATAGAATAATTATGGTTTATTAACACAACACGAAAAAGGTTTAATAAAAAACAGATAGTAGTAGGTACTTAAAATTAAATATTAACTCAAAAACAGAAAAACTGATGTGGTAGGCAGGTCAGAGTACCTATTAGAAAAACGATATTTGCATATACCTTATACCTTAAGGCACAAATAGCTTAGTAGGTAGGTATAGGGTCCTTCCCATCACCCACCAACCTACCCAAGAAGGTACCTACAAATTTTTAACGTTTCCACGGTTCTACGACATGCCGGTTGTTTTGTCCTCACGATGTTTTACTTCATCGTTTGAGTTGAGAGTACTGGTTAGCATATAAGATTTTCAAATAGAAAAAGCGATTGTTTCACGACCGGATTTGAACCTTAGGTTCAGAAGGCGGGGCAGAGCTACTCGTACCACTTGACCACCAGTGCCGGACCGAACTATAATTTCAACGTCAAAAGGGAATGTAGGCATTTAACAAGACCCCTTACTAGGACCACATGGCTCGGAAGGAATGTGTTGATAGTGCTAAGGCTCTTGCAACCCCCATCCGCCATTCGCTATTTCATTAGTGCTTCAGGGAAACCTAGGCGTTGAACAAGGATGGCCTGTGAACAGAGCACAGAGCGCAGTCGCGTTTAATGCAAGTCTTATTCCAAAACAGCCTCTAATCCATTCACATAAAAGTTGAAAATGGCCTGTCTCTGTGATGGATGCACACATGCAACGTCATGCTTGTGTGTCTATTGAATGTTTTGTATTATATTTGGATGCATTTACACGGAAAGCATTATGTACTATCTATCTAGTCGTGTCACTAGTTCTTTCGAACCAGTGTGGTGAATGGATTTAAGGTGCGCCCCAATTTTTTATTTTCTGTAGATGACACTTCGAACTTTTTAGGTTCTATGATATGCCGGTTTCCTCAAGATGTTTTCCGCCACCGTTTGAGAGTACTGGTAAAGCACAAATATTTTTTTCGAACAAAAAAATCCATCGGTGTATGACCAGATTAGAACTTCCCACCCTAGGATCTGAAGGCGGGGTCACCACTGGGCCACCAGTGCTCCTAGTGATCTCTACTGGTCATTTACGAACGTTATCTGGTACGCAGTTTTTCCATCGGCGATCTGCGTCATACATAAATGCAGCCCTGGTTTATACAAACTACTGAACTATTTCTCAATGTAACGGTAACGACAACACCTATAGTCTCATATGGTCCTGGTACAATAGTGCCTATTGGACATGCGCCAACCTTCGGCTCACTTTTCCTCGCGCAAAAATGTTTTTGGCTTACTTTTCTTGATGCAGAAATGTTTACAACAATAATTTCAAAAACATGCATTTATTATACAATCCAACAAACGTTTTTTTTGCCGACTTAACAAACAAAAGAGGGTTATGTATTTAATGTCTAAATATTTTTTTATAGCCATCTAGCCTTAAACTAAGCCAAGCTTATGCTATAGAAACCTGATGGCTGATAAAATACTTGTTTACAATTTTAGTACAAACATACTACTCGTAAGTATTTTAGTACATACAAGTCTTGTAAATTACATAAATGTGGTTATTTTGTCTCAATTTAAATTTTTTAACTCTAAACACAAAAAAATATCGAACGTGCATTAATTAGTGTGTGCAAATGGCACTCTCTTTAAGAGTTTACAGACTTCTAGATTTCCGTAAATTGTGACTAAAACAGCTACGTGGAATGAGAATGATCTCAATACCGTAGTTCAAGTTACTTCATCGAGTACAAAAAAACCGGTCAAGTGCGAGTTGCATTTACAACCGAAGGATTCTTACGACGGTACGGAACTCTAATCAACTTATGGCCTTACAAAACCCTAAAATTGTGACTGAAAGAATTAGAATCGATTTCTGCCAAAATCTACCAGGATCTCATAAACCTCTGGGAGGTGAGCGTAAAAGTCATAGGATAAGCGGCGACCGTAGACAACCCTTCTCCATCGAGTACAGTTTTAGCGTCAACATTGAAATACGTACGGAATCATAAATTTTTTTTACAAACTTTAAGTTTACATTTTTTAATTTAGTATAAAGCCTGTCCGAGCTAATCGAGATAATTTCTTGGTTTAAATTTTTTTTGCACTGATTTTTAGCTTTTCGGGATGTTGAGCGTTCAAGAGGCAAACCACCTGCCCGATGGTCGAACGATGATGATGATAATGATTCCTACCATAATCTACCAGGGTCACATAAAGCCTCATACATACGTAACGATTTATCGTAGCGATTTCAGACTGTGCAGATAAATCGAACGTTCCTAGTGCCTCCACACGCCTCCGATATCAACGTCGATCGGGCATTTTTATATGTAGTTCGAAGATTATTAATCTTCTTAACCACTGTATCCCTGGCATTTGGATCTATGGTTTTGTATTTTTCGATTAGCCTGTAGTAGGCGGCATTTTTTTTGTTGCGGTCGTGGTAATCCTTACATGTAGTCTTCCAAAGGCAAGTTTCGTTTCTGTAGCTTTCTATAAAATCTTGAAGTAGTTCGCGGTGTTCCAACTCTTTCGTCTTCCGACACGTTTCTGTGAAAGCGATGTGCACGTGCGCACACTAGCAAGCTCCGTGAAGTACTGCCGAACTGAGCGATCGCCGTCCACACGCAACGATAAAACTGTGCAAATGTAATCGACAACGATTTATCTGATAGAAATTGCAACTGCCACCGACGAACGATTATCGACAACTATTGTTCATACACACGATCAATAAAACTGCGCAAACTGGTCTGGACAAATTTATCGCTACGATAAATCGTTACGTATGTATGAGGCATAAGTCTCCGAGAAGTAACCGTAAATGTGCATCTGTGTGCATCAAAGCAAAAGCTGGATAGGTATTATATCGATTCTTGCCATAATCTACCAGGGTCACATAAGTCTCTGAGAGGTAAGCGTAAATGTGCATCTGTGTGCATCAAAGTAAAAGCTGGATTGGTATATCGATTCCTACCATAATCCACCAGGGTCTCATAAGTCTCCGAGAGGTTAGCGTAAACGTGCATCTGTGTGCATCAAAGTAAAAGCTGGATTGGTATATCGATTCCTACCATAATCCACCAGGGTCTCATAAGTCTCCGAGAGGTTAGCGTAAACGTGCATCTGTGTGCATCAAAGTAAAAGCTGGATTGGTATATCGATTCCTACCATAATCCACCAGGGTCTCATAAGTCTCCGAGAGGTTAGCGTAAATGTGCATCTGTGTGCATCAAAGTAAAAGCTGGATTGGTATATCGATTCCTACCATAATCCACCAGGGTCTCATAAGTCTCTGAGAGGTTAGCGTATATGTGCATCTGTGTGCATCAAAGCAAAGGCTGGATAGGTATTATATCGATTCCTACCATAATCCACCAGGGTCTCATAAGTCTCCGAGAGGTTAGCGTAAATGTGCATCTGTGTGCATCAAAGTAAAAGCTGGATTGGTATATCGATTCCTACCATAATCCACCAGGGTCTCATAAGTCTCCGAGAGGTAAGCGTAAATGTGCATCTGTGTGCATCAAAGTAAAAACTGGATTGGTATATCGATTCCTACCATAATCCACCAGGGTCTCATAAGTCTCCGAGAGGTTAGCGTAAATGTGCATCTGTGTGCATCAAAGTAAAAGCTGGATTGGTATATCGATTCCTACCATAATCCACCAGGGTCTCATAAGTCTCCGAGAAGTGAGCGTAAATGTGCATCTGTGTGCATCAAAGCAAAGGCTGGATTGGTATATCGATTCCTACTATAATCCACCAGGGTCTCATAAGTCTCCGAGAGGTTAGCGTAAACGTGCATCTGTGTGCATCAAAGTAAAGGCTGGATTGGTATATCGATTCCTACTATAATCCACCAGGGTCTCATAAGTCTCCGAGAGGTTAGCGTAAATGTGCATCTGTGTGCATCAAAGCAAAGGCTGGATTGGTATATCGATTCCTACTATGATCTACCAGGGTCACATAAATCTCCGAGAGGTTAGCGTAAATGTGCATCTGTGTGCATCAAAGTAAAGGCTGGATAGGTATATCGATTCCTACTATAATCCACCAGGGTCTCATAAGTCTCCGAGAGGTTAGCGTAAATGTGCATCTGTGTGCATCAAAGCAAAGGCTGGATTGGTATATCGATTCCTACATTAATCCACCAGGGTCTCATAAGTCTCCAAGAGGTAAGCATAAATGTGCATCTGTGTGCATCAAAGTAAAAGCTGGATTGGTATATCGATTCCTACCATAATCCACCAGGGTCTCATAAGTCTCCGAGAGGTTAGCGTAAATGTGCATCTGTGTGCATCAAAGCAAAGGCCGGATTGGTATATCGATTCCTACTATAATCCACCAGGGTCTCATAAGTCTCCGAGAGGTTAGCGTAAACGTGCATCTGTGTGCATCAAAGTAAAGGCTGGATTGGTATATCGATTCCTACTATAATCCACCAGGGTCTCATAAGTCTCCGAGAGGTTAGCGTAAATGTGCATCTGTGTGCATCAAAGCAAAGGCTGGATTGGTATATCGATTCCTACTATGATCTACCAGGGTCACATAAGTCTCCGGGAGGTAAGCGTATTTTATACGCTTCACACACAATCACACATACGCTAAGCGGCGACCGTAGACAACCTGTCGAATAGATGAATATGGGCAATGGGCTGACCACCTGTAACCTTGGTTCACTATATCCATCTTGGGACTTTGAATTAGGAGTGGCTGCAAGTTTTCCTATGATTACTTGTGGTTCTGCCCACCCCATTTAGCGATACATACTTGATAATTATGTATGTATGAATAATCAATCTATGTCAGGATGTGACGTCGCATTTGATCTGACAATTCACCACATTCGTCATTTCTATCTATTTAATTGTCTTATAATGTTCATCATGCTCAACTAATACTTCGTTCCAATACTCTACTAACGGTCGATAGATCGCTCATTACCATAGCAATGTTGTTGTCTATCGAAAAGTGCCATAATTTTTTTTACAGAAAAACAAAATTGCTTTGTTACTGAACGATCCATTTTCCGTTAGAAGAATATTGAGACCGGGCATCAATTGTTAAACGTCAAATTTTCAGTCAATTTGTAGTTAAGCAGTGGTGGTCTAGAGTGGTAGTATATATATATATGCACGACTGGATTTGAACCCATGATCTTAAGAAAGGCAGGGCCACTACCACTAGACCACTAATTATACCAGTACTCTCAAACGGGGAAGGAAATCATCGTGAAGAACCGGAATGTCGTAGAACCAAAAAAGTTCGAAAACACGAAAATAAACATGCTAGCGCACTTTCAATCCTTTCACCACACTGGTTTGAAAGAATTAGTGACACGACTAGTAAGCATAGGAACATTTGATATTCGCACTCTGACGTAGCCATTTGTCTAAAGTAGCTCGACGGAGGAGGGGAGACACTGAACGCAGCCCTCTCTCCGAAAACACTCGCTTCTATACTATGATACCCTGGTGCAGTCCTTGCAATATTACCGCCATTTTGTAAATGCTAATTTCTTCAGTACTTTTCTCAGAACAGCGTTCCAACTTTGTGCATCGAATCTTTAGCAATTAATTAGTTTCTCAAGTTCATAAGTACATACATAATATGAGGCTCTAAAAAGTAATAAAAAGTTAAAGTTTGGCTTTGTAATGATAGGATAAAATCTTCATAACAATTAAAGCGAAACTGTTTATGAACGAAAAATGGAGAAGTGCTCAATATCAAAACTTACATACCTACTTAAACATGTTTTTGACCCCAGACAAAAAAGAGGGGTGTTATAAGTTTGTAGCGTGTCTGTATGTCTGTGTATAGCTCTAAAACGAATGGACCTATTTTTTTCTGTTTGAAAGCTAATGTGATCGAGATGGTTCTTAGCTATAGTTTATGAAGATCTATTGAGGCGTATGAAGATCATCAGCTCATTTCCTACTTGACAAAAGGATATTTCCAACTTTACAGGTCCGATTGATTTGTAAAGTTCAATTCGGGGGTCGGGGTTATTTCAGTTTTCTAAAATAACACATGAATTGTTTTTATCCAAGAATTAGCCCCAACATTGCATTTGGATATTTAAAATCCTCCATTAGATTGTTTTTAGTTTTTCTTATAGCCGCAGAAACCTAACTTCACGAAATCTCCTGTTGCGTCATGCTTTCCTGGTACAAATTGCTTTACGGGCATGCGTCAACCTTTGGCTCACGGTTCCAAAGCGCAGAGTGAGTTTTTGCCACGGTTTTTGTATGACTGTGTGGTATTCTTTGACACTGCACCGATCATGACATCTCTTGTAGTCACATGATGTCCTGGTACAATGAAATTCTATCATATTGTTTTTTTGAGGTAAAAATAAGTCTTTTTTTTACCTTTTTTTTACACAACGCAAAAAAGGGGTGATATAAGTTTAACGCGTGTTGTATATGTCTGTGGCATCGTACATAATAAACTAGCTGCCTCCCGCTGCTTCGCTCGCGTGGTACCAGCTTAATCCAGCACATGTACTATGTATATATTATATACCAAGTTTCATTCAAATCCGTTCAGTCTTTTAGGCCTGATTGAGGCATAAACATCAATCAAATCTTTCCTCTTAATAATATTAGTGTTTGTGACATAACTATAATAGCTAGACATAATTATGCTGTTGCGACACTTTTTGTAGATTTAGACACTTTTTTTCTGCAAAGTCGTAGTACATTATTTTGTTCTATCATCAATAATAGTTTTCGCAGCGCACGCGATGTAAGAAGTTTTTTTTTGGTCAAGTTTTACACCTCAGGTTACACTTTTGGAGTTTTAGTAAGGATCCCTCATTTTTTTGAAAATATAATATAGCATATTACACCCGGGAATAATGTAGTTTCCCAAAGGTGAAATAATTTTTTTAATCGGTCCAGTAGTTTCGGATCCTGTTCAATGCAAACAAAAAAACAATCAAAACTTTCCTCTTTATAATATTAGTGTAGAAGAAGTTAATTTGCTGTTCTGAGGCATGAAAACCGCATCATCGGTCAATGATGCGGTTTTTTCTGTTTGAAAGCTGATGTGATCAAAATGGTTTCTAGCTGAAAATCTATTCACATTAGCTCATTTCCTACTTGATGATATATGCTATATCTTAGCGACTCTTACCGGTCTGATTGATTTGAAAAGTTTTCTGTTCGGAGATCGAGAGTTATTAGAAATGTTGAATTTAATATTTTGAGTTTTAAAATGGTAGATTTATTAGGTAAATTACTTAAGAAACTAAAATTTCAACGTCTTAAGGAAATGTAGGTATTCCTGTCACGATCAATTACCAGGAGCTCATAGGCTGGCAGGTGTTATTAGCTCTCTGTATGTACTATACAATGGATATAATAATAGTTGCTTGCAATCCCCATTCCCTATTGGCTATTTCATTAGAGTTTCAGGGAAACCTAGGCGTTAAACAAGGATGGACTATGAACAGAGCACAGAACGCAGTCGCCTCCAGTGATTTCATGATGCTGGTCTTATACAAAAACAGTCTCAAACACATACAGCTTAGAGTTGAAAATGGCCTGTCTGTGTAGGATGCACACATGCATATATTTGTTTTATACTACACCTGCTCGGAAATTCAGTTCATATTTCTGTAATAACAGGGGAAAACCTATTTCATTACAGTCATACAAAAATATGCTGATGGAAAAATTTATGAAAATTAATTTCTAACGCGCTAAGTGAGCAGAAAAAAATTAAGGCCTTTTACCATCTATAGTAGATTATTTATACAGCGTCAGGAGGCAACTTTACCTTCACAGACGGGACGCTGTAGTGCCCGGGATGAATTAAGATGGAGTAGGCTTGCCCAGCACCTATTCCATCCTCTCAGCTTAGTCGGCCTTGTCCACAGGAAAGACATGGTCAATACGTGCGGAGCTGACTAAGCCGCGGGTTTCCTCACGATGTTTTCCTTCACCGTTTGAGAGTACTGGCATAGCGCACATAAATTTTTCGCACAGAAAAATCCATTTTTACACGACCGGATTTGAACCCACGACCTTAGGATTGGAAGGCGGGGTCACTACCAACGAGGCCACCAGTGCTCTCAAAAAGAAAAGTGTGCAGAAAAGTTTTATGGAAATCCATTGTTACCGTGTTTTTTTTTTTATTTTGGGTAATATTATAGTACTGAAAATACTAATATTAATACAAAAAATCTCCTTGGTAGTTAAATAAATTCTAAACTTCCTTGGTCCTAACCTATTTTAAAATTATAATGCCAAAAAAAAAAAAGTTTCTACTTCGAATTGATACTGGCTTTTTCTGATATTATAAAACAATGAGTTTTAATAACTGTGAAGTGTTAACTCTAAAGCACTGGTGGTCTAGTTGGTAGTGAGCCCGCCTTTCGATCTAAGGTCGTAGATTCAAATCCGATCGTGAACCAATGGAATGGAAAATTTAAATGCGTTATACCAGTACTCTCAAACGATGAAGGAGAACATTGTTAGGAAACCCACGGCACGTATTGACCGTGTCTTTCCTGTGGACAAGGCCGACTATGCTGAGAGGGTAGAATGGGTTCTGGGCAAGCCTACTCCATCTTAATTCGTCCCGGGCACTACAGCGTCCCGTTTGTGAAGGTAAAAATTACCTAATTAGTTGAATATTGGTAATTTTAGTTGGTGGGTAAAAAAATATTTTGATCTCGATGTGTTGTCATTTAACTTTATATTTATAAGAATATTGTAAATTATTGATTTCAATTAACAAACAGCAGGATTTAAAAATTACTACCTGAATTAAATCATTTATATGGCAATGTCAAATAATCTCATCCCACTAATATTGTAAACACGAAAGTTTGTAAGGATTATGAGGATGTGTGGAATAATGGATGTGACGATGAATGTTTGTACCTCAATCACGCCCAAACAGCTGAACGGATATACTCTGAAATAACATATAGGCTATTTGTAATATATAATATCAATCTACAAAGTCGAATCCGCTCGTTTTATTACAGCGCCATCTGTTCAATACGTTTAAATACTTTTTAGCTAGAACACTGCGCAGCTCAAGGAGTAAATAGTGTTCTGTGGCGCAGCGGCACCGAATCATTTATTGAAATAATACTAAGAAATAATAATATGAATCTTAGGTACGGGAAATATTGTATGAAAAAAGCATTGATGGCGCGTTTATAAAAATGATATATAGCACTCAGCTTTAAAATATATTTAGTACTAGCTGCCGCCCGCGGCTTCGCTCGCGTTGTACCCATATAAAAAGTAACCTATATGTCAATCCAGTATTATGTACTATGTATATTCCAAATTTTATTCAAATCCGTTCAGCGGTTTGGCGTGATTGAGGCACAAACATCCAAGCATCATCACAAACTTTTGCATTTATAATGTAAGTAGGATTAGTAAATCCCAGTATAATTGATTTTTATAATCAATTTAGAAGTTTATTCAAAAAGTCTTGACGTATGTCGGCTAGTAACATAGACTTGTCGGCTAGGAGCCAGCATATATAACAATATAACTATGGTGCATTATAATTACATAATACATACATAATTACATACGTACATATATATATATATCATTTACATATTATTACCTGACATTGATCTATGATTTTATCAGTTCGGTGCTTGGACAAATAAGGTTCTGTACTTACCATCCCATATACTATTTGAGTTCGCGCCGTGCGCGGGCTGTAAGCAGCCAGGTACTAAATTGTCGCGCATGTGCAAATAACTATTTGTACCAGGGCATTAGAAGCCTGCAAGAGTTTCAAGAGTCAGAGAACTATCAGAACACTAGAATAAAATGCAGACTTTAAGTTTGTCTGTTTGGACATTAGCATCGGTTCAATGTTGTCGTATTGTAGCTACAATATGACAACATTCAACAAACGGGCATAATTCAGGTAGGTTTCCAATATTCAATTAATGGAGGACGGATCGTTTATTACCATAGCGACGTTGTTATCAGTCGAAGTTGTATGCTTATATATTTATTTGTGTGTTTGTCTGTTACCATTTTCCTCAAAAACTACTAAACCAATTTCGATGCAGTTTTATGCATATTGATGCAGTCATTTCAGGGAAGGTTCTTATATATGTTATACGGCCCACCAGGGGCGTAGCAGCTAGTATAGTTTCTTTGCACTTCTAATCTCGATAACACTCTTTTTAATAAAATACCTTCTTATGTTGTAGATAACGAATTTGTTACAGTCGTGGGTTTTTAAAAAAATATGTTTTTTTTTTTCCTTTTTATGTAGTAGAGTGGACTTTTGCAATTGTCTTGACTGCCTGGGATATCTACAAGAGTAGGATCATCTTCACACGTGTACACGAACAAAGCCGCGGGCACAAGCTAGAAACAGCGCGTAGCAAAATGAGCTGTAGGTTGCGCATGTGCAAGCAACTATTTTGTACCAGGACTTTAGAAGGCTGCAGGAGTTCGGTGACTTACATGGCGAACTAAAATAATAGTGATATCCAAATCAATGCGTCGTAGAATCATCATTGGCCTTTACATCTACTAGTATTACAGATGATTTTGGTGGCATCAGCTTTACAATTCATAGTTGAGCACTTTTGGTCGTGGCCTCTACGGAATAACTCAAACCAATGTGTAAAAATACAAAAAAAGAATACAAAATAATTTACTAATGAAACTTAAATACCATTTACACAAAATATTTTTGTTTACTAGCCCCACAATAGGATTCCCTGTGTTGTGGAAGCTAGTTTCTTCCATAAAGTACAAAAAACAACAAAAAAAAAACGAAAGAGGGTAGGTTTTCTTACAAGGCCTACGCCTACCTATTGCCTTATTGCTGTGTATGTGAAATGTCTGTGTATGTGTCGTGGTGTGCGTGAAAGATAGTGATTATAATAAATATTGCGAAAAAATTGTTTCTGTGTAGTGTAGGTGCTAATTACGCTAGTAGTGAATGTTGAATTGATGTGTGTGAGTGGCGGTGCGACAGAGACAGAGCTAGAATGTGGTAGTGAATGCACGAGGTAAGAGAGAGAGGTTTGGTTGTAATTGGTTTGGCGTGTAGAAAAATTATTATAGGCAATAGGCTGAGGGCACACATGTGTACGGGTTCTGTGACTCACAAATTATTAAGACCTTTTCAGAGCCTCCGTTCCAATAAAATATTTTTGAATATTTTGATTGTATGTATGTTGGTATGAGCTAGTGGCCAACTCTAGTGACGGAGTTTTTAGGCCGCCTAAAGGCCTCCGTCATGGCTTAACGAGTTAAAAGCCGGGACCGACTGTTTAACGTGCCCTCTGAAGCACGGAAGCGCTCAGCTCGTAATGCCACTTGCGGTCACCCATCCCGATTTGTGACTGCGCATATCGTTGCTTAACTTTGACGATTAATCAAGAACGCCTTAGCAAGCTACGCCACGAGCGCTTCATGTTAATGCGAATATTTTGATGCAAAAACCTAAAGTTAAAAAATAATAATATCTGATTTATTGAGAAATTTTTTATTTGATAATTCTATCTATATAATGGCACGGAGAAAATGGCCGCGATAAAGAGGAGCCCAGCAGTGGGCGGAAACGGTCTGAAATGATGATGATGGTGATGAATTATTTTTAAGGCCATTTTATTAACCTTTTAAACATCTACCTCATTCTACGTATGTACGCGCAAGCTAGCCGACCATATTTTTGTTGCACATGCATCACAGTTTTGATGCATTTGGTACTGCTAAATGGCGGGTAAATGAATTTAACGTACCAGGGGAGCATGACACACAGGTGGTTCATCGGCCTCACACATAGCTTTCAATGACACTGAACTGAAAGTCTGAAAGTGAAAGTGAATTTCCCCCTTCCCGTTTTACCTAACAAGTGATATTGAACTTTAATACCGAGAAATAAAGACTACATTACGACACTTTTTATGTGGTGTTCTGTTCAACAATCTGCCTGCACACTATCAAACGTTTCAGTACCACTTTAATATGTATCTATACATATAAATCTTCCAAAATAAGTTATCTAAATGATAGTGAGCCGTTTTAAAATGAAATGCTTAGTTTAGTTAGAAAACGCATAAACAGACAGTCACAAAGAGCGGCTTTGTTTTATACTATTTAAAGATTAGACTTACCCCAGAATACTCAAACGCGACTCAGAGTTGAGCACGTTTCAAGTCACGGTTTTTGACAGTTTTTGATGAAAATCTGTAAAAAAAAATATCGTCATTTGAGACGTGCTCAACTTTGAGATGCGTTTGAGTATTCGGGAGTTAGAATGACATGTGTGCTACATTAATTCTACGAACGAAGCCGCTTTTTTTTTCAATTTATTAGAGGATTTTGTCGCTTTGCTAAGAAGCTACTAAATTGTTCTCCTTTTATCGAAGTCTCCTATAGTCTTATGCTGCCCTGGTACAGATGCCTTTATGGGCATGCGCCAACCGTTGGCTCACTACGCCAAAGGTTGTTTCCGCACTTGATGGCAGTGTGGTAGACAGATTTAAATGGAAAATATTTAATCGATCGAGGATCTCAAAAGGTAAACTTCGATAATTATGTAAACTTCGACGGGGCTTATTATCACGAGTGCAAACCATCTTTTCAAAATTAGTCAGGGCGTCTGTTCAAAGCGCTGCGCGATCCAAGAGTTGGTTCTTATTTGTCTCAACGGATCAGTATTGCCATTCAGCGTGACAATGCGGCCAACGTCTTGGGCACGCTTTCAGCATCTGATGAGCTAGATCAGGTGAGCTATTTAAAGACCGTTTGCAACGGTCTTTAGATAGTCCAACTATTACTTTTCACCCCGTTTGACGACTTAGGTCCCTTTGATACCCTTCGGGTACGGAACCCTAGAAAGGGGGTGAATTTCTCTGTGTTTATTATTTATTCAACTGTGTTGTAAATAATAGAAAAACTTTACATGCCTCTGAAAAAGTGAGCCAAAGGTGCCACCTAAATAGGTCAAATAGTTTATGTGTATGCCAATACACACAAACTATTTGACCTATTTAATACCAAGGCTTCATGAAGCTATAGGAGATGTGTCTGTTGCAAGGTTGTGCTTTTGACCTCGTTTGACGACTTTTGGGTCCCGTTAACACCCTTCGGGTACGGAACCCTAAAAAGGGGCCAAATTTCTCTCTGTGTTTATTATTTATTCATTAGAATATCGACTGTGTTGTAAATAATACAAAACGCAACAAACACAAACATGCGTCTGAAAAAGTGAGCCACAGGTGGCACACATACAAACTATTTGACCTATTTAGTACCAAGGCGTCATGAGGCTATAGGAGATGTGTCTGTTGCAAGGTGCAGAGTAGTTTTACTTCACGCAGCCAGTGACCATTGTCAGTTCAATACATGACTACGAGATGTTACGACTTGGCTACGTATGTGTAGACGCCCATCTACTTTAATCTAACAAGCGTAATTTGATGACGTCCTTGGTCCTCCTTGGTATTTTCGAATGGACTACCATTCTCAATGCCGGAACCATTATCAACATAAAAAAGAATGTAGGTATATATCCACGAACCCGTACCAGGAACACATAACCTGAAAGGTCTTTGATACGATTGATAAAGACACACAGCTGTGACAATCCCAATGCAATTTTATGTGCCTCCGTCCTCCGGCCTCCGTCATGGCTTAACGACTTAAAAGCCGGGACCAACTGTTTAACGTGCCCTCCGAAGCACGGAAGTGCTCAGCTCGTAATGCCACTTGCGGTCACCCATCCCAATTTGTGACCGCGCATATCGTTGCGTCAACTGTATTTGGGATTTTGAAAATCGATTTTTAATTCCATACTAACTTTGTATTAATCGCGAAGATCGTGAAGTCGCGGGTACAGCTAGACTACACTAATATTATGAGGAAAGATTTTTTTTGTTTGTTTTTATGTTTGTAACGAATAGGCTCCGAAACTACTGAACCGATTAAAGAAATTCTTTCACCAGTAGATAGGTACATTATTACGGAATAACATAGGCTATAAATAAATTTCAAAAAATTAGGGATCCATAAGAAAATTGCAATATTGTAACCCAAGGTAGAAAACCCAAAATTGTTTTCGGCGTGCACTGCGAAAACTATTAATCATAGAACAAAATAATTTATTATAGGTTTGTTTATAGGTCTTATAAATGTCTATAAAAAGTCCGCAAGACAACATATCCATCTATTATAGTTAATTCACAATAACAGCTTTTGTGTTCTAAAATCTAATTACAATACAGGTAGGAACAAAGGTTGGTTCTATTTGCGTCATGGTAAGAACCCTTATCCAAATAAAAATTGGGTGTTGAAGAGATACGGACTATGTAAAAATTCTCACATTAAATTTCAGTTGGAAAATCAATCTATGTGCGGTGCCCATATGCATGCAGCAATACTAATGTGTGTATTATTGGTTTTCATCATAGATAAATAAATTCAACAATGTTGATTTGCCATATTCGCGAAACTTATTTTTTTTTTCTAGTAGAAAATAAACAACAAACTGATTCATATTGTGATTCCTCGTAGCAGCTATTTCGTAGCACCTCGTAGCCAAGTTGTAGCACTTCGAAGACACGTAGCACCATCAATATGGCGAAAACAAAAAAAAATACATATTGAAATAATAAATGCCAATGTTTTGATGTGTGTTGCTCTTAGGACGAATCTTTGCTCCTATTTGCCATTGCTTGAATTTGAATAAACTTAAAATAGGCATAGTTTAGTTATTGAATTTGATCAGTATATATGTATACAAATATATTGACGAACTCGGTGGCATGGCGGGCGAGTGTTCAGTTGAGAATCAAGAGGCGCGGGTTTAATTCCCACTACGGGAGAAATGTTTGTATGGTCTGCAAATACATATTTCTTCCGGAGTCTGGTGTTATAGTTTTATGTAATATAAGTATGTATTTCCAAAATAAAATGTATAAGCAGCCATCTGGTTCCCATAGTATAAGCTTTACTTAGTTTGAAGTTAGATGGCGCTTTGTGAAATGTCCACAAATGTTTTAAATATTTAATAAATACACTATTTTATACAGTTTGCAGTTTGCATCTGTTGTTCCGGCCTGCTTTCAAAGTCAAGGCCCGGGCAACTTATTTCAACTACCAGGGCACCATACTTAGCTAGGAGTCACGTTTGCTCTCGCGGACATTGCACCTGTCCAGCGGGGTGTGGTGCAAGAGTATTGATCTAGTTTGGGCAGCTCTCCATTTCTTTCAAAGCAATCAAAGTCAAGGCCCGGGCAACTTATTTCAACTACCAGGGCACCATACTTAGCTAGGAGTCACGCTTGCTCTCGCGGACATTGCACCTGTCCAGCGGGGTGTGGTGCAAGAGTATTGATCTAGTTTGGGCAGCTCTCCATTTCTTTCAAAGCAATCAAAGTCAAGGCCCGGGCAACTTATTTCAACTACCAGGGCACCATACTTATCTAGGAGTCACGCTTGCTCTCGCGGACATTGCACCTGTCTAGGGGGTGGGGTGTTTGAGTATCGATCTAGTCTGGGCAGCTCTCTATAGGTATTCCTCTTCATTCAACCATCTAACTCCGTCCAATCCTCCGTTTTACTCTTGACTGCTGAGAGCTGAAAACTTAAGAAAGTAATTGTTCCACGATTAAAAAAATATAAAAATGCGTGGTAAAATAAACTGCCTAATCATTTATTTACCCTATTTATTACCCGATAAAAACATTAAAATAACTTAAATGCCTCAGTTTTCAATAAATTCATTAATAATTGAATTGCGTTATACAAACTTTTAGGTCACATTGTATAGTCATATACTAGTGGTCGGACCGAATGTATTCACTGCAAATTAATGGAATAAAGTAATCAATTAGGCTTACTTTCGCTACATTAGCTAATAAGCCTCATAATACTCTAAGAATTAAATAAATAAATAAATAAATATTTGTAGACTTTTCACACAGCGCCAGCTAGCCCCAAACTAAGCAAAGCTTGTACTATGGACACCAGATGGCTGATAGAATACTTATATACTTATCTTTATAAAAAAAAACTCAAATCATCATCGCCAACTAGCTGACCACCGGTGAGGTGAGACTGAAACATAGGACAAGTAGGAAATATTACCTTATAATATATGCTTGTTTAATGTATTTTTTCTAGATACTCACAACCCTTAATTTCCCGACCAGCAATAGCTATCAAAAGCCAGTGGGAAACTATTGGCCAGCACCTGCCAGCCAGCGATGTGTAAGCCGCTGCATAGAAGACCTTCCTGGGCAGTTCGTACAATTCCTAATTTGTACAACGATATTGAAAGTCTTTATTGATTCGTATTGTGATGCCTCGTAGCACCATCAATATGGCAAAAACATAAAAAATACATATAAAAATATTAAATGCCAATGTTTGTAGATGTCTTTGCTCTTAGGAGGAATGTTTTCTCTCACTGAACTTCGTTGTGGCTGAAAGAATTCGAATAAAACTTAATATAGACTATTTTTTATTCGGATATGATTAATCCGGATTTTGATTACTTTTATACAGTTTACAGTTTGCATCTTGTTGTCCCGGCCTGCTTTCATTATTTCAACTACCAGGGCACCATACTTAGCTAGGAGTCACGATTGCTCTCGCGGTCATTGCACCTGTCTAGCAGGGTGGGGGTGCAAGAGGGTGTAAGACCTAGTTTGTCAATTTCCACTCGAGTACTAACATTCAACCTACGTTCACAACTTGGATGGGTGACCGCATTACGAGCTAAGAGCTTCCATGCTTCGGAGGGCACGTTAAATTGTCGGTCCCAGCTTAAGTTGTTAAGCCACGACGGAGGCCTTTAGGCGGCCTAAAAACTCCGTCACAAGAGTTGACCACTAGTTCATACAATCTTACTTACATACTCTTTATCAGTACACTAGCTGTGCCCCGCGGTATTTTGAACACAAAATCGGTTATTGTGATTAAACCATGATAGCTAGATATATGTTCTCGCGGACTTTTTTGTAGGTCTTAATGGGATCTACAAACCCGTAGTACATCATTTTGTTCTATTGTCAATAGTTTTTTGCAGCGCACGCAAAAATAGGTTTTCGATTTTACACCTTGTGTTACAAAATAGCAATTTTATTACGGATCCCTAATTTTGAAAAAAATAAAACATAGCCTAAAACATAGCTTTCTCGATAAATGGACTACCCAACACTGAAAGAATCATTCAAATCGGACCAGTAGTTCCAGAGATTAGCGCGTTCAAACAAACAAACAAACACTGCAGCTATATAATATTAAGTATAGATTTAACCCATACGAAGCCGAGGTGCGTTGCTAGTTACAGTTTGCAGTTTGCGTCTTGATATTCCCGGCATGCTAGCTTTCAAAGCCAAGGCCCGGGAAACTTATTTCAATTACCAGGGCACCATACATATCTGGGAGTCACGCTTGCTCTCTCGGACATTGCACCTGTCCAGCGGGGTGGGGGGTGCAAGAGTATTGATCTAGTTTGGTCAGCTTTCCATTTCATTCAAAGATTTCAAAGCCAAGGCCAGGAAAACTCGTTTCAACTACCAGGGTATCATACTTAGCTAGGAGTCACGCTTGCTCTTGCGGACAATGCACCTGTCCAGCGGGTGGGGTGCAAGAGTATTGATCTAGTTTGGGCAGCTTTCCATTTCATTCAAAGATTTCAAAGCCAAGGCCAGGAAAACTCGTTCCAACTACCAGGGCATCATACTTAGCTAGGAGTTACGCTTGCTCTCGCCGACATTGTACCTGTATGGCGGGGTGAAGGGTGCAAGTTCAGGATAGCAAATCAATGGTGCAATCTATACTCCAGCCAAATTCAATGTAGAATAAAGGTAAACAAAAATCTAGCCTAAAACGTTGTAAAAACCTAATTGAACCGTAATCCAATTATTTATATTATTTCCTGAACAGATAGCCGATTTTAATTTTAAGAAATTGTATATTGTAATTTGTTTTATTAGGTTTTTGTTTACCTTTAATATACATCACTAGAATTGGGCTAGAGTATAGTTTGAGCGGCTTTTCATAAGTTGTCTACAACTTGCAAACTCAAACTTAAAGTCAATATACTTTATTTAATAGGATCGGTAAGAATCAATTAAAATAGTCTTAAATCTACGTTGAATTTACGCCCGTTCATAACGAGACTAAGCGTGGAAGACACAGGCATGAAACCACGCTTGCATTTTTATTAGGAACATTATCCCTTTATATAATGATGATAATAAAACGAGTTGGAGCATTATTCAGCCCTATGAATTTTTGTCTTCTGTATAATTTTATTTTGTAATAAGCTTTTTTAAGCAATTTTCTTATTATTAGAGTTTTAAAATTAACGGTCATTTCGCTTGCTACTTTGTTATAGACACAATAATTTGTTAACTTTACCTTGCCCAATTGTGGGTACAGCGATTTTACATTCTACCTACTCTTTATCAGTACACTGAATCCGTGCGAAGGTGCGTTGCTAGTTACAGTTTGCTGTTGGCGTCTTGATAGTCCCCCCCCCCCCGGCATGCTAGCCTTCAAAACCAAAGACCGGGAAACTTGTTTGTTGGACGAGTTAGATGAGTATCTTTCAGATTAGCTCATTACAGCTAGAAACAGAAAGAACTGAAAAAAAAGGAAGATCTTGTATCCCCATCTCCTACTCGTTCTACTTTAGAGCCACCTAGGCATTGAACAACGATGGACTATGAACAGAGCTCGGAACGCAGTCGCCTCCAGTTATGCCAAACCAGTCTGAAATTCGTACAGCTTAGAGTTCAAAATAGCATAATCTGTGTGTATCCTACACACATACAACACACATGTTGCACACACATGCAACATTGTGTCTATCGAATATCTATCTTAGCCTGTTTAGGCTAAGATAGATATTCGAACGGCTGAACGGATTAGAATGAAACTTGGAATACACATAGTACATGTACTGGATTAACATATAGGCTATTTTTTGTTCGGATACCACGCGAGCGAAGCCGCGTGCGGCAGCTAGTTGATCATATTTCTTGTATCATACCTTTTAGAGCGTGAGTTCTCAGTATTTTTAGTTTTAAAACTTACTTTTTGCTTAAATGTTTTGGGGTTTTCATTTCGTAATAAAGTATCTGCAGAGCTGCTTTTAATTTTTTTTTTTGAGATTTTACGTTTTAACTATTTTAATTTACCAAACTTACCCATACTTATCGAGTGCATGCAAGCAAAACCGTGCGCAACAGCTAATAATATATTTTTGAAAGATCTTTCAAATGATAACCAACACGGCATCATCATTATTTAAAATAAAATTGTTTTTAGTTCATGAATTTATGTCGTCAAGAGGTCGTCAAGAAGGCGCCATATTTAATGTGACGTCACACGCGCCAACATTTGGCACGCACTAGTTTTAGTGAAACCTGGCTCAAGAAGCCAAAGGTTGGCGCATGCCCATGAAGCTATTTGTACCAGGACAGCATGAGACAACAGGAGATATCGTTTTAGAAGGATTTTAATGAAATCTGGAAAGTAAGTTCCTTAGGTGCTAGAACAATATATAAGCAATTCAAATTTTCGAAAATCAATCTCTAAGGGGTTAAAATAGGATGGTAAAGTTTCTATAAAAAGTTTTTAATTTGTTTTGTATCGCTTAAACCTTTGTACAAAAGTCTTACATATTATAAATGCGAAAGTTTGGTGAGGATGTTTGTGACCTAAACGGCTGAACGAATTTGAATGAAACTTCAAAAATGCATAGTACTTACGCCGGATTAACATATAGGCTATATATTATCTAGATACCACGCGAGCGAAGCAGCGGGTGGCAGCTAGTAAACCTTTGAATAAGTAATAAAACACGTATCTTTTATCCAAAAAGAATGTTACCGACATAATCGAGCCAGCTAATCTTTTTCTTTTTCAAGAAGCTAATAGATATGACCAATGACCAAAATGCTGGCGCTTACCTCGGACAAAGGATAAGTATAGCTATCCAACGAGGTAACGTCGCCAGCCTTTTGGGGACCTTACCTGCGGTCGGTGATCTGAGCTCTGTTTTCTATCTGTAGACGAACTCAGATAAAAAACTGAGCTCATTTTTATTTCTTATTATTATTATTATTACACTGATTACCTTAAAGTTTTTAATGTTATTATACTGTAAAAACTATTATTTATGATGTGAAATTGATGCTTAATAAATCTTTTTCTTAGAATTTGTTAAATATAATAACCACCTATGCAATGGTCCTATTAACTAGCTCATGATCACTATCTAGAACTAACTAAGGCCTTTTACATGATTTATACAGCGTCAGGAGGCAACTTTTACCTTTACAAACGGGACGCTGTAGTTCCCGGGACGAATTAAGATAGAGTAGGCTTAGCACCTATTCCATCCTCTCAGCTTAGAACAGGAAAGACATGAACAATACGTGTGGAGCTGACTAAGCCGCAGGTTTCCTCACGATGTTTTCCTTCACCGTTTGAGAGTACTAGTATAGCGCACATAAATTTTCGCACAGAAAAATCATTGGTACAGGGTTTGAACCCACGACCTTAGGATCGGCAGGCGGGGTCACTATCAACTAGACTGTAGCTGGTGAAGTATGATGTTTAAAACAACCAAAACGCACTTTAGACTTTTAAAATATATTTATTCGTTCGCGACACAGATTGCATGGACAAGTATGGCCGTAGACTCCATTTACCAAAACTACCCTAGGTTACAATTTATAAAATACCCACAACTGACAATTTATGAGCGTCGCTTACACTCCCACCTCTAGTGCTGACTCTGTTCAGCACTCATCTCCTAATGAAATAAGAGCGACGCGTGCCGCGGAACGCCGCCAGGTACCCGTCCTGGTCCCAACGTCGACCTGTCTGAAGCGGCCGTCTTTCGAGCGAAAGACCTGCTGGACAGCGCCTTTCGGCCACACGTTTCCGGGCGAGGCTGGATCGACCATTAAAAGTAGATCACCTACCTGTAAAGGTTTCTGCTCCTCTAAAATGGTATCTGCTAATCTAGCAGTTAGTACGGCAGCCTGAAGTTTCGAACGAGGCATCGTCAGCGGTTTTACCGGTACGACTCGGCACTTACTTGCAATGAATGCGACGTGAATAACGCTCTTATCTATCCAGCGCCAATACGCGACGACACTCATAGCTTTCGAGGATGCATCGCTATAAACATGCAACTGTAGGTGGCTATAGTAGGGAGGTAAGTTCGGCGCCGCTGCCGTCGTGTGCGCAGGTGATGATTCACCGGGAGAGGGCAGCGGTGCGCGCGAGTGAGCGGAGGCCTTGTTTACGCGCGTCGTCATGTGGTAGCACCTAGGTATGCGTATGCTATCTACTACCTTTAGCATGTCGATCCACTTGCACCACTTTTCGTAGATATCGGTAGGTACCATATCATCCCAGCCGATGCGTAGCCGCCATGTATCTTGCAGCATTATTCTACCTTGAATAGTAAATGGCGCCAGAAAACCAAAGACATCAAAAATCGACATGACTACCTGAAGCATTATACGCTTCGTAGGTATTTCCTTACCTTGAACAACATGTTCTGAAATTTTCTTCAGAGATACATCGAAACCCAACTCATCCGTACCGGGGAACCATATTAGGCCAAGTGTGCGCTCACCTTCATATTGATGATCGACTTTGAACTTGACCGCGGCAGTATCTAAAGTATCTTTAGGTACAGAGTTCAATACTTGAACGCTGTTGCTGGTCCAGTTACGTATCTGGAACCCGCCCTGCTGGTGAATATAAGAAACATTTTTCACCATCTCAATAACACTCTCTTCGTCGGGCAAACTGTCTATACAACGTGTAACATAATGTCCCTATAAGCCCGAAACGGGGGTGTTCTATACGTCATTGCGAACAACGTTTGTTCAACGACTTTTAAAATTTCAAAGGTTTTCATTCATGAAATGTCTCTTAAACTTTGCTCCAATACGTAACTTGACACAACATGAGGCATCCCTATTTACAGCTGTTTTTTGACCTTTAAGTGTGAACTCTAGATGAAACAGGTAACAGAACAGACACCATTAGTAAAATGCCTACCTACTTACCTAAAAACGAGGTGGCTTAATAAGTAATTTCTATTTTTTTTGAAGGCCTAGTGGTACCTTGGTATTTATTGGTAATTAAAATGTAAGGTCACATCACGACTAAAATCCCTAGGCACCGTAAACATCCTTTCAGATCTCTTTGTTAAGTACCTAGTATAGGAGATAGGTACCTTACCTACTCAATTTTGTATCTACCTACTCGGGCCTTAAAGGTATCCTCAGTGGGTGCCAAGGAGTATGAGAGGATGTCTACCGTGCCTGAGGATAAAGCCGTGATACCTACTCAATTTTGTACCTACCTACTCGGGCCTTAAAAGCATCTTGAGTAGGTAACAAGAAGTATGAGAAGAGGTCTACCGTGCCTGAGGATAAAGCCGTGACCCTATTCCACTTTAGTTTTTCCAACGATGTATTATTCCAATATTCATTGGAGCATTTTTCAATGCAATTTTGTACCTACCTACTTGGGCACTAAAGTCAAAGGTTGTGACTTATCTGTCTTACTAATCTTCATTTTCATCGTGAACAGCCTATTTGTCATTGGTTGCATTGAAACAATAACAACAACTAGTGGGATGGCACCTCGCCCTAATTGGCTGTCGGTGCCTTTGCTAAATTCAAAATCCGCAACCGTCAACCGACACCGCACCGCAAGCGTTTGTTTAATAAAATCAAATTGGTTCCGTAGGTTTATTTGTTTTTTACTTTTCTTGATTGAACTACGTAATTGTTGGTAGGTTATTATGTAAGTAGGTAGTAGCAAATGGGGATGGAGCACATGGTAGCATATTGGTATGAACCCCGCCTTCCCATACTTAAGTCGTGAGTTCGCATCTATGGATTTTACGATTCGAAATTTATGTGTGCAATATCAATGCTCTCAAACGGTGAAGGAAAACCTCGTGAGGAAACCAGGCATGTCATAGACGTGTGTCAAAGTGTACGAAAGGAACCTTCAAGGTGCACTCTAATCCTTCCACCACACTGGTTCAAAAGAGCTAGCGACACGGACACGACGACAGTAGTAGTAGTAGTAGTAGTAGTAGTAGTAGTAGTAGTAGTAGTAGTAGTAGTAGTAGTAGTAGTAGTAGTAGATGTATGGTGAAGTTTTTTTCCTTTTTTTTCCCAATCGGTATTTAGTGGGTTACCCCAGACAAGGAACCCTAAAAATTCGGCTTTCGGCAATAGGTACCTACTTTTGGTCGCAAAACAGATCGGTTTTTATCAGTCGCAATTAGCATTCGTTCCTTGCAACAACTGCAACAAGCAATCTCTCGGTTCGCGTAACTAATTAACGATACGATGTCGGCTTTGTACTCAAACGGTGAGTATTATGATATGGTGTTGTGTGTGTGTGTTAGTAGCTACTTAGTAGCGGCGCGTCAGCTCTACAGAGAGCGTTATCCAGGGCGGCCATTGCTATCTTACGGGCTATTTTCTGGGATTGGTGAACCGTCTTCTCTCGACGGGATCTTTCCACCGGCGCACCAGTGAGGGAAGACCGGGAATTCGGTGGTGTGTTGTACCTACTTCCCTTTGATGGATACCGAGTGCCTACTGTGTGTGTCAACAGTGATAAAATTCAGTGATAGGTAGGTATGATGATAGGTACCTAACCTATCACCCTACCTAGTAGGTACCCCATTAGTACCTAGCTTACTAATAAAAAATGACAAAAATAATTTGTGATTGTGAATGTGAATGTGTACCAGTAATACCAACCTAGGTACCTACATACCTACCATGTCAATTAGCCGTGTTCCGAGCCAACCAAGAAGAAGGGAGAAAAGGTATAACTTAACTTTTCCTGTACCTAATGTGGTAGGTAGTTGTTTTTTTATGTGTGAAAGATATCGTGATTTTAATCTTCGACTTTAATTTCTACGTAGAATTAAAAAAATTGCAAATTCTTACGAAAACTTTGGTGATTACACCTAGGTACTTTTTGAAACTTGCCGCGCGTTCAATTGTCTGCGTATGTGTGGGTCCGACGCGATAGGAGGGTGCGCGTGTGTTTGTTACCTACGCAAATGGTAAACAAACACATAGGGTTGTCACAAATTTCTCATGAAATAATTTGTTTTTAATTGTATTGGAATTTCAAATATGATGTATTGAACTTTTGCACACGTCAATGTATTCAAGTGCTCGGTCTGAATACACCCCTTTCGGGCTTATAGGGACATTATGTTACACGTTGTATAGTCATCCATATAGTGCGACTTATGTATAGCGCGTACTGCCGCGGGCATTGATGACTCATAGCGTTCAGCGTTTTTATTTTCTATGTACTGGCTTATAAAAGGAGAACAGTTTGAACCGAATATGAGAGATGTCATTATGTAGGTTTTTACCTTTTCTGTGGGGCTGTCTCTCCATAGAAACCTAAATGCGTGCTGGTCGGCCGGCTGAACTTTGACCCTGAGGAAGAAATCTTTGATGTCACCTGTTACTGCAATTGAATGTTCCCTAAAGCGCAGCATTATACCAAGTAGTGATGGCAGCAAATCCGGGCCTGTATGTAGGTAATCATTAAGACATAAACCGTTTACCTTCGCAGCTGAGTCGAACACCAGCCGTAATTTTTTCTTGTTGGGGTTGTCAATCCCAAAATGAGGTAAGTACTACGTTTTCGCAGTAGTACCAGTTTCCTGTAGTTCGCTAGCAAAATTATTTTCTAACAAATGTTTAATCCTATCCCTGTACCTTTCCGAAAAACCTTTGTCCTTTTCCATTTTCCTCTCTATACCTCTCAACCTTTTCAGAGCCATAGGGTAGGAATCAGGCATGAGGCAGTCGTCGTTCTTCCACGGCAAACTAACCCACCAGCGCCCGTCGACTAGTTCGGCGGTCTTCTCCAGCTTGGCTACAGCAAGTAAGTCATTTTTATTCTGACGAGGCTTACCACAAACACCCATCGAGTCCAATGCGAAAGAGCGCTTCACCTCATTATGAAGAATTTGTAGCTGCCGGTCTAGCTGGCGCGAGGGAGCGGGCGCGGGGACTGCGCTGAGCGGCGCATCCGACACCAGCAGCGTCGCGTGAGTAGCAGGCGCGCACCAGGGGGCGCCCCGCGGCACGTGCCACTTACCATGAACACACCAGCCTAGAGGAGTAAGTGTAGCGAACGGCTCAATTGAACTACCTATATTAATTTCTATCGGTATTATTAGGTGATAGTTATCCTGACCAAGTAATATTTCAGGTTTCAAATCGCTAGTACACAACAAATGTTTGATAACTGACAGACTTTTATACTTTTCACAGTCAACTTTAGACATACTGTAAATTTAAATTATTTACGGTGCGAGCTCTAATATCATAAATCTTATTGTCCATACCAGAAAGCTTCACGTTTGTAATAATCGATGCGCAAGATAGTTCATCATTCCAGGCTCCGCGTACGCGTATCATCTCGGGCTGGCCGCGCAAACCCGCGCGCTCGGCTAGTTCATCACTTATCAAAGAAACCGTTGACCCGTCGTCGAGTAACGCACTAGTATGAATAATACCTTTAGCACTATGTATACGTATAGGCACTACCTTCAATAGTATTTTGCACTCACTATCGCTAAAGTTTATATTCGACACGATTTCTGCACTGGGACCGGTAACGGGCGTCTCCGTCGGCGTCGCCGGCGCCGGCGGCCGCACCTGCGGCGCGGGCGCCGGCGCAGCAGGCTGGAACTCGGTGCGCCGCTCAGTTGACGTAGGATAATGCAGCAGTGAATGATGTGGCTGGCCGCAACCGTCCTTATCACAGGTTGGGGCTGGGCAGGTATCTTTGTCATGATGTGAAAGTAGGCATTTAAAACATAGGCCACTACGTTTCACAAATTGCCAACGCACTTTTCGGAGTGCCTTTTTGAATTTATTGCACGCTGTTATTTTGTTATGCGAGTCTGTCTTGCAAAATAAGCATTTATCACTTTTATCTGTGTGCATCAGTACTGTTTGTGAGCGTGGTTGGGCGGTATGTTTGTGTTGATCGCTGCGCGTAGGTACAAAGTAGGTATTCGACGTAGTGGAAACTTTAACAGCTTCTTCTTTCAAGAAGTCGGATAATATGACCAATCGTGACTTCTTTCCTTCTGTTATTGGTATAAAACTGTAATCCGTCCACTTGGATAGCAAAACTGTAGGTAGTTTAGCTAATATTACTGATACAACACTCATGCCTTGTAGGTATTCCTCTCGGCCGACGGCACGTACAGCTTCCATGAAGTTTTGTATTTTGACCGAGAAGGACACAATTTCTTTGTGGTACTCTTGAGACATAGGTTGTAACTTCTTGATTTCGTGCACAAGTTTCGATAAGATGTACTCAGGGTTACCGAATCTCAACTTCAATGTTGACATAATAATTTCAGGAGACGATGCACTCACGAGCAGAGCTGATACAGCTTCCTTTGCAGCTCCACGAAGACACTTTCTCAATCTCCACATATTTTCCTTAGGTGTGAAACTACATAGTTCCGTTGATTCATCGAACGCGTTTTTGAACTGCAACCACTCCAAAGGTTCGCAGGAGAACTCTGGAAGCTCCCGGGGCGTGCAGATGCGGCTGAGTAGGTTCGCGCTCGGCGCGTGACTGGCGGAAGCAGCGGCGAGGTCTCTCAGCGCGCTGGCTAGCATCTGGACTGTACCATCTGTGCTGGCGGCGGCGGCCAGCGCCTGGGCGGGCGCCGGCGGGCGGGCCGGGTTCGGCGCGGGCGGTGCTACACATGGCGCCTGCGCTTTCTGTGCCGGCGGTAAGGGCGCCGCCGGCGGTCCAGCTTGTTGGCACTGCTCACCCGTATATAAACCATTTTCGGGGGCGGGCAGGCCCTTGGTCAGCTCCTGATAGCTGCGCTCCATCCATTCTTCGACGCGACTTCGACTTCGGCTACCATTGTGTGAACTGTATTCGTTGTCTAGGCTAGCTAGATCAGCATATAGCTTTTTATTTATAAGTTCCATGCGAATCTGCGCCTTTTGTCTTTCTGCCTCCAGAATAAGCTGCTGCCGTTTCGCCCGCATCGAAGAAGTGGAACCCTTTATTGATTTCAAGCTCCGACGTTCATCTTTACGTGACACGTGTGGCGGGGGCGGCGGTTGTTCCGACTTGATACTGCTAGCTTGCATAGCTGTTCGGCTCAAAATAGGAATATTTATGGTTTCACTATCTTTCACCTCCGTAGTTTTCAAGGTCGAAGTAAAGATGAATATAATAAATATATTTATTCGTTCGCGACACAGATTGCATGGACAAGTATGGCCGTAGACTCCATTTACCAAAACTACCCTAGGTTACAATTTATAAAATACCCACAACTGACAATTTATGAGCGTCGCTTACATAGACCACCAGATGCTCTCTGATCGATCTCTTTCTTTGATCGTGATATATTATTATACATTATGTGAGTTGCGGGGTTCAACCTTAATGGTGAACATTATTTTATTATTTTAAATTACCCCCAGGGGCGGGAGTTCGTAAGTTTTTATGAGAACTTTATACAGGCGGTGCGATTACTTGAAACATACATACATAATATCACGCCTGTTTCCCATAATAGGGGTAGGCAGAAATCCCAAATCTCCATTTGCTACAATCCTGACATACTTCTTTCGCTTAATTGATTCGCTTGATTACTTGAAACTTCGTCTGAAATTAATAATACAAAATAGTTGACACGTGTTTCAGGGTTTTTCATTATAACTCTCAAAAAGGGGTGAAATAGGGTGTCAAAATTTCCACCACGCGAGCGAAGCCGCGCGGTTAAACTAGTTTTTAACTTTAACTCATGGCACTATATAGTATACTTATTATAGGTTTCCTGAAAGTGTCGCTGAAAAGACAGCTGAATTGAAAACGGAAACCTCCTCTCGGTTTATGGTGCCCTGGTGATATGGATGCATTCTCCCACCAATGCATGCAATGACACCTCCGCTGGTGCTTGCCATGCATGTGCATTCAGTACAGAGGATGCAGTGTGGCAATAAAACATTGATTTCAGCAAAATTGTACCAGGATAACATAGGCTTCTGGGAGGTATGCCTTTGATTGAATACAGTATTATACGTAGACTACACTCACCCCATCTGCTATCTCATTAGTACATCGGAAACCTACGTGTCGAACAGAGATAGACTTGATTGATGACGTCGGATATGTATCGTCTTGATTGATGACGTCGCAGGTGTGCGTTACAAGTTCCTTCTCTCTTGCACTCGCAGGTTTCCTGAAGCGATGCTGAAAGGCACTTCGAGGTACCACAGTACGGTGTACCTTTTCACAATTTCATTTTTTCATGAGCCTTATTAATTCATCTTTAATCAGAACAAACTTCATTACGTAATGAAAAAAATTGATGTAATAAATAATAATAATAATAATAATAATAACTGATAATTCAATATCTTACTTCTTACTTATATTATAAATGCGAAAGTTTGTGAGTTTGGATGTTTGTGCCTCAATCACGCCTAAACGGGAGAACGGATTTGAATGAAACTTGGAATATACACAGTACATGTACTGGATTAACATATAGACTATTTTTTATCCGGGTACAACGCGAGCGAAGCCGCGGGCGGGAGCTAGTATGTTTATAATTTTTTTTAATGTTTAACAATTTTAATGAGAGTGAAGGAAGCAAAAGAAGTATGTCAGGATCGTAGCAAATGGCGATCCGTGATCTCTGCCTACCCCTATGGGAAATAGGCGTGATTTTATTTACTATTTTTGATTGATGCATTTAACTGCTACGAATACATGGCGGATGAATGCGTCTAACGTACCAGGGGAGCATGACACAAATGTGTTTCATCGACATCACACACACATAGCTTTCAGCGACACTGAACCTTGAAAGTGTAGTGGGTGGTCCACATACGAGTCTATACCGCGGTTTTAAAGAATGTCGGTTTTACCGCGGCGCGTTGGTGCTGATCGACTAGCGAGTGAAAGAGTCGTATCGTAGTCGAATTGAGGTAAACATGTCTTGTTCGGGGTCTGAGTGAGTCCGCTCGGCTTTGTATTATCTTGGTATTATAGCATACCGAGAAATTAAGAAAAAAAATCTAACACGGCCGAGAGTTTGGGTTAAAAGTTGGACTGAGAAAAGGCAAGCTTTATAACATACACATATTTAAATCGAGAAATGTCAGCAGAACCACTCAATTATAGAAATTATCTGACAATGCCTGAAGAATTGGCGACTTTGCTCGCCGGCCGTGAGTGACACGCGGTTTTGAACGACGAGCTCTCACAAAACTCACAAAACCGCGGTATTGCAAGGATACACCGGCGAGCTTTACCGACGAGCCATAAGACCGCGGTTTTGCTCGCTCGTCGATCAGGGCCTTAAAGGTGAACTTCCTCCTTCCCGTTTTACCTGACAAGTGATATTTAACTTTAATAGTAGGAAATAGACAGGCCTCGTGGGCTACGTGATGCGCGGCATAAACCGGAGCTCAGCTAGAAGCCTGGCTTTACAAATGGAGATCTTATAACTTTTTTACATTTATTATTTTTTATACATTTTAACCTTCCAAAATAAGTTATCTCAATTATAGTGAAAATCGTATCAAAACCCAATGCTTTAGTTTAGTAAGAAAACACACAACAGAGAAATACGAAAAGCTGCTTTGTTTTATACCATTTAAAGATTAGATACCTAGAATAACATGTAGGTTACTTTTTTTGTTTTATTTAATTAGTACGGCACAACCAATTACACTAACTAAATCACAAAAACTTAAGAAAATATAATAATAACAAAATTCATAATAAATGTCAGGTTTCAAATATTCAAGATTAGGTCAAGAAATAATTATTATAATGTCAAACTTCATTCATCCGTCATTCTCTTTCTTTAATTCTCTTCACTTTAATTCTTCGAGTGAAGCCGCTTGTACAAGCTACTACTTGTTCTCCTTCTATCAAAATCCCCTGTTGTCTTATGCTGCTCTGGTACAGATGGCTTTATGGGCATGCGCCAACCTTTGGCTTACTGAGCCGAAGGTTGGTTCCGAATAGTGCACATGTAGGCGCACTTTACATGGTGTCATAAGAGTTCAAGTGATTTAATTCTTGTACAAGCTTGTTTGCTTAATTTTATGTCTAAAATAACATGCATGTAAATATTATGCCATAGAATAAAACGCCGTGTCTCCATCACATTAGTTTAATTTATTATCAGGTTAAAGGTTACATATTTGAACAATAAAACGGGGGCAAATCTTTCTGTTTTTGTTCACTGGCTGTGTAATAATAAAAAATCACGAAGCAGATTGTATGACCATTGTCAGCACATGACAAGTGTACTACGAGATGCTAAGACTTGGCTACGAATTGTAGACCTATCTACTCAAAACCTAACTTTGTAATTTGTTTGATGTCCTTGGTCTTTTTGAAAATAGTATTAAAATTTCGGCTTCCTAGCATCATCCGGACTGAAGCTATGACGGTTCGAAAATACGACGAAACGCTTCCAGAAAAAATAGGTAAAGCCCCGCTTCTTTTGGCTCGTCAGATCCGCTACCAGTCTCAATGCCGGAACTATAACAACTTCAAAACAAATGCCGGTAATATACCCACGAACGCGTACCAGGAACACATAACCTGAAAGGAAGCTTATACTAGAATCTTGCAACCCCCATCCCCTATGAGCTATTTCATTGGTGCTTCAGGGAAACCTAGGCGCTGAACAAGGATGGCCTGTGAACAGAGCTCAGAGCGCAGTCGCCTCCAGCGATGTTATGCCAAACCAGTCTCAAGTACGTACAGCTTAGAGTTCAAAGTTGTTTGTATGTAGGATGCACAGTGCACACACACATGCAGCATTGTATCTGTCTTTAGCAGAAGCCCGCGGTTTAAAAGTTTCCATACTGACATGCAGCCCTCTTTCATCCGCTTTGAGGGGAGTTTAAAAAAAATATTTGGTTTTTGTATGAATTATTATCATCATCATCATTTTCCTACCCTTATCCTACTCAATGTGGGGTCGGGACCGTATGATCCTTGGATCATGCTGTAAGAGTTTTGGTTAAGGTGTTTTATGACCGGCCGCCTGCCTTACGTCGACCCTCCTTAGGAATACTTGTTTATTGTGTCTCATTATATAAATTGGAGAGGATACTATCCCTTAGTCGACTTTTACGACATGCTCGGGGAGAGAAGCAAGCCTTTTAAACGGAACTCTTCCCATGTCATGCTTTCCTAGTACACGTGCGGGTAAAATGTTCAGTTGCGGAAAACATTTTCGATGCGATATTTCATCCCAAGCTGATTCGTAGCACCCTATTAATAATTTTGTACCTACCTTAGTTAGATCCCAAAGCAGCAAATTAACACAAGAATACCGACCAAATATATGTTTTTTTTTCAAACTACTGTATTATTTTGCCCTTACGTTATACGTCTATTATTATTAATTTTATTGGTGTGCAACCTAAATAAATAACTAACTAACTACCCGGATTAAAAAAGCCTATTATGTTTATCCAGCACACGTACCTACTATGTATATTCCGAGTTTCATTCAAATCCGTTCAGTAGTTTTTGCGTGAAAGAGAACTAACATCCATAGATCATTATTATTAAATTAAATTAAATAATACATATTCGTGGTGATGTGCAAAGGATGTTCTAAATATGAAACCTTATTTAGTCTGGTCTGGTGTATTAAAAGGTTCTCTGTCCCATGAATCACCATAATGATACAAAAAATATTTTTGAGGCAAGTTGAGACCCGGTAAGTAGTAGTAAGTTGAGTATACGGAATGCACTTCCCAAAGTAAAGATACTTTGGGAAGTGCATTCCGTATAGACGATGAAGGCAGCCTAGAGCAAAATTTTATTGATTTTCGTCAAATTCTACCAGGATAACATAAACCTCTGGGAGGTATGCTTATGAATACTGTAAGAATACTCAGCAACAAAAGTTGATTAACAGGGACTTCTTTACAAAAAGCTTTTTATGCAGCAGTGTGGACAATTGCAATTGTCTTGGCTGCTCAGTCTGAGGTCAAAGTTGAAGTCAAAAAAATCACTGGGATCACTTGCATCCGTCTAAAATTTAATTTAAGGTATCTACTAGAGTAGGGTCATCTTCATACATGTGCTCGAACGAGGCCGCGTTCAAAAGTTAGAAACAACGCGAAGCTCAATAACCTGAAGGTTGCGCATGTGCAAGCAACTATTTTGCACCAGGACTTCAGAAGGCTGCAGGAGTTCGGTGTCCTACATGGCGAACTACTCAAATCAGTGATCAATCAGAAAACACCAGTAACTTCGGTATGCTCTTAAAAGCTGTCAATAAATGAATTGATAAAATCTCAGAACAGCAAATCAACGTCGTTATTTCTCGATGGTTAAATTTAATTTATTTTTGATTCAATTTTTATTTATGAATTATTTAGCAAATATTAGAATACTTTTTATTGGGATAAATGCTAGACCAGGCTCTTTATTATGCATTTTTAATCAGAACCAAGTTAATTACGTGTTTGTATGGAAAATCTTCTTAATTCATACTGACGTACCAGAATAATAACCCTACTATATTATTATGTAGATATGAAAGTTTGTATAGATGTTTCTGTTTCTATGCCTCAATCACATTTCACGGCTGAACGGATTTAAATTAAACTTGGAATATACATAGTACATGTGCTGGATTAACATAATAAGCTATTTTATTCGGGTACCACGCGAGTGAAGCCGCGAGCGGCAGCTAATATAATAACTTACAAAATACTTACATTTTTTTTAATTTATTAAAATTACTTTTAAGGCTTTTTATTCAACTTTTAATACGCGCAAGCTAGGCGACAAAATGTTCTTCAGTTGGGCTACAATTACGCGCAGCCGTAAGCAGTTTTGATGCATTTGGTATTGCTACATTGCATCTAACATACCAGGAGAGCATCACACAAAGGTGGTTCATCGACCTCACTCACACATAGCTTTCAGCGACACTGAACCGAGATTCCTTAAATTTAAGTCGAGAAAGTCAATTTCCTCCTTCCGTTTTACGTGACAGTCATATTAGACTTTAGTGGCAGGAAATAGAGACTACTTTACTTTAATGTGGAAATTAGTGATCACCAACTCTATAATAACAAAAAAAGTCTGTTTAGAGTATTTTTTTCAGTTAAGTACATGTTATAATATCAAGTCCGCATCCCTAATGGGGTCGGCAGGGAATCAAGTTAACATAAAAAACCTTGCAGCCACTTCTGATTCAGTCCTAAGATGGATATGGTGAACCATGAAGGTGATCAGCTTATTACCCTTATAGATGATCTATCATGTTGCAGAGGATAATATCTACTATTATACTACTCCTATTGTTATGTGGTCACACGTATTGTAAAATATTTGTTACCTATCCTTTTTTTAAGAAACAATTTTCAGTGCATCTGAATATGCAAAATGAAGATATATTTTGAATATAATATACCAGGACATCATAACACGAAAGGAGTAAGGAAGTGATTTTATACTGTGGTGTTCGACTACATTAACCCGCACACTACCAAATGTATCAGTACCGCCCACTTATTTTGTAACTTTGATGAACACACAGTAACGTCATTTAATTCCAAATTCTAAGAGCAGCCTTCAAGTAAAATGCCGAGTTAGCTATTCTCCAGTTAAATTATTCGGTAACTTACAATGTCAAGCTTCCGAGAGTCAACAGTAGCGGTGTGCATTAAACATGTCTTTTATTTCATAATTTTGGTTTTCTTAAACTGTCGCTGGGAGGCAGCTAAATAAAAAACTCAAACCTCCTGTTGATGATGTCCTGGTGATATAGATACATTCTTCCACCAGTGCATGCAATGCGAACTGCAGCGACACTGCCGCTACTGTCATGCATGGTGGGCATTCAGTACTGAGTATGCAGCCTGGATGCAATATTGATTTCTGCCAATATCTACCAGGATAACATAAGCCTCTGGGCGGTATGCTTATGACTCGATGGCTTATGAATACTGTACAATCCAGAAATGGACTTGATTGATGACGTTGGATATGTTTATGTATGTAGAGTGAGGTATAAATTATACAGTGTCTCCTTTAAATAATACTTATCAATAATCGAAAATATGGTGACAACAAATCTTTCGAACCAGTTTGGTGAAACGATTTAAAGTGCGCCTCAGAGACTTCTTTCGTGCACTTGACACATGTTTTTTTTAATTTTTAAGTGCTACGACATATCAAATAATATACAACACCCAACAACATCATAGGAGTAGATAGTTCTGACCCCACACTAGGAATCCTTGTGATCCGGGGTACCACAGCACCCGGACCCGGAAGAAATATTTGCAGAATATGCAACAACATTTCTTCCGGAGCGGGTGTCGAACCCCGAACGCTCTGCAGCCGAGCTTTCACCTGCCACGCCACCGAGGTTGTCGAGGAAACCGACTTTCGAAATTATGTTATTTAAAAACCAGTAGACAACGATATTTTTTCGAAACTCCGTGGTTTTTTTACTATTTTCCGAACTTCCTGCGTTGTGCGTTATGACTCAAATGCTCCCACTCCGCCGGACACAACCCCCGGTATTGCCGCCGCCAAGACGAGCCAAAACAAGCGGAGCACTTCCTCCCCTTTCTCAAAGCATTTCGTCGTATTTTCGAACTGTCATAGCTTCAATTCTGATAATGCTAGAAAGCTTAAATTTTAAGGATAAATTGTCCTCGGTAGTCTTACTGACCATTATCAGTACATGACAAGCGTCCTACGAGATCCTACGACTTGGCTACGAACTGTAGACCCATCTACTCAAAATCTTACTTTGTTTGTATTACAGTACGTACTTGGTTTTTTCGAATATATCATTGTAAATGTTACATTAATGTGTCAAGACTACCATCAGATTCTCAACATCAAATGGAATGTAGGTCATCCACGAACCCGTACCAGGAACACATAACCTGAAAGGAAGCTTATACTAGAATCTTGCAACCCCCATCCCCTATGAGCTATTTCATTAGTGCTTCAGGGAAACCTAGGCGCTGAACAAGGATGGCCTGTGAACAGAGCTCAGAGCGCAGTCGCCTCCAGCGATGTTATGCCAAACCAGTCTCAAGTACGTACAGCTTAGAGTTCAAAGTTGTTTGTATGTAGGATGCACAGTGCTCACACACATGCAACATTGTATATATCTTTAGCAGAAGCCCGCGGTTTCACTCGCGTAGAATAAATTATTTATTACAACTTACACAGAGTATTAAGCAAATCCTACCACCCACTAAAAAGTTACGAATCTGCACCCCGTTTCGGGGGTTTTTTTGAAAATGTTTTAGGTACCATAATCTTAAGTATGTAAGTTCAAAAAATACGCTTTTTAACGGATGTTAAAAAGGTAATTTGGAGGTAATGTGGTGTATAGAAGCTATGGGATTATGCCTGCATGGTATGCATAAAATATATCACACAATATTAAGTTATTATTTAGTAAGAAATAATGGAGGCTAAGAGATGGAAGGGTTGCGTGAAAGATAGCATGAATAAAAAGGAGTAGATACTGAGATAAGGACTGATAGAGGTGAGTGCAGAAAACATGTTTTACATGTAGGATATTAATGATGATGAAATAAAGGATTCGAAGCGAGACTTATTTCCTCAAAATACAATGTTAAGTTGACTACTCTATTGGATCGTGGCGAGTCAAGAGCGAGCCTTCTAAACCAAACTCCTCCCATGTCATGCTTTCCTAGTACACGTGCGGGTAAAATGTTCAGTTGCGGAAAACATTTTCGATGCGATATTTTATCCGAAACCGATTCGTAGCACCCTACTTATAATTTTGTACCTACCTTAGATCACAAAGCAGCAAATTAACACAGAGTACCGACCTAATTATACATTTGTTTTTTTTTTCAAACTACTGTATTTTTTTGCCTTCACGTTTTACGTCCATTATAATTAAATTTATTGTTGTTGGTGTTCAACCTGTTGCTCAATCCATGTGCCAAGGGTTGACGCATGCCCATCAAACTATCTGTACTAGGACAGCATGAGGCAACAGGAGATTTCGTTTGTTGAAGAATAAACTAGTAGCATCTACCCGCGGCTTCGCCCGTAAAATAAAAGTAGCCTAATGTTGTTCCACCAATCTCTATTAGCCGGTTCCATTATTCTGCTAACGGATCGACGGGTCGTTCATAATCATAGCAACGTTGATTTACGGACCAAAACCCGACTACTGAAAAATTACGCTGTTTTAAGTGTGAAACAAGAAAATATTCTCATCTGAAATTGTTATGTGCAAACAGTTGAATATTTATCGTCTCCTTCCGTTTTACGTGACAGTGATATTGGACTTTAGTAGCAGAAAATAGAGACTACTTTACTTTAATGTGGAAATTAGTTATCACCAACTCTATAAGGACAAAAAAAGTCTGTTTAGAGTATTATTTTTTTCAGTTTAGTACATATTATAATATCACGCCCGCATCCCTAATGGGGTCGGCAGGGAAACAAGTAAAATAAATAAAATGTTTTTTTTTTTACTTTTTAAGTGCTACGACATATCAAATAATATACAACACCCAACAATATCATAGGAGTAGATAGTTCTGACCCCACACTAGGAATCCTTGTGATCCGGGGTACCACAACACCCGGACCCGGAAGAAATATTTGCAGAATATGCAACAACATTTCTTCCGGAGCGGGTGTCGAACCCAGAACGCTCTGCAGCCGAGCTTTCACCTGCCACGCACATTCCATCAAATGGAATGTAGGTCATCCACGAACCCGTACCAGGAACACATGACCTGAAAATGGTATGGTCTTCGATGTGATAGATAAAGGCTTACACACACTGCTGCGACAATCTTGATCGGTTCCATTTTGCGATAGTTTCTAGTGCATTTTAGCGTTGCTATATTACGTGAGATGCGTAACTCTAGGTCGCCCAACAGAGAAATGGGCTGACCATATCTCAGAACAGCAAATCCACTTCGTTTATGACATAATAAATCCAATATGGCAGCTTATTTTCAACTAACTATGATAGTACAAAACCAAAAACGATTAAGATATAGACTGAAATGGTACAAATTCATCACCATCATCATCATCATCATCATGTGTTACAAAATCAAAAATGTCCACTTAATTCTACGCAGTCGGGTTTTTTGTTCTTTTAAATAAATACTTATTTGTACACATCATACGCTATCGACCGTTGTTGCGTTGCTTCAGAAGTAAGACTTGTAATTTAAACTACGCGATTGGGGCACAGTACGAGTATAATTTCGACTGCGAGACGAGCAATTGGCTTTATACGTAAAAATGTAGTCGTGGCGCATAGAAACTAGGGGATTATGCATGTTATTAATATTGTGCAATATATCACACAATATTAACTTATTATTGAGTAGGAAATAATGGAGGCTAAGAGATGAAAGGGTTGCGTGAAAGATAGCATGAATAAAAAGGAGTAGATACTGAGATAAGGGCTGATAGAGGTGAGTGCAAAAAACATGTTTTATATGTAGTATAAGGATTGATGATGATGATGAAATAAAGGATTCGAAGTGAGACTTAATTCCTCAAAATACAATGTTTAGTTGACTGTACTCTATTGGATGATGGCGAGTCAAGAGCGAGCCTTCTAAACGGAACTCTTCCCATGCCATGCTTTCCTAGTACACGTGCGGGTAAAATGTTCAGTTGCGGAAAACATTTTCGATGCGATATTTCATCCGAAGCCGATTCGTAGCACCATTCATAATTTTGTACCTACCTTAGATCACAAAGCAGCAAATTAACACAGAGTACCGACTAAATACATGTGTTTTCTTTTATTTCAAACTACTAATAAAATAAATAAATACACTGGCTGTGTTAATAATAGAAAATCACGCAGCAGATTGTAAGATTATTGTCAGTACATGACAAGCGTACTACGAGATGTCGTCGAGAGTGTCGTCACGGACGTCAGACGGGTGACATTGCGCTATGTAATATTTTTGTCGCAAAATTACTATTCTGCCGAGTATTTGCACTGTCGCGGTGAAATGAACTAAAGTAGTGACTGATTTACCTGCAGGAGTGTTTGTGTACATGGATCTAATGTATTTACTGTGAAAAGTGTAAAACCTTTTTGGATTTTGGTACTGTTTTATATTTATTGCGGGTACTTGGATCAGCTGTTGCAAATCATCGGCGCGCTCACTAAAATGGCGAATGAGAACCCGAAGAAGCAATCCAAATGCAACGGCTGTGGGAAGTTTCTCGCGGCGACCGCTGCCGTGGCGTGCGCTGCCTGTCCGGCATTTTACCACCGAGGTTGCGTCGGCATTCCGGATACAGCATCACACAGTAAAGACTGGGTATGCCCGGAGTGCAAGAAAAAGGTTCGCAGGGGTGACAACAGCTCTACACCAGTCAGGGGTGTCGGTGGGAGCGTTCTGCAGGAGAACACAATGAGTCGGGGCCCCTCGCCCGCCCCTGCTGATGTCGGAAGCGAGATCGCTTCTACTACCGCCGTGAACGCGGCGGCGGCGGCGGAGGGCGTGCGGGAGATGCGGCGCGAGCTGGCAGAGTACGTGGCCGAACTGCGTGAGTTCCGGCATGAGATGGCGGAGCACCGTGTTCTCATCGCCGGCGTCGCGGCGCGCATGGACGGCGTGGAACGGAGGCTCGAGCTGCTGGAGGCGCGCGAGGCGGCGCCGCCCGCGCCCCCTGCCAACGTCACTGAGCTAGAGCGCACTGTCGCGCAGCTGAAACTGGAGCTCGGCGACCGCGACCAGGAGGCGCTCCTCGCGGACCTCGAAATCGGCCAACTACCGGAGGAGAGGGGGGAGAACCCCGTGCACGTAGTTACGGTGCTGGCGGCCAAGCTGGGCGTGACGCTCGAAGAGCGCGACATAGTGTACGCAGAGCGCGTGGGCGCCGCGCCTGCGCCGGGCCGCGCGGCAGGCGACGTGGGGGAGGGGGCGCGCGACCGCCGTCTGGTGGTTCGGCTGGCGCGCCGCTCCCAGCGCGATGACCTGCTGCGCGCGGCGCGTGCGCGTCGCTCTCTGACGGCGGCCGACGTTGGCCGCACCGGTGCTGACGGCGCTGCTCTGTCGCGTGGACGGATCTTTGTCAACGAGAGGCTGACCCGTTCGAATCGCCAGCTTTTTTACCGCGTCAGAGAGGAGTGCCGCAAGAACAACTGGCGCTACTCGTGGTCAAAACGGGGCCGCATCTTTGCCCGACAAGCTGAAGGAGCGCCATTCCACCAGATTAGAACAGACGCTGATATTTTACGAGTTTTCTCTGCAAAGATAACATAATTGAAATTAAACACCATAAAATATTAGAACATCTAGATTTAATTTTTTGAACAAATCAGCTTAGTAAGTAACAAGTTAAATGTCTTTAATCTACCTACATTATTTCCGGTATGTACTCGTATCCTATTGTGTACTTAGAGTTAGTTTTAACTCTCTACTTTTTTATATTTAAGAATAACTTATATTTAGGTACAATAATTTTATTCAGCTGAAACGTGTTGGATAACTATAGTTAATAGGTACTTAAATATAGTTAACTTTGGTGTTCATTAATAGCTAAGTACTTTAATTTAATTTTACTATTAAATTTGAAAATTACTTTCACCGCATAGACTTGATTTTAATTTGAATAGGTAGTTTAGTATTTTGCAGACCTCAATCATGTTATCTACTAGGTATAAACTAGCCTTAGATGACATGAGTAAAGCTAGCCACCTTAAGATTGGCCTGTTCAATGCGGGATCTCTCAATACACGTCATGAAGAGTTCGTCGTAGCAATGGAGGAGTTGGAGCCAGATATAATGGCAATCAATGAAACCTGGTTGAGGGCTGGGGAGGATGACAAAGCTCCAAAGCTAAGTGGGTACCGCTTCCGACATACTCCCCGATCTGTAAGTGTTCGTGGTGGGAGGGGAGGTGGTACTGGCTTTTATATTCGTAAAGGCATAACAGCTCGCTTGTGTCCTCACCCCCCCACATCCTCTGTGGAGCAAATGTGGTTGCGCATGAAGGTTAGTGGGTTGGAGGTCATCGTTGGGACTGCTTATAGGCCACCTTGGCAAGATGTTAATCTATTTCTTGATTCCATAACAGAATCAATTGTGTCATTTTCTCGATGTGATAAGATTGTATTTCTCGGTGATCTTAATATTGATTTGCTCTGCCCCGAACAGCAATAAGGCAAAATTATTTGTAGAGTTTTTGGATAGTCTTAGCCTAAAACAAATAGTGGCTGAACCAACACACTTCACTGACGGCAGTCAGTCTCTGATTGATGTTATCTGTACAGATGCACGTGTACGTGGGGTAACTCTTAAGCACACGCCAGATCTGGGAGGTCATGCTATGCTCTTAGCAGAGTTTAATATTAAAAAAGATAAAGTCTCTCCTCGCCTTATTACATACAGACCTATTAAAAATATACTGTTCGATTTATTCGATAAGGATGTTGATATTGTGCCTTGGAAATACTTTGTAGCTGAAACTGATGTCAACAAACTTGTTGATTTTTTTACTAGAAGTATACTTATGCTTTTTGATCTGCATGCCCCACTTAAAACTGTCAAGTTTAAAGAGTCTACTTGTCCATGGATTACAGACACCGTGAAAGATATGATTAAAACTCGGGATGAATATTATAGGAAACACAAATCGCTAACTAAGGTTAAATCCACCAAAGCTTCATCCATGAAAGATTGTTATAAGAAGATGAAGCAAATTGTCATAGCAGCAATACATAGTGATAAAAAAGCTTATTTTTCACAAAATATAAATGAAAATATAAAATATCCTAAGAAACTTTGGAAGAATCTAAAAGGCACTATTGTATCAGATAAAAATAAATCAGATGAGCTTCCGCAGCAATTTGATAACGCCGATTTGATAAACTCTCACTTTCTAACAGTTCCTGGTGCAGTCAATGTGGCTATATCCCAACTGACATATTTTGAGTACCACAGGTTCGGCCGGGAGACTTTTTCTTTACAAACTATCAGCAGTGATACTGTAATGACAATAATACGTGGACTGAAGTCAAATGCGCAAGGCATTGATGGCATATCATTAGCCATGTTGCAGTTGACAATGCCACAATCTATAGACGCCATCACTGCCATAGTCAATAGGTCTATTGCAAGCGGAGCCTTCCCGGAGTCCTGGAAGGTGGCCGTTGTTAAACCTTTGCCCAAAACAAGTAACCCTATTTCTGCACAAGACTTGCGTCCGATTAGCATTTTACCGTGTATATCGAAAGTACTTGAACGGGCAGTGTGCATGCAGGTAACTAAGTTCTTGGAAAACAATGGCATCTTACCTCCACATCAGTCTGGCTTCCGAAAGGGACACAGCACTGCAACTGCCCTACTTGATGTTGTAGATAACCTGCTTGATGCCCAGAATAAGGGTTTGGTCAGCATACTTGTTCTGCTAGATTTTTCAAGAGCATTTGACTCTATTAATGTATCTTTGCTGCTGTCAAAGCTTGTTTATTATGGTTTTGAACCCAATACAGTAAATTGGTTCCATAGCTACCTTGAAAATAGGCAACAGCTTGTTGAACTGTCTAAGTCTGATGGTTCTAAGATGCGTTCAGCCTTACAGCCAGTTCCACGGGGAGTGCCGCAGGGCTCTATATTAGGCCCAATCCTCTTCATATTATACAGTGCAGATATAGTCTCAGGCATCTCACATTGCAAACATCATCTCTATGCAGATGATTTGCAGCTGTATTTCTCTTTTCCCCCATCCTCATTGGTAGACTCTGTAAAAAAGATAAATTGTGATCTAGGAAAAATATGCCATTGGTCTAAAAATAATTCCCTTTTAATAAACCCAAAAAAATCTAAATTTATGTTGATAGGTTCTCGAAATGCTATACAAAAAACGTTGTCAGAAGCCAAAGATATAAAAATATGTGTAGACGGTGTTGCAGTTGAACAAGTCTTTGAAGCTAGGAATCTAGGACTCTGCATGGACAGCAACCTACGTTTTGAAAAACATATATCTGAGTGTGTGCGCAATTGTCTTTACAGACTAAAATTGCTGTATAAAATCCGTCCTTACCTCAGTGAAGATATCAGGGTCATGCTGTGCGAGTCGCTAGTCCTGTCTAGGTTAAATTACTCCGATGTGGTGTATGGGCCCTGTCTCTTAGGGAGAACTCTAAAGCTAATACAGCGAGTCCAAAATGCTTGTGGGCGTTTCTGTTTTCATGTACCACCCAGATCACACATAACCCCATTCTTGAATTCTTCCAACCTGCTCAAGATGGCAGCCCGGAGAAAATTACACTTATCAGTTCTTCTTTTTGGAATCATTAACAGTAAAACTCCAAGGTACTTGTATGATAAACTTGTTTGGGCGCAAGCCCAGACTAGGTACCCAAGTAGGGCCTGTTCTTTTGTGTTTATTACGCCGGGACATAAAACTATGGCTTTTCGTGGTTCTTTTAAGTATTCTGCGTCCCGGTGCTGGAATGATCTGCCTCCCCCAATCCGTGCCCTAAAAACAGTTACTACTTTTAGAAACCATTTGAAAAAAAGACTTCTTATATTGCAAAAGAAAGGCATTTTTGAATAGGAATTATATCTGACACTTTTCTAATTTTAAATAAGTATTGCTTAAATAGTTATATAAAATACCCTCCAGCGGTGTAAAATTTTTTTAATAGGTACTTACCGATTTTATGGCCTGTGATGTACGGTCCCGCACTGAATGTCTAGGATTACCTAATATTTTTTCATGGTTTTTTTGTTGGTATTTAAGTTAAGTATTTTTTATGTTTAGTTTTTTTACTATGTTTAGTTTCTTATTTGTTTTTTATTTTAGTATGTTTTTTTTCTATTTTTTGTTTTTCTCAATTTGTTTACTTTTTATTTATTTTTTTATGCAATGTAGTTTGTCATCCGTGCCGACACGAACCAAAGGTCTTGTCAGAAAACCAGCGTTGCATCAACTTCTCGTTGAGCAACACAATGCTGAGGCAGGGCCTTTTGGTTCATTGTCATAATAATATATGGTTTATTTTACGTTATGTTAGTAATAGTTAGTTTTAGTTTATTAGTTATTATAATTTGGTTGTTGGATTTAGTTGACATTGAACCAATAAATGTATTTTCTTTCTTTCTTTCTTTAGATGCTCAGACTTGGCTACGAATTGTAGACCCATCCACTCAAAACCTAACTTTTTAATTTGTTTGTCAACCTTGGTCTTTTCGAAAATAGTATTCAGCTTTCTAGCATCATCAGGACTGAAGCTATGACGGTTCGAACATACGACGAAACGCTTCCAGAAAAAATAGGTAATGCCCCGCTTCTTTTGGCTCGTCAGATCCGCTACCAGTCTCAATGCCGGAACTATAACAACTTCAAAACGAATGCCGGTAATATACCCACGAACGCGTACCAGGAACACATAACCTAAAAGGAAGCTTATACTAGAATCTTGCAACCCCCATCCCCTATGAGCTATTTCATTGGTGCTTCAGGGAAACCTAGGCGCTGAACAAGGATGGCCTGTGAACAGAGCTCAGAGCGCAGTCGCCTCCAGCGATGTTATGCCAAACCAGTCTCAAGTACGTACAACTTAGAGTTCAAAGTTGTTTGTATGTAGGATGCACAGTGCACACACACATGCAACATTGTATCTATCTTTAGCAGAAGCCCGCGGTTTCACTCGCGTTAAAGAAATTGTACCACCCGTTCAAAAGTTTCCATACCGACATGCACACCCTCTTCCATCCCCTTTGAGAGGAGTTTAAAAAAATGGTTTTTATATGTATCATTATCATCATCATCTTCCTACCCTTATCCCACTCTATGTGGGGTCGGGACCGCATGATCCTTGGATCATGCTGTAAGAGTTTTGGCTAAGGTGTTTTATGACCGGCCGCCTGCCTAACGTCGACCCTCCTTGGGAATACTTGCTTTTACTACTATTGTATCTCATCATGTTGGAGAATACTATCCCTTACTCGACTTTTACGACATGCTCGGGGAGAGAAGCAGCTGGGCGCTTTTTATGTTTTTTCTTTACTCCCAGTCCAGCGAAGAAGTAAGAAGAAGTGGTTTTTTATATGTATAAGCCAAAATATTATATACAGTTTTTGAAGCAAATCAGACAACCCGTTTAAAAGTTCAATTTCAAGTCAAACACTCTGTTACATTTCCATTGAGGGGTTGTTTTAAAAAAAATAATTTAGGTATTTTTGTTATTTTAATGCAAGTTATTAATTAACACTTAAACAGAGTTTTAAGCAAGTTGTACCACCCACTAAAAAGTTACGAATCTGCACTCCGTTTTGACGGTACTTTTGAAAATGTTTTAGGTACCATAGTTTTAAGTTTGAATGTTCAAAAAATACGCTTTTTTAACGAGTGTTAAAAAAGTAATTCGGAGGTAATGAGGTGTATAGAAGCTATGGGATTATCCATGCATGGTATGCATGTAATAAATCACTCTATTAACTCATTATTGAGTAGGAAATTATGGATGCTAAGAGATGGAAGGATTGCGTGAAAGATAGTATGAATAAAAAGGAGTAGATACTGAGATAAGGGCTGATAGAGGTGAGTGCAAAATACGTGTTTTATATGTAGGATAAGGATTGATGATGATGAAATAAGGGATTCGAAGCGAGGCTTATTTCGTCAAAATGCAATGTTAAGTTTAGAAGTTGGAAGAGAGCCTTCTAAACCGAACTCTTCCCATGTCATGCTTTCCTAGTACACGTGCGGGTTAAATTTCCAGTTGCGGAAAACATTTTCGATGCGATATTTCATCCAAAGCTGATTCCCCTACTTTATAATTTTGTACCTACCTTAGATCCCAAAGCAGCAAATTAACAAAAGAGTACTAACCAAATAATATATGTATTTTTTTTTCTTACTACTGTATTTTTTTGCCCTTACGTTATACGTCCATTATTATTAATTTTTTTGTTGTTGGTGTTCAACCTTTTGCTCAATCCATGTGCCGAGGGTTGACGCATGCCCATAAAGCTATCAGTACTAGGACAGCATCAGGTAACAGGAGATTTCGTTTATTGAAGAATAAACTAGTAGCATCTACCCGCGGCTTCGCCCGTAAAATAAAAGTAGCCTAATGTTGTTCCACCAATCTCTATTAGCCGGTTCCATTATTCTGCTAACGAATCGACGGGTCGTTCATAATCATAGCAACGTTGATTTATAGACCAAAACCCGACTACTGAAAAATTACGCTCTTATCTCTTATAAGTCTAAACAAGAAAATATTCTCATCTGAAATTGTTATGTGAAACAGTTGAATATTTATCGTCTCGTAAAATAAACTATTTATATATTTTAATGTATTTAATAAATAACTAGGTGCCGCACGTGGTTTCGCTCGCGTGGTACCCGGATAAACAATTGCCTATATAATAATCCAGCACATGTATATTTCAAGTTTCATTCAAATCCGTTCAGTAGTTTTTGCGTGAATGAGTAACAAACATCCATACATCAATATTATTAAAATAAATTAAATACACACATATTCATGGTGATGTTCAAAGGATAGGCATATGAAACCTTATTTAGTCTGGTCTAGTGTATTAAAAGGTTCTCTGTCCCATGAATCACCATAATGATACAAAAAATATTTTTGAGGTAAGTTCAGACCCCCTTTACTTTGGGACGTGGCACCGTGAATGAGATTCTTAGGACTGGGACGTAGGGGGGAGGGAATATTGTCTTAAATAGAATAATTAGCAAAAATTACCACCAATATTGATTTATTACTTACATAAAGGTAACCCACTAAGCCCACATTCTAAAATGAATATAATTTCATAGCACTAAAATATATTTTTCGATGAAACTAGCAGTGGCGCTGTGCACTAAACTGTCTTCTCTTTCAGACTTATGGATTTCCTGATAGTGTGGCTAAAAGGCAGCTAATGGAAAACACAAACCACCTCTCGGTTTATGATGTCCTGGTGATATGGATGAATTCTCCCACCAATTCGTGCAATGGAAACTGCAGCGACACCTCCGCTGGTGCCATGCATGTAGACGATGCAGCCTGGAGCAAAATTTTATCGATTTTCGTCAAATTCTACCAGGATAACATAAACCTCTGGGAGGTATGCCTATGAAATGAATACAGTAAGTATACTCAGCAACAAAAGTTGATTAACAGGGACTTCTTTACAAAAAGTGTAATTAATTGCCTTCCTTGGCTGCTCAGTCTGAGGTCAAAGTCGAAATCAAAATTTTTAATCTTTAAAATCACTAGGACACGTCTTAAATTTAATTTAGGGTATCAACTAGAGTAGGGTCATCTTCATACATGGGCTCGAACGAGGCCGCGTTCAAAAGTTAGAAACAACGCGAAGCTACGAGTAAATAACCTGAAGGTTGCGCATGTGCAAGCAACTATTTTGCACCAGGACTTCAGAAGGCTGCAGGAGTTCGGTGTCCTACATGGCGAACTACTCAAATCAATGGTCAATCAGAAAACACCAGTAACTTCGGTATGCTCTTAAGAGCTGTCAATAAATGAATTGATAAAATCTCAGAACAGCAAATTAACGTCGTTATTTCTCGATGGTTAAATTTAATTTATTTTTGATTCAATTTTTATTTATGAATCATTTAGCAAATATTAGAATACTTTTTATTGGGATAAATGCTAGACCAGGCTCTTTATTTATGCATCTTTAATCAGAACCAAGTTAATTACGTTTGTATAGAAAACCTTCTTAATTCATACTGACGTACCAGAATAATAACCCTACTATATTATTATGTAGATGTGAAAGTTTGTGAAGATGTTTCTATGTTTGTGCCTCAATCACGTTTAAATGGCTGAACGGATTTAAATTAAACTTGGAATATACATAGTACATGTGCTCGATTAACATAATAAGCTATTTTATCCGGGTGCCACGCCAGTGAAGCCGCGAGCGGCATCTAATATAACTTATAAAATGCTTACATTTTTATAGTTCAATTAAATTACTTTTAAGGCTTTTTATTCAACTTTTAATACGCGCAAGCTAGGCGACAGATGTTCTTCAGTTGGGCTACAATTACGCGCAGCCGTAAGCAGTTTTGATGCATTTGGTACTGCTACATTGCATCTAACATACCAGGAGAGTATCACACAAAGGTGGTTCATCGACCTCACTCACACATAGCTTTCAGAGACACTGAACCGAGATTCCTGAAAATCTAAGTCGAGAAAGTGAATTTCCTCTTTCCGTTTTACGTGACAGTAATATTGGACTTGATTGATGACGTTGGATAATAGATCATGGATCAATAATCCAAAATACTATTTACTCCTTGGATGTTGTTGGGTGTTATATACATATAATTTTATATATGTCGCCGCGTCAATCCACAGCCTGAAACTTTGATTATTTAATTCATTTTTGATTACTTATTTTAGACCCTAAAATCCTAATAAGTTATTTCAATGGCAAGTTAACTTATAGTTTAGCGATTTTCAAGCGGTTTCGCTAATTATGCACCGATTTGATTTATCAATAACAGGATGGCTGTTAGAGAAAGTTATTTGTCAATTTTATTTTGTAAAATCCTTTAATTGCTCTCATAATTTGAAGGCTAATTTGAAATGATTTTTAGAACAATTATTTGTTTATTTGCGCAATGATTTTAGAAATATAATAATTGTTGCATGTGTTTTTGTTGTTTACATGAATAATTCTAGATTAATTTTATAATTAATTGAATTCACGATTTTAAGTACTTTCAAAATTATCAATTAATTTAATAGGATTTTTAGAATTACTTTAAGAATGAGTGCGAGTTAGTTAGTTTAAAAGTTCATTATTTGCAACGACATCTACCGGATATCAAGCGGGAGTTGGATGGAAGTGAAGATGGCGTCGGTTAGTCATTTCTGTAAAATAACGAAAATTGGTGTTGTGTGTTGAGGACTCACTTTTATTCGAGCTGTTGAAGGAAAAACATTGTAAGTGCTAACTGTAATAAAATACCTTGGATTTATAGAATTTGCTGTTTAATTGGTTGCATGAGAATTCCTACAGTTTAAAAAGAAAAGGTTCTCACGTGGTCTGTGCCTAGCTTAAGCTTATAATAATGCAAAACCGTTGACTGGAAACAAGGCTAACGGTTTTGCCTATTTTTTTTACCTAGATTTTCGTAAATTTTTCGATATATATATTATTTAATATGTCGTAGCACTTAAAATGTAAAAAAAAACATGTGCCGAGTGCACGAAAGGAGGCGCACTTTAAATCATTTCACCGAACTGGTTCGAATGATTTGGTGACCATAATTATATGGTGTCTAAACGCGAATAAAATACTACTACTAGCCCTGTTACCAAATCTTTAATATATAATTATAATTATATGTATATAACACCCAACAACATCAAAGGAGTAGGTAATTCTGACCCCACACTAGGAATCCTTGTGAACCAGGATTCCACAACACCCAGACCCGGAAGAAATATTTGCAGAATATGCAACTACATTTCTTCCGGAGCGAGTGTCGAACACCGAACGCTCTGCAGCCGAGCTTTCACCTGCCACGCCACCGAGGTTGTCGAGGAAACCGACTTTTGAAATTATGTTATTTCAAAACTAGTAGACAACAATATTTTTTCGAAACTCCGTACAAGCACGGGTTTTCTACTACTTTCCGAACAACTTGCATTGTGCGTTATGACTCAAATGCTCCCACTCCGCCGGACACAACCCCCGGTATTGCCGCCGCCAAGACGAGCCAAAAGAAGCGGAGCACTACCTCCCCTTTCTCAAAGCATTTCGGCGTATTTTCGAACTGTCATAGCTTCGGTTCAGATAATGCTAGAAAGCTTAAATTTTAAGGATAAGATGTCCTCCACTTCTAATCTTTTATCAACATACACCGATGAGGTAAATAGTCATCTAAATCAGAAAAACATGTTTTGGTACTATATATAGATTTTTCCCGCGCTTTTGATACCCTATTGCATGATGAGCTTGTCACCAGACTAGACCATTGTGGAGTTCGTGGTCCGTTACTGGATTGGTGCGCAAACTACCTGAAAAATCGCACCTTCCAGGTGAAGGTAGACAATACGTGCAGTAAACCTATCACAGTGACGGAGGGCACGGCTCAAGGTTCAGTCTTAGGGCCACTACATTTTTTGTCATACGTAAATGACATGAGCAATTGCATAAAGAACGGCACATGCTATCAGTTTGCGGATGACACGTGTCTTGTAATCGCGAATAAAGACCCAACAAAAGCATGTGACCTTATGCAACAGGATCTAAATAATTTAACACGCTGGTGTCATGATGCTGGCCTTGTACTTAACTCAAAAAAAAACTAAGCTTTTAGTCATCAAATCACCGCATATTCAAACCTTACCTATAAAAAATATAGTTGTTCATGCGCATAACTGCTTGCATGCGGATTATCAATTGTGCAAATGCACACCTTTAGAAGTCGTACAAACTCAAACATATCTTGGATTAATAATAGATAATAAGTTTAATTGGAGCAATCATGTAGACCGTGTGTGCAACAAATTAAGACAATTTCTTGCAAACATAACAATATTAAAAAATCGCATTCCGTATAAGGTCAAATTAATGCTTTATAACTCCCTAGCTGAGTCATATATTCAGTACGGACTAAGCAGCTATGGTCGTACTTACAAAACATACCTTAACTTAATATAATTATAATCTTCAATTAAAAATATTAAAAACGATAGTGTCAACCAAAGTTAAATATCAATTCCAAAATGACGAAATTGGGCTGTTTAAACATTGCAAAGTGTTACCAGTCCATACACAAGTTAAATATTCCCTGTTAAAAGAAAACTATTTCAATGATAATTTAAAAATAAAAGTTGATCATCCTGTGTATACACGGGCTGTTGCTCGAAACCGGTTCACCCTGCTCCCGCAGTTAATCAATAAATTGCCACATGACATGACCGACACACTGACTAAAAACAACATAAATTACAAACTAAAATCATACTATTTGAAACACAACTTAAGTACCAACCTACCTACCTAGTTCCTAATAGATAACTTCTTGTTTTACCTATCTTTACCATTGTTAGTTGTAAACTGAAATAGCGATAACACCAACCTTAGTGGTTTTTAGTTGCTAAGTACTTAGTTACTGTTAATTTTGTTTCTTGTAAATCGTTAATAAATAAAAAAAAACTTATTGATCATTATCAGTACATGACAAGCGTCCTACGAGATGCTACGCCTTGGCTACGAACTGTAGACCCATCTACTCAAAATCTTACTTTGTTTGTATAACGTACTTGGTTTTTTCGAATATATCATTGTAAATGATATATTCGAAAAAAATGAAATATTTAAGAAATATTACATTAATGTGTCAAGACTACCATCAGATTCTCAACATCAAATGGAATGTAGGTCATCCACGAACCCGTACCAGGAACACATAACCTGAAAGGAAGCTTATACTAGAATCTTGCAACCCCCATCCCCTATGAGCTATTTCATTAGTGTTTCAGGGAAACCTAGGCGTTGAACAGGGATGGCCTGTGAACAGAGCTCAGAGTGCAGTCGCCTCCAGCGATGTTATGCCAAACCAGTCTCAAGTACGTACAGCTTAGAGTTCAAAGTGGTTTGTATGTAGGATGCACAGTGCACACACACATGCAACATTGTATATATCTTTAGCAGAATCCCGCGGTTTCACTCGCGTAGAATAAATTATATATTTCAACTTACACAGAGTATTAAGCAAATCCTACCACCCACTAAAAAGTTACGAATCTGCACTCCGTTACGGGGGTTTTTTTGAAAATGTTTTAGGTACCATAATCTTAAGTATGTAAGTTCAAAAAATACGCTTTTTTAACAGGGGTTAAAAAAGTAATTTGGAGGTAATGTGGTGTATAAAAGCTATGGGATTATGCATGCAGGTTATGCATGTATATATCACACAATATTAACTTATTATTTAGTAAGAAATAATAGATGCTAAGAGATGGAAGGATTGCGTGAAGGATAGCATGAATAAAAAGGAGTAGATACTGAGATAAGGGTTGATGATGATGAAATAAAGGATTCGAAGCGAGACTTATTTCCTCAAAATACAATGTTAAGTTTAGAAGTTGGATCTATCGTAGACAAGTCCTACGACTTGGCTACGATTAGTAGATCCTCCCGTAACACACTTTTTTGTACCGAAAGGGGTCATCATCCTATTTGGAGTAGAAAATAATTAGGTACTCTTCTAAAATGCAACGGTCTTGACATTTTCTATAGCCTTATGATGTCCTGGTACAAATAGCTTCTATTTGCGCTAACATTTGGCTCAAAACTATTAAACTACTAGCTGCCGCCCGCGGCTTCGCTCTCGTAGTATCCGTATAATAAATAGCCAATATGTTAATCCAGTATATGTACTATGTATATTCCGATTTTCATTTAAATCTGTTCAGCCGTTTAGGCGTGATTGAGGCACAAACATCCAAACTCACAAACTTTCGCATTTATAATATAAGTAAGATTTCTTTAAACAAATTCAAATTGACTGTACTCTTTTGGATCTCGTGGCGAGTCAAGAGCGAGCCTTCTAAACGGAACTCTTCCCATGTCATGCTTTCCTAGTACACGTGCGGGTAAAATGTTCAGTTGCGGAAAATATTTTCGATGCGATATTTCATCCGAAGTTGATTCGTAGCACCCTACTTATAATTTTGTACCTACCTTAGTTAGATCCCAAAGCAGCAATCCCATAGTCGACTTTTATGACACGCTCGGGAAGAGAAGCAGCTGGACGGATTCTATGTTTCTTCTTTACTCCCAGTCCAGCGAAGAAATAAGAAGAACTTGGTTTTAGAAAAATAATCATTTACGTAATTTTTCTATTGTAATGCAAATTATTAATTAGAAACTATGGGATTATGCATGCATGGTATGCATGTAATACTCGTATATCACACAATATTAACCTATTATTGAGTAAGAAATTATGGATGCTAAGAGATAGAAGGATTGCGAGAATGATAGTTTAAATAAAAAGGAGTAGATACTGAGATAAGGGCTGATAGAGGTGAGTGCAAAAAACATGTCTTATATGTAGGATAAGGGTTGATGATGATAAAATAAAGGATTCGCAGAGAGACTTATTTCCTCAAAATACAATGTTAATTTAACTTCTCTGGTGGACTGGGAGAAAAAAAAACAAAGAATACGCCCAGCTGCTTCCCTGCCCGAGCATGTCGTAAAAGTCGACTAAGGGATAGTCCTCTCCAACATGATGAGATACAATAAGCAAGTATTCCCAAGGAGGGTTGACGTCAGGCAGGCGGCCGGTCATAAAACACCTTAGCCAAAACTCTTACAGCATGATCCTTGGGTCATTCTGTGCCGACCCCACGTAGAGTGGGATAAGGGCAGGAAGATGATGATCATGATGATGACAATGTTAATTTTAGAAGTTGGAAGAGAGCCTTCTAAACTGAACTCTTCCCATGTCATGCTTTCCTAGTACACGTGCGGGTAAAATGTCCAGTTGCGGAAAACATTTTCGATGCGATATTTCATCCGAAGCTGCCCCCTACTTATAATTTTGTACCTACTTTAGATCCCAAAGCAGCAAATTAACACAAGAGTACCAACCAAATACATGTATTTTTTTTATTAACTACTGTATTTTTTGGCCTTTACGTTATACGTCCATTATTATTAAATTTGTTGTTGTTGGTGTTCAACCTTTTGCTCAATCCATGTGCCGAGGGTTGACGCATGCCCATAAAGCTATCAGTACTAGGACAGCATGAGGCAACAGGAGATTTTGTTGAAGAATAAACTAGTAGCATCTACCCGCGGCTTCGCCCGTAAAATAAAAGTAGCCTAATGTTGTTCCACCAATCTCTATTAGCCGGTTCCGTTATTCTGCTAACGGATCGACGGGTCGTTCATAATCATAGCAACGTTGATTTATAGACCAAAACCCGACTACTGAAAAATTACGCTCTTATCTCATATATGGAAGTGTAAACAAGAATATATTCTTATCTGAAATTGTTATGTGAAACAGTTGAATATTTATCGTCTCGTAAAATAAACTACTTATATATTTTAATGTATTTAATAAATAAAGCTATATATAATATAAATAGGTGCCGCACGCGGCTTCTAAAATATATTTTTCGATGAAACTGGCAGTGGTGCTGTGCACTAAACTGTCTTCTCTTTCAGACTTATGAATTTCCTGATAGTGTGGCTAAAAGGCAGCTAATGGAAAACACAAACCACCTCTCGGTTTATGATGTCCTGGTGATATGGATGAATTCTCCCACCAATTCGTGCAATGGAAACTGCAGCGATACCTCCGCTGGTGCCATGCATGTAGACGATGCAGCCTAGAGCAACATTTTATCGATTTTCGTCAAATTCTACCAGGATAACATAAACCTCTGGGAGGTATGCCTATGAAATGAATACAGTAAGTATACTCAGCAACAAAAGTTGATTAACAGGGACTTCTTTACAAAAAGCTTTATATAGCAGTGTGTACTATTGCAATGTATTTCTTGGCTGCTCAGTCTGAGGTCAAAGTCGAAGTCAAAATTTTATTATTCTTTAAAATCACTGGGATCACTTGGACACGTCTGAAATTTAATTTAAGGTATCTACTAAAGTAGGGTCATCTTCATACATGTGCTCGAACGAGGCTGCGGTCAAAAGTTAGAAACAACATGTAGCAAAATAACCTGAAGGTTGCGCATGTGCAAGCAACTATTTTGCACCAGGACTTCAGAAGGCTTCAGGAGTTCGGTGTCCTACATGGCGAACTACTCAAATCAGTGATCAATCAGAAAACACCAGCCAAAAGAAGCGGGGCACTTCCTCGTCTTTCTCAAAGCATTTCGTCGTATTTTCCAACTGTCATAGATTCGGTTCAGAAGATGCTAGAAAGCTTAAATTTTAAGGATAAATTGTCCTCGGTAGTCTTACTGACCATTATCAGTACATGACAAGCGTCCTACGAGATGCTACGCCTTGGCTACGAACTGTAGACCCATCTACTCAAAATCTTACTTTGTTTGTATTACGTACTTTTAGTTTTTTATTATGTTTAGTTTCTTATGTTTATTTTTTTTTTCTCAATTTGTTTACTCTTTTATTTTTTTATGCAATGTAGTTTGTCGTCCGTGCCGACACAAACCAAAGGTCCTGTCAGAAAACCAGCGTTGCATCAACTTCTCGTTGAGCAACACAATGCTGAGGCAGGGCCTTTTGGTTCATTGTCATAATATCGCAATAGTTAGGTAATGGTTTATTTTACGGTATGTTAGTAATAGTTAGTTTTAGTTTATTAGTTATTATAATTCGGTTGTTGGTAGTCGACAGTGAACCAATAAATGTATTTTCTTTCTTTCTTTCTTTTCTTTACTTGGTTTTTTCGAATATATCATTGTAAATGTTATATTAATGTGTCAAGACTACCATCAGATTCTCAACATCAAATGGAATGTAGGTCATCCACGAACCCGTACCAGGAACACATAACCTGAAAATGGTATGGACTTCGATGCGATAGATAAAGGCTTACATACACTGCTGCGACAATGCTGATCAGTTCTATTTTGCGATAGTTTCTAGTGCATTTTAGCGTTGCTATATTACGTGAGATGCGAAACTATAGGTCGTCCAACAGAGAAATGGGCTGACCATATCTCAGAACAGCAAATCCACTTCGTTTATGTCCATTTATAGCACACGTCGCTGGCCGGACCTGGGGGAGGCTAACAGCAGACCGTGGAGAATGTGACACACACAAGGAGAGGCCTAATACATCCCCCTCCCCTACGCGCTTTCATTAGTGCTTCAGAGAAACCTAGGCGTTGAACATGGCTCATGGATGGACTATGAACAGAGCTCACCTCCAGAGACGTTATGCCAAACCAGTCTCTAGCACGTACAGCTTAAAGTTTAAAATAGCATGTCTGAGTGTGGGATGCACAAACACATTTAACATTGTATCTATCGAATATTCATTTTACTTTTGGATGCATTTTTACAAAAAACGATTTAATCGCGAGTGCTAGCTCTCGTCTTGTTGGTAGGAAGTATCTCCAGAAGCTGAAAGCTATGCATATTTCGTGTACATCTATTTTTACCCGACTTAGAAGAAGGAGGGTAACGTGTTCGGTGTGTATGTATTTATATTATGTATGAATGTATGTATGTATGTATGTGCATCCCCATGGCTGAAGCTGTAGTCCAAACGGTTGAACGTATTCTGACAAATGAGGTGTCGTTGGATTTGTCTGAATGACAAGGGTATCATAGGCTCTATGAAATGTCAAAAAATGTAACATGGCGGCTGTAAGAAGTCATTTCCAATTCATTATTTTGCTGCTTCTGTAGCAACACGGCTGGAGGAATTTTCAGAAATGAAGAGTTGTTGTGTTCGTCTAGATAACGCTAATATTATAGGTACATCCTGACGCTTTTTTAACACTAAATTGTAATAAATCCGATATGGCAGCTTATTTTCAACTAACTATGATAGTACAAAACCAAAAACCATTAAGATATAGACTGAAATGGTACAAATTGACCATCATCATCATCATCATCATGTGTTACGAAATCAAAAATGTCATACTCACTATTACTACTTAATTCTACGCAGTCGGGTTTTTTGTTCTTTTAAATAAATACTTATTTGTACACATCATACGCGATCTACCGTTGTTGCGTTGCTTCAGAAGTAAGACTTGTAAATTAAACTACGCGATTGGGGCACAGTACGAGTATAATTTCGACTGCGAGACGAGCAATTGGCTTTATACGTAAAAATATTGCCGTGGCGCATAGAAACTATGGGATTATGCATATTGTTACTAATATTGTGCAATATATCACACAATATTAACTAACTTATTATTTAGTAAGAAATACCATTATTTCTAACTAAATAATAAGTTATTATTATTTCTTACTAATAATACTTGTATGCTAAGATATGAAAGGATTGCGAGAAAGATAGCATTAATAAAAAGGAGTAGATACTGAGATAAGGGCAGATAGAGGTGAGTGCAAAAAACATGTTTTATAATTAGGATAAGGATTGATGATGATGAAATAAAGGATTCGAATCGAGACCTAATACCTCAAAATACAATGTTAAGTTGACTGTACTCTATTGGATCGTGTCGAGTCAAGAGCGAGCCTTCTAAACGGAACTCTTCCCATGTCATGCTTTCCTAGTACACGTGCGGGTAAAATGTTCAGTTGCGGAAAACATTTTCGATGCGATATTTCATCTGAAGCAGATTTGTAGCATTTTGTACCTACCTTAGTTAGATCCCAAAGCAGCAAATTAACACAAAAGTACCGACCAAATACATGTATTTTTTTTTTTACTTCGAACTACTTATAAAATAAATAAATACACTGGCTGTGTTAATAATAGAAAATCACGCAGCAGATTGTAAGACTATTGTCAGTACATGACAAGCGTACTACGAGATGCTAAGACTTGGGCTCAAAACCTAACTTTGTAATTTGTTTGACGTCCTTGGTCTTTTCAAAAATAGTATTAAAATTTCAGCTTCCTCGCATCATCCGAACTGAAGCTATGACGGTTCGAAAATACGATGAAACGCTTCCAGAAAAAATAGGTAATGCCCCGCTTCTTTTGGCTCGTCAGATCCACTACCAGTCTCAATGCCGGAACTATAACAACTTCAAAACGAATGACGGTAATATACCCACGAACGCGTACCAGGAACACATAACCTGAAAGAAAGCTTATACTAGAATCTTGCAAGCCCCATCCCCTATGAGCTATTTCATTAGTGTTTCAGGGAAACCTAGGCGTTGAACAAGGATGGCCTGTGAACAGAGCTCAGAGCGCAGTCGCCTTCAGCGATGTTATGCCAAACCAGTCTCAAGTATGTACAGCTTAGAGTTCAAAGTTGTTTGTATGTAGGATGCACAGTGCACACACACATGCAACATTGTATCTATCTTTAGCAGAAGCCCGCGGTTTCACTCGCGTAGAATAAATTGTACCACCCGTTCAAAAGTTTCCATATTGATGCTAAGAGATGGAAAGATTGCGTGAAAGATAGTATGAATAAAAAGAAGTAAATACTGAGATAAGGGCTGATAGAGGTGAGTGCAAAAAACATGTTTAATATGTAGGATAAGGGTTGATGATGATGAATAAAGGATTCGAAGAGAGACTTATTTCCTCAATATACAATGTTAAGTTTAAAAGTTGGATCTACGAATCGTAGGCAAGTCGTAGGACTTGTACTCACTTTTTCTGTACTGAAAGAGGTCATCATCCTATTTGGAGTAGAAAATAAATAGATACTCTTCAAAACTGCAACGGTCTTGACATTTCCTATAGCTTTATGATGTCCTTTTACAAATAGCTTCTATTTGCGCCAACATTTGGCTCAATACTATACAACTATTTAAAGCTACACCTTGTCAATTTGACTATACTGTACTTATGATGTCCTGGTGATATGGATGAATTCTCCCACCAATTCGTGCAATGGAAACTGCAGCGACATCTCCGCTGGTGCCATGCATGTAGACGATGCAGCCTGGAGCAACATTTTATCGATTTTCGTCAAATTCTACCAGGATAACATAAACCTCTGGGAGGTATGCCTCATGTCAAACGACTGCAACTTAAAAAACCGTGGCAAAAACTCACTCTGCGCTTTGGATCCGTGAGCCAAAGGTTGGCGCATGTCCGTGAAGCTATTTGTACCAGGACAGCATGACGCAACAGGAGATCTTGTGATAATAAATTTCCGCGGCTATACTTACAATAAACTGAAAACTACCAAATGGTAGATTTGAATACCCAAATGCAATGTTGGGCGTAATTCTTGAATAAACCGCAATCAATGTGTTATTTATAAGCTATTAAATTAAAAACTTTAATAACCCCGACCCCCGAACAGAACTTTACAAATCAATCGGACTTGTAAAAGTTGGAAATATTCTTTTGTCAAGTAGGAAATGAGCTGATGATCTTCATACGCCTCAACAGATCTTTATAAACTATAGCTAAGACAGATGGGTCACATTAGCTTTGAAACAGAAAAAAACGCATTTAAATCTGTCCATTCGTTTGGCAGCTACAATGCCACAGACAGACACACAGATAAACAACAACCCTCTTTTTTCGGGGGTTAAAAATAAGTTTATGGAAGTTTCGCTAAAATTGCAATATTTTATCTTAGCACTTGCTTTCGCCCGCGGCTTCGCTCGGGTGGTTTCATAACAAAAAGTAGCCTATATGTTATTCCAGCACATATACTACATATACTATATGTATTCCAAGTTTCATTGAAATCCGTTCAGTCGTTACGACGTGATTGAGGCACAAACATATATCGTCACATCCTCACATCCTCACAAACTTTCTCATTTATAATATTCGTTAGATTATATTAGATAAGATAATAAGATTAACTTAAGCCAAAGTATAAATATCTGCCTACCACTATAAGAACAGGGGTAACTTATTGTATGTGCTTATATTATGAACTTAAGAAACTTAATGCTAACGATTCGAAGTACAAAGTTGGCGCCCTTCTGGGAAAAGTACTGAAGAAATCAGCTATTACAAAATGGCGGTAATATTGCAAGGACTGCACCAGGGTATCATAGCATAGAAGCGAGTGTTTTCGGAGAGAGGGCTGCGTTCAGTGTCCCCCCTCCTCCGTCGAGCTACTTTAGACAAATGGCCACGTCAGAATGCGAATATCAAATGTTCATCAATCAGTGTGGTGAAAGGATTTAAAGTGCGCTTGTAAGATCACTTTCATATTTTCAAACTTATTAGCTTCTAAACATTCCGGTTTCTTCACGAACCGTTACTTCACCGTTTGAGATACTGGTATAGCGCATATAAGCTTTTCGAACAAAAAAAATCATTCATGCGCGACGGGATTTGAACCTACGACCTTAAGATCGGAAGGCAGAGTTGCTACTACTAGACTGCTCAGCTACAAATTGACTGAACGTTTAACGTTTAATATTGATGCCCGGTCCCAATATTCTTCTAACGGGACAATGGATCGTTTTGTATCGAAGCAATGTTGTTTTTCTGTCAAAAAAATAATCATTTTTCGACAGATAGCAACGTTGCTATCTGTTGCTGAACGATCTGTCGTCTGTTAGTAGAATATTGGAGCGGAACATTTGTTGAACGTGAACATATAAGATATAAGATAGTGCGTAAACAAAGAGATAGAAATTAATGTGGTGAATTGTCAGACCAAATGCGACGTCACATCCTAACATAGATTGACTTCTTCGTACATACATAACTATCACGTACGTATCGCTAAAGGGATGGGCAAAACCACAAGTAATCATAGGAAAACTTGCAGCCACTTCTGATTCAAAGTCCCAAGATGGATATTGAAAACCATGGTTACAGGTAATCAGCCCATCGCTCATATTGACAGGTTGTCTACGGTCGCCGCTTAGCCTATGATGGGTAATTGTATTTTATACACTTACCTCTCGGAGACTTATGAGACCCTGGTAGATCATGGCAGGAATCGATAATATACCTACCCAATTTCTATAAATTAATACGCTTACCTCTCGGAGACTTATGAGAGCCTGGTAGATCATGGCAGGAATCGATAATATACCTACCCAATTTCTATAAATTAATACGCTTACCTCTCGGAGACTTATGAGAGCCTGGTAGATCATGGCAGGAATCGATAATCTACCAACCCAATTTCTATAAATTAATACGCTTACCTCTCGGAGACTTATGAGACCCTGGTAGATCATTGCAGGAATCGATAATATACCTACCCAATTTCTATAAATTAATACGCTTACCTCTCGGAGACTTATGAGACCCTGGTAGATCATGGCAGGAATCGATAATATACCTACCCAATTTCTATAAATTAATACGCTTACCTCTCGGAGACTTATGAGACCCTGGTAGATCATGGCAGGAATCGATAATATACCTACCCAATTTCTATAAATTTATACGCTTACCTCTCGGAGACTTATGAGACCCTGGTAGATTATGGCAGGAATCGATAATATACCTACGCAATTTCTATAATACGCTTACCTCTCGGAGACTTATGAGACCCTGGTAGATCATGGCAGGAATCGATAATATACCTACCCAATTTTTATAAATTTATACGCTTACTTTCCAGAGGTTTATAAGATCCTGGAAGAATATGGCAGAATTTCTATTAAAAATCGGTTTTGCCCTACCTGTATGACGTTTCTATATTGATTATAGAAGAACGCAATTACATCACCAGGAAATCATAAAAATAAGTTAGATTGCGTATGTCTTTGTCACTCCACAAAACTGTTTTTAAGTCACAATTTCAAGAAATTTGAGAGCCTGTATACTCTTAACGAGAGGGCATTTGCACACATTAAAAGTGACTGAGACAGAATGACCCCCATTTAAATCTTATATTATAAGAATCTTTGTCCTGACTGACTGACTGACTGACAGACAACGCACAGCCTAAACCGCTGGACGTAGAGACTTGAAATTTTCAGTGTAGGTAAACCTTGGTACGTAGGGGTGTACTAAGAAGGGATTTTTCAAAATTCAACCTCTAAAGGGGTAAAAAGGGTTGAAAACCTGGAATCAATTTTTGGTCTAAAACTGCACATAACCTATATCAAATTAAAGATCCGATTTTTCTCATTTAGTTGATGTCATAATTACCTGTAAATTCTTTATTTTTAGTATGTTTTTCATGAAAAATAGAATACTTTTATTTTGACATAATGACAGCGATGATACACACAGATTAGTAATAGATGATACAAAACATATGGAAAAGGAACTGTCAATGTCAAATTACCTGTGAAAGGAAGCATAAATTATTACTGGTCTAATAAGTTTCCAATGAGGTTTCCAATCTTGATTATTCATGGAGTTCTGACGTAATTCTACGTCTGATAACTAGATGTCGCTGCTAATTCTGATCAAATCCTAGAACGCGCTGTCGTTGCGTTTTGAAAAGTTTACCTTAACTCTCAAAATTTTTCCTAAATTCACCGAAATTTCTTAATTTTTAGATTTAGGTATGTTTGTTACTCTTTCACGCAAAAACTACGGAATATACCTACATACTCTATTATTCATATTCGTTCGCTAAAGTTAGCCATTGCTTAAAGTTAGCCCTGTCACTGTTTGTCATTATGAAATGGTAAGAGATGGCAATATACTTTGGTCATCGTTAAGCGTACACTATATTATAATGAATAATGAGGATAGTAGGTACCTACCTACGTGTGCTGGAATGGGACATAGGGTACTTTTTATCTGGGTACCGCGTGAGCGAAGCCGCGGGCGGCTGCTAGTGTAGTATATAAGTATTATAACAACCATCTGGTTCCCATAGCAAAAGATTTGTTTAGTATGAGGTTAGATGGCGATAAAAAAATATTTATACATTACATAACATAATATCCTTCCAAAGCCTCCTTCTTCGTTTATTAAGTTGGCTAAAAAACCGACTAACGACTAGGTCCGCTAAACTCTAAAGCTTTTAGGATTATATTTAAACACGTATTAACTACATCATTGTTATACATACTACGTATGACACTAATAAATTATTGTTTTTGAAAATATTGTTGTTAGCATTTCCGCACCTGGAAAAGTGAGCCGAAGGTTGGAAGTGTGAAAATGTGAGCCGAAGGTTGGCGCATGTCCAATATGAACTATTTCACCAGGACCTCATGAGACTACAGGAGATGTCGTTATATAAAGAGACAGTTCTGTAGTTTGTATAAGCCAGGGCTGCATTTATCCAGATCGCCGATGGAAAAACTGCGTACCAGATAATGTTCGTAAATTGACCAGTATATAATGGCAAGAGATCACTGGTGGCCCAGTGGTGACCCTGCCTTCCGATCCTGAGGTCGTAAGTTCTAATCTGGTCGTGCACTAATGGATTTTTTTATTCGAAAAAAATGTTTATCTTTACCAGTACTCTTAAATGGTGGAGGAAAACATCGTGAGAAAACCGGCATATCATAGAACCTTAAAAGTTCGAAAACATGTGTCGTGTGCAGAAAAAAAGAAATTAAGGCGTACTTTAAATCCATTCACCATACTGGTTCGAAGGAACGAGTGACACGACTAGATATATATGCCATAATTATAATACACTAGCTGCCGCCAGCGGCTTCGCTCGCGTGGTACCCGGATAAAAAATGGCTATGTTAATCCAGTACATGTACTATGTATATTCCGAGTTTCGTTCAGATCCGTTCAGCCGTTTAGGCGTGATTGAGGCACAAACATCCAAACATCCAAACTCACAAACTTTCGCATTTATAATATAAGTAAGAAGTAAGATAATGCCTTCCGTGTAAATGCATCCAAATATAATACAAAACATTCAATAGACACACAAGCATGACGTTGCATGTGTGCATCCATCACAGAGACAGGCCATTTTCAACTCTTATGTGTATGGATTAGAGGCTGTTTTGGTATAAGACTTGCGTTAAACGCGACTGCGCTCTGAGCTCTGTTCACAGGTCATCCTTGTTCAACGCCTAGGTTTCCCTGAAGCACTAATGAAATAGCGAATAGCGGATGGGGGTTGCAAGCACCTAGCACTACCGAGCCATGTGGTCCTAGTCAGGGGTCTTGGGAAATGCCTACATTCCCTTTTGACGTTGAATTTATAGTCCGGTGTTGAGCACACTGGTGGTCTAGTGGTAGCTGCTCCAAATTGCGAACCTGAGGTCATGTGTTCAAATCCAATCGTGAACCAATAGGTTAGACCGGGTTTGAACCCACGACTTTAGGATCGGTAGGCGGGGTCACTACCAACTAGACCACCAGTACTCTCGGAAGAACCAGAACTAGAGCGCGAATAAATCACGCTAGTTGATTGTCGTTACCAATGGAACGACTACGAATAGACCGATTTTCATGATTTTATTAACTGAACTAGCTTACACGTGCGGCTTTGCTCACTTGGTGTAAATTTTACACTCCATTATACCCCTTTTTGGGTGATATTTTGAAAAACCCTGTAACACGTTTCCATTTATTTTTCATTTTAAGTATTCAAACCGAGTTTCAAAGCAATCGCACCAGCCATCTTGTTCAGCCATCCGTCATTTTGATTATTTTTCATCGCTGATCGAGTTTGACCACGCAAACCCATATTCTTGAATCAGGACGGGTTTTCCAGTTTAATTTTAGTAGACACTATTCGCAGACAACACTGAGCCAAAGGTTGCCGCATGTGCATACAGTTACCTGTACCAGGGCAGCATAAGACGACAGAAGATTTCTCATGGCCTCTGCTCGTGTTATAGCAGATTATGTATTCCGCGTATAACAGGATGGAAAGTAGGTAAGGTCAAGATCATTACCAACCTTTTCGTTGTGAATCTTAAATAAAGGTGTCAAAATTGATTGAAACATTTTATAGGTTCACAGTTATTGACTGTTAAAATTATTATTTTTTGGTAAATTTTGATATTTAATGTTGAAAACGTGCAGTACTTCTTTCCAACCAATACTGTGACTAACAGTAGCACATCTGCACAAACATTCGGATTTGTAAATTACTTTTCTTTAGCTGTACCTGAATAAAAAGCATTTTTATGTTATGTGTTAACCAATTCACCCAAGTTTCATCTTGTGATAATAACATTTTGTAGCACAAACATTGCTGGTTTTTCACTGGCTGCCCAGCCTATCGTTTAATATTAAAATAGCCATGTTCGATACAATTGACTGAAGCTCTACTGGGACCTCATAACTCCCAGAGGCAGAATAAAAATCAGGTCTAGATCTTAGATACAAGGTTTGGCAATAAACTTAGTAACGGACTTTCTTCTTTCTTTTAAATTCTGATGTCTTAGTGCTGTGTTTCAATTCCGGATCGGAAAATAGGCACGTGTGCGCGTTCATGTCTTTTCTTTCATAACATAAGTAGGAATAAAAACAGTAGCATTTTAGAATTTTTTTAATGTATATACGACGTTGGTAAGAATTTTCTTCTAAATACCATGTTTGTCATTTTGTCAGTAGATGGGTCTACGATTCGTAGCCATGTCGTAGCACCTCGTAGCACGTATGCACTCGCAGACTACATTTTACTGTTCTGAATTCATAATGTCCTTGTTCATTGAATTTCTATCGTATTATCAGCGCCAACCTATGGCTCACTATTCTTCGACGCTATATCCCTTGTAGCCTCATGATGTCCTGGTAGAAAAAATTCCTATCGTATTACCTTTGGCTCACTTTTTGAAGAGAATTTGAATTTAGAATGGCAGATACATTTAGTAAATTGTTTTATAATAGTTAATCCCATTTTACCCCTTTTTGAGGGTTATTTTGAAAACTCTAAAACACGTGTCCATTGATTTTGTATTTAAAGTATTTATACCGAGTTTTAACTTTAAAGCCAGTTTCTAAAAAAAATGATACTCTATTTCACCTCTTTTGAGAGTTTGAAAAAAAACTCTGAAACACGTGTCCAATTATTTTGTATTTTCAATTTCTAGACGAAGTTAGTTTCAAGTAAATCGCACCGCCCGTTTAAAAGTTTACATACAAACTTTAGAACTACCTGAAACATCCTCTAGAATTATTTAAACTATTATTTTAGAATTTTAGAGCGATAGGAGAAGATGGAGGAGAGAAACATGTTGTGCTAACCCCACTCAGTGGGTACGGGCAGGAAAATGATGATGATTTTAGATTCTCTGTTCTGTATCCAAAAATGTTGATAGGTTTGATAAGCTTAATTTTTGATATTATACTAATTTAGTAAATGGAAAATATACTCATTGTACAATTTTAAATAAATACTTATTTGTTTTCTTGAAGACGTCACCGTCATAAACGTGTTTTTAATTGAATAATGACATCAATTCTGTAAGACCTTTTCTTAATTAAAAACTTAATTTAATTTTACAGCCCTAAAAATTATTGGCGTTCTTTTCTGATAACAAGGATCGCTATAATTTAAGAGCTATCAAACTTAAGTTTAGAAAAATACACAATAGAATCGACATAAAATATTGCTAGTAGTTTTTGAGAATAATGACGGGAATCGGCCACCTGTAAGCTCCATCAACGAATATGATAATACCGGGACTAGCATTAAATGCCGGGACTATGATTTTAAAACGTCAAAAGGAACGTAGGTATTTCCCACAATCCTATACCAGGAACACATAACCAGGAAGATATGCGCCCTCGATACGATGGATAGTGCTTGCAACCCCCATCCCCTATTCGCTATTTCATTAGTGCTCTAGGGAAACCTAGGCGTTGAACAAGGATGGCCTGTGAACAACAGTCACCTCCAGCGACGTCACGATGCAAGTCCTATGCCAAAATATTCTCAAATATTTGTTGAAAATGGCCTGACTGGGTGCACGCATGAAATATGTGAGTATATTTTTATTATAAACTTTAATTAATTGCACTCTAATAATATTATAATCTAGCCTACTGAGAAGGACTAGCTCAGCAAGTACCTTGATTTGGCTCACGAGATAACTGCCATGTGGGATGTTGATTCAACGATCATTGTCCCAACAGCCGTCACGGCAAACGGCCTCATAGCGAAAAGCCTCGATCAACACCTTAAGAGGCTCTCGCTAGGCGGTTGGGTCAAGAGTCAGATTCAGAAGACAGTGAGAGACCCTTGACACGGCACGTATTGCCAGGAGGTTCCTCACTGCAGCCCTAACTACTGGCAGCTTGAGTCCTGCCCGCTGTCGGCGGCACCCTAGTTTTAATATTATTTATGATTTTTAATGCAAAAAAAAATCAAATAAAGTAAATAAATGAATATGAGACAATTCCAATCTAGCCAACTGAGTATTTATTGAAATTTTTGTTTTACGTTTGGATGTATTTACATAGAGGACACATACATTAGTATAAGCATGGACGCAATGCACAATGCTATGTAGGTTTGGTGCTGCCTGTTGGTTTGTAGGTACTTATGAACCCCCAGGACCAGACCTTATGAACAGCTAAAATGGTCAATGTCTGAATGCCTTTTTTGTACCATAATGGACTGATTATATGACAAAGCACTTTATAGACCAAATAAGGCAATATAAATGAACTAGAAGACTGCCCCGTGATATTGCCCGCATTGAATTTTTTCTTTTAATTTGATAGGTCTACGATTTGTAGTCATCATAAAATCATAATCATTTATTCATAGATTTAGTACATTTTAGTTCATAGTACATATTCTCGTGACCTTGACAATGACCACGATCACATATAAGATGTATATGTATTTGGAATCACACTTTAACTTAATTCAAGCAACGTAGCATCTATGCAAAGCTCAACGGTGCAAAGGTCACATCTCCTGTAACCTCATGATGTCCTGGTACAAAATAGTTCATATCGTAGTTTCGTCAACCTTTGGCTCACTTTCAGTGCAAGTTGATATAAAATAAATAAATCTAGTTTATTTATAACAACAATATAGTTTGAAAAAGAAATATACTATACCTAAAATAAATATGTGTAAAAGTCCCTCAACCTATCCAATTACTGACTGCGCCTAGTATTCATTTTTATTATTTGTTGTTATAACGGCAATACAAATACTACATATTATGTGAAAATTTGAACTCTAACTATTACGTTTCATGAGATATAGCCCGCTGACAGACAGACGGATAGACAGACGAATAGACGGATGGACGGACGAAAGAACAGACAGCGGAAGCTTAGTAAAAGGGTCCCGTTGGCACCCTTCAGGTACGGAACCTTAAAAAACAAAAATAAACTTTGAAATGTCTAATTATGTATGTACGCTAAATCAGTATAATAAAACAATTATTATTTTTATAAGCCTATTGTGCCCTCAGTCTGCTGTGTTTTTTCTGAAGGCCAAAAACTTTTCATTAAATATCAAAATAATGCTTAAGGTGCGAATGTAGGCAACAAAGTAGATTTTTATTATTCAAATTGGATAGGTATTGATTTCTGTCATATTCTACCAGGATCTCATAAGCCCCTGGGAAGTATGCGTATGAAATATCATAGAGTAAGCGGCGACTGTAGACAACCTAACCTCATCGTGTACAGTAAACATGATCAATCGTGATGATGATCAATCAAAACCGTTTTGTAAATGAAAACAACCAATACTAGTAGTGGAGTACCGTTTGTGAAGGTAAAAAGTTGCCTCCTGACGCTGTATAATTCATTGATGGTTAAAGGCCTTAGTGTGTACAGAAAAGCGAGGAACTCGACGGAATTATCAAGAAGCAAAAGTTGCCTCCAAAAGGTCCGTCAGGCTCCTCAAAGGCCACCTAAACACTTCTAGCCTTTTTTTACTAAAAGTTAAAAAACGGTATTCGATGGGATAAGTCTGACTATGGTCATCGCTTAGTCCAATAGACTTTGATTTCTCACAAGTTCTCCCCTATTCGCTGTCTCATTAGTGCTTTAGGAAATCTATATGTCGAACAGAGATAGACTAGACTTGACGTATGAGTAGGATATTGATAGGTTTAGCTCAAATGCACTCACTCCTCAGAGACAACACAGCGGAATGTAGATCTTAAGCTCTTGTTTTTAGAGTTCAATATCAAGTGTATTGCAAGTTCCTTCTCTCTTGCACTCGTAGATTTCCTGAAGCGACGATGGAAGGCAATTCGACGCACCACATGTTACGGTGTACCTTTTAGATTTAAAAATATTGGTGCACATTTCACACAGCGCCATCTATGTAGTCCCAAACTAAGCAAAGCAGACGACTGATAGAATTATTTTTTACATTTGTTTGTTTTAAATATATCATCATCTTCCTGCCCTTATCCCACTCTATGTGGGGTCGGCATGATCCTTGGATCATGCTGTAAGAGTTTTGGCTAAGGTGTTTTATGACCGGTGTTTTTTTGTTTTAAATACATAGGTACTTTAAAAAACACCCAGACAGAACATACATAGAAATATCTACGTTCATCACACGAATGTTTATCCTGGGTTGGATTAGAACCGACAACCTACAGAAAAGAACACTGCAGAGCTAATATCAACTGTGCTATCAGGCCAGTCAATTTTTTTATTAAAAATTAAAGTTATTTTGTTTCTCTTAACGTCGTTGACGTCTTTTTTTAAACATATTATTTTCAAAACTACAAATTTATGCGAGGGTTAAACTGTAAGAGCCCTGGTAGTCTAGTTGGTAGTGACCCCGCCTTCCGATCCTAAGGTCGTGGGTTCAAATCCAGTCGTGAACCAATGGATCTTTCGCTATATCAGTAAAAATTTGCGCTATATCAGAATTCTCAAACGGCGAAGGAAAACATTGTGAGGAAACCTGAGGATTAGTCAGCTCTGCATGTATTGACCATGTCTTTCCTGTGGACAAGGCCGACTAAGCTGAGAGGATGGAATAGGTGCTGGGCAAGCCTACTTTTGATACGAGACATTTGGATACGATATAAATTGTGGAATAAATATAAGCCTATATTATTTTTACTCTGGTATTGCACAAGTAAGCCCGAGGGCAGATGTTTCTGTCCTCTTGTATTGACATCTCCTGTTGCCTCATGCTGTCCTGGTACAGATAGTTTTATGGGCATGCGTCAACCTTTGGCTCAGTGCTACGCCGTTATAGTTGTCCTACTAGCATAGCTGCTCGCGTGGTACCCGGATAAAAATAGCCTATATGTTAATCCAATACATGTACTATATATATTCCAAGTTTCATTCAAACCCGTTCAGCCTTTTACAAACACCCTCACAAACTTTCACATTTATAATATAGTAGGATAGGATAGAAATGAAACCAAATAGCTTTTAAAGTAAGAATTAAAATTGAACCCTTGTATGGTGTAGAATGCCTTGATCTGTTTCCGCTTATGCCCGGTTCCGATATTATACTAACGGACTAAGGATCGTTCATAACCACAGCAATGTTGCTATCGAAAAGCGCCATATATTTTTAACAGAAAAACAACATCGCTATGGAAATTACCGATCCTTAGTAGAATATTTTTAACCGGGCATAATAGTGAGAGAAGCACTGCTCTAAGGGTGTTATCACACTGGCGATTTGCGGACATTTCAATTTATTTATTTAATTGGAACGGTCACAACCACTTACACTAATTAATTTAAAAGTCACATAATAAAAAGGAAAAAAAAACGAATACAAAACAAAAAATAATAATAAAAATCGAAATTCAAGTATGTAAATAAAATAATAAAAAATAAACAAAAAATTAAAATTATACATTATAAATTTATACAATAATTACAGTCCTACAACATTTAGTCATCAGTCTCACTACAGACATGTTTCCCGCAAGCCAACCCGTAGATATATGTACTGTATACTGTATTACACCCGCGGGTAGCACGTTCACAAATCGCATCGAAGAAAAAACGCTCGCAAATCGCCAGTGTGATAGCGCTCTAAGGTCGGCTTCGAATGATGGTGAACCCAAACGAACGGGTACTACTAACCCCCGAATACTCAAACGCATCTCAAAGTTGAGCACGTCTTAAACGTCGATTTTTTTTTGTGAGTTGAGTTGAACCGTGAGTTGAGACGTGCTAAACTCTGAATCGCGTTTGAGTATTCGGGGGTAAGTCATACTGGTATGACCGTGAGAAAGCAGCGTACTAAATTACGGGTGCTAGTACTAAGTGGGTAGGTAGCTTCCAAGTCCTCCTCGATCTGGCCACACAATAAACCTCGTCGTAGATGCAAACGAAATCGCGTCCCCCGGACTCAACGCTTACGAGGCGTAGTGCTACTTTTTGTTCTTTAGAACCAGTGTAAAGTAAATATAAATAAATAAATAACACCCAACAGTCACATACATAGTCCTGACCCCACACTAGGATTCCCTGTCGTGGGTATCAGAAACTACGAGTACCATGGTACCACAACGCCCAGACCCGGAAGAAATATTTGCAGAACATGCAAACATTTCTTTCGCAGCGGGAATCTAACCCGCGCCTCTTGCGTCTCCGCCGAGCAATCGCCCGCCACACCACCGAGGCCGTCTAAGTAAAAGTAAAAAGTATTTATTCAATACTAGCTGCCGCCCGCGGCTTCGCTCGCTTGGTACCCGGATAAAAAATAGCCTATATGTTAATCCAGCACATTTACTATGTATATTCCAAGTTTCATTCAAATCCGTTCAGCCGTTTAGGCGTGATTGAGGCACAAACATACATCCTCACAAACTTTCACACTTATAATAAAAGTAAGAAGATTATACATAACTGGTGGTGTTTTATAATTATGTTTTATACTGGGGGGTTACTATGAATTCTTAAAGTAGAGCAGTATTTGAACTGCCCGACTTTTTTGTGCCATTTTGAACCTTATGCAGAACAAATAAGCACAAAAAAGTCGAGCAGTTCAACTACTGCCCTGCTCTAAGACCACATAGTAACCCACCTGCAATGTTAACAGTCCAAAATATTATCGCAACAATTATTTTTAGACGCTAATGAATGTAGTATTATTTGACATTGACAGTTCCTTTTCCATATTTTTTGTATCATCTATTACTAATCTGTGGTATCATCGCTGTCATATGTCAAAATAAAAGTTTTCTATTTTTCATGAAAAACATGCCAAAAATAAAGAATTTACAGGTAATTATGACATCAACTAAATGAGAAAAATCGGCTCTTTAATTTGATATAGGTTATGTGCAGTTTTAGACCAAAAATTGATTCCAGGTTTTCATCCCTTTTCACCCCTTTAGAGGTTGAATTTTGAAAAATCCCTTCTTAGTACACCCCTACGTACCAAGGTTTACCTACACTGAAAATTTCAAGTCTCTACATCCAGCGGTTTAGGCTGTGCGTTGTCTGTCAGTCAGTCAGGACAAAGATTCTTATAATATAAGATTACAAGTGTAAAAATAAATGGTTTACGAACCCTCCTTTTAAGTCGTGTGACCTGTATTAGGAGGGTCCCCCTCTTTTCTGTAGTACAACTTGGAGCAATTGTACCTAAATGTGAAATATAATAAGAAATGACAAAAATAGTTATATATAATGTGTGTAGGGTTATATGTAGTAAATGAAAGTAGATATTATTATATAGTAAATATATTTATATGTTTTATCTGTTTAAGAAATAAGTGTGGTGAAAGGAACTAGCGCCTGAAAGACTCCATTCGTGAGAACCTAAAAAGTTTGAAAACATACGTTTTCAGGTATTTTTAGGTTCTCAGATTTATCGGTTTCATCACGATGTATTATGTACTACTTTGCAATTTCAAGTTATAACAACCTAAGTTATTTGTTTCACTGTACTTCTGCCCTAGAGCGAATCTGTTCTAATACTATCTGGCCTAATGCTAATCTGCCATAAAGCGAATCTTACTTATATTATAAATGCGAAAGTTTGTGAGGCTGGATGTTTGGATGTTTGTACCTCAATCACGCCTAAACTTGGAATATACATAGTACATGTGCTGGATTAACATATAGGCTACTTTTTATCCTGGTACCACGCGAGCGAAGCCGCGGGCGGCAGCTAGTCTGTCATAAAGCGAACAAGGCAAATAGTTACCATTTGATGACAGTAGGTACCCGTAGGTACTTCTACGTCCCTTTTACACATACGAATGTGAACGACGACTCAAATGTGCTAAAAAATTAAATAAATAATATATATATATATTTTTTTATAAATAAATAATAACACCCAACAGTTACATACATAGTCCTGACCCCACACTAGGATTCCCTGTATTGTGGGTATCAGAAACTACGAGTACCATGGTACCACAACACCCAGACCCGGAAGAAATATTTACGGAACATGCAAACATTTCTTCCGCAGCGGGAATCCAACCCGCGCCTCTTGCGTCTCTGCCGAGCAATCGCCCGCCACGCCACCGAGGCCTCTCTGAACCTCGGAACAGCATCAACCAATGCTCTGAAACATTTATAGGTATACATCAGTTTGTCACCGCAGCAGCGCTGGCAAGGTGCCAGGAATCTCATGCATCCACCAGGAGAGCAGCAGTGGCAAGGAGATTGCTGATGGAAAAAAGCCCCCACTTTCGTCAGCACATCAAGCGATTATAACTCGAGTTATCTACGCATTTAGTGAAATAAATGTGCATGCTTAACCAGGAGTTATTCACTCTATATTCATACGTAGCACTTGAGTTGAGTTGAGGCCAATGAGATCTCATTCAGCCTAGATTAAATTATTTTTTAAAAGATTTTCGAATCGGTTTGTACACCATCTAATTTTTCTGTTCAAAATATGTAGAGCAGGTTGAAAGAAAACATCGTAAGGAAACGGCATGTCTAATGCTACGGCCACACTACCTTACCATCTACCGCACGTTTACTGCAATTATTATGGCATTAAATTACTTCCTAAATTACCGCGTGAAGTACCTAGTGTGGTTACACTGGAGTTTACCTAGATATGACAATGTACTAGGCCAGGGGTCGGCAACCTTTTGCGTCGAAAGAGTCAAAAATTACAATTTACAAAACTTCAAAATTTTTAAAGAGACAATTTTTTCTTGCCAACAAATAATAGTACTTTCATTAAATATATATACCTAATTATGTCGGTTTATAATTGGATATATTTTTATTTTAGACAATAATTGGCCAATAATCAGTATTTTGAAAGTAGGTTGATATAGAAAATAATTGTGTATTGCATTTCACATTTTCACATCACATCATTATTTCCAGGTGTGTGGGATTATAATGAAACAATGAGTGTTCACTGCTCCCTAGTGGGAGCTTAATGAACTCAAAAGTTTTGTATGATGGTATTATTAGACAAGGCTAGATACTACAAGCGGCTGAGAGATAGAAATGGTGCCTAATCCTCTTAAATAGATTCAGAACGATATTTAAATGTTTTTTTTTTATAGAGTTAATAATATTTGCCTATGGAACTAAAGAGCCGCAGCTTCACATCTAATGAGCAGCTTGTGGCTCGCGAGCCGCAGGTTGCCGACCCCTGCACCAGGCGGTAAAATATACATATTTCAATATTGTACATTATGAGTGTCAGTTATTATTAGGAAAATGAATCTTTTACATTTAAACAAAGCTAAATCAAGACTTAATAGAAGATGGTTGATCATAAAAATGCACAGAAAGCGTAATAGGTTACTCTTTTCTTTTCATGTCGCACACTGTAGTTTGGCCACTTGATGCAAAAATTAGCGCGGTAATAGAATAGAATAGAATAGAATAGAATAGAATAGAATATAGTTTATTACCACACAACATGAAAAAGGTTTAATAACAGATACCTACTTAAAATTTCATTATATAACTACTAAAAACGAGTAGGTAGGCAGGTCAGAGTAGGTAGGTCCCCACCTAATTAAAGAAACGATATTTACGTAATCATCTTTGATGCTAAAAAGACCGCCACCAAAGCTATTTATTGCCTACCGTGATTTGCCATATTGACTGACATTGTAAAATTATGACCATAAATCGTGGCTTCACCAAGGTGTTGTTTCAATTATGGCCATAATTATTGCGGTAGTGTGGCATTAGCATTAGAACCTAAATGAACCTGTCCTTTGCCATATAAGAAAGAACCAGTGACGCGAGTATAATCGACAACAGAAGTTCAAAAGCATTTGGAGTTTTTCAATCCATATTTTTTTTTGTCTTTTGGCAAGTAGTGTTTCATTTTTTTTTCAGTTTATTTGTACAGAGTTTATTCGCTCAAGAATCGAAAAAAGAAATATTTTTTCCAAAAAAAAAACCTTATCACCTTGTTTATCATCTTTTGATTTTCGAAAATTAAATTAACCAATAAAATAATTCTTGTAGTTTTATTTATTTAGAAGATAAAAAGAATATGAAATATTCGCCTCAAAGTCTCTTTTCGTGACACATATTTTCGTTAGATTCTACGACATGCCAGTTTCCTCACGATGTTTTCCTCCTCCGTTTGAGAGTAGATAGTTAATTACTCAATGAAGCTGGGCGTTGGCCGCAGCAAGTCCAAAAGGTGAGGGCGTCGTCGGTCGCCGGATCAATACCCTGGCTTCGGCGTCTTGAGGGTGACTCTAGTGCGCATGTACGTAAGGCCCACCCCACAAGAGCAACAATCGCAAGACCGATAGTGAGCGATTTGGAGATACTTATGAGCAATCCAAACTTTTTGCACGATTCGTCTAGATGATCCAAAAATTGCTGCAAGTTGCTAATGTCATCAGCCATTTCGCAGACTTTAGTAGCTAGGACCTAACTCACATTTAAACGTCATGCTTAGATATTAGGCAAAAAAAGGCTTTTACGTTTTCTAATGACAATTTTGATAAAGATAAGAAAATCGGTTTATATTGCTGATCGCAATCATTAGCGCGTTTTGATTTTTCAGAAACAAATAATTCCAGGCATAAAAAATTTACACTTTTTACGAGCAACTTTTTAGGGGCGATTGTTTCTCCTCTCCACACATCTGCCGGCCGCACTCGCAGCAGGCCCCCATCGCCGTCTACTTTCAGCTTTATATGTTCACAAGCTTTCAACATGTCCGACGTGTTCAAAGTCCCGTTAGTATTTTATCTTTAAAAATTCAACTAGTTGTTTTATTTTGGTGTAACTAATCGTGTTTTCTTCTGTGAAGTGCTCCGGTGGGTGAGGTGAGACGTGGTCTCAAGAGACCGTTGTCGCCTCAGGCATCGACGTCGACGGAGCCCCAGCCGTCGACATCTACGGAGCCCCAGCCGTCGACATCAGCGGAGCCCCAGCCGTCGACATCAGCGGAGCCCTGGCCATCGACTTCGGCGGCCGGGCCATCGACATCGGCGGCCGGGCCATCGACATCGGCGGCCGGGCCATCGACTTCGGCGGCCGGGCCATCGACTTCGTCGGACCAGCCGAAGCCCGGCTCTCAGCCTTCTATCGATGATTTCTACAAAAACAAGATCTCGATCTCGACTATCCTGAACTCCGTTTACTCGCATATCGATGATGTAGTGTTGAAGTGAGTATTGCAAATGTCTGACCATGTATCGAACGTAACCACCATTTTGTTCTGGAATAGGTGAGGTCATGTGCTGACGATTTTACTTTACAATGAAAAACGTGTTAAATTGTTTAGAAAATACAAATATTAAACAATTTCGGATTTAAAAACCACGGTTTTACATAAATATTTTGAGCACTCGCATAAAATAAGTTACAAATATCTACTTTCAATTGTTTGGAGCTCCAAACATGAAAAAGAGACCTACGAGTACCTTTTGTTTATGAAATTCTGTCTTCTTTGCGATTATAAGGGAAAAAATTAAAATGGCAACTGCATCCACGCGCGCAGCCTGTATAAGCCATTTTTTCGACATCATTTCGAAAGACTATAAACTACACACTATTATAAAGAAAACCACAATTCTATCACTTTTTATTATCAGTTCAGTTCTAGATTTCATCACCCCCAATTCCAAAGCACCATGGAGTATTTTTTGAATATAGACCTTATCATATTCTACGACAAAAGAGAAAAACTATGATTAGCTGGTGCAATGCTCAGCCACAGCGTGTCAAAAAAATTTTAACTAGGGCCTAGAGACCTGCATGGACAGGTTACAGAAATGCTGAATTCTTTTTATAAATCTTGGCAAATTTTGACGGCCTCGGTGGCGTGGCGGGCGATTGCTCGGCGGAGACGCAAGAGGCGCGGGTTCGATTCCCGCTGCAAAAGAAATGTTTGCATGTTCTGCAAATATTTCTTCCGGGTCTGGGTGTTGTGGTACCATGGTACATGGTAGTTTCTGATACCCACGACACAGGGAATCCTAGTGTGGGGTCAGGACTATGTATGTGACTGTTGGGTGTTATTTATTTACTTTATCTGTTGTTATAATGTTTCAGTGATATCAGACAGCTGAGGGGACTGAGATTGGGACGTCGTCGTGGACGCTTCCGTAAGCTTTACCGTGAGCATCAATTTTTTTGATAAAATAGATATACTAGCTATTTAGTAGAAGGTACTGAAGTTTGTGCTCTTTGTTTAATTTTATAAGTATGTACCTAAGTTCTTTTACATTGTTATCTGCAATAGTTTTAATCCGATACAGTTGCCAATGTTTTTAAACAGCAGATTAATTTCATTGTTCTAGTGAACGAAAACTTAAGGAGCTCATAATGCTTTCACCGCACTGGTTCAAAACAACTAGTGACACGAGCAGTAGATAGGCGTCGCCTTGTTTAAAATCTTTGTGTAAAAAAATATGCTAAGTAGTTATATTTTTGATGTTCTAGAATCGAATTACGCGACGAAGTTCTCGGAGGCCCTCAAGGTGCTGGAGCCTCTACTGATAACCGAGATCGAGACCCAGAAGAACCAGCACTACCTAATCTCGGAGGGCTTCAAACACTTCGCGGACATGGTCAACGAACTCGTCGACAACTTTGAGGGGAAATACCACTACGAATTCGTAAGTGACAATCCTATCCTACTAATCCATAAAAGTACAGTCAGCGTCAAATTGATATGAGCGTCTGCAGTAGTCAAAATGATCTGAAAAACATAAAAGCAATTTGATATACGCAATTCGAATCATCATATTGTTGTAAGCACCGAAGGTGTTCAACATATCTTACTTCTTATTGTTTCATATTTATATGAGCAGTCAGGGTGTTCAAAATTATCTTAGCAAACAAAGCTCTCAAAGGTATTTCAAATATTTACTCAAAAGAGTTTGCATACTACCTTTGAAATATTAATAGGATTTTGATTGTTTAAAGGAACGTAAGGTCCAAGAAGTGAAGAAGAAGTGCAGGGCTGTTATCGAGAGACGACGAGCGAGGGTGCCGGAGGAACCGGATTACGACGGTGGGCCTTTCCTAGAGCACAAGGCTGCTAACGAGAAAGCCGTCCGCCTCTTGACCCTGGAGACAGAGGCCGCTATAGAAGCCCTACAAAACCCAAACGGGGAGGAAGAAATGCCCAACACCTTTGGACATCTCATCAGAGCCTTCAAGCTGGATTAAAGTTCTGGTCTCACCGAACACAGTAGATACCTACATATCAACATTCGCAATGTGTCACGGTCCTGAACTGCGTATCTTTATCTTCATACCTTTGCTTGCATTCTACTTCATCCCCATAACTTGTGTGCTACCTTTCGTGAATTTTACCTATATTTATATATACGCCCGATACGCCATTGTCCACAATCTGTTGATTGTCGGGACAGTGATGTTCGTTAGCAGTTTCTGGGTGTTCATCAATTTGTGGTTTCCGTGGATACGATACCTGTTATCACTAACTTTTTTTCACTAACCTAATAACCTTTTGTAAACGATCTAACGTTACAAATTTTCCAGGGTCATTGAACTTTGTTGTTTGTCTAGAAAGTCTTTGCCGGTTATTGTGTTAGTTTTTGGTTGGTTGGTATAATGTTTTGATTGCTAACTACCGTATTTTGGAGTCAAGTATTGCAGCATGACTGAAACGGGACCCCCCGGGAACAGATGGGGGTTTAACAGGGTCTTTTTAAACGTAACGTCTTTAATCAAACGACGATTCTCGTGAACCAATGTCTTAAATACAAATATAACCAGCACTGTGAATACGAAACCAAACGGTCACAATACAGTCGAGCTTATACCTATGAGGATATAATATAACGAGAATTGCGTTCTAAGATAAAGTTCGGCCTAAAAAAAAAACAACATTATAAAACACTAATATAAAATACTATATTATCAATCAATCCCTGTTTGTGCGTAAATTCTATGATGAACCGTCAATCACAAGTACCAAATCATACGTAAACTTCGCCCCGCTTCGAGCCGTCTTTTCTGGTGAACTCCTGGGGTACTTCGAGGTCTGAGGGGGGTTCGATGCGAGGGGTTAGGGGGGAGCCGTCCGCGGGGCCCCTCTCGGTGCGGGGGGTGGGGGGCGCGGAGGGGGTGGGCGTGGCCAGGCCGCCGGGTGCGAGGACGGCGCGCGCCAGCGCCGCAGTACCCGGCTGGCCAGCGTGGAGAGTGTTGTTTACAGACCCCCCGTCTAACTCCTGCAAATCACAAAAGATTATTGCAATTTTTTTAATTATAAATGGTATATTTATAACAAAAACAATGTGAAGAAATATTACAATTAACAAATTGAATGCTCAGTTTAGTTTACAATGTTTGCCCATGGTTAAAGAATAACTATCAATTGACAGGATAATATGAAAGATTTTGATGGTAAAATAATGACTAAAAACATAAAATCTGTTTTTCAAGTCGTGCTATACGTTCAATCATCATTTTATTTCTTCCAGCGGACTCTAATAACGCACATGGCCCTGACAAAATCTCAAAAATAGTAAAAGCAAACGTAAACCAAATAATGCCAAGGCAATCGTTAAGTCACAAATAGAGAACGTTAGAACAAGAGATCAAACGTTAGGGTAAAAGATTGAATGTCAGAATAAGAGATAATATTCTATTACCTGAATAGGCGATAGCACCAAAGCCCCCAGCACCGGAACTTCGTTTTGGTACCCCTGGTGGGACATTATCACCCCCATGTTTTGCATGCCCATCGCGATCCGGTTCTCTCGGTCAGTGACCTCCTTCGTGACGTCAGGGGTGGGGATGCGGGGCCGGTTGCGTAACGTTATCGGAACTGCTGAGCCATTGCTTTTCTGACCACCTGGCAGATATAAAGTCAAAATATAATCACTTTGCGAATCATAATTTAATTTAAACAAAGAGAATTGTAAAGCACAATTGATCGCTCGAAAATAGAATCTACAAACACGAAAGGCACAATATTTTCTCTTAAATACGAATGATAAACTCAAATTCAATATTTTTTACGTTGGTTCGTACGCAGCCTGGGAAATACAGGCAAGAAACCAAGTCTGACAATTTTTAGGAAATTTTACCTACCAAAATTAATCAGCGTCATCAGGTTTTACAAAAGCTTGAAGTATCCTGTTTCGTATAGGGTCGAACCGTTTGTTTTCAATTTCAGCTTTGCGAAATTATAAAATGTTAGGGCCTTAATGGCGAAAAACGCTCATCGGGTGCGTATAAATAAGAAGTTTTGTTTGTTAAGTAAAAAAATTGCCAATTTTGAAAACGAGTGTGATATTAATGAAGGGACTTCGTTGGTTGTATCTTTCTTTTCTTTGCTTCTCTTAAGAGCGTTAGGAAACAAATTCATTGAAAAATATAGTTTTAAGTCAATATTTTCATTCTCTACAATCCTCCCATATACTCGCAGTAACCCTATTTTTCATCCCAAAAGTAGACATATATGGTGTCCTTTTTCTCATTGACTTAAGGCCGTGATATACATATCTGCAAGTGGCATGCTAAGCACAAAAAAGCCCTTTACTAGAATACCAGCAACTAGCAAAGCACGTATTTACCACCAGTGTCTGGGATACTTTTGAGCGAGCTACAGGCAAGTGTACCGCGGCTATAATAGTGACCTTAGGTCCGTAATATATCCTTCTTCGTTTACTTATTGTCACTAACCTAAATCTCCTGTGAAAATGGTCCATCTTTCCATCTTGTTGGTGAAGTTAGAATCTATGACAAGGGAAGAAGGCACTTTCCCTGACTTTTTATGAAGGGGGGGATACCATGGAGCATAGCAATTCTCGATAACACTCCTGTATCTGCAATCGGGTACCAAGGCTCTGGTTTAATGACTTACCATGTCTAGAGTTCTGTCGATGCTGTCCTCTCCCCGACTTGCGTCCCACCAGTCGCTCATACAATGATATCTTGTGATGCTGCGGCTGCATAGTGACTGGAGCACCGGCTTCAGGGCTGGAGTAGACGACAGAGTTATGCCGGTTCCTCCCGAAGAGACCACCGGACGAGTAGGCGGTAGACGCGGACCTGACAGATCCCATTCTTGAGATCTGCCGTTGAAACCAGTTCTTTCGTCTTTCCACCAACGGAGTATCGACACTTTCCTGTAATGTTTAATAGTTCAGCAACATTTAACTGTGAAACGAGCTGTGGAATTCACGCACAAAAACAGAAAACAAACACAAAACGCAGCAGCGTTTTTCTATGGGTTGTACGCACATACGGGTCCGACTAGCCTCTGCCCGATTCCCACATTCAACTAACCGATGACTGATGGAAGGTTATTAAATTAAAGCATTTAAATGTATGACGCTTTTTGGCATATGACAACGTTGCTATTGTAATCCGTTGTCAGTTAGTGAAATATAGGAACAGGGCACTCACAGCTCGTTTTATGGTGATTAGTTAAGTTAATCGGTGTTTTAGTATGTATTACAGTATTACATTATATAGGTTAAGGCTCCTCTGTAACTGGAGCCTCATTTAATCTTTAACTTTTGAATCTTGAATAAACTTAATTGTGTAGTTTAGATTGATGTAATTGATGTTTTATTTCACCTTCCTTCCTAATAATACCCAAAACCATGTAGTTGGTACCTAGTTGAAACGAAGCATTCCAGCTCCCAATCTATGCCAATTGAAAGTTTTATTAAAATCGGTAAAGCCTTGTTTGGGGTCGATTTTATTTGTTTCTTATTTATTTATTTTTATTAAGGCACTCAATACACGTTACGAAGAAAAAAAGAATAAACATATAACTAAAACAAAGTTTCGATCTAGTTTGTAACATAACACTTATGAGCGCACAGCTAAACAATGTAATTCTTATTCAAAAGAGAGTAAATACAGTCTTCAGATCAGACAATATAGTGTATTTTTTAACTGGGACAGTATGAGGAAATATAAAACTAGAAGAAATTCAAAAAAGTGCCTTGTTGAAATATTTGCTGTTCGTAAAAACAGTAATTAATTAATTCATTAACGGCATAGTAACTTTTTATGGCTAAGCGTGAGCTGGTCATGAAAAAGCGCTCTTTCCTCATGGTCATACTAGGTTGTCATACCAGTATGACTAATAAGGATATACATGTCCTCGTAGTCATACTATCATTTTTGCACCTCTGAGTTATGTTGAAATAAAAAAGAACATGAAAGAAAAACCGGAACAGCAGAAGTTATTCCAAGTGATCAACATAACGCGATTTGCAAGCGTAGAAACGCTAGATGGATAAAGAGTTTTTATCATTGATCTTTAAAGTTTTTTTTACATAATTGTTATTGATTAAGACTTACGTAGTCAGCATAGGTTTCATCATGACTCTTCCTTGGAGCTTGAACATTTGCATAGACCGCATCCTCTGCTTTCACCTGCAAATAAAGTAAATAACCAAGGGTCAGATACGAGTATTATGATCCTGACCCCAGACTAAGATTCTTACAAGCAGAAGTTTATTTCTGCAAAAAGACCGAAAGATATTAAAAATGTAAAATATATATATTAAACTTCTCTGCTGGACTGGGAGTAAAGAAATAACATAGAATGCGTCCAGCTGATTCTCTCCCCGAGCATGTCGTAAAAGTCGACTAAGGGATAGTATCCTCTCCAACATGATGAACCATCTATATGGGCGATGGGCTGATCACCTGTCACCATGGTTCACCATATCCATCTTGGGTCTTTAAATCAGGAGTGGCTGCAAGTTTTCTTATGATTACTTGTGGCTCTGCCCACACCATTAGGGATACGGGTACATATGTACATATACCCGTACTAGACGGCCTCCGTGGCGTGGCGGGCGATTGCTCGGCAGAGACGCAAGAGGCGCGGTTTCGATTCCCACTGCGGAAGAAATATTTGCATGATCTGTAAATATTTCTTCCGGGTCTGGGTCATGGTACTCGTAGTTTCTGATACCCACGACACAGGGAATCCTAGCGTGGGGTCAGGACTATGTAAATATGTGACTGTTGGGTGTTAAATAATCCTTGTGTACACGCTATAATATATAATAACCTTATAGTGGTCAGCGGAGCAGGCTGGCTCATGCCTGCGATAGTGTTCCGAAGCCACGGTGTATGGCAGGTCTTTAGGAACAACCTCCTCCCAATACTGGTCCTTCAGCAGCTCAGGATGCTCCTCATGCATCTCATCCACGATCATGTAGGCTGCCTGGAACACAACAAATATACTTTTAGGGTTTCGTACGCGAAGGGTGCCAACGGGACCCTATTACTAAGTGGCCGTTATCTCGTGGTCCTACTATTTTGTCCTACTAGTAGGACCACGAGAAAGACCAGTTCTTGTTCGTCCTACTATGACATATTAGAGCAGGGATTCCCAAAGTGGTCGATATCGGTTTCCTAGGGGTCGACATAAACGAAAACTGATTTAAGCCCGGAGCCCGGAAAAAAATATCCCCCGGGCGAGAATCGAACGCGTACATTTCGCGTTTCAACCGAAATCGCACTTTAAATCCATTCACCACACTGGTACCACTAATGACACGACTAGTGAACTGAAAACGAACCGGACGTCGAAGAATTCATGATTTTAAGAGATCATTTATTCAAAAACTTATTTAAGTCGAATTTACAAGTATCGTTCGAAGTATCAAGAAGAAAAGTCCTGTGGGACAAATTGAATTAGTATCATGTTCTATGTTACAATATTAATTAATACATACATAATCACGCCCATATCCATAATGGGGTAGGCAGAGCCACAAGTAAACATAAGAATACTTGCATCCAGTTCTGATTTAAAATCCTAAGATGGAAATGGTGAACAATGGTGACAGGTGATCAGCCCATCGCCCATATAGGTGTTTCATATATTTGAAGAGTAAAGAAAAAACATAGAATGCGTCCAGCTGCTTCTCTCCCCGAGCATGTCGTAAAAGTCAACTAAGGGATAGTATCCTCCAACATGATGAGATACAATAAGCAAGTATTAACAAGGAGGGTTGACGTCAGGCAGGCGGCCGGTCATAAAACACCTTAGCCAAAACTCTTACCGCATGATCCAAGAATCAAGCTGTGCCGACCCCACATAGAGTGGGATAATGGCAGGAAGATGATGAATGATTTCCTAAGTTTACTCTAATATTAATATCATTATTATTTTTTGTGACATTTAACTATGGAGTTATAAATAAAATATTTGTATTTGTATTGGGCTTGTATTTATAATATGGTTGACGTAGTGTTATGATGGGTGAAGGTTGCCCGTCACCTCGCGAGGCCAGACTACTGGGCGACCGGTTGCCTCGACAAGACATAGGTATGTAAGTTTTACTTAATTAATGGAAGAAATAATTAAGTAACCGAAAGAAACTTGCGTCTAATTTCCAAAAGAAACAGTCGGAAAAAACAATTAAATTGATTTCGAAAAATAATTTTTGTCCTGTCATTATTTCAGCCGTGGTTATAATCGGTTCAGTGAGACGGTAGCCAAGATGTGCTTATAGGAATGTGGCTCGTCGATATAGCCAATCATATCATACCTAATTAAAATAAATACTTGTTTACATTTCACACAGCGCCATCTAGTCTCAAACTAAGCAAAGCTTTTTTATAAACTTTTTTTTTTAATACACAATTATTGTTAGTGGGATTCGAACCCGCTCTCGCCACCACGCCACCGAGTTCATCATGGATGGCACAAAGAAAGCGAGGCCTATTCCCAGCAGTAGGTAAAGTCGGGCTGTTGATGATGATAATTGTTGCAATCAGTCAGTCTGTAATATAAAGATTTATGTCTTTTACTAACCTTTATATGCCTGTCAATAAGCCAGTTGAGTTCGATGTCGTCGTCGTCTTCTCCAAACGGGTTGATGAGTACCTCCGCCACCTTCAGCCAGCCAACGTAGAAGCAGAACTGAAAATCATGGTTAAAACATCAGAGACAGTGCTGACTGGCAACGCACAGCCTTAACCGAACCTATACCCATATCAAGAACCATGAATGCCCGGTAATGGAAAACGGATGCTAAATTACCATAAAAACAATTATAATGGGCTTTCAATGAATAAAACCGGTCAAGTGCAAGTCGAATTCGCACACGAAGGGTTCCGTACCATCGTACATGTACATAAATGTGTCTTGTATCTCATTATAGGTGGCAGCATGTTTCCTATTAAAAACAAGCAAAAAAAACACGTCTCTTCTAATTTTTAAGTTTTTAATATTATTTTTGTACAAATCGGTAAATTTTATATCGTTGAAAAAGAAATACACAAAAACACAACAAAAAAAAAATTACAAAACGTCATTCGACCCTTCCAATTACTGACCGCGCCTAGTGATCTGTACCAAGAGTATCAGAAAGCACGAGTAATTTGGTACATCTACACAAAAACCAGATAATTACAGAATATGCGAACATTTCTCCCGCTGCGGGTACCTATTAAACTCTTGCATCTCAGTCGAGCACTTATACATCGAGAACATCATGTCAGTTAGCCTACAAATGTATACTATATAATATTATAAAGCTGCAGTGTTTGTTTGTTTAATCTCTGGAACTACTGGTCCGATTTGAATGATTCTTTCAGTGTTGGGTAATCCATTTATCGAGGAAGGCTATAGGCAATGTTTTTTTTTTCAAAATTAGGGATCCGCGGGTCTCAGCTAGTGTATTCTATGACTAGCTTTTCTAGACACCTACACACACAGATATTATCACGCTTGTACCCCTAATGAAGTGAGCAGAGCCACAAGTAATCATTAGAAACCTTGCTTTGAACTTTTAATTCAAAGTCCTAAGATAGATATGGTGGACCATGAAGACAGGTGATAAGCCCATCGCCCATATAGACAAATAATAAATAAATATTTGTGGACATTTCACAATGCCATCTAGTCCATAACTAAGCAAACTTTTACCATGGGAACCAGATGGCTGATAGAATACTTTTTTTTTGTGAATACATATATAATAAATAATACTACAACACCCAGACCCGGAAGAAATATTTACAGAACATAAAAACATTTCTACCGTAGCGGGGATCGAACCCGCGCCTCTTGCGTCTCAGCCGAGCACTCGCCCGCCACGTCGCCGAGGTCGTCAACAGATGGTCCAAGATGTTGCAGAGGATTTACTAGCTTCGATAGTAAATAGTCACCTGGAGAGCCGTGAAGAGCGGGAAGTAGACGTCAGGCTCGTACTTGGAGGTGCTGCCCGGCGCTGGCGGCACCAGCTGTCTCCCCATCAGCGCCGCCACGAAGTAGGTGTACAGCGCCAGAGTCACCACCTGCAACATCCTGTTTTAGCCCCACTGGGAGAAGACTGGTGGCCTTCGCGGCCCCGCCTTCCGATCCTAAGGTCGTGGGTTCCAGTGGTGCATCAATGGATTTTTCTGTTCGAAAAAATGTACAAGCACTATACCAGTACTCTCAAACGATGAAGGAAAACATCGCGAGGGAACGGGTATGTTGTAAAACCTAAAAATTTTGACGAAAAGTGCACGAAAGGAGCCTTTGAGGCGCACTTTAAATCCTTTCACCACTCCTAATACCTAGTGACAAGTAGTAGTAGTCCTACCGGAATAACCATCTTATTTACCCAAAAATACATTTTCCAAGCGACTACACTGGGCTTAGTATAGCTATAGGTATCAAAATTTTTGTTTTACAATAAAATATGGCTACCTAACTAGTGGACTTTTAGTTACATACATTATTATCACGCCCGTATCCCTGATGGAGTAGGCAGAGTCAAGAGTAATCTTAAGAAAACTTGCAAATACTCCTGATTCAAAGTCCTAAGATAGATATGGTGAACCATGGACAGGTGATCAAATGTTTATTTATTTATTATTTTAGTTATAATTATTGAGATAATCGAGTATATTCAATTTTCCTTTCCGTTACGAATGATCATGAGTAGGTACACGCTTGTCATACAACGCCCGCTTACTTGCTAGCTGAGTTAGTACCATGAGGATTCTAGATTAATACATTTTTAGGGTTCCGTACCCGAAGAATGACAACGGGACTCTATTACTAAGCCTCCGCTGTCCGTCCGTCTGTCAGTGGGCTGTATCTCATGAACCGCAATAGGCAGTGAGTTGAAATTTTCGCAGAGTGTGTATTTCTATTACCGCTATAACAACAAATAATAAAAATTATAAGGGAGTCCCATAAAAGAAACATTTAGGTATATGTATGATGGTACTTGACCAGTTTTTAGTATGGAATTCGCTCGTCAAGAATCATGATCTTCCTGCCCTTATCCCACTCTATGTGAGGTTGGTACAGCATGATCATTGAGTCAGAGTCATCAGATCATGCTGTAAGAGTTTTGGCTAAGGTGTTTTATGACCGGCCGCCTGCCTGACGTCAACCCTCCTTAGGAATACTTGCTTATTGTATCTCATCATGTTGGAGAGAATACTATCCCTTAGTCGACTTTTACGACATGCTCGGGGAGAGAAGCGGCTGGACGCATTCTATGTTTTTTCTTTACTCCCAGTCCAGCGAAGAAGTCCAGTGAAGAATGAAGAAAGTTAATTCTATAACTTTCTTAGAACATGATTACCGTCTAACTTTTATACGTTGTCTGTACTTATGAATCAATGTTTATTGAACAAAAGATTAGGTAGTAGGAAGGTACCGTAGCAAGGCAGCTCGTGTTGCAAGAGACTTTTGCGATAACATGACGAGTTATCTAAACATACGGGTGCATGGTCATAATACGTGAGGCTTGCTACCTGCTCTTATTACCAACAGGTATTATAGTACACAAGTACTTTGTACTTAAAAGAGGGTCCCAACCCTGGTATTATGTTTGGCTATGAATAAACAATTCATTATTATAAAGTTTGTGAGGATGTTTGTATGTTTGTGCCTCAATCACGCCTAAACGACTGAACGTATTTGAATGAAATTTGGAACATACATAGCACATGCGCTAGATTAACATTTAGACTACTTTTTATCCAGGTACCACTCGAGATAAGCCGTGGGCGGCAGCTGGTATATTATAAATGTGAAAGTTTATATGTTTGTGCCTCAATTACGCCTAAACGGCTGAACAAATTTGAATGAAACTTGGAATATACATAGTACATGTTGGGTAAACATATAGGCTATTTTTAAACGGGTACCACGTGAGGGAAGCCGCGGACGACATCTAGTGTGATTATAAATATTTGCTGAATTCTTTATTTTAATTAAATTCATTTTTAGCGTTCCGTACCCGAACTGTGATAACGGGACCCTACTATTCCTCCGCTCATGAACCGTAATAGTAGAAATTTTCACTGAGTGTGTATTTATATTGGCGCTATAACAACAAATAATAAAATTAAAAAGTGCCCAGACAAGAAACATCCAGCAGTTGGACATTACAGGTTAAATACTTTTAGTATTTGAATTAAAGTCCAAGATTTGTATCCTAAAATCAAGTTTATAGAAATCGTCATTTAAATAAACCCTGGAAGCACTGGCCTCTTTTGCACATATAATAAGTGAATAATGTTGATTTTGTATTTAAAATATCTTAAGCAAATTTCAAGCCAATCGCACCTCCCAAGGGGTAATTTTGGAAAAATAAAAAATGGGTGTTTTTTTATTAATTTTATTATTTTAACGTGTTTTCAACGAATCGAATCATTGATTTTCGAAAATTAAATTAGCCTATGTATTCCAGAACTTAAACCATCTACATTCTAAATTTCATCAAAATCGTGTAGTTATGGAGATACGTGGTAACAAACATTCACACTAACGAACTTTCGCATTTATAATATTATATTAGTAGGATGCTACTCGACATTTTGCAACTATGCAAGCATTCCAGTCTTATCTTCAGTTCAGTTCCAATCTTGTCAGTCTATACCATCCTCTCAGCTTAGTCAGCCTTATCCATGCGAAAGTCATGGTCAATGTTGTAAACAAATATTTCTAATAACTTGCAATTGTTTGCAGCTAACTGCCTGGATCTAATACCAGTTGACGGCCGTGTCGGTTCCTATCAGTATACGTCGATTAGCCACACTAGCTGCATTGTTTACTTATCACAATATTAAAGCATTTGTTAGCACTGCTGGTCTAGTGATAGTGGCCCCCGCCTTCCTATCCTTAGGTCGTGGGTTCAAATCCGGTCGTGTACCAATGGGTTTTTCTGTGCGAAAAATTTATGTGCGCTATACCAGTACTCTCAAATGGCGAAGGAAAACATCGTGAGGAAACCCGCGGTTTAGTCAGCTCCGCACATATTGACCATGTCTTTCCTGTGGACAAGACCGACTAAGCTGAGAGGATGGTAGGTGCTCGGCAAGCCTACTCCATCTTAATTCGTCCCGGGCACTACAGCGTCCCGTCTGTGAAGGTAAAAGTTGCCTCCTGACGCTGTATAAATCATCTACTATAGATGGTAAAAGGCCTTAGTATAATAACAAATAATAAAAAGGGGGGCAAAATGGGCAAGAAACATTTATGTACATTTTCGATGGTGGAACCATTCGCCTTCCACCTGACCGAATTTATGGTGTAGTGCACTAAGAAAGGAATTCCAGAAATTCAGTTCCTAGCCGCCGCAGCGGGAAGATCAACAAAAAATAAACAACGCGTCAAAAAGCAGGAGTTCCACTAGTATAGTTGGTCAAATGATTTGTTCTTGTTAGGTATCTTACTTATATTATAAATGCGAAAGTTTGTGAGTTTGGATGTTTGTGCCTCAATCACGCCTAAACGGCTGAACGGATTTGAATGAAACTTGGAATATACATAGTACATGTACTGGATTAACATATAGGCTATTTTTTTACCGGGTACCACGTGAGCGAAGCCGCGGGCGGCAGCTAGTAGATCATAATCCTGTTGTTTACAGCGATTATTCATTATTTCTTCTTCAATGGAGCTTATAATAATACCTACATCATACCTAGCATTTATAAATCTCCATACATTATCATCATCATCATCATCTCCCTGCCCTTATCCCACTCTATGTGGGGTAAGAGTTTTGGCTAAGGTGTTTTATGACCGGCCGCCTGCCTGACGTCGACCCTCCTTGGGAATACTTGCTTATTGTATCTCATCATGTTGGAGGATACTATCCCTTAGTCGACTAAATCTCCATACATTATATATTCTATAACCTACCTTACTTTGATAGCTTGAATTAACTAGCCTTTGACATAAATTACTGGTATTATAGCGACCCCGCCTTCTGATCGTAAGGTCGTGGGTTCAAATCCGGTCATGTACCAATGGGTTTTTCTGTTCGAATTTATGTGCGCTATCCCGAGGGTCTTTAAGGATCTTTGCCATTTTCAATTAAAAAGATGGTAGAAAACTAAAAACGTAGACTAAAGCGGTATAAATTCATTAATATCATCATCATCATCATCATCATCACCTTACATATTATGCCCTCTCAGTCCGGATACGTCGATTTTTGACAAAAAATGTATGGCACTTTTCTACAGATAACCACCTTGCTATGGTAATTAACGGCCCGTTGTCCGTTAGTTGAATATTAGTGTGTTTATGATAGGTGACCGCAAGTGGCATTACGAGCTGAGCGCTTCCGTGCTTCGGAGGGCACGTTAAATTGTCGGTCCCGGCTTTTAAGTCGTTAAGCCATGACGGAGGCCTTTAGTCGGCCTAAAAACTCCGTCACAAGAGTTGGCCACTAGCTCATACGAACTTACTTACTTTAGTGTGTTTAGGTGAACAGTAAAGGTTGAATGCTCACCTGCGTATAAACAAGAGGAACACACACAGTGTCATATCCAATCAACGCGCCGAGCCTTCTTCTGATGTCTGATAGCTCCACCAGCAGCGTCTGGACGATGTGATCACTCGTTATCAGTCCCTCCTTCCTCGCGCGGTTTATGATATTAGTCGCCCAAACCAACGGCATCCAGTACTTCGACATTGGGGACTTGCCGTCCATCTTCTCGAACACCTTCCTCTCGCTCTCCAGCATGAGACCTGAAAGAGATGCATTGTTTTGGCGTGTTTTGTGCAATAGCTCGGAGCTAAAAGTGGGGAGAACTCACCGGAGTCGACCACGTGTTGCCAGGTGGGAAATCTCCGCTTGACTCTGAGAGACACGCGTTGCAGCGTGATCACGTACGCTAGGATTGCGTAGCGGACTATGTTTCGACGCATCAGTCGGCCAGTCTCGTCCTGAAAAAGGAATTACAAAAATCTTCTCATATCATTTACTGCAGAAATGTGGAACTGCCTACCGGGGTCAATATTTCCTGATCAGTACAATATAGGTGTTTTCAAATCGAGATTCAATAGGTTTATTTTGAACATGCTCCACACTTTTACTTTAGATCAAGTAGTGTGGTCAAACGCAAACCTATATCAGATAAAAAACATAGATGGAATAAGATAAGATTTCAAAACGTAGGGACCCACATTCCAAAAGCAGATTCTCAATTCGTCTACGAAAAACAATTTTGACAGATGAACAGAAAACAGACAGGTTTACCCCCGAATACTCAAACGCATCTCAAAGTTGAGCACGTCTCAAACGACAATTTTTTTGACAGATTTTCATCATTAACTATCAAAAAACCGGGAGTTGAGACGTGCTCAACTCTGAGTCGAGTTTGATTATTCGGGGGTAAGTCTAGGTTCAACATCCATCATCATCTCCTGCATATACCTTCCTTAATTAACGCCATCGCGCCCTATCTTGGACTTGACGCATCCAGGTTCACCAATAAGCTTTAAACGTGGGTTTAATGAGCAGTTGTTTATTTCCAATAACTGTACCACCACGACATAAATATAACGCAATACATAAAATCCAAGAAACTGCAGGAAGCATACAACATTATCAGAATTAAATGACGTAGTGCAAGCGAGAGCATGAAGGGGAACTAATCTAACACTTTGTAAGACAAAGTTATTTTTGTATCGCTTTACAGAGAATAATATTCACTGACGCATTCGTAACTTGAAAAACATGAGCACTTAACTGCATCTCTGATTATAGCAAACTGTAGTAAAAACATATGCGATCTAGGTTATAGGAATACTAGCTGCCGCCCGTTGCTTCGCTCGCGTGGTACCCGGATAAAAAATAGCCTATATGTTAATCCAGCACATGTACTATGTATATTTCAACTTTCATTCAAATCCGTTCAGCCATTTAGGCGTGATTGAGGCACAAACATCTAAACATCCAAACATCCTCACAAACTTTCACATCCTACTTCTTACTTATATTATAAATGCGAAAGTTTGTGAGTTTGGATGTTTGTGCCTCAATCACGCCTAAACGGCTGAACGGATTTGAATGAAACTTGGAATATACACAGTACATGTGCTGTATTAACATATAGGCTATTTTTTCACCGTGTAGCACGCGAGCGAAGCCGCGGGCGGCAGCTAGTATTTAATATTATTATATGATGTGAATACTACATAACGACACTGAGTAAGTTTTCAGTGTCATCATAAGATAACGAATAAAGCCATTTTATGTTATGTGAGGTTGCTTCTGGGCGATCTTGTTACATCGTAGACCTCCTTTGAGCTCATTCGGCTAAGATTGACGTCTAGAGAGAGCCCATTTAATATAAAAAAATGCATTATACTTCATTAACTGGAGATTATAAAACCCGTAGAATTGAGAACATACAATTTTTTAAAGTCGGTTAAAAACGTATTAAACTCTTCCAAAGGAATACAATGTCGTTTTGATCAATCACGAAAGGTTTTATTGACGCACATCGAATCACGAGTTAGCGATTGTTCAGTCAATTGGCTGTGGCGAGGCTGAGATAAGGAAAACGCTTTTTTACGACTAACTTTGTTCTATGAAGGTGGCTATCCACTATAGCAAAAAAAACATCATCGTAATCATCATACAGCCTGTTTTTGCCCACTGCTGGACATAGGCCTCCACTTGAAGAAATAAATAATATGGGTGTTTTTAAATCGAGAATCAATAGGTTTCTTCTAGGTAAGCGTGCTTCATCTTAGAGCACACTGTCACTTAACATCAGCTAGAGTGTGCTCAAAATTTTCAATTAAAAAAAAACTAACATAGGTTTATGTTTTAGGTTGTTTACCTATTTTTGAGAAAATTTAAAATCTGTTAGCTAAGTATAAGCGCCCCTAGTGAAGTAATGCTGTGCCCTAACATGGTTTATGTTGTTTGACATAAACGATGTATACCTAACATCTTTGCATGACGGCCTCGGTGGCGTGGCGGGTGAATGTCCGGCTGAGACACAAGAGGCTCAGTTTCGATTCTCGCTGCGGGAGAAATGTTTGCATGCTCTGTAAATATTTAATCGGAAATCGTTCATAAGTTAGTATTTACAAAAAAAAACTATTAGCCATACTGGTTCCTATAGTACAAGCTTTGCTTTGCTAGATGACGCTGTGTGAAATGTCCACAAATATTTATTTTCTTTTCATTTTAGTTTATCTAAATGTAGCAACTTATATGCAATAAAAATATTCTATTCTATTTGTGGAATCCAATACGGTCCTATACTAGTCCTTATCCATTTACGGCCCACGATATTATAATATACTAGCTGCCGCCCGCGGCTTCGCTCGCGTGGTATCCGGATAAAAAATAGCCTATATGTTAATCCAGTGCATGTACTATGTATATTCCAAGTTTCATTCAAAACCGTTCAGCCGTTTAGGCGTGATTGAGGCACAAACATCCAAACATCCAAACTCACAAACTTTCGCATTTATAATATAAGTAAGATTATTTATTTGGCATACAAGACAGCAGACAGAATGACAGAAACAATAATAGGAAAGAAAAAGAAAGAAGCACAATAATAGTAAAAAAAGAACGTACTCGTCGGTAGATATTTGGCTGCATATCTACCTAGATATGCAGCCAAACATCCGCACAAGTCCCTACCTACCTGTTATTAGGCAAGGTAGTATTATTACACTACAATTAGGTACAACACCTACCTAATAAATATCATCTCTCCATCTCGTCGCCGGACACTCTACATTTCTAATCACTACATAGTAAAAAACAAAGTCGCTTCCCGCTGTCTGTCTGTCCTTAAGTATGCTTAGATCTTTAAAACTACGCAACGGATTTTGATGCAGTCTTTTTTAATAGATAGAGTGATTCAAGAGGAAGGTGTATAATACATGCATAATATAGTAGAGAAACACTGATAATTTCAAATAAACTCATTTTTTGCGCTTACATTGCACACGCTGGCTGAACCCTACGAGATTAATCAAAATAGTATTGTACACCTTAAAAAGGACTACAAAAAAGTCCGCGATAGTATATATGTCTATCTCTTAGGGATGCAATAACCGTTTTTAATCCTTTACTTTTTTACGAGAAATAATGGCTTATTTACGAAGCGATTTTAAGCAATACAGCATTAATCCTTATCCAATTATGTATCTTAAATACATTGTGCATTTAATATAGATCAATATGGCCCTTTACAGCATGTAATTTAAATAAATATTTTCGAAGATATTACAGATTTAAAATGCAGGGATATAGCGGTTGCGGTTGAGTAACCTCTAAAGAAAACATGTTTGTATTGTCTAATGACAAAAAAGCTGTGAGCGTTGTATATAAAGACATTCTGTAGTATATTTTAGTGTCAGCATTGCACCCGTGCGAAGCCGGGGCGGGTCGCTAGTAATTTCTATAGGCAAACCTTGGCCACCATTCAGTTACAGGCTTACCGGTCGTCACAGACGTAGGCCTCGTCTACGTGAGGGCAAGGGTCGACGCACGCAAAGGCTGCGTGTTTGGCTGTAGCCACGTGATCCTTAAACTTTTGTTCGATTACCGAAATTTTTATGACGTCAATTGATTAGAAAGTTTCTTATTCTACAAATACAGTTCTACAGGTAGGCCGTTGTTTCTGATAACCACACAATTAATCCCAGTGGAGAGTGGACATAGTTTTGACAGGTGACGCTCCTACTTAGGGTTCCGTACCCAATGGGTGCCCACGGAACCCTGTTCGTCCGTCCGCCTGTCAGCGGGCTGTATCGCATGAACCGTAATAGGTAGTTTTAAAATTTGCAGAGTGTGTATTTCTATTGCCGCCGTAACAACAAACAATAAAAATCGAATAAGATAAAAGGGGGACAAGATTTTTTTTTATGTACTTTGGTACAGAACCCTTCGTGTGCGAATCGACTCGCACTTGACTTTTATGGAAGTGTAGTGGGCGAAGACCCTAGTATTACGGCTGCTTTGTGATATGCTTCCTGCATAAAAACGTGATTTATCTGTATATTGTGTTCGCGTTAACTTAACTAATTATTTAAAACTAGCTGCCGCCCGCGGCTTCGCTCGTGTGGTACCCGGATAAAAATAGCCTAAATTAGTTGAGTATTATGCTGATTACTACTAGTCGAGTCACTAGTACATTCGAACCAGTGTGGTGAAAGGATTTAAAGTGCGCCTCACAGGCTCCTTTCGTGCACTTGACACGTTTCGTGTTTCCTCACGATGTTTTCCTTCACCGTTTGAGAGTACTGTTATAGCGCACTACATTTTTTGGACAGAAAAATCCATTGGTGCACGACCGGATTCGAACCCACGGCCTTAGGATCGGAAGGCAGGGCCGCTACCAGTAGACAACTAGTACTGTCCACATATTGTACCATCCCTTAAGCTTAGTCGGCCGTTATCTAAACCAAGTTGATTTGCTGGTCTGAGTTTTCAATAAAAAGACCCGTAGCTGAAGTATGCGTCAGCAAATAGTAACAATTTTGTTTGGTTGATAATTAGAAGGAGTGCTGACTCGTTCCGTGATTGTGGTCAAGGCCAACCAGCAAATAAAAACAGATACGAACGTTTCTATGATAAATTAATTAATAGTCCACGCCGTAAGGGCGCTTTTGGCACTAAGTGGGGTCGGCACAACATGTTCACGTCTTCCATCTTCTCCTCTCCACTCACTCCTTTCACACGCATATCCCCTTTCACATATTCTTTTCTTGGCCTTCCTCTATCAATGTATCAGTTAATCATCATCAGCCTACACAGTCCACTGCTGGACATAGGCCTCTCCCATGGCACGCCACTGAGCTCGATCTTCAGCTCTCTTCCTCCAATCCCTGCCGCTGACTTACGGATATCATCGCCCCACCTAGCTACAGGGCGCCCTACACTACGTTTGCCGACATGCGGTCTCCACTCAAGAACCAGTCTGCCCCAACGGCCATCGGTTCTGCGGCATGTGTGACCTGCCCACTGCCACTTCAGCTTGCTAATTCGTTGAGCTATGTCGGTAACCTTAGTTCTCTGACGAATAATTTCGTTCCGGATTCGATCCCTAAGAGAAACTCCGAGCATAGCTCTCTCCATAGCTCGCTGAGCGACCTTGAAGGTATCAGTCAAGGTATCAGTTAATATCATGAGTTAACCCAGACATTTCAGTAGCCAAAAATTGGAGGACCCTAATCCGACGAGCATATGAAGAATGTTATGAGAATGAATGAAGCAAAAGACATGTCAGGGTCGTAGCAAATGGAGATCTGCGATCTCTGCCTACCCCTAGGCGTGATATTATGTATGTATGTATGAATTGGAGTAAGGATAGATATAAGAAAGTAAAACGTCCGGCAGCTAGAAAGAGCAGACAACATTGTCAGTCTTGGGCCCTAGATGGGTCAGACCTTCGCAGGATCGAGGTGGACGCCAGGAACTAAAGGCTTATAATACTCAGCAGTGAGTGAGTCGGTATGATGATGACGAAGTATGTCAGTCGTCTGATGAAAGTTCTATGAAATCATAGGCGGGGTGGGGTAGGATTGTCAGGTGGGGGAGAGCATTTATTCTAAATTTAGTACCGTTCATCATCTTCATCATCAGAATTTACTTTGTTTGTGCCATCCATCACGGTTTTGTGCTAGTATCGTCGCCTCATCGCTTGCACACGTCCTGCAGTGTAGTCTGGAAGAACAATTATGTAGCTGCTGTTCAAAATTGCATTTCCAGTCCAGCTTACGAAGGTAGACTAGTTTTTTACGAATTCTCTAAAGATTCTAGTTTGACCCCTAAAAAATTCTAATATTTTTTATTGCTAAAATTTTCCATATTTTTTAGTATCTTGCCATTTGAAGCTTCAAAGTATATTATTATTTTGCGATTGATATGGCTGCGTTACTTCCTGCTGGTGAACACGTGACCAACAGAACCATCAACAAGGTGGATGACCTTGACCCGCCGCCACGGGCCTCAGTAAACCAGTCAGGACAGACCGGTCGAGTTTCCACATAATCCTACTATTATATATACGAAAGCTGAGTATACGGGGATGTTTGAGCTATCTAGAGGTAGAATCCTTCTGATCCTAAGGTTGCGGATTCAAACCCGATCGTGCACGGATTTTTCTGTTCGAAAATTTTATTTGCGCTATATCAGTACCTACCTACTCGTACTCCCAAACGATAAAGGAAACATCGTGAGAAAAACCGCGGCTTTGTTAGCTCCGCACGTATTGACCATGTCTTTATTGTGGATAAGGCCGACTAAGCTGAAATGTGCTGGGCAAGCCTACACCATCTAATTCATCCCGGGTCACTACAGCGTCCCGTTAGCGTAGGCAAAAAGTTGCCTCCTGACGCTGTATAAATAATCTAATATAGATGGCAAAGGCCTTAGTTGTGCTCAATCACAGCGTTACTCTAATCGTTTTACATGTTTGTTCGAACCAGTGTGGTGAAAATATTTAAAGTGCGCCTCAAAGGCTCCTTCGAAGACATGAGTCAAGTGCACAAAAGTCGCTTCTGAAAATCCATATTTAGCACAAATTAAATCCTCGGTAGCAAGTTCCACTAGAACATGGTCGACTAAGAAATTGAAAGTTATATGGCCTAGATTACGAACCTAAGTTGTAAACGTGCAAAACTAGTGAATGCACAGCGACTTTGAGGGGTTAGTATCATTTCGTCTAAGAAAGCAGCTGGTCTAATTAGCAAGTGGTCTAAAAAGCAGCTGGTCTAAGTACAAACTGGTCTAAAGCACAAATGGTCTGACGGCCTCGGTGGCGTGGCGGGCGATTGCTCGGCATGATTGCACGGGTTCGGTTCCCGCTGCGGAAGAAATGTTTGCATGATCTGTAAATATTTCTTCCGGGCCTGGGTGTTGTGGTACCATGGTACTCCTAATTTCTGACACAGGGAATCCTAGTGTGGGGTAAGGACTATGTATGTGACTGTTGGGTGTGTTTGGGGGGGTGGGGTTCAAAAAGCAGCTGGCCTGAAGCACAATGGGTCTAATTAGCAAGCGGTCTTCAAGTTTCTATCAAAAATTTAATTTTTGAGCTGGTAGTCTAGTGCCAAAACCCTGGCTTCTGAGTCAAAGCTCGTGTGGTTCAAATCCAGTCATGCACCAATTAATTTTTCTGTTCGAAAATTGTATGTGCGCTATACTCTCAAACATCTTGAGGAAACCGGTATGTAGAACCTAATTAGTTCTTTTGTGTCAGTTGCACGAAAGGGGCCTTTGAGGCGCACCTTAAATCCTTTCACCACTCTGATTCGAAAGAACTAGTGACACGACTAGTTAGTTCGATAATGACGCGGTACTACTATACCGCGTCATTATCCGCGTTGTGTTTTTCACACAAACTTCATCTTCCGGCTGAGTTCTTCACGAGCTGAATTTCGGGAATTCATTTCTTACTCCCGAATACTCAAACGCATCTCAAAGTTGAGCACGTCTCAAATGTCGATTTTGTTTTTTGACAGTTTTTCATAAGAAACTGTCAAAAAACAGTGAGTTGCGACGTGCTCAACTCTGAGTCGCGTTTGAGTATTCAGGGGTTAGTGCACCTTTTTAACAATCCTACCGTATTATAAACGTGTTACCACGCCCGTTTCCCTAATGGGGTGGGCAGAGCCACAAGAAAACTTGCAGCCACGTTTGATTTAGTCCCAAGATAGATATGTTGAACCATGGCGACAGGTGATCAGCCAATCGCCCATATAGGTGGTCCAACATGCTAGAGGATACTATCCCTTAGTCGACTTTTACGATAATATATATGCTTGGGTAGAAAAACAGCTGGACGCATTCTATGTTTTTTCTTTACTCCCAGTCCAGTAGGATATTGCCATATTGCATTTTTATACTGTAGTGTACCTATGTGTTATATTATGGACGTGCCTTCGACTATAATCATAAAAACCAGTAATAATTCATATATTGGTAAATTGTAAGTTTACAAGGCAATAAAATTGTTGTTTGCAATGTTTACAAATTACAATCCCTTTGTTTATAGAAACCAGATAAGTAAAAAGCACCATTGTGGCTTGATAAGTTTGAAATCAATTATGCGATTTCGCAGGTTTTTAATTCGTTTGTGTGAACGTTAATTAAAAAAGTTGGGTTATACAATTGTTTGTAGAAAGAACAGCGAAACCATACAAAATAGACTTTCTCAAAGTTGAAGCATTTCTGATTTTTTACAAAACGTTTCAAGCAACGTGACAAACTTTGTAAGATGAAAGGGGATTGATATGAACAGTTGTCCCATTTAGATTATTTATAATTTCTTGTAAAAAAGAACAGCGAAACCATACGAAAAAAACTTTGTTAAAGTTGAAGCTTTTCTGATTTTTACAAAACATTTCACGCAACGTGACAAACTTTGTAAGATGAAAGAGGGTCGATATGAACAGCGAAACCATACGAAAATAAAAATTTATTAAAGTTGAAGATTTTCTGAATTTTACAAAACGTTTTAAGCAACGTGATAAACTTTATAAGACGAAAGGGGGTCGATATGAACAGTAGCCCCATTTAGATTATTAATAGCTGTTGCCCGCGACTTCGTACGCGTTAGATTTCAAACCGAGTTTCAATTCAAACCATTCGCACCGCCCGTTAAAAAGTTCCCATACAAACTTTGACACCCCCATTACACCTCTTTTTAAGGGTTGTTTTGAAAAATCCTGAAACACGTGTCCATTTATTTTGGATATACCTAACTCGCACCTCAGTAACACCCACTCTGCAGAGTCAAACTAACTAATATCTATTCTGTGGCCGTTCGAGACATCCCGAGGTATTGCAGAGAACGCTCGAACTTATACTAATGATAACTTCTAAATTAAATGTCGGATTCGAATGAATTAAAATGAAATTTGCTTAGAAATATATAGTCCTGGCGATGAAATAATTTATTTTGATAAAGGTTCATACCATGACGCGAATGGAACCAACTTTTGTTCCTACCTGCATTGTAATTAAATTTTAGAACACAAAAGCTGTTATTGTGACTTAACTATAATAGATGGATATGTTGTCTCGCGGACTTTTTTGTAGACATTAATAAGACCTATAAACCTGTAGTAGATTATTTTGTTCTGTAATCAATAGTTTTCGCAGCGCACGCAAAAAACTATTTTGAGTTTTCTACCTTGGGTTACAATATTGCAATTTTCTTACGGATCCCTAATTTTTATGAAAATTTATTATAGCCTATACCGGGCCCTGATAGTGTAGCTTTCTATTGGTGAAAGAATTTTTTAAATCGGTCCAGTAGTTTCGGAGAGTAAAAACCAAAAAAAACTGAACTCTTTATAATATTAGTGTAGAGTAGACAAACGAAAAGGTAGATCCTTTTCGATTTAGGAGATATCGCGTGACAAATAAGAATACTGCCAAAGTGAGAACCTTCCTCTTTAAAGTCGGTTAAAAATATACATTGTACCGACGATCTGTGTTTTTGTGGAGTTCTCAAAACATCGTTTGTTACCGATTGAGTACCTAATGTCAGTTCTTGCCATTCATCTTATCCATCGAAACATCACACAGAAACAATGCATTAATTTTATTATTTCCTTCGTTAACTTCACCTTGTGCATACTTCGGAGACAGACAATTGAATAAGTACTTGTAAATGAATTTTACTTTTATTTTCATTATAACTAGACAAATAAAAGTATACAAATGATTCATCCTCTACGCAGTCGGGTTTATTGTATTTTTAAATTACAACTTACAGAAAATAATAAAACTATAACATTAAAGTACCTATAATAAATGCAAAAATCTTGCGCGATATAAATTGCTCTATCGTATGGGGTAAGCCAGAGGCAAGTCCAAGTCATGCTCTAGGAAATAACAAGCACGCACGCAAGCAAATAACATCAAAAAACATTCGCCAGCTGAAGAAATTCGCAAATGAAAGAAAAAGTTACCGTAAGCATTGTTGCGTTTGTATAATCGAGTTTCAACACGAGTTTAGTGAAACCATTTCATTCAACCGACAGAATTTGTAATGTTCACTGCCGTATAGGGGCCATGTATGCCCGGTTTCAATATTCTACTAACTGATGACGGATCGTTCATGACCATATTAACGTAATCTGTCGTGAAGTGACATAAATTTGACAGAAAAACGTTGCTCTGGTAACGTACAATCCGATGTCTCTTAGTAGGACACTGGAACAAAGCAATGTCGCCATCATTACGACCACCATACTATGGTTCCCGATTTTCAAGGCTTTTCAGTACCAGAAAAACATTTCGTTGTTTTTAATCGGCAAAAACTACGGCCATTTGCAAACAATGCTGCCCATTATAAAACTCTAGTGAGAAACTTGATTTTTAATTTACCATCCAAGAGATAACCTTATTTACGTTCGCTGTGAATACCTACGTCACAATAAAATCGCTTACAATATCAATAGACAATTGGAGAAACAATAACTTTAGTGATTCGCGTTTGCATATAATGCCTTCTTCATATATTGGCTCGTGGCTCGTTACCATAGCAAGGTTTTTTGACAGAAACTATATGGCATTTTTCGACAGAGAATGACGTTGCTTTGGTAATGAACGATCCGTTAGTTGAATACGAACCGGGCATAAAAATACATGACACGGGAAGACTCCGCTCCAAACTTTATAACCAATCGACTGAACCGGGTAGTAGAGAATAATGAAAGTTGATAGCTTTCCTTTTGTAAAAAGGTTCTTTCTCTGCTGGACTGGGAGTAAAGAAGAAACATAGAATGCGTCCAGCTGCTTCTCTCTCCGAGCATGTCGAAAAAGTCGACTAAGGAGTACCTAGTATCCTCTCCAACTTGATGGACCTATATGGGCGATGGGCTGATCACCTGTCACCGTGGTTCACCATAATATTCATCTTGGGAGTCTTGGATCAGAAGTGGATACAAGTTTTCTTATGATTACTTGTGTCTCTGCCCACCCTATTAGCCTAATAGGGTATTATCATATTATCACGCCCGTATCCCGTATCTCCGTACGCCCGTGTTGTTCAGTTGTATGGACCGCGCACAGAACCAACAAATCGGTGCTCGAAGAACTCAAGTTAGAGAAAAGGCCACGTCTGTCAACTGTGTGCCTTCGCAGGATCCTTGAGTTCTTTGGACATATAGCTCGCAAACCCGGAGACGATCTCCAAAAACTCATAGTCACGGGTAAAGTTGAGGGAAGAAGGTCAAGAGGAAGGAGCCCGATGCGTTGGTCAGACCAGATCCGCAATACCCTCGACATCAACATGTCAGAAGCAGTGCATGTCGCTGAAAGCCGGAGTAAATGGCGCAACATCGTGCGAGCAAAGCTGATTCCGTGATGGGTCACGACCCCCAGTATTGGGGAAACGACGCAAGGAGGGATTTTGTTCAGTTTTCATATTGTGCTCGACTGGTATTTGTCGGCTGCGATTAAATGTATTTTTTCTGTACTTCTAAATGGTTTTTTTTGGTGTTTCTTTATACGCTTTGCAGTTAATGACTATATTAATCGACAAATAAACATCTTTCTTGATTTTATTTAAACGTGCATTTTGTTTAGGTATAAGTAATAAGTAGTATCTTACAACTTGCAAGATGTAGGCTATTATGCCGGGAGATTATATCTGAACTACCTTGGTCGTGGTTCGTGAGTATTTTACTCAACTGTACATGAGAGCACTGGTGGTCTAGTTGGTAGTGACCCCGCCTTCCGATCCTAAGGACGTGGGTTCAACTCTAGTCGTGTACCAATGGATTTTTCTGTGCGAAAAATGTATGTGTACTATACCCGTTCTCTCAAGCGGTGAAGGAAAACAACGTGAGGGAACCCGCGGCTTAGTCAGCTCCGTACGTATTGACCATGTCTTTCCTGTGGACAAGGCCGACTAAGGTGAGAGGATGGAATAGGTGCTAGGCAAGCCTACTCCATCTTAATTTATCCCCGGCACTACAGCGTCCCGTTTGTGAAGGTAAAAGTTGCCTCCTGACGCTGTATAAATCATCTACTATAGATGGTAAAAGGCCTTAGTTTTGTACATACATAACATATATTATCACATTTGTTTTCCATAGGGGAAGGCAGAGATTGGATCTGCATTTGCTGTCTTAACATACTCTCGCTTCATTCACTCTCATCACACTAATTGAGTAAAGAAAAAACAGAAAATGCGTCCTGCTGCTTCAATGCCCGAGCATATCGTAAAAGTCGACTTAGGGCTGTTATTCTCCAATATGATGGACCATCTATATGGGTGATGGGATGATCACCTGTTACCATGGTTCACCATATCCATCTTCAGAATTTGTACCAAGAGTGGCTGCCAGTTTTCTTACATTTACTTTATTATTTTATCCAGTATATGGATGCAGACTCTATTAGGCTTCTCGTAAAATTGAAGACCTAACCTAATACCGTTATGTTTATTTTGTTTATTGAATTTTATTTTTATTGTGACATTGTAATGTGATTAATTTATTAGTTTGTTATTTGTAATGTGTGAATATTTGTGTTATTTTTAATGTTTTGATTGTATGACACATGGATTGTAATCTGAAATAAAGAAGTTAATAATTCATGGCTCTGCCCACCCCGTTAAGGATACGGGTGTGATATACTTGTATGTATGTAAATAAATGTTTTTTATCGACCGGTTACAAAGTTTGGAGTAGAAGCCAATACTTTACTTTACTGACCGCTCCAGGGATGCCGGCGGAGATGAAGAGCGCCAGCGTGTCGGGCCACGGCAGCAGCTTGTACTGCTCCCACCAGCGCTTCACCACCAGGCTCACATAGAACCCGAGCACGAAGGACATCGGGATCGACTCGCTCTGCGCACCGAAGTACTGACGCACTTTTTCGAATACCCTGGAACAATAGCAACAGTGTTCTTCAATTGTTTCCACACATCCAAAACGTAAAGCCTAGAACAGTATCAAATAAAACCGGTCAAGGGCGAGTCGAATTCACACACGAAGGATTCCGTACCATCGTACATGTACCTACATAAATATTTCTTGTAGATGGTAAAAGGCCTTAGTAGTTAAGTTAGTAGCCCTTGACCGCGCATGGTTTGACTCGCTGTCCAGAGAGATATATCAACAGGCTGCTCTCCCTAGTCCATGAAAGGGGGTGACACAATTTTCGTGTCCCAAATGCGGTGGTAGCTGTCGCTCCAGTATAGGTCTTACAATTCACAAACGTAAGTGCATGACCTCGGACGCTGTTTAAATCATCTTTTGTAGATAATTCAGGCACTGACAGACTGATATAGTTACATACATAGATTTAGATAAGTCGAAGAGGGTAGTTCCCATTTTTTCTATGGAACATGACGTCACCTATAAAAATGATACATTTTCTTCCCTATTTTTTCCATAGAACTACATGTTAGCTTTTCACCCGAGTTTCATGCCATGGAACAAAATAGTAATCAGATTTTCCCAAAATCTTCCATGAGAAGCTAAATGGCACTGATAATGACAATTAATCTGTCATACCATTGATCAAACATCTGCATAGGTAAAATAATCCTACAAAAGAATCCTAAGAATCGAAAAAATGGATATTCGTAGCAAGAATGATAAGATAATTGTAAAGAGGTATTATTTACATTGTCCTATAGAACAATTTGAGAAATGAATGTATTACAATGTTGCATAGTACAAAATAAGATAAAAATATATTATTCTTTCCAATGACGTGATGTTCCATAGAACATATGGGAACTACCCGGCGAAGAGAACAGAGTTACACTATTTAGAGTCTACAGCCCATTTATCGTTTTCAGACTCAATTCAAGGAACCAAGTATTATTTAAACTGTGCCAAAAGCACTGTCAATAATAGACTCACCCACGCCCAATGTCATCGCCTCATAAAGGCATGGCACAGTGTAGCGGTTAGCTGCTAGCTGTTAGTAGGTTAACAAGTTTACCGACGCGACAATCACACAGAAAAACTATCAGCTATTGGTTGTGACACGTGGCCGTAGGTACCTACCTACGTATCGTGGATGTTTAACGAGCACGTTCGGCGTTACTGTGATGGATAGGCAACTGATTGCACAGCTTGAAACAATACATTATAATAAATAAATATTTGTGGACATTTTCACACAGCGTCATCTAGCCCCAAACTAAGCAAAGCTTGTACTATGGGAACCAGATGGCTAATAGAACACATACATATATTTGTAAATACATACTTACAATACATAATACTACAACACCCAGACCCGGAAGGAATATTTGCAGAACAAACAAACATTTCTCCCGAAGCGGGAATCGAACCGGCGCCTCTTGCGTCTCAGCAGAGCACTCGCCAGCCACGCCACCGAGTTCGTCAAATAGGGTGTCTATTTTACACAACGCGAGCGAACTTAACACTTTCCCTATCCCCTTTATCAACTTGCCCCTTTTGTTCCGTCGGTTGACACGGCTTTTGTACAAAATACAACTGCTACTCAACTAAACAGTTTAGTCTGGTGTGACGTCACGCAGACTTTAAATACCTATCTACACTGAGTAGCTGAACTTGTTTGTTTAAGTCCATGCGCACTCTTCACATAGACCTGCGGGGCAATTGCGCTATATTAAACGTAATTACCGATTAGCTTGTAGCGTTCCATTTATGAATTGCGTATCGCACTATTTATTAAAATTGTATTGATACGCATGACGCGTATTAACGCTGTCTCGTTTTTAAAATCTGCCAAAAAGAAAACAGAAGAACGCAACGTTGCATTGGACGTAACGTGCCCTCTGAAGCATACAGTACAGTACATTCGGTCCCGGCTTTTAAGTCGTTAAGCCATGACGGAGGCCTTTAGGCGGCCTAAAAACTCCGTCACTAGAGTTGGCCACTAGCTCATACGATAATACATTGGACGTAAGAGCTATGATCTATGCTCTATGCGATAATGCTTTCACTGTTCAAAAGTTATGAGATCTCTACTAGTAGAGCCAAGCCCTTAGAAATAACTCTACCTGCAAGACCTTACTTACCAACTATAACATCTTGATAAAAAAGTATGGCTTTTCATCATCATCAATGAAGTTTGTGGATTATGAACAACATTCGCACATATTTCTTTATAACAGACTAGCAGCCCACCCCTGAAAATTAGGATTTTTAAGATCTTTTTTTTACACCTCGGGTTACATTATTGGAGTTTTAGTAAGGATCCCTAATTTTTTTTGTAAATTATAGCCTATGTTATTCCGTAATAATGTAGCTATCTATTGGCGAAAGAACTTTTTAAATTGGTTCACTAGTTTCGGATCCTATTCGTTACAAACAAAAAGCCTTTCCTCTTTATAATATTACTAGCTGCCGCCCACGGCTTCGCTCACTTGGTACCCAGATAAAAAATAGCCTATATGTTAATCCAGCACATGTACTATGTATATTCCAAGTTTCATCCAAATCCGTTCAGTCGTTTAGGCGTGATTGAGGCACAAACATCCAAACATCCAAACTCACAAACTTTCGCATTTATAATATAAGTAAGATTGTAGATATGCACCCCCTATAAAAAGGTTTGGAGAGGGAAAGCTTCTGATGTCTTAATTTTTTCGTTGTTTATGTACAACACTTAGCATACATATCAAATTTCAGCCTTCTAGGGCTTCAGGAAATACCCTAGCTAGAGGTTTTGACAATCATCAGTGAGTCAGTGAGTTAGTCACGAAACCGACGTATTTCAGATGTCAATAAATCTGAAACCAGGTAAGTTATATGATTAATACTTAGTGTGTTTGATAAGTCTACCGAGAACATCTTATTCTGAAAATTTCAGCTTTCTAGTATCATCCGGACCGAAGTTATAACGGTTCGAAAATACATTCGGGGCATTACCGTGTCCCATGTTAAATAATGCGATTGGGGTACTGTTTTGTCGCTGTGAGACGGGTAACAAAAATTGCACGATACCACCATGATATGAAATGTGCATTAGACGAAATAATAACAAATACCTCCTTTGGTAATGGCTTGGTCCCACAGTTGCACGACTGAAAAGTGATACGTCATCAAAATCAACTTTAAAACAGCAATAACACATTACACAAGTGCAAATTACCATACCGCTTTAAAACCGGTTTCACAGTTCGGTGTATTTTTATGTTTTGCTGGTATCATTCCTTGGTGTTTGTAATTAAACCATTATAATGTATTTTAAAATCGTTATTCATTTATTTCAAACTTGTAATGATGGCTTGTTTTGTGTTAATGCTTGAATAGTATGTGGCTAGGTAAAGACGCCAAGTTTGTCATCATTTAACTAGGAAAACTGAGGTGGACCACGGAGAATAAAAGTGTTCATGGCCCACCCAGAAAAAAGTAGGCAATGCCCGTAAGGTTTGAATACCTATGACTACATGTATTCTACCATGTCTGCATATTGCGGTGATTGAAAAAATGCATTCTATTCTATTAAAATGTCTTTATGTATTGAATAAGCTGAGAGGATGGAATAGGTGCTGAGCAAGTTTACTATATCTTAATTCGTCCCGGGCACTACAGCGTCCCGTTAGTGAAGGTAAAAGTTGCCTCCTGACGCTGTATCAAATCATCTATCATAGATGGTAAAAGGCCTTTAAAAATGTATTGATAAAGATACAACCTAATTGAGAAACTACTCCATTTTTAAAGTCGGTAAAAAAGGTTCATACTGAATATTCATACACGGACAGAGGAAGGCCTAAGAAAAGATGGATGGATTGTGTGAGAGGACATGCGTGTGAAAGGAGTGAGATGACGAGTGATAGGAGAAGATGGAAGAGGAAAACATGTTGTGCCGACCCCACCTAGTCAAAGTCAAAGTCAAAGTCAAAAGTCAAAAATTTTTATTCCATAAAATCACTGGGATCACTTGGACACGTCTTAAATCTACGTTGCATTTACACCTGTTCGTAACGCGACCAGGCGTGGAAGATACAGGCAAGAAACCTGCTACTAAACTAGTGGGATAAGGGCAGGAAAATGATGATGATGATGATGATGACTGAAGTGGCAGAGTTTCTATAACAGTACAGTAATCTCTGAATGGTGCTGCGTCAGCTGTGTACAATTTACATCAAGTGACATTTCGGCCGAATCGGACGAAAATTTTTCGGTCGAAATGTCACTTTGCCACATAGTCTACGGAGAAGACACACGTCTGAGCCTCTCCTAAATATAACACATCTTTCGGGGAACCTGATACAAAAAATAACTTGTCGACACTGGAAAGGAAAAACATTAAACGGTATTTTTGAAAAAGCGAGTTTAACAGATGTTATGACAAAATAAAAATTTAACAAATCCGTATGTATATTTTAGATATTATTTTCTTTTCTTTTCAAGGAGATATCCAAGAAGCTAATAGATGTGACCAATGACCAAAGGGCTGGCGCTTACCTCGGACAAAGGATAAGTATAGCTATCCAACGAGGTAACGTCGCCAGCCTTTTGGGGGCTCTGTTTTCTACCTGTAGGCGAACTTAGATAGAAAACTGAGCTCATTTTTATTTCTTATTATTATACCGATTACCTTAAAGTTTTTAATGTTATTGTAGTTTGTCTTTGTAACTGTGAGTACTTAAATAAATTGATTTATATTTTAGACAATATTTTTAAATGAAAAGGATTTAATGGCTGGCAATAACAACGTCCGTAGGTATTGTAGCTACGTAGCGTAGGCGAGAAATCGATTAAGAATACATACACGTTTTTACCGTGAAATTGTATAGCAGATAATTAATATCGGCAACCCCCGTGACGATGGTGTAGCGGCGATGTGGTAGGTGCGGACTCGATTCTCGCTGAGAAAAGTGTGTTCGGCAAATGTCTGGGTGTTGTGGTCCCATGGTACTCGTAGTTTCTGATACTCATGACACAGGGATTCCTCATGTGCGGTCAGAACTACGCATGTGACTGTTAGCTGTTATTTATTTCTGATTTATTTGGAATGTAGAGGAGACCCTCGAGGGGTTGATATTAAATAAATATGAACCAACAATACCTATACTATACTATATTATACCTATATATTCTCTCCCCGAGCAAGTCGTAAAAGTCGACTATGGAATAGTATCCTCTAACATGATGAGATACAATAAGCAAGTATTCCCAAGGAGGGTGGACGTCAGGCAGGCGGCCGGTCATAAAACACCTTAGCCAAAACTTTTACACCGTGATCCAAGGGTCATGCAGTGCCGACCCCACATAGAGTGGGATAAGGACAGGAAGATGATGATGATGAATACCTATACTTCGGGTAAATAACATTCTTCTATAACGTTAAACTGTCGGTCCCGGCTTTTAAGTCGTTAAGCCATGACGGAGGCCTTTGGGCGGCCTAAAAACACCGTCACAAGTGCTGGCCACTAGCTCATACGAACTTACTTACTTACCTATACTTCAACCAAACTGGAGATACAATCTATGTAAACAAATCGCCGCGTTTCAATGAAATCACTTTAGGTAAATAAACCTCGCAACAGGATAATTTTCCAATCTAAATATATGACTGACATAAATGTATGCAACATTATCTGCAAATATTTATATTATGCAACTACTTTCGGCAAAAGTGGGGCTGGACAGACTCAGCGCTCTGCGAATGCGGTGAAGAGGACCAGACCATGGAGCACATCATCTCACGCTGCCCTATCCACTCGTACCCAGGACCCGGGATCGATTTAGTTAATCTTCCTCCTGAAGCAGTATCCTGGCTTGGGAATTAGTGTATTGTCTTATAAATTATATTAGTGTAGTTATTATTATTAGGCTTTAAGTTTATAATTTTACATTATTTTGTTACGCCTACTTTAATAATTATACGATTATATAAATAATGCAACATTTCGTCCGCAACCGAACCCGCACCTCACGCGTCTCAGTCGAGCACTCGTCCACCACGCCGAAGTCGTCGAAAGATTGAGATAGAGGAAGAAATTTGAGCTTTTTAGGGAGCTACATCATGAGACTTTTACACCCCTCAAGTAGGAAAAGGTTTAAAAACGCTTTCTACGTTTTCATTAAAAACAAAGCTTTGGTACCCATTTATGTACCCCACAAAATATCTCCAAGGGATAATTAATTACTCTTGAGACCCGCAGACTCTGTGATCAACTAATGTGTGTATCCCCCCAATACTCAAACAAATCCCAGAGTTGAGCACGTCTCAAGTGACAAGTTTTTGACAGATTTTCATCAAAAATTGCTTCGTGCTCAACTCTGAGATGCGTTTGAGTATTCGTGGGCGTGAGACTGTTATTTTTGAAGATCACATCAATAAATAAATAAATAACACCCAACAGTCACATACATAGTCCTGACCCCACACTAAGATTCCCTGTGTCGTGGGTATCAGAAACTACGAGTACCATGGTACCACAACACCCAGACCCGGAAGAAATATTTGCAGAACATACAAACATTTCTTCCGTAGCGAGAATCGAACACGCGCCTCTTGCGTCTCTGCCAAGCAATCGCCCGCCACGCCACCAAGGCCGTCTATAAAACGCAAATCGTCAATAAAATGTGACGAGTATTAATGATGTATTGCGAAGGTGAAATCCTCTATTTCACCTTCGCAATACATCATTAATACATTTATATTGACGACCTCGATGGCGTGGCGGGCGAATGCTCGGTTGAGACGCAAGAGGCGCGGGTTGGATCCCCGCTACGGGAGAAATGTGTGTTGTTGAAAATGTTGTATGTTCTGCAAATATTTTTTCCAGGGTGTTGTAGTATTATGTATTTTAAGTATGTATTTACAAAAAAAAGTATAAAAGTATTCTATCAGCCATCTGCTGATAATATACGATGGAAACAAAATACTATTTATAAAATAAAATAATTTAATAATAAGTATGTTTATGAAATTATTTTATTGTAGTTTGTCTTTGTAACTGTGTTCTAAATAAATATATAATTCCTTAAATAAAGGTGATACTTTTGTATATATATCGTATATTATCACGCCCATAGCCCTAATGGTGTGGGCAGAGCCACAATTTTGTGTAGAAATTGTAGATATAAATTAGTTAAAACTCTAGTGATAACGTGCAAATAAGTAATAGATCTAACGCTTCGGTTTTAAAACTGTCATGGTAGAAATAGTTAATAACAAAGAGTTTGAATTTAAAATTGTAAGAACGCTGAATCAGTCGACAACCAACTAATTTTATGCACAATAACTTGAAGAAACATAACGACTTCCTTATACAGTTACGACATATTCCGAGCAGTAAAACCGAATGACTAACAAAGGTGCTTGTTTGCAGAGACATTTGCAAGTTGCTAATCCATAGGATACATAGGAGTTAAATAAAAGGGTAAAAGAGTTCTCATGGCTTCCATAAACTGGCAATCTTCGACGTAGAGCAGCATGACTGCTAGACCACCAATTCGTTCTCACATACATACTTAATTATCACGCCCATATCCCTAATGGGGTGGGCAAAGCGACAAGTAAACATAAGAAAACTTGCAGCCACTTCTGATTAAAAATCCTAAGATGGATTATGGTGAACCATGGTGACAGGTGATCAGCCCATCGCCCAAATAGTCCATCATGTTGGAGAGGATTCGTATCCTCTCCAACATGTAATGAGCCTTAATTCGTCCCGGGCACTACAGCGTCCCGTTAGTGAAGGTAAAAGTTGCCTTCTGACACTGTATAAATCATCTACTATAGATGTAGTAGTTAAAGCCTATGACACTCTCGTCGTCCAGACGAATCCAACGAATCCCTTTAGCTGTTTGGACTACAGCTTCAGCCAAAAGAATTCACATACATACATAACACCTCAAACACATTACCTTCTTCGTAGTCTGGTAAAAAGATTTTATGCTTCATATATTTTTCTTATTGATAAGTTTAGGAAATCTTAAACGAGTTCGCTTTAAATACTACCACACTATTTTAATCATCAATAACCGCTGTGGCACTGTTTATACTCAGTTGGAACTAGAGGAAGTGGAAGCGGTTCAGAAGTTTTCTAAACGAGCAGGTAATTTGTGTAATTTCCTTTCAAAAGTGGACTATGTATATCATACTCCATATATACGCGACAGGAGGAGACATTTGTCTGTTATGCCTTCACCACCGCTAAGCCACTCATCACATCTGTATAAACCGCACATAAGCAAAGTAGGAAGACAGATAAATTTAATTTAGCATTTATTATAAAAAGAGAACAACTTTAAAAGAAAATAAATAAAATAAATATTTGCGAACATTTCACACAACACCATCTAGCCCCAAACTAAGCAAAGCTTGTACTATGGGAACCAGATGGCTGATAGAATACTTATATACTTTTTTTTTGTAAATACATACTTATAATTACATAATACAACACCCAGACCCGGAGAACATACATACATTTCTCCCGTAGCGGGAATCGAACCCGCGCTTCTTGCGTCTCAGCCGAGCACTCGCCCGCCTCGCCACCAAGGCCGTCATGTAAAAAAAAAATATTATTGTCAAATGTATTATTGCCTCAGATAAAGAAACAAAACCAAAATGTTGCTCATAATGGAGCAACATAAATCGCTCGTATACGCAGCATCCTTGGCTAAGTATAGTTCATATACTCCATTCATGATTCAAACTGGTAAACATTGTCTGAATAAATACAAAAGTAAATAACAAACTTGCATGTATGGACATACCGCTAGTAAATAGTTACGTCATGCATTGATAAATACAATATTACATATATACATTTTATGACGCCCGTGTCCCTAACGGTGTGGGCAGAGCCACAAGTAATCATAAGAAAACTTGCAGCCACTCCTGATTCAAAATCCCAAGATTGATAGAACCATGGTGACAGGTGATCAGCCCATCCATCGCCCATATAGATGGTCCAAAATACAATATTAGTTAGCTTATAGTCAGTCACATAAGAAGGTATAATAAAACCGGTCAAGTGAGAGTCGAATTCGCACAGGAAGGGTTCTGTACCATCGTACATGTACATGAATGGTTCTTGTATGTCACCTATTATAGGTGGCAGCACGTTCCCTATTAAAATCAAGCAAAAAATGCGAAATCAAACACATCTCTTCTATCAGGATACCTTAATTTTTAATTTTATTATTATTTTTGTACAAATCAGTTAGATCGTTTGTGAAAGATATACTTAAAAATTCAAAAAAAAATGTGTAAAAAGTCACTCGACCCATCCAATTACTGACCGCGCTTAGTGCTGCTTAACTTCAATGATCGATTACGAACGTAAATTATTTTTTCTTGTTTGGGGTCCCCATTTTTTATTTTATCTTTATTTTATTATTTGTTGTTAGAGCGGCCATAGAATTACATACTCTGTGAAAATTTCATCTCTCTACATAGGCAGAGTGCGGTTCATGAGATACAGCCCGCTGACAGACAAACTGACGGACGGACGGACAGCGGAAGCTTATTAATAGTGTCCTACGGGTACGGAACCCTGCGTACCCGGTGGCCATGCGTACGAGACTAAGCCTGGAAGATATATTCATCGTCTTCAACCTACGTTTATGTAGTAGGTATACACCAGGATGATTTTTTTGTGGAATAAGAATAATACGGTGAGCTAATTCGACTCTCATTTCACCGGTACCATAAAAAAATGTTAATGTACACGTTTCTTGTGTAGGATCCTATTTTATACACAGCCGCCTCCAAGGAGCTAATTAGCCAGGGTATAATAGGATATAAGCCGGATAACCTGAGTTCTCTCAAGAGCCCTGTAAAGCTATCATAGCTTTCAAAGCTATTATGAAAATGTGAACGATATGATACGGGTGGTATGAAAATAATATTCTAGGGTCAAGTCCAGCCGACTTTGATGAGAGTTTTTTTTTTCTAGCATTTATTAAACTTCCGCGAACTGTTAACATATTTAAAGTTTATAAAACGAGACTTACCTCCGAATACTCAAACGCATCTCAGAGTTGAGCACGTCTCAAGTGACGAGGTTTTGACAGATTTTCATCAAAAACTGTCAAAAAACCGTGATTTGAGGCCTGCTCAACTCTTGAGTCGCGTTTGAGTATTCGGGGGTTAATCGCGTTTTTTTATATTTTCCCGATGTTTCGTTATCGTCGAATTCCTTTCTTAGTGCACCTACATCAAGAGATGCCCTTCGTTTCATTCTTCTAGAACTTAAGCTCTATAGCTTAAGATGTGAGTTGATTGTCTGTCAGTCATTATCTAGATGAGTCGGTAAGTCAGCCGCATCGTACGGGCGTGATCAGAGTTTTGACCTTGCCGATAACTACTGAACATACGAAGCAGCCTTGATCACAAAAACGTATGAATGCATTATAGATGCAGGTTTATAGACAGAGAGCCAACAACGCAAGAAACACATCCTACAAGCATTACTATCGCAGCTAGTCGTGTCACTAGATCTTTCGAATTGGTGTGGTGATAGGACTTAAAGTGCGCCTCAAAGGTTTTCTTGTTTCCTCACGATGTTTTCCTTCGCCGTCTGAGAGTACCTACTGGTATAGTGCAATTTTTCGCACAAAAAAATCCATTGGGACACGACTGAATTTGAACCCACGTCCTTAGGATCGGAAGGCGGGGTCACTACCAACTAGACCACCAGTGTTCTGAACTATATGTATACATTTCTTCAACTTATATATTCAAATCATTGATATTAATATTCATAAATATTAATATTGATATTAATATTTATCAAATATTGATCAGATGAGCTGTCTATAGACCGTTTGCATCGGCCTTTAGATAGCCCGACTGTTTCTTTTATATGGTGTAAATTATATTTGTATTAGTTGTAAGTTTCTTTCTGTTGATAAAGTTTTTAGACTTATATATTTCAGACTTCTAGCTCCTGATTACATAAACTCTATTATTCTCGTGCATGGTGGTTGGAGGCCAATTATACAAGTACTAGCTGCCACCCGCGGCTTCGCTCGCGTGGTATCAGCTAAATCAGCCCAGCCGTTCTCGAGTTTTAGCGAGACAAACGAACAGCAATTGATTTTTATACATATAGATGTGAAAGTTTGTGAGGATGTTTGTATGTTTGTGCCTCAAAACAGCTGAACTGATTTGAATGAAACTTCGAATAAACATATTACATGCGCTGGATTAACATATAGGCTCCTTATTATCCGGGTACCACGCGAGCGAAGCCGTGGACAGCAGCTAGTTTATAATATAGTAGGATGACAACACATCATCATCAACAGTTTGAAGAAGGTCGTAACGCACAGGCAATTATATAGTTTCAGAACAAACTACCTTGAGCCTTATCATTCTTGATATGTAGAGGAGAGGGCAGGGGAGAGAGATTATAACATCATTTAATCTCTCCTCATCCGTTTCGCCTGAGTTAAGTGGTTTGTACACAGAGACCAATCTGTGCTCGTGGAATGTATTTTCCATACTTTACTCAACTTACTTCTTCGCTGGACTGGGAGTAACGAAACAACATAGAATGCATCCAGCTGCTTCTCTCCCCGAGCATGTCGTAAAAGTCGACTAAGGGATAGTATCCTCCAACATGATGAGATACAGTAAGCAAGTATTCCCAAGGAGGGTTGACGGCAGGCGGCCGGTCATAAAACACCTTAGCCAGAACTCTTACAGCATGATACAAAGATCGTACTGTGCCGACCCCACAAATCACAGTCTTCCAAACAAAATGATACATAATTTATAAACCAGTAATTTTGTTATTCGTTAATATCCGATTATTTTAAGTGAGTATTGTCCTTGCACCGATCTTTATCTGTTGATGAGAACTAATTCTTTGCATTGTTACCGCTTGCTTCCGTGATGCATTATATGAAGTGATGTATTGAAGGCTTCCCATACTAACTAACACATCAACTGTGAGGTAGAGAATCTGTGGTAGAAATTTATCTGAACTAGCTGCCGCCCGCGGCTTCGCTCGCGTGGTACTCGGATAAAAAATAGCCTATATGTTAATCCAGCACGGTGTACTATGTGAATTCCAAGTTTCATTCAAATACGTTCAGCCGTTTAGGCGTGAAAGAGTAACAAACATCCATATATCAATACTTACAAATTTTCGAGTTTATATTATTAAGTAGGATACTTTTACTACGAACTAGCAAATATAATCAAGGAATACTTATGATAGACCCACTGCAGACTGCAATAACATGACGAAACTGTTAATTTGACGATGTTGCAGTAACCTCAGTCTGCATCGTAGTACAGTCAGATACAGAACCTGCTCATAAACATTTAAGACGAAAATGTTCGTGGTGATTAAACCATAGAGCAAGAAAGAAAGAGAACTTCGACTTTGCCCATTACTTTTTGCAAACCAGCTGAGAAAGAGATTTGCAAAATCTTACTTCTTACTTATATTATAAATGCGAAAGTTTGTGAGTTTGGATGTTTGTGCCTCAGTCACGCTTAAACGGCTGAACGGATTTGAATGAAACTTGGAATATCCATAGTACATGTACTGGATTAACATATAGGCTATTTTTTATCCGGATACCACGCGAGCGAAGCCGCGGACGGCAGCTAGTATATATATATATTCATGAACTCATGTTGTTACCTGTACCTTAGTAAGACGTTGTAGTTAAGATTCCATCTGCGAGAATCGAGAATACGGTTGTCTCGGGAAGGTTTTGTAACCTCAGCTTAGGGTCTAAACAATAAATCTATCAAACAATTCTTCCTCAGATTTTATAACACACTAGCTTAGCGCAGCTTCGCTCCCGTGTTGTAAATATTAACACCCAATACTACCCCTTGTTGAGGGTAATTTCAAAAATCCATAAACACGTGTTTATTTATGTTTTATTAAGGTAACGTATCCAAACCGAGTTTGAAGCGAATCGCACTGCCCCTTCAAAAGTCCCCATAAAAACTTTGACACCCCGTTTTACCCTTTTTGAAGGGTTATTTTGAAACAGCCTTAAACATTCTTTTTTATACAAAATGGGCTCTCTCTTGACGTCAATCTGAGCCGAGTGAGCTCAACGAGGTCTACGATGTAACAAGATCGCCCAGAAGCAACCTATTCACTAGATATTTGAAAAGTTTCGGGTTATATTGCTTTGGGAACACAGACGCAGGCAGCGAACTTGTTCGTTTACTAACCCCCGAATACTCAAACGCATCTCAAAGTTGAGAACGTCTCAAATGACGATTTTTTTGAAAGATTTTCATCAGAAACTGTCAAAAAAACCGTGAGTTGAGACGTGCTCAACTCCGAGTCGCGTTTGAGTATTCGGGGGTTAGTCTTTATTATGTAGTACTTCATCACTAGTACATCATCCGCGACCCGACTTCACCCACTGCAAGCCCGTTGCAAGTCTCATCCAGGTCCGGCAGCGATGGGTGCTATATCCTCAGCCCATCTTGCTGCCGGACGATCGACGTAGTACTTATGCAGATCGTAATTATAGCAAACCGCACTACGGGTTAAAAAGTTCTATACAAATGTTATCACACTTTTCACCTCTTAAGGAGTTGATTAGCCTATGCTGATATTCCAGAACCTAAACTATCAACATACTAAATTTCATCAAGATCGGTTGAGTAGTTACGGAGATAAGCGGTAACAAACATTCTTCCGTGTCTGGGTGTTATAGTATAATGTATAAGTATTTATTTACAAAAACAAAGTAATAAGTATTCTATCAGCCATCTGGTTCCCATAGTACAAGCTTTGCTTAGTTTGGGGCTAGATGGCGCTGTGTGAAATATCCACAAATATTTATTTATTTATTACTAGCAGCCGCCCGCGGCTTCGCTCACGCGGTACCCAGATAAAAAGTACCCTATGTCCCATTCCAGCACACGTAGGTACCTACTAAGCACAAAAAAGTCGAGCAGTTCAACTACTGCCCTGCTCTAAGACCACATAGTAACCCACCTGCAGTGTTAACAGTCCAAAATATTATCGCAACATTTTTTTTTAGACGCTAATGAATATAGTGTAATTTGACATTGACAGTTCCTTTTCCATATGTTTTGTATCATCTATTACTAATCTTTGGTATCATCGCTATCATATGTCAAAATAAAAGTATTCTATTTTTCATGAAAAACATGCCAAAAATAAAGAATTTACAGGTAATTATGACATTAACTAAATGAGAAAAATCGGCTCTTTAATGTGATATAGGTTATGTGCAGTTTTAGACCAAAAATTGATTCCAGGTTTTGATCCCTTTTCACCCCTTTAGAGGTTGAATTTTGAAAAATCCCTTCTTAGTACACCCCTACGTACCAAGGTTTACCTACACTGAAAATTTCAAGTATCTACGTCCAGCAGTTTAGGCTGAGCGTTGTCTGTCAGTCAGTCAGTCATTCAGGGCAAGGATTCTTATAATATAAGATTATACCTCAATACAGTATTATTAAAACGTGAGAAAAGAGCTGAGACTACTCGCTTGCGTAATCAAAAATCTAGTTTAAACTCTTTGGACTTTCCCGTCTTTGCTGACATTAAAACATTAATAAAATATCTGTGTCGAGAAGCAGATTTTGCGCGATTGCAAAATTTTAATCGACTTTCATTAAGATTTCTTCCTGTGCCTCAATCGCGCTACTGATTGGATGTTACGTTCGACGGACTGCACGTTATGCCAAAAATTGTACAGACCTGTAAAAATCAACATCAAACTTCGCCAACGCGCATGTATTTACGATTTTTTTATGTTGTTAGGTCCCTACAGAGTAGGTTATACCCAAATTTGCAACCCTAAAAGCCGTAAAGGTATATTTGTTCTATACTTTGTAAAGCTAACTAAATTTGCTACTATTTAAGCCTAACCCGAGTATTCTAGGTCTATTGGTTGCGGAGATACAGCTAGAAAAAAATGGACAACTTTTTTCAAAAATGAACATTTATCGGCAGGGTCATTTTCCAAGACACGTACTGAACTAATGCTCCTAGAGAAAAGTCATGAAAAGGAATCGTAGTGCGCTGTTTGCTTTTCTTGTGTCGATATTAACTGCACTAGTACGGAATTATAAACTTATAAATGTGTATAAACGAAACAAACGTTATTTCCTTCGGAAACATCGTTCAGAAAATGCCATTACACCACAGGCTACACTTGGCTTCAAGTTTCATTAGGATAGGGGGTATATTAATATTTGTAACTGGCGTATGGCGGAGGGCCCGACTAGTACCCTGTCTCCCCGAACCAGGGGATAAGCGTGACGAATTTTCCCACCCGAAGCCAATTTCAAGAGTAGATAAACGATAGATGAAATTTATTTGCAAGAACACGTAATAAAATAATAATAGTCTTAAAAAATACATCAGTCCAATATATCTCCTACCAAAATCTTTGGCATGCAAATATGTTAATTGTAAAATGTTAATAAACTGTTATTCTATATGTTAAGTCCTAATTAAAAGTAATGTTAAAATTATTTTTAGATAGAGTTAATAGACATTTTCGGGGTAAGCTCGCTACATCGTATATCTCATCCTTGCCAAAACAAGCTTTGAGGCCAAGAGCTTACTCAAATAAAAAAAGGGTGAGGAGGGGTGAACTGACCTCTGCTGCTGCTCTGAGAGCGCGAACCGATATATTAAATTGATGGTGTAATACAACGTGAGGTACGCCAGTAGCTCCCGCCAAACCAACTTGTACACACTGCCTCTCCATCTGCAAACAAAAAAAAGAACAACTATAGAACTGAGAAAAGGCAAATACTTTTTGTTTCTTTATTGTTGATATGTTAATATTATCTTGCTCTGCAAAGCCATCAACCAAATTGAGCACTTGTAGGTTTATGTAGTTACTTTTTTGTATGTATGTGTAATATTTTATTACTCTATTTTAGTCTCCTATACCTCGGTTTGTTCTCCAAATTTCACAAAAGTTAGCTGGAAGAAATTGCTAATTAGCATTAAGTTCGCCTATGTGTTGCACATGTTATTTTCTTGTGCAATAAAGAATTTTATTTATTTATTTATTTATTAGGCAACGCCAACAGAACACATAATAAAAACTGTTATGAATGTTTACAATAAAAAAAATAGTACTATAGAATTTGCTCCAATTATAGGCTTGCACAGCATTGGCAGACAACAATTTTTTATCTATCTATCTAGCTACTATGCATAGAAGAGGTCGGAAACCAAATAAATCTCGCTAACACTAGTTAAAAATGAACTAGGTAGTAGTTCGCACCGAACTGAGATATAAGTAATAGTTGATTATAATGTCTTGATTACAGTACAAAATCAAGACATTAGGTCGACTCTAACTAGAAGACGTAGCAAATATAACTACCTACTGCAAAACCGCATAAATCACAACGATATCGCTAAAAGTGAGTAAGTTCGTATGATCCAGTGATCAGCTCTAGTGACGAAATTTTTAGGCTCCGTCATGGCTTAACTACTTAAAAGCCGGATAGCGCTAATGTCCAATCTAACCTGAACTACGAAGACATGGAAACTCTAACAAAAGGGAGCTCAGGTTACAATGGTTTTATATTTGTACAACCCCTTCACCAATTTAGCTCACATGCTTCCCAGCAAATTTTCATAGCACAATCTATTGACCTACCAAGTTTTATACAGAACTAGCGACCCGCCCCGGCTTCGCACGGGTGCAATACTGATACTAAATATACTACAGAATATCTTTATAATACAACGTTCTCAGCTTTTTTGTCATTACACAATACAAACATGTTCCTCGGCCGGTACCGCCGCAACCGCTATGTCCCTGCATTTTAAATCTGTAATATCTTCGAAAATATTCATTTAAATTATATGCTGTAACAGGCCATATTGATCTATATTAAATACATAATGTATTTAAGGTACTTAATTGGGTAATGATTCATGCTGTATTGCTTAAAATCGCTTCGTAAATAAGCCATTATTTCTCGTAAAAAGTAAAGGATAAAAAATGGTTATTGTGAGTTATCCCTAAGAGAGAGACATACCACTGCAGACTTTTTTGTAGAACTTTTTAAGATGTACAATACTGTAGTACATTATTTTGATCTATCTCGTAGGGTTCAGCCAGCGTTTGCAATATAAGAGCAAAAAATGTGTTTATTTACGACATTACATTAGAAACCTCTAAAATTATCAGTGTTTCTCTACTAATGCATGTATTATACATGTAAACCTTCCTCTTGAATCACTCTATCTATTAAAAAAACCCGCATCAAAATCCGTTGCGTAGTTTTAAAGATCTAAGCATACATAGTGACAGACAGACAACGGGAAGCGTCTTTGTTTTATACTATGTAGTGATGGATCAACGGTTCGAAAGTTATGCTCCAACAAACATATCCATCCATAAATTATACAACGCCAAATCGCCCAAGTTGCCACCGTGATCTTCGCTTGCTTTATTGATTTATGTATATTCCAAGTTTCATTCAAATCTGTTCAGCCGTTTAGGCGTGATTGAGGCACAAACATCCAAACATCCAAACTCACAAACTTTCGCATTTATAATATAAGTAAGATAAATAAGTTTATCTCGTTTTCATAAATAGTTTGATAATGTCCTTAAATTGTTTTTCATTATGAGCGTAGCTCTCAGTGTCAACTTGGCTGATTTGGCGTTCTATGTTTGTAGATATGTGTGTTAGAGCATAACTTCGAACCGTTAATCCAATCTGTATGAAACTTGGTAGGCCAATAGATTTGCTAAAAGCATATGAGCTTAAGTAAGGTTGTAAAGATATTGGGTTCCCAAGAGGGAAAAAATAAAGTTTTACAAATGTGTCAAAAGTTCCAAAATAGTTTTGAATTTTAATAACATGCATTCATATTATCACTCCCGTATCCCTAATGGGGTGGGCAGAACCACGCAGCACCACCAGAGATGTGAAATCCATCATGCTCGAGGTTACGACTTAGTCGTAAGCCAGTTTTCGTTTTAATTCTTGAATATTGTAAGGAAGGTCATGAGTTAGAATATTCATTAAAATTCTGTAGACTACGTATAAAAACCACTTAAATATTATGATGTTATTGGCAGTCATGTACACTGTCCACTAGTGTGTGGCAAATGCGCGTTTTTTACGTTCGAATTAGAAGGAAAAAGATGAGGAAGTTTGTGTCTTAACTAGTGGAACAGCCGTTGACTTCGTCCATGTTTAGTTTTGCGTACAAACTTCATCTTACCGCTGCGAGTTGAATTCCAGGAACTCCTTTCTTAGTGCTCTAATGGTGGTCTAGTGGTAGTGACCCCGCTTTCCGATCCTAAAGTCGTGGGTTGAAATCCAGTCGTGCACGGATTTTTCTGTTCGAAAAATTTACATGCGCTATAGTAACATAGAATAGTATAAAAAACATTCCCCTTATAGGGAATTCCCGAAACTCCTAGAGGACGAAGATGGAGATTAATTTGGTATAAAAAAACCGGTCAAGTGCGAGTCGGATTCGCACACGAAGGGTTCCGTGCCATGTACAATGTACCTACAAAAATGTTCCTGTTAATTTTCATTTTCTTTTCATTATTTGTTGTAATAACAGCAATAAAAATACACATTCTGTGAAGATTTCAACTGTTTACCGTTCATGAGACGCATGGACGGACGGACGGACGGACGGACGGATGGATGGACGGACAGCGGAGGCTTAGTAATAGGGTCTCGTTGGCACCTTTTGCATACGGAATGCTAAAAACTCAACGCAATCAGAATAACGAGGTGTTCAAGTCAGTTATGTATCCGCTTCAGTGGATATTGCGCCTAAAAAGTAATAAATTGCGTAATCAAGGAAACAAGAATGCCGTGTTTAGTGCCGACAGATTATAGTGTATATTTCATTTTCATCGATTCAAATAAACGCAGAAAAAACTTTCTCTATGTTTATTATCGTGACAACTTTCCAAAGAGGATTTACTTACCTATTAATAACTAATAGTATCCGTGGTTCAATTGCCGGATATCTCAGCGGTGTGGAGGGCGAGTCGGCTGTGACGCAAGAGGCGCGGGTTCGATTCCCGCTACGGGACAATTTTTTATATTCTATCAGCCATCTGGTGCCCATAGTAGGTACATTACTTAGTTTGGGGCTAGACGGCGCTGTGTGAAATGTCCACATATATTTATTACTATATTTATTTATTTATTAAAAACGTTATCGAACGAAGTATGATTTATTTATTTATTCATTCACTAATTAGTACTATTACATACAAAACCAATTACACTAATTAACATTTTACACAAAAAAGAAAAATGATTTGGCGTCGTCGGCCAAACTCGGCATATTTAATCAAGAGTGTGCTAAAAGCAGAGTGCGTACTACGACCGCTAATTGTCCTTTCAATTCCTTATTCCTAGGTGTACACCTAGGCCGGTAACTAAGTTCGTATGAGCTAGTGGCCAGGCTACTTACCTAGGCCGGTGACGGCTCGTAAGTTATTCCAGGTCCTAGTGCCAAAGGGCTGTGCTGTGTTTATAATTGTTTGTGCAACGAAAAGTTATTTATCTAATCTTAAACTAAGCATGAAATATTGTAATAACCGTGTGGCAGACCGAATTAATAAAATAAAAAGTATTTACTTGAAAGAACATAATAACACGACTGTGTAGTATTTAACTGGAATAGTACATTGCCATGTTATTTTTTGACACATAATGATGATGTTGATGGATTTGCATTGAAAATGGCTTCTTAAAGCTGACATTGATTTTTTTTACACTTTAGTGTCAAAGAAGTATCGTAGGCTATACTTATGGCACTCTCATTATCTAGGAATGGAAAAGAAAAGTACTTACTATGTTGTGCTGACCCCACTTAAGTGGTATAAGGCAGGGAGATGATATTGATGACTTATGGTTACTCTAAATCAACTTATTTACAAAGACAAACTACAATAACATTAAAACATAATCGGTATAATAATAAGAAATGAAAATCAGCTCAGTTTTCTATCTAAGTTCGCCTACAGATAGAAAACAGAGCTCAGATCACCGACAATTATTTTAATAAATTAAATCTTGAAAACTTGTAGCCATTAGATTTCAAGATCCATTAGGACACAAGTTAATTGGAAGAATCCTACTAGGTATATTATAAACGTGAAAGTTTGTGAGGATGTTTATATAATTTGTGCCTCTAAACGACTGAACGGATTTGAATGAAACTTGGAATATACATGGTCAATGCTGAATTAACATTATAGGCTATTTTTTACCGGGTACCACGCGAGCGATGCCGCGGGCGGCTAGTCGTTTATAAGATCGATTTGTTGTAAGGTCATATTATTTATTACATTACCTACTTATTTGTACATGAGCAACTGGAAATCTGTGTTAGATGTAAACCATTACACATAGCTTAGGTATCTACATAATTATTATTGCATTTTATGTATGTTCATATGAGCTAGTGGCCAACTCTAGTGACAGAGTTTTTAGGCTGCCTAAAGGTCATGGCTTAACGACTTAAACCCGGGACCGACTGTTTAACGCGCCCTCCGAAGCACGGAAGCGCTCAGGTCGTAATGCCACTTGCGGTCACCCATCCCAATTGTGACCGCACACAACGTTGCTTAACTTTAACGATCAATCGAGAACGCCTAAGCAAGCTACGCCAAGAGCGCGATTGCACAGTAGAAAGTACCTATTTTTGACTTTTGCAAAGACTATGTTTGTGCCCGGATCCAATATTCTACTAACGACTGACCGTTTCTTAGCATAGCAACGTTGTTGTCTAGCGATAAGCGCCATAGGTTTTTTTTATATTTTTAATCTACCATAATAGATTTTTTTACTCATAATGATGATGATTTGTGCCATTCTAGTCTGTCTTAGTTCATTGAAAACAACTTCTTAAAAAGCCACCATATTGGATTTTTTACACATAAGTTTCAAAGAAGTGTCATAGGCAGTACACCGTCGTTATCTTGACAAAGCCAACAACACCTCATTTAGCAAAATCCGTCTAGCCGTTTTGACTACAGTTGAAGCAAAAGAAATAAATTAAAAATGGCTTCTTATAGCCGCCATATTGGCTTTAACAAGCCATTCCCAATAAAGTAATACCGACTAAAATGATAAAAATTATCATCATCATCAAAGTCAAAGTCAAAGTCAAAGTCAAAAATTTTTATTCCATAAAATCACTGGGATCACTTGGACACGTCTTAAATCTACGTTGCATTTACACCTGTTCGTAACGCGACCAGGCGTGGAAGATACAGGCAAGAAACCACGCTTGGCTATTTTTTTGGAAAATGATCCCTTTACAATCATGTTATAAAAGGAGTTGGAGCATTCAGTCCCAAGCATTTTTATCTTCTATATAATCGGATATTTTATAGTAAGCTTTTTTATACAACTTTTGTTTTATTAGTGTTTTGAATTTATTAACTGACAAATTTGTCATCTCGCTTGGGACTTTGTTATAGAAGCGTACACATTGCCCTTTAAATGATTTATTAACTTTACCTAGCCTAATCGTGGGTACAGCAAGTTTATCCTTATTTCTAGTATTAACACTATGATTATCACTATTTTTCTTAAACTTACTAACATTTTTATGTACGTACATCAAGTTTTCGTAAATATATTGACAAGGAACAGTCATAATGTTTATTTCTTTAAATTTATTACGTAATGACTCCCTAGGACCCAGGTTATAAACTGCTCGAACAGCCCTCCTCTGCAACACAAATACGGTGTTTATATCTGCAGCACTCCCCCACAACAAAATGCCATATGCCATGATGCTATGGAAGTAGCTGAAGTAAACTAGTCTAGCTGTATCTACGTCTGTAAGTAGACGTATTTTTTTGACTGCATATGCCGCAGAACTAAGTCTCTTCGACAATTTATCTATATGTGGGTCCCATTGAATCTTTTTATCTAAGGTTATGCCCAAAAAAGTAGTATTGTCCACGAGATCTATATGTTCATTTTTTATTTTTATATGAGAATTTACTTGTGTAACATTTGGTAGTATAAATCTTATACATTTGGTTTTCTTTTCATTTAGCAATAAGTTATTTACATCGAACCATTCTACGACTTTGGAGATTGCATTGTTTACTTCGCCAAAATTAACCTGGCGTCGTTTCATTTTAAATAAAAATGAGGTGTCATCTGCAAACAATACAATTTCATGATCATCCCTAACAAGTTTAGGTAAATCATTAATATAAACTAAAAATAGAAATGGTCCTAATATTGATCCCTGTGGTACACCCATTGTTACTATTGACCCTGGAGAACGTTTTCCATTAACGTCGACTCTTTGTATTCTGTTACTTAAATAGGAACTGAGAAGGTCAAGAGCAAAACCCCTAACCCCATAGTGTCGGAGTTTCCTGATTAATGTTTCATGATGGACACAATCGAATGCTTTTGACAGATCACAAAAAATCCCTAAAGCATCACGAGACTCTTCCCATGCATGGAAAATATGCGATATTAACTCGACACCAGCCTCTGTTGTTGAACGGCCCTTCATAAATCCGAATTGTTTGTTGTCGAGTAGGTTATTTATGTTAAAATGGTCTTGAAGTTGCTTTAGAATCAGTTTTTCAAATATTTTGCTAAAGGTCGGTAGTACTGATATAGGACGATAGTTACTAGGGTCTGAATGACTACCAGATTTGAAGAGAGGTGTTATTTTACTATGTTTCATTAAATCAGGGAACACACCACAATCAATACATTGATTGAAGATCATAGCTAGGTCAGGTGCAATTATGTCTATCAATGGTTTTACGACGCTAACAGAAATTCCCCAGAGGTCCGTGGTCTTTTTTACATTGATTAATTTATAAGCCTTGACAATGTCATTAGAACTGACATAATCAAATGAAAAATTTGTTTTACATTCAGGTACGTTTTGTTTCAACATTGACTCTGCGATTATGTGGGAAGAGTTTAAAGATTTTGTAGTAGAGACTGGAATATCAGTAAAAAACAATTCGAGCGCTTTAGCTACATCTTCATCTTTGTTAATAATTATATTATCTATTTTTAATTTAAAACTGTTATTATGAATTATATTTTTTCCAGTCTCTTCTTTAATAACATTCCAAGTAGCTTTAATTTTATCTTGACTGTTTTTAATTTTTGAACTCAAATATAATGATTTGGCTATTTTACATACTTTCTTAAATATTTTAGAATAATTCTTAACTTTTTCTTTAAACTCTTCACTGAAATTATATTGTTTTATACTGTACAATTCATACAATGTTTGTCTACTTTTATGTATTCCTGCTGTTGCCCACTCACAAAATCCTGGCTTATTAGATACCATGATCGATTTGGATGTATAAACTGAATTGAATTCGTTATTAAATTTTTTAAAAAATGTATTATACAAATAATTAGGATCTTCATTATGATATATTATGTTTGGAATTTTATTTTTTAGATTTGATTTCAACTGTTCCAATCGATTAATGGTCATTGGTACATAGGTAATTTTCCTTTTTACATTTTGCCTAGTTTGTGTTTCAATTTTTATAAATTGTCCAAGGTGGTCTGATTCAAGTTGATTAATAATATTTTTACTTATTATATTAACATTAGTAAATATGTTGTCCAAACATGTAGCTGAGGTGGCAGTTATTCTAGTTGGCTCCATAAATGATGGTTCAAGATTGAATGATTTAAATAAACTTGTTAATCTAGTATTTAATGAGCATTTTTCAAGCAGATTTACATTAAAATCGCCACATACAATAATTTCCTTGTTAGATTTAGACAATTTGAACATAATTTCTTCCATAACCTTTTCAAAAACATCAAAGGAGGCGCAAGGCGGGCTGTAAGCGCTTATAACAATGAACTGCTCCAACTCTACGCAGGCTATTTCTATGTGTCTTTCTGCAGTCAGGTGAATAATATCTTTGCGTTCTTTAAATTTAATTTGTTTGTTTAGTAATATTAATGAGCCACCTCGTTCAAAATGGTTCCTGCAGAAAGCACTACCAACTTGGTGATCACTGAAATTAAACATAAGCTCATGATTTTTTAGCCAATGTTCTGTAATACAAATTATGTCAATTTTGTTTGAGGTCATGTACAATTCCAGCTGTAGTTCTTTACTTCTCAAACCTTGAATATTTTGATGCACCAAATTAGTAACCTTTGATTTTCTAAAATTATTATTTTGACTCTTTTTATTATTATTTGACTTTAATATATTATCGGATTTTCTTATATTTGAATGAAGAACTGATTTTTTTAAAGGTGAATAATAAGCGCTAGAGGCTATCTCTATTGTCTTGAGGTCTAATTTAAATGACTTGGAGTAACTTCCAGAGTCTGTTTTTGGGGGTCATTATACTGCTCAAAAGAAGCAGTCTGAGTAGCCAAGTTCTTGGCTGTTATATTAAAATAATAAGATAGCGGCATCATCATCATCATGTGTCTATAAATCTTATATGACAGATTTAAAGCCATAAGAATTTTAGTTTTAACATATCCAACCAGGCTCCACTACGACTTTTAATTGTGTCACTAGTTCCTTCGAACCAGCGTGGTGAAGGGATTTGAAGTGCGCTTAAAAGGTTCCTTTCGTGCACACATGTTTTCGATCTTTTTAGGTTCTACGACATGCCGATTTCCTCACGATGTTTTCATCCACCGTTTGAGAGTACTGGCACAGAATAACTAATAACTAGCATTAACTGTTAAGTAAACGACGGTCATTTGTTTTAAATGAAATTTAACAATTACTTAATGGATAATATAGGAACTTATCGTGGCAGTTATTTTTATTGGCCTTATGACCTTACTTTCTTGTCATAAGGCTGTGGCTTTGACGGTCGTACAAACATTAGTAGGGTTAATACATACATACAAATTATCACGCCCGTATCCCTAATGGGTTGAGCATAGCCACAAGTAATCTTCAGAAACCTTGCAGCCACTCCTGTCTTGATTTAAAGTCCCAAGTTGGATATGGTGAACTATGGTGACAGGTGATCAGTCCATCGCCCCTACAGATGGCCCATCATATTGGAAAGGATACTATCCCTTAGTCGAATTTTACAACATGCTCGGGGAAAGAAGCCGCTGGACGCGTTATGTTTTTTTCATACACTTATATTCAAATGTAAATCGAAAAAAATACATGTACATTTACTTATACGCGGTTCCAATATTCAACGGACAACGGATCATTCATAACAACAGCGACCGTAGAACCGCGAAGCGTTCGTGGCATAGCTTCCTTAGGCGTTCTTGATTGATCGTTAAAGTTAAGCAACGATATGCGCGGTCACAAATGGGGATGGGTGACCGCAAGTGGCATTACGAGCTCCGTGCTTGGGAGGGCACGTTAAACAGTCGGTCCCGGCTTTTAAGTCGATAAGCCATGACGGAGGCCTTTAGGTGGCCTAAAAACTCCGTCACTAGAGTTGGACACTAGCTCATACGAGCATACATACAATAATAGCGACCATCATCATCATCATCTTCCTGCCCTTATCCCAACAACGACTTAACTTAACGACCGTTAGCAGAATATTAGAACTGGGCACTAATAATGTAACTAGTCGCATCAAATTAAGGACTATACGCTCGTTACGTTCGAGCGTGATTAAGTAATTGCATAGCACTTAATTTCACGTTTGTAATATTAGTAAAGAAAGTACAAACATTGGATCAGTATTGCCATTTAGCGTGGCAATACGGCCAGCGTCTTGGGCACGCTTCCACCGTCTGATGATCTGCATCAGGTGGGTTATCTATAGACTGTTCGTAACGGTTTTTCGATAGCCCGAATACTGTACCCAGCAGTACTGATCCATTGAGCCAAATAAGAACCAGCTCTTAGATCGCGCATCGCTTCGACTAGATGCCCTGAAAAAATTGTGCCCTATGGACCTAGGGTCTCGACCGCAAAAGGCTCTAATACATAAGCCCCGTCGAGGCTTGCATATTTGCGCCTTTTGACTTTTGCTTAGTTTTGACCTTATGAATGCATACTAAAAATACTTTGCTACAAAATTTTATACTGCCAGGTTTACCAGCGTTATCTAAAAGTATGTATCTTTACCTACCTTAGTGCTCCGGTACCTACATGTTTGCGTTTCTAACTATACCTATAAGTTGAAACCGAAGTAATAAAATAAAATGAATACCTAACTTTTAACTAATTTATTTCATGTTTTTGCAGTATTGTATCTAAATATATAAAAGTATTTCGTTACTGACCGACGATCAACGCCCAGCCTAAACCATAAGTCCTAGTAGCATAAAACTTGGAGAGTATATTCCTCTTATGGTGTAGGGGTGAACTAATAAAGGAATTCCTGAAATTCAGATCCTAGAAGACACAGCGAGAAATGAAATGAAAACAATACTTAACGCAGGCAAAGTCGCGGTACCTTCCACTAGTACGTTGTAATAATGAAACCCAGCAGTCTGTTGATGTTATTGACAGAACGTTACATTCTTGTTTGCATTCAGGACACGCACAGTCGAGGATAAACAAGCGCGAAATTTTGGCGCACTTATTGACAGCATCGAAAATGCAGCATCACGTAGGAGTAAATTTTCCTTTACCACGGCCATGGAGTCACATGAGGAACAATGGAAGATTGCGCCCACAATACCGATTTATATTTCTTTCATAATAATTGGTTTCCTAATAAGAGTTGACTGTCATATAAAGTGAGTGAATATTTTCCGCAAATTTGAGCCTTGTGCTATAAAAATAATCGCGGTTCCAATATACTACGGGCAACGTTCAATTATGTTTTACAGTATAATAAGTATTATATAGCACTCTTTGACAGATAACAAAGTTGCCTGATAGTTACTGTCATAAATTTCTTGGTGAAAAAGCTATTTTTGCAAGTCTTTTAAAAGTCTCTTTTGATTCGGAATGAATTGTTGAATTGATTGTCATCTGAGTCGGTCAAGATTTATGATAGTCAGGGAAATAAGGGTATTTGAGTTACATACAGGTCTGTGGTTGCAAGGAGTTCTACGGAAATGTAAATACTATAACATGACGCTTATCAGCTCGAAAAAAAATCCACTGTGCACTTTGTCGAGCTTTCGAAGTAGGATAGGAGACAGCTCGGGACAGCCTAGGGGTGTCTAGAAATACGTGGAGGTAGGGTTACCATATCTCACGATTTATCCTGAAATCTCAGGATTTTTAGGCTCTTCTCAGGATTGCGGCCAGATTTTGGAAATCTCAGGACTTTTGGAATTTTCAATAAAATAGAGTAGATTTTTTAGATCTTTTCATAAGTTAAGTGCAAAAACCAAATAATAATGTTCTTCGTATAGAGACTAATTTAATAATACTAAGAGCCTGCGCGGCGCTTTGTCAGTTTGTTTGGCTTCGCGACGCGTGGGCCACGCGTGGGCCACACGTCGTGCCGCGGACTACAAAGCTGTAAATTACGTTTTCGCGAGAATTCGAAAAATTCCAGTAAATTTTAGGATTTTTCAATGGAAATCAATCTTTTCCTCCGGGCTTTTAAATTTTCTATCTGGTAACCCCACGATGAGGAGACCTTCGCCCAGCAGTGTTACGTAATGGATTAAAAAAAGTGCGCTTTGTTAAAACCGACATCACCAGAAAGGGCATATGCTTCTGAGAATTCTAAAATCAAAGGCGTCAATTTTAAAACGACCTTCGATTGCGCCGTGAACACCGCTTACCTACTAATTGTAAGCTGTAGCCTTGTGTATCTGTTGGTAGCTTGGATTTTAAGGGATTTTTGCTGTATAAAAATTAATTACTCCTCTGCAGGACTGGAAGTAAAGAAAACACATAGAATGCGTCCACCTGCTTCTTTCCCCGAGCATGTCATAAAAGCCGACTTACCCCCGAATATTCAAACGCATCTCAGAGTTGAGCACGTCTCAAATGACGAGTTTTTGACAGATTTTCATCAAAAATTGTCAAAAAACCGTGACTTGAGACGTTCTCAACTCTGAGTCGCCTTTGAGTATTCGGGGGTCAAAGGGATAATTATTCTTTCCAACATGATGGACTATCTATATGGGCAATGGTCTGATCACCTGTCACCATGATTCAATATCCATCTTGGGACTTTAAATCGGGAGTGTCTGCGAGTTTCCTTATTACTTCTTATGGCTCTGTCTGTCCCATTAGGGATACGGGCGTAATAATTATGTATGTATGGTCATGTTCCATCCAGGTAAACACATCACATTTTCACTAGGTAAATAGCCGAAACAAACCCGTGGCTCTCCTTATAAACGTATAACAGTAGCCTATAGTATAACTATAGTTCGTTCACGAAGTAAAAATAAGTTGAAACTCTTTGGTTAGATTCTATAGAAACTAACAGGTAGATAATGTCAGCGGCCATCGACACTCTTTCGAATGTTTTTTCCTCGGTTTTTTCTCTTCCTTTCTAGAGGAACGCAGAGAAACGCTCCGTGACATTGTTCGTATTGTATTTTTTTAGACAAACTCCATCTTCCTCCAAGAATATACCCTCCAAGTTTCATGCTTTGAGGACTGTTGATTGTCAGTCGATCAGTCAGTCAGTAATGTAGCTTTATATATTTAGATGATACGCAACCTTGAGAGTGCCCAAGACTTATATCATAATAAATTGAGTAAGAAGATAAGTAGCTCAGAAATAAGTAGGTACGTTGTGGCGACGCCAGAGGAAAAAAAATAGGTACCTACATTGTCATTTCAAAATGTTTCACGACTTTTAAATATTACTTGAAAATCCCTCCGACGTAATCTTTATATAGAACCACCACGGGACCAATGAAAAAATTATTAAAATCGGTTATGTGAACATACATTAAAAAAACGTACATACAGCCGAACTTCCTCCTTTTTTTGAAGTCTGATCAATATACTTATTGCCGCCTATGGCTTCGCTCGCGTTGTAACCGGATAAAAAGTAGACTCATGTTATTCCAGCACACGTTTTATGTATTTTCCAAGTTTTATTCCAATTCGTTCAACCGTTTAGGCGTGATTAAGGCACAAACATACAAACATCCTCACAAACTTTCACATTTATAATGTAGGATTGTGAATATTTTTCAGTTTATGTCGAATGGTGCTCTTTATTTGGCATCTTCAATTGATTATCTCGAAATGCCGATACCTTAGATTTTAGAACGTCATGCATACATACATATTTTCACGCCTGTATCCCTTTAGGACGTCATTATGCAGATTATGCCATACCTATGCAATTATGTTTTTGTTCTCATGTCTTCTTTAATAATACACAAAGGCTATAAAGTGCGCCGTAGTTTTGAGAAAACGCTCGATTCTTATATCCTACTATCGGACGACGGATAGTTCAAAACCTTAGCAGCGTTGTTATCTGTAAAAAAGCTCAATACATTTTTGACAGAAAATATCGTTGCTACGGTAATGAAGATTCGTCATCTAATACCTATAACGTAAAATATGGGAACCGAGAAGCGGGTCTGAAAAGCCAGAGCAATTCATCTATAAGTATTAATTTCCCGAATTCATAGCATATCCCTAGCGATTCCTCTAATTTTCCTAAAACGATCCGAATTATAGGTGAATTTTACGCAACTCAATTCAGCAGCTTATTCGTATTTGACCGTAAATGGCCCCTATTTAGGTAAATTCAGCAACAGATTCATATTAGGCTTTTTAACCATGTAGTCAGAATGCTAAGACTACATAATCAGTCACATTTAAGTTCTATAGGTATAAACACACGTTTCAAGTCCACTATACCGGTTCTTGTAGACCGTTACGGCTATTTCGTACATCTTTTTAAAGTACATGTTAAAGATTTGCTTTGCTCTGATTTGGTATTGGAGCTTTTCAAATAAACCTTCAATGACATTTATAATTGACGGACTAAACAGAAAAATAACTTTGCTATTGGAACCAGTCACTAGACAAAACTTACCGGACCTAGAACCCAAATGGCTATGTATTATCAACCAAAACAACAAAATCTAAGTTTTTTTTATAGTCTTCCTTAGAGTTTGTATTTATGTCTCTGCTATTGTCACTGTGAACTGGAGATATGCGTTTCAGATAGAGACGTGTGTTTGATTATGTACTTAAGTTTGATCTATAGCGAGCATAACACAATGTAGCCATTAGATGGTACAATACCAAGACCAATTATTAACTGGAGTCCAGGTACTTTGTGTAATTAAGTAGATGGATATCTTTACATCCAAGACTTGGCTAACTAGCTAGAATTATATATAATTGTCAGGTAAGTCACAGTAGGTACAAATTAGTTTCAATTCGAGATAGCTCATTAATAAATTAAAGGTGTTGCAGTAGGTATGACTATGACGGCACAAACACAATATGGCGTCTTTTGTCTTTTCTGCCCACAATATATCGCGCTTTTCGTTGACAGAAAAACAACGCTATAATAATTAACTATCAGTCGTATGTCAGTAGAATATTCGTACCCGGCTTTATAGATATATCATGCGGTTAATTGTCAATCAAAAAGAGTACAAACACAGATTAAATGAGCAACTCTCCTTTTGTAGAGTTTCTTAAACATGCAAGAACAGGAGCCTTATTCAATATGACCAAACAAAACGTAAGGCGGGCAAACGCGGGCACGTTTGCGGATCCCCGTGTTATCGTATTCTATTTGACAATTTGGTAATGCAAAAACGCGATGCGGCGCGTTACAAACGAGTTACGAGCTGCCAAGTTTCGTTTGGTCATAGAGTAGGTACAAGGGGCCTTAATGTTTGAGCTTGGAACCCAAACGGTTGGATACGAGTAGCTACCTATCGGATGAATCTTGTAACAAGTTATTAAATTAAAAATTTAAATGACCCCCGACCCCCGAACAGAACTCCACTCAGCCAAGTGCCAGTCGAACTCCGGACCTGAGTTCGACTCGCATTTGGTTGATTTTATCATTATTTTTTATTATTTTAATTTTTCATTTTTTTTTATTCATATTTTTTTGACATTATCCTCGATCATCATCTATCTAACATATACACATTAAGACCGTTTTTATTACCTATATCTGCTGTTAGTTGTTGAGGAGTTGGGGATCCCGCAGACTACCTTGATGCTGTATCATCAGCTTAAGGAGGCCATCTCTTAGAAACACCACAGAAGTAACAGTACACAGAAGTAACAGTGTAAGCTGGTAAGAACCTTTTGTTAAGTAGGAAATGAGCTGATGTTCTCCAAAGTCCTGGGCTGATCTTCATAAATTATAGCTAAGAACGAGATGGTTCTTAGTTCTTATGGTAACATCAGCTATCAAATAAAAAAACCATCAAAATTGGTTCATTCGTTTGGGAGCTACGAGGCCTCGGACAGATACACAGGCACACGTCAAAATAACAGCCCTCTTTTTGCATGATTATTCATAAGTAGAATTATCATTAATAAAAACTCAACTTATTACTGTTTCATAAAAAAAAGAACGTTGCAATTAAGTACTGAAAAAAACAAGAAAAGGCATTGACGCGAAATCATTAGAAATTTTCTCTAATTACAAATTGAGTTGGTGACCGTATCTAATATTGTATTGGATTATTTTATTTTCTGGCCATCCATCGTAGTGAAAAGTAAAGTGTAACACACGGCGCTAAAAACCTATTATAACTTTACTCGGTTTCTATATACTGCCACGCTAAAGCTCGGGAGTAAAATTACCTTTATTGGGTCATTTGGCATTGGGCTTCTTACAATTTACTATTATCCCCGGTTCCAATATACACCTTCGGAACGACCCGCGACGACGGTTAGTTTATTACCAAAGCAACATTGCTATGGTAATGAACGAGTCGGCGTCCTTCAGTAGGCTATTGGAATCGGGCATTGGGCTACTTCACGCGGAAGATAGTAGCAAACAAAGTGGTCAGAACGTGTAGGTAATGAGCTGCGCGGGCGCAGGTGATCGCGGCGAAAGTCACTGTGACGCAAACCAAGTTGTCAAGTCAAGATCATTGGTAAAGCGAGTTGAACTAGGTAACTACCTACCTACTTGCTTTTCTAAGGTGTTTACTATGTATAAAGATCTCTTACATTGGGTCTCATATAATAAGGAATCTCTTAGACCGACAGAATATGAATTTCATGTTATATATGAATATGAATTTGGACGCAAATAGACCAATATGTTCTAATGCTTACGTCGAAAGATGCTGGATGCTCAGCCGAGGATTGAGCTTCCACAATCGATTTTAATTAACTAAACAAATTAAAAAGACGTTGGGAACCGCATAACGGAACTAAAATGGAGTTGGGCAGGTCACCAGGCAAGGCGTGGTGATGACAGGTGGAGTAAGGCGGTAACTGAATGGCGTCCAAGAACCGGTTATAGAAACGTCGGTCGTCCAGCAGCGAGATGGGCTGACGATATAGCATCCGTCGCAGGCTGGACCTGGATCAGACTTGCAACGGACCGTGGAGTGTGGCACACACAAAGGGAGGCCTATACCCAGCCGTGGGTAAAGTCGGGTTGCGGATGATGATGATGATGATGAAACAAATTAAAGTCGATTGATTTGGTTAACGGGCGACAAAACTACAACTTCATAGGAAAACGAATACCTCTTAAAACATGTTTTTTTTTATTTTATACTTCAATACTTTTACATATACTTTGCACACTGCCGGTGGGTGGACCATTGAAAAAAAAAGTTTTTTCAAATGTGAAATTAATTTCGAGTGGGGTGCCCTATGAAAGGGCTTTCTTTTTATATTCCAAAAATGAATAGTTTTTTAAATATAGCGAAAAAAACCGCTGTAACCTGAGCTCCCTCTTGTAGTTTCGATGTCTTCGTTCGTAGTTCAGGTTAGACTGGATGAAAAGTATGGATAAATCCGAAAGTACAAAAAAATATTTTTGCACCTCTTGGGGAGGCCTTTGCCGAGCAGTGGCACAGAATAATAGGCTAATAAAAAAAAAGCGTGAGTTGGCCTTGAAAATGGGCGATGTTGCCAAAACTGGCCAAAACTGTTTTGACACTAATCGACTCGGTTGCTTTTAAAAATCAAATCGGAAAAAAACTTTGGATTGTGGACATTATGGGCATCGCGCGCGTGATCTTAGTTCGGGGCGAACTACCTAGGTAGGTACTATAGGTACTTAACTTACTAGTAATTAAATTGTAATTACCGAGAAACGCCGATCGTGTTAATTGTTGCCAGTTTTCAGCACATCTTCGCTTGGGAGTAGAAACAATAGCGCTAAGGTAGGTAGGTACTTACCTAAATGATAAGAACTAAAGACAAATTCGCTGTAGGTATAGCGACTTACCTCGATGACAATAGGTACCTAGGTAATTTAACACTTGTTTTTGTTACCTACCTAGGTAGGTACCTACTTAAATGTATATATAGCTCAGCAGTTGCAGGTAAAACAATATTATTATAACGCTACTTACATAATAAAATTACAGCTAACTTTAGTAGGTAGGTACCTACTTAGTAATTGTATGACTTTCATTTGCGAGAAATGACCTCTAGGTGGAAAAGGCAACAGAATAAAATTACATTTTATTAATATAGCACAGAACAGCCGAAGTATATTGACCGCCCTGAAGTAGGTAATTACCTACCTGGATACTGCTTGGCATCAAAAGATAGGAAGGTAGGTACCTAGACCTACCCAGGTAATGGTGTTAGCCTATGATCTAGTAGGTAGATAACGTAAGTTACTGCAGGTCGGTCAGTTGTTCTGTAGATATGCTTGAATCATCTACAGACTTTTTAAATGTACCAAGAGTTGAATGGCACAATAGAATGCAGAAGTGCCATTGTTTATTATGCGGTTACGGACGATGGGAGCCCGAGTCCGATGTCATCACGTCACGTAGCTGTGGGAGCGAGGCGGGAGGCGCGGAACAGCTGTTCGGCCGCGCAGGCTCCGCGGTCAAAGGCTCGACGTGTATGCCACTGGACTGGACAACCAACACGTTAACTTACTTGCAAAGAATCCGCCAGAAACAACCGAAACTGCTGCCGTTGGGAACCTCACCGGCATATGATATAGTCATGTTTCACGATCCAACACACTACAATAAAATTAATATTTATTTATACACATACACGTTTTGTTGGCTTGGAACGAGACCCACGCGGAAAATCAAATACGTTTTAGAAAGTTATGAAAAAGTTTGTCGGTTTAGTAACTAGGGAAGGGTGGAAGGGGGGTCGTTTGGTTGAGCGGTGCACTTATTTTGTCACATTCTGGTGGTATGGGCGCACACTGCCTTCCCCGAATTGTCAAGGCGGGAACAGCGGTAGTACCGTCCGCTGTCCGACGTAAACTGATACTGTATTGTGTATGGTATTATGCCGTTCGCTGTTCGGCGCGAGCGCAGCCTAGCAGGCTTCGCCGCGCCGTAGTACTCGCCGCGCTTACTAGATGGCGCTGCTATACAATGCTAGCGCACAAGCGCAAAAGCACATTCGAAAAGGAAACTTTTCAAAAACAAAAGTCGTTTTCTTGCGAAATAAATTAATAAATATATTTTAAACTAAAAAATATTGTTTCGTCCCCAACATAATGGACCTTCTATATGGGCGATGGGCAGATCACATGTCCATCTTTGATTTAAATCAGTAGTGGCTGCATGTTTTCTTACTTATGATTACTTGTGGCTCTGTCCATCCCATTGGGAATGAGGGCATGATAACTATGTATGTATGTATGTAGTAGTAGATCCAGCTATCATCACTCCACTGTATTAAATACAATGGAAATTCGTACAGGTAAGTTCGTTTTAATCATAAATTGTTTACTAAGTAGGTATTTTAAAAGTTATTTTCATTATTTACTGCTTAAATCTTGGGAGATTTATATTTACCCGACTTTGAAGGATGGTAATGTTTTTAAATGTACCTACCTAATCTAAGATTATACGCGTAAATATACATACATACTATCACGCTTATATCATCCCTAATTGGGTGGGCACAAGTTAACATAAGTAAGAAAACTTGCTGCCACTTCTGATTTAATGTCCTAAGATGGATATGGTGAACCATGGTGACAGGTGATCAGCCTAACGCCCATATAGGTGACCTATAATTTTGGAAAGGATACTATCCCTTAGTCGACTTTTACAACATGTTCGGGGAGAGAAGCAGCTGGACGCATTTTATGCTTTTTCTTTACTTCCAGTCCAGCAGACAAGTACGTAAATAACTTAGGTACCTATAACGCCGTATTATTAACTTATAAGCGCTATTAGAAGTTTAATACCTACCAAACATCTGATTATATGTACCTATAGAAGACAAATACAGCATACAGTATTATACAGGTAGGTACCTATTCTTGTTCTCTAAATTAGTACATAAATTTTGTTCTATAAATAAATAATATCTAGCATGATCCAAGGAACATGCTGTGCCGACCCCACATAGTGGGATGAGGGCAGGAAGATGATGATGATTTTACTTTTTGTTAGCCTTTTATGTAACTTTCACGAGCATAATAATTAGTGTAAGTTATGTACACTGTATATCGGAAATGTACCTTTACATAATTGTGTTTTTTAAATGTTATAATATACCTATAGAGTGTACCATTTATATCGGTCAGTAATCAAGATCTGTTCTTAGAAACCATGTAATCGATTTTAGTGACAAGAAAAACTGCATACATAGATTTAAAAAAAACTTGTACTCAGTTCGGGAATCGAACCCGGTTGTATTGAAAAATAAAACTTAACATTATTTCTATTTGGATATCAATTGTGTAGGTGATAGGCAGCAAATTTTACTATGAAACATGATATCTAAAGTGAATAAAATGCATTGTATTTCATATTATCCTTTTAATTTAACTTAAATTCGATTCATACGACAACGACATCATGGGAATGCAGGGCAGGATGCTGGGGAATCAGGACGATCAAATGCAGGTCATGAGTGAGTCTGTAGGCTCGCTCAAGATGGTTTCCAAGCAGATTGGGATGGAGCTCGATGAGCAAGCTGTGTGAGTGGCTTTTACCATACTCTATTGTTTCATAATGATACATATTGTCACGCCTGTATCCCTAATGGAGTGGGCAGACCCACAAGTTAATATAAGGAAACTTGCAGCCACTTCTGATTTAGTCCTAAGATGGATATAGTGAACCATGGTAAGTTTTAAACAAATATGCTCTCCAACATGATAAACCGATATGGGCGATCAACTGTCGCCATTCAATTCAATTCAATTTATTTATTTGTCAGAAAGTAGGTTACAGTAGGTATAAATTAGTCAATAAAGTAATGCTCCAGTACTATCTTACCTTAAATAGGCATGCAAATTTTTGTCTTAATATCAGAATACTTAACCCTGAATACTCAAACGCATCTCAAAGTTGAGCACGTCTCAAATGACGATTATTTTTTTTACCGATTTTCATCAGAAACTGTCAAAAAACCGTGAGTTGAGACGTGCTCAACTCTGAGTCGCGTTTGAGTATTCGGGGGTTAGTTAAATTAATATTGCATGGTTCACTATATCCATTTTAGGACTTTAAATCAAAAGTGCAAGTTTTCCCATGTTTACTTGCTGCTCTGCCCACGCCATGGGATACGGGCGAGATAATATATATGTATAGTGCAAACTCTATATTTTCTCATCTGTTTATATATTGTTTATCTTTTCCAACGCATCTTGGATGCTCTAGTTCGCTAGTGAGACGTGTTGTGACTGTGGCGGTTGAAGCTCATATCCAAGATTGTATCCACCTGAAACACAAATAGTATGTGTGAATTTGATGACCTTGGTGGCGTGGTGAGTGAGTGCTCGGCTGAAACGCGGTTCGATTCCCGCTGCGGGAGAAATGTATTCAAGTTCTGCAAATATTCGAACCCAGAACCATTCGTTCTGAGTGTTGTGTTGTTGGTATTCGTTGTGTCTAACATGACGTCATACAACGCCAAATAGCCTAAGTTGCCGCCTGAGACCTTTGCTTGCTTTGCTCGCTCAATTATAGCCGGTCTCCTGACACCAACTATTTATTCTGGATTTTTCTGTGCGAAAAATGTTTGCTCTATACCAGTACTCTCAAACGGTGAAGGAAAACATCGTGAGGAAACCCGCGGCTTAGTTAGCTCCGCACGTATTGACCATGTCTTTCCTGTGGACAAGGCTGACTGAGCTGAGAGGATGGAAAAGGTGCTGGATAAGCCTTCTCCATCTTAATTCGTCCCGGGCACTGCAGCGTCCCGTTTGTGAAGGTAAAAGTTGCCTCCTGACGCTGTATAAATTAAAAGGCTTGACACCCAACACAGATTTTGACCTGTTTGCGGACGAATGGACTAAGGTCCTGAGGCAGTCTGACGTTCAGTAAACATTTGTGAAAATTATTACAATATTAATATTTTTTATAATTGTAAATTATTTATTTTATTTTATCAATATTATTTCTAATTTAACTGTGACATGTATTACTTATCCTATTTTTAATTTGTATACAATTTGTCGAATATTTTTATAATTAGCGTAATTGGTTCTTATTAAGGGTTGGTCCCAGGCAATGCGAATCTTTTTTTATTTGAGTATTTCCTTCCCAGAGAATGCTAAGAGTTTTCGGCAGGTACAGTTAAAGCAAAAAGCCGAAGACATTTTTCATTTACCTACCCAGACAGCTAACTTGTCAACCAAGTTATATCTTCTGTAATTGACTCAATCGATCACATTTTACTTTTACTATGATGTTGACGTTGACTGTACTTGCTAGTCATGGCATTGGTTGGAACTAATTTAGGTACATCAATTTTATTTAAATATATAATATTTTTTTTTGTGTTTGTTGCTATTTGTTTGCTTTCATCCTCTCTTGTGTATGATTTTTTTTTGTTCCTTCCCCGTCTTTTATATAAATTGTTTGTTCGGTGTGTGTGCCAAATAAATGTTTTTCTTTCTTTCTTTAAATATTCCGTGGCATTCTCTGGGAAGAAATTTGGCATTGAGTGGAACCAACCCCTAATTAACCATGCTAGTTAAATAAATAGTTCAGGTCACCTTGTCTTTGTATTCTGGGGCAGGTGGGCCTGTCTGTGCATGCAAGGGCCAGTGCTCAGCTGTTTTGCCATACGTGATGCATACTTCACTACTGCATATTTCCGGTTGTCCAGCTCAGCTGTAATACACAAATATTTTATATTACTAGGTGCTGCATGTGGCTTTGCTCGCTTTGGATAAAGTAGCCAATGTTATACCACTTATACAATATCTCCAAGTTTCATTAAAATCCATCTAGCTGTTACTTATGACGGCCTCGGTGGCGCGGCGCGCGAGTGTTAGGCTGAGACGCTAGAGGCGCGGGTTCGATTCCCGCTGCGGGAGAAATGTTTGCATGTTCTGAAAATATTTCTTACGGGTCTGGGTGTTGCGGTACCATGGTACTCATAGTTTCTGATACCCACAATACAGGGAATCCTTGTGTGGGGTCAGGACTATGACATGTATGTGACTGTTGGCTGTTATTATTATATTATTACTACATTATTGAAAATCAAAATCAAAAGTACTTAATCTAAGCTGTATTTACACCTGTTCGTAACGGATCTAGCACGGAAGAAATCAGACTGGGCTATCATTATCTTCCTGTCCTTATCCCACTCTATGTGGAGTCGGCACAGCATGTTCTCTTTCATTCAGCCGTCATCTCTGTATTCACTCCTTTCTTACCCATGTCTTCTTTCACACATTCCATCCACCTTTTCTTTGGCCCATCTCTACCTGTAATTCCATCCACATTCATATTCACAACTTTCCTTGCAACATGACCTTCATCCCTTTCATGACATGCCCATACCAATTTTTTTGACAATACTACTAAGGCCTTTTACCATCTATAGTAGATGATTTATACAGCGTCAGGAGGCAACTTTTACCTTCACAAACAGGTCACTGCAGTGCCCAGAACGATTTAAAATGGATTAGGCTTGTCCAGCATTCCATCCTCTCAGCTTAATTCAACTGGTATAGCGCACATACATTTTCGCAGAAAAATCCAATTTGAACCCACAACCTTAGGATCGGAAGGCAGGGTCACTACCAACTAGACCACCAGTGCAATAATAATGACGTTTGACGATAATATTACTTACAAAAAATTAAGCAATTTAGCTTGGTTCTAACTACTAACCCTAGTTAGAGATGTTGCGCCACCTCATCGGCTAGATTGCTGAAAGGTGCTTCTAGCATTACTCTGTTGGACGGCGACAGCTAGCTTACTTCTAGATTGCCCACTCGACGATGATATACCCGTACCTGGAATAAATAACAATCAAATTCATAATTACATAGGTCATCATGAATCCGGTTAACGAACGAATATGATTCGTACCTGGAATAAATTACAATCAAATTCATAATTACATAGGTACAACATCATGAATCCGGTTAACGAATATGATTCTGAATCTGTTTTTGTTTTGTAGAGAAGACCATCTTATGTACCTACCTCTTCTCTTCCCTCTTTTTACCACAAAACTGAGCACACTGAAAACAGAACGTGCTGAGATGAGAGGATTTGACTTATTTATTTTTATAATAACCATTGTATTGTATTGTAAGCGGTGATGGTTGGTGTGATTGTTTTGTATTTTTGTTTTGATTTTGAGATCAAAGAGAATAAAACACTACATCCTATTTGAGTGAATCGCGCCAAAGAATAGCGTAACCACACTAACATTACACAGACTATAAATAAAATAAGATTTAACCTTAAAAACGCAGCTGTAGAAAAGCGGAAACTTACCGACAAGTTAGAACAAACGAAGTAACGCGTTTTGTACTTGTGCTTCCTTCTTTAAGCAAAAGGAAATATGTTTTCCTAGATTGTTTTAGTTTTTTGTCAATCGATCAATTAATTATCATGCCGCATCCAGACTCTCGCGAGGCGCCTCCGAAAGGCTCTTTGCACGAGTCTTGGCGAGTGCTAGCCATCCACACTCTCGACTTATTCAGTTTCAGGTGCCCTATAAGTCAAAGTCCAAGTCCAAAAGCTGCCATTTTTACCGCTAGTATTTATCCTAATTCTTTGTTTATCCGATCCCACTCGTGGTTCACTTTATTTTATCCTTATGATATGGATTTTTTGGATTCCAAAATAAAAGATTGGTTCCATCTTACTACTACTAATCTTTAATGATAAAAACGCGAAAGTTTATAAGTAAAGATGTATGGTTGTTTGTTACTCTTTCAAGCTTAAACGGCTGAACGGATTTGAATGAAACTTGGAATATACATAGTACATGTGCTGGATTAACATTATAGTCTTTTTTTATCCGGGTACCACCGGTGGCAGCTAGTTTGATTTAATTCCATAAAAGTGGTACACAAATAGTTACTCCACTTCGTCATGATAACTCGTATTTATTTATTTATATTTATAACCCATTTCGTCAAAAAACGCGCGCGTCCTTACTCTGCAGCAGTTAACAACAAAGTGAGCGAGCGCGAGAGTGTGATTAATTCCCTCGCCTCACCGACTCGCGTCCGAAAAACCGACACAAAGCGGAGCGACAGCGAGGCGAGGCGAGGGAAGACGAGGGGACACGAGCGCACCGTCCTCCGTACTCGTGTTCCCTCGTGTAGCCTCGTGGTGAGTCTGGATGCGGCATCAGATTCCTAGTAAAATGTTTCTAGTCTGAGAATGTTCCTAACTCTATGGCTTGCTCGCATTATTTTATTTGTCTATGTTCATTCATTCATTAAAATCTATTCATTCGTTCATTCATTTAATCAAGCTCACTGATCGAGCTTTCGAGCTTACCTTCCTTCCTCCTCCCTCACCCCTCACCCTCCCCTTATAACACCTCTCCTCTCTCGCTCGTGCATAGTATCGTACGTACTACGTAGGGCATAGAGAAGGGCTTTGCTTTGCTATGGTCGAAGCTGCCGTGTAATAATTTACAACATTGTGAGTTTATTATAACTAAAAGTGAACGTAAAATTATGCGTTTCGGACTTGAGCGCTCGTGATTGAACTTTTTGTGTAAATATAATCGAGTTATGGCCAGTGTTACGATCAGTGTAAGGATGAGGATATGATTTACTCCCTATGTCACCCGGTTCTACCTATGTACCAGGTACTTGAAGGTGCGTTGCATGTCTATATTATTTGGGTACTTTCACAAGTTGTTCAATAGTTATTTTTTTTTTTTTTTAATGTTCCAAACACTTGTTCAAACATAAAGAACTTGATGCAAGAGTCTTGTAAGAGACTCGTTGTTTACTAAGACAATCCTCTTTATGTTCGACGATTGATAAACAGCCGTACGTAATCTGAGACGTTTTAGTTATTATAAGAAGGCATTTATTTAATAATAGCTAAGAAGCACCCTTTCTAATGAGCCAACCTATTCAGAATTCTAATTAGCTCAAGAAAAACTAAGTGTTTAGCATACCTACCTACTGTTGTTGCTAGGCACAAGTTTTAAAACTCATTTGTTAAAACATTTGACGACTTCGGTGGCGTGGCGGACGAGTGCTCGGCTGAGACGCAAGAGGCGCGGGTTCGGTTCCCGCTATGGGAGAAATGTTTGTATGTTCTGCAAATATTTCTTCTGGGTCTGGGTGTTGTAGTATTATGTACCTATTATAAGTACCTATGTGTTTACAAAAAAAAGTATAGAAATATTTTAAATATGTGTTTACAAAAAAAAGTATATAAATATTCTATCAACCATCTGGTGTCCATAGTACAAGCTTTGCTGAGTTTGGGTCTAGATGGTGCTGTGTCAAATCTCCACAAATATTGATTATTTATTTAACCCTACATTGTTTATGTGGAAAATTGAATTTTTTTTTATTTAAATATAAAGTTATTGACTTAAAAAGACTCCTTAAAACACCGCACACAGACATGGAGTACAAAAGGTGTTCATCTGTCGCTTCTCCGTTATAGTCCTCTTGATCCCACTTCTGGATACCAAATGTTACAGAAGTGTACTTACAGTAGACTCTTTAAAACACCGCACACAGATGTGGAATACAGAGGGTGTTCGTCTGTCGCTTCTCCGACGTAGTCCTCTCCTCACCGACGAAGAGTCCACATAGTCCTCCTCAACAGACGTACAGACCACATAGACCTCACAGAACTGACATAGTCTTCTCACGGCACTCACTTCACTCTACTCAACTTTCACTTCTCTTTTCTTCTTCCAGTTTCCAGTTCGCTGGACTAGACCAAACTGCCGGCTGCTCGGCTCGTGTCGCCTTTTATTCGCTTGATTTCGATAGTCTTTTGTCTTTTATGTTCTTCCAAATATTTCAATTCATATTTGGAACATCCTTAGAACATTCCTAAAATTCAAATTTTTCTAACAAAAACTTCTGAAATGTTGGCATAATTTTATTAGATAACAATAAACATTATTTTAAAATAATATGTCATGGCATAATTAGGTTTTCTTGTAATTTTTTAAATCTCCATTTAAAATAATGTATTTGGTCTATTTCTAATTAATAATTAATTGATTAACTAGGGTAATTTATGAAATATCCTTGCTGCCATATAGAGAACACTGTTATTAAACAATGTAGTCTTGCTTTTTGGGCAGCAAATTTTAAGACCATAGCGCTGACTTCTATAGTTATCAAATAGTTCAATATTCTTACTACTATTCTTATTCCTTCTACTCAACTTAAATGCTTAATACAAAAACAATCATTTTAACTTTCCTTCTTTTTTTTTAAATGGTTTCGAGTTCCTCAGCAGTAGTCGTCTCCATGGCGTAGGCCTCCCCTAAATCTCTCCATTTTTCCCTTTCCCTAGCCTTCCTCATCCATTCGGGTCCACATTGTTGTGCAAATATGTCTCCATCTCTTTTTTGGTCTTCCTTGTTTTCTTTTTCCATCCATTGGGATCCATTTTGTCTCTCTTTTTGTCCATTTTGTCCATACAAACATACATACATAAAATCACGCCTGGTAGGCAGAGATCACGGATCTCTATTTGCTACGATCTTGACATACTTTCGCTTCATTCACTCTCATTACATTCCTCATGCAAACTCGTCGGTTTTGGGTACTCTTGACCTGGTCTTTTTACAAAACGTTGCCGATTTGGTCCAGATACGTGCGCCGAGGTCTACCCTTTCAACTTTACATACATACATACATATTATTATGCCCGTATCCCCAATAGGGTGGGCAGAGGCACAAGTAATCATAAGACAACTTGCAATCACTCCTGATTCAAAGACCCATGATAGAAATGGTGAACCATAGTGGCAGGTGATCAGCCCATCGTCCATATAGATGGTCCATCATGTTGGAAGTGAAGCGCTCGTGCTTAGGCGTTCTTGATTGATCGTTAAAGTTAAGCAACGTTGTGCGTGGTCACAATTGGGATGGGTCACCGCAAGTGGCACTACGAGCTAAACGCTTCCGTGCTTCGGAGGGCACGTTAAATTGTCGGTCCCGGCTTTTAAGTCGTTAAGCCATGACGGAAGCCTTTAGGCGGCCTAAAAACTCTGTCACAAGAGTTGGCCACTAGCTCATACGAACAGCCCTTTGTCGACTTTTACGACATGTTCGAGGAGAGAAGCAGCTGGACGCATTCTATGTTTTTTCTTTACTCCCAGTCCAGCAGAGAAGTACACGGGTATAGTAAAGCGAATATGTCATTTGCGAGCATTAGGAGATAATAGGCAATGTAAAGGCAATATTATGTAAACCTTGGTAATATATATAATTTTACGTCCGGTCAGGACCGACTTTGATTCTCATACGTTGTTATTACAGTATTTCATTCAATAAAATAATATAAAGATCATTGTATCCTCACTTATCACATTGTAGTCAATGTAACTAAGTAATAAACTTATATCACCACTACTTATAGTACTAAACATTAGTGTTATATACATACATATGATGATGATAATGACATACATAATAACACGGCTGTTTCCCATAGGAGTGGGCAGAGACCACGGATTTCGTGATCTCGATGATCTCTGTAGTATCCTTCTATATTATGAATGTTTGTGCCTCAATAATGCCTTTACAGCTAAACGAGTTTGAATGAAACTTGGAATATACATAGTACCTTTATTTGTATTTTTTATCCGGGTACTACGCGAGCGAAGCCGCGGACGGCAGCTAGTTTATATTATAATATAAACATTAATCCGAAAGTTAGTGAGGATCTTCGTACGTTTGAATAGAACTTTGATTACATATTAGAACTAGAATTAGGTTTTTTTAACTTTAAATATTAATCCACGCCTCAAAATAAAATTTCAGTGAAAAACATGAATATTTTTCTCACAAAAGTGTACTTAAGTATTGGGTTTACTTAAGGTACCTTATTTATTTGTTATTTTTCTTTAAACAAATACCTGAACAAAACAATAGGAAAGTCCTTTGTCACAGCTTCCACTTACAATAATTTTTCACAGTAGTATGCAAACATTTCTCCCGCAGCGGGATTCGAACCCGTGCCTTTTGTGTCTCGGCCAAGTACTCGCCTGCAACGTCATCAAAGCTGTCCAAAGTTATCAAAATTCATATTTTAGGATCAGGGCTCATAAAAATGAATGCGTTTCCCATGTTCCATTCATGTTTACAAATGCCTGTCTGATGTTTCATACATACATAAAGTCACGCCTGTTTCCCATAGGGGTAGGCAGAGATCACGGACCGACTTGATTAGGATTCACGTGTGCCGCCCAAGTACCTACGGCCAGCAAAAACAAACGGCATTATATTCGCCTCTGAGACGAATTGGACCACCGCGTGGCCACTTTTTTGCATCCTAATTTAAGAAATATGGACATCGACATCGCGTATTTCATGATACCTACAGTCGGTCCCGGCTTTTAAGTCGTTAAGCCATGACGGAGGGCTTAAGGCGGCCTAAAAACTCCATCACTAGAGTTGGCCACTAGCTCATACGAACTTACTTACTTATGATACCTACGTTCTTGAAGTCAGTTTTTTTTTGTCATGCCACAGTTGTCTTTTAGGGTTCCGTAACTGAAGGCTGCCAACGGGCCTTCGCTGTCCGTCTGTCAGCAGGCTGTATTTCATGAACCGTAATAAGTAGAGAGTTGAAATTTCACAGAGTGTGTATTATTGCCGCTATAAAAAATAAATAAAAGTAGAACCCATACAAGAAACATTTCTTGAGTGGAGACCGCGACTCGGCAAACGTAGTGTAGGACGCCCTCCGGCTAGGTGGAGTGACGATCTGCGAAAGGCTGCTGGCAGAAACTGGATGCATCAAGCCAAAGATAGGGCGCGATGGCGCTCATTAGGGGAGGCCTATGTCCAGCAGTGGACTGCTATAGGCTGATGATGTATGATGTATACAAGAAACATTTATGTACATGTACGATGATACGGAACCCTTTGTGTGCGAATTCAACTCGCGTTTGACGGTTTTTATATTGACCATGTCATTCTTGTGGATAAGGCCGACTAAGCTGACATGATGGCAAAAGTGGTACTAGCAAAGTTTACACTTGGATAACATTTTGTTGTAAACAGCTAAAAAATGAGTTATGAAAATTGATTTATTCCCAATTAATGATATGCCCTTTGCTTCCGTTGTGATCACATTTAGCGTGCCAGAAAAAAGTAAGTAAGTTAGTATGAGCTAGTAGCCAACTCTTGTGACGGAGTTTTTAGGCCGCCTAAAGGCCTCCGTCGTGGCTTAACGGCTTAAAAGCCGGGACCGACAATTTAACGTGCCTTCCGAAGCACGGAAGCGCTCAGCTCGTAATACCACTTGCGATCACCCATCCCAATTGTGAACGCGCACTACCGTTGCTTAACTTCAACGATCAATCAAGAACGTCTAAGCAAGCTACGCCACGAGCGCTTCAGCGTGCCAGAGATGACACGTAATGCTTTGCAGAAGTATTTTTAAAAGCTCTATGAACATCTATGTATGGTGCGCGATCCAGTGTCCAGAAATGTATGATGGAGGACTGATCGCAAATGCATTACATATTACGTAGCCAAGCCACTCAGCGTTGGCAGCGAGCCCTAATTATCCGAGATGCTCCAGCACTTTGTACGTAGTCCCTATAAATTTCAGTTTCATATCAATCCACTGATGTGAGTATCCACTATCCCTCTAGAAATTATCCTATACGAAACACTATTACTTCTCCGCTGGACTGAGAGTAAAGTAAAAATATAGAATGCATTCTGCTTCTCTCCCCGAGCATGTCGTAAAAGGCGACTTACCCCTGTATACTCAAACGCGACTCAGAGTTGAGCACGTCTCAAATCACGGTTTTTTGACAGTTTTTGATGAAAATCTGCCAAAAACTCGTCACTTGAGACGTGCTCAACTCTGAGATGCGTTTGAGTATTCGGGGGTAAGGGATTGTATTCTGTCCAACATGATGAACCATTTTTATGGGCGATGGGCTGATCACCTGTCACCATGGTTCACCATATCCATCTTACGACTTTAAATCAGAAGTGGCTGCAATTTTTCTTTCGTTCACTTGTGGCTCTGCCCATCCCATTAGGGATACGGGCGTGATAATATGTATGTATGTACGAAACACTATTGACTGGACTGGTCTTTTTTGACTTACCACAACAGCACAGACCTCCTTACGCGTGCCCAAATTTTAAATTAATTACTTTAATATGATTGTTTTCTGTATTAGGTGTTTTGTTTGTTAGTTTATCTTTTATTTTTCTTTTTGTTAGTTATTCGTTTGTTCATTTTGTTTGCTAGTTTTTCTACTTATCTTTTGCGTCTGTGTAATGTTGTTTTTGTGTCAAAAAAAGTTTTTATCTATCTATTTATCTACCTTAACTGATTAGCACTTCAATAAATGGGGTTAGAGCATTTGTCTTAGTGGCCTCACCATCTGATTAAATTGTCGTCGTTTTTAGTCGCTAAGCCATGACGGAGGCCTTTAGGCGGCCTAAAAACTCCGTCACAAGGGTTGGCCACTAGCACATACTAACTTACTTACCATCTGATCCCAAGGTCGAGGAATTTTGTTTTGCACCAATGACGGCCTCGGTGGCGTGGCGGGCGATTGCTCGGCAGAGAGGCAAGAGGCGCTGGTTCGATTCCCGCTGCGGAAGAAATGTTTGCATGATCTGTAAATATTTCTTCCGGGTCTGGGTGTTGTGGTACCATGGTACTCGTAGTTTCTGATACCCACGACACAGGGAATCCTAGTGTGGGGTTAGGACTATGTACATGACTGTTGGGTGTTATATTATGGGTGTTATAATGGATTTTGCTTGAAAATCTTTACCAGTATTTCAAACGGTGAAGGAGAACTCTGATAAAACCAGAGTGCTTGGAACGAGCTACAGATAACCTATACCATCCTCTCAGCTAAGACAGCCTTGTCCCCTTTAAAGAATGTGATAAGTGAGGACTGACTGAACCGCGGGTTTCCTCGCAATGTTTTCTTTCATTTGAGTGTACATAATTTTTTTTTATGAAAAAGTCCATCGATACTACTGTTCGTGTCAATACTTCCTTTGACCAGAGTGGTGAAAGGATGTAAAGCGCGCGTTAAAGCCTCCTTTTGTGCACTAGACATACCGATTTATTTATTTATTATAAACATAAATACAACATTACAGATAGGTACTTCTAAGAAATCATATTTACGGACACATCAATTACCATGTTATAATTAAAATAGAAAATACATTATTTATACATACATTTTCGAACAATTGCATTGATGCAAGGATTCGGGTTATTCCACCCATGGATCTAAGGTACATTCCACTAGACCAACACGGCTTCAATGAATTGCAAAATACTGTTATAGTGCATAGCTTGCTTTGCGCCCTGAAATTTAATATTGAGACACGCAGACTTTACCTGTTTGGTAACAGAGCTTTGGAATTCTCAAAACGTTATTAGGTAGGATGCATTAATGAGAACACACGAGCGATAAAAACAATATTTATTTAAAAACAAAAACCTGACTTTGTTGAATTTGGGTAACAAAGTACAGCAATATTGGATTTGTTGACACTTTATGTAGTACTAGCTGCCGCCCGCGGCTTCGCTCGCTTGGTACCCGGCCAAAAAATAGCCTATATATTAATCCAGTACATGTACTATCTATATTCCAAGTATCATTCAAATCCGTTCAGCCGTTTAGGCGTGATTGAGGCACAAACATCCAAACTCACAAACTTTCGCATTTATAATATAAGTAAGACGTAAGATAAGATACTTGACATTCACACGAAAACAACGACACCTTATTTGTCAAATAACGTCAGCCTAACAGTAATACGTATATTACATGTACATATTTTACAGAGACTGGATGCGTCAAGCCGAAGATAGGGCACTATATGGCGCTCAATACATTCCGGACCCATGGCACCCCTAAAAGATACCCCTGGGGGTGCTATGGGAACTAAGATTTGACCCGTGGCACCCCCAGGTTAATTAGTGCAGGGTTAACCAGAAATATATGGATTTTATTAGGGGCGGCCTATGTCCAGCAGTGGACTGCTATAGGCTGATGCTGATGATGATGATGATGATGAACATTGCAAAAACAACACACCCTAAAAACATTGCCTTCCTTCTTGGCAGTCCGGTACAAATATGATTTCTACCAATAAAAAAGTCCAAACACAGTTTGCATTAGAAGAATTAGTTGAATCTAGTGAAAATGTTTAGTAGTGTTTTTTAAACAAAGTTATAACTCATTATCATTAAAAGTTGCACTTACCCGTGTGTATATTACGTTAGGAAACCACAGCTTTTTCGAGCCATTGAATTATCTACGTTTCATCACTACATAGTATAAAACAAAGTCGCTTCCCGCTGTCTGTCTGTCCCTATGTGTGCTTAGATCTTTAAAACTACGCAACGGATTTTGATGCGGTTTTTTTAATAGATAAAGTGATTCAAGAGGGAGGTTTATATCTATAATACATGCATAATATAGTAGAGAAACACTGATAATTTTAGAGGTTTCTAATGTGATGTTGCAAATAAACACATTTTTTTGCGCTTACATTGCAAACGCTGGCTGAACCCTACGAGATAGATCAAAATAATGTACTACACTATTGTACACCTTAAAGGTCTACGAAAAAGTCCGCGATGGTATATTATGTCTATCTCTTAAGGATAACCCACAATAACCATTTTTATCCTTTACTTTTTACGAGATATAATGACTTATTTACGAAGCGATTTAAAGCAATACAGCATTAATCCTTATCCAATTAAGTACCTTAAATACATTGTGCATTTAATATAGATCAATATGGTTCTTTACAGCATGTTATTTAAATGAATATTTTCGAAGATATTACACATTTAAAATGCAGGGATATAGTGGTTGCGGTAGTACCGGTCCGTAGTATATTTAGTATCAGCATTGCGCCCGTGCGAAGCCGGGGCAGGTCGCTAGTTATTGATATAATAACAGGAGCACAGGTAAAAGTTATTTGAGATATTTTCAGTTTAGGTGGAAAATTCTAAACAAGTTGAGGAATTTCTTATTGTAAATTGTTTACATGGCGGGATACGGAAGATTTTTAATTTAAAATCCGGCTATAAAAATATTATGTGCATCACGTTAGATGAAGATGCGGGAAAAATGTTGAACAAGAATATTATTTAAAGTACATTTTCATTTTTAAGCACAAAATCGATGTAGAACTCCGTTGTAAGTTAATAAAATGTACCTTCAAAGTACAAACTTTGATCTAAACTGAATGTTTAATTGCAGAAGTTGCTAACGCTGCAGAAAACATAAGTCAAGTGCACGAAGGTGTCTTTTGAGGCACACTTTTAATACTTTCATCTCTCTGGTCGAAATAACGAGTGACACGAGTGACACGAGTAGTAGTAGAAGTAACGCAGTTTACTAGAAACAAAATCATGGCTGAATTAATTTTCTCTTAAATATTTTTCACACGCCACGTCGCGAGGCATTTTATTATTAAAAATTTTATATTATTATTAGTACAAGAATATGATATTAATTCATGCTTGCATGTTTCAAGTAAGTGGAGATACACAAATTCAATTTTATTATTTTAAAATCATTAAACTGTAGCCAACATAAAAACATAGTCTTGCATATATGTACAATTGCCAATCAGCCAATGCAAGCCCTTCTTTTTTCGCATTTTAGGTTCTAGTAGTTGGATTAGGATTTAGGATCCATTTCCATAGTGAAATCCCATCAAACATGAAACACACAGCTTCTTTGATATCAGAATTCCGCTTAATACCTTTGAACTAATGCCAGAATATACCCTGTCCTATCGTACAAAGGCCACAGAGGCTGTGCGGTGCATATGCCACGTTGTCCATGTTTTGCAGAGTAGGTTATTAGATTACATTCAGTCCGAAGCGCACACGGGCCCGGCGGAATCAATCCAAACCAATTAGTGGACAGTTCTACGGTAGGGTTGGTGCCTTCAAAAACCCATCACCAATTTAATGTGTGTTTGAAATTTTGTATAGCAAAAGAAAGGGGAGATAGATTGTGTAAAAGATACATACATATTATCACGCCCGGATCCCTTATGGGGTAGGCAGAGCCACGAGTAAATATAAGAAAACTTGCAACCACTTCTGTTTTAGTCCTAGATGGATAAATGTTTGTAAAGTATATGCTACATGAGTCTTAGATTAAGCGATTAGTGAACGGCTAGGTGGCCCATCATGTTGGTAAGGATACTATCCCTTAGTTGACTTTTACATGCTCGAAATTTTGTATAGGTCAAAAATAAGAGGATGAATAGTACGAAAGATGGCATGATTAAGATAGGAGTGAGCGCAGAGATGACGGCTGACAGACAGGAATGGAAAAGAGAACATGATGTGCCGACCCCGCATAAGAGTTGAATAAGGGCACGAAGGTGTTGATGACATGTTTTTTTTTGTAAAATTTAAGATATAAGTAAGATAAGCAAGTATTCCCAAGGAGGGTTGACGTCAGGCAGGCGGTCGGTCATAAAACACCTTAGCCAAAACTCTTACACCATGTTCCAAGGATCATGCTGTGCCGACCCCACATAGATTGGGATAAGAGCAAGAAGATGATGTTAGATTATAATCTATCTCGCGAGATTGTAAACTGTCGAAAGATTGTGAACCGTAACATTTTTTGGCGCTTCGGCGGCTGCTGCCGTGGCATGCTCGCTGCGCTCGCTCGCCTCGCGCGTTAGTGGTCACTACTCTAACCTAACCAACTGAATTAGATCTGGGTGGATAAGTAGTAATGCGTTAAATTGTAATCAGTATGTTACAGTTCACAATCTTGCGAAAGTTTACAATCTCGCGAGGATAGATAACAATCTAACGTTGTTTACAATTTACGGTGACATATACACGCTTGTATTTTGTAATGTGTCAAATCCACCAATTACCTCGTTTTATAACCATATCGTCATTGTTCTCTATAAAAGAATTAGTTCAGTTTAAATTCACATGTTAAAAATGTTGATTAAATGTTTTGCAGTTTTCCCTTATTGTAAGCAATAATTGCCTCCTGACGCTGTATAAACTGTCTAATACAGATGCCTTGGTGCAAATATTGGACAACCCTTGCTCACAACTCGCTCTGTCCTCTCCGATATTTGTATCGAAATGCATTCAAAGCTTTTGTCAGTCAACAGACGTATCAATATTAATCCTGCTGTCCTCTTACTTGTAAAACGTGGCAATATGATAAAATTTTCAAATATGGTCAAAAAACAAAACTGCCTGCATGTTTGAGCATCGAGAAAATGCTTATTTCTACGAGAAAATGGAGTAAAACAACATTTGAGTGTAGACAAAATAAACTTTTCTACACCCCCGTACATGGCGTTACAAGAAAGAGTTTATAAGTCGACAAATCCTTTCCATAGCAACGGCGAACTCATTAGTGTTGTACATTTTGCTCAAAAGAGAAATAGCTCTTTCTATTCTACGAAGAAAAGAAATTCTCGATACTCATGCTAAGCATATTGGTAAGTCATAAAAAACATTTCCATAAAAAAAAACATTTAAGGTGAAATAAATTTTTATTATTATTATTAAGAGCCTGTCCCACTGCAGGGCAAAGACCTCCCTTCCTTCTTTCCAGTCATCCCTGTTTTGAGCCACTGAAATAACTTTTAGTAAAGGAAAATTGTTCGTAATTTTTAGATGTGCATTATTGGGTATTTGTTCAGCAATTACGAGTAAATCACTTTTAACCATTTTTTACACGACTGCGGCGAATCAAAAAGGAGGGTTATGATTTTGACCGGTATAAATGTTTTGTATGTATATTCATAATACGTTCCCTCGTAACTTCTAAACTATGTAATATACATATTATCACGCACCCGTATGCCAAATGGGGTGGGCAGAGCTAAGTAATCGTAAGAAAACTTGCAGCCACTACTGATTCAAAATCCCAAGATAGATATGGTTAACCATGGTGACAGCTCATCACCCCCTCGCCCATATAATGGTCCATCATGTTTGGTAGGATGACTTCTAAACTACTTATCATAATTTGACAAATGAGGTATCGTTGGAAGTGTCTTGCTAATCTGCTGCTGGCTATAGTTATATATAATTATGGCGCCCTCTAGAAAACATAAATTCATGAACATAAAAAAAATCTGCCTTTTTATCTTATTTTTATCCGACTACACGGAATCAATGAAGGGTTATGACTTTACCAGCTAGTAGGATTTGCATAATTAGTCCTGTTATAGAACTGATAAGGTTTCAACTCCTTTTATAAAAAAAAATTGAAAAATAATAATTTCTCAAAGACTTACAAACATTGTGAATTGAAACAGTTTAACATTTTCGGAAGTCTTTGGATTCAACAACTTTCTGTAAAAACTTTAATTATGTTTATTCAATTTCATTTTTACTTTACTTACTTTATTGTTGCTTGTATTTTCGTTGCGTTACGTAACATTTGCCTGATAAATATAACGACTAGATGTTTCGAAATGGTCCTAGTGATTTCATGTGCACGATGTCGCGTTATAACTAAAATAACATTATTTTATGATTATTATGATGAGGATGAGAGAATGAAGCATGAGTAGAACCTCGCCAGGATCGTAGCAAATGGAGATCCTACCCCTTCGTGGTTTCTGCCTATCCCTAAGGGAAATAGGCGCGATATTACGTATGTCCTACTACGATATTATAAACGCGATAGAGTGTATGTATGGATGTATGGGTGTTTTTTACTCTTTCACGCCTAAACCGCTGAACGGATTTGATGAAACTTGGAATATACATAGTACATGTACTGGATTAACATATAGGATGTTTTTATCCAGGTACCACGCTAGCGAAGCCGCGAGCGGCAGCTAGTATTACTATTATTATCAAAAATCGCGCCGGGCACCACAGTGTCCCGTTAGTACAGGCAAAAGTTGGCTCCTGACGCTGTATCAAGCGCTGTATAATGCGTTTAGATGGTGATCAGCCTCCCCTGTTCGTCCGTCCGTCCGTCCGTCTGTCAGCAGGCTATATCTCATAGGTAGAGAGTAATTTTTTTATAGAATGTGTTTCTATTGCCGCTATTATTACTATTATAATTATTAACTCATTTATTTCAGATTATAGATCTATATCATTAAAAATTACAAAAAATATTCACAATTAAATTAGTCACAATAACAATGAAATTAAATAAACAAAATAAACATAAAATTAAAGACCTAACCTAATACCTAACTAGAAACCTTTACGAGAAGCCTAATAACGTCTGCATCCAGTTATAATGGATGGGACAGTCCGTACGCGCAGCAATCGTCTGTAGGATGGTGTTGCCGCCGCCTCGCACGCGCTGGAGTAAGGAAGCGACTTTCTTGCGAATAATCGCATGAAAGCCGTCCGTGCTATAACAGCAGATAATAAAAATAAAACGGGGCCCCGTACAAGAAACGTTTATGTGCTTAAATGTACGATGTTACGGAACCCTTCACGTGCGAATCGACAGGCACTTGACTGGTTTTTTTTGTAAACAAATTGAGAAAGTTTAGAACATACTGAGTATTTCAATAGCTGTAGCATCGAATGCAGAACAAGGTTTTTTAACCAATGAAATGCAGCCAATGTCATGCATATTTATCGTTCTAACTCTTCTGAACTGAATTATTTGCATACTAATTTACTATAGGTACTATTCATTACGCTGCTTTCTGAAAGCACTCGTATATTAGTAGTAAACCTTCTGATTTCTAGGTCATGGATGCGTGCGTCAGTGATTATCCTTTCGAAAAATTATGTGCGCTAAATCAGTACTCTCAAACGGTGAAGGAAAACATTGTGAGGAAACCAGCGGCTTAGCCAGTTCCGCACGTATTCAACATGTCTTACACAGAACTTATTTATTTATTGAATTAACTTATTTACAAGGACAAACTACAATAACATTGAAAACTTTAAAGTAATCGGTATAATATATGTATGTCTTGATGTGGATAAGTCCGACTAAGCTAAGAGTTATACCCCCGAATACTCAAACGCATCTCAAAGTTGAGCACGTCTCAAGTGACGAGTTTTTGACAGATTTTCATCAAAAACTGTCTAAAAACCGTGACTTGAGACGTGCTCAACTCTGAGTCGCGTTTGAGTATTCGGGGGATAGTTGCTGAAAAAGTTTACTCTATCTAAAATCATCACAAGCACTACAGCGTCCCGTCACTATAGGCTAAAGATTCCTCCCGCCGCTGTAAAACTCATCTAGTAAAGTACCTAAGTAAGTAAGAAATGAATGCTAGGATGATTAGGTAACATTTTTATTGCCTCTTGATGTCCTTAAGAGCGTTGGCACACGACGTTTTATGAATGCGCGTAGGCCTTATTTACTATGACTAAACAAACGCGGGCACGTTTGTGGAATCACCATCATCATTTTCCTGCCCTTATCCCACTAGGTGGGGTCGGCATACCATGTTTCTCTCTTCCATTTTCTCCTATCACTCGTCATCTCCGCACATTAAAAAAACTCTCCTTGAAACATAAAAAAAAAATGTTTATTTTTTTTTATTTAAAACATTCTCACGTTTGTGGAATCACCGTGTTATCGATTATACTATATAAAGCTCGATTACCACTCACTCACTCACTCACTGACTCATTGACATCATTGTTCTCCTAGAAGGAGTCGAGATGGACGATGATGATGTATGGGGGAAATGTTCGGGAAGTCCCGGTGAGTGGGGGAAAAATCCGAAAACCCCCATTTTCCTCCCCCCTCGCCCCCCCCACGTTCGGTGTCCCGATTCTTCCCGACGAGGGCATGTTTTTTTTGTAGATTCGGATGGAGGGTGCTCGATGGAATACATTTTTTTTACTCCCCCCCCCTTTGGACCCCCCTTTGATCCCCCCTTCAACTGGTTCTCCGAAATGACTCGTGAAATGGGATTTTTTCAAGTGGATTCGTATAGATAATAGGATGGCGAGTAAAGTTAAATAAAAATTTGACCCCCCTCCCCCCCAATTTTCACTTCCTCTTGCTTGTATCTCCGAAATTACCCACGATTCGATTTCGCAGTTGGTCGATTCGTATAGAGAATGGGATGGCGAGTAAAACTCCATAAAAATTTTGCCCCCTCCCCCCCAATTTTCACCCCCTCTTGCTTGTATCTCCGAAACGGTAAGTCCGATTGGGCTGAAATTTTGGTTCCAACTCGCGGGCTGCTTGCAGCCCGCGCCCGCAAGCGAAAATACTAGTTATTATACTATATAAAGCTCGATTACCACTCACTCACTGACTGACTCATTGACATCATTGTTCTCCCAGAAGGAGACGAGATGGACGATGATGATGTATGGGGGAAATGTTCGGGGAGTCCCGGTGAGTGGGGGAAAAATCCGAAAACCCCCATTTTCTTCCCCCCTCGCCCCCCCCACGTTCGGTGTCCCGATTCTTCCCGACGAGGGCATGTTTTTTTTGTAGATTCGGATAGAGGGTGCTCGAAGGAATACATTTTTTTTCTCCCCCCCCCTTTGGACCCCCCTTTGACCCCCCCTTCTAATGGTTCTCCGAAATGACTCGTGAAATGGGATTTTTTCAAGTGGATTCGTATAGAGAATAGGCTGGCGAGTAAAGTTAAATAAAAATTTGACCCCCCTCCCCCCCAATTTTCACCCCCTCTTGCTTGTATCTCCGAAATTACCCACGATTCGAGATCGCGGTTGGTCGATTCGTATAGAGAATGGGATGGCGAGTAAAATTTCATAAAAAAATCCCCCCCTCCCCTCCACTTTTCACCCCCTCTTGCTCGCCCCCCCCACGTTCGGTGTCCCGATTCTTCCCGACGAGGGCATGTTTTTTTTGTAGATTCGGATGGAGGGTGCTCGATGGAATACATTTTTTTTACTCATCCCCCCTTTGGACCCCCCTTTGACCCCCCCTTCTATCGGTTCTCCGAAATGACTCGTGATATGGGATTTTTTCAAGTGGTTTCGTGTAGAGAATAGGATGGCGAGTAAAGTTAAATAAAAAAATCCCCCCCCTCCCTCCAATTTTCACCCCCTCTTGCTTGTATCTCCGAAGTTACCCACAATTCGAGATCGCGGTTGGTCGATTCGTATAGAGAATGGGATGGCGAGTAAAATTCCATAAACCCCCCCCCCCTCCCCCCCAATTTTCACCCCCTCTTTTACGCATCTCCGAAATTACCCACGATTCGAGATCGCGGTTGGTCGATTCGTATAGAGAATGGGATGGCGAGTAAAATTCCATAAAAAAATCCCCCCTCCCCCCCAATTTTCACCCCCTCTTGCTTGTATCTCCGAAACGGTTCGTCCGATTGGGCTGAAATTTTGGTTCAGCCTCTAAGAAACAACATCCTCGCGGGCTGCTTGCAGCCCGCGCCCGCAAGCGAAAATACTAGTTATATTATATATAGCTGCAAACCCACTGACTCACTCACTGACATCATTGTTCTCCCAGAAGGAGACGAGATGGGTCAAAATGATGTATGGGGGAAGTGTTCAGGGTGTCAATTCGAGTATGGGAAAAATCCGAAATCTTCGAAAACTGCTCCTCATCAGGGACATCACCTACTGCCAGACGAAACTAAAAGACCGACACCCACCCTGCTTGCGGAATGTGGACATGCACCCTGGTCGAATCCGATGTGCGGTGAAAAAAATTCAAAATGGCGGAAAACAAGATGGCCGCCATACAAACTTTGACCGACGATATCTCGATAACTATAATAGATAGGTAAGGTGTGCTCGAACAAATGTCATAGAGGATGGCGCGATGCAAATGCCAAAGGTGACAGTTGTTTTTTTTTTTTTTTTTTTTTTCAACAGCAGCGATTACGTCCCTCGCGAGCTGCGTGCAGCTCGCGCCCGCAAGCGAAAGTACTAGTTATACTATATATAGCTGCAAACCCACTCACTCACTCACTGACTGACATCATTGTTCTCCCAGAAGGAGTAGAGATGGGTCAAAATGATGTATGGGGGAAGTGTTCAGGGAGTCAATTCCAATTTGGGAAAAATCCGAAATCTTCGAAAACTGCTCCTCATCAGGGACCTCACCTACTGCCAGACGAAACGACAAGACCAAGATCTCTCCTGCTTGCGGAATGTGGACATGCACCCTGGTCGAATCCGATGTGCGGTGAAAAAAAATCAAAATGGCGGAAAACAAGATGGCCGCCATACAAACTTTGACCGACGATATCTCGAAAACTATAATAGATAGGTAAGGTGTGCTCGAACAAATGTTACAGAGGATGGCGCGATGCAAATGCCAAAAGTGACAGTTTTTTTTTTTTTTTTTTCAACAGCAGCGATTACGTCCCTCGCGAGCTGCGTGCAGCTCGCGCCCGCAAGCGAAAATACTAGTTATACTATATAAAGCTCGATTACCACTCACTCACTGACTGACTCATTGACATCATTGTTCTCCCGGAAGGAGTCGAGATGGACGATGATGATGTATGGGGGAAATGTTCGGGGAGTCCCGGTGAGTGGGGGAAAAATCCGAAAACCCCCATTTTCCTCCCCCCTCGCCCCCCCCACGTTCGATGTCCCGATTCTTCCCGACGAGGGCATGTTTTTTTTACAGATTCGGATAGAGGGTGCTCGATGGAATACATTTTTTTTACTCCCCCCCCCTTTGGACCCCCCTTTGACCCCCCCTTCTATCGGTTCTCCGAAATGACTCGTGAAATGGGATTTTTTCAAGTGGATTCGTATAGAGAATAGGCTGGCGAGTAAAGTTAAATAAAAATTTGACCCCCCTCCCCCCCAATTTTCACCCCCTCTTGCTTGTATCTCCGAAATTACCCACGATTCGAGATCGCGGTTGGTCGATTCGTATAGAGAATGGGATGGCGAGTAAAATTTCATAAAAAAATCCCCCCCTCCCCTCCACTTTTCACCCCCTCTTGCTCGCCCCCCCCACGTTCGGTGTCCCGATTCTTCCCGACGAGGGCATGTTTTTTTTGTAGATTCGGATGGAGGGTGCTCGATGGAATACATTTTTTTTACTCATCCCCCCTTTGGACCCCCCTTTGACCCCCCCTTCTATCGGTTCTCCGAAATGACTCGTGATATGGGATTTTTTCAAGTGGTTTCGTGTAGAGAATAGGATGGCGAGTAAAGTTAAATAAAAAAATCCCCCCCCTCCCTCCAATTTTCACCCCCTCTTGCTTGTATCTCCGAAGTTACCCACAATTCGAGATCGCGGTTGGTCGATTCGTATAGAGAATGGGATGGCGAGTAAAATTCCATAAACCCCCCCCCCCTCCCCCCCAATTTTCACCCCCTCTTTTACGCATCTCCGAAATTACCCACGATTCGAGATCGCGGTTGGTCGATTCGTATAGAGAATGGGATGGCGAGTAAAATTCCATAAAAAAATCCCCCCTCCCCCCCAATTTTCACCCCCTCTTGCTTGTATCTCCGAAACGGTTCGTCCGATTGGGCTGAAATTTTGGTTCAGCCTCTAAGAAACAACATCCTCGCGGGCTGCTTGCAGCCCGCGCCCGCAAGCGAAAATACTAGTTATACTATATATAGCTGCAAACCCACTCACTCACTCACTGACTGACATCATTGTTCTCCCAGAAGGAGTAGAGATGGGTCAAAATGATGTATGGGGGAAGTGTTCAGGGAGTCAATTCCAATTTGGGAAAAATCCGAAATCTTCGAAAACTGCTCCTCATCAGGGACCTCACCTACTGCCAGACGAAACGACAAGACCAAGATCTCTCCTGCTTGCGGAATGTGGACATGCACCCTGGTCGAATCCGATGTGCGGTGAAAAAAAATCAAAATGGCGGAAAACAAGATGGCCGCCATACAAACTTTGACCGACGATATCTCGAAAACTATAATAGATAGGTAAGGTGTGCTCGAACAAATGTTACAGAGGATGGCGCGATGCAAATGCCAAAAGTGACAGTTTTTTTTTTTTTTTTTTCAACAGCAGCGATTACGTCCCTCGCGAGCTGCGTGCAGCTCGCGCCCGCAAGCGAAAATACTAGTTATTATACTATATAAAGCTCGATTACCACTCACTCACTGACTGACTCATTGACATCATTGTTCTCCCAGAAGGAGACGAGATGGACGATGATGATGTATGGGGGAAATGTTCGGGGAGTCCCGGTGAGTGGGGGAAAAATCCGAAAACCCCCATTTTCTTCCCCCCTCGCCCCCCCCACGTTCGGTGTCCCGATTCTTCCCGACGAGGGCATGTTTTTTTTGTAGATTCGGATAGAGGGTGCTCGAAGGAATACATTTTTTTTCTCCCCCCCCCTTTGGACCCCCCTTTGACCCCCCCTTCTAATGGTTCTCCGAAATGACTCGTGAAATGGGATTTTTTCAAGTGGATTCGTATAGAGAATAGGCTGGCGAGTAAAGTTAAATAAAAATTTGACCCCCCTCCCCCCCAATTTTCACCCCCTCTTGCTTGTATCTCCGAAATTACCCACGATTCGAGATCGCGGTTGGTCGATTCGTATAGAGAATGGGATGGCGAGTAAAATTTCATAAAAAAATCCCCCCCTCCCCTCCACTTTTCACCCCCTCTTGCTCGCCCCCCCCACGTTCGGTGTCCCGATTCTTCCCGACGAGGGCATGTTTTTTTTGTAGATTCGGATGGAGGGTGCTCGATGGAATACATTTTTTTTACTCATCCCCCCTTTGGACCCCCCTTTGACCCCCCCTTCTATCGGTTCTCCGAAATGACTCGTGATATGGGATTTTTTCAAGTGGTTTCGTGTAGAGAATAGGATGGCGAGTAAAGTTAAATAAAAAAATCCCCCCCCTCCCTCCAATTTTCACCCCCTCTTGCTTGTATCTCCGAAGTTACCCACAATTCGAGATCGCGGTTGGTCGATTCGTATAGAGAATGGGATGGCGAGTAAAATTCCATAAACCCCCCCCCCCTCCCCCCCAATTTTCACCCCCTCTTTTACGCATCTCCGAAATTACCCACGATTCGAGATCGCGGTTGGTCGATTCGTATAGAGAATGGGATGGCGAGTAAAATTCCATAAAAAAATCCCCCCTCCCCCCCAATTTTCACCCCCTCTTGCTTGTATCTCCGAAACGGTTCGTCCGATTGGGCTGAAATTTTGGTTCAGCCTCTAAGAAACAACATCCTCGCGGGCTGCTTGCAGCCCGCGCCCGCAAGCGAAAATACTAGTTATACTATATATAGCTGCAAACCCACTCACTCACTCACTGACTGACATCATTGTTCTCCCAGAAGGAGTAGAGATGGGTCAAAATGATGTATGGGGGAAGTGTTCAGGGAGTCAATTCCAATTTGGGAAAAATCCGAAATCTTCGAAAACTGCTCCTCATCAGGGACCTCACCTACTGCCAGACGAAACGACAAGACCAAGATCTCTCCTGCTTGCGGAATGTGGACATGCACCCTGGTCGAATCCGATGTGCGGTGAAAAAAAATCAAAATGGCGGAAAACAAGATGGCCGCCATACAAACTTTGACCGACGATATCTCGAAAACTATAATAGATAGGTAAGGTGTGCTCGAACAAATGTTACAGAGGATGGCGCGATGCAAATGCCAAAAGTGACAGTTTTTTTTTTTTTTTTTTCAACAGCAGCGATTACGTCCCTCGCGAGCTGCGTGCAGCTCGCGCCCGCAAGCGAAAATACTAGTTATTATACTATATAAAGCTCGATTACCACTCACTCACTGACTGACTCATTGACATCATTGTTCTCCCAGAAGGAGACGAGATGGACGATGATGATGTATGGGGGAAATGTTCGGGGAGTCCCGGTGAGTGGGGGAAAAATCCGAAAACCCCCATTTTCTTCCCCCCTCGCCCCCCCCACGTTCGGTGTCCCGATTCTTCCCGACGAGGGCATGTTTTTTTTGTAGATTCGGATAGAGGGTGCTCGAAGGAATACATTTTTTTTCTCCCCCCCCCTTTGGACCCCCCTTTGACCCCCCCTTCTAATGGTTCTCCGAAATGACTCGTGAAATGGGATTTTTTCAAGTGGATTCGTATAGAGAATAGGCTGGCGAGTAAAGTTAAATAAAAATTTGACCCCCCTCCCCCCCAATTTTCACCCCCTCTTGCTTGTATCTCCGAAATTACCCACGATTCGAGATCGCGGTTGGTCGATTCGTATAGAGAATGGGATGGCGAGTAAAATTTCATAAAAAAATCCCCCCCTCCCCTCCACTTTTCACCCCCTCTTGCTCGCCCCCCCCACGTTCGGTGTCCCGATTCTTCCCGACGAGGGCATGTTTTTTTTGTAGATTCGGATGGAGGGTGCTCGATGGAATACATTTTTTTTACTCATCCCCCCTTTGGACCCCCCTTTGACCCCCCCTTCTATCGGTTCTCCGAAATGACTCGTGATATGGGATTTTTTCAAGTGGTTTCGTGTAGAGAATAGGATGGCGAGTAAAGTTAAATAAAAAAATCCCCCCCCTCCCTCCAATTTTCACCCCCTCTTGCTTGTATCTCCGAAGTTACCCACAATTCGAGATCGCGGTTGGTCGATTCGTATAGAGAATGGGATGGCGAGTAAAATTCCATAAACCCCCCCCCCCTCCCCCCCAATTTTCACCCCCTCTTTTACGCATCTCCGAAATTACCCACGATTCGAGATCGCGGTTGGTCGATTCGTATAGAGAATGGGATGGCGAGTAAAATTCCATAAAAAAATCCCCCCTCCCCCCCAATTTTCACCCCCTCTTGCTTGTATCTCCGAAACGGTTCGTCCGATTGGGCTGAAATTTTGGTTCAGCCTCTAAGAAACAACATCCTCGCGGGCTGCTTGCAGCCCGCGCCCGCAAGCGAAAATACTAGTTATACTATATATAGCTGCAAACCCACTCACTCACTCACTGACTGACATCATTGTTCTCCCAGAAGGAGTAGAGATGGGTCAAAATGATGTATGGGGGAAGTGTTCAGGGAGTCAATTCCAATTTGGGAAAAATCCGAAATCTTCGAAAACTGCTCCTCATCAGGGACCTCACCTACTGCCAGACGAAACGACAAGACCAAGATCTCTCCTGCTTGCGGAATGTGGACATGCACCCTGGTCGAATCCGATGTGCGGTGAAAAAAAATCAAAATGGCGGAAAACAAGATGGCCGCCATACAAACTTTGACCGACGATATCTCGAAAACTATAATAGATAGGTAAGGTGTGCTCGAACAAATGTTACAGAGGATGGCGCGATGCAAATGCCAAAAGTGACAGTTTTTTTTTTTTTTTTTTCAACAGCAGCGATTACGTCCCTCGCGAGCTGCGTGCAGCTCGCGCCCGCAAGCGAAAATACTAGTTATTATACTATATAAAGCTCGATTACCACTCACTCACTGACTGACTCATTGACATCATTGTTCTCCCGGAAGGAGTCGAGATGGACGATGATGATGTATGGGGGAAATGTTCGGGGAGTCCCGGTGAGTGGGGGAAAAATCCGAAAACCCCCATTTTCCTCCCCCCTCGCCCCCCCCACGTTCGGTGTCCCGATTCTTCCCGACGAGGGCATGTTTTTTTTATAGATTCGGATAGAGGGTGCTCGAAGGAATACAACTTTTTTTGGATCCCCCCCTTTTGCCCCCCCTTTGACCCCCCCTTCTATCGGTTCTCCGGAATGACTCGTGAAATGGGATTTTTTCAAGTGGATTCGTATAGAGAATAGGATGGCGAGTAAATTAAAAAAAAAAATCGACCCCCCTCCCTCCCAATTTTCACCCCCCCTTGCTTGTATCTCCGAAACGGTTTGTCCGATTGGGCTGAAATTTTGGTTCCAAGGGTTTTGACTCGCGGGCTGCTTGCAGCCCGCGCCCGCAAGCGAAAATACTAGTTATACTATATAAAGCTCGATTACCACTCACTCACTGACTGACTCATTGACATCATTGTTCTCCCAGAAGGAGACGAGATGGACGATGATGATGTATGGGGGAAATGTTCGGGGAGTCCCGGTGAGTGGGGGAAAAATCCGAAAACCCCCATTTTCTTCCCCCCTCGCCCCCCCCACGTTCGGTGTCCCGATTCTTCCCGACGAGGGCATGTTTTTTTTGTAGATTCGGATAGAGGGTGCTCGAAGGAATACATTTTTTTTCTCCCCCCCCCTTTGGACCCCCCTTTGACCCCCCCTTCTAATGGTTCTCCGAAATGACTCGTGAAATGGGATTTTTTCAAGTGGATTCGTATAGAGAATAGGCTGGCGAGTAAAGTTAAATAAAAATTTGACCCCCCTCCCCCCCAATTTTCACCCCCTCTTGCTTGTATCTCCGAAATTACCCACGATTCGAGATCGCGGTTGGTCGATTCGTATAGAGAATGGGATGGCGAGTAAAATTTCATAAAAAAATCCCCCCCTCCCCTCCACTTTTCACCCCCTCTTGCTCGCCCCCCCCACGTTCGGTGTCCCGATTCTTCCCGACGAGGGCATGTTTTTTTTGTAGATTCGGATGGAGGGTGCTCGATGGAATACATTTTTTTTACTCATCCCCCCTTTGGACCCCCCTTTGACCCCCCCTTCTATCGGTTCTCCGAAATGACTCGTGATATGGGATTTTTTCAAGTGGTTTCGTGTAGAGAATAGGATGGCGAGTAAAGTTAAATAAAAAAATCCCCCCCCTCCCTCCAATTTTCACCCCCTCTTGCTTGTATCTCCGAAGTTACCCACAATTCGAGATCGCGGTTGGTCGATTCGTATAGAGAATGGGATGGCGAGTAAAATTCCATAAACCCCCCCCCCCTCCCCCCCAATTTTCACCCCCTCTTTTACGCATCTCCGAAATTACCCACGATTCGAGATCGCGGTTGGTCGATTCGTATAGAGAATGGGATGGCGAGTAAAATTCCATAAAAAAATCCCCCCTCCCCCCCAATTTTCACCCCCTCTTGCTTGTATCTCCGAAACGGTTCGTCCGATTGGGCTGAAATTTTGGTTCAGCCTCTAAGAAACAACATCCTCGCGGGCTGCTTGCAGCCCGCGCCCGCAAGCGAAAATACTAGTTATACTATATATAGCTGCAAACCCACTCACTCACTCACTGACTGACATCATTGTTCTCCCAGAAGGAGTAGAGATGGGTCAAAATGATGTATGGGGGAAGTGTTCAGGGAGTCAATTCCAATTTGGGAAAAATCCGAAATCTTCGAAAACTGCTCCTCATCAGGGACCTCACCTACTGCCAGACGAAACGACAAGACCAAGATCTCTCCTGCTTGCGGAATGTGGACATGCACCCTGGTCGAATCCGATGTGCGGTGAAAAAAAATCAAAATGGCGGAAAACAAGATGGCCGCCATACAAACTTTGACCGACGATATCTCGAAAACTATAATAGATAGGTAAGGTGTGCTCGAACAAATGTTACAGAGGATGGCGCGATGCAAATGCCAAAAGTGACAGTTTTTTTTTTTTTTTTTTCAACAGCAGCGATTACGTCCCTCGCGAGCTGCGTGCAGCTCGCGCCCGCAAGCGAAAATACTAGTTATACTATATAAAGCTCGATTACCACTCACTCACTGACTGACTCATTGACATCATTGTTCTCCCGGAAGGAGTCGAGATGGACGATGATGATGTATGGGGGAAATGTTCGGGGAGTCCCGGTGAGTGGGGGAAAAATCCGAAAACCCCCATTTTCCTCCCCCCTCGCCCCCCCCACGTTCGATGTCCCGATTCTTCCCGACGAGGGCATGTTTTTTTTACAGATTCGGATAGAGGGTGCTCGATGGAATACATTTTTTTTACTCCCCCCCCCTTTGGACCCCCCTTTGACCCCCCCTTCTATCGGTTCTCCGAAATGACTCGTGAAATGGGATTTTTTCAAGTGGATTCGTATAGGGAATGGGATGGCGAGTAAAATTTCATAAAAAAATCCCCCCCCTCCCCCCCAATTTTCACCCCCTCTTTTACGCATCTCCGAAATTACCCACGATTCGAGATCGCGGTTGGTCGATTCGTATAGAGAATAGGATAACGAGTAAAATTTCATAAAAAATTCCCCCCCTCCCCCCAATTTTCACCCCCTCTTGCTTGTATCTCCGAAACGGTTAGTCCTATTGGGCTGAAATTTTGGTTGCGCGGGCTGCTTGCAGCCCGCGCCCGCAAGCGAAAATACTAGTTATACTATATAAAGCTCGATTACCACTCACTCACTCACTCACTCACTCATTGACATCATTGTTCTCCTAGAAGGAGTCGAGATGGACGATGATGATGTATGGGGGGAATGTTCGGGGAGTCCCGGTGAGTGGGGGAAAAATCCGAAAACCCCCATTTTCCTCCCCCCTCGCCCCCCCCACGTTCGGTGTCCCGATTCTTCCCGACGAGGGCATGTTTTTTTTATAGATTCGGATGGAGGGTGCTCGAATGAATACAACTTTTTTACTCCCCCCCCCTTTCGACCCCCCTTTGACCCCCCCTCCTAATGGTTCTCCGAAATGACTCGTGATATGGGATTTTTTCAAGTGGATTCGTATAGAGAATGTGATGGCGAGTAAAATTTCATAAAAAAATCCCCCCTCCCCCCCAATTTTCACCCCCTCTTGCTTGTATCTCCGAAATTACCCACGATTCGATTTCGCAGTTGGTCGATTCGTATAGAGAATGGGATGGCGAGTAAAACTCCATAAAAATTTTGCCCCCTCCCCCCCAATTTTCACCCCCTCTTGCTTTTATCTCCGAAACGGTAAGTCCGATTGGGCTGAAATTTTGGTTCCAACTCGCGGGCTGCTTGCAGCCCGCGCCCGCAAGCGAAAATACTAGTTATACTATATAAAGCTCGATTACCACTGACTCACTCACTGACTGACTCATTGACATCATTGTTCTCCCGGAAGGAGTCGAGATGGACGATGATGATGTATGGGGGAAATGTTCGGGGAGTCCCGGTGAGTGGGGGAAAAATCCGAAAACCCCCATTTTCCTCCCCCCTCGCCCCCCCCACGTTCGGTGTCCCGATTCTTCCCGACGAGGGCATGTTTTTTTTGTAGATTCGGATAGAGGGTGCTCGAAGGAATATAACCTTTTTTAGAACCCCCCCTTTCGACCCCCCTTTGACCCCCCCTACTATCGGTTCTCCGAAATGACTCGTGATATGGGATTTTTTCAAGTGGATTCGTATAGAGAATGGGATGGCGAGTAAAATTTCATAAAAAAATCCCCCCCTCCCCCCCAATTTTCACCCCCTCTTTTACGCATCTCCGAAATTACCCACGATTCGAGATCGCGTTTGGTCGATTCGTATAGAGAATGGGATGGCGAGTAAAATTTCATAAAAAATTCCCCCCCTCCCCCCCAATTTTCACCCCCACTTATTTGTATCTCCGAAACGGTTCAGCCTCTAAGAAACAACATCCTCGCGGGCTGCTTGCAGCCCGCGCCCGCAAGCGAAAATACTAGTTATATTATATATAGCTGCAAACCCACTGACTCACTCACTGACATCATTGTTCTCCCAGAAGGAGTAGAGATGGGTCAAAATGATGTATGGGGGAAGTGTTCAGGGAGTCAATTCCAATTTGGGAAAAATCCGAAATCTTCGAAAACTGCTCCTCATCAGGGACCTCACCTACTGCCAGACGAAACTAGAAGACCGACACCCACCCTGCTTGCGGAATGTGGACATGCACCCTGGTCGAATCCGATGTGCGGTGAAAAAAATTCAAAATGGCGGAAAACAAGATGGCCGCCATACAAACTTTGACCGACGATATCTCGAAAACTATAAGCGATAGGTATAGAGTGCTCGAACAAATGTTGTAGAGGATGGTTCGATGCAAATGCCGAAAGTGTTAGTTTTTTTTTTTTTTTTTTTTTTCAACAGCAGCGATTACGTCCCTCGCGAGCTGCGTGCAGCTCGCGCCCGCAAGCGAAAGACTAGTTATACTATATAAAGCTCGATTACCACTCACTGACTCACTCACTCATTGACATCATTGTTCTCCCAGAAGGAGACGAGATGGACGATGATGATGTATGGGGGAAATGTTCGATGAGTCCCAGTGAGTATGGGAAAAATCCTAAAACCCCCCTTTTCCTCCCCCCTCGCCCCCCCCCACGTTCGGTGTCCCGATTCTTCCCGACGAGGGCATGTTTTTTTTACAGATTCGGATAGAGGGTGCTCGAAGGAATACAACTTTTTTTACTCCCCCCCCTTTGGACCCCCCTTTGACCCCCCCTTCTATCGGTTCTCCGAAATGACTCGTGATATGGGATTTTTTAAAGTGGATTCGTATAGAGAATGGGATGGCGAGTAAAATTTCATAAAAAAATCCCCCCCTCCCCCCAATTTTCACCCCCTCTTTTACGCATCTCCGAAATTACCCACGATTCGAGTTCGCGGTTGGTCGATTCGTATAGAGAGTGGGATGGCGAGTAAAATTTCATAAAAAATTCCCCCCCTCCCCCCCAATTTTCACCCCCACTTGCTTGTATCTCCGAAACGGTTCGTCCGATTGGGCTGAAATTTTGGTTCCAAGGGTTTTGCGCGGGCTGCTTGCAGCCCGCGCCCGCAAGCGAAAATATTATACTATATAAAGCTCGATTACCACTCACTCACTCACTGACTCATTGACATCATTGTTCTCCCGGAAGGAGTCGAGATGGACGATGATGATGTATGGGGGAAATGTTCGGGGAGTCCCGGTGAGTGGGGGAAAAATCCGAAAACCCCCATTTTCCTCCCCCCTCGCCCCCCCCACGTTCGGTGTCCCGATTCTTCCCGACGAGGGCATGTTTTTTTTACAGATTCGGATGGAGGGTGCTCGAATGAATACAAATTTATTTAGACCCCCCCCTTTTGCCCCCCCTTTGACCCCCCTTCTATTGGTTCTCCGAAATGACTCGTGATATGGGATTTTTTTAAGTTGATTCGTATAGAGAATAGGATGACGAGTAAAATTTCATAAAAAATTCCCCCCCTCCCCCCAATTTTCACCCCCTCTTGCTTGTATCTCCGAAACGGTTCGTCCGATTGGGCTAAAATTTTGGTTCCAAGGGTTTTGAGGGTTTTCTACCCTCGCGGGCTGCTTGCAGCCCGCGCCCGCAAGCAAAATACTAGTTATACTATATAAAGCTCGATTACCACTCACTGACTCACTGACTCATTGACATCATTGTTCTCCTAGAAGGAGTGGAGATGGACGATGATGATGTATGGGGGAAATGTTCGGGGAGTCCCAGTGAGTGGGGGAAAAATCCGAGAACCCCCATTTTCCTCCCCCCTCGTCCCCCCCACGTTCGGTGTCCCGATTCTTCCCGACGAGGGTATGTTTTTTTTACAGATTCGGATGGAGGGTGCTCGAATGAATACAACTTTTTATTCAACCCCCCCTTTTGCCCCCCCTTTGACCGCCCCGTCTATCGGTTCTCCGAAATGACTCGTGAAATAGGATTTTTTCAAGTGGGTTCGTATAGATAATAGGATGGCGAGTAAAATTCCATAAAAAGTTCCCCCCCCCTCCCCCCAATTTTCACCCCCTCTTGTTTGTATCTCCGAAACGGTTTGAAACGGTCCGAAACGGTTGTTTCTAAGAAACAACATTCTCGCGGGCTGCTTGCAGCCCGCGCCCGCAAGCGAAAATACTAGTTATACTATATAAAGCTCGATTACCACTGACTGACTCACTGATTGACATGTTTGTTCTCCCAGAAGGAGTCGAGATGGACGATGATGATGTATGAGGGAAATGTTCGGGGAGTCCCGGTGAGTGGGGGAAAAATCCGAAAACCCCCATTTTTCTCCCCCCTCGCCCCCCCCACGTTCGGTGTCCCGATTCTTCCCGACGAGGGTATGTTTTTTTTATAGATTCGGATAGAGGGTGCTCAAATGAATACAACTTTTTTTATTCCCCCCCTTTCGACCCCCCTTTGACCCCCCCTTCAACTGGTTCTCCGAAATGACTCGTGAAATGGGATTTTTTCAAGTGGGTTCGTATAGATAATAGGATGGCGAGTAAAATTCCATAAAAAGTTCCCCCCCCTCCCCCCAATTTTCACCCCCTCTTGCTTGTATCTCCGAAACGGTTTGTCCGATTGGGCTGAAATTTTGGTTCCGAGGGTTTTGAGGGTCGCTGATGCCGAATGTTTTTTTTTTTTTAATTTTTTTTTTCTTTTTCCTCCAGCAGCATTTCCGTCACTCGCGGGCTGCTTGCAGCCCGCGCCCGCAAGCGAAAATACTAGTCGTATTCTATATGTTCATTTTGTATCGCAAAAACGAGACGAGCGTTACAAACAAGTTACTGCAAGCGGTCAAGTTTCGTTTGGCCATAGGGCCAGCAAACGCAATGCCGTCTCTCCGACACGTTGTAACTTTTGCACACGATCTTCGCTCTCTTCGATATTACAAAACAACATTTTAAAAGTTCTAAACTGTCATATTTAACATTCCAAGAACTTCTATCAATTGTAAGGCCAGGGTTTACTCGTCAAAATACAGTAGTGAGATCCGCATATCGGCGGAAGAACGCACTTTTGAAGCGCGTTTGTATCGATACAAACGTGTACAATCTGCTAATACGAGAACGCGCTCATAAAAAACGCGCGTCGTCAAGCATTAAAATAACGTGGTATGCAAAGGCCCTAAGGTAGCTCTGAAACTTGTAATAAGCATAGTTTATGATTGGTAGGTACAATGTGAGCAAGCCATATAAACTAATGGTAGTTGATTAAAAAAATACTGATATCCAAGTTTTTATGGCTCTAGTCTAACAGAAATCTATCAAAATCTGTATAATGTTCAATTATTAAAAGTATGTAGTAGTACGAAACGCAGTTAAGTGTTGTGCTGCGCTACCTACTCTTTGTGCTACTGAAATCAGCGCTACAGCCTCTATTGCGCTGTAGTAGCATAAAGCTGAGTGGTGACCCGAAGCCTTACCCCAAGGGTGCCAATGGGACCCTATTATAATGGGTTCATGAGATCCAGCCCGCTGTCCGTCCGTCTGTCCGTCCGTCTGTCTGTCAGCGGGCTGGATCTCATGAACCGTAATAGGTAGAGTCAAAAATTTTCACTGCGTATATTATTGCCGCTATAACAAGAAGTATAAATATGTATTTTAGCCTGTGTTGTCCCACTGCAGAGCAAAGCCCCCCCCCCTCCCTTTTTTCCAGCCTTTTCTATTCAGCATTTTCTAAGAAACATCTGAATTCGACTCTCGCTCAACCGGTTTTTATGTCATTAAATGACGTGAAAAAGGTATTTTTTGTTTATCTGATTACGTGAGATTATTTTTTTTTCTATTTCTCTAAAACCAGAATAAAAACACATCTTTGTCGCGATCTCGCCATCTCAACAGAATTGTATCAAAACGCCTACCTGTTCGGAGGTGTGTACCTGCGCTGCCGTCTGTACAGCATGCGCGCGCGGAACATGGTACCTATGATATTATCGCAACATCACTAGCATTTCGTCTGATATCTAGCATCTCCCAGGTTGATAACCGTCAGTGAGCGATCACAGCTCGCCGGGAACCGTACTCGCACCCTTGCACCTCCCCCTCGCCAGCTCGCGGTTTCACCACTTTCAAGCGGGATTTGTACCTAACTGGCGGTTTCGGCAGAGTTGAATTTTTACACTGAACTCATTTTTCTCATTCGTAAAGAACTGTGGTTGAAAATATATCTACTAGACTGCACTGTTCGAAGAGTTCCTTCTTCGAGCGCGAATAATTTTTTGTAAGTATTTAAATTTATTTATTAAAAAAAAATATTATGTCGCTTGAAATAAGTAGGTAGGTAACTAATACGCCAATTTTCTTCTTGAACCTGCTCAAATCAAGTTACAATATTTAAATTATTATTATTAATTATGATAATGTTCTAAATTATGTTAAGAAAATTAAATAAGAAATATTTTGAACCTAAAATAATAAAACTAATTTAATAATAAAAACTAGAAATTGCTTAGAAATTAAAAAGTTAATAAAAAGTATTAAATAAAAGTTATTTCTTGAATAATTATGTCTTACTCTAAAATCGTATCTATAGTTTCCAGAATTATACCAGTCACGAATAATATACAAAATTATACCAATTGTATCCTCGAATAGATACATTCGTTTTGCCGGCGCTACGACCTTCGCGAAACCGAGCTCGATCCTACAGGTGTCCTAACGGTTTAGCTAATTTTAAGTCGCTTAGACGTTGGTCGTGATCTTATTCCTTTTCCACCTGAGTGGACCACGGACATTTTATTGCCCGTGCTCCTTATTTTTTCTGAGTGGACCATTGCCTCTCAGGAATGAAGCCTCCAGTGTTCTTATATGCATTGTGGTACGTGCTTTAGATGCGTCGTCATCTACAGACCGATTTAACCAATTAATACAGCTTCTACGAACATGTAATAAAAGTTGAATGGATTGTTGGGATTCATTCTGTATCAGGATTATTTTAATCAGTATTAATTTATTCAGTAGATTATTAGTGCACGCAAGGAGCATTTGAGGCGCACTAGATAGATAGATAGAATTCAGTATTGGACTTTGCGTCATCTACTCTTACTACTTTGTCTAATGGGCGAACGCTAAGAAATAAAGAAATAATTCTTTATTTCTTATGCATGTCTTCAAGCACTAGAAAGGTTAAAACTATGCTCTTTTTTATCGATATATTAAGCTTTCTGACATCCATCGATATTTCAAGATTCGAGGTTCAGAGATAGTAATTTATTTGTCCAGTTTTTTTCCATCAGTCGACTTGAATTTCGCATTCGACAAACAAGCAAAAAGGCGGAGACAAAGCAAATAACCCGAGTCACAGAATAGATTGCACTGCCCCCATGTCAATAGCGAAGTCGGAGCTCAGAGGCAGAGTTGAAAATGTTAATTTACAGTTTTTAATTGCTGTGAGAAGTTGCATTTTTTGGCGCATTGTTACGACGCTTTTTGTTCTGCTTTCGGCTCCGTATATGGAAGCCCTTTTTCTAGCAGACTAACGAAAACGGATATCGATTAGTTGATTCTGGAAATGAAATAAAATAATTTATTTGCCTGAAGTGTGGTACGCAAAGAACTTATATAACTAAATTAGATTAACACACTTCGCTAGGGAACCTAGCATGCAAAAACGACTTTATGACTTTACATTTGAAGTAAATTAAATAAACATTACTTACAATTCTAAATAAGTTAATTAAATTTAGGCATTCAATAATATTTTTTATAACAAAGCAATTAATTTTAACTCAGTAGATCATTAACACTATAAAAATGTCAACCAGCCATGTATATAATTTTGTTTAAAATTTATTAAATGTTAATTCTGTGGTTGATCTAGGTATCTTATTAAATATTTAATACACATTATGTAGCTATTTTTGTGACTTAGAGCAGTTTTTCGAACTGGAAGTAATAATCTAGTAAGGTGCCTCAACACAGTCACACACACAGTCCATCCATCTTATCTTTAAAGCATTTCATTTTTGACAAAAAAAGAAAAATGGAATTTGAAATGCCTTTTTGTGACTGTGTGTCATCATCATCATCATCATCATCATATCAGCCCAAATTCATCCCCTGCTGGGTGTAGGCCTGCTCCAACAGAATCCAATAGATTCCTGCTGTCTCAATAATGACATCAGACCACAAAAAATCAAATTATAATTCCAGAATTGCTATGTAATTATTTGTGTCTGTCATACGAATACCTTCCGAAACCTCAGTTCACACTCGTAATTGGAATTGTTTCATACATAATATTTGCTCCAACACTTGCGCCTGATAGCCCTTTGACAAAATACGCACAATTCCGTGAATAATTATACAAATTACTTTTGCAATGGTAGCTCGCTCACAGAGCAACGCGCAGATGCTTAATTATTTTTCAATAAGTCCATTATATACACAATTTACGCTTTAAAGTGCAGTTGGTATTGTTTGTAAAGTTAAGTTTATTTATTGTACATACATACATATGCTTCTCTGCTGGACTGGGAGTAAAGAAAAAACATAGAATGCGTCCAGCTGCTTCTCTCCCCGAGCATGTCGTAAAAGTCGACTAAGGGATAGTGTCCTCCAACATGATGAGATACAATAAGTCTTATTATTTATTGTTTTCCACAAAAAAGCAATACAATTTTTTTAGGGTTCCGTACCCGAAGGTTGCCGACAGGATATACTAAGGGCTATTACTAAGCCTCCGCTGCCCGTTCGTCCGTCTGTCATCGTGCTTTATCTCATGAACCGTAATAGGTAGAAACCTGAAATTTTCACAGTGTGTGCATTTCTATTGCCGTTATAACAACAAATAATAAAAGTAAATGATACTCATACGAAAAACATTTATGTACATGTACGATGGTACGGAACCCTTCGTGTGCGATTTCGACTCGCATTTGACCGGTTTTATTGCAAATTATGTCTTATGTCTAGTATAGGTAGTAACTAATTGAACAAGGATTTGAGACAGAAGGCATAATAATACTAAGTGCACCCACCCTCACCCTAGGGGTATATCCTGTATCCTGTGTTGTGGGAGGTCATTCTCTTTCATATTTGGTAAAAAATATAAAATTTGGTTTGTTTTTATTGTCAGTTTGTGTTTGTAGGAGGTGATCTCAGAAAGTAATGGATTGATTTTAAGAAATATAGATTTTGCTTGTATCAGATAATTAGGAGAAATCATCTTTCTTTCGTCCTAATGTCAACAAAACGACATTAGAATTTCCTATACCAACTCTTATTCCTCCTGATATGTCACAGGGTTTGTAACCGACTTCAAAAAGTTTAGGTTTAGACTTCAAGTCGGATGTATTATTATTTCATATAACTCGGTATTTCCGCTAAATGTCAATTTAGTTTTATAAAGAGAATGACCCTGATCGAGGAGGTGCCTGCTATTTTTCTGTGCATATTGAAACACGTCGTAGATGTCAACACAACACCCAAAATCGAAAGAAATATTTGCTGTATATGCAAACATCTTTGCCGAAACGGAAATTGAACTCCTGCATCTCAGCCGAGCACCCACCCGCCCGCCACGCCACCGAGGCCGTCAATTACTTTGTAGCTTCTCTGCATTGTATGCTCTTTGTCCTGCTGTGGGAGTCGGTGTAGTCATTTAAATTTTCGCTCAAACGGACCACAGTGTTTCACGTTGCCACCAATTATGTGGTCACTGTCCATGCTCAGTATCTCGGTTAATCAACTACGCTATCATTGCGTTTTGTTAATTTTCAATTATTAATATTCTATTCCGTTCCGGCTAAAGTTTGACCACATTACATCCAGACATTATCACGCCCATGGGCAAAACCACAAGTAATCAAATAAAATAAGAAAACTTGCAGCCACTCCTCATTCAGAGTCCCAAGATGGATATGGTAAACCATGGTGACAGGGGATCAGTCCATCGCCCATATAGATGGTCCATTATGTTGTAGTGGATACCATCCCTTAGTCGACTTTTACGACATGCAGCCTTAATGTATTTAAGAAAAAAATCTTCTTCCTTCGTGCCTATATTATATATTAGTGGAACGCCGTGGTACAGTCATCTTATGGTGTAGAGGTGCACTGAAAAGAATTCCCGAATTCAACTTCTAGAAGACGCAGCGGGACGATGAAATTAAAAAAAACTCAACGCGTACAAAGTCGTGTGTGTGGTACCAATACAACAATATCAATAGCGGAACCCCGACCACACTCAGAAGCATTTATACTCCGTATTCAATATTCTTGTAAAACTAGATCTATAAGGCTTTGTGTTTGATTGATCATCCATTCCTGGCTATAGTTGTCTGGGGGAGGGGGTAGTTAGTGCACCTGAGCGTCTGAAGAAGTGCTCGAACTGACAATAATTCAGTAGAATTTACTGTCCTATTAGTTATTTTAACCGAAGGAGTTGCAAGATTTGTTGTGTATGTCACAATGTAGTAGACTTGGATATATTTGCCACCGTTTGTATAAAGCAGGATATGGTCTAGTCTTCAAAATCTTGGTGAAAATTACCGGTTGAGCTAATCAGCCGTTAAATAGTCAACTGCCTTAACCGACCGTCATATTCCGAAGGCGCTATCTAACTTGTAATTTATTGGGTGCTCTTAATTGACTGCGGTGTGCCGTGACTGAGTGGACCCTATTTGACCCACCACGGATAGTCAACCTCGAAGCCGCTGGCTTTTCAGCTTGATCGTCTTTTTTTTTGAAACTTTTGAAATTGAAAATTCTTTTACAACTTTAACCTCATACATATCACGTCTGTTTCACATAGAGGTGGACAGAGGCCACGGATCTCCATTCGCTATGGCTTGGTTTATACTACATACTTACATACGTTTATCACGCCCGTATCCCTAATGCGGTGAGCAGAACGAAGTAATCCTAAGAAAATTTGCAGCCACTCCTGATTCAAAGTCTCAAGATGGATATGGTGAACCATGGTGACAGGTGATCATCCCATCACCGACGTAGATGGTCTATCATTTTCCAAAAAAAATAGCCAAGCGTGGTTTCTTTCCTCCATTTTCCACGCTTACGCGCGTTTCGATGCAACGTAAATTTAAGATGTGTCCATCCCGTGATTTTAAGGAATAAAAAAATGTTGACTTAGACTTTGACTTTGGTGTCGTGACTTAGTATGCAAATACGGGTATGTGCCCAATCCAATGTTCCCACCTCTAAGTATCTTTAGACATCTTCAAGGATTAGACCCTAGAGATTTGAGCTATCTACCAAGCTGGGGTATTAAAATAATCCGTAATCGGCTAATCGTTAGCATATTTTTTAACGATTTTCTCAATGTCTACAACAGTGGGCAACACGCTCCGTGTGCCTCGTTTGAACTTTTGTGACTTTGACCTCGGGAGAAAGAATCATAAGCATAAATTCGGCCGAGTTAAACTTATATAGAGAACAGAAATGGAAATAGATTGTAGTTTTACTCAAAAACTTTTAGGAATTGATAACGTCCTCACGGAAAACTCGTTTAATAATGACGAAACACGAGTAGAGCCCGCTAGTTGTAGTGGTTTTTGCCGGCCGTAGTTTGAGTGCGCCTGCAAACTGAAACTTTGTGGCGTCAACATAAGTAGCCATCAAGTGAGACCGCCCATCACTCCTAGGTCTTCCTTAAAAGCGACAACAGATTCAACTCTTTATTTATAGCGGAGATCATCATCTTCCTGCCCTTATCCCACTCTATGTGGGGTCGGTAAGAGTTTTGGCTAAGGTGTTTTATGTCCGGCCGCCTGCCTGACGCCAACCCTCCTTGGGAATACTTGCTTATTGTATCTCATCATGTTGGAGGATACTATCCCTTAGTCGACTTTTACGACATGCTCGGGGAGAGAAGCAGCTGGACGCATTCTATGTTTTTTCTTCACTCCCAGTCCAGTGAAGAAGTTTTTAGTAGTAAGAAGTATTTATAGCGGAGATGATATTTATAATTACCAAGTGTTCTTTTTACTTTTGATACTTGAAACATTTTTTAAAGAAAAGTTATAACACAGGTTTTAAATCTGTTCATAAAAAATCTGTTATTAATGGTCTGTTTGGCATTACATACATACATAAAATCACGCCTGTTTCCCATAGGGGTAGGCAGAGATCACGGATCGCCATTATTATTATGGCATTATTAAACCTAAAAGCTATACAGACAAAAAAAAATTATATATTTAGGAAAATATCCGTTCATTGAACTTTCCTTACCATGAAAAAAATATCTATTATTACTGTCTGTTTCTATTTTTAGTAACAAATTAGTACTTAAACCTGACGTCGCGTGTAAAGTAAAGCAATCAGGGCTTGGTTTAAATCCTAGAATACACGTGAATAAAACAAGAGTTTGTCGAAAACGTTGCCCTTTTGTTTCCCCACACGTTTTCACGAAGCTTGATTGAACACTATGCCCTTTCCAGCCCTTGGCGTGCCCACTCAGGCTTTAATGGCTACTTTGAGGAACACACTGATGAACATAGTCGCTAGCTCGAAAGCTAGTTTTAAATTATTTAAATCATTTACAAGCGCGATCACTTAGGCAAATTAAATACGATAATGACTTCGTCCAGCCGTAACAGTCAACTTGGACAATGGCCGTATGTTAACCAATGATACGAAAAACTATATTGAAAACGTACATTAGATCAGCCGACTTCCCACGGTCTGTCATATATATTTCCAACGACGGATGTAACAGACTAATCCGGATGTATGTGCACTGCCGCGAACGAGAACCTTACTAGACGCGCGATTTTTCTCTGTCTACAATATTAAACCAATATGAATTAAATATTTGTGGACATTTCACACAGCGCCATCTAACCCCAAACTAAGCAAAACTTGTACTATGGAAACCAGATGGCTGTTACAATACTGCAAATACATACTTATATAGTACATAATACTACAACACCCAGACCCGGAAGAAATATTTGCAGAATATTCAAACATTTCTCCCGTAGCGGGAATCGAATCCGCGCCTCTTGCGTCTCAGCCGAGCACACGCCCGCTACGCTACGCCGCCACTTTATATCTTTATTTTGATTTATTTATTTAGGACAATAAACAGCTACAATATACAATTTAATGCGAATATAATACAAAATATGCAGTAAGATAACACTGTAGCCCACAGTATTATCCACATCTCAATTTACAAAATTCATATAAGAGCCTTTGAACACGACGATTTTTAACGCGCTGACGACGCGCGTAGGACGCTTTTAGGACGCTCAGCAAACCATGGCCGCCGGCACGTTGTAACCTTTACACACGATAGTGTGCAAATATAAATAAACAATAAGGAAAATATAATATTTCAAGATATTTAAACAATGAAACTCAAACAAATTTAAAACATTAGATCAACATCTAAACTAACTAAGGCATTTTACCATCTATAGTTATAGATGATTTATACAGCGTCAGGAGGCCATTTTTACCTTCACAGACCGGACGCTGTAGTGCCCGGGACGAATTAAGATGGAGTAGGCTTGCCCAGCACCTATTCCATCCTCTCAGCTTAGTCAGCCATTTCCATAGGTAAGACATGGTCAATACGTGCGGAGTTGACTAAGCCGCGGGTTTCCTCACGATGTTTTCCTTCACCGTTTGAGAGTACTAGTATAGTGCACATAAATTTTTAGATCAACATCGATACCCTTATTATTATACCTTACATTTGCTGCTGCCCCATGATATGTGTCTCAGCCACAGTCAACAGCAGATGTTTCGATCAGGACCACAGCTACACCATGGCCAAGCTTATAAGAACTTGGTAATGACATGCTATTGTTGGAAGGCAACACTTCTCTTTTGTTCGACCTGAAGGGCCCTACAAGACTATGTAAACTCTCGACCTGGCTTTCGCTGTCTGGTTTCACTTTGACTTAAAACTTTCCTGTTTTATCAGTGGTTTTACTCACACTCTTCCAATGACATATAATTGTTAATTGTAAACAAATCCTCGATGTTAATGCTTGTTAATTGTATTTATAGACCGTACAAAGTCAAATTATTTTATTACCGAATGCGATATGACTTCAAAGAACATGTAAAAGTTTTGGGGATAACAAATTTTTGTCATTTCAAAAAAAAAACAGTATATCGCAGCCTCCGATGACATTGGTGCCATTGGATAGTTCAAACGATGAGAAACAAAAAAGTATCACTCTGGCATTTGAAACAATATTTTGTTAATTACAATATAGATTATAAATATCGTATAGGATAGTATCTTTTCCAACATGATGAGATACAAAAAGCAAGTATTCCCAAGGAGGGTTGACGTCAGGCAGGCCGGTCATAATACACCTTAGCCAAAACTCTACTGACTGTGCCGACACCACATAGAGTAAATTAAGGGCAGGAAGATAATGAATATAAGTTTTATCGGTCCAACTATTTGGCAGCCATTTTTCATAGAATACTTTTTATTTCTCATCGTTTGTATAAAATGATATGTTAAATATCAATGAAAAAAAAATCAACATCATTTGTCAAAATCTTACCAATAGTTAAGAAGGTATGAAGGAACAGATGAACGTATATATTATTATTACCAAATTTTGTTATTAGACGATACATAGACAACTAAACACATAACCCTCCCTTTACTTCGGGTGGTCGCGTAAATAGCAGCTTAAATTAGGCCACGAACTACATCTATTCCAAGTTTCTCGGTTCGTTCCGGCGTGATCTACAAATTAAAGTCTACATCGTTGCAGACCTCCCCATTTTTAGGGTTCCGTGCCCGATGGGTGCCAACGGTTACTAAGCCTCCGCTGTCCGTCCGTCTGTCCGTCCGTCCGTCTATCAGCGGACTGTATCTCATGAACCGTAATAGGTAGAGAGTTGAGAGTTAAAGACTGTAAATTATATTTCCGCTATAACAACAAATAATAAAAATAAAATAAATGGGGGCCCCATTACATGAAAAAATTATGTACATGCACGATGGTACGGAACCCTGCGTGTGAATTCCTAAATTCCCTTCGAATTCGACTCGCACTTGACCGGTTTTTTTAAATAAAGTAAGATTTCATTAGTGCTGTTTTGTAGTGAAGCAATTTCCTTGGCGAATGGTGCAGACTTCTAAGTGCCTTCGAATAGAACCGTCACTCCCTGACTGCCTTGGAATCAGGCCGTTAGTTACAAACGAGGCGTTCAATAAGTTCTCGGTGAAGACGTAATGGACAGCTCTGTTTAATTTTAATTATTCTGTTGAAGTGTTGACCGTTGATTATCGAGTAAAGGGAGTACGCCGACTGAGCAAAGACTGATTGATGGACCATGTTGGTGATGATACTGCTCAGCAATGATTATGTATAATTGTAAAATTCGGTTTTTACAACTGATAGTTGAAGACTACCGCAATGAGAGACGTGACAATTTTTCCAAAAGTCGATTTTGATTGTTTCAACTGCACTCAACAGTAAATAACATACTTACATAAAATCACGCCTGTTTCCCATAGGGGTAGGCAGAGATTACGGACCGATATTTGCTACGATCCTGACATACTTCCTTATTGTAGACCAAGTTAATAGCATGAAAAAATGTCTCTTGTCTAAATTTAAAAAAGCATTTGACACTGTCCATGTACCAATTCTTATTGAAAAGTTCTTATTGAACTTTGGAATTCGTGATATTTCATTAGCCCTGTTTAGAGATTATTTAAATGACAGGAAACAAAAAGTAAAAATAGGGAACTTTATTAGCGAAGACGCGAATATCTCTAATGGCGTTTCCCAGGAAAGTGTCTTAGGCCCAACACTATTTCTCATTTATATTAACAACTTAAGCAATATGAAAATAGATAAAGAATTTTCTCCTACGCTGACGATACAGCAGTGGTGCTCACTGATACGTGTTGAGACAAGGTTCGTGAAAGATCAGAATTAGGACTAGCCAAGGTTTATCAATGGTTAAGAACTAATTTACTTAAAATGCCTCAAAAACTAATTAAATATGCCACACTATATACAATACAACTCAACGTAATATTGACTTTAAACTAAAAATACATAACTTCAAAAACCATGATATTATTGACATTGTGATTATTCACAATGCCTGTCACTATCCGATCATTCAAAAGGTAACCTAAACTAAGTACTTAGGAGTAGTCATAGATCAAAAACTGACGTGGTATGCTCAAATTGAAGCTCTATCCAGCAAGCTTAGGAAATTAACTTGGGTTTTTAAAATGCAAAGACATTTTACTCCCGAGACCCTTTTAAAGAACATCAATAAAGCATTGGCTGAATCTATTATTAGATAATGTTTTCCCTGTATGGGGTGGAGCTGCTAAGTGTAGATTTATAGAGATAGAAAGGGCTCAGAGGTCTCTGATTACGGCTTTTTTTTCAACCTATTTCGTCCCACTGCTGGGCAAAGGTCTCCCACAAACACTTACAGACACTATCCTGAGCCTTCTCCCACTATCCTCTTTCGAAGGCATCGAGTTCGTCCCGCCAACGCTTCCTCGGCCGACCCCGACGCCTTTGTCCCTCCGGTGTCCAGGCTGATTAAAGTTATGTACTTTAAACCATACAGATTCTCTACAGATTTATTATACTTCACTTGCAATTTACTATCAGTAAGAATATATATATATCTTGCAAACTATATTACGAGTGCACAAGAACCTTGTTGGAAGATAGTCATTTCTAATTGGCTTTTAACAAAAAAATATTGGGGAGGCATAAGGCCCCTTAGAAATAAACTAAAATTAAATGTTGTGATACACGCACACACACACACACACACACACACACACATACACACACACACACACACACACACACACACACGCACATACACACACACACACACACACATATGCTAACACACAAAATATATATATACTTAAATAAATATTTTGCGGACTTTTCACAGCACCATCTAGCCCCAAACCAAGCAAAACTTGTACTGTGGGCACCAGATGGCTGATAAAACACTTATATACTTACTTTTTTTGTAAATACATACTTATACTTATAATACATAATACAACACCCAGACCCGGAAGAAATATTTGCAGAACATACAAACATTTCTCCCGTAGCGGGAGTCGAACCCGGGGCTCTTGCTTCTCAGCCGAGCACTCGCCCGCCTCGCCACTCGCCAAGAATTCCATATCTTCATGATCATCAAAAGTCTTATCTCAATAGTATTACCTAAAATGCAGTATATCCTATAGACGTAGAGATAGGTCGCGTAAAGATACCTAAATAATTATTTACCTAGACTCTGTTTGTTTGTTTGTTTAATTATTAAATTCTCCATAGTCATTAGGTTGGGCACTGGAAAATGCGACACAGGTTTTACTATAGCATTTTCCAGTGTTGTATGTGTATCATGCGCATATGTATTTAAAATAAATAAAATAAATAACACCCAACAGTCACATACATAGTCCTGACCCCACACTAGGATTCCCTGTGTCTTGGGTATCAGAAACTACGAGTACCATGGTACCACAACACCCAGACCCGGAACAAATATTTACAGATCATGCAAACATTTCCGCAGCGGGAATCAAACCCGCGCCTCTTGCGCCTCTGCCGAGCAATCGCCCGCCACGCCACCGAGGCCGTCGAAATAAACAAATAAATAAACCATGCTTCAAACTATCAGTAGACTGCAAGATATCTTTGACTTTGTTTCAGAGCTGGGTGTCGCTAGAATGGTGAAGTAAGAAGCGAGATGGTGCCGTATGTCGTTGCGCTGCTGCTTGCCGGGGCGACGGTGTTGCGAGCTCTTGAAATATGTGAGTACACTCTAACTTATTGAACTTTAACTAGCTACCCATGGAATAGTTTCCCTTGGACTTCAGATCGAGACTTCAGGTCATCGAGTGAGAGCACTTGTTAGATAGAGAGATAACACTTTGTTGTTTACCACACAAAATTAAACTTACAAAATAGACAAAAGTTATGGTAAAAACGAAGGGCGGCCTTATCGCTAAAAGAGATCTCTGCCAGGCAACCTAGGATGGATTGGATGCAACAAAAACATAGATGGGGCAAATTGGTGTGGTTACATTTATTAGATACTTATATAAAAATATAATAAGAAACAAAAATCGTGGGGTTCAAATTCGGTCGTGCACCAATGTGTTTTTCCGTTAAAAAAATTGTGCACTATACGATTAATTTGAAGTAAAACATCTTGAGAAAACTGGCATATCGTAGATCCTAAAATGTTCCTTTTAGGCTTTGAGGCGCACTTTCAACCCTTTAACCTTACTGGTTCGAACTAGTGATACGACTAGATAGATAGAGAGTGAGACTTGTAAAGTGAATACGCTAAAAAGGTGGCTTTTTTAAAGGCTGCGCTAAATCCAAGGCATTACTTTATGTGTAACTTTGACCTTATAGTTTAAAGATCTCAAAGGGATAATTCCAAAATAAAATTGTCAAGCATGGTTTCTTGCCTGTATCTTCCATGCTTGATTGCTTTACGAACAGGCATAAATTCGACTCTGCATTAATCGAAAGGTTTAAAACATTAAACCGCATAGGTTTTACATGCAAAACTATCGTTCATTTGATGCGAGTGCAATTTCAAACGGACTACGTAGTTGTGTCCTCAGACAGATACATTTTCTCATAATAAACGCCATGTGTGAATACTCTGCAAAGCTTGCCTTCGCCGTGGGAGCAAATACGTTTGTTCTACAATACGCCATCTGCACTGCTTTGAATCAGAGCTAAGTAGTCCACACGTCCACGTCAAACTTCCTCTTTTGATGCACTACGTTACAAAGTTGAAGCTAGACTTACAGTCTCAGACATTGATGCGTAAACTATTTATAATGATGTAAGGGTGAACAAGCTTTTAGCGACTCACTTCGACTTTGCTCGAATGCAATGTGGCATCATGTATAATGTCATCTTCTATAATTGTTATTTTACGATTTGATCGTAAAACATGATCTTTTCACTCTTTTCTATAAATATTTTCATACATTCTTTCTGAATAAATTAAGATTTCATGATATTCTTTTTTTTATTTAAGGGCTTTGTCCATATCACCCATATAAAAACAAAAATGTATAAAAAACCGCGAAAAACGTGAATATATACTTATAATAAAACTTAACTACCTATGTACTTACATAAACCTAACTTAAATAACAAAACTAAAAACACTGAAAACTTGAAAATAATGTATGAAATCCATGGGATAGACCTTTGCCCAGCAGTGGGACGAAAGAGGTTAAAAAAATGTCTGCTCTAATGTTTCGTAGTCTTAGAAGCTGTCACAGGCAAATTGCTCCGAAATCCCAAGTGATGTTGAATAATGTATGCGATACGATACAAGAGTTGACAATTGAGAAAAGAAATTGGAGAAGAACGAAATCAGCGTTAGAGTTAAAATATATGCGGTTCCGAAGAACGATGAACGCAATATGAAGGCCGTTTTTGTAACTCCTTGGAGAATATAGTTAGGCAGACTTTATGCCCCAAGTCTATACATATATTCTCTCAGAATTTCAGTCTACTGAGATGACTTAAAAACTTATTTCAGACAGAATAATGGAACGTCCTTAATAAGCTGATAGATAATTTGGCAGATGCCAGGTCTAGAGGATGCAGGCAGTCTGCTTAGTTGTCCTTTAATATTTAATTGGAAAGTTTTCGTCTCCCGGCAGTTGAGGCACAGGAGGACATCATAGTGTCAGCTACTAAGTATTTAATCTGCTAACGCAAGAACTTAACAGTAGTTCACAGACACAATGCAACGGCGTAGCTTGATTTAAAAAATATCCTATACTACGAGTATATACAGGATGAAAGAGACTGGCAAAATCGAAAGTTATACCTATAACCAGCAATGAGTGAGATGATGATGTCGTCGCTGAATTCGTGGCTTATTCATCTTTCCCCCTGGTATATCTCCCTTAGGGGGGATTTGAGGAACTAGAATCTAAAAAATGCCTTCATATTTTTTCTTATTTCCCCAATCCCTCCGGTAGAATTCTCTCAGGGGGGTATTGTGGAACTGTGACGGCAGCCAAAGACGCAGAAGTGCCTTCATCACGATTGACGATATACAGAGTGTTTCTTTCAACTGCGATAGACGCTATTTAGTAAACGCACTGTCCTGGCATAAACCTAAAAGAAATTACAAGCTAATTTTGGACTTTGCTTTTTTGCGCCTGGCTAGGCATAATTTACAATGGGAGCCTTTGAGGCGCACTATAATCTTTGCACCACACTCAAAACCAGTGACACGACTATTTAATTAGTAGTAGTAGTATTTTAATTTGACAGTGTTAAGAGTATGCAATAGCGGATTTGCTCGCCAAAATCTACGTAGAACTCTTTTGTTAGTTAATTAAATGTGTTTATTCAAAAAGAAAATGAATTGAAAATGAAAGAATTATTTTTTGGTTCCTCAAAGTGGAAACACGATCAGAGAAAAAAACACGAGTACGTTTTCAACTAGATCTCGGGAACCCTACCATATTTTCAGATGATTTTTACTTTGATAGATAACTATAACTATTTCTTTAGTTGTAGAAACCAGTTATTTAATTCATTTTGTAGTTTCTTGTAATTAACAATTATTTGATGTGGCGTATTATTTGATTTCAACACTTTGCGCGGTCTTGCTTTCTGTCTTCTATTATACACCCGAAATCCGTTAGCGCTACCTCTTTCGAAATCTGTCTAGACGCGATGGTATGGTAGCCTCTTAAGTGATTCGCCTGAGAGACGATATCGCCTAAGTTGTGCTAAGAGTCAAAAACTTGGAGTGGCGCAGGCTGAACTCCCTGCAAGTCATAAATTCCTCGGCTCGCAGCGATCGCCATAATTATTTCAATTTTCAATCCGGGCTGTAACTTCGCAGAACTTCTTTATGAGTTGCGCTAATTTGGCAATGGAGGATAAATATTAATAAACATTTAGTTTCTGACGAGCTCGGTTTGATTTCCGCTGCGGGAGTAATGTGTCACCGTGGTTTCTGATGCCCACGAACAGGGAATCCTAGTGTGGGGGGACTATTATATCTGACTGTTGTAAAAAAAGTTCAAGTAACCGTTTGCCATTTTTTTTATTGCGCTTCCAAAAGTTGCCTTTCTTTATCTTCATTGTTTGTATTTGTTTGGCATTGAGACGAAACAGGGATTTTGAATTATTTTTGGCACAAACAAAGCGCTCATAATGTTTGACAAACTATTTGTTCTGTCAAATGTTATTAAAGTTATAATAAAATAATAATAATAGAGCCGTTCATTCTGACCAACTAAAAATTTACATCTCACTTGGGTATCTTAATAATTATGCTATTTTTGGTCTGTGTGCCCTTTGGCATAGGCCTCGTCCAATTTTCTCCACTCCTCTCTATCGCCTGCAATTCTCGTCTCCAGCTTTTTACTTATAACCTTGATCTTTCCAAGGTTATAATAAGTAAGAGCTAATCATATAAATCCGACAGATTGTGGGAATGTGAGAATGTTTGCCTCAAGAACGGCGTAGCGGAATGTATGTAGGTACTATGTACTGTATGTCACGTGAGCTGGAATAACCATAAAGGCTAGGTACTTTTTATCCGGGTAACTGGAAAGCTAGCATCATCATTATCATCATCTTCCTGCCCTTATCCCACATTAGGAGGTCGGCACAACATGTGTTTTTCTTCCACTTCTTCTATCAGCCGTCATCTTAGTATTCACTCCTTTCTTACTTGTGTCATTAGAAGCTAGCATTATAATAAGATGTGATAAGACATCACCTGAAATGAATCTCAAGGAATAGCTTTTCTAGGGTTCCGTACCCGAAGTAACAGGCCCATATTACTAAACCTCCGCTGTCCGTCCATCCGTCCGTCTGTCAGCAGGCTGTATCTCATGAACCGTAATAGATAGACAGCTGTAATTTCCACAGAATATGTATTTCTATTGCCGCTATAACAACAAAATTACAAACATTACGTTACGAACGCGTTAGAAAATTCGGGAAAATATAAAAACGGTACACGATTAAGTCTCGTTATAAACTTTAAATATGTTAACAAATCGCGGAAGTATAATAAATAATAGAAAACAAACTCATTAAAGCCGGCGACTTGACCCTAGAATATTATTTTCATACCACCCGTATCGTATCGTTCATATTTCATAACACTCGTTTAGATAGCTTTACAGGGCTCTGGAGAGAACTCAGGCTGTCGGCTTTATACCCTCGCTAATTAGCTCCTTCGAGGCAGGTGTATCGGAACCAAGCACTTTACAAACTTAGCTCTGTTGTGTAATAAAATACCTATTTAAATGTATAACTTTTGACGATATGTTGTTGCGAATACTTTCAATTGAAGTCGATGAAATGTTTATCAGGGTTTACTGGCTGAAAGTGTCGACGGAAAACCAGCGCCTAGCTACCTTCTAGTAGCAAGGCATAGCAGATTCGAGACTTTGCTGCTGTAACTCACATAAATAAAGCACTGTCTCTCTTTCTATCGCTCTTCATAGATTAAATAAATAAATATTTGTGAAAATTTCACACAGCGCCATCTAGCCCCAAACTAAGCAAAACTTGTACTATGGGCACCAGATGGCTGATAGAATACGTATGTATATACTTTTCATGTAAATATTAATACATAATACTACAGCACCCAAACCCGGAAGAAATATTTGCAGAACATACTATCTCTCCTGTGGTGGAAATCGAAAATATGATTTAAGCAATGCCTTCTAATCTGTTCTACATGATTTATAAATACTCCTTTTATAATCTACGTAGATAGTATCATATTCATTTAAAAAAAACTTGACCAGTTGCTTATGATAGTCATTATTTTAACGATGTACGTTTAACATAATTGGATGATATAATCATCTTTTAAAAGAGTACTAACACACTTCAATCATTCTCGGTTGTTAAACTTACAACATAATCATCATCAGCATCAGCCTATAGCAGTCCACTGCTGGACATAGGCCTGCCCTAATGTGTGCCATCGCGCCCTATCTTCGGCATGATGCAACCAGACTGCCAGCAGCTTTTCGCAGGTCGTCACTCCACCTAGCTGGAGGGCGTCCTACATTACGTTTGCTGAGTCATGGTCTTCACTCAAAAACTCGTTTACCCCAGCGGTTGTCGGTTCTTCGGCAGGTATGACCAGCCCACTGCCACTTCAATTTGCTAATTCTCTGAGCTATGTTGATAAGTAAGTTAGTATGAGCTAGTGGCGAACTCTTGTGACGGAGTTTTTAGGCCGCCTAAAAGCCTCCGTCAGGTCTTAACGACTTAAAAGCCGCGACCGACCATTTCACGTGCCCCCCGAAGCACGGAAGCGCTCAGTTCGTAATGCAACTTACGGTCAACCATCCAAATTGTGACCACGCACAACGTTGCTTAACTTCAACGATCAATCAAGAATGTCTAAGCAAGCTGTTCTATGTTTCTCTATCGGATAATCATCAATACAGGATAATAAGGTAACACGAAATAAATTCGTCCAAGCGCCTGTAGGACTGTACTCCCAGAATGTCTAAGTATATCCTCCTAATATTATAAATCCTGAAGCTGGTGAGGATTTATTTTATCGTGACTTTATGGCGGCGTAGCGGCAATACGGATTTTAATAATAAAAATGACAATAACGAAAACGATTATCCATAAGTGGGCAATTTACTGCATTGGTATTACACTGAAAGGGACGTGGTGTGAAAACTATCGTGCGTCGGCATGCCTTTATAAAAAATGCATCAAGTTCTACATGCTACGCCAGTTTTGTCTATCACCATATCGCCGGTGCAAAGGAAAACCACATATGCACCGTTTAGGTTAAAATGAGTATTTATTATTGATATGAAGTGCTTTTGGCGTAGCTTGCTTATACGTTCTTGATTGATTGTTGAAGTTACGCAACCTTGTGCGCGGTCACAATTGGGATGGGTGACCGGTGGCATTATGAGCTGAGCGCTTCCGTGCTTCGGAGGGCACGTTAATTGTCGGTCTCGGCTTTTAAGTCGTTAAGCCATGACGGAGGCTTTTAGGCGGCCTAAAAACTCCGTCGCAAGACTTGGCCACTAGCACTAGAAATGAGGGTAGGTACATTTTTATGAGCGTACTCAAATCTCTTGCGACTGTATTCAATTTGAACTCAATTCAAACTGAATTTTCCTCATTTATATCTCATAATTAGATTTAGTTGGCTCAGCCAAAGTATAATAGCACATTGAAACAATTCTCCCGCTATGCCACCGAAGTCATCTGTCTGTTAAGAGATCTCATCCCTAATTCCCTAGTATGAGCTAGTGACAACTCTAGTGACGGAGTTTTTAGGCCGTCTTAAGGCCTCCGTTATGGCTTAACGACTTAAAAGCCGGGACCGACTGTTTAACTAGCCCTCCGAAGCACGGAAGCGCTCAGTTCGTAATGCCACTTACGGTCACCCATCCCAATTTGTGACCGCGCATATTGTTGCTTAACTTTAACGATCAATCAAGAACGCCTAAGCAAGCTACGCCAAGAGCGCTTCCCTAATGAGGTGTGCACAAGTAATCATATGAAAACTTACAGCTACTCCTGATTCAAAGTCCCAAGATGGATAGGTATGGTTAACCATGGTGACAGATGATCGGCTGTAAATATCTATCAATTCATCTAGTTCACCTTATGTAATGCGATCCTTGGTCATTCGTAATGTTGTCCACCTGCACCTGACGTCATAATAATATCCAATGGTATCCATGTGCCCTGCACCTGAATGTGTGTTATTCCTTTATTGAGCGGCTAGAATACATTATTTGCCATTGTTTGACATCCAAACAAACATGGCGCGGATAAATGATAGTATTTGTTTATGCAGATCACGTTAATGGACTAACAAAGCGTATAAAAGCTAGTTTTAACCACGAAAAAACCGGAGGGTTTTAACCACGAAATGGAATGGGTGGGAAATGGCTAAGCGGAACGGACTCTTTTTAAATGAAATAGGTTTACATTTCGACCAACAAAGAGTTTTACTCGTTCAATCGGCCCCGCTCAACTCTTTTTCTGTAGAAACTCTATTTGTAATTTGTCATTGCGAGTTGACTCCGCTCCGCTCCCTAGAACTGAGCGAGTTCATTTCAACTCTAGCTGCTCGACTATTTGTTGGTGGAAATACAAGTAATTATGTAGTTTACTCTTGCGAGTGAAACGGAGTCGTTAATGGGTCCGCTCCGCTTGCGGTGGAAACTGGGCATACGGCTATGTGATTATTACGAGTATGAGGTAATTTCAGATATTATCGTACTTCTATAAAGTTTTGTAAATGGACTCATTGTCGGCATCATGGCACTAAAAGTGGCGTAGGTAGGTAGTAGGTTTGTATGGGCTAGTGGCCAACTCTAGTGACGGATTTTTTAGGCTGCCTAAAGGACTCCGTCATGGCTTAACGACTTATAAGCCGGGCCCGACAATTTAACGTGCCCTCCGAAGCACGGAAGCGTTCAGCTCGTAATGCCAATTGCGGTCACCCATCCAAATAGTGACAGCACGTAACGTTGCTTAACTTCAACGATCAATAAAGAACGTCCAAGCAAGCTACGCCACTATCGCTTCACTAAAAAAAAATGGCGAATTACAAATAAATACCTATTGTACTAATGACGTGTAGCTGCAACGAGTCTATTGCGCGATGTGAAAGTCGGGCAATTACCTTGCTTTTCTCTTGCTGAAATAGATAATATAATATTAAAATAAACATCTTAAATCAGATATACAACGTGTAACATAATGTCCCTATAAGCCCGAAACGGGGGTGTTCTATACGTCATTGCGAACAACGTTTGTTCAACGACTTTTAAAATTTCAAAGGTTTTCATTCATGAAATGTCTCTTAAACTTTGCTCCAATACGTAACTTGACACAACATGAGGCATCCCTATTTACAGCTGTTTTTTGACCTTTAAGTGTGAACTCTAGATGAAACAGGTAACAGAACAGACACCATTAGTAAAATGCCTACCTACTTACCTAAAAACGAGGTGGCTTAATAAGTAATTTCTATTTTTTTTGAAGGCCTAGTGGTACCTTGGTATTTATTGGTAATTAAAATGTAAGGTCACATCACGACTAAAATCCCTAGGCACCGTAAACATCCTTTCAGATCTCTTTGTTAAGTACCTAGTATAGGAGATAGGTACCTTACCTACTCAATTTTGTATCTACCTACTCGGGCCTTAAAGGTATCCTCAGTGGGTGCCAAGGAGTATGAGAGGATGTCTACCGTGCCTGAGGATAAAGCCGTGATACCTACTCAATTTTGTACCTACCTACTCGGGCCTTAAAAGCATCTTGAGTAGGTAACAAGAAGTATGAGAAGAGGTCTACCGTGCCTGAGGATAAAGCCGTGACCCTATTCCACTTTAGTTTTTCCAACGATGTATTATTCCAATATTCATTGGAGCATTTTTCAATGCAATTTTGTACCTACCTACTTGGGCACTAAAGTCAAAGGTTGTGACTTATCTGTCTTACTAATCTTCATTTTCATCGTGAACAGCCTATTTGTCATTGGTTGCATTGAAACAATAACAACAACTAGTGGGATGGCACCTCGCCCTAATTGGCTGTCGGTGCCTTTGCTAAATTCAAAATCCGCAACCGTCAACCGACACCGCACCGCAAGCGTTTGTTTAATAAAATCAAATTGGTTCCGTAGGTTTATTTGTTTTTTACTTTTCTTGATTGAACTACGTAATTGTTGGTAGGTTATTATGTAAGTAGGTAGTAGCAAATGGGGATGGAGCACATGGTAGCATATTGGTATGAACCCCGCCTTCCCATACTTAAGTCGTGAGTTCGCATCTATGGATTTTACGATTCGAAATTTATGTGTGCAATATCAATGCTCTCAAACGGTGAAGGAAAACCTCGTGAGGAAACCAGGCATGTCATAGACGTGTGTCAAAGTGTACGAAAGGAACCTTCAAGGTGCACTCTAATCCTTCCACCACACTGGTTCAAAAGAGCTAGCGACACGGACACGACGACAGTAGTAGTAGTAGTAGTAGTAGTAGTAGATGTATGGTGAAGTTTTTTTCCTTTTTTTTTCCCAATCGGTATTTAGTGGGTTACCCCAGACAAGGAACCCTAAAAATTCGGCTTTCGGCAATAGGTACCTACTTTTGGTCGCAAAACAGATCGGTTTTTATCAGTCGCAATTAGCATTCGTTCCTTGCAACAACTGCAACAAGCAATCTCTCGGTTCGCGTAACTAATTAACGATACGATGTCGGCTTTGTACTCAAACGGTGAGTATTATGATATGGTGTTGTGTGTGTGTGTTGGAGCAGCACCAAATAATTAATAGCTTAGTAGCGGCGCGTCAGCTCTACAGAGAGCGTTATCCAGGGCGGCCATTGCCATCTTACGGGCTATTTTCTGGGATTGGTAAACCGTCTTCTCTCGACGGGATCTTTCCACCGGCGCACCAGTGAGGGAAGACCGGGAATTCGGTGGTGTGTTGTACCTACTTCCCTTTGATGGATACCGAGTACCTACTGTGTGTGTCAACAGTGATAAAATTCAGTGATAGGTAGGTATGATGATAGGTACCTAACCTATCACCCTACCTAGTAGGTACCCCATTAGTACCTAGCTTACTAATAAAAAATGACAAAAATAATTTTGTGATTGTGAATGTGAATGTGTACCAGTAATACCAACCTAGGTACCTACATACCTACCTAATACCTACCATGTCAATTAGCCGTGTTCCGAGCCAACCAAGAAGAAGGGAGAAAAGGTATAACTTAACTTTTCCTGTACCTAGGTCCTTAGGTAACTACCTAGGTAGATGTAGGTAGGTAGTTGTTTTTTTATGTGTGAAAGATATCGTGATTTTAATCTTCGACTTTAATTTCTACGTAGAATTAAAAAAATTGCAAATTCTTACGAAAACTTTGGTGATTACACCTAGGTACTTTTTGAAACTTGCCGCGCGTTCAATTGTCTGCGTATGTGTGGGTCCGACGCGATAGGAGGGTGCGCGTGTGTTTGTTACCTACGCAAATGGTAAACAAACACATAGGGTTGTCACAAATTTCTCATGAAATAATTTGTTTTTAATTGTATTGGAATTTCAAATATGATGTATTGAACTTTTGCACACGTCAATGTATTCAAGTGCTCGGTCTGAATACACCCCTTTCGGGCTTATAGGGACATTATGTTACACGTTGTATATCTATTTTCTCACAATTATTTTGTTTCTTCTCTCAATGCCAAAATCTCCAACTATTTGGGCTCAACGACATCTAAAGGAACTCGGATACAAACACACCAAAAATATTACCGCCCTTCGCAATCGGGTAAAAGGCCGATAAACTCCAGAGTTTCGATAAATTGTTATTTATGACATTACATCTCCACATATGCCCTTGGCGGGGCAATTCGTTCGAGCGACGCGTTTGACTGAGTGACTCATATTATCGGCATGTGACTACAGGAGTTGCATGTTTATAGGCTACTAGCTGTTGCCCGCGACTCCGTACGCGTGTAGTACATTATTTTGTTCTATAATGAATAGTTTTCGCAGCGCACGCCAAAAACTATTTTGGGTTTTCTACCTTGGGTTACAATATTGCAATTTTCTTACGAAACCCTAATTTTTTTGAAAAAGTATTATAGCTTATACTGGACCCTGATAATGTAGCTTTGTATTAGTAAAAGAATTTTTGAAATCGGTTCAGTAGTTTTGGAGCCTATTCGTTACAAACAAAAAAACAAAATAATCTTTCCTCTTTATAATATTAGTATAGACTACTGCGTATTCTACACTAATAAACGCCCCGATCAAACCAATGATAGTCCAATTTTACATTGGTAGGTTTCCGATTATATGTTACGATCTGGGGCTTTGTCATTCTGCTTTTCATTATTAGATCAGATTTAGGCTACACTTTCGAGTACATGCTACGGAGAGGGTTGAGATTGAGAGTTGAGTTCAGTAGTTTTTGAGGAAAATGGTAACAGATAAACACAAAAATAAATAAACATACAATCTCTTAGGCCAAACTCATACACCTTCTCAGTTCCGTCGTGGGTAAAAATAATTTTAACTACGGCAATCAAGTATTTAAGTAACTTTCGTGTCGGTCTCTCATCAATTTAATACTAGTTTAGTAACACGACGAACTGTAGTAGCACTAAAAGCCTTTTACCGTCCATAGTAGATGATTTATACAGAGCGTCAGGAGGCTACTTTACCTTCACAGACGGGACGCTGTAGTGTCCGGGACGAATTAAGATGGAGTAGGCTTGCCCAGCACCTATTCCATCCTCTCAGCTTAGTCGGCCTTGTCCACAGGAAAGACATGGTCAATACGTTTTTTTTTTTTTTTAATTTATTTATCATAATAAAAGTTTACAAAAATGTAGCAACTAAAATAGCACCACGGAAACCACTAAGGTTTGTAAAGTAGATGCTATATGAGTCTTAGATTTACTTAACTGTTAGGTACGAACTAGGAAGGTAATTAAATTATACTAATGGTAATAATGTAGGTAGCTGTAAAGTGACTATGTAAAATATTGGAGCAAGGTAAGTACGTGCGGAGCTGACTAAGCCGCAGGTTTCCTCACGATGTTTTCTTTCACCGTTTGAGAGTACAGGTATAGCACACATAAATTTTTCGCACAAAAAAATCCATTAGTACACGACCGGATTTGAACCCTCCACCTTAGGATCGGAAGGCGGGGTCACTACCAAATAAACCCCCAGTGCTTTCTTAGTACCATTAGTAATTGGAAATAATAATAATAATAATTAATTTGCGTGAAGTATCGTACAATCAGGTTCTTAAATATAAAATGAGGTTACCTACATAATACTCGGTAGTACAAAGACCTACATGTCAAAATAAATATTAAAAATAGTTGTAGTTTCATTATTAGTAGATATTGGGTGAGCTCAGGTGTTCAAATATGAAATCCAGTTTAGATGACTAGTCCATTTATAACAGGTTTATCAACATTATTCCAAATTACACACACCCTCCTGTCTTTCCGCTTAAATGTCAAATTGTTCTATTCTATTCTATAATCTATAAATTTCCTTTTCCGAAGGCGATGGTAACAAAAGTCATACTGCCCACTCTTTTATTTCACACCGAGTCGAAATACGAAGTTTGCTACCATCAAAATAACTGATTCCAACAGTTTTATGTATACGATAAATCTAAAATGATTATTATAAAATGTAAGCTAACATTAGTATTGGTAATAGCAGTATTAACAGTTTAATTCCCAGCAAATATACTAAAGCAAGCTGTTGCATAGTACAAAAATACCAGCCTATAATTGCTTTAAACGTCGCCGTTTAATTACCAAGTCCTTGGGAAACCCCTTAGTTTGTTCCGAGGTTGAAATTTGGAAGACATGTTGCGAACAAATTAGGGGAGGGTTGGATATTGAATTAGCTTCGCATTATTTTATGAATAACTCTAGTTGATAGCGACTTCCCGTGTTATTTCGTTACTCAATCCCTCCTCTCACCTCCCCCTCTGCGCTCTGTTAATGGTTGAATTCCTTTCCAGAGGCGTATTACAAATAAACAAACACCAACAGCTTCATATAGGCGTTTTAAGGCTCCTTAGAAGTCCTTAATCTAAATAGTCGGAAACATGTGTCAAGTGCTCTAAATGAGCCTTTCACCTCACTGGTTCATAACTACTTGTAGTATGGGCGTTGAATTTATTTATTCGGTAAGTGCGGTTAACATACAAGTTGGAATACAACGTCGTGAATTCTTTGTTATCTCCTCTAGACGAGACGTCCAAGTGTCGCCTTTGTATAATTTTATTTTCACCATACAATTCTGCAGTATAATAACATGTGAGTGCCACGTGTTGGCCCCTTCTTTGGCAGAACCGCGCCTTCATGCCTGAGTAACAAGAGGCAACCCTTGCAACACTATCGGAATACTGCGCTGTACATAACGTTTGGAGATGTAGTAACAAAGGCATTTCACCATCTATAGTAGATGATTTATACAGCGTCAGGAGGCAACTTTTACCTTCACAAACGGGACACTCTGTATATGCCCGGGACGAATTAACATGGCAGTAGGCTTGCCCAGCACCTATTCCATCCTCTCAGCTTAGTCGGCCTTGTGCACAGGAAATACATGGTCAATACGTGCGGAGCTGTCTAAGCCGCGGGTTTCCTCACGATGTTTTCCTTCACCGTTTGAGGGTACTGGTATAGCGCACATAATTTTTTTGTACAGAAGAATCCATTGATACACGACCGGGTTTGAACCCACGACCTTAGGATCGGAAGGCGGGGTCACTACCAACTAGACCACCAGTGCTCTCATGTTTTGTGCTAGGCTTGCCAGTACCTGTACCAGTTTAGTCGGCCTTATCCACTGGAAAGGCGGGTTTCCTCAAGATGTTTTCCTAGAGTAAAGTCCATTGTTGTACGGTCGGGATTTAAACCGATAACAAGCCTATTTCGTTAAATAATGTAAAGAACCCGAGCACAATAAGAGTGTCGGTAATAGGTAGCATCTACAAAAGCTCACAATGTCCTTACAATGTTATTAAAAAGCGTGTTCAGAACCAATTCAGGTGTCCGCTCCACAGACAATAGGTTACGGCCTGCACCACTTTACACCTTAAACAATGTCTTAGCGCACGAAAGGAGCCTCTTTGAGGCATACTATAACCCTTTCACCATCCTAGTTCTAAATAATTATTTACACGAGTTGTAGTAAAAATGATTGAATTTGTATTATATTTTTTCATGCTTATGCTTATCGTGTCACTAGTTCTTTCGAACCAGTGTGGTGAAAGGATTTAAAGTGCGCCTCAAAGGCTCCTTTCATGTACTATATACTATATTTTTTCATTATCCTACTAAAGGCGAAAGTTTGTGAGGGTGTGACGATTTTTGTGCCTCAATCACGCCGTAACGGCAGAACGGACTTGAATGAACTTGGAACATACATAGTACGTGTGCTGGAATAACATAGGCTTCTTGTTATCCTGGTACCACGCCAGCGAAGCCGCGGACGGCAGCTAGTATACTCATAAAATTGATGAAACTTGGAAGGTATATTCCTCTTATGAGGTAGGGGCGCACTAAGGAAGGAATTCCTGAAATTCAATTCCTAGAAGCATTTGTGTTAGGGTGTTGTAGTATTATGTATTGTATTACTAGCTGCCGCCCGTGGCTTCGCTCGCGTGGTACGAGGATAAAAAATAGTCTATATGTTAATCCAGTACATGTACTATGTATATTCCAAGTTTCATTCAAATCCGTTCAGCCGTTTAGGCGTGATTGAGGCACAAACATCTAAACTCACAAACTTTCGCATTTATAATATACTAGCTGCCGCCCGCAGCTTCGCTCGCGTGGTATCCGGATAAAAAATAGCCTATATGTTAATCCAGTACATGTACTATGTATATTCCAAGTTTCATTCAAATCCGTTCAGCCGTTTAGGCGTGATTGAGGCACAAACATCCAAACTCACAAACTTTCGCATTTATAATATAAGTAAGATGTATATGTATTTCGATTTTGCCAGGTAAATAAGTAATAAGAGTTTTCTATTTAAAGTTTATCAAGTGAGAGATAAAGTTGTGAGCTATTATTTATTCTTTGTGCTGCCGGTGTCTGTGACAATAGCGATCGCGTCATGCTTCATGCTTTTAAAGAATGGAAACGGAAGCCGCTTAGGTACTTATGTAAGGGCATGTTCCGACGAGGGCGTTATTCTTTCAAACTATTCCCAGAAGATTTGTTCGTCTCCTAGCTACATAACTCATTGGGGGAGGCCTATGTCCAGCAGTGGACTTCTATAGGCTGATGATGATAGGTTCAGAATTCACCATTTCCCATCGGATTCTCAGTAGTTACTTTAGCTGAGCTGTTGTTTGTCCCTGCGGTTACTTCACAAGAGTTGGAAGTGTTATGGGATATTCCTCAGAACAGCAAATTAGCTTCGTTTAATTTTTCGTTTATAAGGATATTGAGTACCGTAAACGACTCCTACTTCGCCTATCTAGACAAACTTTGTTTAAAGTTTTTTTTATTCTTCATTTTATTCCTGAACTGTGTCGTGCAGCTCTTAAGCCTGCTTTATTCAAAGTATAAAATGTTATATGAATATATTGTGACTACGACAAACTAACAAACTTTTCATTTTATCGTAAGTAGGGTTTGCTGGCTCTTGTTTCTCCCACTCAAAAAATCGGTGTAATGTGTGTATAGTAAAATTAATAAACAATTGCAAAAATAGTACAATCTGCATAATTTCTTTCGGGCCTATTTGTACGACATTCGTCGTTTTTGATACCTATATAGAGATTATTGTATTTTTGAAGCTGTTGACCGCAAATCGTCAGCATTGATTTTTTTTAGTTCAAAGTTCAATATACTTTATTTCATAGGATTTTGTGGATCACTTGAAAACGTCTAAAATCTACGTTGTATTTAAGCCTGTTCGTAACGTGACGAAGCGTGCAGGCAAGAAACCAAGTTTGGCTATATTTTTTTGAAAAATGATCCCTTTACAATCATCATGTTTATAAAACGAGTTGGAGCTATATTCAGTCCCAAACAATTGAAGCAACAGTTAAGGAGATATCTTTGTTTTTTAATTTGTTTATCAGCTTGCAGCTGTGTTTATATTTGTATGTTTATTCCAGGTCATAAACTATAACTACATATTTCAAAGTTTCAGCAAAATCCGTTCAGCCGACAAACACAAACGTTCGCATTCATAATCTTAGTGCAATTATGGATTATGAATTAAAATAGTAGATTTAAATGCCTCGCCAATAACCGCTTCAGAAAGCACGATCTCGAATCTGACGAGACAAGTCATTGTGTTCTGTTAAGCTAATTTTGGCTTTATCGACATCCACCCCTCACAAAGAAAGGCGCTTATAGGTCAAATGCAAATAGAATTCGCTTGTTGCGTGCCTTGTTATTCGAACGAGACTCTCGTTGCTCAGCTCGTGAACAAATTGCGAGTCTCATAAAGCCAGTTTTGAATATTAATAAACACGAAGGAACAGCAGAGCCTGTTGACAGACAGCATCGCTTTAAAGCGCTTCCATTTCTACAATCGCTCGCGCGAAATGGAACAGTCGCTCTGCAACACACGAGTTAGTTTAGTTTTTGTTGCAAATGGGATAACAATGTTCGTTTCAATGGAATTTTAGCTGTTCTGTGTCGTCTGGCGCATGACATTTTATACGACAGGAAGGCGCCGAGGGCGTCTAGAGACCCTAGGCGACACCCGCGGCCCTTACCTGCAGATTCGAAGAATGAGCTGTAGAAGATCCGGATTGATTGACTGCGGAGGCTCCTTCAAGGAATGGGTAGGGGGGGAGTCTTTCGTTACGTCAATTGACGCAAGAGTTCAGTCAAGCGACGAAATCGCTGTCATGTCAGTTGAACAAACACGCGAGATCTCAAGTCAAAGATACGTCCTTCGATTAGGCTAAAACTAAATAAGTCATTTATAAAGTTTATGAATATTATAAGGCAAGAAAATCTTATCCCAGTTCTGCTGAGCATGTAACTATTTTTATACTAGACGCCGCCCGCGGCTTGGCTCGTATGGTACCCCGATGAAAAATAGCCTATATGTTAATCCAGCACATGTACTAGTTTTATTCAAATCCGTTCCGCCGTTTAGGCGTGATTGATGCACAAACATTGTCACAAACTTTCACATTTATAGTAGGACTAGCTGTTGCCCGCGACTTCGTATGCGTGTAGTACATTATTTTGTTCTAAACTATTTTGGGTTTTCTACCTTGGGTTACAATATTGCAATTTTCTTACGGAACCCTAATTTTTTGAAAATATATTATAGCCTATACTGGTCCCTGATAACGTAGCTTTCTATTGGTGAAAAAAATTTTGAAATCGGTCCAGTAGTTTCGGAGCCTATTCGTTACAAACAAACAAAAAAAATCTTTCCTCTTTATAATATTAGTATGATTTATATGAATAAAATTGTTGCCAAGGCTACTGGGTTATCAGAACAAAGCGTACGAGGCATTGCCAATGTAGGTAAAGTAACTAGTTTTTTTAGTTTAATATGCAGTTACACCTATTTAATTTAGCTACCTACACACTTGAAAATATCATTTATATCACATTTATCTCTCTACTCTACTTAAGTAGCCTCCCCAATTAAGCGCGACATCGCTAATGGACATTTTGTTGAATGTTACTTTGATCTCCATTTCGATGTGGAACTGTGGACGCTAGACTTAAACCGGCCAGTGTCACACACAAAGTACATCTAAACACACATCATCCAATCCGCCTTTGTGAGATAAAACATACTTATACCTTGCAGCCAATGAGCATTTATCAAAACAATATAACACCTACGGGAACAGTTTTAAAATAGGCAACGTCGGTGCCCTGAACTTGTGCGTGCTGAGCTATTGCGTGACATGTAACCGCCTAATGAATAATAAACAGCCCAGTTTCGACTCATTCATATCAATCCACTAAAGGCAATATTCTTTTTAACATAAGCGATTGAACGTCAACTAAAACCGCATACAATATTGGATATATTGTACCGTGGCGTCTAGTCAAACTGTTGGTTACCTAGAGACGCTTACAAGCCACCAACAACTTCGCCTCTAAAAAAAGCTTTGCGTGATAGCGTCCGACTATTATTTTAATTACTTTCATTGTACGAAGGGGTCGTTAACATTTGGTTTTTTATATGTTCAGTAGGTTTCACGGGGAGTGTACGGCGGACATCGATAACGGTCCGTAATGACTTTCCAAAACTTTCAAAACAACGTGGTTAAGACTGGAATAGACCTCGAGTCATAATTACATACCGATGGGTCGATACCTGGTAACGAGCCTACTCAATAATGAAACTGGTCAAGTGCTAGTGGAATTCGTACACGAAGGGTTCCGTACCATCGTACGTGTACTTACATAAATGTTTTGTTTCTTGTATGCTACCTATTATATGGAATCTATTAAAATCAAGCAAAAAATACAAAATAAAACAAGTCTCTTCTGTGAGGACCCCCTTAATTTTGAAATGTATTATTATTTTTGTGCAAATCAATAAATTTTAGATCGTTTGAAAAAGTAGTACGCAAAAATACAACAAACGACCCTCGAACCACGTCGCTCGGTCCATCCAATTACTGACCGCGCCTAGCGCTTAACTTCAATGATCGATTACGAACATTAATTTTTTTTTCTTGTATGTTTCCCTCTTTTATTTTATTTTCATTATTTGTTGTTATACGTGTGATAATTTCAACTCTACCTTGTTATATTAAGTCTCTGACGTAGTTCACAAGTCCTCAAAACTGAAATGGGACTGGGCAGGGCATGTCTGCCGCATGCCGGATGAACTGTGGGCCAAAACTACCACTGAGTGGAGCCCTGAGACAGGGAGACGGCGTCGCGGTAGACCACATATTGGAACCGGGTACAAGTGCACATACAGCAACAGTCGATGCAGTAGGTGGGTTTAAAGCGCTCGTGGCGTAGCTTGCTTAGACGTTCTGGATGCAAGCGATGGTGCGACGAGCTTGACACCTTCAGCGACTATTAGTGGCAGACAATAGCCTTAGACCGAACAACCTGGAAAACTCGAGGGGAGGCCTTTGCCCAGCAGTGGGATGATACAACAACAACAACAACAACCTTGTTATATATATAGAATCCTTACAATATCCTGATGTTCAAGATTACTTTATTTGCGTCTTAAAATAGAGACAATGTACATCGAAGGAATCTGCCGATTAAGCATCCTTGCGTCACGTCGTCACCAGAGACCAGCCCCACGCTCTGCTGTGCTTCACTTTGGTTCTGACATCGAACCTGTCAACTATTCTGCCCTCCTAGTGAAGAACGCCGTAACTATGTCAAATATGTTTTGATACGTGAGTGTAAACAGAATATTTTGTTAGGCGATTCCAAATAATTATGCATCTGACTAATATCTGTCAAAAATGCTAGTTACTGCGTTCTTCACTAGGAGGGAAGTATTAGCAATAGTATTAGCTTGCAACATTTTTTGTAATAGTTTAGTTAAATTTATATTCAAATATCGGTTTTTTTGGGTACCCCTGGCGTTCCTAGGTAGGTATCCGGTTCATGGGATACAGTCTGCTGACAGACGGACGGCCGGACGGAGACTTAGTAATAGGGTCCTGTTGGCACCCTTCGGGTACGGAACCCTAATAAACTATGTCTTCAAATTGTGCTACTACTGTACTGATACGAGTAGTTGTATAAAGACTGGATATTTGGATCCCGGAGGTTGAAATAGCAACATAGACGTCCGCGTATCTTTCTCTAGTCCTTACTACCATTATTAATTGTTTTTATTAATAAAAACTGGTTTATACATGAGAGCACTGGTGGTCTAGTTTGTAATTCCATCCACCCATCCTGGTCGTGGGTTCAAATCCGGTCGTGTACCAATGGATTTTTCTGTGCGTAAAATTTATGTGCGCTGTACCAGTACTCTCAAACGGTGAAGGAAAAAATCGTGAGGAAAGCGTATAGTCAGCTCCGCACGTATTGACCATGTCTATCCTGTGGACAAGGCCGATTAAGATGAGAGGATGGAATAGGTGCTGGGACTACTCCATTTTAATTCGTCCCGGGCACTACAGCGTCCCGTTTGTCCCTCTACTATAGATTGTAAAAGGTTTATACATAATGTTCATACGAACGCTTCGTCTGATTGACTGCTTTCTGTAATTGGTTTCAATAGCCCAGTACGTTCACCTCGCTCATCCGTGTAAAATTAAAATAAGGTCACGTGAATACCCATCAAATAGTAATCTGGGTTAAGCGTCATTGAGAAATTAAGTGTGCGTAAATGTGAAATATGGAATTAAATTTTTGAGAAACATAGACGATTTTTTACCCCACTTGCTTTTTCACGCTTAGAAATCGGACTTTTAGACTCTCCGTCCGTCTGTCCGACAGTCCGACTTTCCGTATGTAAAATAGCCTATATGTTAATCCAACACATGTACTATGTACATTCCAAGTTTCATACAAATCCGTTCAGCCGTTTAGGCGTGATTGAGGCACAAACATCCAAACATCCCCACAAACTTTCGCATTCATAATAAAAGTTAGGTTTATACAAAGCAACGTCCTATTCGAAGCCATCGACACGACGACCTGCGCTACGACTGATTGATATCTCAGCGGCTCCATATTATGCAGGCATGAAAGTTGTCCATTGAATACAAATGGAGCTGGCGAGCGAGCCCTGTGGCACAGATTAAATAATATTACGTGTACAGTCATTCCAACAATATCGCCTTTAATTATGTTCGAATGGCCTCTCGTGACGGTGTTTTAACGACAATGTAAAATTACCTTTATTACGGTGGTTTTAGATCGCATTTTGAGTAATATGTATCACAGAAGCTAAGGCTTATCGTCTTGTCAGTTTGAGCTGACATGTGCTGCTTTGATCCCTATGCTATGTCTCCTGAGAACATTACATCCTAACCTCTAAACAATGTAATCGATACACATTTTTAACTGACTTTAGAATAAGAGGTTCTCAATGGGCTCTTTTTCGTATGTCCCACGATATCTCCGCGCATTGTGGACCGGTTTTTATGATTATTTCGCTGTAGTATAAATATGGTTCAATGGTATTTTGTGCTGTGAAAGCTCAAAAAAATACTCGTGTACTTACTAAAACAAAAAATTATAGAGGATTTGTGTATTCTGACTGAGACGACTTGTGTTTGATCACAAAAACGTGTATTGTGTACAGACCTAGAGCCGACTATCGACGAACTATCACTACTTCTGTGATTGTGGTTTCCAAGTGAGAGCGAGAGACATAAATTTTCTCTCTGCCAGATTATTAGAGGAAATGCGGGTGGTCATTTCTCCATACAAACGCTCCCGCCCGTTTTCTGGTTTCCTTTCCTGGTTTATGACCGCAATGAGTTTTTTTTTTCAGTAAAATAAATATCAACCTCTTGTATGTTCCTAAGTTTTCCTCAAAATGCTCAAAATTGCCTATTTAGACCGCTGTCAGACAGAGGCCTAGTGTACAAGTCAACTATTCATGAAAAATAAAAATAAAAAACATAGCTACACAGTAAATATCCTTCTTAGTCCGTTTATGAAATATCTTTTAAATTCTCTCATTATGACTTTTCACTTAAGTTAATCAGTCAGATCTGCAGTTGTCCTTATCGCACGGCCGGACGCCGAGCTCTCGCAGAGCGACAGCGATAGTTTCTTCAAATACCTAATTTTCAAGTCCCTGCACCCGCATATCCTCTTAAAGGATTTGGCATTCATTATGAGTATTATATTTAATCTCTGAGAGACGAGATATTTAATTAATTGCGATTGTTATCATTAGCTTATTGGTAAGTTGGAAGCCATTTAACTTCAATAGTCTTAGGAAAAAAGATAGTCTTCGAAACCGTAGAAATGTTTTAAATTATGCTTTGGATTGAATGAATTCTCTCTTTTTATTTGGTCTGAGGGATTAAAATACTTCTACTACTTTACGTCTCGTAAATTTTATACTCGTACAGTACCTACTCTCAAACGATAAAGAAAAAACCTGAGGATACTGGCATACCGTAGAACCTGTCGCATAACACATGTCGAGTGCACAAAAGGAGCCTCTTTGAGGCGCACTGGAATCCTATCACCACACTTGTTAGAAATAACTAGTGATACGACTACTTTACGAAGGTGTAGTATTTATAAAAATCAAAATGCTAATTGATGATCGAGCGAGCAAAAATCTCAGTGGTCCCAAGATGGATATGGTGAATCATGGTGACAGGTGATCAGCCCATCGCCCATACACATATAACATCGCAAGAGGATGTTTGAAGTGTGGGCTAGGGGGTCTAGTATAGGTCTCTAACCTGGCTAGGTTGGAGACTAATATTATATTCCCTATATTATTATTCATCATCTTCCTGCCCTTATCCCACTCTATGTGGGGTCGGCACAGCATGATCTTTTTTGGATCATGGTGTAAGAGTTTTGGCTAAGGTGTTTTATGACCGGCCACCTGATTGTTATTATATTAATTTAAATCGGACATTACAATGAATTTAAATATTATTATAATTATAATTATGAATAAATAAAAATAAATACAGATGTTCCATCATGTTAGGGAGGATACTATCCCTTAGTCGACTTTTACGACATGCTCGTGGAGATAAGCGGCTAGTGCATTCTATTTTTTTTAACTCCCAGTCACGCAGAGAAGTACGAACTATTGAGAGTAAGAGTTATTGAGAAACGACTTTAAACATAATAAAACAATCAAACTTTATTTTAAGAAGCGCGCATACCTTAAACAGGTCAATAACCTCACGCTCGTCCGTTATCAGCGAAGTTCAATATTTAGGGACGCCGGTACATAAACTTCAACGAGTACATAACAAATGTTTGCTTAATTAGCGATAGGCCCAGTTCAACGTGTAGCAATAGGACAGTTCCTGTACACTATCACTGTTACTGTTTTTTTTATAGACTGGCTGTAGATACTCGCGCGATTTCACTCGCGTACAAACTTTTTATCAGATGGTACCTACCCGGTATTCTATGCCTTTTGTGGTCTCGAAAGCGCTGGTGGGCTAGTGAGCAGCAACTCTGGTCCTAAGGTTTAACCAATGGATTATGCTCTAAAAATGTTAAGAAACTGCCAGACACTGATGTGTTTAAAAGTGCGCCTCAAAGGCTCCTTTCGTGCACTTTAACACACGTTTTCAAACTTTTTAGGTTCTACATGCCGTTTTCCTTACGATGTTTTCCTTCACCGTTTGAGAAGTAATTCGTTCGTTGAATATGACTATTTAAATACACAACGCTCTGACGTTATAATGGTAATGATAGCCTTTATTTGCAATCTCAACATATTCCTCTTAATTCTACTTAGTACCTTCTACAGTATATTATAGACGAACTTTAAACTAACTTTATTTTTTTCTAAAAGACACCGGTTTTTCGGTTGTCTTAATTTTCTCATTGTCTCAAGCTCTGGCGTTACTGACTGACAATTCACGCACAGCCAACTAGTAGGGTATATTATAAGAATCTTTGTCCTGACTGACTGACTGACTGACTGACTGACTGACAGACAACACACAGCCTAAACCGCTGGACGTAGAGACTTGAAATTTTCAGTGTAGGTAAACCTTGGTACGTAGGGGTGTACTAAGAAGGGATTTTTCAAAATTCAACCTCTAAAGGGGTGAAAAGGGATAAAAACCACGAATCAATTTTTGGTCTAAAACTGCACATAACCTATATCAAATTAAAGAGTCGATTTTTCTCATTTAGTTATGTCATAATTACCTGTAAATTCTTTATTTTTGGCATGTTTTTCATGAAAAATAGAATACTTTTATTTTGACATTATGACAGCGATGATACCGCAGATTAGTAATAGATGATACAAAACATATGGAAAAGGAACTGTCAATGTCAAATTACCTGTGAAAGGAACTCAGAACAACTGAGGAAAGGAAGCATAAATTATTACTGGTCTAATAAGTTTCCAATCTTGATTATTCATGGAGTTCTGACGTAATTCTACGTCTAATAACTAGATGTCGCTGCTGATTCTGATCAAATCTCAGATCAAATCCTAGAACGCGCTATCGGTGCGTTTTGAAAAGTTTACCTTACCTTACCTAACTCTCAAAATTTTTACTAAATTCACAGAAATTTCTTAATTTTTAGATTTAGGTATGTTTGTTACTCTTTCACGCAAAAACTACGGAATATACTTACATACCCTATTATTTATATTCGTTCGCTAAAGTTAGCCATTGCTTAAAGTTAGCTCTGTCACTGTTTGTCATTATGAAATGGTAAGAGATGGCAATACTTTAGTCATCAATGCATCAATGCATACAATAATATAATGAATAATGAGGATAGTAGGTATCTACGTGTGCTGGAATGGGACATAGGGTACTTTTTATCTGGGTACCGCGTGAGCGAAGCCGCGGGCGGCTGCTAGTAGGGTATATTCCTCTTATGGCGTAGAGGTGCACTAAGAAGGGAACTCCCGAAATTCATCTCCTAAAGGACGCAGGGGGAAGACGAAGTTTGTGTAAAAATATATCAACGCTGACGGGACGTTGTACAAGTCTTACCGATAATATTAATTGAATGTTGCCGCTATCAGTCCGTTGCCGAGTGTACGTTTGTTATAAAAGTAAGTTTCAAAGGAAATAACTTAAGTACTTTGTCTTCGTAAAGATGGAAATACTTAATAAATACTTTATTGTTCGCTGCAACGTTCAACTTCAAATGCTTTGAGTTTTGTTGCATTCCCTTGTGTCATCGTAACAAAAAAACTTTGCTAGCAATCTGACTTTGACGACCTCGGTGGCGTAGCGGGCAAGTGCTCGGCTGAGACGCGAGAGGTGCTGGTTCGATTCCCGCTGCGAAAGAAATGTTTACAATACAAATAGTTTATTTTGGCACAAGAATTTGTGTGTTCTACAAATATTTCTTTCGGATCTTGGTGTCATGCGAATGACTTTATTGAGTGGTCATCAAAGTTACAAACTAGGGACGCTGGCATAGTGCGCCTACATAGTAACTTTGTATATGTAGCCTCCTTTCAAGTAGTAATCAGAGTTGCAATCAGTGGCATGTAACGTGAACAATTACAAGTATTGTGTTTGTAAATGGCGGAGTCCATTGTTCCCTCTGATACGCTATCGGCATTCCCAGTCGATTGACTGATGACAACACGGCTGCCGTAAATGGTTATCCTCATTCTGTAATTCTGCTCAAATCAGATTACCTATATCTGAATTGATCATGCTTCTGCTGGACTGGGAGTAAAGGAAAAACATAGAATGCGTCCAGCTGCTTCTCTCCCCGAGCATGTCGTAAAAGTCGACTAAGGGATAGTATCCTCCAACATGATGAGATACAATAAGCAAGGAAGGTTGACGTCAGCCAGGCGGCCGGTCATAAAACACCTTAGCCAAAACTCTTGCCGACCCCACTTGGATGAGGGCAGGAAGATGATGAAGATGATGATCATACGTACACGGCCTCGGTGGATGATTCGGTACCGACTGCGGGAGAAAGGTCTGGGTGTAGTTTCTGATACCCACGAAACAGGGAATCCTAGTGTGGGATCAGAACTATGTTTATGACTGTTGGGTGTGGTTTATACCTTCCAAGTATGGGAGCGTCCATCAATCGCGTGAGACTCGAAAGAGGTGGGGAGAGGGTTCGGAAGAAATAACGAAATGACGAGTGAGATTTCTTGTGATAAGCCCATGTTGTCCCATTGTTGAGCAAAAGCCTCCCCCACTTCCGCCAGACACGACTTTCTAACGCCCTCGTCTGCCAGTCCCCCTAGTAGGCATCTAGCTCGTCCCGCCATCTTTCATACGTGGTCTGCCGCGTTGCCGTCTCCCTGCATCAGTCTCACTCTTCACCGACTTGTATCACCACAATATCATGAGTACATATAAATTAAAAGATTTAAGGATAATATTCTTAAAATTTTTAAAATACTTTTGACGTCTGTGGCGTGGCGGGCGTGTGATCGACTGAGACGCAAGAGGCACGGGTTCGATTCCCGCTGCGGAAGAAATGTTTGCATGCTCTGCAAATATTCCTTCCGGGTCTGAGTGTTGTAATACTATAAGTAAGTATTTACAAGAAAAAAAAGTATATTAGTATTCTATCGCCCACCTGGTTCCCATAGTACAAGCTTTGCTTAGTTTGGGGCTAGATGGTGCTGTGTAAAATGTCAATTTTTTGTATGTATTTGGTCTAGTTGGTAGTAACCCCAACTTCCGATCCTAAGGTCGTGGGTTCAAATCCGGTCGTGTACCAATGGATTTTTCTATGCGAAAGAATTATGTACCTATAGCGCACATAAATTTTCGCACAGAAAAACCAGTACTCAAATGGTGAAGGAAAAAATGGTGAGGAAACCCGCGGCTTAGTCAGCTCCGCATGTATTGACCATGTCTTTCCTGTGGGCAAGGCCGACTAAGCTGAGAGGATGGAATAGGTGCTGGACAAGCCTACTCCTGTCTCAATCTCAATTCGTCCCAGGCACTACAGCGTCCCGTCTGCAAAGGTTAAAGTTGCCTCCTGACGCTGTATAAGTCATCTATTTATTTATTTATTAGACAACGCCAACAGAACACATAATATACACGGATAAGGATGTTTCACAAAAAATAGTACTATAGAATGTGCACCAATTATAGGCATGCACAGCATCATCATCATCATCTTCCTGCCCACCCTATAGTGGGGTCGGCACAGCATGATCCAAGGATCATGCTGTAATGTAAATGTAAGAGCATTATAGGCACGCACAGCATTTACAACAAATTAGGCCTTAGTTTATGTTTAATATTTATTATTTTGTATAAGTTACAAAGTTAAAAAGCACTACCTCTATTTTTCTCCAAAATTTCACAAAAGTTAGCTGTAAGAAAATGCTAATTAGCATTAAGTTCGCATGTTTTTTCTTTTGCGCAATAATGAATTTTCTATCTATCTACTACGGAATCAAAGCCGCCCGCGGAAACTAGTATTATAAATGCGATTTATTAATTTTACTCTTTACTATTGTTTGCTGTTGCTTATTGCATTGTTCCTTATTTTGCGAATTCTTTTTTTGTTTAAATTTGTGTCTCCTATTGTGTTCTATACCCATAGAACACATAGTAGACATTATAAGTAGACATAATAGACCCCTATGGCCAAAACTCTTACACCATGATCCAAAGATCATGCTGTGCCGACCCCACATAGAGTGGGATGAGGGCAGGAAGATGATGATGATGATGATGATAATAGACCCCTATGGGTTCGAATCCGGTCGTGCACCAATGCATTTTTCTTTTCGAAAAATTTACGTGCGCCATACCAGTACTAAAAAATAAAGATGCCACGCCTAGGTAGAGCATAAATGTAATAAAAAATAATTGCTTCAGACAGCACCGCAAAATATACAAAACATAAGGTCTGGCCAAAGGTCTGGCCCATTGGAAAATATGTGATCACTTTTTGATCGGGCATTTTTGGCAGGAGTCTAACAAAATCTGTTAGAGCTGTCAGTGGCACATGTCGACCAACAGCTTTGCATAACGATTCGTTCATTGAAGGCAGGTAAATACGCGGAGTTGCCTCATGAATGATTTGCACGCCAATAGAGGCGTCTATAGACGCGGCGAGCATCTAAATGCCATCTAACTTTTACTGCATCTTCTATCAGACGATACGATTTTTTTTGCGACACAGTTTTTGGGGTTCCGCACCCTTCGGTGCCAACGGGACCTTATTAATAACCACCGAATACTCAAACGCGACTCAGAGTAGAGCACGTTTCAACTCACGGTTTTTTGACAGTTTCTGATGAAAATCGTCATTTGAGACGTGCTTAACTTTGAGATGCGTTTGAGTATTCGGGGGTAAGTCTCCGCTGTCCGTCTGTCCCGTCTGTCAGCGGGCTGTCTCATGAACCGTAATTGGTAGGGAGTTGAAATTTTCACAAAGTTTGTACCACAAATATAGTGCGCCTCGGCAAACTTCGTGCTTTATATGAAAACCGAATTTTAAAAGAATATATAATATAAGTAATAACTGAACCAAACCAACATTTGTGGTACTACATACTGTATTTCTATTGCCGCTATAATAAAGGGGATTTAGCTAGGATATACATTGCAACCTTCCTGAACTTGATGACTAACATTATATTTTATAACTATGTTTATTGAAAAACAAGGAAACTTCCATTCTTTGTGCCAATCGCGCTAAAATTGCAACTGCACTGCGCAGCTTTGCATATTCGATGCGATTTGTGTATAACTGTCAACCGCACGAAACCGCGAGAATGCCACGTAGGGAACGTGAACGAAAGCAAGCGAAAGCCAACAAAGACCGTCCTTTTCCTCGAATGGTCAGAGGAGAGTAAACATTGGTGGATACCGCCGATTCCCATTCTCCTTCCACTGCATTTTTCGCTTTCTCTCGTTCGCTTGTTCCATATCCAGCCTTGAATGCTTTCCTCCACGAGTTCCAGCATATCGACATCTTCAATGACAGTCCATTTATGGTAGTCTTAGAATATATTTGAGTTATGCAAATTTAAGGTAGGTAGTTAAGCGTTTTGGGTTTTTTCCTGTAAGCTTATCTGTATTTTAATGAATAATTTCATTTCGTTGACTTCGGTCACGATGCAGTTGCGATCTAGCAGTATTTTTTGTTTGTCGTGACAATAAATTTTGTATGTAAACCCACGAATCACGATCGGCTTCGCTTGTCACTCTCGAGTACATACAAGGAACGACCACGCGGTTTTATTCGGGGAATAAAGAACAGAACTATCTTGTCTATTTGAAATGGTCGTATTAGACTGATTTATAGCAAATATATTAACAATGATATGATGAATGTGGATGGATATACTGCTAGAGGAAGACCAAGGAAAAGATGGATGGATTGTGTGAAAGAGGATATGCGTGTGAAGGAGTTTAAACTTTTGTAAATCTAAACTAAACAATATAATCTACTTATTATTTGGACTGTTCACCAGTATTAGTATTCCCCACTTTAGTGTAGGCCTTCTATACTTCTCTATTTCTAGCCTTGGACAGCCAGTTAGGTCCCGCTTTCTTTATGAAAATTTCTGTCCATTTTTTAGCCGGTCGACCTATTTCTTTTGTTTGTCCTTGGTACCCACTCCGTTAATCTTTTGGCTCATCGACTGCTCCTCCACTACACACATACATGGCCAGCCCATTTTCATTTGAGAGTTCCTATAATTTGTACTAAGTACATCTGTTAGCTTTGTATTTTCCCTGATTATTTTATCTATTAGCCTTAGTCCCAGCATGCTTCTTTTTCTTTGACCAATAGCTAATTTGCTTTTTCATCTTCTTTCTTATCAACTTTCCCACCCAAATATTAAAGCAAAATAATTATAGTTATTTCATGTAGTTGTTCCTTGGTACTTATATGTATCTGTTTCATTTTTATAATTTCTTTGAACTCCATATTTTTTCCATGACTATTCTTCGGTGGACTTCATTACTTGTGCACTTTTCAAAGGAACCTAACCATTCGTCCTAGATATTATGTATTGATACATACGTATACATATTCAATTTCTTTGTTCCCTACTAGTACGTTTTAAATTTGTTTTTCTGTTCCATATTAATATATTTGTATAATATATAACCGCCATACGGAACTCGCAAAAATCGTTTACTACAAGTCATATCGTGCAATGTAAAGGGGTTAAACACGGGCCTGGAGTCACATGCATAATTTAAATCCCAGTATCGATACATCGAATCCTTCTTGTAGTATGCAAACGGCTGCATGTTAGCAAGCTAATACGAAATATAGTCAATAGTTTCAGTGTAACTGTATCTAGCTGAAGAGAGCTTCAATAAGCTGTATAACAGTAATTTATAATAACTAGCTCCCGCCCATGGCTTCGCTCGCGTGTCATCAGGATAAAAAGTAGCCTATATGTTATTCCAGCGCACATACTTTGTATGTTCCGAATTTCATTTAAAGCCGTTACGGCGTGATTTCGCGCAAACTTTCGCATTTATAATATTAGTAGGAGTAGGATTAATTATTCCTCGACTTTATTAAAATTATGGTAGTGGTAGTTGGTGGTAGTTCGAAAAATATAAGTGTATTGTATTTAGTATCTAAATACAATACACTTATATTTTTCGAAGATTTTAAAATTCAATCGCCTCTCTCCCCGAGCATGCCGTAAAAGTCGACTAAGGTATAGTATCCTCCAACATGAGATTCAATAAGCAAGTATTCCGAAGGAGGGTTGACGTCAAGCAGGCGGCCGGTCATAAAACACCTTAGCCAAAACTCTTACACAGACTCCACATAGAGAGTGGGATTAGGGCAGGAAGATGAATCGTCTAAAATCATAAGTATACTTTCGAATAGTCTTTTAGCATCAATATTTTTTTGTCAATAAAACGTTGGTATCGCAATCTACCATCCGTTATCTGTTAGTTTTTTTATTATGGAAGAGGGTGCTAACGAGCAAGCGACCCACCTGATGGTGAGTGATTACCGCCGCCCACGGACACATGCAACATCAGAGTAGTTGAAAATGCATAATGAGCGTCACTATAGCTTCTTCCGACCCCAAGTCTACCATCGAAAGTAGTTAAACGGAACCATGGCAACCAACAATTTGTATCCTTTTTCAATATCTGAACGCGAGCAGCAACAATATGAATTGTGGAGGATAATGGCCTGTCAGCGGCAGTGATTGCACCGGGTTCAGATTAAATAACGTCCGGTTCTAATGATCTTTAGTCTCTGTCTCATAGCGGCGCGCCGTACACTGACGGCCATCGGTTAACGACCGTCACTTTATCCTAACAAAACAAGTATTCACTTGGCTGAAGAAAAATCCCGACCGAGTACGATTTATTTACACTAGCTGTTGCCGTGGCTTCGTCGGTGTGGAAAAAGTAAACATCACACGGTGTTCCCAGGCGGTCACCCATACAAAAGGCTACACATTTTTCAAAATCGATTTAATTTTATGTTAGTTTGAGCTCATTGACATGACGCATGTATGAATCATCATCTTCCTGCCCTTATCCCACTCTATGTGGGGTCGGCACAGCATGTTCCTTGGATCATGCTGTAAGAGTTTTGGCTAAGGTGTTTTATGACCGGCCGCCTGCCTGACGTCAACCCTCCTTGCGTATACTTGCTTATTGTATCTCATCATGTTGGAGAGGATACTATCCCTTAGTCGACTTTTACGACATGCTCGGGAAGAAAAGCAGCTGGACGCATTGTATGTTTTTTCTTTACTCCCAGTCCAGCGAAGTATGACGAATGTATGAATACTATCCGAAAAACATTAACCTCCTTTGCAGTCGGATAAAAATAGAGCAGTTTTGTTTTGCCTGTGTTGTGTGGATTGATACAACACATGTTGTGACGTATCCTTTGTTGAAATTGCTATCAGCCGTCCGTCATCGCAGTTCTTTCTTGTTCATAATGTCCATCGATCATCGCGCACTCATAGTGGCACACATTGAAACATACATAAGCTTTTACGTGATTTACAAACAAACAAACTTCCTTGCTTCCTCACAAACTTTGGTATTACTACTGCTATTCGTGTAAAAGTAAAGTAAAGTAAAAAGTATTTATTCAAAATTACAAGTGTAAAAAATACATGGTTTGGGAACTGTCCTTTTAAGTCATGTGACCTGTATTAGGAGAGTCCCCTCTTTTCCGTAGTACAACTTAGAGCACTTGTATTACATAAATGTGAAGTATAATAAGAAATAGAAACTGCTATTCGTGTTACTAGTTCTTTCGAATCAACGTGGGCAACGAGATAAAGTGCGCCTCCTTTCATGCACTTTGGTATTTAGAATTAAGATCTAGGATGTTCCAGTTCTGAAGCAGTAATGTATGTGTTTGTCTGCAGCCCAATGCATCGCGCCGCTTGGGATGGAGAGCGGCCAGATCCCCGACAAGGACATCAGCGCGAGCTCATGCTACAACGATGGCAACGTGGCCCCGCAGAATGGACGGTAAGCTTTACATTACACACCACTGTTCGAGTTCGAAAAAAGCTACGCTGTTTGTGTGTAAACTCTGAATGGCCGCACTGGATTATGTATGTTAGTTTATCGCCTAGAAGCCACGTGCTAAAACCTACGGGAAGCGACCGGAATGACACCACGTGACTTAGCGATCGCATATTGTCAATACTATTATCCTCTGAAGCGCTCGTGGCGTAGCTTGCTTAGGCGTTCTTGATTGATCGTTAGAGCTAAGCAACGATATGCGCGGTCACAAATCGGGATGGGTGACCGCAAGTGGCATCACGAGCTGAGCGCTTCCGTGCTTGGGAGGGCACGTTAAACAGTCGGTCCTAGCTTTTAAGCCGTTAAGCCATGACGGAGGCCTTTAGGCGGCCTAAAAACTCCGTCACTAGAGCTGGCCACTAGCTCATACGAACATACATAAATTATCCTCTTAAATATGATGGACCATCTATATGGGAGATGGGCTAAACACCTCTCACCATGGTTCACGATATACATCTTGGGACTTTGAATTAGGAGTTGCTGCAAGTTTTCTTATGATTACGTGTGGTTCTGCCCACCCCATTTAGGATACGAGCGTGATATTATGTATGTATGTACTATACATTTTACAGTAGCATTTTAAGGTAGAGTTTCGAAGCAAGCATCAGTGACGCCGCTACTACGAAAATGTATGGATTCTAACGCTGTGTCAATGATGCGGTGAATGACATTCTATACATTTACGTCACTGAAGCTTGCTTCGAAAGTCTACCTTTAAACGCTAGTGCAAAAGTATGGTATTGACCTCAGAACAGCAAACCAACTTTGTATATATTGACAATATGACGTGCGGAGCCACTTATGCTAGCTTCAAAAGTCTAGCGACTTACCCGAATACTCAAACGCATCTCAATGTTGAGCACGTCTCAAATGATGAGTTTTTGACAGATTTTCATCAAAAACTGTCAAAAAACCGTGACTTGAGGCGTGCTCAACTCTGAGTCGCGTTTGAGTATTCGGGGGTTAGACGCTCAGGGGCTGGTCGAGCGGTTGACGTACCGGGACGTGTTCACGCATGTTGTTTCATAAAACCTGCTGCAATAAGCACGGGGGTTAGTAAACTTTAAGAAAAAACATAACAAAACTTGAAAAAGTATGCAAGCGGGCAAAAAGCAAACAAAAATGTGTGATCAGATTGAGATGTAGGTACATACATACATATTAGGGTGAGCCAAGCCACACCTAATCATAAGAAAACTTGCAGCCACTCCTGGTTCAAAGTCCTAAGATGTATATAAATCCCATATAAATGGTCCATTATGTTTGGGAGGATACTATACCTTAGTCGACTTTTACGAAATGCTCGGGAACAGAAGCAGCTGGACGCATTCTATGTTTTTTCCTTACTCCCAGTCCAGCAGAGAAGTAGGATGAAAAGATCAGATACAGGTGATTATGGAAAAGCTTGCAGGATCACATAGGACAAATGCCGAGGGCCACCCTTCCCTTTTTCACTCGTCCCGGTCTTAGCCAATAATACTGAAACTTCCTCTTTAATCTCCATACAATTATTCAAATCCAAAGAATATATATCCCACTAGATGAGCGTCAAACTTACTTGTGGAAGTGTTACGGTTTATGGTACTCTACTTCAGTGTCCCCGTTCCTATTCTATGGAATCAATGTTTTCACAAGTTTTTTAATCTATTTTGCCCAGTAGGAGCCACAGCTATTCCACTATCGGTGGCCGTCATTAATTCCTGAGTACAGTTGACGGGGCAAAGTGGCCATGAGGTAAGGTGGGACATATCTTGAGTGGGAGCACCGCACTCGTACTGTATTTGGTCTGGATCACTTTAACACCATTTAAAAAGATTTGCTCTGCAGCGGCTAACTTGAGTTCGGAGTCGGTTGAGTAATTTGTTAACAGGCCACTGCAGATCTCGGCCGGGCGGCAGATGCTCTGCTGGGGCGATAAAGTTCGAAGAAGATGCGTGCTAAGCTTTCCACACTTCACTTATGGCTTCTATGGCGCTCTTTGCTGTAGAAGTCTTCCTTAAAAAGCTTTTGCGGCTTCCCTATTGTCACAAACTTTCGACTATCTACAGATTTCCAGTTTAAAGTTCCCAACTTTCTCCAGCTTTTAGAAAAATAACTCGTGAAGTTTGGATTCTACTTTCAGAACTAGCACTCGCTCTATTTAAATCTTTGCTTATCTATTAAGCTGAAAGTTTTTTATCATTAAGCTTTTTATTTTTGATGTGGACAAATAAGAAAAAGCTGATAATGCCAAAAAGAAATTATGAACTGGACTTAAGATTAATTTGTTGAAGTATTCTAGCCTGAGAAGTTTTCGTATGGACTTTAAGCTAGGTTTAGACGAGGCCAGTGCTGACTGCCAGTTTGACTGGCAGCAAGCGCTGTCTTACTAATTGGCCTCGTATAAACAGTTTTTCAAGATAGGCCCGCGCTGGCTGCCAGGACTGGCTGGAATAGAGCGCCGGCCTATTTTTCAAGCCAGTGACCTCCGCCCGCGTGCCCCGCAACCCCCGCGCCAGTGTGAGGACGCGTATAGACGCATCGCGCTAGTCACTGGCGCGATTTTTTCAATTAACAGATTTAAATTTTCGAGACAAAATACAGTTTGACCTTTGAGTTTGACAAACCGTAGTACGGTGCCATTTTAATTTTCCCTTGAGCTGTCAATGTCATCTGCATCTATATTTTAATATGTACCTTTGGGTATTTCAAATCGCTAGCAGCGTCCTTAATGAAGTATGGGAATTTCACGAAGTGCATAGACAAGGTCATCTTAGCTGTCGATAATGAAATTCTCTTTATATTGGACTAGCAGTCCGCCCCGGCTTCGCACGAGTATTTAATAAAAATTTCAAAAACTAGCTGCCGCCCGCGGCTTCGCTCGCGTGGTACCCGGTATAAAAAATAGCCTATGTGTTAATCCAGCACATGTACTATGTATATTCCAAGTTTCATACAAATCCGTTCAGCCGTTTAGGCGTGATTGAGGCACAAACATCCAAACATCCTCACAAACTTTCGCATTTATATTTTAACACACGACACATTCACTTTTTTCTAATACTTACATTTTTAAACTCGTGATATCTTTTGAATGGAATGTCCGAATTGAATAAATCAAAAAGTTATATAATGTTATTGAAGCAGTCTTGAATATGAAATAGTTTATTTTGATAAGGATTAATACTAAGGGACAAATAAAGAGCCTTCTAGCGCCGGCATTTCAATTAAAATTTTAAAATAAAAGAACACTTACTGTGACATAATAATATAATAATAATAATAGCTAGACATATATGCTGTCGCGACGTTTTTGTAGATAATGATGTTTTCTGCAAAGTCGTAACATTATTTTGTACTATCATTAATAGTTCTCGCAGCGCACGCGATGTAAGAATTTTTTTAGGACAATTTTTTACACCTCGGGTTACATTATTAAAGTTTTAGTAAACATCCCTAATTTTTCTGAAAATATAATATAGCCCATGTCACCCGGGTATAGTGCAGCTTTCCAACGCTGAAAAGTTTTTTTAAATAGGTCCAGTAGTTTCGGAGCCTATTCAATGCAAACAAACAATCAAATCTTTCCTCTTTATAATATTAGTGTAAATTAGTGTAGACGTGCACAGATGAAACTACAGCTATTATGTAGGTGTAGCTTTTAGAGTTTGGACAGATTTCAGAACGCACTAAATATTGAAGATTGCTTGTTATGTCTTAGTTTGAGTGTTATTCAACGCATCAGAAATGGCATTGTATCTATACTGAACTGAAATGCTTTGTGATAAAGCTCATTTTGCTTTGATTTATTTATCTTTGTAGAGTTCAATCATAGGCTCCACGACAGTCTTGTTACAAAGACACGATGATTACTCCGCCTGGTTGCCATCAAAGTAGATTCTTTGTCTAGGCTATTTCCCGATGTCTAGAAGATTATTTCACCACATAACCTATGGGATATATCCCAGCAGGGGATTAGAAAATCTGATATTTACGAGACTACAAACACTCTTCAGAGCAGATTTAAATCTATGCTTTTCAGAAGGAAACAAGACATAACATATAACATAAACACCCAAACATCCTCACAAACTTACGCATTTATAATATAAGTAAGATTTGTTTAAAAATAGCTATGATTTAAGAGACATGGGTATCAATTTAGTACGTTCACGCCTCATTGGCAACTGCACTCGTTGTGCTTCAACAAGCTTAATGACTGACCATCATTTGATGCCTCTTCCCGATTACTGAACCCTGATGACATCAAACTGGCACACTGTTCGAGAACGCCCATCAAATAATAAGAATTATAACACTAAACAGTTACAAAGTTGTAACCCTAAACTACGACACCAAGATCCCTGAAAACCCACAAGAAATAACACATGACATTTCTCTCGCAGCGGGAATCGAACCCGCGCCGAGCACTCGTCGGCCACGCCATCAACATCGTCAAATCTTTTTGCCCTGTAATAGCAGTAAACAATACGGCTAATATACCCACCCCTGTTACAATCAGTAGGCTGACAAATGCACATCATTGCAACTGATTGAAACATGCTGGTTTCACGATGTTTTCCTGCGCCGTTTAGGAATACTGGTATAGCAGACATAATTTTTTCAAACAGAAAACTCCATTGGTGCACTACCGGACTTGAACCCACGACTTTATGATCGAAAGGTGGGGCCGCCGCTAGTCCACCGGTGCTCCAACACGCGGTCTCGATTATTGAACGTTTTCATAACAGCGTAATATTGTTTGACACGCTCGCCTAGGCCTACTTTGAGAGTTTAATGTGCTCGTTATTTTTACCGACTGAGCTTCTGTTTACGATCGGTATTTGTTATCGGGTAATTGTGCATAGGCGACCGACGAACAAAGATCATTTAGGACTACTTCTACTACGATCGTGTCATTAGCTTTTGTTTGGATTAGGATTAAAGTTATTTACGACTTAGTTCACACAACAGAAAACTGTTATTAATGTGAATACTAGTTTCCACCCGTGGCGCTGCTTGATTGGTAAGATCATAAAATAAGGTCCAGGTTTCATTCAAATCTGTGATAGATACATACATATTATCGCGCCCGTATCCTTTATGGGGTGGGCAGAGCGGTTGACGTAGCACGTGTTCACGCATGTTGTTTCATAAAATCTGCTGCAATAAGCGCGGGGGTTAGTAAACTAAGAAAACACGCAGAGCCACAAGTAATCATAAGAAAACTTGCAGCCACTCCTGATTCACAGTCCCAAGATGGATATTGTGAACCATGGTGACAGGTGATCATCGCCCATATACTAGTTGGTCCATAATGTTGGAGAAGATGATATCCCTTAGTCGACTTTTACACAGAATGCGTTGCTTCTCTCCCCGAGCATGTTGCTGAAGCAACGCATTCTGTGTTTTCTTTACTCCCAGTCCAGCGGAGAATTGCATCCTCAGAAATGATCGAATTTATAATGTAAGCAAGGTTTTGTTAACTTTGTCTTATGTGACATCGCCCATGGCGACTTTTTGTAGCGATGATGCAGTCACGCTACAAAATGTCGCTGTTAGCGAGCACCCTTAAATCGCTGAAGCGATGGGTACAAGCAGGCTTCCTTTACAACATCATCTTTGCCGCTCCAGTTCGCACGCTGATTACCAACTGCTTACTTATAATCTCCAGACATTATCTTCGTCGATACAAGTTCACGACTGTATCCCCAAATACGGAACGTTTTTTCCATTTTTAAACTCTCCAATTACTGAAGATGTCGACGGTGTGGTTGATTCGCACGACAGTGAATCCTAGTTTTGAATCAGAACTAAATATGCATGTAACAGTTCGCTGTCATTCTCTTTTCTCTATCTAACCTCTACCCTTGTCCCCAGCCTGAACCAGGACATAAAAGGCGGAGCGTGGTGCCCCAGGAACCAGATCACCACTGAATCCACCGAGTGGCTGGAGGTCGACCTGCGCTCTGTCCACGTGGTCACCGGCACGGGAATTCAGGGCCGCTTCGGGAATGGCCAGGGTCAGGAGTACGCGGAGTCCTACATCGTCGAATACTGGCGGCCTAAGCTGGCGAAGTGGGTGCGCTACCGGAGCTCTGATGACCAAGAGGTGAGTCCTTATACAATAATATCACACCTGTTTCTCATAGAGGTAGGCAGAGACCACGGTTTTCCATTTGCTAGGGCCCTGACATACTACTCTCGCTTCAAGCACTCACTACTACTACTAGTTATGTCACAAGTTCTTTCGCACCAGTGTGATTTAAAGGTACGCCTCGAAGGCTTCTTTCGTGCAAGTAACGGTGTTTTGAGACCGCCTAAAGGCCTCCGGCAAGGCTTAACGACTTAAAAGCCGGGACCGACAATTTAACGTGCCCTCAGCACGGAAGCACTCAGCTCGTAATGCCACTTGCGATCACCCATCCAAAATTGTGACCGCGCACAATGTTGCTTAACTTCAACGATCAATCAAGAACGTCTAAGCAATTTAAATTCACTCTCTGTAAACTGGGCACTCAATGTTTATTGAATAGAATCACAAGTAAGTAGTACCCAGCTTGATACAACCACGAATGTGTCAATTGTGCAGAAGCTGTTCATTTTATCGGAGCGATGTTCTTCTTTAAAGTGGCAGTTGCCGAACGTGCATACAGTCCTTTGCGTCATTAGAAATACACTCACCATGAATGAAATGGAAGAGGAAAACTTGTTGTGCCGACCCCACTCAAGTTGGGATAAGGGCAGGGAGATGATGATGGGTACTGAAACAGAATACATTCATAAGAGGGAATGCCAAAAACCCGACTCAAGTTGGGCAAAAATATAAATTACTAGTTTTCGCTCGCGTGATATCCGGACAAAAAGTAGCATTTCAGCTGTCATCACAATGTCATCAATTTTGGGTAGTATATTTATTAATTTAAGTGAAAACAGAGTGTTAATGTCCGCGTATGGAGTGGTGCTTCGATCACTCACGTCGACACCACAGTTCGGTCCTAATTAAATCTGCCAGCGAAAACCACGCGCGCCCGTGTCGTTTCCGATGGAAAACTAAATGACTGCACCAACATTTGTTGCATAAAAATATTTTATAACTCTTAAATAGGTCGATGATCTGTAAAACAGAAGCTAAGGAGTGTTCAGTGCGGACATGGGCGGATGGGTGACCGTTTGTAGATATTCAAGTTTTGATCCTTGTTACAGGATTATCTGTTACTTGTTATCCTACTCGTGTCTTAGTTCTAGAAACCAGTGTGGTCAAAGGATTAAAAGTCCGCTTCAGACTCTGACCCATGCTAACTAGAACTCGGACTTAGAACTTTTTAGGTTCTACGATATGCCGGTTTCCTTACGGTATTTTCCTTCACCATGAGAGAGGTTTTTCTTCACCGAACTCTTTCTTACAGAAAATTCCATTTTTGGAATACTGGGTTTGAACCCACGGCTTTAAAATCGGAAGGAGGGTTGTTTTGTGCTTTTAATTAGTACTAGGTAATCGAAATTCTCCAATCTGCGATAGCTGTGATGATAAATGCCAATGATGAGTTAGTTTTATTTTATTTATTTATGATAATAAACAGCTGGAATGTATAATTTAATGCAAACATAGTTCAAATACAAATACAAATAGTTTATTTTGAAACAAAATATTCATTTTCGGTTTTCGGTTCATAAAATAACATAATAGTACACGATGATAGTTGCAGTAGTTAAAAACTGTGTCGCAACTATTAACGCCCACCTCCAAGACCACGGAGCGTTAAGTTCCTTACAAAGAAAAGGACTAAAAGTAGTTTTATAGTACAAAATATGCAGGAAGATTTGTAGCCTACAGCATTATCCACATCTTAATATACAAAATTCACATAAAGTGCGTCATTAGACGCAAACATAGATAAAAAATAAAGAAAATGTAATGCTTAAACATATTTAAAACTATTAAAAATCAAACAAAATTTAAAACATTACATCGACATCATAGAGTTGTAGGAAATCAAAAGTTTAAATAAAAATATCAAAAGACTGTCGTACATTGGAAACACAGCAACATTAGTTTTAAACAGGTCGTCAAAACTTGCATACTGAATTGCACATACGTACGATATACATCTATTGTTTTATGTAGAGTTAGTGAGCGTCCCATAGAATTGGTGGAATTCCATTAGCACGGCGTCCACTGATTAAATATTATTTACTGATATAATATTGTTATATGTCTGAAGTAGCTGTATATATGGGCGATGGGCTGATCACCTGTCACCACCAAAAGTGGCCGCAAGTTTTCTTATTTTACTTGTGGCTCTGTCCAACCCATTAGGGAGACAGGCGTGATAATATGTAAGTAGCTGCAGCTGGGGTCGCCAGACTTTTTAACCGGATATATTGGACTCTCCAATATTTTACCGAAAGTCTGACTACGGAAGCCGACTTTAAGCTGACATTAGACCTTTTAGAGAGCACTAGTGGTCTAATGGTAGAAAGAAGTGGAAACGGAAATTGAAATGTTAGTATTATTGAACACAAAAATTAAAGCTTTTACACCTGTACTACATGATTCGTACAGTGTAAGGAGGCAACGTTTGCCTACACTAACGTGACGCTGTAATGCCCAGCCTTTATTATACCGTCTATACCATCTCCTCAGCTAAGTCAGCCGTTGAACACAGTTAAAAAAAAACTCAACGTCCATAAACAAAACCTAGCTAATAAACAGTCAGGAATAGCTCTTATCGAGAATTATCTATTGTCAGTTTGTCGAATGCATAGTCAATAAGACGCCGTCTTTCTTAAGGTGTGTATACAAGGTAGCACTTGCATCTTGCTATTGAGCCGGCTTTACGAGAAGACACCCTTACGTGGTTTCCCGAACAAAAGGCTTGTAAAGTTAGGCTATTTATTATGCAGGCCTGGAAGTATAACATATTTATTAAACAGCAAAAGCATACCGCGAACGGATGAAAGGCACAACTCTTGACAGTCTCCGGCTAATGATGTGTCGTTTCACCATGAGACTGACGTGTAGTTGAATGAGTTTGCGTTTGCAAAGGATCTCATTGTGTGATAGCATTTTCTAATCATTATCTTAGCCCGATTGCATCCCCTACTCGGTAAAGATACCAGGCGGGTGTAATAAACAGGAGGTTTATACTTCCATTTTAAGGGTTCAGTACCCGAAGGGTGCCTCCGCTGTCCGTCCGTCTGTCAGCAGGCTGTATCTCATGAAACGTAATAGGTAGAGTTGAAATTTTCACAGGGTATGTATTTCTATTGCTATGACAGAAAATAATAAGAAGAAAATAAAAGGGGGCACCATACAAGAAAAATATTTTTTAATGTTCGTAATTGATCATTGAAGTTAAGCAACACTAGGCGCGGTCAGTACTTGGATGGGTCGAGTGTCTTTTTACACATTTTTTTTGTAGTATTTACTGATTTGTACAAAAATAATAATAAAATTAAAAATAAGGGTTCTTTATAGAAGAGACCTGTTTCATTTTGCATTTTTAATAAGAAACATGCTACCACCTTTAATATGTGGCATACAAGACACATTTATGTACATTTACGATAGTACGGAACCCTTCGTGTGCGAATTCCACTCGTACTTGACCAGTTTTATTATTACACCATTATCTCCGGTCCCTCGCGAATCTCCTACAGTTTTTTAAATAGGCTCAAGAATAAAACTATTTAATATAGACATCGATTAGAGAAGTGCGCAATGTATAAACTAAAGATCGAAAATAAAACTGGCCTGAAATAAATTAGTTGTAAAATATTTCATTCGCCTACTTTTGTTTCAGAATTCTTAAATAATGCTGTTTTAACCATTTTATTGTCACCAAGCCAACACAGGAAATAACCGGAGCACGATATGCGCGATATGCACGGTCACAAATTTAGATGGGTGACCGCAAGTGGCATTACGAGCTGAGCGCTTCCGTGCTTCGGAGGGCACGTTAAACAGTCGGTCCTGGCTTTTAAGTCGTTAAGCCATTACGGAGGTCTTTATTATTAACTCATTTATTTCAGATTATAGATCCATATCATTTATTATCATTTAGCTTTAGGCGGCCTAAAAACTCCGTCACTAGAGTTTGCCACTACCTCATACGAACATACATACATACCGGGGCACCGGCTTTTTCGTAGTTAATTAAGCTTATCACTGTCGTTCGTGACCAGCAGTGGGCTGGACTTGTGACTTTGAGCATCGACGTCCATGTCCAGCCGAAATTGCACCCCCCCTTTATACAACGTGTAACATAATGTCCCTATAAGCCCGAAACGGGGGTGTTCTATACGTCATTGCGAACAACGTTTGTTCAACGACTTTTAAAATTTCAAAGGTTTTCATTCATGAAATGTCTCTTAAACTTTGCTCCAATACGTAACTTGACACAACATGAGGCATCCCTATTTACAGCTGTTTTTTGACCTTTAAGTGTGAACTCTAGATGAAACAGGTAACAGAACAGACACCATTAATAAAATGCCTACCTACTTACCTAATAACGAGGTGACCTTGGTATTTATTGGTAATTAAAATGTAAGGTCACATCACGACTAAAATCCCTAGGCACCGTAAACATCCTTTCAGATCTCTTTGTTAAGTACCTAGTATAGGAGATAGGTACCTTACCTACTCAATTTTGTACCTACCTACTCGGGCCTTAAAGGTATCCTCAGTGGGTGCCAAGGAGTATGAGAGGATGTCTACCGTGCCTGAGGATAAAGCCGTGATACCTACTCAATTTTGTACCTACCTACTCGGGCCTTAAAAGCATCTTGAGTAGGTAACAAGAAGTATGAGAAGAGGTCTACCGTGCCTGAGGATAAAGCCGTGACCCTATTCCACTTTAGTTTTTCCAACGATGTATTATTCCAATATTCATTGGAGCATTTTTCAATGCAATTTTGTACCTACCTACTTGGGCACTAAAGTCAAAGGTTGTGACTTATCTGTCTTACTAATCTTCATTTTCATCGTGAACAGCCTATTTGTCATTGGTTGCATTGAAACAACAACAACAATAAGTGGGATGGCACCTTGCCCTAATTGGCTGTCGGTGCCTTTGCTAAATTCAAAATCCGCAACCGTCAACCGACACCGCACCGCAAGCGTTTGTTTAATAAAATCAAATTGGTTCCGTAGGTTTATTTGTTTTTTACTTTTCTTGATTGAACTACGTAATTGTTGGTAGGTTATTATGTAAGTAGGTAGGTACCTAGTAGCAAATGGGGATGGAGCACATGGTAGCATATTGGTATGAACCCCGCCTTCCCATCCTTAAGTCGTGAGTTCGAATCTATGGATTTTTCGATTCGAAATTTATGTGTGCAATATCAATGCTCTCAAGAGGTGAAGGAAAACCTCGTGAGGAAACCAGGCATGTCATAGACGTGTGTCAAAGTGTACGAAAGGAACCTTCAAGGTGCACTCTAATCCTTCCACCACACTGGTTCAAAAGAGCTAGCGACACGGACACGACGACAGTAGTAGTAGTAGTAGTAGATGTATGGTGAAGTTTTTTTTCCTTTTTTTTCCCAATCGGTATTTAGTGGGTTACCCCAGACAAGGAACCCTAAAAATTCGGCTTTCGGCAATAGGTACCTACTTTTGGTCGCAAAACAGATCGGTTTTTATCAGTCGCAATTAGCATTCGTTCCTTGCAACAACTGCAACAAGCAATCTCTCGGTTCGCGTAACTAATTAACGATACGATGTCGGCTTTGTACTCAAACGGTGAGTATTATGATATGGTGTTGTGTGTGTGTGTTAGTAGCTACTTAGTAGCGGCGCGTCAGCTCTACAGAGAGCGTTATCCAGGGCGGCCATTGCTATCTTACGGGCTATTTTCTGGGATTGGTGAACCGTCTTCTCTCGACGGGATCTTTCCACCGGCGCACCAGTGAGGGAAGACCGGGAATTCGGTGGTGTGTTGTACCTACTTCCCTTTGATGGATACCGAGTGCCTACTGTGTGTGTCAACAGTGATAAAATTCAGTGATAGGTAGGTATGATGATAGGTACCTAACCTATCACCCTACCTAGTAGGTACCCCATTAGTACCTAGCTTACTAATAAAAAATGACAAAAATAATTTGTGATTGTGAATGTGAATGTGTACCAGTAATACCAACCTAGGTACCTACATACCTACCATGTCAATTAGCCGTGTTCCGAGCCAACCAAGAAGAAGGGAGAAAAGGTATAACTTAACTTTTCCTGTACCTAATGTGGTAGGTAGTTGTTTTTTTATGTGTGAAAGATATCGTGATTTTAATCTTCGACTTTAATTTCTACGTAGAATTAAAAAAATTGCAAATTCTTACGAAAACTTTGGTGATTACACCTAGGTACTTTTTGAAACTTGCCGCGCGTTCAATTTTCTGCGTATGTGTGGGTCCGACGCGATAGGAGGGTGGGCGTGTGTTTGTTACCTACGCAAATGGTAAACAAACACATAGGGTTGTCACAAATTTCTCATGAAATAATTTGTTTTTAATTGTATTGGAATTTCAAATATGATGTATTGAACTTTTGCACACGTCAATGTATTCAAGTGCTCGGTCTGAATACACCCCTTTCGGGCTTATAGGGACATTATGTTACACGTTGTATAGAACCTCAAACAATGTTGATTGCAATTCTGGGAATGAAACTTTTGACCTTTGATGAGGTAATGGAATTGGACGCCCGCCTCAGATATTTCGTTAGGTCCGAGAGTTGAGTTTTTGAAGAGATATCGTCTCATAGAAGCTTTGCATTCCTAGCTCCTGAGCCCTTTTGAAGAATAGTCAGAATATATAAAACTCTTACACAACTGATTGACGGACTGACTGACTGATTGGTCGCGTTACGAATAAGCGCAAATTCAACATAAAAAGTCGTTTCAGTGATCCTTGCAAATTCTACTGATTAAACTATATGATTTCGATTATGATTTTGTAAATATATAAAACTCTCACGTTACTGACTGACTGACAGACATTCAACGCATAAACCTAGGAGCATGAAACTTGAAAGGTATATTCCTTTGGTGTAGGGGTGCTCTAAGAAAGGAATTCCCGAAATTCATCTTGAGGAAACAGCGGGATGGTAAAATTTATATGAAAAAAGCTTTTGAAAAGAAACTCAACGCAAAGTCTACAAAGTTGCGGGGCATTCCACTAGATTCTTATAAGATGGAAAGTTATAAGGCTTCAGGTAAATACTTAGTTTGACATTTTGGCAGATATTTTATACGATTCAAGAGACAAGTTTCGTGTATGTACACTTAAAGAACCTGTCTTGTAGGGGCCAGGTCATTCTCTTTTTTATTAAACGAGTAACTACTTCACTTTACTATATTTTCTTCTTAACTTTTGAATGGTCCAAATCATGATCATGATTGCTATTAGGTGTTGAAACTGTTTGTTTCTCTAGGAAATAAAAATATAATAAGTTGCTAGGAAGTAAGGATCGATCCCAATTCAGAAGTCGATGATTTCTTTTCACGAGTCACACTTCGTAATGATCATTATTTTTGTTTTATATTGTACTAGATTTCGCCCGCGACTTCGCTCGCGTGGTATCATGACAAAAAGTAGCCTATATGTTATTCCAGCACACATACTATGTATATTCCAAGTTTCATTCAAATCCGTTCAGCCGTTACATACAAGAAATCCTAGTATGGGCTCGTCCTCGTAAGTAAATATTGTTAACTTACCCTGTTAGTGACGTAAAACGATATCAATTTTTATAAATGATTTATAGCAATATTGGTCCAACATATTCGGTCTTACTTATAAAAGTTATTTAATTTAAACACTTTGCAAACTCTTTTTAAAAAGTCTAACGCTGTCTTGTGCTTATCGACCTCGGAAGCTGAAAAAGGAAATTTAACGTAGATATTGCAGATCATGGCTGACTGACAGACTGACTGATATACGGACTGACTAACTGATATCTAACAAAAAGAGATGGGAACACTTCAAGCATTAATAAGTAATAATAAATAAATAAATATTTGTGGACATTTCACACAGCCAAGGGTGCCAACGTCCATCTGTCCATCTGTCAATGAAATGTATCTCATGAACCGTAATAAGTAGAGAGTTGAAATTTTCGAGTCCGTATTTCTATTGCCGCTATAACAAAAAAACTAAAGCCTTTTACCATCTATAGTAGATGTTTTATACAGCGTCAGGAGGCAACTTTTACCTTCACAGACGAGACGCTGTAGTGCCCGGGACGAATTAAGATGGAGTAGGCTTGCCCAGCACCTATTCCATCCTCTCAGCTTTGTCGGCCTTGTCCACAGGAAAGATATGGTCAATACGTGAGGAGCTGACAAAGCCGCGGGTTTCCTCACGATGTTTTCCTTCACCGTTTGAGAGTACTGGTATAGCGCACATAAATTTTTCACACAGAAAAATCCGTTGGTACACGACCGGATTTGAACCCACGACCTTAGGATCGGAAGGCGGGGTCACTACCAACTAGACCACCAGTGCACTCCGCCGCTATAACAACAAATAATAAAAATAAACAGGACCGCGTACAAGAAACGTGTAACAAGTAACATGTACGATGGTACGGAACCCTTCGTGTGCGAATTCGACCCGCACTTGACTGGTTTTATTATTTAAAGTGGGGCTTATAGGCTATTTTTACGATGCATGTGACACAGCCACGTGATAGAACTTAAGAGGGTAAAGTTACAAATGCTGGCAAAGTTCAATGTTTCAGATAAAGGGCGATTCATTGAAATTGTAGGTACCTACCTACAATTTTTTTCACAGATAAAGGGCGATTCATTGAGTACCTCATGTAAAGAAAATAAAATAAATAAATAAAATAAAATCACTTTATTTCAAGCAACTTAGAAATAAAGTGAAGTAAAATGCTAAGACGCGTCGACGATAATAGGAATTACCGCATTAACCAAGTTAACTGCAGTGATGAAACGATTACAATGCACCTCAGAAAGGCTCTTTTTCGAGCTTTATTTGGATTCTACGACAAGTACCTCACGATTTAATCTCACCGTTTGAGAGTACTGGTACTGCGGACATTTTATCAGACAGAAAAATCCATTGATGCACGACCGGCGCATGGCCTCAAGAACGGAAGGCTACCTTTATACCACCAGTGCTCTATTCTAGAGTGTAAATATTATATAGTAGGTCTTCAGAGGCGCGTGCATTCGCATTATTACCTCATACGAAGGAAGGATGTCGTGTGATCACAGGCAGCTCTGTCGTGACTGTGACCAATCGACAATCTCGGCACACATCCTGCCTTCCTGCCGTCTTTAGGGTTCCGTACCCGAAGGTTGCCAACGGGACCCCCATTACTAAGCCTCCGCTGCCCGTGTGTCTATCAGCGGGCTGTATTTCATGAACCGTATGAATGAATGAATCTATCTATCTAGTCGTGTCACTAGTTTTTCAAACCAGTGTGGTGAAAGGATTTAAATTGCGCCTCAAAAGTTCCTTTCGTCCACTTGTTTTCGAACTTTCCACGGTTCCACGACATGCCGGTTTCCTCACGATGTTTTCCTTCGCCGTTACTGATATAGTGCACATACATTTTTCGAATAGAAAAATAAGTACGAGTACCTACATAGAGAAAGAGTCATATTAAAAAGTACATGTACGATGGTACGGAACCCTTCGTGTGCGAATTCGACTCGCACTTGACCAGTTTTTAAATTACATTCGACCACCCTTGATTTGCTCAAGCGACTTTTCTATATTTGATGCGACAATCAAATTCGCATTTGTGTTTGCGCTTTAAATCGTTTCACCACACTGGTTTGATACAACTAGTGACGTGGCTAGTACAGTTGTACCACAAATATTGTGCTCCTCGGCAATCCTAGTGCTTCGTATGATAACCGAATTTGTCCGAATATGCAACTAATAACTGAACCAACCCTAGAAAATAAATATCTACTTAATTGTAACATCTCATAATTATCATCATCGCGTCATAGAGGAAAATTGCCGAGGCGCACAATATTTGCGGTTCTACTGTAAGTAGTAGTATTTTATACAGCGCGATCTACAACTACTTGGACTTTCCTAATAAACTATTTAATAAAAATGAACAATAAAATATTAAGAAACTTAGGTACAGGCAGCGTCAAATTGAGGTAGTATACAAACTCTTTTGAGTGAATACTTGAAATACCTTTGAGAGCTTTGTTTGCTAAGATAATTTTGAACACCCTGACTGTTCATATAAATATGAAACAATGATTAGTTAGATATTTTGAAAACCTTGGGTGCTTACAACAATATGATGATTCGAACAGCGTATATCAAATTGTTTTTATGTTTTTCAGATCATTTTGACTACTCTCGACGGTCATATCAATTTGACGCTGACTGTACTAACACAAATAGCGGTCTTTGCCGCTTAGATATTTTTTTCAGACAGTTGACAGGCGATAGGAAACTTATCTTAGTCCTCCATATCCATCTTGGGACTTTGATTTAGGAGTGGCCGCAAGTTTTCTTATGATTACTTATGGATCTATCCACTCCATCAGGGATACGGGCGTGATAATATGTATGATGAAAAATAGTTTTATACGTTTTCTTCTGTAAATAGTCGAAAGCACGAAAGGAGCCTTTGAGGCGCACCTTAATATCCATTCACCACACTGGTTCGAAAGAACTAGTGACACGATTATTATTAGTAGTAGTGTAAATAAGAACTTAGATCCGCACGTATTGACCATGTCTTTTCTATGGACAAGGCCGACTAAGCTGAGAGGATGGAATAGGTGCTGGGCAAGCCTACTCCATCTTAATTCGTCCCGGGCACAACAGCGTCCTACGTCCTACTACATTTATGCTAAGCATCTAATAATAAATAATAATAATAATAAATAATTTATTGATGAAACTTAATGCTATGTACACAAAACATTTTTTTTGTTTACTAGCCCCACACTAGGATTCCCTGTGTTGTGGAAGCTAGTTTCTTCCAGAATGTACAAAAAACAATAAAAAAAAAATAGAATAAATGTAAAAATAATCAAAAGAGGGTAGGATTTCTTACAACCTACCTATTGCCTTATTTCTGTGCATGTGACGTGTCTGTGTATGTGTGGTGGTGTGCGTGAAAGATAGTGATTATAAAATTGTTTCTGTGTAGTGTAGGTGCTAGTTACGCTAGAAGTGAATGTTGGATGGATGTGTGTGGGTGGCGCTGGCGGTGCGACAGTGACAGCGAGCTAGAATGTGGTAGTGAATGCACGAGGTAAGAGAGAGGGGTTTGGTTGTAATTGGTTTGGTGCGTAGAAAAATTATTATAGGCAATAGGCTGAGGGCACACTTAGCGTTAGCTTTAGTAGCGGTAGCGAGTAGGTAAGCTACCTACTGTAGCAGTTTCTATCGTGTGATTAATTATAAAACCTTGTAAATCAATTTTAATTCATTCATAATATTAGGTAATAAGTTTATTTATTGATTGAAATTAAATAATCGTATACACTACATATTATTTAAATATGTGTGAATGATCTGATTTAAAAATAATAAATAAGTATTTTGATATAAAGTATGTTAGGTTAGGTAATAACACTCTGTAGGCAAGTATTTAGAGATAATGTAAGAAGGTACTTTCAAAATAGAACAAACATAATTTAAATCATTGATCAACATGTAATAATCTTTCAGTTTCAAGATAGTTGTGATTTAGTAACCATCTTTCAACGATTTTTTTGCAACTCTTATTCAGGAGATGTAGGATATCAGCTTTTTTGTGAGCTCTTGAATAAAGCATTGGTTCCAAAAAGAATGATGATCTATGCGCAAACTGCGTCCTAGTTTTTGGCCTATGAAACGACAAACGTCTGGCGGATCTGGACACGGAAGAGTAAGATAAAGCTATTTTATGGAAGCGCTGTATTGACCTAAAGATATAGAGTTGCCGAACTCTTAGTAGTTGGCATTCATTGTATAAAAGATCTGTAGAGAAGCGGAGCCGTTTGTTAAAAGCTATTTTAAGTATCGAGCGCTGTGCCCGTTCTAACTTTATAAGGAATGAGCCACAGGCAGCACCCCAAGCTACAACACAGTAAGAAAGGACTGATTGGCACAAAGCTATGTATACAAGTCTGATTAAGTCTTTGTCGGCGACGTTACGCAATTTGATGAACAGGTATTTCAATTTTTTTACACGTATATTAGTAACATCAATTTGTTTTTTCCACGTCAGCCTATCATCTATGTGAACTCCTAGATATTTAATTGAGGGTAAATTTTCAATAGCTGGGCATGAACAGTTGCTGGATGCAGCAGGAGTACATTCATGAAGTTTAATAGTAAGAGGGCTTTTAGGTGCAGTTCTTCGTGAGATACTGAAATTAAGGAATTTTGTTTTGGAGGTATTGAGTGATAGGAGATTGTGATTTAGCCATTCGGATACTTGTCTAAGACCATTTTGCGAAACTTCTGTTACTTCTTCCCAAGTATCCCCATAGAAAATTAAAGCAGTATCGTCTGCAAAAGCTAGTGCTTCTGTTTTTGGCAAACTTAATTTACATAAATCATTAATATATATTAGGAATAAAGTGGGCCCTAGAACGCTACCTTGTGGGACGCCAAACGTTACTTCAGAAAATTTGCTGTGAAAGCCTTCCACACAAACTTTTTGGCGACGATTCGTAAAGTAAGATTTGAACCAATTTAACGGAATTCCGCGTATACCCAATGAATTCATCTTTTCAAATAGTAGCTGGCGAGAAACGGTATCGAAAGCTTTGGCTAGGTCTAGGAAGACACCAATGCATTTTTTACCAGAGTCAAGTTGTTTTATTATTAGGTTAGTCATGTGAGTGACCGCATCTTCCGTAGACCTGCCCGCTCTAAAACCATATTGGTTTATAGCAAGGAGATGATGCTTTTCAAGGTAGGATAACAGTCTGTTATTAACCAGTTTCTCTAGGATTTTAGAGATGGAAGAAAGAATGGATATTGGTCTATAATTAGACACATCAGAAGGATCACCTGACTTATGCACAGGAGTAACGTAAGCTACTTTTAGGGAGTCAGGCACAATCCCTGAAGCAAGACTCAGGTTACAGAGGTGTTCCAACGGTTTTGAAAGAAAGCATTGGGCTTTTATTAGAAAAGAGTTACTGATTCCATCGTGACCAGGAGCTGATTTTGGTTTAAGACAATTTATGATTTTTATAATTTCTATTTCATTGGTAGGGAATAAGAAGAAAGAATCAGGGCTATGGACCTTAATAGGGGCTGAAGTTGTTGAAGCAAGTTCAACTTCTGTTGTATTGAGTTTGTGTAATATTTTGGTTGCCAGCGTATCTCCGACCGTTGAGAAGAATGCATTTACTTTATTTAGTGAGTCAGCTGGGGAAGAACTTGATTCTAATAGAGTGGTGTTAGAAGTTTTTGTAGTGGAAATGTTACAAATGGATTTGACTGCTTTCCACGTCATTTTGCTATCACCATGACTCTCAGTCAGTAGCAAGCGATCAGACTCATTTTTTAGGTTCTGTAGGATGTTGTTGCAGTAATTACGATACTTTCTATATTCCTCTTGCAAGGCATCGTCTTTTGGTGACTTTTTTGCTTTCAAATGTAGGAGGTCCCTGCGCCTGATACATTTAAGAAGGCCATTTGTTATCCACGGTCTACGCTTTGACTTCGAGTTAGGTATGATAGAAACAGTTTTGTTAGTTTCTAAAGTATTATTCAGGATTTTAGAAAAAAGCTCAAAGGCAAGTACTGTGTCATTTATTTTATATAACTTGTTCCAGTCCTCATCCGCTAGCTGTTTTAGAATATTTTTATAGTTGTATTTGCATTGGAGGGGTTTTTTAGCGTTGAGTTCAGAAAGAATCGATGGTTTATTTCCAATACCTATTATAACAGAATCGTGGTCAGTTATACCTGAAGCACAGACTACAACCTTAGATTTATGAGCTGATTTGATTAAAGCATGGTCTAGACACGTGCGGTCATGAGTGGGATAATGGTGACCAGAAATCAATCCGTAATGAGATGTTAGGTCAAGGTACGTTTCAGATTTCGGGTCAAGAGTATTGTGACCAATGTCGATGTTCACATCACCTGTAATTACAATAGTTTCAGTTAGGGATTTTTGTATAATATTTTCTAGGCTTACAAGAAAATTGTCTATGTTAGTGAAAGATGGGGAGCGATAAAGGGCAATAATGGAATATTGTTTGTTGATGTTCAATACTAGGCAGTTGGAGTCGGAAAAGGTTGGTTCGATAATTTCAATGTTCAAGTCTATTTTTGAGTAAATTACAATACCATCATTTTGGTTTAGGTAATTTAAGGATTTATGGTACTTATAATTAGTTAGTGAAATGTCATGAGAATATTCATTTAGCCAGCACTCCGTTAAAATAATTATGTCTGGCAAGAAATTCAGCCGTGTAAGGAGTAGTGTTAGCGAGTCAAAATTTTTATTTAAACTTCTAATATTTTGAGATAGAATGGTAAGTTGATTTTTAGTATCTCCTAGGTGGGCTAAACAGGATTCAGGGTTGTGGGTGTAGGCACTGGCCACAAAGTCTGTTGCGTCTAAATCATCAATTACGTGTTTATCGAATTTTGGTTCTAATGTTATATGGGGAGTTAGAAACAGTGACCAAGAAATCATCGGAATGTTTGTGAGATCGCACTGTGTCACCAACTTTATTGCCACTAAAGTGATGATCGCAAAGTTCAGTAATAGTGGTGTGTGTGTAGATTGGATGAAGGTGCATGACAGAAAGAGACGATAATAGGTTTATTTGTTGTGTTTGTATGTTGTAGTTGAGCGGTGGTATGTCCATTGTATAGAGGGAGTGAAAGTACAGAATTATGTTTTGAGTGCACAATGTAAATGTGGCAGAAAATAGGTTGCAGTGTGCATTGATCAATGATATTGGTGAATGTGGTGAAAGCATGATTAACGAGTGTGACTTACGGTTAAAAGTGTAATTACAAAATATAGCTAAAATATAAGTAGAGTGAAAGTTAATAGATGCAATACTATTCATACTGTTAGTTAAATAACAAGTAAGTTCTAATGAAAGTCATTGGGTGGGTTTAAGATCCTTCAGCTGCTCTTCGCTTTTAACCAAGATGTAAGGTTCCCCATCCTTTTTGCGTAGGTAAACCTTACCATTTGCCGTCCAACAGAATGAATAGTTTTCAGCCTTCGCAAATTCTCTGGCAAAATAGTGGAGTTTTTTGTTTTTGGCTGACAAGTACTCCGAGACATATATTGTCGTTCTGAGACCTTCTATTCCAAGGTGTCCTGAGTTTAGCTGGTTGTCCCTATTTGCCTTGTTATATCTCTTCGCTCCGTTCAAGATCTTGCCTTTTGCTAAGGTGTTGCAGAATTCAACAATAATGGTGGAGCTGTCTTTGGAAGACCTTACTGGGATCCGATAGATATCTCTTATCTCATTTAGTTCTAGGGATGTGTTTAAGGATTTCACAAGTTTAAATATAGACGTGTAAAGATCTTCCTTAGTTTCTTTTGGTCTTTTTGAAACGTTTCTAATTTCTAGGCATGACTTTCTCTGACTGTGCTCCAAAAAGTCACACTTGTCTTCGAGTAAAGCAATATGGTTTTTCAACTCTTTGTGGTAATTTTCGAGTGTGTTTATTTTGGTTTGAGTGTCAGAGAGCTTTTCGGCAAGAAGATCCATGGCCCTTTCAACGTTCTGGTTTGATTCTTGGATTGAGGTCATTCTCGGATCTAGCCTCTTTTCAAAACTTGTGATGCGGGACTCCAGTGCATCAAGTTTAGCGTTTTGGCTTGTCTTAAGTGAGTCAAAGAGTTCTCTCATTTCAGTTCTAAGATTAGAAATAGTGTCAACGTCATCTCCTGACAACCGACGTCGTTTTTCTCTACGTGTCATACTATCTTTAGTAGGTTTGCATGAGTCGCGAACAGGGGAGGTAGGTGCAGTAGCAGGCGGTGATCGTATTGTTTTCGGCATGCTTGTTGAGTACTACTGCAAGTATGCACACACCCGAAAGATACTGACGTTCACACTGGCACGCACACACACACATACAATCTCTTGAGTGACCAAATCTCAGCTTTGCGTTGTGGATATTATTTCCACGCTAGTGTGTGTGGTGGTTATTGAATGAAATAGTTACTCACACGTTGACAAGATCTTGAACCGCGTACCAGGAGGGCAGCACGCAATACGGTAAAGTGAAGTTTACAATCGCCTTAGATTTATGCACTCCTATTAATTTTAAACTAATTTTCGAGTATTATTTGACAAAATTTTATGTAAAAACTGAGTTTCTGAGCACGTCCATATAGGTTGGAGTCCGAGAGGGAAGAGGAATCTTTTAAATCAAAGTAGATTTGAGACGATTTACAATTATCCTAAACGGTTCTACTAAATAAACTAACTTTTGACTTTGAATTTAGTCCCATCCGTACTAAATTCTACTTTTTTCACCAGATCCTGACCGGCAACACTAATACATACCTGGAGAAGAAGAACATGCTGAATCCTCCGGTCTGGGCGTCTCGGATCCGCTTCATCCCGTACAGCTCGCACCGGAGGACGGTCTGCATGAGGGTCGAGGTCTACGGCTGCTATTGGAACGGTGAGTCTTACTTTATCAGGTCACTAGGACGTAGGTCAACCAAATAGAACATCCTGGATCCTCCGATCTGATCTGGACGACGCGGATCCAGTTCATCCCTTACAGCCCCCACTGGAGGACGTCTGCATTTGAACGGTGAAACTTGGAGGTTCTATCTGACCTCGTATATGCAGGCTTCACTGTGTCTTCGGTGATAGAAAATATGAAAGAAATTATAGCTAATAGAACTTTGTTTAGATTCCTCAAAAGTTGAAATAACTTAAGTAGCGGATATACAATGTAATAAATGTAATAAACGGTAGTAAATAATCAAGCAACAGATATAAACCTCTCAGACATGTTGCAGATAAATACGAGTATATTTAATGACGATGGCTAGCTATGCTTTAAATTACAAGTTTCAATGAATTTTCTATTGCATTAGACTTTTGTTCTATTATGAGCTTTGGAAGTTTCAATAAATATTTGAGCAGTTTTAGCAGAACCTTTGTAGACTCATAAAATTCTGAAATATAGTCTGAAAGAATGAAACTGATTGAATCCCGAAGGTTCAATGAAATCGATATAAATTCCTGAATCGTTTTTTATTGTAAGATTAAGTGTAACGCATCGAGCTAGTTCGATCCGATGCATAGTATTTCGAGATCCGAAGCACCTACCTCTCTTACATTAGTGCTGTATTTCGGAGGTTCCCGTAATGAAGGAGTATATTTCCGAAATGCAAAATAAAATAACTTTATTTTGCACATTACATTATTTTGTACTAGCTGCCGCCCGCGGCTTCGCTCACGTGGTACCCGAATAAAAAATAGCCTAAATGTTAATCCAGCACATGTACTATGTATATTCCAAGTTACATTCAAATCCGTTTAGCCGTGATTGAAGCACAAACATACATCACCACATCCACACATCCTCACAAACTTTTGCATTTATAATATTAGTAGGAGTCGTAGAAACATCATTAAAGTCGGTTTCCACTTTTTAAATTAACTCTGTCATTTCGTTGACTATATAACAAGACGCCAAAAACTAAATTCGCATACATAAGCCATAAAACTAAGCTGACACGACACTATACTATAAAACAACACTAAAAGCTACTTCTATGAAATGCTTCATCACACAAGCTATGTTTGTAAACCGTCTAATAGTTACGACACGCAGCCTGACACGAACATTACTGGAAGTAGAAAAAATATACATTGTTTGCGGGTAAAAACATACTTAACCGGGGATTCCCCTCACTAAAGCCGCGTTGATACGAGCACAGTATGCTCGGACATAGTCAATCGGAAAATCCAACGGTTCGAAAGAACTAGTGATTTATTTATTTTATTTTCTTCTCTCCCCGAGCATGTCGTAAAAGTCGACTATGGGATATTATCCTCCAACATGATGAGATACAATAAGCAAGTATTCCCAAGGAGGGTTGACGTCTGGCAGGGGGCCGGTCATAAAACACCTTAGCCAAAACTCTTACACCATGATCCAAAAAAGATCATGCTGTGCCGACCTCACATAGAGTGGGATAAGGGCAGGAAGATGATGATGATTTTATTTATTAAGGACACCAAACGAAGAAATTACATGAAAATTAATAGAAGTTAATAAAATCTTTGATTTATGTGTTGTTACATTAGAGTTAAGTTAAGCTCAATATTATGTATGTATGTTCGTATGAGCTAGTGGTCAACTCTAGTGACGGAGTTCTTAGGCCGCCTAAAGGCCGAAGGTGAGAAGAAAGGCCACCACTCAAAATTTGCGATGGCAGGGCGACACATGGTCGCGCTGGTTTTTCGTGGTCGCGCTAACACTAGGAGTAATCTTTCTAGTGCAGTCCGAGCATGCTCTGTCGTGTCAACGCGGCTTAAACTGCTTCCCAAAGGATGCATTACCAAGAAAAATGTTCTGACACCACGTTTCCAAATTAACATACCTACCCCACGTTTTGTTTTACCCCTGTAGGGGTACAAACAAAATAAATGGCAAACTTACAGCCGTATGCTTACAGATTACATTAGTTTAGTGACGGACGGAAAAATCAATCGATCATTGGATCATAAAATGGTGTCTTTTTTTCAAAAATCAACAGGTTCTATTCCTGGCTAGAAATATTGATTTTTCAAAAATCTAATGATGCAATTTTAGTTTTCATCAAAATATGACCCGAGACTTCTTTGAGTACTTTTCGCTATTCCTCATAGTTACGGATTTGGCCATGCACGTCCACTTGAAAAATTCACCTGTGTACAAAATACTAATCAAAATATCGATACATCGTTAAGTTGTCGTAATAAATCAACATGGGGTTGGCCAGCAACTTGTAGGTAAATAATACTTGCCGTATGAAAAAAGTTGGGAGAAATCACTCATGATTGAGTTGAGCAATTTGTAAACTTCAGTATCGAGCCGTGTGCCTTAATATTGTGAGTCAATCACCTGAAACTTTTCACTCGTATATTTTTAACCGGCTGCCTGAAAGTAGGTTATTAATTTCGCAAAACGACGCCCAAGGGTCATATTTTGAAGTTGCGAAGGTATTTTTATGAAGGAACATTTTAAATTCCAATTATAAGGCCTTTTACCATCTATAGTAGATAATTTATACAGCGTCAGAAGGTTACTTTTACCTTCACAAACGGGACGCTGGCTGTAGTGCCCGGGTCGAATTAAGGACATTTTAAATTTCAATTAATAAAGAAATTACACAAATAGTTAGTTACACAAATAATCTTACTATGTTATAAATGTAAAAGTTTGTGAGGATGTTTGTATGTTTGTGCCTCAATCAAGCCTATACGGCTGAACAGATTTGAATGAAACTTGGAATATACATAGTACATGTGCTGGATTAACATAATAGGCTATTTTTATTAGGGTTGCGTACCCTTCCAGTAAGGGTACTCGACTGCTACTATCTGTATTCAAACTCGTCAAAAAGTAACGTCAGTCCGCGACAAAGCTACTACAAAAATGCGTGGAACGTCAATCGCCGCGTCATCAACACTCGTAGTAACATTAACGCTCGAATGGCGTTCAATACATATTCGTAGTAGCTTTGTCGCGGCGTCACTGATGCGACGCCACTCTCGCTCGCTTCCAGAGTCTACTTGCTTCAACGTCAATAGCAACGCGTGCAACAATGCACTTTACTGGTTAATGTTTAAGGTCGTACATTAAAAATTCAGTTATAAATACTAAATATTTGTGGACATTTCACACAGCGCAATCTAGCCCCAAACTAAGCAAAGCTATGGGCACCAGATGGCTGATAGAATACTTATATAAGTACTTTTTTTTCAATACGTACTTATAATACTACAACACCCAGACCCGGAAGTAATATTTGCAGAGCATACAAACATTTCTCCCGTAGCGGGAATCGAACCCGCACCTCTTGCGTCTCAGCCGAGCACTCGCCCGCCACGCCACTGAGATCGTCAAACGATGTTTATCGTCGACCGTCTATGTCCATCTATGACGAATAGGCCGATGTTTAGCCAAATTACATGTAAGGAATGTCGTGTAAATTATTCGTGTACATTCCCCCACTGGACACAGTATCGGTTATTTCGTGGAACTTCGTGTGCTAGAGCAGTTAATGCTTTTGCGTAGAAAGCAGGCTAGGACCACGTGACCTAAGCCGTATCACGTGTTCTATAAAACCGGTGTGGTGAAATTAAACCGAGCCTCAGACTTCTTTTGCTCTTTTCATCAAAGTTTCCTTTTGTGCATGTTGTAAAGGCGAAAAGTTCGAAGGCACGTTGAATGTTTTCCAACTTTTAGCCTTTACGACATACCGGTTTCTGCATGTTTTCCTTCATAGTTTGGGAGTACTTGTACAGCGCTTTTAAAAATTTTGAACAGAAAAGTTCATTGTCTTTAATTTGAATTTAATTTCATGACATCCTGCATGTTTGTTGCATGCAGGACGAACTGTGGGTCTCAAACGTTAAACGATAACGCGGCAGACCACACAGAATATGGGGACACGGGACCTTGGACGGACACCTGGAGAACTGGTCGATATTAGCTCAAGAAAGATCTAAATGTAAAAAGGGAAGGGAGGCCTTTGCCCAGCAGTGGGACAATACGGGCAATAATAATAATAATGGACGCCTAGATTCGAACCCATTACATAAGGATTGGCAGGCGGGGCCACTACCACTAAAGCACCCAGTTCTGTCAACGTACGTCAAAACGATGAATGGACCCTTCCTTGTGCTATGCTTCGCAACAACAAAAAAAGTATAATAATAATTCTATCAGCCATCTGGTGCCCATAGTACAAGTTTTGCTTAGTTTGGGGCTAGATATATTCATACTATCACGCCCATATTCCTAATGGGGTGGGCAGAGCCACAGGTTAACATAAGAAAACTTGCAGCCACTTCTGATTTTAAGTCCTAAGATGGATATGGTGAACCATGGTGACAGGTGATCAGCACTTCGCCCATATGTGATCCATCATATTTATTTTATTGTCTTATTTAATTACTCGTATTGATATTTTCTCAAATACTCAGATCTTCGTGTCAGTAAATGCGAGCCATTATCATCTTCCTGCCCTTATCCTAGTCTATATGGGGTCGGCACAGCATGATCCTTGGATCATGCTGTAAGAGTTTTAGCTAAGGTGTTTTATGACCGGCCGCCTGCCTGATGTCAACCTTCCTTAGGAATACACTGTTCTTTATTACATACAATAAAAACATTTCTCCCGTAGCGGGAATCGAACCGCGCCTCTTGCGTCTCAGCCGAGCACTCAGTAAATGCGAGCCGGCACCTGAATGTGGTCGAAAAAGAAAACACCAGTAACATGCTATCGAAGGCAGCATGCGAGCGGTTGTTAGTAAAAAAATAGCAAATTACCGGACCTAATGGCACGTCTACGTTTTAAACGTCATTGATTCACTGTTTTTATGCAAACAAGTGACTTGAATTCTGTAATTACGGTGTCGTGCCGTGGGGGGAGAAGGGGCGAAACTTGTAGGTGACAATTTTATAGATTTTTCACCCGACTACGAAGGTAATGTTTTGGGGTGTATGACTTTTGTATGTGTGTGTATCCTTTGGCTGTCGCTGTATCCCGAGCGGCTTCATTTCGATAAATGAGGTGTATTTTAATTGGATTAGGAGAGTGACATAGGTTGAATAAAATGTCATAAAATATAATATTGCGACGTTTTCAATTTATGATGACCTCGACCTCAGACGGGCTAGCGCTCGGCTAAGACGCAAAAGACGCGGGTTCTATTCTCGCTGCGGGGGAAAGGTACGCATGTTCTGCAAATATTTCTTCAATGTCTAGGTGTTGTAATAATTATGTAATATAGGTACATAATGTATTTACAAAAAAAAGTATATAAGTATTCCATCAGCCATCTGGTTCCCATAATACAAGCTTTGCTTAGTTTGGGGCTGGATGGCGCTGTGTGAAATGTCCACAAATATTTATTCATATTCATTATTTATAACTAAAATTGTATTTAGTATTTTTATATTTCGATCTCCCGCGTCACAAGCTAGACCAATGGTAATCCAACATTGATTTAAAATTTGGTTGGTAAATAAATATTTTTGTATTCGTAATTAAAATAATGAGTTTTGTGTTTTGTTTTTTATACAACTAGACTCACAATAAAATTAAGTCCATCTTATGAGGCGTTTTTTTTTCTGGGTAGATCGCAGCCCTAAGCAATTTGGCCTCCCTTGACTATCCCCTGATGGGATAGTATCCTCTTCAACATAATGGACCATCTATATGGGCGATGGGCTTATCACCTGTCACCATGGTTTCACCATATCCATCTTGGGACTTTGGATCAGGAGTGGCTGCAAGTTTACTTATGATAACTTGTGGCTCTGCCCAAGTGCCCACCCCATAGGGATACGGGCATGATAATGTCTATGTACTTCTAATTTCGTGTCACTAGTTCTTTTTAACCAGTGTGGGCTCCATTTATGGTCAAAATCTTTTTTCGTGCATTTAACACAATGTTTCCGAACTTGTAAGTTTTGACAATTATATAGCAACTTCCCTAATATCTGTTTTGTAGTGAACTGAACTTATTACTTCTTCGCTGGACTGGGAGTAAAGGAAAAACATAGAATGCGTCCAGCTGCTTCTCTCCCCGAGCATGTCGTAAAAGTCGACTAAGGGATAGTATCCTCTCCAACATGATGAGATACAATAAGCAAGTATTCCCAAGGAGGGTTGACGTCAGGCAGACGGCTGGTCATAAAATACCTTAGCCAAAACTCTTACAACGTGATCCAAGGAACATGCTGTGCCGACCCCACATAGAGTGGGATAAGGTTAGGAAGATGATGAGTGAACTAATATTATGTTTTTTTAAGTGTTGGTGTCAATACTTGTTCCATAAAAACATTCGTCCATAAGCAGTTCTCTGGCTATATTATCTAAGTACATAAAGTGTGATTACTTATTTTATTAAAGTTATCATACAAACTGCTAGCCACTTATGGGGTTTATTATACAAGAGACGTATAAAACTAGACGTTGTGCTGATTGTCTGTGGACCGTTAAATAACTACCGTCATCTATAACTGTAAGCAAAATAAGTATGTCAGGTTCGTAGCAAATGGAGATCCGTGATGTCTGCCTACCCCTATAGGAGACAGGCATGATTTTATGTATGTATATATAACTTTAGGTACTTACGGACAAAGCGAGCGAAGGTTACCGACCGAAATATTTTCGACCGTTTTGTCTACCAGGTTCCAATATTCTTCTAACGGGCGACTGTTCGTTCATTATCATAAGGTTGTGTTTCTGTTCACAAGCTATTAAATTAAAAATTCAATTAACCCCCGCCCAACAAACAGAACATCACAAATAAATAAATAAATATTTGAGGATATATCACACAGCACCATCTAGCCCCAAACTAAGCAAAGCTTGTGTTAAGGGAACTAGATGGCTGATAGAATACTTATATACTTTTTTTTGTAAATACATACTTATAATACTACAACACCCAGACCCGTAAGAAATATTTGCAGAGCATGCAAACATTTCTTCCGCAGCAGGAATCGAACCCGCACCTCTTGCGTCTCAGCCGAGCACTCGCCCGCCAAGCCACTGAGGTCGTCAAATCAATTGGACCTGTGAAAGTTGGCAAAATTCATGTGGGAAATGAATTGATGATCTTAGCAGTAGCAGTTCACTGGTGACGAAAAAACGGAAACACTTGATTTTATGAAGATAGTTTTCAGGAAGCTACTTTTATCCAGGCGTCACGAGAGCGAAGCCGCGCCGCGACTCTAGTTCAGATATAAACTTGTAAAATCTAAATTATTCCTGACGTCAGTCATGTCGTTTGCCGTTTCGTAGAAATCCTAGGCTTTATGTACGGCATGAGCAATTCCTCAGTGCTTTAATACTTTGACGTTCACCATAAATCCAACCATTAGAAAGTGGATATATCCTCCCGAGTGATGTAGCCTTAATTATGTGGATAGTTTTACACAAGACGTGATATATGACACGTGTAGGGATCTTATTCACTATGACCAAACGAAACGTAACACGGGCCAACGCGGGCACGTTTTTGGAATCACCGTGTTATCGTATTCTACATATATAAGTAAGTAAGTTGGTATGAGCTAGTGGCCGACTCTCGTGACGGAGTTTTTAGGCCGCCTAAATTCCTCCGTCATGGCTTAACGACTTAAAAACCGGGACCGACAATTCTATATGACAATTTTGTATTGCAAAAACGCGTCGCAGCTAGTTACGAACAAGTTACGTACGAGCTGTCAAGTTTCGTTTGGTCGTAGAGATTAAGGGATCCCTTTATTCACTATGATCAAACAAAACGTAACGCGGGCACGTTTGTGGAATCACCGTATTATTGTATTCTATACTAGCTGCCGCCCGCGGCTTCGCTCGCGTGGTACCCCGATACAAAGTAGCCGAAATGTTTTTGCAGCACACGTACTATGTATATTTCAAGTTTCATTCAAATCCGTTCAACCGTTACGGCGTGATTGAGTCACGAACATACAAACATCCTCAAAAATTTTCACATTTATAATTTAGTAGGACGGCAATTTTGTATTGCAAAGGTCTAGTCTAGAGCCTAGACTCTAGGCCGTTGATGTTCCTTTGATTTGCGGTAGAAAAATGGAATAGAAATGGGTTATTTACAACATGAAAATAGGGTACAAAAATAAACTTTAAATATCAACTAAAGAACGAGTAGGTGGTACAAAAACCTATAGTACCTGTTAAAAAAAATAATTTCGAGACTCAGCTTTAGCCGACGTGCTTGGCTTCGAACGCAGTATCAATAATGTCTCGATGTTCCACTTGCGTGGTTTCTTTGTTGCGGCGTTAAAAGGCTACCTTACCATCATGTCTAGACAGATTTCAAACTAGACAGCGCTACAGATTTCAGGTGTACAAAGGAAAGACAGAGTGAGACCACGCAAAATATTGAAATCAAACGAAGGGTCCACTGCAATAATGATAAATGTCCTTTGTCTTTTGTGTTAAGATAGGTAATTTGGTTTTATATTTATAAACAGTGTAAAAAAAATATTTATTGTTTATTCAACATTGTATTATCTTCTGGTCTGAGTTTTTTTTACAAACCTGTCGTAGTAAAAAATCAAAAACATTTGCCATGTGCACGAAAGGAGCCTCTCGAGGCGCACCTTGATTCTTTCACCACTCTGAAATGAAAGAACAGAATCAGTAGAAGTCCCCGTGAATATATTACGTGTCCAGGTAGGTAGGTACCTACTAAGATGTACTATTGCTACTATTTATTCTACCGACTGACGAGTTCGCCGTCGGCTTCAATGGCCAGCCGCTCGCTTATAATGCTGGGGCCGTTCCCGCCGTTCCGTTCCGCGACAAAAATACTGTATACACCACAAAAACTGCACATAAGCTGCACGAGGTGTGACTCAAATGAATTACCACAGTTTATTTGTATTCCGCACGCATTGCGTACTCATGGAAGCGGATTAGCTACGCTGGAAATGCGAAAGTTTGATGGAAATTAAATGTGTGATATAACGTTCAAAATTGATGAAGTTTTTTTTTATTTATTTACCGTCTTTGTAGCTTTTCGACCACATCAGTTTATCAGTTTATTGCACACCCACACATATAACATGACAGACGTATCTAAACGTTATACCTACACAATAAAATTATCTTACAGTACCTATACATAAATAAATATTAGAAAATCAAAACATAACAATAGTACGTATTCCTAACAAATTACAACTACACACTAAAATCTAAAAATAACACAAGAGAGAAAGAAAAAGAAAACAATAGTTATAACCAATAAATTTAAAAGTAATATCACAAAGTTTCAAAGGAACATCAAACTATATCTTACCCTTTGATTATACAACGTGTAACATAATGTCCCTATAAGCCCGAAACGGGGGTGTTCTATACGTCATTGCGAACAACGTTTGTTCAACGACTTTTAAAATTTCAAAGGTTTTCATTCATGAAATGTCTCTTAAACTTTGCTCCAATACGTAACTTGACACAACATGAGGCATCCCTATTTACAGCTGTTTTTTGACCTTTAAGTGTGAACTCTAGATGAAACAGGTAACAGAACAGACACCATTAGTAAAATGCCTACCTACTTACCTAATAACGAGGTGGCTTAATAAGTAATTTCTATTTTTTTTTGAAGGCCTAGTGGTACCTTGGTATTTATTGGTAATTAAAATGTAAGGTCACATCACGACTAAAATCCCTAGGCACCGTAAACATCCTTTCAGATCTCTTTGTTAAGTACCTAGTATAGGAGATAGGTACCTTACCTACTCAATTTTGTATCTACCTACTCGGGCCTTAAAGGTATCCTCAGTGGGTGCCAAGGAGTATGAGAGGATGTCTACCGTGCCTGAGGATAAAGCCGTGATACCTACTCAATTTTGTACCTACCTACTCGGGCCTTAAAAGCATCTTGAGTAGGTAACAAGAAGTATGAGAAGAGGTCTACCGTGCCTGAGGATAAAGCCGTGACCCTATTCCACTTTAGTTTTTCCAACGATGTATTATTCCAATATTCATTGGAGCATTTTTCAATGCAATTTTGTACCTACCTACTTGGGCACTAAAGTCAAAGGTTGTGACTTATCTGTCTTACTAATCTTCATTTTCATCGTGAACAGCCTATTTGTCATTGGTTGCATTGAAACAACAACAACAACTAGTGGAATGGCACCTCGCCCTAATTGGCTGTCGGTGCCTTTGCTAAATTCAAAATCCGCAACCGTCAACCGACACCGCACCGCAAGCGTTTGTTTAATAAAATCAAATTGGTTCCGTAGGTTTATTTGTTTTTTACTTTTCTTGATTGAACTACGTAATTGTTGGTAGGTTATTATGTAAGTAGGTAGGTACCTAGTAGCAAATGGGGATGGAGCACATGGTAGCATATTGGTATGAACCCCGCCTTCCCATCCTTAAGTCGTGAGTTCGAATCTATGGATTTTTCGATTCGAAATTTATGTGTGCAATATCAATGCTCTCAAACGGTGAAGGAAAACCTCGTGAGGAAACCAGGCATGTCATAGACGTGTGTCAAAGTGTACGAAAGGAACCTTCAAGGTGCACTCTAATCCTTCCACCACACTGGTTCAAAAGAGCTAGCGACACGGACACGACGACAGTAGTAGTAGTAGTAGTAGTAGTAGTAGTAGATGTATGGTGAAGTTTTTTTCCTTTTTTTTTCCCAATCGGTATTTAGTGGGTTACCCCAGACAAGGAACCCTAAAAATTCGGCTTTCGGCAATAGGTACCTACTTTTGGTCGCAAAACAGATCGGTTTTTATCAGTCGCAATTAGCATTCGTTCCTTGCAACAACTGCAACAAGTAATCTCTCGGTTCGCGTAACTAATTAACGATACGATGTCGGCTTTGTACTCAAACGGTGAGTATTATGATATGGTGTTGTGTGTGTGTGTTGGAGCAGCACCAAATAATTAATAGCTTAGTAGCGGCGCGTCAGCTCTACAGAGAGCGTTATCCAGGGCGGCCATTGCCATCTTACGGGCTATTTTCTGGGATTGGTGAACCGTCTTCTCTCGACGGGATCTTTCCACCGGCGCACCAGTGAGGGAAGACCGGGAATTCGGTGGTGTGTTGTACCTACTTCCCTTTGATGGATACCGAGTACCTACTGTGTGTGTCAACAGTGATAAAATTCAGTGATAGGTAGGTATGATGATAGGTACCTAACCTATCACCCTACCTAGTAGGTACCCCATTAGTACCTAGCTTACTAATAAAAAATGACAAAAATAATTTTGTGATTGTGAATGTGTACCAGTAATACCAACCTAGGTACCTACATACCTACCTAATACCTACCATGTCAATTAGCCGTGTTCCGAGCCAACCAAGAAGAAGGGAGAAAAGGTATAACTTAACTTTTCCTGTACCTAGGTCCTTAGGTAACTACCTAGGTAGATGTAGGTAGGTAGTTGTTTTTTTATGTGTGAAAGATATCGTGATTTTAATCTTCGACTTTAATTTCTACGTAGAATTAAAAAAATTGCAAATTCTTACGAAAACTTTGGTGATTACACCTAGGTACTTTTTGAAACTTGCCGCGCGTTCAATTGTCTGCGTATGTGTGGGTCCGACGCGATAGGAGGGTGGGCGTGTGTTTGTTACCTACGCAAATGGTAAACAAACACATAGGGTTGTCACAAATTTCTCATGAAATAATTTGTTTTTAATTGTATTGGAATTTCAAATATGATGTATTGAACTTTTGCACACGTCAATGTATTCAAGTGCTCGGTCTGAATACACCCCTTTCGGGCTTATAGGGACATTATGTTACACGTTGTATAAGATCTTACCATTCTATATAAATAAGTGTAGGTACCTAAACCTACACTTATTTATATACATCACCCATATAAAAACTAAAAATTATAAAAAGAAAACCAAGAAAAATTAAAACTATATTTATAATAAAACTTAACTATGATGAAGATGTGTCGGAATAAATAATCTGGATGATGATCGATATAGTTCACCATATCCATCTTGGGAGTCTTGGATCAGAAGTGGCTACAGGTTTTCTTATGATTACTTGTGGTTCTGCCCATCCAGTTAGGGATACGGGCGTGAAAACCTGTATGTTTGTATGATGATCGATAAATATTCTTATCTTAAGCCTTCAGGTCGTGGGTTCAATTAAAAAAAATCGTGTATCTAGTGCACGAAAGAAAGCCTCTTTGAGGCGCACTTAAAATCCTTTGGACTAGTAGTAGTCCTTAGTTACCGGTACGGTAAGCCTGGTTACCCTGCCTTCGGTGTACAATCTGCCCTTCACCTGGCTGGCATAATGCAACCGGTGTTTTGATTCATAGGAACTGTTTGAATAACTTACTAGTCATACTCAAACATACTACCAGTAGTACCACAAATATTGTGTGCCTCAGCAAACTTTGTGCTTTGTATGAAAACTGAATTCGTGAAATGATGATAATGCAACTAATAATAACTGAACCAACTCTTTAAAAAATAAGTAAAATAATTGTAACATCACTATATTACATTATCATCATCGCGTTAGTTCGTATTTCAGAAGCTAGACGAAAATTGCCGAGGCGCATAATATTTGTGGTAGGTACTACTGTAAGTACATTTGCAATACGTAGTTTCATGTACTGATCTGGCATTCTCGAACAAAGAGCTTTGTGTTAATGAGTCAATCGTGATATTTTAGTAAGAATAATCCTAAGGTAAACCGTAGTGATAAGATTGTTTGGAATTCCGAAATCTTTATTAACAGAAAGACTTTATTAACTTACAACTAATACAAATATAATTTACAAAATACAAAAGAAACAGTCGGGCTATCTAAAGGCCGTTGCAAACGGTCTATACATTTGGAATTCCTAATCGAAGGATCAAGAAATATACTTCGATCGAATTATTATTTATTATTATTTATCGGTGCTAGTTATCCAAGAATGTAATCACAGATCAATGAAATTTTGAATCGGTTTCTTTAATCTATCTAGTTGTGTCACTGGTTCTTTCGAACCAGTGTGGTCAAAATATTTAAAGTGCGCTTCAGAGGCCCCTTTCGTGCATTTGACATATATTTTCGAACTTTTTAGGTGACATGCCTGTTTCCTCACGATGGTCACTGTTATACCGTACTCTCAAACAGCGAAGGAGAAACACGACCTTAGAATCGGAAGGCTGGGTCACTACCACTAGACCAACAGTGCTCTCTTTAATTATAGGACGCCATTATAGTTGCTTTGTGAGTCCGAGCGTATTTCACAATAAATCGAATCAGGTCGGTCGGTTTGGTTTCGCAATCTCCACCAAATCAGACCTACTCATGGGGAAATTTAAACAAAGCAAAATATCTAGACATAATCCCCAATACACATTCATTAGTTAACATACTTTTTTATTTTATAATTATACTAGCTTTCGCCTGCGGCTTTTCTCGCGTGATATTCGGACAAAAAGTAGCCTATATGTTATTCCATTACAAATACTAAGTATATTCAAAGTTTCATTCGGATCCGTTCAGCCGTTATGGCGTGAATGAGGCACAAACACACATTGTCACATCCACACATCCTCACAAACTTTCGCAGTTACAATATTAGTAGGATAGTAGTGTATGGGCTATGGAGCGAAGTATCTTAGGAATAAAACTGTCAGACCGCATGAGAAATAGTTCTATGCTCCAAAGCCCGAATTTTTGACGTTCGTCAAAAAGCGGCCAGTCTGAAGTGGAACTGGGCCGGACACGTTTGCCGCATGTCGAGCGACTTGTGGGCGAGGAGGACCACAGAGTGGACCCCACAGAATGCGACCCGGTGACGTGGAAGGCCTAGTATGAGATGGCGGGACGACCTGGACATGGCCTATGTCAGGGGAAAAAGGGGAAGGGAGGCCTTTGCCCTGTAGTCGGACGAAAACGGCTAATTAATAATAATAATAATATAATTACAAGCTACTTTTTTGACTGAAAGCACTGGTGGTCTAGTTGGTAGTGACCCCGGCTTCCGATCCTAGGGTCATGGGTTCAAACCCGGTCGTATACCAATGGATTTTTCTGTGCGAGAAAATTATGTGCGCTATACCAGTACTCTCAAACGGTGAAGGAAAACATCGTGAGGAAACCCGCGGCTTAGACAGCTCCGCACGTATTGACCATGTATTTCCTGTAGATAAGGCCGACTAAGCTGAGAGGATGAAATAAGTGTTGGGCAAGCCTACTCCATCTTAATTTGTCCCGGGCACTACAGCGTCCCGTTAGTGAAGGTAAAAGTTGCCTCCTGACGCTGCATAAATCATCTACTTATAGATGCTAAAAGGCCTTAATTAGTTTATGCTTAGTTTTTTGACTGTCTTATTTTGGTATTCAGTTACATTTTCTTACCTATAGTTTTGGCCGACCAGAGCCTGTAAATATTTTAAAACGATAAATAATTTATATAAAAAGGGATTTATAGCGGATAGAGTTCTGTTTCAAAATCCCCGCAAATATACAGGATTATGAAATTAACGATAACTGATGAATCCCCACCGCTGGCTGAAGCTAAGGCAATTTTTTTTGTTTCATAACCCCCCACCTGTAGGTAGTTTTCGGTGGGGGTTGTGAAACCGGCCGGCCCAGTGATCGTTACAAAATAATGTGTCAGAGAAATGTGCGTCTGTACGGAGTGCGTTTGCAGAGCACTTACACTTAAGTGGTGACTCTCACCGCGATAAGCGCACTTGCAGTACATTACTGTAACATCTCTACTCTATACTCTCAACTCAGACCAAATAAAAAGAGAAGACGCCGCGCCGCGAACAACAAAGTGAAGCCACACAAAACCGTGCTCCTGCAAGTAAACATACACGCTCACGCACACACCTACACTAAAACCATGCTCATCGCTCTTAGTACGTCACGAGTCTTAAAAATAGAATTATGCCTTCAAGTACTTGTAAAAACAGCAGCAAATCACATAAAAAGTCTCACGGAATTACTTTTCACTTGTAAGTACTTTAAATAGCATCGTTTCTTAATTATTATACTATGAATTTAGGTTACTTGGAACACACAACCTTAAAACCTTCAACACACACATAGATAAAAAGGTGGCTTCACTTTGTTGTTCACGGCGCGGGGTCTTTTCTTTTTATTTGGTCTGAGACCCTCAACTAGTGGAATGTTCCGCGAATTGTTCGGGTTCAGTTTTCAAATACCATTCTTGTGTTAGATATTTACATCTATCTAATCGTGTCACAGATTCTTTCGGGCCAGTGTGGCGAAAGACATACCTCTTTTCGTATACATGACATGATTTTCGAACTTTTTAGGTTCTATGACATGCCGGTTCCCTCATGATATTTTCCTTCATCGTTTGACCGTTAGTGCACGTATTTTATTCGAATAGAAAAATCCATTAGTGCACGACCGGATTTGAACCCGACCTCAGGATCGGAAGGCGGGGGCCACTACTACTAGTCCACTGGTCTTTTGGTATTTACAGACTCAGGGTTCACTTCAAATCGTCTTAAATCTACGTTGAATTTACGCTTGAACAAGTTACGGCCAAGCGTGGTTTCTTGCCTGTAGGCAAGACACCACGCTTGGCTATTTTTTTGGAAGATCCCTTTACAAAGAGGGCTTAGAAGTCAACGAAAAGGCGCACTTTGAACTCGGTTCGAAGAAACACCAGTAAAACGAGTAGATATGAAATCACATCGAAACGAAGCTGTTTGATAAAAGCTCAGTTTTAGCGAAAATAAATACTTAAATATTTTTTCAAGTTTTTTTTACTATATGTTTCTTTTACAGTTGGCATAGTATCCTACACGATCCCGAAAGGCGACAAGCGCAGCAACGGCATGGAACTCACGGATATTACTTACGACGGCCAATGGGGGGAGGAGCTGAGGGGGGGATTGGGCCAGCTCGTCGACGGCGTGTTCGGGGGGGACGAGATCAGGGAGGCCGCGAAAAACTCCGCCTGGATCGGCTGGAGGAACGACTCGAGGCCCAACCCCCCAGTCCTGGTGTTCGAATTCGACAGAGTGAGGGAGTTCAGCGCCGTTCACCTGTTCTGCAATAACATGTTCATGAGAGATGTTCAGGTGAGTACTCTTGGAAATTCTCATAGTATTATGAACCAGCTGTCGCCCGCGGCCTCGTGTGGTATATAGAACAAAATAATGTGTTCTTTTATTTAAAAAAATTAATTGAAATGTCGGCGCTAGTAAAGGCCCTTAATTTGTCCCTTATTATTAATCCTTATCAAAATAAATTACTTCACATTCAAGACTGCTTCAGTAACTTTATATAACTTTTTGAATTATTCAATTCGGACATTGCATTCGAAAGATATCACGAGTTTAAAAATGTAAGTAATAGAAAAAAGTGAGTGTGTGTGTTAAAATTTATAATATTTGATTTTTTTGTTAAATACCCGTGCGAAGCTGGGGCGGCCTGCTAGTATATTATAAGTTCGAAACATCCGAACATTCTCACAAACTCTCGCATCCTACTACATCCTTTACCTCTCTACAACATCATCATCTCATCAGAATAATTGTTAGGATGTGTGTGCCTCAATGACGCGTAGGCGACTGAATTGATTTAATGTAACTAAGTATATGCGTAAGTGCTTTTGCCGAAACGACAAACAAGAGTCGACAACTAGTTCAACCGTGAAGCATATTTTAGTGAAGGTTAACTTTCCTTACATCGTAAAATCTTCTTATTTTGCGCAAAAATATAGACAGCTATTTTTGGCGATCTCTGACTTTCCTGTAAGCATCGAGACCATCTTGTTAACGGCTTCCGGTCTTCGACGCCTTCGTCCAATATTTATTTTTATGCCGGAAGGAAGTTCAGGGGATAGGTACAGTAAATATAAATCTAAAACCTACTAATTGCCCCTGGAGTTTTTCCATGATACACAATCTTGGCTGTATCTAGAATACATACACACAAACATACATATTATCATGCCCGTATCCCTACTGGGCTTGGCAGAGCCACAAGTAAACTTGTAGCCACTTCTGATTTAATGTCCTAAGATGGATATTGGTGAACCATGGTGACAGAAATGAAAGAAAGAAATGTGCGCTATAGGTAACAGTACTCTCAAACCGTGAAGGAAAACATCGTGAAACCCGCGGCTTAGCGGCTCCGCACGTATTGACCATGTCTTTAATGTAGACAAGGCCGACTAAGCTGAGAGGATGGAATTGGTGCTGGGCAAGCCTACTCCATCTTAATTCGTACCGGGCACTACAGCGTTTGTGAAGGTAAAAATTACCTCCTGACGCTGTATAAATCGTCTACTATAGATGGTAAAAAGGCCTTAGTATGTCAGGATAGTAGCAAATGGAGATCAGTTTTGTCTTCCTACATATGTAAAATGATTAAAGTGACCTAAAAATAGTCACCACTCAGCTGTTCCTGCAGCGCAGTGGCCGTTCTCCCGCTGATTTTCAGCAACACCAAGAGTAGGATAGAGAAAATACATACATACTAGCTTACGCCCACGGCTTCGCTCGCGTGATATCCGGACAAAAAGTAGCCTATATGTTATTCCAGCACACATAGGTACTATTGTATATTCCAAGTTTCATTCATATCCGTTCAGCCGTTACAAACTTTCGCACATACTTTAGCATTTATAATATCATAAATGCGAAAGTTTGTGAGGATGTGACGATGTATGTTTGTGCCTCAATCACGCCGTAACGGCTGAACGGATGTGAATGAAACTCGCCCTTGTCCTTTTGATATTAAATGGGCTCACTCTTGGCCTCAATCTAAGCCGGAAGAGCCAAGATGAGATCTACGATGTAACAAGATCGATGGAAGCAACCTATTCACTCAAGACTTGAAGAGTTTCGGGTTATATGACTTTATATGCCTGCTTCAAAGCTCCAGAATCGATATCACCATGGTTTATCCATGGTGACAGGTGAAAAAATCTATAGAAAAATTCGCGATATTTTCCCGCCATTGTTAAAAGCTTATAATTTGTCATCGTCAAATTATAACCAAAATGGCGCCTTAAGCCTACATAATTGCCAATTGCGGAGACCTGATTACGCTACGTGGGTTTAAAGACATCTAAAGAAATAAGTTATCTTACTTATATTATAATAAACGGCTGAGCGGATTTCATTGAAACTTGAAATACACATAGTACATGAGCTGGATTAACATATAGGCTATTTTTCATCTGGGCACCACACGAGCAAAGCCGCGGGAGGCACCTACGTATTTTTTAATACTATATTTGAAGTAAAGTTTATGAATAAAATATAAGAAGCTAGTGAGTTGGTGATTGATGATACTGACAGAATTCAGCTCGTTTTCTAACCTATTGTCCTACGTGAGCGACAGAAATCGACAATAAGAGACACGACGCGATCTGACTCACTAAAATGTATTTCCGTCAAACCGTAAACTGATTTACGCGATAATGTAAGAAACAAAAAGCTTGGGACTGAATAATGCTCCATTTTGTTTAATAAACATGATTGTAAAGGGATAATTATCCAAAAAAATTGCCATGCGTGGTTCCTTCCTGTATCTTCCACGCTTGGTCACGTTACGAACAGGCGTAAATCAATCCCAGATAAGCATTTTGAAAATTAAAATTTGTCGGCCACTTGTAGGTACAACTACTCTGGGGCTTTATTCGCTATGACCAAAAGAAGTTTGACAGTTCGTAACTTGGGCCTTATTCTCTATGATCAAACAAAATGAGCCGCGTTATTTGCTATAGTTATGGGCTGTCAAGTTTCGTTTGCTCATAGAGAATAAGAGGCCAGGTTTGTAAAGCGCCGCGTTGTGTTTTTGCAATACAAAATTGTCATATAGAATACGACAACACGGTGATTTCGCAAACGTTATGTTTTGTTTGATCATAGTGAATGATGCCCCTGTTTAATATTTTCGAAACCGTCGTATTCAAAGTCTCTTTCACCTAGGTAGACGAAACTCTGTAAACTCGGAAAATTCTGTTCTAAAAATCAATACTTGCATACTAAAAGTATCCACGCCCCTTTCATATTTATACATACACTAGCAGCCCGCCCCGGCTTCGTACGGGTATTTAACAAATTAGGATTTTTTACGTAAATTTTTACACCTCGGGTTACATTATTGAAGTTTTAGTAAGGATCCCAAATTTTTTTGAAAACAAATTATAGCCTATGTTATTCCGTAATAATGTAGCTATACATACATACATACATATTATTGCGCCCGTATCCCTAATGGGGTGGGCAAAGCCACAAGTAAACATAGGAAAACTTGCAGCCACTTCTGATTTGAAGTTCCAAAATGGATATGGTTAACTTGTATATTTTTATATACTACTAGCTGTTGCCCGCGACTTCGTAGCTAATTAATGTAGCTATCTACTGGTGAAATATTTTTTTATCGGTTCAGTAGTTTCGGAGCCTATTCGTTACAAACATAAAAACAAACAAAGGAATATTTCCTCTTTATAATATTTTCGTACATTATTATATCACGTCCGTATCCCAGGGATACGGACGCCGATCCGCGCCACAAGAAATCATAAGAAAACTTGCGGCCACTCCTAAGTCCCAAAATCGTTAACTTTGTATATATTTATATACTACTAGCTGTTGCCCGCGACTTCGTACGCGTGTAGTACATTATTTTGTTCTATAATGAATAGTTTTCGCAGCGCACGCCAAAAACTATTTCGGATTTTCTACCTCGGGTTACAATATTGCAATTTTCTTACGGATCTTTAATTTTTTTAATATATTATAGCCTATACTGGTCCCTGATAATGTAGCTTTCTATTGGTGAAATAATTTTTGAAATCGGTCCAGTAGTTTCGGAGCCTATTCGTTACAAACAAACAAAAAATCTTTCCTCCTTAAAATATAAGTATGATTATATAGCAAAGAGATTTCATTCTAGGAATGGTCATAGGCAAAAACATGGATACAAGGCGCTATAGCGCTCATTAGGAATGACCTATGTCCAGCAGTGGACTTCTTTATATAGGCTGATGTTCAAGTTAAGTTACTTCTAATTTTACCAGTAAAATAGAAAAATAAGCACGGCACTTAACCGGCGTACCGCGATGACTGATGGCCCTGGCCTGTCCTAGCATCAGGAATGTATTTTATCTCTTAATTTAGATCCAACTTCTACTATTCGCTTTGGAATTTAAATTCACTTTGCCATTAATATACGTATTATCGGATTATAGCAAACGATTTATATAAGCAAGTTTGATCAGCTATTTAATTTGCTTATACTAGCTTCGGTACGTTGCCTCGCTCGCCTTGTACCCGGATAAAAATTAAATAAATAATAAATAAATAACACCCAACAGTCACATACACAGTCCTGACCCCACACTAGGATTCCCTGTCTCGTGGGTATCAGAAACTACGAACACCCAGACCCGGAAGTAATATTTATAGATCATGCAAACATTTCTTCCGCAGCGGGAATCGAACCCGCGCCTTTTGCGTCTCTGCCGAGCAATCGCACGCCACGCCACCGAGGCCGTCTGTTCGTCTTAATTAGCCTCTATGTTAATCCAGGTTAACAATTGTGTACTCCAAGTTTCAAACCAGTTCGGCCGTTTCGACGTGATTAGGGCTCAAACTTCATCACACATCATCAAATATAAACTCTTACGTTACTGACTGTCAAACTGACTGACAATCAACGCATAGCCTTAACCAATAAGTCCTAGAAGCATAACACTTAGAGGGTTTATAACTTCTATGGTATGTTCGTATGAGGTAGTGCCAACTCTAGTGACAGAGTTTTTTGACCGCCTAAAGGCCTCCGTCATGGCTTAACGACTTAAAAGCCGGGACCGACTGTTTAACGTGCCCTCTGAAGCACGGAAGTGCTCAGCTCGTAATGCCACTTGCGTTCACCCATCCCAATTGTGACAGCGTACAACGTTGCTCAACTTCAAATTGTATTTGAAAAATCCTTGTCCTTTTTATGTTTGATATTATATTCGTATGTTTGATTAACCTTGTTAATTCAACAGGTGTTCTCCGGAGCAATAATCTCCTTTTCGATCGGTGGCCGGCACTTTCAAGACGAGCCGATCCGCTACTCTTACGTCCAAGACAACATCTTCGAACACTCACGAAACGTCACCATCAAGCTGCATCACAGGATCGGACGCTGGGTTCGGATCGAGCTGCGCTTCTCAGCCCGCTGGATACTCATCAGCGAAATAGTTTTCGATTCTGGTGAGCCTTTGCATACATACATAACATAACATCACGCCCGTATCCCTAATAGGGTGGGCAGAGCCACAAGTAAACATAAGAAAACTTGCAGCTACTTCTGATTTAAAGTCCTAAGATGGATATGGTGAACCATGGTGACAGGTGATCAGCCCATCCCATATACCTAGGTGGTCCATCATGTTGGAAAGGATACTATCCCTTAGTCGACTTTTACGACATGTTCAGGGAGAGAAGCAGCTGGACTCATTCTATGCTTTTTCTTTAATTCTAGTCCAGCAGAGAAGTATAAGTAAAACTCAGTTAAATTCCAATAAATACTCCAACTCTAATTTGAAGCGTAATTATGTGCAGATTTTTTAAATTCGAAGTTTTAAGTGTGCCCCTACCAGGCCTAGGTTCCATACATGCGTGAAACATCTCCTTTGTCTCAACAAAGCTTTTGCCATCATACGAGTATCATTCTTAAAATTAATAATGAAGTTTGTTTCGTACAAATCTTGTTATGGTAATGAAAATTTCAGACGTCGCGCAAGGAAACCACACGCCGGAAAGCCAGAAACCGCCCGTCAGCAAAGACGAAGAAAAGCAAACGCCCAGCAAAGAAGCCCCCATCACAACAGCTAGGCAGGAAGACCCTCTATACGTAGCCATCGTTGTCGGAGTTCTGACTGCGCTGGTCATCCTCCTGGCCGTAGCAATCTTCCTCATAGTCCACCGGCACAGGCACAGAAAGTGCTTCGCATCTCCCATCGCTAACACCACCTCGCAGAAGAGAACCCTGGAAAGCTACGGCTGTGGGACCTCCATGCCGGAGAGTAAAGTACTGGAGGGCCCCCTAGATGTGAAATCAGACGAGTACCAGGAACCCTATCAAGCATTGAAGTGTGCGCCTTACTTTAGTTATAGTACGGTACTGTTGGAGATGAAGGATTTCGTCAAGAACTCCAATACAGCGCTGTCAGGTGAGTTGTAGGGAAATATAAGCTTCCACCTGCGGTGTACTATGGAATACTGGATTAGGATAAAATGTAGCCAAATCACACAAAACAACAGGCAAAGTTGCCTGACGCTATATAAATCCTAGATACCTACTAATATTTATGCGAATAATAATAAAACTAAAGCCTTTTACCATCTATAGTAGAAGATTTATGCAGCGTCAGGAGGCAACTTTTATCTTCACAAACGGGACGCTGTAGTGCCCGGGACGAATTAAGATGGAGTAGGCTTGCCCAGCACCTATTCCATCCTCTCAGCTTAGTCGGCCTTGTCCACAGGAAAGGCATGGTCAATACGTGCGGAGCTGACTAAGCCGCGGGAGACGCAGAGAGGCGCGGGTTCGATTCCCGCTGCGGAAGAAATGTTTGCATGATCTGAAATGTTTGTGGTACCACGGTACTCGTAGTTTCTGATACCCACGACAGGGAATCCTAGTGTGGGATCAGGACTATGTATGTGACTGTTGGGTGTTATTTATTATTATTTATTATATATATTTTGGTCTGCAGAAAGCTCAAACTACGACTACGCAGTCCCGGAACTGAGTTCTGCGCCGTTGCTGACGAAGCGTTGCCTGGCTGACAGCATGTCTGACCGGGTGACGGACATAGTCGGCGACAGGATGGACTTGGACATGCGACTGTCAGCGGCCGGCTCCATCCGCTCGAAGCATAGCACTCGGGTCAGTACACGCTATTTGACGACCTCGGCGGCGTGGTGGGCGAGTGTTCGGCAACGCAAGAGGCGCGGGTTCGATTCCCACTACGGGAGAAATGCTTGTGTTCTGCAAATATTTCTTCCGGGTTTGGATGTTGACAAAAAAAAGTATCTAAATATTCTATCAGTCATCTGGTTCCGTTAGTACAAGCTTTGCTTAGTTTGGGGCTAGATAGTGCTGTGTCAAATCTCTAATATTTATTTATTTATAAATTATTATCCTAATAATATTATAAACGCGAAAGTTTGTATGTATGGATGTTTGTTACTCTTTCACGCCTAAACGGCTGAACGGATTTGAATGAAACTTGGAATATACATAGTACATACATACATACTATCACGCCCATATCCCTAATGGGGTGGGCAGAGCCACAAGTTAACATAAGAAAACTTTCGGCCACTTCTGATTTAAAGTCCTAAGATGGTGAACCATGGTGGCAGGTGATCAGCCCATGGCCCATATGGGAGGTCCATCATTTTGGAAAGGATATTATAATAGTACATGTGCTGGATTAACATATAGGCTATTTTTTATCCGGGTACCACGCTAGCGAAGCCGCGGGCGGCAGCTAGTATATACTTAATATAGTATATCAGTATTGCCATTCAGCGTGGCAATGCGGCCAGCGTCTTTGAGCGTCTGATGAGCTGGATCAGGTGAGCTATCTATAGACCTTTTGCCCGACTGTTTCTTTTGTATTTTGTAAATTATATGATAGATAGATATATTATTTATTTGGCACATAAGACACAGCACAGACAATGATAACAATAAAAGTAAAGAAAAAAAAGAAGTACAATAATAGTAAAAAAATAAAATTAAAATAAGAACGTAGGTAGATATCCGGGTGCATATCTACCTAGATATGCAGCCAAACATCCACAAGTCCCTACCTGCCTGTTATATTTGTATATACAAAATAGTGTGAAGGAATGGTTTGTTCCAGTCCCCGAGCCAGCAAGAGGTTCTGATAGATCTGAAGCGGCGACTTGAGACGACGGTCGTGATCGAGTTCCCGCGACATCGCCTGAGGATGATATCCAAACTCGCGGAGGGCGCCTTCGGGACTGTGAGTAATATCTACCAGGTACCCATTTGTCCATTAACAGAAAAGAAGAAAAATACTTATTTTGTCATTAAAAAAGTTTTGTAAATTCATACAATTGCCCGTAGAAAGAACAGCGAAACCATACAGAAAAAAAGTTGAAGCTTTTCTGATTTTTACAAAACGTTTCACGCAATGTGATAAACTTTGTAAGATAAAAGGGGGTCGATATGAACAGCGAAAAATACGAAAAAAATCTTTGTTAAAGTTGAAGCTTTTATGATTTTTACAAAACGTTTTAAGCAACGTGATAAACTTTGTAAGACGAAAGGGGATCGTTATGAACAGTAGTCCCATTTCGATTATTTATGACAAACAAAAGGTAGATCCTATTGGAGAGGGTTAAAATAAAAGTTATTTGAATATGTAGTACATACATACATCGAAACTATACCCGTTTGTCCATTACCAGAAAGAAAGATTTATTTTGTTACCAAAACATCACACAATTTTAAGGCACTCACAATATAAGGCAACAAACTAGTATTTATTTAAAAGAGCAAAAAACTTGACTGCATTGAATTTAGGTAACATAGTAGTTCTGACATATTTAATTTTCTGACGCATGATGATGATAAATATAATAATAAATGGCTTCCTACAGCCGCCATGTTGGCTTTTTTGACACTTCATACAGCGAATGAGACTTCATTTGTCAAAATTCGTCCAGCCGTTTGGACTACAGCTTAAGCCAAAGGTAACATATATAACATGCATACACACCAAACACATTACCCTCCTTCGCAGTAGGTGTAATGTGACCAACTACCTCTGATTGCCCAGCTCTCTACAATCTACAAACTTAAATCGGAAGATCCCCGATCAAAACAGCATCGATATGGCACTATCTCCTAACCATCGTTGCAAAAAGGTAATGCGAAGCACCTCAAGGGCGTTCACCAGGATCCATGCAGTGGTTTACGGCCTTGTCGCTGCATCCCAAACTTTGCCAATCGTACCGGTTTCCCGGACCATTGGACTACAGAGGGCGGGACGAGAGAGTGGACTTGCACCAGCGCAACCGTTAGTTCACTTTAAATAAATACACGCGCAGATGACCCTGGCTATTTTAGTCAGGGTCGCCGTCATCGAAATCGATGAGGAGGACTATATATAATGTGATCATGAGACAGCTTGCAGTGACTCCTGGTTCGAGTCCACGGCTTTGGCCATGGCGGATCTATCGTGTTTCTTTTTATAAACTCTTTCCACCACCTTAGGTGTACATAGCGGAGGCGGACGGCGTGCCTGAGTACAGCGGCATCATCACCGCAGAAAAGCGGCTGGTGGCGATCAAGTTCCTCAGTCACAACGCCACACTCAAGGAGAGGTATATCATGTATGAATGTCCTTATAGATATGTGTTGTTCTTCCACGCACACATTCGGAACGCTCGAAGCTTTGATTATTGAAAAAGATGTACTTTTTCTTTAAAAAAATGAGCTTTATACCTTTCTATAAATGTAATATTATTTTAAGTTCACATTATAAACGCTTGTTACGGGTCTTTGAATAATTTTTAATCATAAAAAATTAACTTTTAAATCAAATGAATTATTGCTTATATGTGTTAGTGACAGCCATTCTGCCCTACTAATTGCACTTGCAGTAATCGTCTTTTTTGGGTTTTTCACTTTTTTGCAGAAATGGTATTCCAAGGGGATCTACACCTACATAAAAAATATTTTTTATTATATTTTTTACTATAAGTATATAACATGGACATGCTGCAGAGATATCTAAAAATATGATTACTTACCGCGTTTTTCTCGAAACCGCCATTTTGCAAGTACTGCATTTGCTATTACGAGGGCAGCGTTATAATAGGTGTTTTAACATGCAAAAGCTGATATTAAAAAAAGGATTTACAATTTATCAATATTAAATTGATGAATGTGTAGTTTTTCTGTGCACACATTCATAATGCTTACTACGACGATTCAGTATTAAAAGTATTTTATATCTCTAATAACTAATTGTCAGTTTTGTACCAAATACCTTATCCTTTCGCTCAACAAAACGCTCTTCAAAATTTACACTAATCTTTGCTTCCTGAATATTGCTTGCTTAAGATACGGGCTAGGATCACTGACCACTGTATACCCACTTGTATTTTTGTAGTTTTAAGTTGACACCGTCTTTTTATGGCCTCTGCCCAATGTCCTTTTCTACAAGCAAAAGCAAAGACAAATTTGCTTTTATATGGCAAAGCAAAAGAAATTAAAAAGTTTGCGTATAATTTTTTTTTCTTTTTTGTGCTTGGTCGTTGATTGTCCGTTTATTAGACCAATGAGACCAATGTGAACCTAAAACTTAAACACAAAGTGTTCTTTACTGCAAAAATCCCAGCAGGAATCACAGTGGCTCAGCGAACCAACCCACCAAACTTCCCCACTAATCCACCCCTCCCCTTTTTTAGGGAAGAGTTTGAGAGGGACGTGCGTATCCTAGCCGCACTTTCGTCCCCCTACCTAGCCCGGGTCCTGGGAGCCTGTAGGACTCCCCCCTTAGCCGTGGTGCTGGAGTACCTGGAAATGGGGGATTTGTGCGCATTCCTGAGGACCGCACCTCCCCCCCCTATGCCGATGTTGATGCACATAGCGGAACAGATCGCGGCCGGCATGCAGTATTTGGAGACACTGAATTTCGTTCATCGGGATTTGGCTACCAGGTAAGTCTATACATGCATTTACTAAATAAATCTGTTACGTTACTTACTGAATGACTTGCTGACTGACTGATTCTCAATCAACACACACCCTAAACCATTAGTCCTAGGAACATGAAACTTGGAGGGTATATTCCTCTTATGGTCGTGGGGTGCACTAAGAAAGGCATTCCCGAAATTCAATTCATTTAGGATGTAGCAGGAAGTTGAAGTTGAAGTCTACAAGAAAAAACAACTTGTTGTATGTATATAAAATTCCAGGAACTGTCTGATCGGCAAATCGTACCAAGTGAAGATAAGCGATTTCGGCACTGACAACGAGGCATACGCCCACGACTACTACAAGGTGGACGGGCGCGTACCTTTAGCGCTGAGGTGGGCGGCTTGGGAGTCAGTGCTGAGAGGCAAATACACCACGAAGAGCGATGTGTGGTCTTACGCCGTGACCGTGCATGAGATATATACTCTGTGCCGCCGACGACCTTATGATCACCTCTCCAATAGCGAGGTGAGACCCATAAAATCCCCTAACGGGACACTGTAGTGCCTAGGATTTTTTTAGGAGCACTTTGCGCCAGTCGCAGTCATTAGACGTGAAAAAAATTATACATCTCCGCAATTGTTAACCGATTTTTGATTTGTTTTGCTGGTGTATATGTCCTCTCCAACATGATGGACCTGTATGGGCGATGGGCTGATCACCTGTCACCATGGTTCACCATATCCATCTTGGGAGTCTTGGGTCAGAAGTGGCTGCAAGTTTTCTTATGATTACTTGTGGTTCTGCCCACTCCGTTAGGGATACGGGCGTGATAATATATATGTATGTGTATAGAGTAATGATGTAATGATCTCATATAAATTTTATTCCTGAGGGATATGCTACATTTCGCGGAAAATTACGACGACTTGCCAAAAATACTTTTTACAGTACCTCATCATTTTCCTGCCCTTATCCCACTAGGTGAGGTCGGCACACCATGTTTCCCTCTTCCATTTTATCCTATCACTCGTCATCTACGCACTCACTCCTTTCACACGCATATCCTCTTTCACACAATCCATCCATCTTTTCCTTGGCCTTCCTCTAGCAGTATATCCATCCACATTCATATTCATCACTCGCCTTAACATGACTTACTTCTCTCCGCATAACATGCCCATACTTTTTACAGTACCTATAGGTACAGATTTGTAAAGTAAATTTTCATTCCAGCTCCTCGAAAACCTGTCGCACTTGGCAGCCGGCGACGACCTCTTCGAATGCCTCGACAGGCCCGCGGGCTGTCCCCGTGACCTCTATGACGTCATGACGGAGTGCTGGCGGCGTGACGACCTCGACCGGCCCTGCTTCACTGAGATCCACCGCTTTCTGCAACGGAAGAGTCTTAACTACTCGTGATACAGGTCCTCATGCCGCGAAGGCATGATGTACTGAGCTCTGCAGACCTGGCGTGTGCAATCGGCTTCACCTGTATCTGTTGTAAATCCTATTTTTAACTATATGTTTTGTGAGTCCTATTCTTCAGCTGAATTTGTTGAGAATCCTCTTCTTCAATCGTATTTGTTGTGAAGGTTAATTTTAACTGTATTTGTTATAAAACCTAGTTATCAACTATACTTTTTAAAAACCCTAGTTGTCAATCGTGTTTATTGAAAAATCAATTATCAATAATTGTGTCTTGAATATGCCATTATTTATTATAGCTATATTTGTTATAAACCCAATTTTAATTCAGCTATACTTGTTGTTAGTCTTATTCTTCAACTATATTTTGTTGTAAATCCTTAACTTCAACCTTATTTGTTTTAAGTCCTATTTGTCAACCCCCTTTCAAATAAACCTCCATATTTTTTATCATTAAGGTCCTTTCTGTCATAGATTCTAACTAACTCTACCAAGCCTGCTCTGTATTACATTTCCTAGGTTTTCTTTTGTTTCTTTTGAAAGTAGACTTGACATCTCTTATATGTCACTTTCCATAGTATTAGCACATAAAATTAGAACTTTTGATGTTCATTAGTAGCTAAAATACAGAAGTGTTGTAGCTTATGATATAGCATGCTTTTTTCGAGGATTGTCGTACGGTTTTTTTATTAATTCATAATTTACTATTTTTACAATTATTTCTTATTGTTTTATTGAACAAAGAAAGTATTATTCTATAATATTGAGGCTCCCAGAGTTCCTTAGCAGAGCAACTTTAAAACTGAAATTAGCTAAAGTAGATTTACTTCTCAAAAATAAGTTCATCTAACTTTAAGTTGGTCTCATTATATTTTTTGTACTTGATGCAGCCTTAATTATAATTAATTAATGTTTAATTATGTAATTTGTTACTGTACGCCGTTTGCACTAAACATAAGTTAATATAACATTGATTTGATTGGTCGCGCCAAAAATAAACTGCAGGGAAAAAAAATGAGCGTAGATATTTTATTTTACCCGACTGCAAACAAGGAGGTTAATGTGTTTGGGATGTATGTATGTATGTATGTGCTTTCCTTTGGCTGAGGCTGTGGTTAAAACGGCTGAACGGATTTTGACAAATAAGGTGTCGTTCGATTCCTCTTGATGACGAGTGCCATATTTACAGCCTATGACACTAATTTGTAAAGAATGATGAACTAAGTTGGTATAAAATTAAAAAAATACACTAATATGCTACAAGTTTATCAGTATCATCATCATCATCATGTGTCGAAAAATCAACTATGGCAGATTGTACTATGCTAGCTAAAATTCTACGCAGTCGGGTTTTTTTGTTCTTTCAAATAATTTTTTTGTTGCACATACCTAGTTTTTGCTTATTACATACATACTAGGAGTGAGGCATATATATCGGAACAGATAAAAATAACAGGTTTCATAAAATAACAGTTTAGAACTCTGTTGTACTAAACTTATGAGAAACTGTTCCACAACATCCCTAATCTGCCGGAACATGCGTTTCTTTATTCTAGCTTATGGAGGTTACTTTTGTTAGAAAGAGATAGCGCCACGGAACATGCTCTTCTCTATTCTAGCTTACGCAGCTTACCTTTGTTGGAACGAGACAGCAGCTGTTATGCCTGTTACAAGCAGAACAGGTGTTGCATTCGTTCGGAAATGTCGGGCTCATTTTACAGAAAAAAAAACTGTTGTAAACTGATTAGTAAATAATGATGTGTTTGGAAAAAATTGTAAAATTCAAATCTCAAGCTGTCCGTCCTAAGCCTGTTAAGCATGAAGGATGGTTTTCATTTCAGGAACATACACAGAAACTGGTTCTCAGCACCGTTACCTATATTTTTGCTCATATTAAGTTGCAACACAACAGCTGTTATTTTGGAACAGGTTTCCGGAACTGTTATTTTACTGGAACTGGAACAGGCCACTCCTAATACATACATACATATTATCACGCCCATATCCCTAATGGGGTGGGCAAAGCCACAAGTAAACGTAAAAAAACTTGCAGCCACTTCTGATTAAAAATTATATTATTGATTTTGCTTATTATTCTAGACATTTTTCCTTTCTTTTACGTAAAACAAACATCACATCTGAATGAAACAATAGGAGGTCCCACGTTCTTTCCCGCTGTTTATCTGACGTGAACTACTCACACAATCGTTACTCTAGTTTTTAGGGTTCCGTGCCCGAAGGATGTCAACGGGATCTATTACCAAGCCTCCGATGACCGTCCATCTGTCAGCGGGCTGTATCTCATGAACCGTATAATATGTACAGTTGAAATTTTTAGTGTGTGTATTTCGATTGCGGCTATAACAAATGATCAATATAAACATATATGTAAATGAAACCCTTTGACCGGTTATTTAAAATGAAATGAACTTTGATTGTTATGATGTGTGCAAATGGCTATAAATATAATCGAACGATGTAAGGCCTAAATTGTTTTACTGTTTACTATTGAAATGGTGTAAATATATTGGCCTAAAATTCTATCAAACTGATAATTTAAGCTTAGGGTCTTCACCCACGACTCCTTTCCATGTGACCTTTTCCATACAGGCGCAAAAAGGCGATAGTTAAAAGTTAAATATCCATCAGAGCAAGCAATGGTTCTCTTATGGAATGGGGCAGTGACCAGAGGACCCTTATTGTGTATCAATTCATTGTCAATATGAACTGTAAAAAAAACAACATGTACTTATAAACAATTTATAAAATATTATAAATACAGTGTGGGTTTGTCCACGTGCGCTTTTGCACATGTGTGTGAGACAAAGAGACCAAAGTTGGACTTAATTTTATTAAAAGGATCCAATCCACCAGGCAAACGATAATGAGTTAAGTGTACCAGAGGGGTCATTTATCCAGCAAAGGTAGTGTTGCGACAAATCTGCTGAAATTACAGGAAAGTTCAGCTGATGTGTCATAAGTTACTTAAAAAGCTTTCCGAGCGTATTTATCCGAATATTCCTTGTACTTTCAGCAGATGTTTTTTTGGCATCATTTAAACATCAATTCTTCATTACTCAAAAGTGACAATGGATTTGATCCTTTTCGTGAAACAAGTTCTGTAACCTTATTCTCAATGACCAAACGAAACTTGACAGCTCGTAACTTATTTGTGACGCGCCGCGTCGTGTTTTTGCAATACAAAATTTTCATATAGAATACTATAACACGGTAATTCCACAAACGTGGCCGCGTTACGGTTTGTTTGGTCATCCAGAATAAGCAGTTGTGAAACCCGTTTGCTCCGTAGTGATAGTGTATCCGCTTCTGTTGATATGTTTCACAGGTTCTTAGCATTTCTTTTTGTAATACGAAACTATATTAAACGTCGTCTTTTCTGATAGTTGTTTATTTTATCGTATTCTTCAGCACTGCGTCAGTTATTAATAGAGCATGATTCTTAAAACATGATCATAATATTCATGTCCTATTATATCCGGTTCCACTTCTCCCGAAATACATATTTTTCATGTCCTATTATATCCGATCCCTCTTCTTCCGAAATACATATTTTCATGTCCTATTATATCCGATCCCTCTTCTTCCGAAATAAATATTTTCATGTCCTATTATATCCGATCCCTCTTCTTCCGAAATACATATTTTCATGTCCTATTATATCCGATCCCTCTTCTTCCGAAAAACATATTTTCATGTCCTATTATATCCGGTCCCTCTTCCGAGATATATATTTTCATGTCCTATTATATCCGGTGCTTCTTCAAGAATAAATATTTTCATACCCCATTATATCCGGTGCCTCTTCTGGCGATTTTCCTGTCCTCTTCCCAAGTTGAGGTCGACATAATCATGTTCTTATTTTCCATTCCCTCGGTTGAAACAGAGAAATATTTGCATGTTCTGCAAATATTTCTTCCGGGGCCTGGTGTTGCCCCATGGTACTCGTAGATTTTCATATCCACAAGGATTCCTAGTATACTATGTTATTTAGTTATATTAAATTACTCTGGCGTGGTGCTAAAACATGCGATGATATGTTCAATGATCTCGAGTCTCAATCTGTCCGTCGTGGTTTCGTGTTCTTCATTTAGTAATTTATTTTATGTAATTATGTGAAAATATTTGTATTTATAGTATTAACATACCAATAAATATGTTGCCATATTGTTGATTTTGCCATAAATAAAGTGGTATAGTAACTGGAGCTGGTAGCTGGCGTCCGATCCAATAGTTAACACTCACTGCCACGCATTGGCACTGCCTGTTACAATATTTTTTCTCTTTTATTTTGCCCGATATTCTGTACACATTTTGATCTCAAAACTTATTTGGTAAAGAGCTCGCTACGTCGGATAGATCTTATTTCAACTGCAAAGTACCTAACACGAGTAATCTTCTAGACGTTAATATACAGTATGATCTTCCTTCAACCTCATGGTTCCGCTCACACCACGATTGATTCTCACAATGCTTTTGCAAAGGATTAGACTCACTAGAAGCGGAATCAGAAGTTAAAAATCTAAATCTATTTATTTTCATATTCCACAAAACAATTCTAACTAGCTATAATATAACTTAAGTTAGGTGTAGTCTGGACAAATTATAGATATTGAATTATAGGTCTATTTTCCTTAGATAGCTGTGTATAGCGGGCAGAATCTGACAATATTTCGCGGTGGATGGTCATCGCCGCATAGTATCCTGTTTGGATACGCTTGGTACCGCTCTCTTACTTAATTTACTCAATTTTATATCAAAACGTCGATTTCGTTGAGCAAAACTGAATTTACTGTCATTTATAAAATACATACCTACTATATGTTTTCACCATAATCCATCTTGGAACTTTGAACCAGGAGTGGCCGCAAGTTTTCTTATGATTACTTGCGGCTCTGTCCACCTCATTAGAGATACAGGCGTAATAATATGTATGTAAGTAAGTTAATTTGTATGATCTAGTGGCTAACTCTTGTGATGGAGTTTTAAGGCCGCCTAAAGGCCTCCGTCATGGCTTAACGACCTCAAAGCCGGGACCGACAATTTAATGTGCCCTCCGAAGCACGGAAGCGCTCAGCTCGTAATGTCGTAATGCCACTTGCGGTTACTCATCCCAATTGTGACCGCACACATAATATTGCTATATATGTACTATATATATTTTATTGTAAAAAAGACAGTGAAAACGTCAAATTACACTTATTTCTAGAACGCTCAACGGAAACGATAATTTCACTTAAATAAGTACTTATTTGAATCGTTTTAATGCTACCGAGTATATCCAAACACTAGCTTTTAGTGTATCACTAGCTGTACTATGTTCTTGTGGACCGAAACGGCTTAAATGAGCCAGATAGATAAGCACCTAGTTGTAAGCGCATATAGCATTATAGTTTGCTATGTAGAAAGTTTTTCACTTAGTATCACAGCGTAGAGCCACTTGAGCCCCTCTGAATGAATATATTTTTTGAAACTTACTCTAATTTAAGGTGAGTATCCTAGCAGAACCAGTAATGGACCGCTCCCCAATATTGGACACTACATTTTCAATAATCATAATATAACTTATCTCAATTTGTAGAATATAGCCACAAATAGATTCATCTCGTTTATTAACTTTGCATCAAGAAGTTGTCTAATAACTGGAGCATGGCCAAGTACTGGTTCTACTACGCTACTATATTATTATATAGTTAAAAATTCCATATTCTATTATAGTTTAAGTGAAATCTACGAAAATAAAATTCAAAATAAAATTTCCTAATCTTGAAACGCACAGTTTTCAAAACGGCCTCTTTTAAAGTTACTGTTAACAACGAAATAGATTTTATTGGATTACGCCCTAACGTTCTTCTTATGATATTTGTGTACCGGATTATATATTAGAATAAGGACAAGTATAATAGATGCTTCTAAAATAAATTTCACTCACAAGTCTGGCAAAGTTGAGCACTTCAAATGAAGTTGAACATTATAGGGCAGGAAGATGATGATTATGTAATAAAAAAAATATTACATGCTGTTGAAGGAGAGTAATGCATTTTATTTTTGTTATCAGTTCTTGAAAGTCGAGTTATACCTATAAAATACATTATTTTATATATATTATTATTTTCTCAGTTAAACCATGCACACAATTTTCAGACCGTACCTTCTGAGCATTATTATTATTATTAGCCCTCTGTATCCCACTGCTGGGCAAAGGCCATCCAGGTATTGACCCATTATTTTTCAAATTTATCGAATTCATCACGCCATCTTATTCTGGGTACCTCCTGAGCATGCAACCTAAAAATTTTTTTAAGCTTTTATTAATAATAATACAAAATTTCTTTCTTTTGATTATCAATTTCGTAAAAGTGAGTGAGTGAAATTTGTGTTAGAGGTATTTAAGAATGAGACTGAGGTGGAGTCTGGGTTGTTATACTTTGGCTAGTCCTGTCCTTGCGCTTTACGCTGTGATATCCTATACACGGACAGAACCAATGTTTCTAGGCTAATCTTACACCATAGAGGTCTAATAATCTATAAGTAATATAGTAAGTTCTATTTCGAATAAGCGTTTCTTTCCAATCTTGCTTTATTTTCCCTTTATTGTAGTTCGTGGGGTCCCCATTGTAATGTAGGATAGGTATAGGCACTAAAGGTAAGTTAATATATTAATAATGTACAATAAAACACCCTTTCTGCCTTAGTGACGCTATTTTTACCCCTAAAGCTACGAGTCGAGAACGAAACGTTTTCTTGTAGGTTCGAGTACTGGTGTCGATATGGAAAACTTTTATTCCTAAAAATGGTCCAAACTTCACTTGCTTTTTAATTTGTACTAAACGAGTACCTATATCTACATTTTCTATATAGATAAATTAATATTAGATTAGAAATATTCTATGCTTTAATTTTTATTTTATAGATGTAACTATGTATTTGTCGAAATGCTTGATTTTCATAAAGTTTTATGGAAAAGGTTGATACCAAATGCAGTATTTTTATTTTGTACTCTACATCTTTGTACCCAAATAAAAGCAATAATCTAAACAGTCGTTTTAATTCCCAACTCACCCACAAGGATTAGGTACTTATGTCCGTTTCATGGAAAATAAGCAAATCTACTTAAAAAAAATGGTCTTGAAAACCGATTCCGACTAATGTTGTAAAAGAAAAGCAGTAAAAACTACCTATAAGTTCGTTTATGGCCGCATTGTAGTGCTTATGTAAACAAATAACCTTATCGTACGATAACTTCCGTCCGTACCATACTCAAGCATCTTGTCCTAAGAGTTAGCCATTCTCCTGCAGAGCTTGCAATGTTGTGGTCTGTAGCGTGCGTATATCTGTGCCTGCACACGACTCTCGGGGTCAAAGTCAAGGTGGTCATGCACTCTGAGGAAGGAGACTCGAGGGTGGAGGAGGAGGAATCCAGGACTGAGCCCTGGAGACACAAGAAGAGATTGGACGTCACTATGATGCCGTTTCTGAAACACCATAAACAGCGGGAAAGAGTGGAGGAGAAAATAGTGAGTAAAGGTTTTACTTCAAAAGTTCAGATAATCGTTTTCTAGAAATATTTCGAGGTAGTAGTCTGAGTTATTTCAGGGACACTTTCCCATCGTTAAGAAAAGAGATAGGTGATGCTGAGAAGAATACACATTTTTGCATAGATGCAAAAATGTATAGGGTTGACGTTAGCGATCGCAAAGTTTCGTAGTCTTATTGCGATCTTTACGTTGAAGGAAAACATTATAAGGCAACCGCATGTCGTGGAATCTAAAAAGTACGGAAATATGTGTCAAAGTGCACTGGTTTGAAAGAACTAGTGACACAAGTAGGTAGACATAATTACGATCTCATAAAATCAATTTTATTACATTTAAAACGTCTCGTTTAGCGATTTCGTTAAACTCAAAATCCTCAAGCTAGGTACTTATGTTGCTAGGTGTCATTTAGGTAATATATCCTGTGTTATAGAAACATGCGGATGTTTAACTGTTGAAGGAATAATCTACCCCAAGACTAATTTCACTCGCTTTAATCTTTTTTTCAGGTAGAATACGAGGAAGAGAAGCCGACTACAGAGAAGTTACGCCCACAGCATCCAACGGAGCTGATATTCCCTCTCATCTACCGGCAGAGTCACATCAACAGCATGTTCAAGTTCGGCGAGAACTGGTACACTTGGTCGACGGATAAACGGACGGACGGCTCCAAGGCTGTCAACTATTACATCTGCTATGACGAGCCGAAGCGATGCGATGAAGTTGGATGGGTAAGATTTAGAATATCGGTGGTTTGGCGGAAGTTACTTCTGACAGAGGGAAATGGAAGAAGAATACATGTAGTGCCGACCCCACATAAAATGGGACAAGGGCAGGTAAATTATCGATGGTTTGGCGAACGAGTGTCTGGATAAGGTGCAGGAGTTGCGGGTTCGATTCCAGCAAATATTCCCGAAATATCCCGAAATTCTTCTTGGTCTGGGTTTTGTAGTTTCAGTTCGTAATTTCTGATCCTCACGACACAAGGAATCCTAGTATGGGGTCAGGTCTATCCTACCTATGTGACTTGTGGATGCTAGATCTTAGATCTTACTTAGTGGTCGTTCTTTTTTCAATGTTTTTTGAGAGTTTTTGGTGATAACATTTCGTTAACTTATCTTCCAGGACCGAACAGATGCACTGCCGAAGTGTGCGTTCGAGATAGACTCTGTGATGTCTGAGGACCGCGCCTGCGTTAACAGCTTCGGCGTGGAACCGCGCGCGGGAAGTATTTGCGACGGCGCCGAACAAATGAAGGTAAGTACCTACTCGTAAAACTTTATAATCTCCATTTTGACGTTAGGTACGTTTACTAAACATAGATATTAAGTTTCTAAATAATGTTGATAATTAATTACTAATGTTAAGCAACGTTGTGCGCGGTCACAATTGGGATGGGTGACCGCAAGTGGCATTATGAGCTGAGCGCTTCCGTGCTTCGGAGGGCACATTATATTGTCGGTCACGGCTTTTAAGTCGTTAAGCCATGACGGGCCTTTAGGCGGCCTAAATACTCCGTCACAAGATTTGGCCACTAGGTCATACGAACTTACTTAGGTATATATTTTTGACTACGGGACTCGTGTCATTGTTTGACAAAAAAATTACTTAATAACGTACCTACATATTTATCGGATGTATGCAAGCAATTACAGTCTTTTGCAGCTGTGTTATTAAAAGACCCTAAAAGACCATAAAGCTGTGTTACTTAACTGTCCTTTAACTATAATACTAACTTGTCACTTTGCTACTAACTGTCTTTGTCGGTTCATTAATATTAATTGTCATCTCAGCTGTTACAAACTATCCTTGCAGCTGTGATACCAATTACCCCTTGCCACTTTGTTACCAATACCCCTTGTCACTTTGTTACCAATACCCCTTGTCACTTTGTTACCAATACTCCTTGCCACTTTGTTACCAGCTGCCCTCGTATCTTTGTTACCTACTTACTGTCTCTGTAACCACAGGTGGGCGAGATAGTGCGCGCGTGTGGGCCTCGAATCCGCTCCCTATGGCGGTTCCTGCGCGTGAGCCACCGCCCCGCCAACGCGGCTAAACCGGCGGATGTCAACTCTCTGCTCTGCGAGGATGAGGAAGAATGTTACATCTCGCTCGAGTATAGGGTGAGTGGAAATATAGTCTAGTGCCGATTTCTATGGAACATTCAATCGACAGTTAGTGACCAAAAGCATCTAAGCTACCTACATTTTGATCCTGCTTAGATAGTGATAAATTTACCTGGCAAATCTTAAACTGTTAATTGCCCGGTACCTTTATTCTACAAACGGACGACGACCGTTCATTAACATAGCAACATTTTTTCGTCAAAAAAATGTATGGCGCTTTATGACAGATGGCTATGAACAATCCGTTGTCCGTAAGCTGTAAGTAATAAAATGATCTACTTAGACAAAAAACTATGTAGTTTGACTTGATGAGCTATCAGTATAACGATTCATTCGTCAACAGATTCACCACGATAGAATAACATTCTCCCTCCACGAACCGACGCGAGGACAGACCTTTAAGAGCGTGTTAAAGCGAGACCTCACTGTTGAAGAGCCCACTACGGAGCGACCTCGCGTACATCGCAAAAAGGTCATACAGGAGGAACCACACAAGAAATTCCACATCAAAGTCAAGAATAGGCCAGCAGAGGGAAAGGGCGTGGTCAAAGAACGAAATGATTCTAGCTACGCAAACAGACGCACGGTCAAGAATAAGATTAAGATGAGGGAGGATTTATCTGAAGATATTTCGGAATAGTTCTAAATAGAAAACCATAGCAGATAACGCTCAAAATAAATTGTCAGAAATGTTTGGTTGTTTTACTTGACAGGGCAAGCATACCTACTTCCCAGTACCTACCTACATAATATATACTACATACTATCACGCCCGTGTACCAATGGATTTTTCTGTGCGAAAAAATTATGTGCGCTATACCATTACTCTCAAACGATGAAGGAAAACATCGTGAGCAAACCCGCGGCTTAGTCAGCTCCGCACCTATTGACCATATCTTTCCTGTGGACAAGGCCGAATTAGCTGAGAGGATGGAGTAGGTGCTGGGCAAGCCTACTTCATCTTAATTCGTCCCGACACGTAGGTATTTAAAAAAGTTCTCAGTCTCTTTCTAGATGGCGTTCTACCGAAAACCCGAGAGCCATAAAGCATTTATAAACCAATAAGAATTATTATAAGTATTGGTTCGAAGTTCAATATACTTTCAGAGGATTTTCAGGAGCACTTCAAATTTAAAGTACGCCTGTTCATAACGTTACCAAGTGTGTCAATAGGCAAGAAAGCACGCTGGGCTATTTTTTTGGAAAATGATCCCCTTGTGTTCATATTTCAGTCCCAAGGTAGGTAGGTATTTTGTCTTCTATATAGTCAGATATTTTGTAATAAGCTTTTAAACAATTTTCTTTATATTTACCAGTTTTTTGTTAACTGGTAGATTTGTGATCTCGCTTGGGACTTTGTTAGAGAAGCGTACACATTGCCCATTATTATTTGTTAAATTTATCTAGTCTAATCATGGGTACATGGCCGATTCTCAACCAAACTGATGCCACCTGCATCATCTTTCGTAGATGTTCAGAAGCCAATAGCTAAACCAGGGCGGCATCCTAGTTTTATTTATCATTGTACAATTGGGACAAATTGGTGCCAATTGTACCATTAATGGTACTGCCTAATGGTACAAGTGCTCCGACGGCTCCCGGGCACTACAGCGTGTCGTTTGTGAAGGTAAAAGTTGGCTTTCGGGCACTACAGCCTGTCGTTAGAAAAGTTCGCTGTATAAATCTGCCCTCCTAATGAAGAACGCAGTAACTAGCGTTTTTGACAAAAAAATGGTTAGATAGGTACAATATGAATCGCCAAATAAAATACAACATTCTGTTCTCACTCACGTATCAAAACATGTTGGACATAGTTACTGCGTTCTTCACTCAAGGTCTTCGGGCAGAAATCTACTATAGATGGTAAAAGGCCTAAGTTTTAATGTGGTTAATGATTTAAAAAAAACGAGTATTTGGTGTACACGTAATATAATGTGCAAAGTTTCGCTTAAAATTATAAAACCTAGGGTTTCTTAAACTGCATTTTTGGTTGCTTGTGTCCTTTGTCCTCGCTGAAGAACTTCTTGTAGTTGACGTTCTTGTAGTGGAACGATTTCACTTTATCTTCATTTTTCTGCGGTTCCTTCTTTTTGTCGTGTGCCGGTTGGGAGGCGGCCGCTTTTTCCATCTTGCGCTTGCGCTTCGAGGTTTTCTTAGTGAATTTTTCCTCTGATTTAGTAGCGATAACAACGTCATTGTCTTCTGTTTGTTCGACGGTTGTTTTTGGCTCCGGCATCGGTTCAGGCTGGGTGGAGCAGGACGCTTCGGCAGAATCTATCGGCGCACGCAGTTTAAGCAATTCCTCAGTTTTGGCGACGGCCTTTGCCATCTTTTCTTTGAACTCCTTCATTTCTTCGACCTGGAAACGTAAAATATTTTGTTGAAAAGAAAAAGTCCTAAGGTCGTGGGTTCAAATACGGCCGTGCACCAATGGATTTATGAAAAGAAAAAAAATTACATATGCTATAGCGCTCTTGAGCGGTGAAGGAAAACATCGTGAGGAAACCGGCATGTCGTAGAACATAAAAAAGTTCGAAAACATGTGTCAAGTGTCCGAAAGGAGTCACTTTGAGGCGCACTTAAAATCCTTTCACCACACTGGTTCGCGACTCATGACACGACTAGTGGACAAGGCAGGGGAGAAATGAAGCGCTCGTGGCGTAGCTTGCTTAGCCGTTCTTGATTGATCGTTAAAGTTAAGCAACGATATGCGCGGTAACAAATCGGGATGGGTGACCGCAAGTGGCATTACGAGCTGAGCGCTTCCGTGCTTCGGAGGGCACGTCAAACAGTCGATCCCGGCTTTTAAGTCGTCAAGCCATGACGGAAGCCTTTAGGCGGCCTAAAAACTCCGTCACTAGAGTTGGCCACTTGCTCATACGAACATACATACATAGGGGAGAAATAGCGGAATCACAACTATTTTATTTACCCGAACAGAAGCGCGGTAGACCCGGTGGCGTTCGTACGGAGGAAAGAAGGTCTTAGCGTTCACGTTCAGTGTGGACTGCAAAAAAACAATATATAAATAAATATTTGTGGACATTTCACACAGCGCCATCTAGCCCCAAACTAAGCAAAGCCTGTACTATGGGAACCAGATGGCTAATAGAATACTTACATACTTTTTTTGTAAACACATACATAAAATACATAAACCTACAACACCCAGACCCGGAAGAAATATTTGCAGAACAAACAAACATTTCTCCCGTAGCGGGAAATGAGTCCGCGCCTCTTGCGTCTCAGCCGAGCACTCGCCCGCTACGCCACCGAGGTAGTGGAGTGACCTCTTCATCGGTGATTTTATGTATACATATTAAAAATTGGTAATTGTTGAAATATTAATTCAAAGGTTGAATCTTTCTGACGGCCTCGGTGACGTGGCGGGCGATTGCTCGGCAGGGACGCAAAAGGCGCTGGTTCAATTCCCGCTGCGGAAGAAATGTTTGCATGTTCTGCAAATATCTCTTCCGGGTCTGGGTGTTGTGGTACCATGGTACTCGTAGTTTGTGATACCCACGACACAGGGAATCCTAGTGTGGGGTCAGGACTATGTATGTGACTGTTGGTTGTTAGTAATTTATTCTATATTTTAATAAGGTCTTTGAACATCCAGTACTCACACTAGCGACAATGGGCGCGAAGGCGCTGACGTCCGGCTTGGTGTCATGCCGGGCGCCGCTTTCTGTCTCGTTCTGTTCGATAAGCGTCCAAGCCATATCTAGGTTTATGTCGTCCTCGCTGCTACAAAGTTTAAAATAATTGCATTGAAAAAAATGGTAGTAATTTCGAATATCTACTTAATTAAATTAAAGGATATGAAATACAATGCATTTTATTCATTTTAAATATCATGTTTCATAGCAATAATATCCAAATATAAATAATGTAAGTTTTATTTTTCAGTACGACCAGGTTCAATTCCCGAACTGAGTAGAAGTTTTTTTTTAATCTATGGATGCAGCTTTTCTTGTCACTAAAATCGATGACATGGTTCCTAAGAACAGATCTTCGTATGTCTTGTAGTTACAGACTTGCCCATACTGGCCGATCTAAATGTTACACCCTGTATATTATAGTATTTTCTCCAAAATGGACCATAATGTGGGCGATGGGCTGATCACCTGTCACCATGGTTCACCATATCCATCTCGGGACTTTGAATCAGTAGTGGCTGCAAGTTTTCTTATAATAACTTGTGGCACTGCCCATTCCATTAGGGATATGGGCGTGATAATATTGTAGGCATGTCAAATATGTATTTAGATATAGTTTTTATACATTTAGTCATCCCTGTTTTGAGCCTCTAACTCTATGTACCAGCTCTTTTAATAGGCATCAATTTATATATTTAGATGAATTAGTATGTATACTTACAAATACTCCGGCATACAAGTAAGATCGTGAGGTTCGCAAAACAATTGCGTTTGATTATTCATCACATAGAGTGTGTACACGTCCTCATCGTACGAAGGCGGCTCAATAGGCAACTCACGGCACTGAAACAATGACTTAGTTAGCAGACCAGTTAACATATAAACTTTATTAAATAAAATAATTAAAAAAATATTAGAGGACATATCACACAGCGCCATCTAGCCCCAAACTAAGCAAAACTTGTACTATGGGCACCAGATGGCTGATAGAATACTTATATACTTTTTTTTGGTAAATACATACTTTTAATACAACACCCAGGCCCGGAGGAAATATTTGCAAAACATACATTTCTCCCGTAGCGGGAATCAAACCCGCACCTCTTGCGTCTCAGCAGAGTACTCGCCCGCCATTACCATTTTAATATTGCATTATCTTACACTAGCTTCCGCTCGCGGCTTCGCTCGCGTACCAGGATAAAAAGTAGCCTTAATGTTATTCCAACAAACATACTATGTATGTTCCAAGTTTCATACAAATCCGTCCAGCCGTTACGGCGTGATTGAAGCACAAACATCGTCACATCCTAATATCCTCACAAACTTTCGCATTGTATAATGCTGCCCTCCTATATCTAAAACATCGCTAAGCCACAGGGGGTCGATTTTGAGTTTTTGATGCCATTCTACTTAGAAAAAAAATCTCTATCGATCTGTTTTAGAATCATTCTTCTAGCGTTTTTAGTTCAGGAAATAGCTCTAGCAAAAACGCTATCTAGCTAGCACTATCTACGATAAAATATATATTTATACTACCGCGTTTTTTGCTCATATCTCAAAACTTGGTTTTGTGGCTTAGCGATGTTTTAGATATAGGAGGGCAGAATATTAGCGGGGTTTTAGTGTCAACTAAATGTTGTAGAATTTCACCGCTACTACACACTGAGCTAAGAGGCTAGTGGAATGAACTCACTGATTGTATGATCGTGTGTAAAGGATATAGGTTGACTTTGACAAATGGCGGCATCGGGGCACAAAGGACGTTGATCCCATGCATATCGCGAGGCAGCGTCTCAGCTAGACTTAGCAGCATGTGGTTAGGGATGAGGTAGCTGAGGGACAGACAAACAAACGCTTCATTAAACTTCATAAATCACAAATCATTTATTTGTCTGTGAAAATATACATAATAGGTGTTAGGTTAAAGAAATTAGACCTCTAAATTGTGGCGGTATTCCGTACAAAAATTTAGAAAGATACAATGTTAATTTAATGTCAAGATAGTCAATGACAATTTTACAAAATGTCAAAGAAATTAAATAAGTAACAAACATAAAATTTAATTAAATTAAATAACCCCGGGTAACTTACAAAATTATGTTTGAATCATTTAAGAACTCGTTAATAGAATAAATAAGCTTTAATATCATTAAGACTTCGTAGACCATTAGTATCAATTAAGAGGCCATACCATCGCGTCTAGACATTTCGAAAGTAATACGCGCAACGGATTTCGTGTGTATAAAAGAAATGTTGAAATCAAATAATTGTTAATTACAAGAAAACTACAAAATTAACCTAAAAACTGGTTTCAACAACTAAAGAAAATTTTATGCTCCTATCAAAGTAAAAATGATCCGTAAATATGGTAGGTCTTCCGAGAGATCAAAACATACTCAAAACATGGTTTTTTAAAGTTATTTTTATCATGTATTCACTTTGAGAAACCAATGGAAAAGAGTTAAAATATCATTTTCTTTATGAATACAAAAAAAATAATTAACTAACAACAGAGTTCGACATCGATTTTGGTGAGCAAATCCGCTATGACACACTCTTAATACAGCGCCAGGAGGCAACCTTTGCCTACACTAATGAAATGATTTTAGAATGAGTTAGTCTTTTCAACAGGATACACATGATAAATACGCGCGGTTTGTGGTGCCAACCCAGCCTTCCGATCCTTAGTTCGTGGGTTCAAATCCGATCGCGCACCAATGGATTTTTCTGTTCCGAATAAAACCAGTCAAGCGCGAGTCGAATTCGTACATCAAGGGTTCCGCACCACCGTTCTTTAAAACATGTTTCTTGTATGGGACCCCCTTTTCTTTTATTTATTTTTTATTATTTGTTGTTATAGCGGCAATAGAAATACACACTGTGAAAAAGTCAACTTTACCGTGATAACGGTAGTACATGAACCGTAATAACGGTTCATGAGACACAGCCCGCTGACAGACGGACGGACGGACAGCGGAGGCTTAGTAATAGGGCTCCGTTTGCACCCTCGGATACGGAACCCTAAAACATGTGCAGTGTACCAATAATCTAAAATGGTGAAGGAAACATCGTGAAACCGGCATGTCCAAAAGTATGCAAAAGTGCGCGAAAGAAGCTCTTGAGGTGCACTTTAAATCTCCCCGTAAGAACTAGTATCAATGTGAATTGTATGACTTACGATGGTCCCTCGTCCAGTTCTCTTGCCTGAGCGTCTCGCCATTTGTAGAGGATGCGCAGTGCCTGCAGCTGCCGCGAGTTGAACAGCTTCTTGGCACGCATGTACAACTGCATATGGCACATATCGTCCATCACCTCCTTATTGTACGTCTGGGGAGTTAAGAGAAGCTTATTTAATAAAAATTTTACATGACAAAAAAAAAGTGCAAAAAGTGCGATCACCCATCCAAGTGCTGAACGCACTTGGCGATGCTTAATTATCGCGGTTCCCCATAATAAACTTTCACCCCCTAAGATCTTCATCCATTCATTCATTCATTCATTCATTCATTCATGTCCTTCTCCGGGATGCAATTTTTTCTGCTTGTCAAATTTCATCAAAATCTGTATTTTAAGACAGATACGAGTTACTTTCGCATTTAATAATATTAGTATGGATTCATCATCACCATACACACCAGGGGCCAGATAAAAGAGGGAGTCATTATCATGTGTAGAAATGTAAAAGAGACCACATTATATACATACATACATATTATCACGCCCTTATCTCTAACGGGGTGAGCAGAGCCACAAGTAATCATAAGAAAACTTGCAGCCACTCCTGATTCAAGAGTCCCAGGATGGATATGGTAACCTCTGGTGACAGGTGATCAGCCCATGGCCCATGTAGAGCGTATCATTCATTCATTAATTCGTGTAGTGCACTGACGAGGCAGCAATCGTGGCGGCCGTTCCTTTTAATTACGAGCAACATACACCATAGATAATATGTTGGTCTCACTAATTTATCTATTCATTCACCAGAATTATCATTAATTCACCAGAGTCATCATTCATTCACCAGAATCATCATTAATTCACCAGAGTCATCATTCATTCGTTCAGTGCATTTCAGTCAGAAACAGAGTGGGGCCGCCGCCTCCAGTGGGTGACACTTCATAACGCACCACAAGTACAGTAGATAGAATAAAATTAATTAATTCAAACGTTCCTTCAATTCATTGTCCAGATAACAAGTGTGGCAGCTGTTCTCAAATACGCTTTGCTGCCATATAAACCACAGTTTATGCAACACAAGTAATGTGTGTCGCTCTGACTCATCCATTCATTCACCAGAATCATCATTCATTAATTCGTTCAGTGCACTTACCAGACAGCAAGTGAAGCGGCTTTTCTCGAAGGCGTCCATTAGCAGACCGGGATATCCTCCCCCCGCCTGCAATAGTTCCCGCTTCATAACACGCCACATGTACAGTAAGTAATGCGTGTCTGTTCGCGCGTACTCTATCAGCTCCTCGGGCAACGGGCGGATACGCCAGTCTGCCATCTGGTGCCTTGAAAGACATAGACAATTGTAAAATCAGTAATCAAAAATGGTTTAAAACTGAAACCAAATGATAGCTTGAAACTTGCAATTTTAGAAACTACCCTCCTAATATATTTGACTTTAACAGGAGGCAACTTTTACCTACACTAAAAGGACGCTGTTATAGTACCCTAGACCTCTAGTCCTGACTTGGCCCTGTTCCAAAACGTCGCCGATCCAGGTACGTGTACGCCGTTGTCTTCCCCTTCCAACGGTACCATTCACACATTTTACATTTTAGATGAATATTGTATTATTATGGACAAATATAACGTACTAAAAAAGTAAGTCAGTTCGTATAAGCTCGTGGCCAACTCTTGTGACAGAGTTTTTAGGCCGCCTAAAGGCCTCCTTCAAGGCTTAACGACTTAAAAGCCGGGGCCGACAATTTAACGTGCCCTCCGAAGCACGGAAGCGCTCAGCTCGTAATGCTATTTGCTGACACCCATCCCAATTGTGACCGCGCACAACGTTTCTTAACTTCAACGATCAAGAACGTCTAAGCAAGCTACGCCACGAGCGCTTCATACATTAAACTATTGTTGGAGCATGCTAGATTGACCTAATTCACCTACAATGTCTACAAATTGTATCTAGAATCAGTTGATTGGACTTCGTTTAAGCAATTGTATGCAATTTGCATCGATACCCCGGATGTTGTGTTTATACCTACTGTTATTTATTCATATAGAGCATCATTGCAGAAGAAAATCGAGGTAGAGGAGAATTAACTAATAAATTAATATTTGTGGACATTTCACATAGCGCCATCTAGCCCCAAACTAAGGCGAGTGCTCGGTTGAGACGCAAGAGGCGCGGGTTCGATTCTCGCTACGGGAGAAATGTTCGTATGTTCTGCAAATATTTCTTCCGGGTCTGGATGTTGTAGTATTTATTTACAAAAAAAAAGTATATAAGTATTTTATCAGCCATCTGGTGCCCATAGTACAAGCTTTGCTTAGTTTGGGGCTAGATGGCGCTGTGCGAAATGTCCGTTTTCTCTGTCACTGGTGCTACTTTCAAACTTCCCCTGATATACTCATTTCTTATCTCATCTATTCTAGTCACCCCACACATCCATCTCACTCAGCCGCATTTACTTCTCTTTCATCCGTCCCTTTGTTTGTCCAACACTCAGATCCATACAGTACGACAGGTCTTATGATCGTCTTGTATACTTTCCCTTAAGTTAAGGGGCATTCTCGGATCACGCTTAGATCCTGAGATCAGTCGCCAATACATCCATACCGCATTTATTCTATTCTTCACATCACGATCCAAAATAATATACAAGCAATTTATTTTTGTTTCGATGTAGTTTATGTTTGCATGATCTTTAAATATTTCTTCCGGGTCTGGGTGCTGTGGTAACATGGTACTCGTAGTTTCTGATACCCACGACACAGGGAATCCTAGTGTGGGGTCAGGACTATGTATGTGACTGTTGGGTGTTATTTATTTGTTTATGGCAAAGTACGTTATAATAACAATAAAGTTTATTTATTTTCCACAAAGAATATTAATTTTTTTAACAAATTACGACTTATGCCACTATACACATAGTGTATAGGTACTATATGCACACTATTGAAAAGGAATGCAATGAAAATGATTAGATTATGATGAGAAGTTAACTGAACAAAGATTTGAGATAAAAGGCATAATAGGTTTATTTTCTTAATTTATCAAGGGTTTTGTTGCTTTACGACCACATCACCCACATATTAGGTAATATAATAACACGAGCAAAGCCGAAGGCGAAAGCTAGTAGTGGGAAACTAGTGACTTGTGTACCCCGCACTCAGCGTGAAACAATCATAGCAATACATCATTGATTGATAGCTCACTTTTCCAATCAACACTTCGTTCTCCCTCCTTATTGAGTGAGTTTGCTGTACAGGACTACCTAAATTCGTGCCACGTAAGATCACCCGCGGGAAAAAGTATAAATGGTATTTTAATAAAGCTAGAAATTTCGTAAACATGCGTCAAGTGTATACCAGATATGTTAGGTTTTTTTAACTATGGTGTATAACGATGTATAAACCCCCTAAATATAACCTCATACTTGCCAAAGTTACTGTAGGTAATCTACCTATGATTTGTGTGCCTAACTAAGCTAACTTGATACTTTGAATATTTTTTTTATGTGAACAGTTATATTTTTAGTATTAGACATTGAAATAAATTTGTATTTTGAATTTACCTTAATACATTAACGTTGTCTGCATCGTTTTGTAGTGATTAAATCAATTGTTGTTTTTTTATTACAATTTCAATTATTCCTATAACCTATTACAGATATTATACCATACATTATGTTTTCCACATTTTTCGTATTTACAAAAATCAGTATATAATTATTCTATCAGCCATCTGGTTCCCATAGCACAAGCTTTACTAAGTTTGGGGCTAGATGGCGCTGTGTGAAATGTCCATAAATATTTGATGCAGATGCAATAGGATGCATCTGCATCTATCAGCAAGGTGATAGTAGTTCGTAGGCTCGCGATATCCTGTGCTGCAATAGGACAATCCCGCCTCGGATTGATTCGACCCGCCAATTAGGCTACGAACGGTTCAACGTTCGAACACTTGTTCAAACACTAACATACTGTACGGCATCAGAAATACATCCTTCTATATTATAAATGTGAGATACGATAAGCAAGTATTCCCAAGGAGGGTTGACGTCAGGCAGGCGGCCGGTCATAAAACACCTTAGCCAAAACTCTTACAGCATGATCCAAGGATCGTGTGCCGACCCCACATAGAGTGGGATAAGGGCAGGAAGATGATGATAATATTGTAAATATACATAAATGTGAATGTTTGTGAGGATGTTTGTGCCTCAATCAAGCCTAAACGGTTTAACGGATTTGAATGAAACTTGGAATATACATAGTACATGTGCTGGATTAACATATAGGCAATTTTTTATCCTGATATGACGCAAGCTAGTATCATATATAGGCAGGCAGATACAAAGGATCTCCAATTGCTACAGTCCTGACTACCCTCACTTCATTCATTCTCATCACATTCCTGATGCAAGCTCGTTGGTTTAGGGTACTATTAACTTGGCCTTTCTCCTTATGTACATCAACATACACAACTTTTAATTACCACCATCACCATCACCACCTCTATCACCATTAGTCTTACCTCTCTCCATTCATAATTCTGTAGAACGTTGATAGAAAATGAGAGCACTGGTGGTCTAATTCGCCTTCCGTTCCTATGGTCGTGGATTCAAACCCGGGCGTGTACCAATGGATTTTTCTGTGCGAAAAATTTACCAGTACTCTCGAACGGTGAAGGAAAACATCGTGAGGAAGCCCGCGGCTTCGTCAGCTCCGCACGTATTGACCATGTCTTTCCTGTGAACAAGGCCGACTAAGGTGAGAGGATGAAATAGGTGCTGGGCAAGGCTACTCCACCTTAATTCGTCCCAGGCACTACAGCGTCCCGTTTGTGAAACTAAAAGTTGCCTCCTGACACTGAATAAATCATCTACTATAGATGGTAAAAGGCCTCAGTTTAGTTTTGTTAGAAAATATCATAATTTTTTTAAGTCGCTAGCAAGTAGTCTGATAAAACTTATGGCAGAACAAAATGGTTCTTTTAGTCAACTTACTGAGGCCAATCAGTCTGCCTGTCAGCTGGTTAGACATCCTGTCAGTTAGTCAATCCGTCAATACGATATTCAGTCAGCCAGTCGGTGTTGTCAGAATTAGATTAACAGTGTCGATCCGTCTGTCCTTTACTCAGTTTATGTGTCAGCCAGCCAGTCCGTCTAACAGTCCGCCAGTCAGTCAATCAGTCAAATTTAAGTAAACTTATTTCGTGTCTTGTCAATCTGGCAGTATCTGACGAGCAGGTTCTTGAGAGACAGTGAGGGTAGTAGCAGAATCTTGCCAGCTTGGAACGTGTTAAACAGCTGTCCGTCAGTCAGCTGGCCAGTCCGTCGCCAGTCCGACAGCCATTCAATTCGTCCATCCGTCAGTCTGTCCGTCAGTTGGTCAGTCGGTGAAAAATTGATGAGTTTGATAAACTTACTGCTTATCAGCGTCGATTTGGCAGTATCTGGCGAGGAGGTTCTTGAGAGACAGAAAGGGTAGCTTCAGAATCTTGCCAGCTTGAAAAGTGTCGAACATTCCCACTATGTAAACTCCAAAGTCGCGTTGAAGCCATTTCACGTCGTTTTCAGCTCCGTGGAATACCTGTAACATTCATATTATACATACATAATATCCCTAATGGGGTGGGCAGAGCCACAAGTAATCATAAGAAAATTTGCAGCTACTCCTGTTTCACGTCCTAGAATGGAAATTAATGGTGAACCATGGTTACAGGTGATCAGCCCATCGCCCATATAGATGGCACATGTTGAAGAGGATACTACCCCTTAGTCGACTTTATGTTTGGGAGGAAAAGCAGCTGGAACTGAGCAAACTTTATGACGAATAGATTGTGGAAGCGGGCTCGGCTGCCGATTCCAGCTATGCGCCGGTTATCTAGTCCACAGAAATGAGTTATCTTGAACTTAGAAAACAAGCATTCAATACTCACTTTAACCTTCCTCGGGTTAGTAAAGGAATGGTTGAGCTTGTGAATGTGCTCACGGAGCGCGATCGTGTCGATAATGAAGTCTCCACCTTCGTATGTCGTTATTTGTATAAGGCATGTTATACCTGCAAATAATACAATATATATGAATACAAACATACATAATATCACAGAATCCCCAATGGCGTGGGCGGAGCTATAAGAAAAATTGCAGCCACTCTTGATTTGGTGAACTGAACATGGTGAACCATGGTGACAGGTGATCAGCCCATCGTCCATAATAGTCATAATATTCATTCCACATAGGTACTCCGGACCTCACACCAGATTCCTTGTCGTATCAGAAACTACAAATACCATGGTACAGTCAGCGTCAAATTGATATGAGCGCCTAGAGTAGTCAAAATGATCTAAAAACATAAAAGCAATTTGATATACGCAGTTCGAAACATCATATTGTTACGCTACGCCACCGAAGACGCTCATGAAAATGAGCTCATCTTACTATCTAAGTTCGCCTACAGATGTATGAATCTTATGAATTTATAATAAGAAAAATATTAAAAAATAATCGCTAAGACGTTTTTCTCAAAGTAGATGCGTTATAAACGATCTATTTTCGTAAGAGAAAAGCAAGACAATTGCTCGACTTTCATTGCGCACAAGGCTAAATGTTCATGTCAACACCATAAGAAGTAATTCAAATAATATGTAATTATTTACTTTATAAGTGGCAAAAATTACAATTTATGATACCTATAAGACGTTTATGTAGGTACCTTCTTGGGTAGGCTGGCGGGTGATGGGAAGGTAGGTACACTATACCTACCTATTATGCTACTTGTGCCTATTAGGTAAATGGAAATAACGCTTCTCTAGTAGGTGGGTACCTACCTACTCTGAACTGCCTACCCAATCGGTTTTTTTTCTTATTTTGATTTATTATTTAATTTTAAGTACCTACTACCTATCTGTTGTTACTAAACCTTTTTCATGTTGTGTTAATAAATTATATTTTATTCTATTCTATTATATAAGAACAAGGTTAGAGAGAACAAACAAATATAGTAATTTAGTTCGCCATTTTTAGTGCAATGATGCATGGTCTAATGTAACACGTCATAGAGAAAGGTATACCCTTTGAAACCCATTGCGTGGTCTAACCTCATATTTTTATTAAGAATTCTGTAACGAAATCGTATGATCGATAAACGAGAATCGAAATAGCACCTTTCGCAATAAGGTCGTTGCTAGGCAAAGTCTCTTAGTGAAATCTCAATAAAATATGTTATATTAATTTCGTTTTTAAAAGAGTTTTTAGGCCGCCTAAAGGCCTTCGTCATGGCTTAACGACTTAATAAATAAATAAATAAAATTCGTTTATTGCAGACCATGATCCATGTGTTAGTAGTAACTTACAAACTAAATTAGTAAAGCTAAAACTACTTAAAAATAAAACAAACAAATTACGAGACTACCTATTGAGACACTAGGCGTGTGATAGGCCGAAGTACTGCCAGTCAGTGTCTCATGTAGGCCGAACACAGATCCTCAACAACAACGGTTAGAAGGCAGTTGGTACCACCACGCAACCGGCGCATAAGGGACGCCGTTCTCTTTCGCATGATCGCAAAAAAGTCATCGGTGCGTGCGTCTGCGAACATCCCCGATGCGCTACAGAATCGCGGCAGCCTCGACAGCATTCTGAAACCGTTGTTGTATTGGATCCGTAGGGCGTTGTAGGATTTCTGTGTATACTTAGCCCACAGACTGCACGTGTAAAAAGAAGTATAAAATGTTTTAAAAAGTGTAATTTTAACTAGTGCTGTGCAACGTGCAAATCTGCGAGCCAGCATGTTACACCTCACTGACAAAGCCCTACGCTCCCTCTCCATATCCAAATCGTCTGACAAATCCTCAGTGACCCAGTGGCCCAGGTACTTGAATTTCGTTACCCAGTTAAGAGAAGTTCCTCCAAGATGTACTGCGGGAAAAGAGTAGCTCTTTTTACCGGCTCTAAAAAGCATTAACTCACTCTTTTTGACGTTGTACCTGAGCCCATGAGTCACTGCATATGTCTCACAAATGTTTAGCATTCGTCTCAATGCATTAATTGATGGACTCAGCAAAACCATATCATCTGCATAGCTTATGTTATTAACACTGAGACCATGAATTGAGCATCCGAATTTAGCTTTACTGAGTTCAACAATTAACCTATTTATGTACAGGTTGAACAACCTCGGCGAGGTCAACCCTCCTTGCCTCACACCACACTTCAACCTGTACTCATCCGAGTACGAACCTGCCCATCTCACAGTGTTTTTCTGATTTTCATATCAATATTCAAGAACATGTAATTAAAGCCGGGACCGATTGTTTAACGTGCCCTCCGAAGCACGGAAGCGCTCAGCTCGTAATGCCACTTGCCACCCATCCCAATTTGTGACCGCGCATAAAAGAACTAGTGACATGACTAGGTAGATCAGACAACATCATCATCATTTTCCTGCCCTTATCCCACTAGTTGGGGTCGGCACAACATGTTTTCCTCTTCCATTTTCTCCATCAGACAACACCCAGACCCGGAAAAATATTTACAGATCATGCAAGCATTTCCCCCGCAGCGGGAATCGAACCAACACCTCTCGCGTCTCAGCCGAACATTCGTCCGTCGTCAAATGCAATAATTGCGACATGTGGTATACTGGGCTGACAATGGCTTTAAGAGCACCGGTTGTCTAAGAAGTGGCCTTTCAATCGTAAAGTCATGGGTTCGAATCCGGTCGTGCAATGGCTTTTGCTGTTAGAAGAACTTCCCTCCCTGATCAGTGATGTTTCGCTTTGAAATAACTAGTACTTAACATAATCATGAAACAATTGAATTAGATAAGCATAATTTTTCACCTGTGCTTTGCTAAAAACAATTGATATTTTTTCTACATTGTTAGAAAAAATATAATGTCTGCAACAGATGATATAGATCAAAATATTTTTTACTTTCAAAAAAGTATTAATATCGAGGTTGAATTATAGCAATGTGTGTTACTATAAGAGCGAACATGCCTACGAGCGAAAACATGCCAAAACGATATATTAAAAAAAAATACGAAAACATCGCTAATGCTATGTACTAGCATATTATGTAAACAAATTAGGTCAGTTCGCTCCCCCAGCACATCTGTCGCACCAAACAAAGCATACGCTCACCCTTTGATGTATAAAAAAAGCTGGAAATGGACACGTGTCCAATAAGTAATTTTCAACATCTGCCTTGTACACGTGTCTACAATTATACGAGCAGAACTGGACAGCTGGTCACTTTGTAAAGAGTAAATTTCGATCTAGAAATGTTTTAATCATTATGTTTATAATTTTTTGGACTTGATTTTTTTTTACCGGACCACTAGCCAGCGTAATCGTAAGCGAACTATTAGCCAGCATACCCCGGACAATAAGTCAGCGTAACCGGACTAGTAATCAGCGTAACCGAACTATAAGTCAGCGTAACCGGACTAATTAGCCAGCATACCCCGGACAATAAGTCAGCGTAACCGGACTAGTAATCAGCGTAACCAAACTATAAGTCAGCGTAACCGGACTATTAGCCTGCATACCCCGGACAATAAGTCAGCGTAACCGGACTAGTAATCAGCGTAACCGAACTATAAGTCAGCGTAACCGGACTATTAGCCAGCATACCCCGGACAATAAGTCAGCGTAACCGGACTAGTAATCAGCGTAACCGAACTATAATTCAGCGTAACCGAACTTTTAGCCAGCATACCCCGGACAATAAGTCAGCGTAACTGGACTAGTAATCAGCGTACCTGGACTATAAGTCAGCGCAACCGGACTATTTTCCAGCATAACCGTACTGTTACAAATTTTGACGAACGTACTTTTGCGAAAACTGTTCTTCGCAGAGTGGGGAAAAAGAACGGATCATACGTGGAGCCTGAGTAAACATTTAATTAACAAAAACTGTGATTCTACCTAGCGGTAAACAAACAAGTAAACAAAATAATTACTGCACCTTTTTCTATCTTCTGATTGATTGTTGCTGCCAGTGTCAGTGTCATCATGACATTCGCGCGAGATGTTGTTTATGGCATATTGTTGCTTGATGTAAAAAGCATCAGGCAGCAGTGTGTCGTGAGTAGCACCTGGCGAGGCCGGCGACACTGACACTGAGTGTAAAATAACTATCCTTTCCTTTTGTTTATGTTTGTTTATGATTGTTCCAAGTAGTAGTTTTTAATATTCTGTATTTGATGCTGTAATTAATCAATTTATTCTTTGACGAACCTTGATTTAGTCCCTTTTCATAGTTAAAGGTGCTTAAATTATGTATAGAATTCAATCAATTTATCAATCCATATTATTTTAACATAATCAAAATTTTATGCAGATTAATTTAATGTATTATTTATTTTATTTTTTACATTGAGACAATTCGGGCTCTCCAGAGTGCTTTGCGATTAATTAATGGTAATTTTAATCTACGAATTGTATAATTTAACTGTTGTCAATGTGTCAATTTTATTATTGTTAAATTTTATCTTGCCTTACATAGCTGTACTGTAAATAATAAGTAATTGTATATTCTTTTCTTAAGTGTCACCTGATGGATTGATCGAAGTCAATCCGACAGGTAGACAATAATTTTTATTTTTCTTTGTGATACTGATGTCTCCATTTTAATAATATTTTGTAATAAGTTTAAATCACTATTGTAACTTACTTTCAATTCTATTGTTATTTGAGCATATCTCACTTCATTTCATCTAATAAAACTTTAATCCTCGGATTGCTTAGCCCTGCTATTTAGTTTATTATAGCTAGCTATTGCTAGTACCAATTATTTTAGAATAGCAAAGTGTCGATTTCGCTGTTCACCACCCGGTATTAAATTCCTCTAATATGGCCTCAAGGGGAGGCAATAATGGATTATGATCCTACTTAAGATGGTGAACAGCGAATTTGACAAAGAAATAAAAACTTGAATGAATGAATGATGGATGAATGAGTTAGTTGAAAATATTTGTAGCAATATATAAATAGGTAAAAATACAATTATTAGTCGGGGGGTTATGGGAAAAATTTAGAAGGAATGTAATAAATAAAAGTATGAATGACAGAAAAGCATGAAAGGTTGTCGCATTAAATAGCAACAGTAATTTTAAGTAGGATAGCTCGCGGGCTGGACTGCAGCGTCCTGACAGGAAAAAAAACCATACTGTAGCCAGCATTACCCAGAAATATGTCATCCCTGAAAATGTGCTCACCTTGATAAGACCGATAGGAATGATGCTCCACGTCAACGGCTATCTCTTCGCAGGTCTCCAGATGTTTGACCAGCTCGTCTAGCTTGGCCTCAGTGTCGACCAGCGTGAAGGGGGTGTCGGCCAGGGGGGCCGGAAACTCCGGCTCAGACGGCTCCGGCAGGAGAAAGACGGAGGGTGTTTCGTACATTGCGAGTTCCATACTGTATGGGTGCTCGTAGCTGCAAACGGGCGATGGTATTAGACCTTTTAGTGCACTAGCTTATTAAGTGCACGAAAGGGGGGCACACTAGGTCGAAAGAACTAGTGACACGACTAGTAGTTATAATACTGTGTTCAAGTGATTCCACAAGAATTTACGGAATAAATTTGATTTTTGAATTTTGATCTGGTTAGTTTGTAAGAAATGTGGCCGCGACTGGCACTTCTAGGCCTCTTAAGAACTTAAAGAAATTATTCTAGTTTTAACTGTTATACTTGACGTAATTTAACTAAAAGAATTAAATCCACCAGACAAAAAACCACCAAGCAAAAAAACAAGGATCTGACATTTTTAGTGACTTAAGGTACCATCCCACATCTATGGTAGGCATTTGTATTCGGCATCATTTAAAAATTCAAATATGTATTGGATTCTTTTCTTTATACTACGTTCAATTATGAACAGGCATCTGTCGTCCTGTTAAAAGGGCTTAGCTGGTTTGGGACCCTCATTTATCAAGGCCACCTAGCCTTTCAACACTCGCAAAGACCCTTCCCCTCGCGAATTTGAAGCACACTGTAAATATTTAAAGCTTTGTGTGTCCCTACGGAGCGTTGGCGAATTTGTAAGGACATATATGAATAAAAATTCTCGAGGTCGTGATATTGTTTGATGTCTGAGGGGTAGCCAAAATGCAGCCGTGTAACTAGTTCTTTCGAACCAGTGTGTGAAAAGATTTAAAGTGCCCCTTCGTGCACTTGAAACATGTTTTCGAACTCTTTTGTTCAAGTAAAATCTAGTAAAATCATTATCATCAATGTCCACATCCCGATTGCTGGGCATAGGGCTTCCTCTATTTTTGCCATCAATCACGATCCTGTGCTAGTCTCATCCATCTTCGACCCACAGTTTTGAATATTATTCAGTTTTTTTTTTTCAAACAGAAAAATCTATTTACGCCATCGAATTTGAACCTGCACTGGTTCGAAAGAACTAGTGACATGAGTGTACTTACCCCACAGCCCGGCCGTCCAAGTTATAAAGAATAATGAGTTCCAGAGGTCTCATGCTGTTGGGCTTGTCGGAGATCTTCGGAACCCACAGATTGTAGGAGTTGTCGACAGGGTCCTTGAAAAAGAGCTGGGGCCGAATGATGTTCTTGGCACCGATGAATGTTGCATCGCCTACCTGATGGTAGAATAAATAATAATAGTTAACAATTATTCATTTAAAAGAACAAAAAATCCGACTGCGTGGGTTTTTGACGAGATTTTTTTAAACATAATAATGATGATGACGTCACTTTTACTAAATCTTAGTTCATTGAAAAGTACTTCTTAAAGCCGCCAAATTGGATTTGTACACTTTAATATCACAGACACTCTCGTTATCCAGACGAACCCAACGACACTTAATTTGTCAAAATTCGTTTCAGCTACACAGGCAGCCAAAGTAAGAAATTGAAAATGGCTTCTTACAGCCGCCATATCATATTAGATTCTTTGACACTTTATACATATAGCCTATGACAATCTCGTCTTTCAGACGAATCCAACGACTCCTCATTTGGCTAAATCCGTCCCGAAAAAATTAAATTCTCAAAAAGAATTGATAAAGTTTCTGGCCGAAATACGGAAAGATTTTCCAAAGTTTAACAATAAATAACACGTTCTAATATTCAATTCAACAGTCAAAGTATACATAGTTCTGACCTAAGACTAGGATTCCCTACGCAGGGAATATGGTAGCACAACAATTAGCATAAAGGTACGAGTTGGCAGCGGACGACATGAGGCAGCAGCAGACGACGTGTCGCAGCAACACTACTGGTTTCTATGTATTTCTATGAAATTCCCTCCGTAGTTAGCGACACGAAGCTAGCGACGCGTTTCATAGAAATACATAGAAACCAGTAGTGTCGCCGCGACACGTCGTCCGCTGCTGCCTCATGTCGTCCGCTGCCAACTCGTACCTTAATGCTGAAGAATTTAGTTGGAAGGAAAACATCGTGAGGAAACGGGCATATCGCAGAACCTAAAAAGTTCGAAATCATGTGTCGAGCGCACGAAAAGAGCCTCTGATGGCTTCTGATTCAAAAGAATTAAAAGGTTACCGTAAAGGGTACCGGCGGCGTCTAGACCAATTTCGCCAAGATACCGCTACGGATTTTGGGTGTGTAAAAGGAAGACGGAGAGTGAGACCGCCCAAATTATTTAAATCAAAAAATCAGCCAAATTAAATAATTATTAATCACAAGAAAAATGAATCAAAATGAATAAAAAAACTAGTTTCAACAACTAAAGAAATGGTTATTACTTACGTATCAAAGTAAAAATCATCTGAAAATATGGTAGCTCCCGAGATCTAGGTCAAAACATACTCAAAACATGGATCTTTCAAGTTTTTATTTAATCGTGTTTATTTTTCTTATCGTATTTTCACTTCGAAAAACCAAAGAAAAAATGAAAATAATAAAATAAAATTTCCTTTTTGAATAAACACATTTCATTAACAAACAAAAGATTTCTACATCGGCTTTGGTGAGCAAATCCGCTATTGCACACTCTTAATGACAAGACTTAATAGTAATGCTCAATGTGCATTATGATGAAGAATTTACCATGATCTTGGTGATGACAGGGTTGTTCCAAGCGATGTTCCTGCCCGTGCCTCTGATGAAGAACTCGTTGAGCTTGATCTTGCCAGTTATGATATCTATATTAACGTTGATCTGGTCCAGGAGTTTGTCGTTCACGTCTATTAGCCTATCTGTGTTGATCTCATCCAATTCGTCGCTGTAGGGTTAAAATAAACAAGGCTTCAACTTAATCGAATTATTTATTTATTTATTTATTATTAGGCAACGCCAACAGAACAAATAATATAAACTGTTATGGATGTTTCACAAAAAAAAATTGTACTATAGAATGTGCTCCAATTATAGGCTTGCACAGCATTTGCAACAAATTAGCAGACAACAGCTAGTGAAAAGAAATATATATCTATATATAATATAATAACGTAGCAAAAACAATTCTAACTTAACAATCAAAGAAAACTACAAAGTAATAATAATTACAAACTATATTAAAAATAATAACAAATTAATGACAATTATGTATAGTGATCAACGCTATATTCCAGCATGCGCCAGATAGTACCTACATTTATCCCTTATCCCACTAGGGGTTTTATTAGCTATGACCAAACGAAACTTGACAGCTCGTAACATGTTTGTAACGCGCCGCGTCGCGTCCTAGCGAATAAGGCCCTAGGTGGGGTCGGCACAACATGATTCCCTCTTCCATCTTCTCAGTACTCACTCTTTTTGCACGCATGCTCTCTTCCTTTCACACAATCCATCAATCTTTTCTTTGGACTCCCTCTAGCAGTGTTCATAGCGAACAAGGCCCTAGGTGGGGTCGGCACAACATTATTCCCTCTTCCATCTTCTCAGTACTCACTCTTTTTGCACGCATGCCCTCTTCCTTTCACACAATCCATCAATCTTTTCTTTGGACTTCCTCTAGCAGTGTATCGATCCACATCACATCACATCTCATCACTCGCCTTGCAACATGACTTAGTTCCCTCCGCATAACAAGCCCTTGGCACGCTAACCTACTCATCTTCTGTCACTGGCGCTACATTAAAATTATAACTAGGATAGTTAAAATTGTCACTTACTGCTTCAGTTTCACCTCAGGCAGCTCGGTCACCACAATTTGGTTGGATTGTATGACAACATTTTCTCTTATCTTGCACGTCACTTTGCCGAAATCGGCGTATGTCTTGTAAACGTCATATGCGTGCCCGATGGGGAAGCAGTTAGATTTCCTTACTGTTTTGTTACATTTTAACAGTCCATCCTGAGAACAAATAATAATAACACCTAGTTATTACATATTTAGTACGTATTTTGGACACGTCTCTAGGTGGGATAAAGACTCCAAAGAGCAAGTCGTACAGGGAAAAGTGGAGGGAACCAGATTGCGCGGTGAAATTCGTATTAGGAAACAGAGTATTTGACTGCGCCAGACAGTCTGCTAACAGGAAGCGATGGTGGGAGATCGTGAGGAGAACTGTGTCCACCTCTACCAACGTGGGCCTCGACGTGAAGTCCTCACGTGAAGGCCTCTACCAAGAGCGAGACGACAGAGAAGAATACTTATTTTGTCCCTGCACTAGGATACCCTGTAGGTATCAGAGACTAGTACCAACACCCAGAGCCGGAAGAAATATTTGCAGAACACCACGCCGCCACCGAGGTCGCCGCAGAAACAAATGTCATCAACATTGAAGAGCACTGGTGATCTAGTTGGTAGTAACCCCGCCTTCCGATCCTAAGATCGTGGGTTCAAATCCGGTCGTGTACCAATGGATTTTTCTGTGTGAAAAATTTATGTGTGCTATACCAGTACTCGAAGGAAAACGTCGTGAGGAAAACCCGCGGCTTAGTCAGCTCCGCACGTATTGACCATGTCTTTCCTGTGGACAAGGCCGACTAAGCTGAGAGGATGGAATAGGTGCTGGGCAAGCCTACTCCATCTTAATTCGTCCCAGGCACTACAGCGTCCCGTCTGTGCAGGTAAAAGTTGCCTCCTGACGCTGTATAAATCATCTACTATAGATGGTAAAAGGCCTTAGTTTTTTTTCTGGTCGAAACGATGCGCGATCCAAGAGCTGGTTCTTATTTGGCTCAACGGATCAGTATTGCCATTCATCGTGGTAATGCGGTCAGCGTCTTGGGCATGCTTCCACCGTCTGATGAGCTGGATCAGGTGAGCTATCTATAGACCCTTCGCAACGGCCTTTAGATAGCCCGACTGTTTCTTTTGTATTTTGTAAATTATATTTGTAATAGATGTAATTTTCTTTCTGTTAATAAAGATGTTATTTTCTTATCTTGTTATTAAAATTGAACACATTTGTGTCCAGTTTTTTTAATTTCTCTTTGTATGCTGTATTCAACGGTGAAGTATGTGAATCAATATATAATATTTATACTACATGGTCATAAAGATTCTTGCAAAATAAAATTCATTTTGTTTCATAATGCTAATTATATATTATATGCTAATTGTAGTAATTGTAAATCTGTAGTTGTCAATGTCCGTACATTGACAACTTACAGATCAAGCTAGAGTCACCAAAGAAGAGATGGATGAATTGCATGAATGATATGAGCGAGAAAGAAGTGAATACTGAGATGAAGGCAGATGGAGGGTATGGAAGAAAACATGTGCTGACAACACTTAAGTGGGATACGGTCAGGGAGATGATGATGATGATAGCAAGCTAGAGCTGCGCTGTTAAAGATAACTTTTTAAGAGAGAAATAAAAATAGTTTTGGTCATCATCATACATATCCTTAACCCTATCAACTCTATGTGGGGTCGGCACAGAATTTTGTTGTAGGTACATAGTTCAACTAGATAACAAGGACACCTGTTCGATTGATTGCTACTTCATTTAGAGCAAATGTCACGTATTTAACGATATTTCACATGTTTCGTAATTTCTACAAATCAATTTCGACATTTTACACCACCGCATCAAACCACCAGGCATCTTACCGTAATATTGTCTCTTTGGAAACATAGGTATAACAGCATCGTAGTTGTAATATTTGTGTGTATTAATATTCACTTTGTTTAGTTTTTAGTTTGTTTTATTCTGCCCTGTATATTGTGTACTTAATTTAGTAATAGGTAATCAAGTTTTGCTTGGCCGATCTCCTGCTGATCTTGGCCTGGCCTAGTGCGGGGACCACCAGTAATTTATTAACATGTGTAAAATTTATTTTGGTAAATAAATATATTTGTATTTGTAAATCTATTTCAATTAGTCCATGAACGGTGTTGAAGCCCAGAAAATCCTATTTATATTATAGATCCGAAAGTTAGTAAGGAATTGAGGATGTTTGTGGCTTGTGGTGTAGCAGATGATTTGATTTTAATGAAACTTATAATATGTATTGTTAGGTATCTGGAATAACATATTAGGCTAATTTAACACAGCTAGTACTCCGTAGCCATATATAGATCTTGTTAGGTATCTGGAATAACATATTAGGCTAATTTAACACAGCTAGTACTCCGTAGCCATATATAGATCTTTGTCTAAGGGATTATACTTACATAATAATCACGCCCGCATCCTTAATGTGGTTGGCAGAGCCACAATTAATCATGTCAAAACTTGCAGCCACTCCTGGTTCAAAGTCCCAAGATGGATATACACAATTCAAAACAAGATAAGATTTATGTTTTATTTATGTTTTCTAAAAGACGATCAAGATAGTGAGATTGGCAGATAATATTGTCAAAACCGTGGGTCGTAGGTGCAGACTAGAATGAAACCATGATGGATGGCACAAACAAAGGCTTGTACTTAACAGTGGGTAGAGTCAAGCTGTGGATTATGATGTTAGTGATGAAAAGGTAATTGTTGTTGTAAATATATTTTAATTTAATTACATACTAAAATGTATGTTGTGCATTGACAGTCAGTCAGTAATGTAGAGTTTTATTTATATATATTAGTAGAGCTCTGGATAGATGATAATTTTACTATTAAATAAACAATGTGAAAAATAAAATATAAGTGTGGTGGCTTACTAAATTATTGCTTCAGTTATGTAAAATTTTTTGTCCATTGTGTTGCCTTAGAAGACCATACTAAAAAAGGAAACCAGTGAAACCAAGATACATATATTGCTGGACATTTATTTGAGTAGTAAAAGAGGAATAATGCGCCCGAGACGTTAAATGCGCAAGTGGCATTACGAGCTGAGCGCTTCCGTGCTTCGGAGGGCACGTTAAACAGTAGTCCCGGCTTTTAAGTCGTTAAGCCATGACGGAGGCCTTTAGGCGGCCTAAAAACTCCGTCACTAGAGTTGGCCACTACCTCATAAGAACATACATACATACATACGCATTTAGGGAGGTAGTATAATATGTATGTGACCCCGAAAAGAGGTCACGTGCGAGCTCTATGAATTTTGAGAAGGGCAACAGTACATCAATATAATTAAAAATACCTATAGCTTAATTGCACGCCATAAGTATGACTTCCAATATATAAAAAAGCACAATTTGTACATAATTATTTACGACGGCAAAATGATTCCCGAGAACAAAAATGCGCAAAACACCATGCCGAACCCTGATAATGCTATGTCTAACCAGTTATAAAAAAAGTAGCAAATTCACATACCCGTACAGCACTTGTCAGGAGAGGATGAAACTCCGGGGCCTCAGGATTTAAAACAGAATTCATTTTTCGATTTGTGACCGAATGCAAGAAACGAAAATAAATAAACCTACACCTTTGAAGACGGCGAGGCAAGGCAGGCGTCGCGGGCGTTATCGAGCGACGAGCGCCACAGATAAATAACTGCGAACGAATGAGGAAATGAAATGAGCTCAATCAATAGGCGCGCGCACGCAACTCGGACCACAAGCAAACAAAGAAAACAGGCAGAGATAAAAAAAATCTCGATCTTGCTTGATGGAAGCGGCTGAGGGCACTGCAAAGTCCTGTGTGACCAGATTTAAATTGAACATTATGCCAGATGCTCGCCTAAATTCTGTTAAAGCCTGCTAATTTTATTTTTAACTAGCTGTTTTCCGCGACTTCGTACGCGTTAGATTACTTTTAAATGTACCTGGGTACCCCATTTCACCTTTTTTAAGGGCTGTTTTGAAAAAATTCTTAAAACATATACTTATCCATACATACCTATACCCGCACCTCGATAACACCCACTCACTACTCTACAGAGTCAAACTGACTATTATCTATTCTGTGGTCGTTCGAGACATCCCGGGACGCGGTATGTATTGCAGAGAACGCTCGAGCTTATGATAACTTTTAAACTATAATGTCGTATTTGAATGAACTAAAATTAAATTTGCTTAAAAATAAATAATCCTGGTGATGAAAAAATTTATTTGGATAAGTGTTCATACCATGACGCGAATGGAACCAACCTTTGTTCCTACCTGCATAGTAATTAAATTTTAGAACACAAAAGCTGATATTGTGACATAACTATAATAGATGGATAATTATGTTGTCTCACGGACTTTTTTGTAGACCTTAATAAGACCTATAAACCTGTACCTAGTACATTATTTTGTTACATAATCAATAGTTTTCGTAGCGCACGCCAAAAACTATTATGTATTTTCTACTTTGGGCATCACTTTGGGTTACCATGTTGCAATTTTTTTACGGATCCCTAATTTTTTGAAAATATATTATAGCCTATACTGTTCCCTGATAATGTAGCTTTCTATTAGTGAAAGATTTTTTGAAATCGGTCCAGTAGTTTTGGAGCCTATTACCGGAGCTGTTACAAACAAAAAAATATTTCCTCTTTATAATATTGGATAATTTGGAGATCTACAATCGCAGAATTCTGCTAAATCTGGTCACACCCTACCTGTGTGGTAATACAGAGTATAAATATTGAAACTGGGGCAACAGGGGGCAACTCGGGCAACTTCTGCCAGCTGTCATACAACTGTCATACCTGTCTTGTCAAAAAAGTTTGAAGGCTTGAAGTAGGGATGGGCGATATCTTCGTAATTTCAACATTGATATTGGTGATCGCTAGCGTGTACTAACCATCAGCAAAAAACGATATTTGTTTGCAATACACAGGCGCTACAAATAATAAATACAAATCAATCATGAGCTTCATTCGTCTAGAATCTAGACGAATGAATTGATGATTGATTTCGATCATTCATGAGCTGATTTTTTCAATCGAGGTTAAATTTTTTTAACTTATCGATCTCGATCTAGAGTCTAGATCGATAAGTTAAAAAAATTAAACGAAATCATACTCAGTAGGTACTTCATCATCATAAAAATAATAATTAAACATTATTTTGGTTTAATTTTATCGATTAAATGACATTTTTGCATGCGTCCAACGGCTTCTCTCCTTGAGCATGTCGTGAAATAATAAGAGATAGTATTTTCCCCAACATGATGGACCATTTAGATGGGCGATGGGTTGTTCACCTGTCACCATAGTTTACCATATCCATCTTAGGACTTTGAATCAGGAGTGGCTGTCAGTTTTTTTTTGTGGCTCTGCCCACCCTATTAGGGATACAGGCGTGGTAATATAAATATTTTTATACAGATGATAATGATCTCACAAATAGATGTCATGATTGGTTCGCGCAACGTTAACTAATTTCGATGTTTTGGAGCCGATTCTACAACATCGATATTTCACCGATGTCGATAAAATATCGCCCATCCCACATGGTATGTACTATACGATACTAATATTCTTCGCCTGTAAAAGTTTTTTTTGAGATAGAAACAAAAGAAAAGTAACTATCTGTTTCAGCCAGTTTTATTCCAACCATCTATTGAGCTAATGGGAGGAATTCAGAACATGCATTAAAAGAAACGACAATCGAAAATGGATAAGCTAACAGTGATATCGGGAACTTTATTCATGACTGCTGATGTTTTTGCTATAGTGAGCCTTGCCATGCCTGACTGGATCATCACAGATGTTGGAGGTAATAATAATAGACTTGATAGCTTGACCAAAGGGCTGGATTTTATTTTGGGCAGGAGATAATGTATAACTATCCATGGAGGTAACATAGCCTTACATGTGGTCAGTGATCTGAACTCTTCTGTCTGTAGGCAGGCGCCTATAGGCGCATATATTAGATGATCTATAGTAGATCCAGGCTATAGTAGATGGTTTATACAGCGTCAGGATGCAACTTTTATTTTCACAAACGAACACTGTAGTGCCCGAGATGTATTAAGATGGAGTAGGCTTGCCCAGCCAACACCTTTTCCATCCTCTCAGCTTAGTCGGCCTTGTCCACAGGAAAGACATGGTCATTACGTGTGGAGCTGACTGACTAAGCCGCAGGTTTCCTCACTATGTTTTCCTTTACCGTTTGAGAGTACTAGTATAGCACACTTAAATTATTCGCACAGAAAAATCCATTGGTACGCAGTTGGATTTGAACTTTAGAATCGGAAGGCGGGGTTACTACCAACTAGACCACCAGTGCTCTTGGGGAGAATTTGTACTAGGATAGAAAACCGATTTCATTTTCATTTCTTTAAATCATCATCATTCATCATTTGCCTGCCCTTGTCCCACTTTATGTGGGATAGGCACAACATGTATTCTTCTTCCATTTCCCTCTGTCAGGAGTCATTTCAACACTCCTTTATTTCTTACTCATGTCATCTTTCACACGGTCCATCCATCTTTTCTTTGGCCTACCTCACATACACCCACATATCCTTCCAAATTAATATCTAACACTCTTCTCGTCACATGACATTCTTCCCTTCTCACGACGAGTACATACCACACTGACAGGCTCCTTAACATATCCGTCACTGGCGCTACTTTCAGACTTCCTCTTACATACTCATTCCTTAGGGATCTATCAGACAGAAGGTGGTCTCGCGTTCATGCGTTCCGCGTTCATGTTCTGCGCGAGCGTGCAGTAGCCCACGAACCCCGCAGTTGGACGGTCTACGCGTTACCACTACTGTGTCCATGTTTCTTGACGATTATTCTTCATCAGAAGATGCATTGACCGCTTGAACGCGCTACCTACTTTATCAAGTCTTGTCTTGACCTTCATCTCAACTTTCGCATCCCTGCTGCATGTGATCGCCTTTCATCCGACCCTTTAATTGCCCAACACTCCTAGTGTGGGATCGAGACTAAAATATACATTATAATGTATATCCCCAAGAACTTTAAAAAATTACACCCTTGTACTTACAATTATTATTAACCACCTATTACTTATATACCTACTCTAATCTAAGTACCTAGGTCTAAGAGCACTGGTGGTCTAGTTGGTAGCGACCCCGCCTTCCAATCCTAAGGACGTGGGTTCAAATCCGGTCGTGTACCAATGCATTTTTCTGTGTGAAAAATTTATGTGCGCTATACCAGTACTCTCAAACGGTGAAGGAAAAACATCGTAAGGAAACCCGCGGCTTAGTCAGCTCCGCACGTATTGACCATGTCTTTCCTGTGGACAAGGCCGACTAAGCTGAGCGGATGGTATAGGTGCTGGGCAAGCCTACTCCATCTTAATTCGTCCCAGGCACTACAGCGTCCCGTTTGTGAAGGTAAAAAGTTGCCTCCCGACGCTGTATAAATCATCTACTATACATTGTTAAAGGCCTTAGGTCTAAATAAATAGGTACCTACTTAGAGTACTTACTTGAATATCTGACGAGGCAGAGTTTGTTTTAGTTATCATTTGGTAATCCAATGTTAATGTAATTCCAGGTGATACTCGTCTCGGTCTGATGTGGTCCTGTATAACTCTGTACAACAGACCCCAAGTGTGTTTCACGCCGGACTTGCAACCTGAATGGCTGCTAGCATCAATATTTATATTCATTGGATGCATATGCATTACAACAACTGTGATACTACTTGCATCGAGTCACTTTGACCGAAATGTCATTCCATATGCCAGATGGGTGGGCTTTGCTGCAAGTGAGTATTACTGCAACCTTTTTCATAGCCCATTATGCTGTAATTGTACATCAAAGGACCGATTCCCAAACACAACCGCCTTAAATCAACATTGTTGAAAATGAGATGTGATGACCTTGTCACAATGGTGGGCATCATTGCAGGACACTGTGAGCTGAATCACCCATCTACTCAAAATAGGAGCAACGGACAGCAACCTCTGTCGCGGATGCTTTCAAGAGTAGTTACTCTTCCTCTTGAAACATGTAATACTTCACTGTTTTCTTTCACCATTTGAGAGTCCAAACTGAGACCAGGGTATCAACTCTTTAAAATCACCGAGTGATAAAAAGTCACCAAAATGGTCCATTTCCATTGTTTTTTTTTCAATTTATCTTGTCTTGAAGGTCTATAAAATAAAAAATAAATAAATTTTGAAATCCCAAAATGACTTTTAAGAATACAAAATTGGGTTTGTTTCAAGGTATTTTAGCCGCGCAAACATCAGACGCGGCTAAAATGCTTTATCAGGCAATGCACGGTCTGAGTTGAAGTAGGAGTTAGAATACATGATGGAACAGACTTCGTCGTCAGTCGACGCAAAGTTCCTTAAAAAAGAGAAAAAATAAAAGTTTTAAAAAAGAACAACTGTAGTATACCATTTTGGAGATTTTAAATCGCTCGCTAATTTTCAAGAATTGATACCCTGTGGGCTAAAAGATGTGGAACAGGGAGTGCATCTATGAGGCAACAATTGTTTAGTTCTTTAAATGTAAGTCATCGCTATCAGATAAAATAGGTAGTGTGGAAATTTTCAGTGTATATATCTATTGCCGCTATAACAACAACTAATAAAAATAAAAAGGGTCCCCATACAAACAACATGACTGTATATACATGCATGATGGTACGGAACCCTTCATGTAAATTCGACTCGCACTTGACCAGTTTTGATATTATTTTCTGTTTTTTTACAGTGGTGGTGTTTTGCCTTGCCGCAGTAATCTTCCCCATGGGATTTCATGTGGATGAAATTGGAGGGCAGCCATACCAGCTGCCAAACAGCCACCAAGTCGGAATATCCTACATCCTCTTTGTACTTTCACTCTGGATTACTGTTATATCCGAGTTATTTGCTGGAAAAGTATGTCTGCCACATTTTTAATTTCGAAGATTCTGAATCTCTGACTCAAGCAATTTATTATATAGGAAGGTTATGGATAGTTATATTGTCGCGTGCACCTTAGGAACAGTTTTAGGCGTGTTTATATGGGCGGTTCATGCGCACTGCACGCGCATCATTTTGACCCCATCTGATTCTGACCCGTCCAAAAACCGAGCGCGGTTCGTGCGTGTGCACATATGTGCTTTATGTACATAATGTACCTATGTAGTTTTTCCTTTTGGATGTGTGGAGTGACCAGAATGGATAAGATACGGAATGAGTACATCAGAGGAAGTTTGACGCCAGTGACAGAGAGGATGAGGAGTAATAGGTTAGCGTGGTATGGGCATGTTATGCGGAGGGAAGAAAGTCATGTTACAAGGAAAGTGCTGAATATGAATGTGGAAGGCAGAGGAAGGCCTAAGAAAAGATGGATGGATTGTGTGAAAGAGGACAACATGCGTAGGAAAGGGGTGAATACTGAGATGACGAGTGATATGAGAAGATGGAAGAGGAAATCATGTTGTGCCGACCCCACTTAGTGAGATAAAAGCAATAAAATCTGTGTCCGAAAATTGTTAGATTAGTTAGTCTATTTGGAAATTTTTTGTCCAAACAGTTAGATCATCGAACTGTTAGTAGGACAGATTGGAATAAAACGGAAAATGATGATGTAGTTTTTCCTTTTGTTAATCTTTTTTCATGCAAGTTTTCACCTGAAGGGGCTGTGTATAACGTATGACATTACAGCTGTTTCCCATAGGGGTGGCAGATACCACGTATCTCCATTAGCTACGGTCCTGACATACTATTCTCGCTTCTACATATTATTACTGCGGCTAAGCCACAAGTAATTATAATACACCCACTCCTGATTCAAAGTCCCAAAACGGATGAACCATAGTAACAGATGATCAGCCAGTTAGGTACCCATACGGAGTATTTTGGGATCTTGCATAAGAAAAATGCGCTACAGAATCAATAGCACAGAATTATCAATAGGTACCTACTCTACAACCACGACTCACTTTACTTATAGATACCTATAGGGTAATCTTGCATGCCTTCTTTTCGGTGTGTTAAAGCATGGTGCGCCTGCTTATCTAATGGATAAGTTGAAGAGCGCGTCAAGTGTGAGGTCTCACGAACCCCGGCAGTGTTCGACGCAGAAGCACAGATCAGCAGCCTTTAGAGGCAGCTTCCGTTATGCGGCGTCGAAATGCTGGAATAATATTCCACCACCAATGAGGAATCTGGGAAGCGTTCAGGTTTTTAAAATAAAGCTGAAAATGTACCTAATCGACTGGCAAAAGAAGCAGGAACGTCTACCTGATACAAGTGCAATATATATAAGTAGAGAAGTTGCAAAACGCAAGATAAACTAAGTCTTTTTGTACTCTTTTTTTTTCTTTATATACGTTTTATTTTTATTCTTAATTGTTTTTTTTTGTAATGTTTGTAATCTTTCTAGTGACCTTTATTTTTTTTTAATTATCTATTATTATTTTTTATTGTTAATCAGTAGTTATCGCTTTTTGCCACTCTTATATACTTATTCTGATTTTTTGTTTGTTTGTCAGAATTCTATGTCCGCAACTGATCCTACGCACCCGTCTCAAAAGGTTCTAACGGAAGACCAGCGCAAGTTACTTACAGTAACCTGCATTGCTGAGTTAGGACCTTTTTGTAACACCATTGATCTTTATTATATCTACATACAAACTTGTTTACCTCTTATTTTGTTTAATTTAGTTTAATTATTTCTTTACTTTGTTTGTTGCTTTGCTGATGTTACAAATAAATAATTCATTCATTCATTCATAATCAATAGAAATAGAATCAATTAATAAAACAAGTAATAAGTAATAATTGTCTGGTTTTTATTTCATTTAACGTAGTATAACATACATTTAACGACAAGAAACAGGTGATCGCGAGACATCAAACAATTATTTGAAACTATAAATAATGCCTTTTACCACCTATAGTAGATGATTTTATACAGCGTCATCGTCAGGAGGCAACTTTTACCTTCACAAAGGGGACGCTGTAGTGCCTGGGACGAATTAAGATGGAGTAGGCTTGCCCAGCACCTATTCCATCTTCTCAGCTTAGTCGGCCTTGTCCACAAGAAAGACAGCCAATACATAATAATCAAGACATAGTTTCCTTCACCGTTTGAGAGTACTGGTTTAAAGCACATAAATTTTTCGCATAGAAAAATATATTGGTACAGGACTGGATTTGAACCCGCCATCTTAGGATCGGAAGACGGGGTTTCTACCAACTAGACCACCAGTGCTCTCATTTCCACCTTTTATACCCCTGATTTCACTTGTGTGCAGCCTGTATCATCTAGTTTTCTAGTGAAAGAACTTTTAGAATCGGTTCAGTAATTTCTAAGGTTATAAAAACAAGTGAAAATAGTGAAGACAGATCTCAATTACACGCCAAGCCATGTAAATATTTGTGGACATTTCACACAGCGCCATCTAGTCCAAACTAAGCAAAGCTTGTACTATGGGAACCAGATGGCTGATAGAATGAATACCTTAAACCGCGGGATTTCTATAACTTGACATACTGTTGCGCCCACGGGATTTTAATATTAATTTATTCAAAAGCAAACTAGACAAACACTTGAATTTAATTGTTTGTATGTACCAAAGTTGCTAGAAATAATGTTTTTTTTAGTAACGTTCAAACTTTTTCCCGCGGTTTATTTTGCGTGGCGCAAAATATAAACGTCTTAGAAATTACCTTCCATGTCCATGTCCACTTGGATTACCTATTTAGATTGAACACATTATCCTAAGTAATAAGTGCCAATTTAAAGTTGAGTTACGTTTTAAGGACAAAAGCGTCAGGACACATCAGAATTAATATTCTGATGTGTCCTGACACTTTTGTTGATTAATAACAAGTACAGTGATTTCCAATTCTACAATGCAACACCCTCCAACACCATTTTATAATTAAACCTATTATAAAAGTTATATTTCGAAAAAAGCGTCTGGGTGCTACTGTGCGCCAATGTCAATGAAACAATGGAACGTCAATTGAGAGCAGTATCAATGTCCAACGAATGAATTTCCAAAATTTCCATACATTTGTGTAGTCGCTTGCACATGTAACTTTCAAATAAAAAAATACATTTAACTGGTATACATTTTAGCTAATAATATAAGTAGATTAGATCATTTCGCTTATTATCTAATCAATAATAGTATTTTTAGGCATATTTTTTGATTAATTGTTATTATACATTAATTAATTAACTCTAACAGGAAATCAATAAAATATATTTAAAATATAACCAATAAATTAACAAATTACATGAAACTTTGGCTAAAAGTCTATAAGTAAAAGTTACATTATTAGGTACCTATGTGAATAAATGAACATTTATTATGTATCTACTACATAAAAAAATAAATATACATGAAACAATGTCCAGGAAACATTTATACATCATATTGACACTACGCTCTTATTTATCGTCAAAAAAATAATGTCTATGTATAATGTAAAAACATAATCTTCTGGTAAATTGTATAAAAAAAAATTACCATCTATCTTTCCTACCTACTCGTGTCAGTTGTTCTTTCGAACCAGTGTAGTAAAAGGATTAAAGTGCGCCTCAACTTTCGTGCACTTGACACATGAACTTTTTAGGTTCACGACATGCATGTTTTCTAACATGTCTTCCTTCACCGTTTGAGAGTACTGATACATACTACTCGTACTCTCATTCTCTCAAGTCAAGTTATAAATATACTTCTTATCAAATAATTCTTCCTCTAGACAAGAACTTATAATTCACGCTCTAATTATATACTATATATTGTAGCTGTGGTTGGAATATAATAAAAACTATTTAGTTAAGTCTATCATAAAACATTGACCTACATTTTGATTCTTCAAAAAATATAAATATTTCACAATTTTTTATCATCTACATGACATAATAAGATGATAATTTTCTCTATACAACAATAACATAATAAAATAATAATTTTCTTTCTCTAAAACAGAACAATTAGATTTTTACTAAAATTTTAGTTTTTTATGTGACTAACCCCCGAATACTCAAACGCGACTCAGAGTTGAGCACGTCTCAACTCACGGTTTTTTGACAGTTTCTGATGAAAATCTGTCAAAAAAAAATTGTCATTTGAGACGTGCTCAACTCTGAGTCGCGTTTGAGTATTCGGGGGTTATCCAACTCTGCCTCAAAACGCAAATACAGTGACGACACTACATATATTTTGTCAAGTTAATTTAGGCACATCAATTATATTTGACAATTCCGTTGTTCAAAATCCTAAAATAAAATGACCGTCCCTTCAAAGAGCAATAGCTCACGTAAACAACATACGCAAAGCATTGTGACATACACTCTTGCTTACAGCACTCTTGATTTAGCATGAAAACAGATGACCTACCCCCGAATACTCAAACGCGACTCAGAGTTGAGCACATATCAACTGACGGTTTTTTGACAGTTTCTGATGAAAATCTGTCAAAAAATCGTTCATTTGAATCGTCAGATGAAACTTTTATTAAATAAAAAATCTAAATCGTGGGGCTTATTAGTGTTTCTAATCCATGTTTATACAAATTTAAAAGTCCAGGTGTCAAATGCGTTGCATACGGCAAGGATATAATTTATGCTCGGTTCGTTTGAATAGTCTTGTCAAATTAAGTTTAAAATTTCGTACAACAGAATAGCAATCATATAGATTCTTTTGAACATTTTCTTAAACTTAATTTAATTTAACAGTCCTAGAAGCATTGACGTCCATAACAAAGATAACAAAGATCGCTATAGTTTCTAAAACTATAGCGATCTTTGTTATCCCGATGCTATATAGATGACATAGCTCTAAGCTATCAAATTAAGTTAAGTTTAGGGAAATAAACAACAGAATCGAACTGATTGCGTCATTACGCTAGACAAGCACGTAAAAATAGTTACAACAAATATAAGTCCCTTGGAGGCCTCGTCAAGTAAGTAAAATGAAATGCTGATTGACATTTCAAAATGTATGGATTAATAAATGTAGCCATTACAATTCGCGCCTGGGGCCAAAGGGTTGGTCTATTAACCAGTTTAGAGAATTATGAACAGAAGCAGCGTGAGAAATAATAATCCTATCAGTATAAATATGGCTGCCCATTGGCGTCGATCTGAAAAAAAAAATTGTATGACATTTTTATTGATTAGTTGGTTTATAGGAAATATCAATTTTGTCGTATACTATACTACTCGTACCTTTTACCATATGATTTATACAGCGTCAGGAGGCAACTTTTACCTTCACAAACGGGACGCTGTAGTGCCCGGGACGAATTAAGATGGAGTAGGCTTGCCCAGCACCAATTCCATTCTCTCAGCTAATTCGGCCTTGTCCACAGGAAAGACATGGTCAATGCGTGTGGAGTTGACTAAGCCGCGGGTTTCCTCACGATGTTTCCCTTCACCGCTTGAGAGTACTGGTATAGCGCACATACATTTTTCGCACAGAAAAATCCATTGGTACACGACCGGGTTTGAACCCACGACCTTAGGATATGAAGGCGGGGTCACTACCAACTAGACCACCAGTTCTCTCTGTCGTATAAAAATGGTTAAATCAATATTGGTTTTCACACAGCGCCATCTAGTCCCAAACTAAGCAAATATTATACTATGAGAACCATTATAGCTGACATTGAACTAGCTATTGCCAGTGACCAAAAGTATGCAATCTATCTTCTTGTCAAAATGTTTCTGAAATCTAGTTAACGATGCAGGCGTAAAAATGCTGAGTTTCTTAAAATATTATGGATTTTCCTGCTTAAAAAGGAGCTTGTTGTTATAGACCAAAGTCACAAATATCCAAACATTCCACATTTCTTCTTAACATTGGATTTTAAGTGCTGGAATTCAATTCTACTGTCCGATTTCTAAAAAGCCGCTAAGTGACAAACCCAAAATTTTGGCTATGAGCAAAAACGTGAGACATTTTGTTTTCTAGACTTTTTGAAGACTTACAGTTTCTATTGAAATACCAAAATGTTTTGTATTTTATAAGCTTGAAGTGTATATATTGCATTAGAATATAAGTTTATTTTATTTAAGTTTTTGTGTTTCAGTAATGTAAAATGAGTTAACCGTATTTTACAATTGAAAAAGTCCAAAACGGATGTAGATAGCGGTTTACGTGCGGCTCCAAATCTCAGTACTTATAAATGATAGAAAAATATGACGCATACTGGTCGATAGAGAAAAAAAAGCGCTTTCGCCCAGTACGTAAAAGTCAAATTGACAAATGTCACTTGTTGACGGCCTTTTAGTGATCGGACGGCAGAATTATTAATAGCAGGTAGGATATTTAATCGCAACTAGAGTTGGTCAGTAGCTCATACGAACTTACTAACTTTTATCGCAACTTACCATTATTCATGTGCAGTACTTTGGCAACTTTCTTGATGGTGGAGTCTAACTTGGAATCCGCGTTTTCCAACTCAGTATTCATATCATCCAGCATCCTGAAATAAGCACAAACAAAATATGTAAACATGTGAATTACATTTATAAAAAACTAGCTGCCGCCCGCGGCTTCGCTCGCGTGGTATCCGGATAAAAAATAGCCTATATGTTAATCCAGTACATGTACTATGTATATTCCAAGTTTCATTCAAATCCGTTCAGCCTTTTAGGCGTGATTGAGGCACAAACATCCAAACTCACAAACTTTATTTGTTTTTGTGTAATGTTACATTCGATCGCAGTTCCTAATGCGTTTTACAAAATCAATTCATACATACACGTATGATCACGCGCGTATCCCTAATGGAGTGAGCAGAGCCACAAGTAATCATAAGAAAACTAGCAGCTACTCCTGATAATGGATATGGTGAAACAGGTGATCAGCCGATAATAGTAAAAGGTGATAATAATTATATGGGACATATTATTTCAAGATTTGATCTCGGTGGCGTGGCGGGCGAGTGCTCAGCTGAGGCACAAGAGGCGCGGGTTCGATTCCCGCTACGGGAGAAATGTTTGTATGTCCTGCAAATATTTCTTCCGGGTCTGGGTGTTGTTTGTATTATAAGTAAGTATTCTAAAAAAACTATAAGTATTCTATCAGCCATCTGGTTCCCATAGTACAAGCTTTGCTTAGTTTGGGGCTAGATGGCGCTGTGTGGAATGTCCACAAATACTTTATTTATTATTATTCATAAAATCGTCTCGAATTGACCGACAATGCCGTGTGTCGTTAATAGAATTGTTCTAATCGATAGTTGGCCTTGTGTATTTTATTCACCTGCGACTTAGTCGATTTAGTATTTATGCGGTCGATTTCCGGCCACTGGGTCAGCGAAATAGGCCGCATAAATACTAAATCGAGTATGAGTCAGACTGCATTTACTGGGGGTGAATATTTTAGAACGAATCGTAAGTAATTTACAGAAAAGTGTGTCGCAATGCTGCCAATCATATTTTGACAACATGACTAAGTAAAGTAAGTTCGTATGAGCTAGTGGCCAACTCTTGTGACGGAGTTTTTAGGCCGCCTAAAGGCCTTCGTCATGGCTTAACGGCTTAAAAGCCGGGACCGACGATTTAACGTGCCCTCCGAAGCACGAAAGCGCTCAGCTCGTAATACCACTTGCGGACACCCATCTAAATTGTGACCGCGCACAAGGTTGATTATCTTCAACGATCAATCAAGAACGTCTAAGCAAGCTACGCCACGAGCGCTTCAGAACACGACTGATGCAAACAGATCATTGATGTTTTATCTCACGAAGGCTGGACTAAACTGTGAGTACATACATAATTTGCACAACAAAAATAATAGAGAAAACGCATAGTCCAGCTGCTTTTCTCCCCGAGCATGTCATAAAAGTTGACTAAGGGATAGTATCCTTTCCAACATGATGGACCACCTATATGGGCGATGGGCTGATCACCTGTCACCATGGTTCACCATATCCATCTTAGGTTTAAATCAGAAGTGGCTGCAAGTTTCCTTATATTTACTTGCGGCTCTGCCCACCCCATTAGGGATGCAGGCGTGACAATATGTATCATTATGAAACAATAGAGTATGGTAAAAGCCACTCACACAGCTTGCTCATCGAGCTCCATCCCAATCTGCTTGGAAACCATCTTGAGCGAGCCTACAGACTCACTCATGACCTGCAATTGATCGTCCTGATTCCCCAGCATCCTGTCCTGCATTCCCATGATGTCGTTGTCGTATGAATCGAATCTGTTCGGGCTGTCGGTTTGACTGGCTAGTTTGGAGTACTTGGTGTACTTGGGGGTGGATGTCCACGCACTGCCGAAGTTAACAGGCGACCCCCCATTGGGAAGCGGCTCCCTGGATGTGCCGTCGTTGTCCCGGTTGCGGTTTAAACTCATCTTGCCCTTCATTATCTGTGGGCAAAGATAACTGATTGGAAAACATGATTCGCATGCTCATAAGAGTACTGAACTCGTAGTTTCGAATCCAGTCGTTCATCAATTATTTGTTCTGTAAGAAAAGTGTATGCGCGCTTTACATTCTCAAGGACAATAACGTGAGGAACCGGCATGTCGTAGAAACTAAAAAGTTCGTATGAGCTGGTGGCGAACTCTTGTGACGGAGCTTTTAGGCCGCCTAAAGGCCTCCGTCATGGCTTAATGACTTAAAAGCCGAGACCGGCAACTTAAAGTGCCCTCCGAAGCACGGAAGAGCCCAGCTCGTAATGCCACTTGCAGTCACCCATCCTAATTGTGACCGCGTGCAACGTTGCTTAACTTCAGCGATCAAGAACGTTTAAGCAAGCTACGCCACGAGCGCTTTCGTTAAAAAGTTCGTTAACTGTTCGGAGCCGTTGATTTGAGTTTACTGGTGACACTACTAATTCCTATTATTGATCAGTTATTCCGTGGCGTACAGAGTCCAAGTGTCGGGAATATGAGAGACATCTGGCAAATATCCCCTTTTAATACAATAAAAAGAATTCTGAAAGTAACTCTGCTCTAAACAGACTTCGGATAGGCAAAAGTGTTAAGGAAAGCCAAATATTGTAAGCGGTTTTATGAACAAACCTTCCCTTCGTGTAAAGAAATTGAGTTTTTAGTTTTGTTACTTAAGTTAGGTTTATGTAAGTAGTTAAGTTTTATTAAAAGCATAGAGTAAAAAGTTTTTGGATTTATTTTTATTAATTTTTGTTTTTATATGGGTCATGTGGTCGCAAAGCGACAAAAGCCTCAAATAAATTAAAATAAAAGAACAAACCTTCACTTCTTGCTTAGTCGCTTCGATGAAAGTCCGTCGATCGCTGATCTCTCGGTTGTCGATCTTAAACTTATTGGAGTTCTTCTCTACGATGCTTGAATAAATGAACGCTAAAGAAACTATTTAAAAATATTGAACTCTTATGTTACTGACTGACAATCAAGGCAGAGCCTAAACCATAAGCCCTAGAAAAATGAAATGTAGCGGGCATACTCCTCTTATGATGGTCAAAAAAATTCAACACGCATACATAATACCATCACAACCGTATCCCTAATGGGGTGGGCAGAGTCACAAGTAATCATAAGAAAACTTGCAGACACTCCTGATCCAAAGTCTCAAGATGGATATGGCGAACCATGGTCACAGGTGATCAGCCCATCGCCCATATAGATGGCCTTGATGAAATGAGTAGAAAGAAGCGAGTATTACTTCTGACACAGGGAAATAGAAGTATACATGAGCCCAGTTAATGATGCTGGGCATCATCACAGGACACTGCGAGCTGGACCACCATCTATTCAAACTAGGTGTAACAGGAGGAACAGACAGTAGAATATTTGACACTACATTGCACTGATTTAAATGAAAGACTGCAGAAAGTCTATGAAACCTGCTGGCATCAACCTTACCCAACACCATCAAGGTTCGTCGAACACTGCTGTCAACATTCCAAAGTCTCTCTCCGGTACTTCAAGGAGTTGGGCTGGCCGGGGGAGGTTTAGCATGGCAATGATATGACAATGCACAATGGGAATCAAACTATAGTATTGGTGTGACTATGGAGAACATGACCATAAATAGTTTTGAAAAGGATATTGATAGTATCATCCAAGTCTTCAAGGTCCCACTCGATGCTACGCAGAGCGTTCCTCAGCTCCGTGGATGTCCACTCGACCTCGGGGCTGTTGGGCGCGACCGGCGCCTTTGATATCTCCTGCCAGCGGAGGTACAAGCCTCGTGTCTTGTTCAAAGCTTTGAACACCTCACTGAGAACGTAAAAGCTTATAAACCACAAGCAGGCATAATATGAGTTAAATAAAACACGTCAAGTGAGTCGTACATGTACATAAAATTTATGTCATAAATGTTTAATGTATTGGGCCTACTACTATTTTATTACTTGTTGTTATAGCGGCACTGTGAAATTTCAACTCTCTACCTATTACGGTTCATGTGATATGGAGAGACTGGATGTGTAAACCCAAATACAAGGCAACATGGTGTTCATTAGGGGATGCCTATATCCAGCAGTGGACTGCTATAGGCTGATGATGATGATGATTAGGTATGTTTTGGCTTTGTGTGTGTATGTTTTTGGTAAAAAATAAATGTTTTTATAATTATACTTTTTATTAATCATTCTAAAATGTAAAAAATACTTATTAAAGCATTTTTAGAATAGGTAGGTACTACAAAATTCTGTTACTGGACATGCAAAGTACTGTTGTGATAGACAGGTAAGACCACAAAGTCCTGACTAGGCCCTTCACAGACCATATAAAAGGATAAACACCTAAGTACAACCTGCTGATAATGTTTATCCTTACAAAGTTTCTATTCTAGGAATTCTAAACCAGGGCAGGTGACATTAGCGTATTATTATAAAGGCTAGTTGCACACTGGCTATACAAAATAACACTTACTCCTTTACTACGTAGAATGGGTCTTCTAAAGTCATGACAAACAGGAGCCCAGGTGTTTTACCCTCAGCAGATACATGTGACAGTAGTTTTAGATACACAACACACAAAAAACCACAAACAGAAAATTCAATATAAACATGCGATTCTGGCTCCAGACTATCCCACAAAATATCGACACAAGTTATACATACCCTGAAAAATATTCGTTCGAGGAGTTTCGCGTTCTCCGTCCTTCACACACTCGTAGGAAGCCTCGAGCAGCCGAGTTTATTTCGGAAGTCCTCCGTCGCTGCAATGCGCAATCGCAAAAGCTACCAGAAAACAGTCCGCACCCTCACACAATTGCAAACACTTTCCTCCCCCAAGGCAGGCAGACAACCAGCCCCCCGATTTCATTTCACCTCACCTACACTACATACAACCTGGTCAGTGTTGCCGGCAGTCAATGTGAAAAAGTTCCGAACCCAAACCGTAAATAGGCTAAAACGGAATAAAAAAGTCCGTTTCGTAATTTTTGTTACTTATAGGTACCTATAACCTGGATACCTGGGATAACAGGAATGTCTTTTTTTACCACTGGTTTTTTTTGCCTTCTTCTACCTTGTTACAACATTTTAACAAATTTCGTATGTTACCTTAACTTTAGCAGAAGGAGAATGTTGAAAAGGAAGTGAAATTTAATTTTGTCAACTAAAGAACTAGTGCTTTATTATGGAGGACAAGAACACTGGCAAAGCTACACGCGAATACCTAAACCTCCCAATTTGACAGGTAAAATAGTTTGCGACCATGCCCTGCTATCCAAACCAATTTTCAAAACCAATGATAAAGTGTCCTTTGTAATTTTGTCCAAGCTCTCCACCAGCTCTCCACTGTCTTTCCACAGATGACTACATCTTAGGGCTTAGGTAAATTCTATAAAGGTACCTGTCAATATTGAAAATACTTTCGCCATCTCTGTTGTGGATAATCACGAATGCATATGCACATAGAATGTACATACATCAAAATACCAACAAAAAAGTCCGGCAAACGTCATGATCCGCAAAAGTCCGCAACGGCTTAAAAAGTTCCAAAACGAACCAAAAAGTCCGCGCGGGCAACGCTGTTTGCCTCAGTTAGACCATGATTCTCTTTGAGTCAGACTTGTCAGACCTCCCCTGACCTCCCTCAAAAAACATTCCAGTGTTGCCATCGCCAGCTGTCTCAAAAAGTCTATGTCATTTTATATTGAAAACATAAAATAAAAACAATTTGTTGTACCTATTCATACTTATTTTTATTTTGTTTGTATCACTTTAAGCTTTTACGTTTTGGTTATATTCAAACGCCCAACGCTAGGCAAAACAGTCTCAATAAACCATTGAAGAGTGCACACGTATCGTTGTTTTCCTGCTAATAATTCCCTGCAAGCTAAACTCAACCTTAGGCGCATTCAACACAATTGTTTTGTAACAAAAAGCTTTTGAATAACTATATTTCTTCATACAAGTTTTGTAAAGTGAGAGCAAGAGCAAAATTCAAAATTCAAAAGTACCTACTTTATTCCGTCAACAAATCCCAAGGTCAAATCACATTTGGACCTCTGAATAGCGCAATCCACTACTTTGGACACTAAACTTCCAAAACCCTGAAATAATGGAATCTTTGATTTGATTAAATACCGACCTGCCAATAAAATATTGGAGTTTAAAATAAATAGCTTTGTAAAAGATTGTCAATAGCGACATCTACCTTAGTTTCCGAAAACCATGATTTTAACTAAAATTTGAAAGTTTTGAAAACCAACTAAAACCACAAAGAGATGCTGTGGCGTTCTTAAATAGTACTCAGAACTGCAAATGAACTTCGTTTTAGTACTGACCATGACAACATAGATGGCACCCCTGCAAGTTATCTGCCTCAGACTTACTGCGATTATCACACTAAATTTCTGAAACTATTGAAGGGTCAAAAATGAAAAATAGGCAAGTTCTCAATAAATTTATCTTTATTTTTCACTTGAGCTACTGGAGCCGCTATCCAACCTGTCGTAGATTTCTGGCACGTAGTCGAATTCATTCTCGTTAAAGTTCTCATACACAGAATTCTTCATGACGTTCCAGTCAATTTTACCTTCCGGTTCGAACATACTGAAACAATTCATCATCATCATCATCTTCCTGCCCTTATCTCGCTCTATGTGGGGTCGGCACAGCATGAACCTTGGATCATGGTGTAAGAGTTTTGGCTAAGGTGTTTTATGACCGGCCGCCTGCCTGACGTCAACTTATTATACTCGTAATTACTTATAATATTTACTTAGATTAGGACTACCTACCTATCAAAGCAAGCCTATCAGAGTTGGTGCATTTGTCTTTTGATAAAAAAATCGTGAGCATAAAATATCTCTGTTCAAATTATTTCCCGCGGGTTTTCTTGCGTGGCGATATACTTATACGCTGCCCTCTGCCGTCCTTACCTCAGACTAAGTAGGTAGTATATCTCGGTACTTACAAGCTGATGCAAGTCATGAACTTGCGGAGGTATCTGCTGGAGAAGAGGTGCATGATGTTGCTTTGGCCCGTGCAGTTAGTCCATTGCGCGTCTGGCGCCATAAGCATAGCTACGGCTCGCCCGCGGCAGATCAGGGGCGCGCCGTACATACCCTGTGGCAAAGCAAAGACCTTGCAATCTCAGACCAAATAAAAAGAAAAGACCCCGCGTCGCGAACAACAAAAGTGAAGCCACCTTTTTATCTGTGTGTGTCGAAGGTTTTAAGGTTGTGTGTTCCAAGTAACCTAAATTCATAGTATAATAATTAAGAAACGATCGGAATCACTTTTCTCTTGTAAGTACTTCAAATAGCAATTTGAAGTCACTTACAAGAGAAAAGTGATTCCGTGAGACTTTTTATGCGATTTGCTGCTGTTTTTAGAAGTTTTCACTACACAGGAAGGCATAATAAGGCCAGTGACGCGCTCTGAAAGGTGCCACGGAAGAACAGTGCTGTAGTTGCTTCCGGGCTCTGCAGCACACGCTGAGTGGTTGCCTTTTTGGATCACAAATTTATTTCTTTTTTTCTTTGTTTTGTTTTAGCTGTGTAAATTTTTTTCTTTATATTTGTGAACCAAATAAATAGTTTCTTTCTTTCTTTCTTTCATAATTCTATTTTTAAGACTCGTGACGTACTTAGAGCGATGAGCATGGTTTTAGTGTAGGTGTGTGCGTGAGCGTGTATGTTTACTTGCAGGAGCACGGTTTTGTGTGGCTTCACTTTTGTTGTTCGCGGCGCGGCGTCTTCTCTTTTTATTTGGTCTGAGCATGCAATATTTTTCACCAACGAACATAAATGAACGTAAGAGCGGTACCTACCTACCTCGGGTCTTCAATTGCGAGTTTATTAGATTAGTTTATCATTTTTTTCTATTTCGGACAAGTAACAATCCAGTTTTTTTAGTAGGTAAGTAGGTACACCCTTATGAATGATTGGTTAGGTACTAAAAGTTAAGGTAGGACACGTAACACAAAATGCTGAAGGACGAGAGGCGATCAACCAATCAAGTCATACACCTACAGATTCTACTAAATGATCACCCTTCGCTCAAAATGTCGCCATAAAGAAGTAGAGAGGTACGACTATCCGCAACTGTCTAAGATACTGACATGCAGACTTTTTACGTAAAATGGCGTAAAAACATCGAGGACTGGGCAAACCTGGGTAAATATTCTCTGACTCATTTCAATAACGTGGCAATTATTTTTTATCTTTTTTTATTAAAAGTCACAAAAATGGTCCATTTCCATTGTTTTTTTTTTTCAATTTCGCATTCTATAGTCATTTGGTAATATCAAAATAACCTGAGAAATAATCCAAGTTTATTATAATTTTGAAGTCACCAAATGACTTTAAAGACTATGAAATCGAAAAAAACACAAACTTCTGACTTTTTTTATCACACAAATTTCACAAGTACAATTGTTTTGCGGAGTTCTGTTCAGGGGTCGGGGTGTCGTGTTTTTTATTGAATAGCTTGTTTTTAAAAGTAATAGGTGCTTAGCTTACATGACATGGCTGCGCTGTTCGATCCGGCTGAAAGAATAGTAAATAAAATTAGGTAGGTATAGCTTAACTTAAATCCTATCGAACCAGTGTGGTGGAAGGATTTAAAGTGCGCCTCAAAGGCTCCTTTCGTGCACTTGACAATCATTTTTGGAACTTTTTAGTTTCTACGACATGACGGTTTCCTCTAGATGTTTTCTTTCACCGTTTGAGAGTAGGTACTGGTATAGCGCACATAAATTTCTCGACCAGAAAAATCCATTGGATTTGAACTCACGACCTTAGGATCGGAAGGTCACTACCACTTACCTCCGAATACACAAAAAACATATAAAGTACCTATATAAGTATTCTATCAGTCATCTGGTTCCCATAGTACAAGCTTTGCTTAGTTTGGGGGTTTGGTCATCGTGAATAACCCTCCAGAGTTGAGCACGTCTCAAGTGACGAGTTTTTGACAGATTTTCATCAAAAACTGTCAAAAAACCGTGACTTGAAACGTGCTCAACTCTGAGTCGCGTTTGAGTATTCGGGGGTTAGACCCCCAGTTCAAACTCACATCTCTTGTGCATATACACGCGCTCTGGTCCACCTTCCCTTGGAAGCCGAGATTACTCAGCCCCTTTCGGAACTTGATAGAAAGCGCTTCGCAGTACAAATTCTTCTTCACGATGTTCAGAAACTGGACTCGCAAGTTCCTCTGCAGAAGGAACTTATGCACTGGGTATATTTTATCCTGAAAAAATTATAAGTTTTGAACATACGCTGCCTCTTGACGGCTTCGGTGGCGTGGCGGGCGATTGCTCGGCAGAGACGCAAGAGGCGCGGGTTCGATTCCCGCTGCGGAAGAAATGTTTGCATGTTCTGCAAATTTCTTCCGGGTCCGGATGTTTTGGTACCATGGTAGCTACTCGTAGTTTCTGATACCCACGACACGGGGAATCCTGGTGTGGGGTCAGGACTACGTGTGTTATTTATTTATTTATTTATCAATCAAGATAACAGGGTATACCTATAATTTAGAAGTGTAAAATTGTTCATCTTTTCTTTTGTAAGTCTGTTTATTAGTTGTTCCAGTATATTCGAAGTATCATTCAAATCCGTTCAGCCGTTACGGCGTGATTGGGGCACAATCCGCTACGCCACCGAGGTCGTCCAATATATACGGTGAAACGATGATATTGAATACTACGTAGAAGATAAATTTGTATAGTAAGAATACTATGTTGTATCGACCTTACATTAAGACAGAATGGAGATGTGAACGTGTTTTTTTCACAGTTTTTTTTTCAACTTATCAAACGATCCGACACGCACTTGGCCTCGATTCTTCAACGTTCTAAGAAAAACCGCTCATTGTCACTTTCACTCAAGTTCGTGTTCACACACATGTTGGAGATATGAATGTGTTTTTTTTCAACTTATCAAACGATCCGACACGCACTTGGCCTCGATTCTTCAACGTTCTAAGAATAACCGCTCATTGTCACTTTCACTCAAGTTCGTGTTCACACACATGTTGGAGATATGAATGTGTTTTTTTTTCAACTTATCAAACGATCCGACACGCACTTGGCCTCGATTCTTCAACGTTCTAAGAAAAACCGCTCATTGTCACTTTCACTCAAGTTCGTGTTCACACACATGTTGGAGATATGAATGTGTTTTTTTTTCAACTTATCAAACGATCCGACACGCACTTGGCCTCGATTCTTCAACGTTCTAAGAAAAACCGCTCATTGTCACTTTCACTCAAGTTCGTGTCCACACACATGTTGGAGATGTGAATGTGTTTTTTTTCAACTTATCAAACGATCCGACACGCCCTTGGCCTCGATTCTTCAACGTTCTAAGAATAACCGCTCATTGTCACTTTCACTCAAGTTCATGTTCGCACACATGTTGACCAGATGGAACTGCACGTGTAGTCATCATCGCGATTGTTTTGTTTTGGATCTCAATTTAGTGTTTTTGTCGCAGTTCCTTTGCAAGTCCTTAAGTCGCCTCCAGACTCACGCCGAGAACCCCCGAAAACACCCGAGAAGCGTTTCTCGCCGTCTCGTTCTCGCGTTCGCCTGTTTTCCGTTCGGTGTCGTTTTTTTTTGCCCGCGACAAAGGATTTCACGGGCGAGAAGAGAGAAGACTCCCACACTCACGTTTTGTGACTAACCGTTAAAATGACTAACCCTGTCTGTTCTGTTTTGATGAATTTGCGTTACCCACCATCGTCTGGCTTTTCTAGTGATTTTTTAGTTACATCATTCACAAAGTTAAAATGCAATGGCGCCCAGAGCCAAACCGGCTGCAGTTTGAATATCGTCGTCCATACCGGATAAGAAACAGGTCGAGTGAGAAAATTGAGAGTGTGGATAGTTTGTTTGTTCTTCGAGAAGTCTCGGCGAAACTTCTCGCCGAGCCTTCTCGCCGTGAGTCTGGAAGGGCTATTAGTTTACAGTAGTGATTGTTCGGTCAATATTTTAACGGTTTAAGCTTTCTGCCCATAAAAAAGTTGAGTTTTTAGTTTTGTTACTTAAGTTAGGTTTATGTAACTAGGTAGTTAAGTTTTATTATAAGTATAGATTAAGTTTTTCTTGGTTTTTATACATTTTTGTTTTTAATATGGGTGATGTGGTCGCAAAGCGACAAAGCCCTTAATTTTTTTTAACGTATTTCGTCTCACTGCTGGGCAAAGGTCTCCCCCATAGATTTCCAGACATCTCTGTCCCGAGCCAACTCCCACCACTCTCTCTCGAAGGCATCGAGCTCGTCTCGCCAACGCTTTCTCGGTAAAAAGAAGTACATTTCTTACATTTTCTTTTTAAATAAATTTAAAACAAAGCTTTCTGCTCACTATCCCGTAGCATACCATGACCGTACGAGGAACGTGTCAGGCATGGAAAACAACACGAAACGCTTTACTCTGCCCACTGAAACTAATCAACAACATTCGAGACCAGTTTGCAATCCTTATACGACCCGTATGTTATTCTGTATGATGCCCTTATGCAACACGCATCAAAACTTTATCTCACTAGGTGGGGTCGGCACAGCATGTTTCTCTCCTCAATTTTCTCCTATCACTCGTCATCTCAGCACTCATTCCTTTCACACGCATATCCTCTTAAGTTATAAGTTCAATAACGTGCAGTAACACCGGTTCATTCCTGAATAACTGTTGCGTAGATGTCTTGAAATGATTGTAATTATATATTTGTATTTATAAATTATACATATTTGATCAAGCGAGCGAGCAAGCCATGAGCAAGCAAATATTTCAGTGGCAACTTGGGCGATTTGGCGTTGTATGTTTTTAGAACGTAACCTATAAAACTTGGTAGGTCAATATAATGCTATGAAGATTTGCTGGGCAGCATATGAGCATAATCGGTGAAGTTGTATTATGATACATAGGAAAGGCAATTATACACTGCATTTATAAAGTTTTCCCATTTTCAGAAACTTTTTGTGCCCCAATCGCACAATTTAATGGATCTTACGTTACCTACTTAGGTTGCGTTGCTTTGTTTATTTAGTTTTTTGTGTTATCAAAAATGGTAGGCAGTGTCGATCATAAAAAATAGCACCTACCACGTTTATATATTTCGTTACATTGAGCGATTGAAAACTAATATCTTGTTACAGGTATCTATTTATAAATCGTCTTACCTAAATCCTCTTTATTTTTAGGAAGCGCTCGTGGCGGAGCTTGCTTAGACGTTCTTGATTGATTGTTAAAATTGAGCGACGTTGTGCGTGGTCACAATTTGGATGGGTGACCGCAAGTGGCATTACGAGCTGAGCGCTTCTGTGCTTCGGAGGGCACGTTAAATTGTCGGTCGTGTTTTAAGTCGTTAAGCCACGACGGAGGCCTTTAGGCGGACTAAAGACTCCGTCACAAGAGTTGACTACTAGCTCATACGAAGTTACTTCTTCGTTTTATGTAATACTTAGGTACATACTTGCAAAATATTCCCACTGACCCCTTTATCCTATCTCTAGCCTTAATCTAACAAAATATTGAAATGTTCATATCAAAGTATAACCCTTAGATAAGTCTGTTGAGTTATAGGTACATATCTGTAGTAAACTGATAAAGTGACCCAGTGCTAACTAGAACATCAAAATTTTGGACAGATTTTGTGATGCGTTAAAAGCGAACACCCGCAGGCATTACGCAATACCTAGATACGGAGACCTCTCCATTCCACTAGCTAGGCGATACTCGGCTGTCGGGCCCGTAATCTGATAGACTCGAATCTAATTTTCCAGTTTCCAAGTAGTTTAGCAACTCGAGACCTATTACTGCAGCTAGTCTGGCAGAGGCCTTAGTACAGCGCGTCAAAAACAGCTTCACAACAGACAGATTTATATCTACTCCGATTTATAAATTTGTCGTATAAAGAAAAAAAATATTTGTTGCCTCCTAAAAACTAGTGTTTCAGCTCGTTTTTACAAATGCAGGAATTAATCTAGGTGCCTCGACACGATGAGGTAGGTATTTAAGCTACCTCATATTTTATTTTTCGCGTTAGTATAATTTACACGGACTACTTTTAAACAGGTAGGTATTTAAACGTAAATAAAACTGAACTGTACTGAACTATTTCAGCTATATGACAGAGGATAAGTTATCCAACGAGTTAATGTCGCCAGCCTTTTGGAGACCTTCCTGCGGTCGATGATCTGAGCTCAATTTTCTATCTGTAGTCGAAGTTAGATAGAAAACTGAGCTCATGTTCATTTCTTATTTGTTAAAAAAATATAGACAGGCAGTGTTAATATGGACCGATCATTGACCAAGAGCATCGGTCAAATTGATAAATTTATGACTTTTCAATTCAATTCAATTTATTTATTTGTCAGAAAGTAGGTGTATAGTATATAAATTAGTCAATAAACAATACTCCGGAAAAAGACACACAAAAGAGGCGGGAAAGCGGCAATTTGATCATCAGTTGTTTTATCAAGGGCTAATTATTTACATATTTTATGAATTCATGTTTATATTTTATTTTATTCTATATTTTTTTAACAAAATATTGTTTATTAAACTAATAGATAGATAGATAGAAAATTCTTTATTGCACACAAGAATGTACATATTCTTAGTCGCTACACTCTTGACAGAGTGGTCGTGGTCGTCAGCTCAGGAGTAGTGGCTCGCTTCGCTAGCGAGAATGTACATAGGCGAACTTAATGCTAATTAGCATTTTCTTCCAGCTAACCTTTGTGTAGTTTGGAGAAAAAGTGGAGGCAGTGCATTGTAGAAAATGTTATAAGAAAAAAAAATATTATACATAAATAATAACTAATCATGTTTTTCGAAATGAAAAGCAGAGTGTTTACTTCGTTTGAAAGACTTAAGCACTCAAACTGAAAGAACCTCCTCGTGCCTACTTAAGCTCCCTTTGACCTTTGTGTAACAATCAACTATACAAATACAAATACAAAATAAATTTATTTTCAGCAAACACAATAATTGTACAGAGAAATCAGAACTAATGTAAATGCTGACAGGTATTTGATTGTGGTTAGGAGTTTACAATGGACAATGGACCCCAAACGAGGCCGAGCCTTTATCGTGAGGACCAAAATAACAATTTACTAATTGAAAATTGTTTCAGCAACTTATGATTGTTGAGAGACTTGGGTTGATCATCTAGTTCCGACGACTGTGGTTTGTCATGCAAAAAGCCTAACTTGATTCCTGCCGGGTAAAATTGCCGGAGGGTTGCATAAAGTCGTTAAAAACGAAAGGTGCAAACTTTCCCTGAGGATATTTTCAAATAAGAAAAAACACCATGGACGGTATGAGGGATAATATTATTAAAGCTCCGTGATATACCTACGCGTTGCTAGGTACAAGATTTTACGAATTTAAGTCTTTATCCATCTTGTGACTTATCTTATCTTGGGATATTATGCTGACAATTATTTATAAAGGACTTTTAATCTAATGCTCTCTCAATTATAAGTAATCACTGCATGCACATTTTGAATCAGGACTGGCTCTAAGTTTTTTATGCCTTTACTTCTGGCCATTTCCACCTCATTAGGCACCTATGTATTATATGAGTAAGTTGTGATGTCAATCAAACCCCATGTAGGTAGGTGGAAACTCTACTGTACAAGTTCTACGATTTGCGACTCGACCACGTGGAATCCATTAAGCCACGGCGCGACTGCACTGCGGCTCACGGCCAAAGTAACGAAACGTGGCTTGAAGATGTCTATAATGCAAACGTGATGCCGGCCACGCGCATCTCAAAGCGGTGCACGGTAGCGTCGGGTTTTGCTGGCCGTGGGCGTGGACCATAGCCATGTGCCGCAATAGGTTCGCAGACACACGCAGCTAACGAACTTAGCCCCTGCATGCGCGTCCATTACGTGGACTCCATTACGTCACACGCAGAGGCTACGCACGTGTGCTCGTCGCTCACAGGAACGAGAATCAAGGCGGAGTCGAAGCAAAGGCGCTAAGAATTCTTACAAATCCCATTGATTCAAAGGTAGTTAGATATATGCACCCGTGTCTCAACTCTGCCTTTACTCTCGTTCCTGTGAGCAATGTGCCAAGCTTCGTATGAAAAAGTGAGAAAGTCCTCTCTGGCACTGGTGGTCTAGTGGTGGTAGTAATTACCGCGCCTTCAGATTCTAGATTTGGGGGTTCAAATCTGATCGTACTCCAATATTTTTTTCTGTTCGAATTAGTGTATATCTGTTATAACAGTACTCTTGAACGGTGAAGGAAAATATCGTGAAGAAACCGGTATGTTTCGAACCTAAAATGTTCGAAAACATGTGCCAAGTGCTCGAAAGGATACTTTAGTCTGTATCTATGAAGCGCACTTTCCCGGTCGTAGCTCTTCGTGTCGCTGCATTGGAGCTGAGCTCAGACGTGGATCACAAACTTTAATGAAGTTTCAAGAGCACTTATGTAGTTTCATTTTGCATCTTGTGTTTTAATTTAAATCAGTCGCAACACAAAGCATTCTCATTACTTTACAGTGACACTTTACTTTTTGAATTCAGAATTTGAATCATACTGTAGAAATTTATAATTTTACATACATACATTATCACCCCCGTATCCCTAACGGGGTGGGCAGTCTCAAGCAATCATAAGAAAACTTGTGCCACTTCTGAACCAAGAGTTACCCTAATCATGATATGAGTGATCAGCCCTTAAACATGGTTCATTTTGAATTTTATTTTCAAGAAAATGATTTTTTCGTTTGGGCGAAATTAAAAGTTGAGTTTGTAATTATTTTATAATAATTTTGTTTACGATTAAGTAGGTAACTTATTGCTTTACAATATTTTCAATATTTTTAGTAGCAAAGAAAGTGAATATCAAGTGTGTCAAACGAAAGTCTGATAAATGTTTTTACAAAAATGTTTACTGATGTTTTTCTTTTCCATATCTAAAAATGTTAAAATACCTAACTTACTCATCAAATTCTGCGAAAAACACGTTTCATAAGGCGGAGAGACTGAAAACTTCTGGCAATTGAGAACAAAATATTTTCCACCATTCCAATTAATAAATTTTAATAGACGATTGCAAAAGCTTCAAAGCAATGATAAATACCAATAGAAACAGGCCAGGCCGTAGTCAGGCTTAAAGGCATACGTTTTGGATCTTATAAAGTCAGTGAGCGTCATATTACAAACGTCCATAATACACGCCCGTATGGGGTAATGGGGTGGGTACAGCCACCAGTAATCATAAAAACTGGCCACCACTCTTGATTCCCAAGATGGATAATGGTGAACCACGATGGCAGGTGATCAGCCTATATAGATAGTCCATTATGTTTGGGAGGATACAATCCCATATGTTTGGGAGAGAAGTAGCTGGACGCTATGTTTTTTCTTTACTCCCAGTCCAGCAGAGAAGTAAGTAGAGTCTCATTATGGCCAATAAATAAGCACAGCATCATAGAGTATTAGATTTGAATAGGGATGGATACAAGGGTAGAAGTTGACCGGAGAAGAGAAGGATGGATTGCGTGAGAGATGTCGTGTATAAGAAAGGAGGAAATACTGAGATGATGGCTGATAAAGGGGAGTTGGAAGAGAACATGTACCGACCCCACATAAGTGAGATAAGAGCAGGGAGATGATAATCATGAAACAAGCATAGTGTCTCCTCACTACCTGGAGACACGCTTTTTACCTGGCAGCGAAGAATATTGTGTTTGGGGTGTATGTATGTATTATGTATATGCATTCCTTTGTCTGTCTCTGTAGCCGAAACGGCTGGACGGATTTTTACAAATGAGGTGTCGTTGGATTTGTCTAGATAACGAGAATTTTATAGCCTATGGCACTTTACAATACGTGCAGAGCTGACTAAGCCACGAATTTCCTCATGATCTTATTACGCTCTAGTTATGGGGTTCACATTTTATATCCGTTTATGCCCAATCCTAAATTATTTGTAAAATGACTACGGAACTTTGTTTATTTGGGGTAAAAACAAAACTAGGAACTCCGCTCAATCAATAGAGTGCAAAAAACACGACATGGTAGTCCATGGCAGTCATTTCCCGCTGTAAATACGCAATATTGCCAATTAAGCCGATTCACTAGACTTCAAACAGAAGTCTTTTTCAATCATCGGGATCGGTCTCCAATTCATTAGTGGAGTAGCAATTTATGTGCAGTGTATTTTTTCAGAACACAAATTGAATTGATTTGTCAGTACTGTGGAAAAGCCCCGTGACTTTGTCTGCAATTTTTACCCACAATGGAACGGAGAAGATTGGCCTAAAAGGTTATGTTTATTTATGAGACGCAAGAGGCGCAGGTTCGATTCCCGCTACGGGTGAAATGTTTGTGTGTTTTGAAAATATTTCCTCCGGGTCTGAGTGTTGTTGTATTATGTATTGTATGTATTTACAAAAAAAATTATTTAAGTATTCTATCAGCCTAATAAATAAATAATAATAATAAATATTTGAGGACATATCACACAGCACCATCTAACCCTAAACTAAGCAAAGCTTGTATTATGGGAACCAGATGGCTGATAGAATACATAATATACTTTTTTTTTGTAAATATATACTTTTATATATATAATACCACCCAGACCCGGAAGAAATATTTGCAGAGCATGCAAACATTTCTCCTGCAGCGGGAACCGAACCCGCGCCTCTTGCGCCTCAGCCGAGCACTCGCTCGCCTCGCCACAGAGGTCGTCGGTATGTGTGTATTTGTCTGTTACCCATTTTCCTAAAAACTACTGAACTTATTTCGATGCAGTTTTTTGCAATATGTTGGTTTTGTTTTAGACAAGATTTTTAGATATGTTGTAAATAACATATTTGGTATCGTCGTAAGTAAAAAAAATGCTAATCAAACACAAGCAAAACGACTTGTCAGTTGGTATTGGGGGAACATTCCGTGTTGAGTTTTGTAATCGAACACAAATTATTTGGATTATTTGGGGCTAGATAACGCTGTCTGAATTGTCAACAAATTAATTTAAAAATTAATAAAAAAATCTAGTTTATTTAATTCAAGTAAGTAAGTAAATATGCAAGCTTCGACGGGGCTTATATATTTGAGCCTTTTGGGGTCGAGACCCTAGGTCCGTGGGGCACGGGTGCCCACTGCGTTTTCAAAATTCTTTCAGGGCGTCTGGTCGAAACGATGCGCGATCCAAGAGCTGCTTATTTGGCTCAACGGATCAGTATTGCCATTCAGCGTGGCAATGCGGCCAGCGTCTTGGGCACGCTTCCACCGTCTGATGAGCTGGATCAGGTGAGCTATCTATAGACCGTTTGCAACGGCCTTTAGATAGCCCGACTGTTTCTTTTGTATTTTGTAAATTATATTTGTAATAGTTGTAAGTTTCTTCTAGTAAGTAGGTTCGTATGAACTAGTGGCCAACTATTGTGACAGAGTTTTTAGGCCGCCTAAAGGCCTCCGCCATGGCTTAACGATTTAAAAGCCGGGACCGATAATTTAACGTGCTCTCCGAAGCACGGAAGCGCGCAGCTCATAATGCCACTTGCAGTCACCCATCCTAATTGTGACCGCGCACAACGTTGCTTAACTTCAACGAACGAAACGACAATCAAGAAGAGCCACGAGAGCTTCAATGCGAATTTGACACGCATTCTACCGGTTTTATTTAGTGCCGAAGGAACCTTACATTTTTTGTAGATTATCAATTTCGTAGCCCTTTCGTAGCACTTTTGTAACGCTTTCGTAGAGGCACTATACCGTTTTTCACGCTTACATAACTTATTCAGTCAATATTAATTCCTTCAGGCAACTTCGGGACGCGGGCGTGGAGCGCGAGGAGAAAGTTTACCCGAATACTCAGACTTTGGCAAGTCTCGGCTTTAGAACAAACCCCCCATATTATGTTTATCTTCGTATCCGTTAATTTACTTAATTATATCTATAGACCGTTTGCAACGGCCTTTAGATAGCCCGACTGTTTCTTTTGTAAATTATATTTGTATTAGTTCTAAGTTTCTTTGTAACATGTTTTTATTAATTTATATTTTTACATGAAATATAAAAAACTTAAAAACTAGGGAGCCGCCGACAGCGGGGCCGGACTCAAGATGCCGGTGGTTAGGGCTGCAGTGAGGAACCTCCTGGCAATACGTGCCGTGTCGAGGATCACTGCCTTCTGAATCTGACCCTTGACCCAACCGACTAGCGAGAGCCTCTTAAAACAAAAAAAAACTTGGATTGGATTTGGGTTTATAGTATTAGTAGGACGGCCTCGGTGGCGTGGCGGGCGATTGCTCGGCAGAGACGCAAGAGGCGCGGGTTCGATTCCCGCTGCGGAAGAATTGTTTGCATGATCTGTAAATATTATATTATATTTCTTCCGGGTCTGGGTGTTGTGGTACCATGGTACTCGTAGTTTTGGATACCCACGACACAGGGAATCCTAGTGTGGGCTCAGGACTATGTATGTGACTGTTGGGTGTTATTTATCTATACTAATATTATAAAGCTGCAGAGTTTGTTTGTTTGTTTGTTTGTTTGTTTGAACGCGCTAATCTCTGGAACTACTGGTCCGATTTGAATGTTTCTTTCAGTGTTGGGTAGTTCATTTATCGAGGAAGGCTATAGGCTATGTTTTATTTTTTTCAAAATTAGGGATCCGTAATAAAATTGCTATTTTGTAACACAAGGTGTAAAATCGAAAACCTATTTTTGCGTGCGCTGCAAAAGCTATTGACAATAGAACCAAATGATGTACTACGGGTTTGTAGATCCCATTAAGACCTACAAAAAAGTCCGCGAGAACATATATCTAGCTATCATGGTTTAATCACAATAATAGATTTTGTGTTCAAAATAATTATTAAATCGTCTGAAGAAAAAAAACTACGTTAAATATGTATCGTAATATTAATCTTTATCGAAATTAAGCATTATGTTATCAAGAGTATTTATGTAGAAGTAAAATACTTTTTGTTTCATCTCAATCAGATATTTCGTTTAAAAGTTATCACGTGTGTAAGATGTTAAGAGTTGGTACCTATTAATGAGTTATGGGCCATAGAGTTTTTTATCAACACAAAATCCTGTAATAATCTTTTTGAAATATATTTGTTGATGATTGTAAGTATAAGATCTTTGAAGAGTATAATAAATACATTTCTAAAATAACTTTGCTAAGGAAATCCACGCGCGCTTGATGCAAGCAAGACGAGACGCTGGCGGCGCGGCGGCGGGCGAGACGAGGAAGCCGCGCTTGCTGGCCGCCTGTGAGAAAAACGCGGGTGAAACCGCGGAGCACAGCTAGTTCATTTATAGGATTACTTGTGGCTCTTGTCATCTTCACAGCACAGCTTCTTGTCGGCACAGCATGATCCTTGGATCATGATGTAAGAGTTTTGGCTAAGGTGTTTTATGACCGGCCGCCTGCCTGGCGTCAACCCTCCTTGGGAATACTTGCTTATTGTATCTCATCATGTTGGAGGATACTATCCCTTAGTCGACTTTTAAGACATGCTCGGGGAGAGAAGCAGCTGGACGCATTCTATGTTATTTCTTTACTCCCAGTCCAGCAGAGAAGTTATTAGGACCACCATTAGGGATACGGGCGTGATGATATGTATATATAATCGATCTACTTACACCCTTGTAAAAGAAATGCCATCCGGGTATCAGGCACTCTTCTTGCAAAGCCAGTAGTTCTTCTCCTCTGAAACAATAAGATTACCTAAAGTATTTTTTTTCAACAAGATTCATAAAAAATTGTTTACTTTATATTATTTAAAAGCTAAAATAAAACCGATTTCAACGAAAGGAGTTTTTGAAGCGCACCTTCAGTTCTTTCACCACACTGGTTCGGAAGAGCACGATTAGTAATGATGAAAAATAAGATAAAATTCTATAGCAACTAACAGGTTGGTAAGTAAGTTCGTATGAGCTAGTGACCAGCTCTTGTGACGGAGTTTTTAGGCCGCCTAAAGGCCTCCGTCATGGCTTGGTGATTCTGTACATGCACGTCTCAGGATGCCACTGGTCATCAACACTTCATTTAGTGAAAATAGAGGCAAAACCGCCAACCCACGTGTTTTCTTCACGATCGATCATTATCTGTCAAAAAATCAGCCCTCCTAGTGAAGAACGCAGTAACTAGCATTTTTGTCAAAAAATATTTAGTTATATGTGTATTCGGAATCGCCTAACAAAATACAACATACTGTTCTCACTCATGTATCAAAAAATACTTAGTTACTGCTTTCTTCACTAGGAGGGCAGAAATGTGTGGCGCTGTTTTGACGGATAAACGCTTTGCCAAGGCAATGGACGATGTTTTCTTTCATTACTGGGTGTTGTAGTATTAAGTAGGTATTATAATTATATGTATTCAAAAAAAAGTATATAAAAGTATTCTTTATCCATCTGGTGCCCATAGTACAAGCTTTGCTTAGTTTGGATCTAGATGGCGCTGTGTGAAATGTCCACAAATATTTATTTATTTATTTTGATTACCATTAACGATCCGTCATCCGTTAGTATAATATTGGAACCAGGCATAAGTCCACTAGGGTACCTAGCTCGGAACAGATAGGGTTCCAGATAACTTTTATCCAAGTATCAAATGTGATCTTACAGCCAATCAACATCAATAGGACGATAAGGCACTTCCATCAAGATGTCGGGGACTTTCGATTTCAACAGGAGAGCAGCAACAGACTTCTCCATCAGATACCCTCGGCTGTCTGGGTACGTCATCACTGAAATGAAATGCCAAGGTTGACCATGCAGTGGTAAAACCTAAAACGAGGCGCAATATACCGTTTACCTCTACGATACTATTACTTGTGTCATTATTTCTTTCGAACAAGTGTGGTGGAAGGATTTAAAGTGCGCTTCAGACTCTCCTTTTAGTGCACCTGACACATGTTTTAGATTTATCATGGTTCTATAACATGTCAGCTTCCTCACGATATATCTTTCATTAATTTTTTTTATAATGTATTCATTTAGTTAGATAAAACCTGATTCAGTTTTTTTTGTATTATACATATAGGCACCTACTAGTTGTTGTATAATAACTATTCAACTTCATCATCATTTTCCTGTCCTATCTCACTCTATGTGGGGTCGGCACAGCACGATCCTTGGATCATGCTGTAAGAGTTTTGGCTAAGGTGGTTTATGACCGCCGCCTGCCTAAGTGAGGAAGGTGATGATGATGATCGTTTGAGAGTATTGGTACAGCGCACAGAAATTTTGCGAAGATAAAAATCCATTGGTGACTGTATTGAAGTCCACAACCTCAGGATCGAAGGCAGGGCTGCTACCATTAGTCTGGTAGTCTTCTGTGCTTTGTTTTGTGTCATGAAGAAATGAATATGTCGTCTATCCGTTTTGTTTTTAAATAACACAGGGCATTGGACCGATCATATACAGCAGCAGCCATTATCATTACCGGTGAAGGTCAGTGCCGCACTCGACTCAGACCATTGTCATTGAACCCAGTCATGGGCATCAACCTATTATATCGTACTAGCTTACATGCGCGGCTTCGCTCGCGTGGTGTAAATTTTGACAACTTATTTCACCCCCTTTTGAGGGTTATTTTGAAAAACCTTGAAACACGTGTCTAATAATTTTGCATATAAAGTAACCTAGCCAACGTCTTATCCTAAGTATCTTATCCAAGTTTTGCCCGCAACCTTTTCTATGTCTTCGATCCAACGCGAGTCGAACGTCCAGGGTTTCCTCGGTCCCCGGCCAAGAAACTTTGAAATCCTACTAATGTGAATTTTTTTAGGATGTTTGTATGTTTGTGCCCCAATCACGCCTAAACGGAAAACTTTTAAACATGTTTAATGATGATTATTATTTGACAAATTTATTTATAACGCTTTGGTTATTCTACTGATATGTTATAATTATAAATGAATAAATTAAACTGAAAAAAAAAATTGTCAGCTGAACGGATTTGAATGAAACTTGGTATATGCATAGTACATGTGCTGGATTAACTGGATTAGCTTCTCTCCCCGAGCATGCGTAAAAGTCGACTAAGGGATAGTATCCTCCAACATGATGAGATACAATAAGCAAGTATTCCCAAGGAGGGTTGACGTCAGGTCAATAACACCTTAGCCAAAACTCTTACAGCATGATCCTTGGATTGTGCCGACCCCACGTAGAGTGGGATAAGGGCAGGAAGATGATGACGATGATGTGCTGGATTAACATACAGGCTATTTTTCATCCGGGTACCACGCGAGAGAGGCCGCAGGAGGTAGCTAGTATTCAATATATATATGTACTTACAATTGGGTATCAGAGTTTTCATAACGGGCACCCTCACTCCGCGCCGCGGGTGTCTGTACGTGGCGCCGACAACTAGATTGATGGGCCTGGTGTCTATACTGGACAAGTCGTAGCTGGTCACGCACACGGCCGCCGTGAGCGCCACGGTGCGGGACACCATTGTGGCAACGCACAGCCCTCGGTACCGCGACGCGAAGTACGCCTGGTTATGTAAATGAAGTCCTCAAAGTCAATGTAGTTAATTATATTAGTAATTATTATTTTTTGACTTAATCTTGAATTATTTGAAACCTGATCTATTATGACATTTATTATGAATTTTGTTATTGTTACTGTGATTTTATTTTCTTATGTTATTGTGATTTAGTTAGTGTAATTGGTTGTGCCGTACTATTTAATTAAATGAATAAATGTACTTTGTAGGTCTTCCAAGAGTTTTTCAGACAATACTACAGCAGGTTACGAGATAAACAGACTTTCGCATCGTGTTGGTAACTCCGCGACAGAGATACTCAATGGTATCGAATCTGTAGTGTATTTTTAGAATAGAATATATTAATCTTTATTGTTAACTGTTGAAAGTACAAGTTGTTAGGTAAAGTAAAGAAGTACTAACAGTTTGCCCTTTTCGGACGTACAATCAGTCAGACAAATAAATACAAATTAAATCAGAAAGAATATAAAAAAAAATTACAAAAGTACTTATTTGAGTAATTGGCATCTCAAAACAAACTACAGAAAGAACTTTAGAAACTTTACTTAATTTGATAGCTCAAACAAGTATTTATTTAAAAGAACAAAAACCCGACTGCGTAGAGTTTAGGTAGCTGAGTAGGTTTGACATAATAAGTGATTTGACTACGTGGCCTTTTACTATACATAGTAGATGATTTATACAGCGTTAGGAGGCAACTTTTACCTTCACAAACGGGACGCTGTAGTGCCCGGGACGAATTAAGATAGAGTAGGCTTGCCAACCACCTATTCCATCCTCTCAGCTAACTCTGACAAAGCCGCGGGTTTCCTTACGATGTTTTCCTTCACTTTTGAGATAGATAGATATATTTATTTCATTAAGTTTTAACAAACATTGGTTAGTAGTTTGTAAGCCTATGTTAGATTTGTCTAAACACTGTTCTCGTTTACAAAAATTATTAATAAAAAGTTCGAGTAAAAAGTATTATGAGAGTACTGGTATAGCGCACAAAAATTTTTCGCACAGAAAAATCCATTGGTACACGAGCGGGTTTGAACCCTTAGGATCGGAATACAGGGTAACTACCAACTAGACCACCAGTGCTCTTCAACTAGCAGTCTAGTTATTGGTAGTATTCCTGGGATGCAAATAGTAATATTAAACTTCAACCGCGCGGTTCGTGCCGCTCGACCTCGGGCGTCCCATACTGATTGATTCCAAATAGTGCAAGAGACGGCACCAGTTTTTTATTATTTTTTGTAATAATTATCCTTTGACATTGTCAAAGCCTTTGATTTTCCAGACTTATCTTTTTTTTTGCTTCGTCGTGCTTTTTGTTTGCTCAGTTTAGTTAGATTAATGCGAATTTTATATTTCTCATTTTTAATGTATATAAAGACAAAACCATTTAAAGGGCAATGTGTACGCTTCTTTACAAGAGCACTGGTGGTCTAGTTGGTAGTGACCCCGCCTTCCGATTCTAAGGTCGTGGGTTCAATCCCGGTCGTGTACCAATGGATTTGTCTGTGCGAAAAATTTATGTGCGCTATACCAGTACTCTCAAACGGTGAAGGAAAACATCGTGAGGAAACCCGCGGCTTAGTTAGCTCCGCACGTATTGACCATGTCTTTCCTGTGGACAAGGCCGACTAAGCTGAGAGGATGGAATAGGTGCTGGGCAAGCCTACTCCATCTTAATTCGTCCCGGGCACTACAGCGTCCCGTCTGTGAAGGTAAAGTTGCCTCCTGACGCTGTATAAATCATCTACTATAGATGGTAAAAGGCCTTAGTAGTACGCTTCTTTAAAAAAGTCCCAAGCGAGACGACCAATTTGTCAGTTAATAAATTTAAAACTAATAAAACGAAAATTGTATAAAAAGCTTCCTATAAAATATCCGAATAAATAGAAGAAAAAAATGCTTGGGACTGAATAATACTTTATTCAAAAGGATCGACAAGGATCACTTTAAATCGTTTTAAATCTACGTTGAATTTAACTAAGTTTAATTTTGCAACAGCAGAACGGCTCCTAGACTATAGCGCTTGTTAGCTGAGAATTGATGAATTCAATATTGAATGAAAATGATGAGGAGTAAGCCATGATAATTGCTGTTTGTCTTTTGTTGCAGTGTAATGTTTGGACTTGTCTGTGGCTACCTACATCGTTGAAGAATCGCGAGTCGATGCGAAGTAATTGTCTATGGTAGTAATAGGTTATATTCAATTTAAACCAGCTAACCTAAGAAAACCAGTATTTCACCTGGTACCCAAGTGAAGTTAGCTCAAAGCTGAGTTACTACCTTTTGGCAACTTTTATCTGGTTGTCAGAGCAACCAGGACATGTGTTATGTACTAGCCCCATAAGACTAGGTCTGTATACGTATGTTCTTCTCTCTTTTGCCCTATGCTCTGTCCTTTAATTTTTCATTTCTATTAGGAGTATGTTGTCAATAAATTATTTTCTTTCTAAAAGATGACGGACCGTTCCTTAAAACACTCCAAAAAATATGGCGCTTTTCGACAGCAAACAACGATCTATTTAAAAAAACAATTATCTTTATTTTATCTAATGTAGCCTACATTAGATAAAGTTATAAGATCTTATTTAAACTTAAATCTACGGCCTTTTACGGCCTACGACACCCCTCGCCCAAAACTCTTCATGCATTGAGGCTTCCAAGCGACTCGTGGGAACTCTCACCATAAATGAGCTAAAGCTCAAATTATGTTCAGCTTCTTAACCCCCACGATGATTCCGACTTTCTTGAGGTATTCCACCACCTGCTCTTCCTTCACGCCGAAGTGAACGCGTGACACGTATAGTTGCGTAGTGAGTACCTCAGCTCGAAACCGCGAACAGCTGGTATCACTCGACGTGGTGCCGCACCGATTCCGGCTATGGTAATGAACGATGTATTACGTTACATGAATATTCGAACCGGGCATGAAGACTTTATTTGAAAAGATCCAAATGTTAATGAACTCTATCACTTAAGATTGTTAGGTACGTAGAATTTATTTCAAAGCTCTTCTGAAAAGGAATATTGCCATCTCTTCATTGATTCTGTTTGCTGAGACTCTGTCAACACTACGCCAAAGGAAAGAAAATAAATTGATTTCCTCGCTTTACTCGCTAGATAAAATAGTCTATTGCCCGCTTCCAATATTCAACAGGAGGACCCACATCTGTGCACGCGAACCGTTCGCGAACAGTTCGCGTGCATGTTACATTGTCCTCTCACGAACATGTCCTACGCGGTTTGCGTTCATCTTATAAAGACATGGTAAAGAACACCTTTGGATGTGCACGCGAACCGTTCGCGAACAGTTCGCGTGCAAGTTATATTGTCTTCTCGCGAACACGATCTGCGCGGTTCGCGTGTTGTGAATAACACTTTTAGACGTGCACGCGAACTGTTCGCGAACAGTTCGGCGTGTGCGCAGATGTGGATTCTCCTGTTCATCACCATAATTACATTGTTATTTATCGAAAAGCGCCATACTTATTTTGATAGATACCATTGCTATTTTAAAGAAAAATACATCCGTTAGTAGAATATTAGAATCGGGCATGACGTGCTTCTCAAATAGAGTGAAGTAGTGTGGAGTGAACTAAAGCCTTTGCCATCTATATTAGATGAGTTATACAGCGTAAAGAGGCAACTTTTGCCTAAGTATCTGGGACGAATTTGACTAAGTAGGCTATAATACCATCCTCTTAACTTAGAAGTCCTATCCGCAAGAAAGACTGACTAAGCCGCGGGTATCTCACGATCTTTTCCTTCACCGTTTGAGTGTACTGGTAATAGCGCAAATAATTTTTTTAAATCGAAAAATCCATGATGCACGGCCGGGTTTGAACTTGCAACCTTAGGATCAGAATGTGGGGGGTGCTACGACAGTGTTCTCAGTGAGAAGATTGGTATGTTCTAGATTTTAACAGTGCAATCACTAGACATACCTACATTCTTAAAGGTGAATCACAAGAACTGATTCATTTACCTCGGTCATTGACATCTCCCTCAGTTCGTAAGAAGCGATACCCGACATATTATTAAGTCACGTTATTTAGCTTACCTCTGCACTGGTGCACTGGTCTAGTTGGTAGTGATCCCGCCTTCCGATCCTAAGGACGTGGGTTCAAATGTGGTCGTGTACCAATGGATATTTCTGTGTGAAAAATTTATGTGCGCTATACCAGTACTCTCAAACGGTGAAGGAAAACATCGTGAGGAAACCCGCGGCTTAGTCAGCTCCGCACGTATTGACCATGTCTTTCCTGTGGACAAGGTCGACTAAGCTGAGAGGATGGTATAGGTGCTGGGCAAGCCTACTCCATCTTAATTCGTCCCAGGCACTACAGCGTCCATTTGTGATGCTAAGCTTACCTCTAGCCCATAGTTTCGAACAATAGGGTTATCGCGCTGGTTTTCACGTTTAGAACGTTAGGTATCAAAAACATTAGTTTGACAATATAATGGAAGCTTTGCGTTCGTGAAAGATAAAAGCTGACCTCCACACTTTCATATTCAGGAAGCCGGACCGCATTAAACATTTTCGAAGTCATCTTCTTCTTACTATATTGTTTGTGAGTATGTTTGGATGTTTGTGCCTCAATCACGCCTAAACGGCTGAACGGATTTGAATGAAACTTGGAATATACATTGTACATTATGCTGGATTAACTTGTAGGCTATTTTTATCCGGGTACCAAGCGAGCGAAGCCGTGGGCAGCAGCTAGTTATTTCATACATTTGATTATGCCATTTTCTTATATTTTAAGACTGTGTATTATAATGCTGATTTTAAGACTTGATTACGTTGGGAAAGAATGAAATGTAATTAATAAATATAAATTTTAATTTGATTAAATCTTCTTGGATAAAACTTCTTCATAAATAATTAAAACTTCACTTCTACACTTCGGTGTTAAATTGATTAAAACTTCTTCATAAATAAAGTCGATTGTTATAAGGAATCGAAATTGGGAACGTTTTGGGAACTTCACAAAAATGTCTGTCAACCAACTGTCAAAAGTAAAATAAAGGATTGGACGAAGTCTGACGGAGCATAATTACGTTATTTCCGACCGCGGCATAACTTTCCTGAGTTTTGACATTTGCCTTTGTCATTCGCCATTTGTGTAGAAACGACGTCTGACGTTCTCAGTTTCTTAAAAAGCTACGGGGCGTAGTTATGATTCAATTACTTCATCAGTGGTTTCTGGTAAAGTAGGAAGTTTTCATTTTGTTCAATATTTTTAAATCAATCTTCGTGTTTCACGTGCGAATGAATTATCTGGAAGTTTGTTGAATCGTATCTTAACTGTTTTTTGTGCAAATAACTGAGGGTTTACCATCTATTTTAAGCTTCCATCTTTATTCGTCCCGAGCACTAGAGCGTCCCGTTTGTGAATATTAAATTTGTCTCCTGACGCTGTATAAGTTACTAGCTACCGCCCGAGGCTTCGCTCACGTTGTACCCGGATAAAAAGTAGCCTATATGTTATTCCAGTACACGTATTTTGTATATTCCAAGTTTCATTCAAATCCGTTCAGCCGTTTTTGTGTCATTGAGGCACAAACATACATAGCCACATCCACACATCCTTATATCCTCACAAACTTTCGCGTTTATAATATTAGTAGGATGTACTGATGGTAAAAGGGCTTAGTTAGTCAGTTGCCATCTATAAGAGTACTAGATGATTTAGTTATATGAAGGCTTTTTTTTAGAGATAAAAATGCTTTGGGTCGCAGATAACCGCTGGCAGCGTTGACACCGAGAAATAAAGGTTTTTGGGGCAACTAGCGTGAAGGCACCACTTAGGTATGAACCTCGGTTTAGGCCGTTGCCTGAGTGCTGTTTCTAACAGCTGTACCCAGAAGGGGTTTAAGATAACCTCGACTTAGCTGGCGGTGTCAGTGTGGTATAGTATAACCTATGTCGGCATGATGGCGGGCTCTTGCGCCCGTTAGCAGAGGTGTTGGCAGTAGCACATGCAAAGACTTTACCTTTTTGGCCACACAATAACGCCGACTCGTTCGCGGGAAGGGTATAAAGATGTTAATAGTTAATTAATGTATGTATGTTCGTATGAGCTAGTGGTCAACTCTAGTGACGGAGTTTTTAGGCCGCCTAAAGGCCTCCGTCATGGCTTAACGACTTAAAAGCCGGGACCGACTGTTTAACGTGCTCTCCGAAGCACGGAAGCGCTCAGCTCGTAATGCCATCACCCAATCACCCATCCCAATTTGTGACCGCGCATATAATTGCTTAACTTTAACGACCAATCAAGAACGCCTAAGCAAGCTACTCCACGAGCGCTTCGCTCTTCGCTCCGCTCTTTGCTTCGCCTAAATTAATGGTTAGTATTTGTCTATTTTATCCTTCTCTTTTCTCTACTTTATCTTTAGTCCTATTTCCGCTTGTAATTTATTGTCTTCTTGTCTTTTTCTTTCTTCTTTCTAGGTGATCCCGCCATCGGGGTCTCCCCGAACGTGTCTTGGTCTACGGAGGGATCTTCAGATAAACGCTTTCTGAGTACCTACCTACTTTTATACCATCCTCTCAGTTGACTATGTGAGATACAGTCAATATGTGAGGAGCTGCATTCATCTTTTAAATTGTACACCGAAAAAACATGTACTCATTTATTTTTTATAAACATATTACCTTAACCCAAGTAGTGCAACAATGGGTTTAAAAAATGCGTAATACCAGTGTTTTTAAACGGTGAAGGAAAACATCGTGAGGGAATCGGCACGTCGTTGAACCGTGGAAAGTTCGAAAACATGTGTCGAGACTGAAAAAAGCCTTTGAGGCTCACTTCAAATCCTTTCACCACACTGGTTCGAAAGAATTATTGACATGATTATATAGACTTACAACGAAAGGTAGTGAGCCATCTCTAGGCTTGAAAGGCGCCCGGCCGGAGCACCGTGACACCCATACCGCTGTTGGAAGTCATCATTATTAACCTGGGTGTAGAGGCTGTCAGTAGTTCATAATGATGCAATCTAAACCCTATCAAAATGTCAATTAATTTGTAAACAGAAAGAAACTTAAAACTATTACAAGTATTTATAAACATAAAGACCGTTGCAAACGGTATGTAGATAGCTCAGCTGATCCAGATCATCAGAAGGTGGAAGCGTGCTCAAGACGCATGCCTAGACATTGCCATGCTAAATGGCAATACTGATCCGTTGAGTCAAATAAGAACCGGCTCTTGGATCGTTAATGAATACACTGAAACGATAACAAAAGAAAGCAACGTTCTATCGCACGTAACGTCCGTCCGTCTGTCCGTCTGTCAGCGGGCTGTATCTTATGAACCGCAATAAGTAGAGTTGAAATTTTCACACAGTGTGTATGTCTACCTCTAATACCGCTATATCATCAAATTATAAAAAAGGGAGCCCCATATAGGAGTATATTTTTTATGTACGATGGTACGGAACCCTTCTTGTGCGAATTCGACTCGCACTTGACAGGTTTTTCATTAGCCTGTTAAAATCTAGAATAATTCTTTAGTATTTTGACATAACGTACTCGTATATCTAAAAATACGATAGTCGGATTTTTTGACAAGAACTTTTATTGGGTAGTTCAGATATTAATGTTCCATGGAACATGACGTCATTGGACAGAACAAGATATTTTTTTCTTATTTTGTTCTTTGCAATATCTAATACTTTTATTTTCCAAATTGTTCAAGGACAAGGTAAATAAGATCTCTTTACGACTTTCTTGTCATACTGACCTTTAGAAAATTATAATAATTTATTGTGACACTTGTCAAAGTGACTAATTTGATTGACTTGTTTGTCGCATTGTCCTCTAAATTGAGATTGGCAGTAATGGTTGTTTGCTACAATACGACCGATTGCCTATATTATATAAATGGTTATGGTTAAAATACAATAATTTACATTATCAGGTCATTTAGCTTCTCATGGAAGATTTTGAAAAATCTGATTCCCATTTTGTTCTATGGAATGAAACTCGGGTGAAAAGCTAGTATGAAGTTCTTAGGAAAACATTGAGAAATGTGTCATTTTGTCCGATAACGTCATGTTCCATAGAACAAAAGGGAACTACCCCTTTTATTCAGCCCATTTGTATTGTCCATAAGAGACACAATTAGGCCAGTCAATATCGACAAACATCGCAAATGCGTACCCCTATCTACTATTTATTTACACGTTGTTAGGTCCCTCGAGAGTAGTTTATAAATACTTTTTGTAACTCTAAAATACTATTTATTATTATTATTATTAAGTTCGTATGAGTTAGAGGTCAACTCTTTGTGACGGAGTTTTTAGGCCGCCTGAAGGCCTCCGTCATGGCTTAGCGACTTAAAAGCCGGGACCGACAATTGAACATACCCTCCGAAGCACGGAAGCTCTCAGCTCGTAATGCCACTTGCGGTCACCCATCCAAATTGTGACGCACAGGGTTGCTTAACTTCAACAATCAATCAAGAGGGTCTAAGCAAGCTACGCTACGAGCACTTCTTGCAACACTGAAAACCCTGTGCTGTTTTGCAAATTTAGGTATATTAACGGCTGAACGGATTTGAATGAAACTTGGAATATACATAGTACATGTACTGGATTGACATATAGGCTATTTTACCACGCTAGCGAAGTCGCGGGCGGCAGCTAGTTTAGTTATAAATTACTCTCAAGGGACCTAACCTAGCAACATACTATTCAGGTCAGTCAATATCGACACAAAAAAGGCCAACATCGCCTCTATATGAAAAAATTGTAGATACATGTGCCTTTGCAATGTTTGGCTTTTTGTGTGTCGATATTGACTGACCCAAATAGAGAAATGCTAAAATTACTCCATAACGTCCAATTTTCAGTCGTTTCGTAAGTTAATTATGTTTTAAAAATAACGTCAGATAATAAAATATATAATATTACATACCCAACAAAACCACAAGCATCCATTTGTTCATTTCATCAGTTTGTTTGCAAATGGCCGTTGGTTTAATTAAAAGAATGCTGTGCTCCACTAAAGCGCGATACAACAAATGAACTCAATCAACGGGCGCGCTTGGCATGGTGGTGGCTAGTCTTTCAAGCACGGGTTTGAATCCGAAACATACCGGGGTCTAACTAATATGCTACTGCAGATGTAGTATCTATAAGATTGACAATCTTATGCCCAGTCCCAATGTTCTACTAACGGAGGTCGGATCGTTAACTACCCCAGAAATGTTATCGATCGAAAAGCGCTATACATTCTTTATCTATACATACATTGTATAGGATTTATGATTGTCGAACATTCCATCGGCGCTGCCACGCTAAAATTGTTTATCTCAAATTAGCAAATACTAATTGACAATCTACGTTAAAATATTTAAGCTATGTCAAGCCGACGCTGCAACCAGCATAAATTCCATTAAAACTTACCAAATTAGGTACAGACACGCTACAAAATTGACAGCCAGATAGATCAGATATTCTATTTTCATTTTGGTTTACTCTGTTATTTATGTTCTCTTCTTGGCAATAAATGTATTTCTATTTGTATCGAGAAGTGTCGAGAAGTTAATTTTATTATTTGATACATTGAAGTGTCAATCGAGCTATTTTGAACATAAATCTATACTAATATAATGGATTTTTTTTTGTATTTTTCGTTTGTAACGAATTGGCTTCGAAACTACTGGACCGATTTCAAAAATTCTTTCGCCAATAGAAAGCTGCATTATCAGAATCCAGTATAGGCTATAATAAATTTTCAAAAAAATTAGGGATCCCTAAGAAAATTGCAATATTGTAACCCAAGGTAGAAAACCCAAAATAGATTTTGGAGTGCGGCTCCGAAACTACTGGACCGATTTCAAATTTTTTTTCACCAATAGAAAGCTACATTATCAGGGTCCAGTATAGGCTATAATAAATTTTCAAAAAACTAGGGATCCGTGAGAAAATTCCAATATTGTAACCCAAGGTAGAAAACCCAAAATAGTTATTGGCGTGCGCTGCGAAAACTATTGATTACAGAACAAAATAATGTACACGCGTACGAAGTCGCGGGCAACAGCTAGTAATTAAAGAAATATTTGTGTTTAAGCATAGCGCCATCTAGCCCCAAACTAAGCAAAGCTTGTACTATGGCAACCAGATGGCTGATAGAATCCTACTAATATTGTAAATGCGAAAGTTTGTGAGGATGTGAGAATGTATGTGCCTCAATCACGCCGTAACGACTGAACAGATTTTAATGAAACTTGGAACACACATACAAAAGAATGCAACTTGCGTTCCATCGAATGTAAAGTAAATGTAAAGTACCTAAATGCATTAAATAGATCGACTGGGGAATACGATAATTAAAGAAAAGTGTTGATGTCTTAAAAAAACGTCCATTCAGATAAATCAGAACTTGCCCGAGAGCATTTAAAACATTTAATAAAACCTCATCTCGTTTTTAGTTTCTTGCAAAAGTTTGCAAAATTTCAATCGGCGACCATCGCCGTTTTCAATTCACCAATCAACGAAGCTTCCACCAGCTTTATTGGTTTTTTCTGTCACTACTTCTGTGTAGTGACAGAAAAAACCAATGAAGCTGGTGAAAGCTTTTTGCCACAAATTACGAATCGAGATCGAGATTCGAAATGAATTTGCACGCGCGACAATTATCGAGAGGTTTTATACTTTGTGTCACAATCCTACTAATATTATAAATGCAAAAGTTTGAGAGGATGTGAGAATGTGTGGATGTGACGATGTATGTTTGTGCCTCAATCACGCCATAACGGCTGAACGGATTTGAATGAAACTTGGAATATACATAGTATGTGTGCTGGAATAACATAATAGGCTACTTTTTGTCTGGATATCACGCGATCTTAAGGTGGCAGGTTCAAACCCGTTCGTGCCAATGGATTTTTCGGTGGTCAATTACTGTATACATAACTTACACTTACACATATGTCATCACGTCCGTATCCCTAATGGGGTGGGCAGAGCCACAAGTAATCATAAGAAAATTTGCAGCCACTTCTGATTTAAAATCCTAAGATATGGTGAAGCATGGTGACAGTTGATCAGCCCATCGCCCATATAGGTCCATCATGTTGGAGAGGATACTATCCCTTAGTTATAAAGATGTTTTAGATGTATACTAATAAAGTATAATTAGTTAAGAACAAAAATTAGCATTATCTAGTTATGCCACAAAGCGATACAAAGAATTGGCTCTCAGATTATGTCGATCGGGGTTCATAATCGCCTAACTGCAAATTCGACATGCAGATGCCACTAACTCACTAACTGAGTTAGTTATCCATCATAGCGTGGCGTATCCATTAGATCGAGTTACGAGAACGTCACATGCAGAGTGGTATTCAGGCATGTCTGTGACTTCATTCGGTATTCGTCACTGTACATCATCATCAGACTGTAGAAATCTTACGTTTGATGGAACCTTTGTTTTCGTTTTGGCAGGAAAATAACCGAGTGATAAAAAGTCACCATTATGGTCCATTTTTGTGGTTGTTTGTTACCATTTTCCTCTAAAACTACAGAACCGATTTAGATGGGGTTTAAAAAAATGTAACTAGGTTTACCTAATACCTGTTTTTTTTCTAGATAACTCATTTTTATTATCGTCGTGGGTTAAAAAAAGATCTATTTCATTATTTCCTTTACAGCAAAGCTTATGCCCGGCCGTGGGTATTTCTTCGGGCTTTGGATGAATTTCTATATTGTTTTCTGCTGTCTCCTATCTTTACAATATTGTACCCACGTTCCAGCAAGGAGTCGTTTTCGGTCAAATTACCTCTCTAAAGGCGACGTATCTAAAAATCCAGACGTAGTAGCAGTAAGTCGAAATCCGGACATTCCCGGAAAAAGTAATAAATCCTGACAAGCCATAGAGAAGTGAAGAGTAGCAGCCGCAGATAGAGACGGGGAGGGAGGGGACGTACAGGAACAGCGAGCGCGCCTCCAGTGACGGGTTGCCAGCTCACGGTAATGTAGCTACATGTATCAAATAATTTTTTTTGTTAAGCCATTATGTCTATCTGCCATGTGTGAAAGGAGTCAGTACTGAGATGACGAGTGATAGGAGAAGATGGATGAGGAAAACATGTTGTGCCGACCCCACCTAGTGGGATAAGGGAAGGAAAATGATGATGGTGTCTGTCTGCGCTCTAAAACCAGTTTCTATTGATCGAGACCTTAGGTCCGAGGGGCACGAGTGCCTACCGCGTTTTCAAAATTCTTTCAGGGCGTCTGGTCGAAGCGATGGGCGTCTAAGAGCTGGTTCTTATTTGGCTCAAGGGATCAGTTATTTAATTAATGAATTGATTAAAAAAAAAAATTAAAATTGTTTATTTAGAACTGATACAAGTTGAACAAATGTTACAAGTAAAACGATGAGACCGCAAAAGTGTGAAACTGTGAAGCAGTCTCAAAACCCACCTCCTGAACATGGGAGTTGGTTCTGTTTAACTAGATACATTATCTATCTATAAACTATATTACTATACTAAAAGAATAATGAAGAAAAAGAAAATACAATGAATGACTGAGACTATGAGAATGTGTGTAAAAGATGTTTGAATGCTGAGCGTGTTGTGTAGTGTGAGTGTGATAATGTGTGTAATGTGAGTAAAAGGTGTGTGAATGCTGAGTGTGTTGTGTAGTGTAATTGTGATAATGTGTGTAATGTGAATTAGTGGACTAATTGTAAGCAGTTATGTAATGTAATGTATACCTGCTTATGTGAAAGAAGTGAGGATATTTTCTGCTTGTTCGTGTGAGAGGTATAAGAGCCAAGATAAACATATATTTTTTTACATTTATGTAGGGAAAGAAGATAAATATTGGTAGCTTTGTTAACTCTGTTATAAAGTGCAGAGCTTAAGTAATAAAAGTGGCGGCTAGCTATAACTGTTTTATGCGTTGGAATTTTGCACACAATATCAGTATTGTCATTCAGCTTGGCGATGCGAGAGATTATAACACAACTATCCTCACATCGTCATATTAGATTTTTGAATGTTAGTAAGATCAAGAAAACAATTGTCAGTCGCCCGCTTTTATAAAAAGGTAGCAAAATTTTGTCATAACATTACTGCACTTAAACAAATGGTTCAAAATAAAACTTAACAAATTGACTTTTGGCTTGTTATCATAATATTACATTATTATTTCAGCTAATTTATTTTAGTTTATATGTAACGTACATAATAAACTAAAATTTTTACAGTTATTGCAATTACAGCTAAAGTCATGGACAGTCAAACTTCATCAGACATTTTCTGCCGCAAAAGAAAATATGACAATTTATGGTTACTATTTATTATTTAACAGAAAGAAACTTACAACTAATACAAAAGAAACAGTCGGGCTATCTAAAGGCCGTTGCAAACGGTCTATTGATAGCTCACCTGATCCAGCTCATCAGACGGAGGAAGCGTGCCCAAGACGTTGGCCGCATTGCCACGCTGAATGGCAATACTGATCCGTTTAGCCAAATAAGAACCAGCTCTTGGATCGCGCATCGTTTCGACCATTTTTTTTATTTATTTATTTTTTAGCCAAAACTTTTACAGCAAGATCCAATGATCATGCTGTGCCGACCCCACATAGAGTGGGATAAGGGCAGGAAGATGAAGATGATGATGATTTTTTTATTTTTTATTTAACTATGGAAAATTTTAGCCTTGTACTGTTTAGTTGTGTTTTTATATTTTAAATATAGTAAGTAACTATTGTTTGTTTCCCAAATAAAAAAAATGTGACGCTTATGTCGCTTGTTCAGCAAGTTGTGGCAGAGTTGGCATCACTGAAGCTGGAGCGGTCCCGGCTGCAAGCGGATCGATAGGCGTCCTGCTGGGAACGCGGGAGAGCACGCTCCCTCGCCATTCGCTTCTCTCGACTCGAGCCGCACTCTCGTCTTCACTGACTTGCACGCGACAAGAAAAATGGAGGTATGTTTCTATTTATTAAAATAAATATTTATTTCTCACTATATTTTATATTTTTTTTGTTGCATTTCTGCGATATATTTTGTTAAATTTTTGGTTTCTCTTTTTGTTATTTTTTTTTTTCTAAGCATTGAAAGCGATTATGGACTTTTAAGTTTACAATTTGTCAGTTTAATCCTCAAGTTTTGTTGTTAAAGTTATTATGAGGTTACGTAATTAGATTAGTGCGCAGCATCAGGGTCGGGTGTGGTGTGTTTGTGCGTCCCACAAGTATTGTGCTCGTTCGGGTTCCGATGCATTTAAAACATTTGCTTGACCCCATTTGTTTTACCCTACTGCGACACACATTCCGATTTTAAGATAAAATTCCGATATAATTAACAAAAGGGCTTGCCAAGGCATTTCTAGCTACGCACTAACGCGCTAGTAGATATGCTACAATATTATTAGGTGTAATAACATGACTAAAAAAACATTTCTATATTATACAAGTAAAATCTAATTAAAATATGAACAGCAGAGATTTTAAATCAAATAGTCAGAATATCTGTATCGATATTACGGGAATCTTGAAACAACTAAGCAGTGCCCCAATTATTGCGCTATTTGGTTCTCGATTTGATAGATGCCAAAAACGGTAGAAATTTGATGCGTATAAGAAAAAAGCGCGATACTACAAAATGTGCATAAGAATTTGATTGCCTTTGGTAATAACGTCTTATTTCACTGCGGGAGTTAAGAAAAACATTGTGTCCATCTGCTTTTCCCCCGAGCATGTCGCAAAAGTCGACTAAGGTATAGATAGTATCCAAGTTATTGTTATTCTGTTTGGACGATTGTATTCAATTTTATTTTATTTATATATATTTTCTTTTGTTTTTACATATTAAACCTAGATCATTTTTTTATATACTATTTAAGTTGTATTGTAGTTGTGTGTGACTTTTCCGAGTGTACAACTGTATCTTTATGGAATAATTATATGAATCTGAATCTGCAATATTTTAGAATGATGAAAACATAAAGGGATATCGATAACAAATAAAGTAAAAAGTAAAGGTTCTAACAAAGATACCTGTATTGTCAACATAAGACGTAAACCATCTAAAAAGGTTTCCCCTTATACTTTTTGTTGAAGCTCCTTCAATAACAGCAAATGATCAATCCGATCAAAGCATTTGCTATAATCGGTGTAGATAACATCTGTTTGTGAGGGCTCAGACATGAAACGAGACAGGAACTCAGTACATAATAGGAGATTCGATGTTATTATACCTACCTCTTAAAAACCGTGCTGCTGCGGTGCAAAATCCTGCTTAAGAGCGGAATACAATTGGGTGTAAACTATTTTTTCAAGGACTTTTAGGTATAGTAGTGGGTCTAGTTTTATATTTTGTTTTAGATTTTTTTATGAACGGGAATGATCAAAGCTAGTTTCAACACTTTAGGTACAACTCCTTCTGACAAATGAACGGCGGTACAAGAGAGAGGCTTAACTAGGCTTTTAGCACACTGTACTATTAGAATAGCAGTAATCAGTGCTATGAATGTCATCTCATATCCTTACGTAGTCAGCGACAAGGACATTATAATCAACAGTATATTATTCTACAACAGTGGAGTTTGTTGTCCTTGTATATCGAATTACGATGTATTTATTCAAATAGATTTTCTTCCTTCAGCGAGTACTGCTATTAAAACCTGGTTCATTGTCAGGTTTTAGTTTTCTGGTACGTGTTGATGGAAACATCGATGAATAATTTAATAATGTTTTTGAATAGAGCACTGAACCGTTTTAATCCGGCCCGCCCCAACGTCGCCGTACTCGAAAATAAATTTAGTTACTTGCTCTTTTTACGGATCAATAAACTGAACGCTAAAAGGCTTCAGGGCAAAAACTAATTTAAATATAAAATTGCATTTTGAAAGCATTTACAATGCAACTCATGCTTTTCAGTAACTGCACTTTTAGAGACTAAAGATTTTGTCACCAATGACGGAGCAGAAAAAGAAAGAATTTACTCAGATTTAAAAAAAAACCTAAACATAGAATAATAAAAATCATTCCTAGATTTTACAATCATTGAGGCTTTTATTATAAACCTGTCATAATCAACAGATTTACGCGTGATTATATCAAAACTATATTAAAAAAAAAAATGTCGTGTTGCCCTATAAAATAAAATGGCTTTATATCTACTACATTACAAATACTTATGGAATTAAATTAAGACTTTTATAAATCTGCCATATCTGCTTATTATTATTTTTATTATTACCTAGTCCATTTCCTCCCAAACTTCTTTATTTCTAGCTTTGGACAACCAGTTAGGACCTACTTGTTGACTTATACCTACTTGGTTTTAATTTAAATAAAATTTATCAATAATCAGGGCGTTCAGTATATTCTTACGATGATTATATAAAATTTTTGGACAAATAACTGTTTATTCGTCCAAGACAAAAATAAACCATCTAAGGGGGTGACTTTAAAGCTGTAAGATATCTGAACGAGCTTTTACGAGCATACTTACTCGTAAATAAGTACGAGTATAAACTGGGTAATACTCTCAAGATCTTCTAAATAAACCAACAACGAAAGCGTGCAAAATAAAGATTAAGAACTACTAAAGAAACTACGTTAATCATCTAGAATTCTGGATGATCCGGCCACTTTTGCCAACACTTCATTATTTCTTTCTCAAATATGATTATGGGCCATTGGTTGTAGATAAATCGACTCGAAAGAAAATTAAATAAAAATAAATACAGGCCTTTTACCATCGATAGTAGATGATTTATACAGCGTCAGGAGGCAATTTTTACCTTCACTAACGGGGCGCTGTAGTGCCCGGGACGAACTAAGATGGAGTAGGCTTGCCCAGCACCTATTCCATCCTCTCAGCTTAGTCGGCCTTGTCCACAGGAAAGACATGGTCAATACGTGCGGAACTGACTAAGCCGCGGATTTCCTCATGATGTTTTCCTTTACCGTTTGAATACTGGTATAGCGAACATAATTTTTTCGCATAGAAAAATCCATACATACGTAAATTATTAGCACGCCCGTATCCCATAATATAATCGGATGTGCAGAACAATAAGTAATCATAACCTACTCCTGATTCTAGCCACTTGTGGTCACCCACCCCAATTGTGACCGTGCACAACGTTGCTTAACTTCAACGATCAATCAAGAACATCTAAGCAAGCTATGCCACGAGTGCTTCAATACAAAATTGCAATACAAAATTGACATATGCGATTATATGGTGGCTTTTTACACATATCGTAACGAGTCCGCTTTACTTATGTTTTGGTCATAGTCGAGGCTCCAGTAGCGTAAGAGTTAAATTGCCAATTTAAATGTTATTCAAGTGTTTTCACTATTTAATTTTAATTATGTAGAAAACCAATTCGTACATTACCAGCCAAATTGAATTTACACCAACACCAATTTAATTTAATTGAATTGCTTTTAAACTAGGCTAAAGCAAATTAAATTCGAGCATTAAGTGCTTTATTTAAATGGTATGTTTTGTAAAACATGAGTGGGAACTTAAGTTGAAATGCAGATAATTTCAGAGTCATCATTTTAGGGTAGCCAGAGGCACGTTCATTCCAAACATTGCTAGTGACACATTCATGCAAACTCCTTTCAGATCAGACTACATATTATGTACACTGCTTATTTGCAATTCCTAGCAAACACACCAAATTTCAGCCTTCTAGGACTTCAGGAAGTACCCAAGAGGTTTTGATGATCACCAGTGAGTCAGTAAGTCACGAAATCGCCGTATTTCAGATATAAATCTGAAACCATAAAAGCTAGATACTTGGTGTGTTTGATAGTTCTACCAAAGACATCTTGTCCTGAAAATTTCAGCTTTCTAACATCGTTCGGATAGAAGCTATGACGGTTCAAAAATACGACGAAACACTTCGAGTAAAGGGAGGCAGCGCCCCGCTTTTTTTTGGCTCGTCTTGGCGGGGGCACTACCTACCCCCAAGATACGCTTTCGTAATATTAGTAGGTATAAATAGTAGGGTAGGATTTAAACAAACATACGTATTATCAGGCCCGCATGGTGGGCAGAACTACAAATAAACAAAAAAACTTGCAGACACTTCTGATTTAAAGTCCTAAGATGGATATGGTGAACCATGGTGACAGGTGATCAGCCCATCGTCCATTTAGGTGGTTCATCATTTTGGAGAGGATACTATCCATTAGTCGAATTTTACGACATGCTCGGGGAGAGAAGCAGCTGAACGCATTTAATGTTTTTTCTTTAACAGTCCAGCAGAGAAGTAATATAAACAGTTTCAAATAATCGTATTTGCCTTTCCTCGAGAACGTCAGATGTAACATTCAATATTATTAAATGTAGAACGTGCAAGTACAATCAAATGACTGTTCTCAGAACGTACCTATCAGGGTCAGGGGGGATTGTAGAACTTGTCCTGTATCATGGTCAGATACATCTGACTGTGTGTACTTCCTTTAGCAGAGGGGCTAATGATGTAATCGATACAATATTTGCATTGCATGTAGGTACATTAGGAGTAAATTCGCTCTACTTTTAGCCATTTCGTGCCTACGTAATTTAAAATATGAAATGTTTTGATTATATTAATTATGTAATCAATAATATTCTCTTGTATCATACCAGGAGAGCATTCTTGCTATTTTTCGTAGTTTTGTACTTAATTAATAACGTTTGACAGAGTTTATGGCACTCGAAAATAAGCGCGATACGAAATGTAATTAATTGATCTACAGTGGATTTCTGCACAACAAAACGTTTTGGCTTTGGTAAATACGTTCATAATAGACTGTTGAACTCATTAACAACTCTCTATTTACCCCACTGCAAAGAAGGAGGGTAATGTGTTTGGGGTGTTTGTACGTGGGTATGGTTGAACCTGTAGAGGTAAGCGCCAGCCCTTTGGTCACTGGTCACATCCATTAGCTTCTTGGATATCTCCTTGAAAAGAAGCCACGCATCCGGACCCCAGGGTCCTAAAGTTTCCACGCCAAAAGGCACAAATTATGTATCCATCACCTAAGGATGCATATTTCCGGCTTAGGAATATTTCAACCGCTATAGGTAGTTATGATTTTGTATTATAGTGCAAATCTTTTGTTTCGCATAGTCGGTTAAAAACTGAGAAATACCTATCGACCCAGCGTCATCAGTGTAGGTTAACCGTCGCGGCAGGAACTTACGTCCAGTTAATCGTTATCTGAATAACCCGAGTTAATTTTAGCACGAGTACTCCGACCGTCTGCTGAGACGAATAACTTGGGACTGGGGATAATATCCGTGGGGCAATCGAGTTATGAACGTATTAACAAAAGGAAATAACATTTTTAACGTTACATAATGTTAGTATATAAAATTATTAAAATTCGGTATAGTAATACGAAATTAAAATGAGTTTTATTTTCGATCAGAGCTCAGATCACCGACCGCAGGTAAGGTCCCCAAAAGGCTGGCGATTTTACCTTGTTGGATAGCTATACTTATCCTTTGTCCGAGGTAAGCTCTAGCCCTTTGGTCATTGGTCACATCCATACGCTTCTTGGATAACTCCTTGAAAAGCAGCTACGCCTCCGGACCCCAGGGTCCTAAGGTTTCCACTGCAATGACATTGATGTGGCTGGTTACTGGCAATTTCAGAACGTCAAGTTTTTTAACGCCAACGCCTCAGCATACTGTCAGCCTTAAAGTTGACTGACTCGACCATTCGTGCATTTATCTCTGCTGGCCGTTTGTAAACATTCCTTTTTTAGCACGCTACTACCTAGTACTATACAATAGTGTTATCAGTTATTTCGTATATAAAAATGTTGCGCTAGATAATAATAAATACTTAAATAAATATTAGTGGATATTTCACACAGCGCCATCTAGCCCCAAACTAAGCAAAGCTTGTACTATGGGAACCAGATGGATGATAAAATACTTATATACCTTTTTTTTGTAAATGCATACTTATACTTATAATACATAAATACTACAACACCCAGATCCGGAAGAAATATTTGCAGAACATATAAACATTTCTGCCGTAGCGCGAATCGAACCCGCGCCTCTTGCGTCTCAGCCGAGCACTCGCCCGCAACGCCACAGAGGTCGTCGATATAGTTGATCAAAAATGTAAACGAGGTATTACGAGTATTACGATTATAATAATGTAATGGCGCTTTTCGACATATTACGACATTGCTATGGTATACCTACTGATCGATCGTCGTCCATAGTGGCTTCAACCATGCCCATAAATCTAATCTGTTGGACAACAAATCACATATTCAATTCATTGAACGTAAATAGGTGATTCATTTGATAAATAATCAATTTTGGTTTGCGGTTAGTAACGCACTAATCAATGCGAGTCAGTAGTAATATGTTAGTTTTCTGATCACTAGCAGCACCCAAATCCCTCTTTTTTTTTTTTTTTTTTTTTTAACCTATATCGTCCCACTGCTGGGCAAAGGTCTCCCCCAAACTCCGCCAACCATCTCTGTCCTTCAAGACCTCCCACCATTCTCTCTCGAAGGAGTCGAGATCGTCCCGCCAACGCTTTCTTGGCCGACCACGACTTCGCCTTCCGTCGGTAGTAGTAATAATATATAAGTAGTAATCCCTCTTTATAATACCTAAATTTTATGGCCGAGATAGTTTTTCAAGCTAGGATAGCAAGCTAGTGCTAGTAAGCCAGGAATTCCGGCTTCGTGTGAACTGAACTAGCTAGCTTTCTCACTAGCTCACTAGCTACATAGTTCTATTTACACGAAACCGGAGTTGCTTTCTAGCTTACTAGCATTAGCTTGCTATCCTAGCTTAGAAAATAAGCTTAAAGTATCATGGTAGTGACCCCATCTTCCGATCCTGAGGTTGTGGGTTCAAATCCGATCGTGTACCAATGGATTTTTCTGTGTGAAAATTTTATGTGCGCTATACCAGTACTCTCAAACGGTGAAGGAAAACATTGTGAGGAAACCCCTGGCTTAGTCAGCTCCACACATATTGACCATGTCTTTCCTGTGGACAAGGCCGACTAAGCTGAGAGGATGGAATAGGTGCTGGGCAAGCCTACTCTATCTTAATTCGTCCCGGGCACTACAGCGTCCCGTCTGTGAAGGTAAAAGTTTCCTCCTGACGATGTAAAAATCATCTACTATAGATGGTAAAAGGCCTTAGTATTTGGTAATTACGTTTGTTGGAATTATAATAAAATTATTTATGTAGAGGCTAAAAACGTTAGAGTTTATTCTACGAAATAAATCCCGCGGAAGGGGTTATTGTAGACTTCGTGTCACAAGAGATTGCTGTAATATGTTTGTTCCGCCAATTTCCACATGACTTCTTTCGTGAAGAGGACTCTAGAGAGCGTATGATGCGTAGGAAAATACCACGATACTACGATAGGGAAATGTGGATAAACGAAATGTTTTGAGTTACCCCCGAATACTCGAACGCGACTCAGAGTTGAGCACGTCTCAACTCACGGTTTTTTGACAGTTTCTGATGAAAATCTGTCAAAAAATAATAATCGTCATTTGAGACGTGCTCAACTTTGAGATGCGTTTGAGTATTCGGAGGTCTATTATTTTTGGTAATTACGTATAGCATAGTGCAATTAAATCTATGTAGGCACCTTAAAATGTAGAGTTCCTGTCAAAAGTTTGCTTGTGGTTTTTGATTTGCTCTTTTGATGGTCTTGTAACGGTCAGGTTTTGGTAGGAGGTCACTTGCTCTCACAAGCAACATTGTAAGTAGGATATAGGAATCGGGCATAAATATTAATAATTTAATTTAATTCATTTATTAAATCAGACACAAGTCCATTTGATGTTAGTATATACGTAAGTCTTATTTGTTACAAAAAAAAGCAATAGGCAATTAAAATAATTATTACTGATCCTCCACTCACGCTCTACAGCAGTGTCAGGTGACACTGCTGGACTAGAACCCGAATGAAAGATTTCATAATGGGCAGGTCATCTGTCAGGCATGACCTGCAGAATGCTGTTGGTGCTGCCCCGCAATCAATAATGCGTACTTGATGTTACTCCTCACAAAAACCAGAAGCAAAACTCGCTCTAGCTAGACTCTATTGCCTCCACGTAAGACTCCACCTCCACTTAAGACGTGTCCAAGTGATCCCAGTGATTTTAAGGAATAAACATTTTGACTTTGACTTTGACTGACCTGGTCGTCGTTGACAGAACAAGCTCTGGTGGCGTATGGCCGCCGGCCTGGTGCTTCTGGCACTGGCGGTGGTTTCCGCTGACGGCGAGGTTTGGGAAGAAGCTGGCGCCGGCACCCACGAGATTCTCATCCGCAACGAGCGCGGCGCCAAGAACAGAGGTCAGTTTCTAATCATCATCAGTCCATAGCATCTACATAACATCTTTAGATATCCCGTCTTATACTTGGTGTAATCAGTACTGCTGATACGGCCGGCGTCTTGGGCACATCCACCGTCTAATGAGCTGGATCAGGTGATATCTATAGACCGTTTGCAATGGTCTTTAGATAGCCCGACTGTTTCTTTTGTATTTTGAATATTATATTTGTATTAATTATACTTAGTAGTGGTAGGTAGAATATTTTCAGACTGGCATCGCAGCTCATTTATAAATCCCTACTTGTAAATTTATTTCAGTGCATAAAGAAGAATTTGTCATAGCAATCCACTGCCTCATACAGGCCCAGCGGGTGTACTTCGGTTACGATGATGATATTTCGAATGTTTCTAAACTCGTAGGAGCAGCGGTGCTAAAGATAATTTTGCTAATCGCCATTATGATCAAATGTTTGGAATTTATTTGCTGGTCTTAGTCGCCTTCGCGTTGTGTGTTCGCAGTAACTTACCCACTGCTTCATATATACCACTAGTCACTTAAAACCCTAGTTTTCTCGGGGTAGTTTCTGTCTCTTGGATTTTAGACTCTAAAACAAAGCAGCAAGGTGGATACATATAGCTGATACCGTGAAAAGGCAGATCACTAAATGATGCATGTCCCTGAACACCTGTCTAAGCCGCCTAACGTCTTCGTCAGGGTCATTCCCTGAGGGATCAATTATAATTTGTTTTATACACTTTTATGGCTGAATATAGTTTGCTAATATCAGCTAGAAACTTGCAATATTTTACTAATTTATCACTACATAGTATAAAACAAAGTCGCTTCCCGCTGTCTGTCCCTATGTATGCTTAGATCTTTAAAACTACGCAACGGATTTTGATGCGGTTTTTTTTAATCGATAGAGTGATTCAAGAGAAAGGTTTATATTTATAATACATGCATATATAGTAGAGAAACACTCATAATTTTGGAGGTTTCTAATGTAATGTGGCAAATAAACATATTTTATTGCGCTTACATTGCAAACGCTGGCTGAACCCTAGGAGATAGATCAAAATAATGTACAACAGTATTGTACACCTTAAAAAGGTCTACAAAAAAGTCCACAATGGTATATGTCTATCTTTTACCCACAATAACCATTTTTTATCCTTTACCTTTTAATAAAACAAAGCCGAAAACATGTTTGTATTGTCTAATGACAAAAAAAGCTGTGAACGTTGTGTATAAAGACATTCTGTAGTATATTTAGTATCAGCAATGCACCCGTGCGAAGCCGGGGCGGGTCGCTAGTTAGTATATAAGAGGAAATCTAAAAGTAGCGCCAGTGACGGATAAATTGAGGAGCAATAGGCAAGCGTGGTATGTACATGTCATGAGAAGGGAAGAATGTCATGTGACGAGAACAGTGTTAGATTATGAATGTGAAAGGATAAGAAGCAGGCCAAAGAAAAGATGGACTGTGTGAAAGAAGACATGAGTAAGAAGGGAGTGAGAAGAATACATGTTGTTCCGACCACTGGATTTTTCTCTCAGTGCTCTCGAACGGCGAAGAAAATATCGTGAGGGAACCGGCATGTCGTAGAATCTAAAAAGGTGCGGAATTCTTTCACCACACTGGTTTGAAAGAACAAGTAGATAGATAGTCCCTTTTCTATTTTTGTTAACGTTCTTAAAATACACCGCGGGGCCGGCGCTGCACATGTGGCTGTAGTCACAGACATCTTGAACTTTTTGTGTGAAAAATTAATGGGTCACTTTGTACGTGCACTGGGCCCTTACGAAAAATAAATAAATATTTGAGGACATATCACACAGCACCATCTAGCCCCAAACTAAGCAAAGCTTGTACTATGGGAACCAGATGACTGATAGAGTACTTATAAACTTTTTTTGTAAATACATACTTAAAAAATTGTACTAGATGATTAATCTTCTTATATTATAAATGCTAACATTTGTGTGTGTGAATGTTTGTTACCATGTGTCTCTGTAACTACTAAACCAAATTTGATGAAATTTAGTATATAGATTGTTTAAATTCTGAAATAACGCATAGGTTAATCTAATATCGACCGCTATGAGCGTAGTGTATATTACAACTTCCCACACATCAATTGCCGCGGGGAGCGGCTAGTGGGTAAATAATAATGCGGGAACAATTTTCTCACATGTATCCGCAGTGGGAACCTATTTTTATGTTTCAATCTTGCTCTAACAGCTGAACCAATTGAAGTAACTTGACAACTATTGTTTAATGATACTTCTTGGACCCAAGCTTGAGTAGAAATATCTTGATACTTGCTCCAAGTTTTTTTATGAAATGCTTGACTTGTTACTTGGAATAGCATGTAGGTAAGCTACTTTTTATACTATCAACTTCATATTTTAGAAGCATTTACGAGGATTCAAAAATTCTAGGTACCTAAAGCTCTAATGACGAAAGCTCTACCGTGCAGACGTCAACCGTGTACATGAAAAAATACTAAACTTCAATACAATGTATACATCTGTTCGCTAGTTATCGTTTGTTAAATCAATGTCGCGCATAGACAGAAAAACAAAAGATAATACATAATCATACTAATATTATAAATGCGAAAGTTTGTGAGGATGTGTGGATGTGACGATGTATGTTTGTGCCTCAATCACGCCCAAACGGCGGAACGGATTTGAATGAAACTTGGAATATACATAATACGTATGCTGGAATAATAATTAGGCTACTTTTTATCCGGGCACAACGTGAGCGAAGCCACGGGCGGCAGCTAGTTTGAAAGTAAAATTAATATATTGAAATAAGAAAACAAGTACCCAATTCCCACTTTATGTAGTGCATGCGTGTGTGTGAGGGAGTGAGTGAGTGTGTGTGTGAGGGAGTGAGTGAGTGTGTGTGTGAGAGAGAGTATGTGTGTGTGTGTGTGGGTAGGTGTGGGTGTGTATGAGGGGGAAGTGTGTTGATTTGTCGGTATCGTGGGTATCAGAAACGAAAAAATGGTATTCTAACATTTTTACCGCAGCGGGATCGAATCTTGCATCTAAGCTGAGCATTCTCTCTCGCTGTATCAGATTATGATGTGTACTTTTCGACAGAAGCGTGCCGATATGTGCGCGGTTCCTGGAGCGAGTGCGACGCCAAGACCAACGTGCGCTCGCGCAAGCTCACTCTCAAGAAAGGAGACCCTACCAACTGCGAGAGCATCAAGACTATCCAGAAGAAGTGCAAGAAAGGTAGGCTTCTTCTCCCCCTGCCCTAGTCGCCTCTGTTTTCTTCTTCTCCTTGAAGAAGTGCATTCGCGTAAGCTCACCTCCAAGAAAGGAGGTGAATAAAAACAAGTATCAAGCATGCTCTTCCCATGAATAGAAACTCTTCTAACTGCGATAGCATGAATACTGCAAAAGTAGTGCAAAAGAGTATCCTTTTCATTTTGTACCCTTTCTCCCCTTTTCATTCGCTTTTCCTTCATATGTTCTTTTTGATCCTCTTTAGTCACGTCTTTAGGACCGATTCTGTTAATATCAATTGTCTATGTTGTTGCAATTAATAGGTACTTATATACTTTCTATGATGGACTGATGGTTGAAAAAACATACATATTATCATTATACATTCTGAATCCTGAGTTGGGGTGTATTGTCCCGCTGCTAACCCTCCCCTGGCCAGCCTTACCCCTGCGTTCTGCGCATCTGTGCTTCGTCAGAGGACAACTTGTTTGTCGCGTACTATACGATAGGGTAGGATAGCTATTTTTTTGTTTTTTTTTTGAGGTAAGTCATGACCGTTGTTCAACAGCTTGCCGCTACGAGAAGTCGTCCTGGAGCGAATGCAGCCCTAACGGGGAGATGTCCAGGACCGACATGCTCAAAGCAAACAGCGACCAAGCATGCGATAAAAGCCGACGCATCGTCAAGAAGTGTAACAAAAACAAGCAGACCAAAGCCGCTAAGGACAAGGGTAAATCGTCTCACTAGTTCTTCAGAACCAGTGTGGTGAAAGGACTAAAGCAGCCTCTCTGAGGCATTTAAAACTTTTTTAATATTGTGCAAGTATTGAGTCCAGGTGTAGCTAAAAGTCACTTTGGGGCTAAGAGCTTTACTGTATCTACTGTGTGATCTAGTGGATAAGTCTTATTGTGACATTGTGATTAGATATGAATCCCATAAATTTTGCTCCCAGCACGTTATACGCAAACAGATAGCTACAGACTGGCATATAGCTAACATACAATTTTCTAATCATCCATTGGTGCACGACCGGATTCGAATTCAACCTTCGAACCCGAAGATCGGAGGGCGGGGAATACTTCCACTAAACAAGTGTTTACAATTTTTGTACAGACAGACTTTATTTAATGTGTTTTTTATTATAGTCATTATGACCTGCTCAAGTAATGCCGTGGCCAGCTATTGGTCAAGATGGTACTTAGTCATGAAGAAGAAGAATACTTTTTAAGTCGGATTTCTAACACTGCTTTTCTGTCCACAGGTCGCCGAAATCGCCAGTAGGAAACGCGCCCTAAGTTATTTTAGATTCTATAATAATATTGTAATGTTTGTTCAAGGTAGTGCCAAAGTCAGATATAGTGACACACTCAATGTTAATTAATAAACAATAGTAGTTGCAGTACATACAGACGGCACAGTTCAATCTCTTTAACATTAGTTAATGTAGTACGTATTAATTTTACTATCACTGGTAACTTTGATATTAAAATAAATATATAAGTACTTAATGTGTTTTTTATTTGAATTTATTATTAAGTTAATACCCAATACTACCTTAGTTCAAAAACAAGCATCAAGTGCACGAAAGGAATATTCGAGGCACACTTTAAATCCTTTCACCTAACTAACTAAGGCCTTTTACCATCTATAGTAGATGATTTATACAGCGTCAGGAGGCAACTTTTACCTTCACAGACGGGACGCTGTAGTGCATGGGACGAATTAAAATGGAGTAGGCTTTTCAGCACCTATTCCATCCTCTCAGCTTAGTCGGCCTTGTCTACAGGAAAGACATGGTCAATACATGCGGAACTGACTAAGCCGCGGGTTTCCTCACGATGTTTTCCTTCACCGTTTGAGAGTACTTGCTGGTATAGCGCACATAAATTTTTCGCACAGAAAAATCCATTGGTACACGACCGAATACACGGTACACGAATTTAAGTTCTAATAATAACAGGTAATCTAGTTCTGTGAAATTAGGTATGGATCTATATTGAGACTAGACATTTTTGAAATCTATCAAAAGGTTTTTCCATTACTTTTCCGCCCACCTGCTTCTCTCCCAGAGCATGTCGTAAAAATCGACTGATAGTAACCTCTCCAACATGATGGACTATCTATATGGGTATGGGCTGATCACCTGTCACCATGGTTCACAATATCAATCTTGGGAATTTAAATCAGGAGTGGCTGCGAGTTTTCTTATGATTATTTGAGGCTCTGCCCACCCCATTAGAGATAAGAGCGTGATAATATGGTATGTATGTGTGTACAGTATCCACGATATTACCCACTTTAGTGGGTACGTAATGTAATGTAAAATAGAAACACACAAGTTGCTAAGTAGTTTATTAAATAATTTAACACCGCAATCCGTGGATGCCTTCAAGCCTCACTCAATTTCTCGAATAAATTTGCACCTATATTCAATACGTCTCCCACAAACATTGAATGAGACTCAAACGCAGCTCGGATAGCGGCCAATAAATAAATAATTTAATCTTAAAATAACAATAAATAATCAAAATAATCATAGAAAAATCGTAAAAAAATTTGACAGTGGCTGTCTCTAATACTATCCGCAAACTAGAGTTCCGTGTGGTCTGAAGCCATCACGGAACAAATGTGTCGTAAATATCACAGGTTAAAGTGCTATCACGGGTATATCGGACAATTTCATTCATATATAATTAATACATCGTTTGAGGAACAAAATTCGAAACGCAGAGAATCGATGCTGTAGATACTAATAGAGTTGCACGTTAAATTTGTATCGAAAAATACAAGACGGTATCGTGAAAACTCCTAATTTGTAGCTGCGTTATGCAGAATCTTGAAGATCTGTTCCTTCATTGTCCTTTTAGTTACATTGAAATTGTCCGTGTCTGTTGACCCGCAGCCTCGTATCACTTGAACAGCTGTTTGGCGTAGTGCCATATTCTGAAGAAATACTCGTCTCGCCTCAGGAGGGAGCCTCGCGCGTACGATCTGATGTCGGCGTCCATGTTGTTGTCCCTCAGCCAGGAGGTGGTGGTTTGGCTGAAGGAAGTTGGCTCTGTGGCTTCGGTGATTTCGCCGTGTTCTTCGTCTGCGTGGGAATCTGAAGAAAATAATTATTCCAATAAACATAACTCTTACGTTACTAACTGAACAATCAACGCACAGCCTAAACCATAAGCCTTAAGAGGCATGAAACTTGCGAGGGTGTAGGGGATGAAAGGGACTCACGAAATTCAATTCCTAACGGACACAAGGGTAAGATAAAATTGTATAAAAATAATTCAATGCAAAGTTTGTTCTCTAGTTCTAGTTATTAACAAGCTCAGAATCGGACAAAGAAGGTATCTGCACGATGGATTGATGACATAAAAACGGACATACGAATAGTTTTACATTGAGAGTGAATGAAGCGAAAAATGTATGTCAAGATCGTAGCAAATGGAGATCCGTGATCTCTGCTACCCCTATGCGAAACAGGCGTGATTTTATGTTTGGCTCGACGGCAGAAAGCGGAAATGTCATATCTCAAAAGAATGGCCTAAATGACTTATGAAACTTAATGTGCTCTACAGATAAATAAAATTATATCAATGTTCTCATTCCCCTACTCGTACTCGCATAGCAACAGTTTGCTGCAAGCAGAAAATGACCTTATATATAAGTTAAATATGACTTTGCTACGACATTGTCAAAGCTTATCAATTAAGCAATGTAAAAAAGACCACGGATCTCTGGGGATTTTCTGTTAGCGCCATAAAACCATAGATTGACATAATTGCACCTGACTTAGCTATGATATTCAGTCTACGCATTGATTGTGGTGTGTTCCCTGATTTAATGAAACGTAAAATAACACCTCTTTTCAAATCTAGTAGTCAGTCGACCTATCGACCTCTAGCAAAATATTTGAAAAGCTGATTTTCAATCAACTCCAAGACCATTGAACATAAATAACCTACTCGACAGCAAACAATACGGGTTTATGAAAGGTCGCTAAACAAAGAGTCGCTTCTAATGGAAAACATTCTCTAGGGTCAGTAGTAACAATAGCTGTACAACAGGGATCAATATCAGGACCATTTCTATTTTTACCTAAATTTACTAGGGACGATCATTAGATTGTACTGTTTGTAAATGACACATGAGTTTTATTTAAAATGAAACGACGCCAGGCTAGTTGAAACGATGCAATCTCCAAAGTTGGAGAATGGTTCGATGTAAATAAATTATTACCTACATGAAAAGAAAAGAATGAAAAGAAAACCAAATGTATGGGATTCGTACTAAAAATAATGCTCCAATTCTTTTTGTAAACATAATTGTAAAGGATCATTTTCCAACAAAAATAGCCAAGCGTGGTTTCTTACCCTGTATCTTCCACGCTTGGTCGCATTACGAACAGTGTAAATGCAACGTAAAGGCAACGTAGGTTTAAGACGCGTCCAAATGATCCCTGAGATTTTAAGGCATAGAGAAATTTTGACTTTGTCTTTGATTAATTGTTTTAAACCAGTGTGGTGCCTTAAAGAGGTTCCTTTGGTGCACGTGTTTTATAACTTTTTTGGTTTTACGTCGTGCCAGTTTCCTCACGATGTCAAAGTCAAAATGTCTTTATGAGATGTCTTCCTTCACCGCCCTCAAAGCTCAATGCATATTTTTGGACGGGCCTCTATGTAGACACAAATGATACAAAATGTATGTGAAGATGCAAAAATAAAACGACAAAGTAGCAAGAAGTCACTTCACATGTCAACTTTTGAGAGCATCCGGAAATAAGTATGCCTTTCAGACGGTTTGAAAAGATTGAAAGTATTCTAGTGAGAACTGAGTTGTCTGGCAAGATTGAGCTTTAAGAATCTTTTAGGCATTCATACAGGCAGGCCATATAAAAGGTTGTTTATTGATGGAAGACTTTCAGAGCTTTTAAGAAAAATAGATTCAAATGTTTTATAGGGGTTCTAATGGGAAACTCTTTTCTTAGATGGAATGGTATTGAATTGAATTACAAACCTTTTCACCTTCGACAGGTACAACTTTGAACGGCTCATCTGATTCCAAAGGACCATGAAGAATGGCACACACAAAGAGAAGCCAGCAGTTGGTGAAGTCAGGTGCAAATTATGATGATGATGATGATGATGATGAATTGAATTAAGCTTACCTTCGCTAGGGACCACTTTGAACGGCTCATCCGATTCCAAAGGCTCGCTCATCCCGATCTCGTTCCTGGCGTATATCCTGATCATATAAGTGTGGTTCTCGTTCAGATCTCTGATGTTGAACTTGAGCGTGTGAGCGTCGACCTTGCCGACTTCCATCCACATTGTCTTGGTGACGTCTCGGATGGCGATGTTGTAGCCCAGCAGTGGGGCACCGCCGTCCCACTCCGGCGTTCCCCATGACGTCATCACGATGTTGTTGCCAACAGTGCGGATTTCGAGGGGTGCGGTCGGAGGAGATGGTACCGCTGGAAAACAAATACAAAATATTGGTGGATATTTCACCAAGAGAGAGTTTATCAAGAGATGTAACTTCATATGAGCTAGTAGCCAACTCTTGTGACGGAGTTTTTAGGCCGCCTAAAGGCCTCAGTCATGGCTAAACGAATTATAAGCCGGGACCGACAATTTAACGTGCCCTCTGAAGCACGGAAGCACTCAGCTCGTAATGCCACTTGAGGTCACTCATCCAATTTCAATCAATCAAGAACGTCTAAGCATGCTACGCCACGAGCGCTACTTCAGTTTAAGTTTCAATAGGTCACTATAATACTCACTGGCGTGTTTCTCCAGTCTCACAGGCTGGGTGGGTGTGGGTAAACTGACTCCTACGGCATTCTCCGCAGATATCCTGAACACCAGTTCATCCTTCTCTTTGATGTTCTCAATACAGTGTTCATACACCGACCCGCTGACTGTTATTATCTTCGCCCAAGACTTGCCGCGGACAGTCTTGTACTCTATTATGTAGTCTGGAAATAAAATGTGTGGTGATTGGTGAGGATGGAATCTGACCCTCGAGATACAGTTCTACACTAGTTCGAGGGACAACAGAAATCCTCACCGCTCAACTTTGTCGTCAATGGAAAAGTCCAAGCGTGTATTTAACGTTAGTTTAGTCTTTAATTTAGTTCGTTTTTCTATTTACGTTTTTAATTTAGATACTCTTTCTATGTTTTTGTTCCATCCAATCCATCCTAGGTTGCCTGGCAGAGATCGCTTTTAGCGATAAAGCCGCCAATTGTTTATACCATTCTATTTGTTAATTTTTGTAAGTTCAATGTTGTGCGGTAAACAATAAAGTGTTATCTTATCTTATCTTAAATACGTAAGTTAATTCCCAACAGAAGACAGGAACATTGAAAACAAAAGTGGAAAAGGTATTTTTTCCAAAAACCTGATTGTTTAGAATTCAGGTAACATAGTACAGACAACATAATGGCATTTTTTGACACTTCATATAGGCCATCACAAATGCTATAATACTCGTATATATTAATATACTAGTTGCCGCTCGCGGCTTCGCTCGCGCGGTATCCGGATAAAAAATTGCCTATATGTTAATCCAGTAGGTGCCATGTACTATGTATATTCCAAGTTTTATTCTAATCCGTTCAGCCGTTTAGGTGTGATTGAGGCACAAACATACATCGTCACATCCACGTATACATCACATCCTACGTACGTATGTGACGGCCTTAATAATATTTTATGCCAACCTAGTGAATCAGACGAGTTTAACGATATCTTAGTAATTTTCGAAATCAGTATTTGGTAATATTTTGGGTTATCTATACTAATATTATAAAGCTGCAGAGTTTGTTTGTTTGAACGCGCTAATCTCTGGAACTACTGGTCCGATTTGAATGATTCTTTCAGTGTTGGGTAGTCGATTTATCGAGGAAGGCTATAGGCTATGTTTTTTTTTTCAAAATTAGGGATCCGTAATAAAATTGCTATTTTGTAACACAAGGTGTAAAATCGAAAACCTATTTTTGCGTGCGCTGCAAAAACTATTGACAATAGAACAAAATGATGTACTACGGGTTTGTAGATCCCATTAAGACCTACAAAACAGTCCGCGAGAACATATATCTAGCTATCATGGTTTAATCACAATAACCGATTTTGTGTTCAAAATAATTATTAAATCGTCTGAAGAAAAAAAAACTACGTTAAATATGTATCGTAATATTAATCTTTATCGAAATTAAGCATTATGTTATCAAGAGTATTTATGTAGAAGTAAAATACTTTTTGTTTCATCTCAATCGGATATTTCGTTTAAAAGTTATCACGTGTGTAAGATGTTAAGAGTTGGTACCTATTAATGAGTTATGGGCCATAGTCCATTTATTGAGGGAGGCTATAATATAGGCAATATTTTATCTCGGTATTTCCACGGAAACGAGAAAAACGCGGGTGAAACCGCGGGGCACAGCTAGTAGTTAATAAAAATGGTCGCCATATTGAATGTTTCACTACCACCTACATATTATATCCCAATAACATAACCCTCCTTCTCAGTCGGGTAGAAATAATTAGTCATTATTTACGACATGACATCATAAAGAACATCATAGAACGAAAAGTACTACAGATAAAAAAGTAGTTGTCATTTCGTATTAAGGAAGTAAAAGAGATCGCGCTGCAAAGAGAAAAAACTGATTAAGTGTGAGTCGAGTTTGCAACCGAAGGGTTCCGTACCAACGTACATGTACATATGTTTTTGAAGTACCTCTTAATTACTTCAAAATAAAAGAGTAAAAATAAAATAAAAGAGGGCCCCATAAAAACTTATGGGGCCCTCTTTTGTTTTATTTTTATTATTTTTTGTTATAGGCGCAACAGAACTACACACTCTGTGATAGGGTATAGCAATAGTAAAAGGGTCCCGTTGGCACCCTTCGTGTACGGAACCCTGAAAAGGAAGGGATTGCTTGGAACGGTATACTGGGCGGACACCATTAGGGTCTCCGAACACAAAAAAAGCAAATCATGTAAAAAGATCAATAGTATTTTTTTATAGGTACTGGCCTTATTTTGTTAGATTATTTCTTTTATAAATTATTTATTTAGATTATTTCATTACTCCTTCCTTCACTCTTAAAATAAAGGAAATGAACTCCCAGAACATTTCAATTCCAATAGGAATCTCGTATCAAAATTACTTCAAAACATATTCAAAATGCATTTTGAATATATTTTGAAGTAATTAAGAGGTACGGATAGCGTTTGCATAAGGATGCAAACGCTTTAAGTACAACATTTTTTTAAGTCAATTATTTAATAAGTTATCAGAGGACATCATCATCATCATCCTCCTGGCCCTCATCCCACTCTATATGGGGTCGGCACAGCATGATCCTTGGATCATGCTGTGCCAAAAGTTTTGGCTAAGGTGTTTTATGACCGGCCGCCTGCCTGACGTCAACCCTCCTTCGGAATACTTGCTTATTGTATCTCATCATGTTGGAGGATACTATCCCTTAGTCGACTTTTACTTGTTATCAGAGGACATCAGGAATTTAATTAATGCTGAGCTTAGTATTAGGATAAGAAAAATGTTAATAGATGTATTGATAAAACATTTGATGACAATCTATAAATCCGACATAAATGTACCAAATCAAATCAAATCATTTATTAATTTTATGACATACTATTTAAATTGTTTCTGCTGGAATGGGAATAATGAAAAAAACATAAAATGCGTTCAGCTGCTTCTCTCGACGAAATGCTCGGACATTTCGTAAAAGTCGACTAAGGGATAGTATCCTTTCCAACATGATGAGATACAATAAGCAAGTATTCCCAAAGAGCACAAAATCAGCGTTAGAAGAGCTATAAAAAGCTCATATAACATGCTAAGTGGCGACCAATTTTTTGTAACCTTATGTAAGCCACAACTTTACTGTTTATTCTTGTAATGTTTTGGCACAAAATAAACTTCTACTTCACTATACTTTACAATAAAGAGACAATAGGAACCATATGAGAATCCAATAAGGTACTTACTGGTGACAATACTGCCTCCGTCACTTTCCGGCGCCACCCATTGCAGCGTGACGGAGCGTGACGTCATATCCTTTATTACCACGTCCCTCGGCGGCGAAGGCGGCGCTGCAAAGGAAATCACATTTTCAATACGATACCACTACTTACTGTTGTATATCATAGAGGAACAACTATTGGTTAAGGAGGTGGGCGTTGGTAGCTGCGACAAAGTTTTTCTAAAACTACAGCAGCTAACATCGTTTGCAATTAGTTCATAAGAACCTTTGATCCCAGATAAAAAAAAAACTAAGGCCTTTAACCATCTATAGTAGATGTTTTATACAGCGTCAGGAGGCAACTTTTTACCTTCACAAACGGGACGCTGTAGTGCCCGGGACGAATTAAGATGGAGAATGGCTTGCCCAGCACCTATACCATCCTCTCAGCTTGATCGGCCTTGTCCACAGGAAAGACATGGTCAATACGTGCGGAGCTGACTAAGCCACGGGTTTCCTCACGATGTTTTCCATCACCGTTTGAGAGTACTGGTATAGCGCACATAAATTTTTCACACAGAAAAATCCATTCGTACACGACTGGATTTGAACCCACGTCCTTAGGATCGGAAGGCGGGGTCACTACCAACTAGACCACTAGTGCTCTCAGCAATAGCAATTCACAAGTAATAGGTACTTACTTGGCGTCTTTCCAATAGTAATTTTCTCGTCCGACTCATAAGCCAGACTCGTACCGATCTCGTTCCTCGCGTATATCCTGAACTGGTAGGTGGTATTCACCACCAGCTTCTGTATCTTGGCCGAGGTGGTGGTGACCGTGGCCACTGTCTTCCACGCCTGGCCTTCGACCCTCATCTCCACACGGTAGTCAAGGATTGGAGAGCCTCCATTCCTCTCGGAAGCATACCAAGTGATGATGACAGAGTCTTTGGTGGTGCCGTAGAGGCCTAGTGGTCCTACTGGAGGTGATGGCACGTCTGGAAGGAATATTATGTTTTTAATGACCGTTCTCAGTCCTCAAATTGCTCTGTTTTTTGATGTGGGCTCGGGGTTCAGGAAGGGTACTACTACAACTCGTGTTACTAGTTCTGTTAAACCAGTGTGGTGAAAGGATTTCACGTGTCTCAACGGACCCTCAAGAAGGCTCCTTTCATGCACTTGACAAATGTTTTCCAACTTTTTAAGTTCTTCGACAGACCGGTTTCCTCACTATGTTTTCCATCACCGTTTGTGAATACAGGCAAAGCGCACAAAAAATCCATTGTACGACTGGATTTGAACCGACGTCCTTGGGATTGGAAGGCGCCACCACTGGACCACCAGTGGTCTCGTATAGTACCTACCCAGACATGAATACATACGTATTATCACGCCCTTATCTCTAACGGGGTGGGCAGACACACAAGTGATCATAGGAAAACTTGCACCCACCAGTTATGGTGAACCATATCCATAATCCGGATAGTTATGATATAATGTCGCCGTAAAATTGTAAATACCGTTATATTACAATCTATCTCACGAGATTGCAAACTGTTGAAAGATTATGAACCGTAACATACTGCGTGCAATTTAACTGCTTTTAATTTTTGGCGCTTCGGCGGGCGTTATCGCGGCACACTCACTCTTCTCGCTCGCCTCACATGAAGTTTTTCACTAACTAACCTATCCTAACCTACTAATTTAGATCTAATCAATTGTTCGACAGTTTACAATCTCACGAGATTATAATCTAGAGGTATATAATAGGGATCGTCGGCTTTGAACCTTCGGATTTCCCTGAATAGATTGCCAGCCATTTCGACAATTTGATTACGAAACTCACCCAGAGCAGTCTTGATCACAATAGGTTCGCTCTCCAGCGCTTCGGAAAGTCCAATCGGATTCTGCGCCATAATCCTGAACATGTATTCGCAGTTCTCGTTCAGTTTCTGCACACAGTATGTTTCTACATCCTTGTCAACGTCTGCCACCTTCACCCATTGGTTGATGTCAGGTTCATGCCTTTCGATGGCGTACTTAGTGAGTTCTAACCCTCCGTCGTCAACTGGTGGTTTCCATTCTATGGTAACGGACTCGCGACTGATCTCACGCATCACCACCGGCCCTTCTGGCTTGCTGGGTTTATCTGGAATTGCCAATTTTGTTAGTTCCGCTATTATCTTCGGTCGAGGGTTAAAAAGGCCACTTTATATGAATCTGCTCCAGAATTGAATTGCATAACGATTTACAGAAATTCCGACGATTTTACGCCCAAATATGAATCTGCTGCTGTATCGAACTGCGTACGATTCGTATACAATTCGAACCATTTTACGAAAATTATAGGAATCGCTTAAGATTTGCAATTTAATCAAAAATTAATAGCTATAGACGAATTACTAAGTGGCCTTTTTAGCCCCACAGAAGTTCAAGAACGATTTTTTGAAGAAGTCTTTTATGCTCGCTTCCAATATTTTAAACGAACTACGGATAGTTCATTAACAATCCTTTGTTTTTTATTTAACTTTTTTTATTATCGAAAAATGTATGACGCTTTTTGACAGATAATGTGATAAACTGAAATATCGTAATGAACAATCCGTTGACTATTATTAAAATATTGGAACCGGACATAAATATATCCGTAACCTGGTGGCTTATATGTTATTACGCATAAATTAGTCTGTCAAGTTATATTGTGGGGTCAATTGATAGTGACTTAGAATCAAATGACAGGATTCACAATGGAAGCTTTACATAAGTACATTATTAGTATATGTAAACATTGATTAAAATAAAGAAAATTTTGTCATAAACTGCGTCGATGATTAAAGGTTTTGAACTTACCATAAACTTTGAGGGTCAGTTCAACAGTCTTCGTTGCCGCCTTGTTGGTCGCCTCAATGGTGTATTTACTGCTATGTGATCGCTTACACGACTTTATCCTAATCGTGCTGACATTGCCCTCAGTCACTATCACAATTTCCTTAGATTTCTCTATCTTTTTACCTTTCCTGTACCAAGTTACTGTGGGGTTCGGAATTCCGTGAATAACGGCTGATACCGACCATTCATCGTCAACTTTGCGTTTTTGGTTTATTTCTTCTTCTGGAACAAGTATTACTGGTTTCTGTTGGACTTCTAGTGTACAAGAGGTTTCAACCTCGCCGAATTCGTTTGATGCCACACATTTGTAGAAGCCTTCAGTTGCTGTTGTAGTGGTTACGACAAGAGTGGCAATGCGGTTGACGTAAGTAGCTTTAGCAGTTTTGAGGGCTTTGCCATCCTTATACCAAACAACCTTAGGCTGTGGTACTCCACCGAAGATACAGTTCAGTTCGATATCCTCATCCAGAGACCCAACCACATCACGCAGTGGTTTTTCTACAGTTGGAGGTTGAGGTTCCACGACCCTCTCTATCTTGATGTACTCTGAAACCTCTGAAGACTCACTGACGCCTACTTCGTTGACTGCAAACACTCTGAATCTGTATGAGGACTTCGTTTTCAAATTCTTCACGTAGGATTGGGTTTTGACGATCTTCTCAATCGTTATCCATCTAGAAATATTATATAAATTTATCACTACAAGGAAAACCTGGCATAACATGGAATTACTGACTTCCACACACTTTTTACAGTGATAAAAGTATGTGGATTGTATCACAAGATGGGCATACAGTATAGTCAAAACCGTGGGCCGTAGATGGGCGAGACTAGCTCAAGACTGTGATGGATGGCACAAACAGAGAGAGATCTATGTCCAGCGGTGGATAAAGTCAGGCTGTCGATGATGAAAATAATGTTGTAGGTGCTAATGTTACTTCATCATCATCATCATCATTATAATTTAAGCCTGGTATCACCCACTGCTAATTAGGTCTCCTTTCGATTTCGTCAGGAGGCTGGGGTCCTGTGCGTCTCTTATCCAGGTTTTGCCCGCGTCTTTTTTGATGTCATTGACCCTGCTGTCGGACGTCCAAGCTTTCTTCAGCCTATTCTCGGCAACCACTCAGGCTTTACCCCAGCGGCCATCACCGCGTCTAGCTAGCTGTACTACCCAACTCTACTTTAGATCTAGTGCACGGTTACCTACTAATGTTACTTACTCAGTGGTATTAATTTCTTGGTACTCAAGAATGTAAGAGTCGATGGTGGAGTTGCCAGTGTCTTTGGGCTCATCCCAGCAAACGTTGGCAGAGGTATCATCAGTTTCGAGTACGGAAGGCTTGCCCGGCGGTGATGGGATGTCTGTAACAAGCCTTATTGTTACTAACCTGCTATGGCTAGGTTCCACTTACCTGACTGAAATGTTAATCTGTATAATAATGCTTTTTATTTATTTTTGTATAATTTTGCCATTTCTTTAATTGTTTTGACTGGTTGTAACCGGTTTTATTAAAGTAAATAAATAAATACGAAAATACAAATAAACTAGTCACGCCATAAATTTATAGATCTTATCATAACACTCCTAAGGCATAAAAATTACATCCTTCAATACCTTTATGCATCCAAATCTAAATTGACTGCAAGACTTTAATCTTGTAGTAAATTTTGCGCAACCCGTTTACCTAAATTAGCTTTCAAATATAAAAACAAACAAAAAAGTGACATGCAATTTTAGACTGAAAGATCTTTTCTTATAAATATATACTTATATTTGGAAGATAGCTTCTAGAATTTACAAAGAGGTTTAACTACTAACCTAGAACAACAACGTTGATGTCCGTGACGGCTTCTCCGCAGTTGTTCTCTAGCTTTAGCCTGTAGGATCCGGCATCTACATGCTCCACCTTCTTGATGGTCAGACTTGCTGACTTGGAGTCGATCGAGGGCTTCGTATGCTTGGACTTCTTGATTATCTTAGAGTTAACCACCCATTCGTCGTTGGGCTGTGGTCTGGCTTCGTATTGTACAGTTATAGTGACGTCATTACCACGCCTGATCCTGTACTCGCTGTCGAAGTTGATGACCCTTGGTGGGAATTCCACCACTGAAAAAGAAAACGATTTAAGAACACTAGGAGTTATATCATCCATTTAAATTTATCAGCCTACATTCTCTAATTTCTTCCACACTCCATTCTTTCCGATCATGTATCAAGTTTTGATATAAATACTTACTTTCGACCTTTAATTTAGTTGAACATTTGGCATCGAGAAGACATACGGAATACTCCGATTGGTCCTGTTCATTACACTTCCTTATAATAAGTGTACGCTTAGTAACGTCTGAGATCAATGTGAACTTCTCTGAGTCTTCGATCAGAGTTTTCTTTTTATACCAGGTAACCTCAAGGGTATCATCTGGTATCTCGACTGTGAGATACGCGTCAGTATTAGCCGGTACCACGATCACTTCAGGAAGTCTTAGAGTAAAGTCTACGGAGGGCTCCTCAACGGTAAGTTTAGCAGCGCATCTATCGTTGCCTACTTCGCAGGAATATTCACCCGCATCGTCAGCGTCACAGTCGTAAATCTTCAGCTTCTGCTTTTTACCATCAATAGTCAGTTGCATATGATTCGAGAACTGAATTTCTGAACCATTCTTGAACCACTGTACCAGTGCATCTCCCTTCGTAAGTTCGATTTCAAATGTGGCCTTATTTCCTTTAGAAACCTTCTGGTCTTTGAGTCGTGATATAATCTCAGGAGGCAGCTCTACGACTGTCACTTCAGCGGTGCATGCGTCATCTCTTAGCGCGCAAGTGTATTCACCTTCATCATGGACGGAAGTGTTTCTGATGTAAAGCTTCCTGATATGGCCGCGTTTCTCAATTTCATATTTGTTCTTTTTAGGTTTGATTTGCTCTCCGTCCTTCTCCCAAAGCACATCTGCGGTTTCAGAGTTCACTTCCACTTCGAGGATGGCAACATCCCGTTCTTTCACTTCGAAGTCTTGCAACTTACGAACGAACTCAGGAATCGTTTCATGCACAACCAACTTTGTGCTGGTCTCTTGGTCTTTCACTACGCATTTGATAACACCAACGTCAGTAAGCTTAGTTTGTTTGATTCTCAGCTTATGTACTCGTCCTTCTTGGATGATTTCCCTATGATCCATGCCGCTCACTTCCTTGTCTTTATGGTACCACTTTGTAGAGACTGTATGAGATGTATGACATTCTAATGTTACTGTCTTTCCTTCTTCAGTCTCGTATAATTTACTAAGCTTTTTCACAAATGTTACTTTGTCCACATCAATAGTCACCTTGGCTCCGTGAGAAGATTTGCCAGCACTGTTTGCAGCTACACACTTATAATCACCAGAATCTACTTCAGAGTCGACTTCCTTTATTATTAATTCTATATTCTCACCATCGAAATTCTGAATGACAGTTTCTGATGGAGTTATTACTATATTGTTTCTATACCATGTTATCGTCGGTACAGGGTTTCCGGTAACTTTAGCAGTAAGCTTTATAGTTCCCTTTTCTTTGACAGTTATTTCTTGGAATCTGTGTATGAACAGTGGCGGTTCAGCATTTTCTTCAGTCGGTTCTGAAAACAAAATTAAATTAATCTTAATCTAAATTCTCAATACAGTATTCTGTGGGATGACCTGCTATACTTAATAATGTTAGTCTTTACTACTCATGCCCGTCTTCAAACCAAAATATTAAATAACTAGCAGCCGCCCGCGGCTTCGCTCACGCGGTGCCCAGATAAAAAGTACCCTATGTCCCATTCCAGCACACGTAGGTAGGTACCTACTATCCTCATTATTCATTATAATATAGTGTACGCTAAACGATGACTAAAGTATTGCCATCTCTTACCATTTCATAATGACAAACAGTGACAGGGCTAACTTTAAGCAATGGCTAACTTTAGCAAACGAATATAAATACTTAATAGGGTATGTAAGTATATTCCGTAGTTTTTGCGTGAAAGAGTAACAAACATACCTAAATCTAAAAATTAAGAAATTTCGGTGAATTTAGTAAAAATTTTGAGAGTTAAGGTAAACTTTTCAAAACGCAACGATAGCGCTTTCTAGGATTTGATCCTCAAATCTCAGAACAATATTTGATCAGAATTAGCAGCGACATCTAGTTATCAGACGTAGAATTACGTCAGAACTCCATGAATAATCAAGATTGGAAACTTATTAGACCAGTAATAATTTATGCTTCCTTTCCTCAGTTCCTTTCACAGGTAATTTGACATTGACAGTTCCTTTTCCATATGTTTTGTATCATCGATTACTAATCTTTGGTATCATCGCTGTCATAATGTCAAAATAAAAGTATTCTATTTTTCATGAAAAACATGCCAAAAATAAAGAATTTACAGGTAATTATGACATCAACTAAATGAGAAAAATCGGCTCTTTAATTTGATATAGGTTATGCGCAGTTTTAGACCAAAAATTGATTCCAGGTTTTCATCCCTTTTCACCCCTTTAGAGGTTGAATTTTGAAAAATCCCTTCTTAGTACACCCCTACGTACCAAGGTTTACCTACACTGAAAATTTCAAGTCTCTACGTCCAGCGGTTTAGGCTGTGCGTTGTCTGTCAGTCAGTCAGTCAGTCAGTCAGTCAGTCAGGACAAAGATTCTTATAATATAAGATATAAGATTACCTTCTATGGTGATGACAGCACTTGTTTCAGTAGAACCTTCCGAATTAACAGCCTTTAGCGTGTAAACGCCATCGTCCTTTCCTTTCTTCGGTTTCACGATTGTTATAGTATGCATGTCACCGTCAGATTTAGTAGGCATCGATTTGACAGGTTTATTATTTTTGAACCATGCTACTGTTGGTGCAGGGTTTCCTACAACTTGAGTTGAAAGAACGATACTTTCTCCCTCTCTTATAGTCATGCTCTTCAAAGGTTCGATGACTTGAGGTTTTTCTTTTTCACCAGTCTTTATTTTTAGAACGATTGGAAGGCTCGCTTCTCCTTCTCTATTGACAGCCATTACAGTATACGTTCCTTCTTGGAACTTTTTCACGTCCGATATCTTTAGAACGCTACAGTACATGTGCATGTCGGACTCGGTGGCTATAGAGACGTTTTCACTGGGTGTTATTTCTTCACCCTTGAAGAACCACACGATGTCGGGTTCCGGGATTGCCACCAATCTGCATTCCAAGAATATTTGAGAACCTTCATCGACGTATTGGGCCTTTGGTCGCTTAGAGAATGTGGGCGGGATGCCTTCAAGTATATCAGCCAGAGATGACTCCCTAGAGAGACTCTTCCTGGAGAGAATGGTCATTTCGGATCCATGGTCCGATAAAGGAGCCTCAACGATGAGTTCGGTGGTGCTTGAAGCAAAGCCAGCCGCGTTCTTAGCTACGCATGTGAAGGTACCCGCGTCTTCCGGGAACACCTCGCGAATGATAAGAGTCGCTACGTTATCATCGTCATAGTACATCTGGAAGTCCTGCGAAGGTTTGATGATGGCCGTTTGCCTGAACCAAGTGATCTGAGGTCTAGGGTATCCCTCCACTTGGCACTCGAACTGCACTGTGGATCCATCAGGTGTGTGCTTAGGTCTTAGTTTCTCAACGAATATAGGAGCTACTGCTTGTTCTTCAGATGATGGTTCTGAAACAATCGAGTTAAAATGTATCATATTCCAATAAAATCGAGATGAGTTTGTTTGCTTTAACATAAAACTCAAGGAGCTCAGTATATTTTTTTCTATACTTACTTTCGAATACAGGTAGCTTGTCGATCTTTTCGTTAAGTTTCTTTTGCAAGTAAAGTGTGTAATTTGCTTCATCCATCAAATACTGCGCAGGTACCCATCCTTTCTCCTCTGTAAGATGCTTGCGAACGAACCACCAATCCTGATTAGTTGTTTCTGAAAGAGAAAAACAGAGATTAAAGGGGTGAAGCACTACACACAGATAAATACAATCAGTACTTACTACTACTTGTGTCACTATCATTAGTTCTTTCGAATCAATAATGTTAAAACTATTATAGTGCGCCTCAAAGAGGCTCCTTTCGTACACTTGACACAAATGTTTTCTAACTTTTTAGGTACTTTGACATGCTGGTTTCCTGGCATATTTTTCTTCACCGTTTGGGAGTAGCGCACATAATTTTTTGTACAGTAAAATCTATTGGTGCAAGACCGGATTTGAACCCACGATCTTAGGATCGAAAGGCTGGGCCGCTACTACTAGACCACCAGTGCTCTCAGAACAGAGATACTTAGGTAAACATGATGGCCTTAAAATAGTGTGTTCTAGGATACAGAACGTTGGATACTCCAAAACCGGGTTTTGAGAACCTAGCGTACTTAAAATCTTTAAAATTTACACAAATACATACATATTATCACGCCCGTATCCTTTATGGGGTGGGCAGAAACACAAGTAATCTTATTAAGAAAACTTGCAGCCTCTCCTGATTCATAATACTAAGATGGATATGTCGAACCATGGTGATATGTGATCAGCCCATCGCCCATCGCCCTTTTAAGACTTTTGAAGTACCGAGGGTTCTTAAAAGCTGCGAACTCTTACCCAGGATGTAGAGACGTTCTCCTTCCACCAGGTTGATGGCCTCGTCGGTCTCCGCCACGTACGAATAGACGGCAAACACCGTGTCACCACTGCGCACGTCCAGCGGGGTCTCTGCACATTACAGTAAGAATAAGAATACTTTTGTATGAAATCATTCTATCTATCTATATCTATTCGCCGTTTCAGAGCACTGGTATAGCGCATATTTTTTCGAAGAGGAAAATCCAAATTCATTAGACATTCCTTTGAATGTCATCTTAAGAGCGATTGTGAAATTGTTTGTGAATAAAAAATAAAGAAATGAAATAAAATAATTATACTGTCTGTTATTACTGGTCTTTTATGATGTGTATGTTCCAAGGGTCAGCCAAGTCCGTTCAGACGAAAGTGGAAACAAACTCACGCACTAACACAAAAACTTTCGCATTTATAGTACTTACTAGCTACTTACTAGTACCCGGATAAAAAGATGTCTAAATGTTATTCCAGCACACATAGGTACTGTGTACCTATATTCCAAGTTTCATTCAAATCTGTTCAGCCGTTTAAGCGTGATTGAGGCACAAACATCCTCTCACAAACTTTCACATTTATAATATAGTAGGATTAGAAGGGCAAAAAATATTTATTTTCGAATAAATTATAAAAAAATAAAGTGTTTATTCATACCTGGAAATTCTTGTTCCCTGGATATACTCATCGATACATCAGCTTCTGCAAATTATAGAAGTATTTTTTGAAAAACTTTATCCCTCTATGAAGTTGGATAAACCGAACACAAGTGAAGCGAGAAATAACAAGCACAGTAAGCGAAACGAAATTTTCCCAAGTTGCCTCTGAAGTCACGATCTCTTCGCTCGAGAGCATAAAAAACCTAGTACTGACCTACCTACGGAAAACTCGAAAAATATGCTTTGGACAATACTGACAGACTATTAGACTTTATCCTTACTTTATCTTACTAATATTAAAAGTTTCCAAGAAAGTTAGGATCCCGACCGAAGTATGGTTTCCTAACTATAGCGCATTCTATAATAAACTCGTACTACATAGTAATTAATACAACATTTTAAAACTATAAAGAAATCGAATTTAATGATAAATAGGCTAGTTAAAATCCGCCGCTAAGCGGGCGTAAAAGTTATATGGAACGTAAATCTCCTTGATAGTAAAAAAACTTAAAACTTCCTTGGTCTGTAACTTTTATAAAAAGGTTCTACTGCAAAATGATGCTGGTCACTAGCTTTTTCTGATAATGACCTAATTTAAAAATGACATGGAGTTTTAATCTTGGACGAATTAACACATTCGCCAAGATTTTAATGACTGTACGAATTAAATACAAAGTTTTTAAACTTAAATTACTTGGTAATTATAATATTAATTTAAGTAAGACCAGTAATAAAGGTTGTTTTTTATTTTCACTCGGGAGAAAGTTATTATAACGTATTAAGGCCTTCGGCTGCGCCTCGGAACTACACCCTCGTTCACTTTCTCCCCTCGGCGAAAAATGTACTATTTTTAACAGTCTTCTTTGTGGATGTGTCCAAACGCTAAGCATTTTATCTTATTTTCTATAGAATTAGTTTTTTTATTTCACAACGTAGTATCGTAACCATTTAAGAAACGTAGGCTCTCAACTCATAGGAGCTCATAGGTAAAGGTAGGCTACTTTATAAGGTGGAATAATTTTTGTGTTGAGTAGGAATTATTACGTAATTAATAGTGAATGAAGCGAAACAAGTATGTCCGGACTGTAGCAAATTCAAATCTTTGATCTCTGCTTACGCCTGGGAATATACACTATTATACTATTTATATATTTTATTATACATATAATAAAAAAAAATACAGTAAAAACCTATCGTTTTGCTTTGATATAGTTCAATAATAATATATCATGCTTAGATTTTTTTACAGTATTAATAATCTAAGTGACAAAGAAGAGTTAAAACGTTATAGAAATAAATAATTATAAAGATCAGATTTTTGTAAATATTGTTTAGCAATAAGCACCTTTATCGCAGAAGCAATATTTTCTTAATTCAGCGGTAGCATATTAAAAGCCACACATACACGGAATTAGCAAATACCTTGTAATTGAGAGGGTTTTCTAGGCTTTCGTTTTGCTGAAATGGTAAGTTTTTCTTCGTCATAAGTTTCGTCTTTCACTGGCTTGGGTTTGAATTCGACGCTTTGTTCTTCTATTTCACTGACTTCGTAAGCAGGCTTCTTAGGCTTACGTTTTATTACCATTTCAACATTTTCTTCAAACTCTCCTTCGTTTATAATGATCTCTTCTTGCCCGTTTTCATCCTCAACTTCTTGGGTTATCTGAATCGATGTTTCATCGGCTGCTTCAGATATGGGTACCTTTTTCTTAGGCTTCAATCTTATCTTACTGGACAGCGACATTTCCTCAGTAGAATATTGTTCGTTAACCGGTTTCACATCAAAACTGACTTCGTCTTGGTCATCAACCGTGTATTTTGTTTTCCTATCTAATTTAATGCTAATGTCATGTATTATCTCTGTAGGTTCTTCAACAGTTTTGGGTCTCGACACAGTCACGCTAGACATATCTTCTGAAACTACTTCTTTTTCTGGGACTGTCTTTTTAAGAGGCATCAGGACCTGTGTTGTTTTTTCATTGTCCTCTACATCACTTTCTATAATTTCAACAATTTCTGGACCTTCGTCTTCTTCGTAAAACTGAATAGACGTTTCATTAGCTTCCTCGCCGAATGTTGGTTGTCTGTGAGGCTTGAGCTTCACTTTACTAGACATTGAAATTTCTTCCTCCGCGTAAGAATCCAATTGAATGTTAAATTCTTGTTCGACATCTTCTTTTGTTTTTGTACTTTTAGGTCTGAATGTAACTGTTTCTGGTTCAGTAATCTCTGGTAAATTTATAGAAGATTTTCGTATTGGCTTAAGCTTCTTTTTAATTGTTATTTCTTCTGTGATTTCTTCAGTTTTTTTAACACTTGGACGTCTTGGTTTGATCGTAAACTGCTCGGGTTCTTCTTGTGTTATTCCTTCTTCTTCTTCTTCTTTTTCAGGCTTGGGTTCGTTTTGCTTAACGGCATCAACTATATCTTCATGACCAAACATGGGTTTCTCTAACTCTGTTTTTTCAGCCTCTGGAAGGATAGGCTGTTTGTATACTTTCTTCTTTATTTTAGCCGCTTCTTTGATGTTTCTCGATAAAATACCATTTTGCCTTATGCTGCCGAAGAAACTGACTAGGGGTTTGATTATCTCTGGCGGCCAGTCATTTACGTAAGTGATGCGACTTTTAAGTTGGAATTTGGGGATTGCAGTTACTTTTGTTTCAGATTTAGGTTTCGGAGCAGATTTTTTGAGTTTAAGTTTTGCAAATTGTGGACCTTCCGTGTTCTCTGCATGCTGAGCTTTGTCGACTTCCAGTTGTTTTCTTTCAATTTTAATTGGAGTCAATTTTGCCTTTGGCTTAGCTTGTTTTTTATTAGTAATAGTTTCTTTGGGCTGATCTTCATCTGTAGTTTCCAATGAAACATCTTCTTCAGGTAATACATCGGGTTTAAAATCATCCCCTGGTATGGGTGTGGTTTCTACAACTGATTCTGATTTTGTATCTTCCGGTTGATCTGGAACATCAGGCTGTACTTTATCCTTTTTGGTCTTGACTGTTTTCGTTTTCTTCCGTACTTTTGTGTCCTGTTCGGGCTTTTTAGTCTCTTGTTCTAGTAAAACGATTGGTTTATCATCTTCTTCTGACTTAGTTTGTGGTTCTATAATATCTTGAACATCTTTCGGCTTAGATTTTGCAGACTCTTCAATCTCTGATGAAGTTTCTTTCTGCAGAGGTTTTACTTCAGGAACAGGTACTTTGTCCAGAGATTCAATTTTAGATGAAGGTTCCTCGTCTTGAGGTTTGATTTCATCGGTAAATTCTTGGGTTGGTTTCGTTACCTTAGTCTTATCTTTTTTCTTCATTTTCACAGGCTTTTCAACGGTAACTTCAGGAGCATCATCCGTTGTGGGTAATTCTTCCACTACGGGTATTTGTTCCGTTTTTTCTAAAACTTCTTTTTCCTTAGGTGTAACCGACTCTTCTACGGTTTGTGGCGATTCACTTACCGTTTTCAACTCTGGCTCTTTTTTCTGGTCTGGTTTAGTGGATTTTGGTTGAATTTTATCAAACTTATCAGTTGTTTCAGTCTTGGACTCTTCTTCAACTAGTAATTCGTTTTTGGTTTCCTCAGGTAATTCATCAATGACTTCATCAGGTTCTTCTACCTGGTATTCCTTAGGTTCTTCCAATGGCTTAGTAAAGTCAAATGACTCTGGTTTTTCTAATTCAACTTTTTCTAAATCAGGAATTTTTGGTACTCTAATAACTTTCTTCTTCAACTTCATGGCCTCCTTTACGTTACGAGATAAGTCACCATTTTGCCTAACGCTGCCCAAAAAGGTAACAGCTGGTTTTACTATTTGTGGGGGCCAATCTTTTATATATCTTATACGACTTTTCAATTGTACTTTTGGTAGAGTAACTGTTTTTGTTTCTTGTTTCGGTACTAATGAGGGCTTCTTCAGTTTGATTTTACTGAATTGAGGACCTTCTACTGCCTGCGAATGTTGAGGAGCGTTTTCATCTAAAGTCTTCTCTTCGATATGCATAAGTTTGAGTTTTTCTTTGGAATACTTCTTCTTTGGAGTCGTTTCTGTTTTACTCGGCACTTTTTCCGCTGGTTTATCTTTAGCTAGCTTAGAAGGCAGTGAATCTGTAAAAAGTAAGTAAGTTAAAACTTTTAATAGCACGAATCGCTCATTGCTAACTCAGTGATTACAAAAAAAACATTCAATGGGTTGAATCATTTTTTTTAAGATATCACACAAATGGCGACTTTTGTGCTTTATATGTGTGTGGATGTATTGTGTGTGGTGTGTTGTATATGTAATGTGTGTTTAATCATGTAACAATTAATTCAGCTTATGTTCTCATGTGGTTTCTTCACTACCACTGAAAAAAATGAGAAACAAATAATCAAGGAATTCTGTGTAATTAATATTATTACCTTATAAATATGTCTGCCAAATACAACACAACACGAAAGTACAGTAAAAACGTATGCACTTAAAACTTAAATTCAATAAAGGCGACGAATCGTGTGGCTTACCGGATACCGGAGGTATTTGTATTTGATCTTCAGAATGGTCAGATAATACTGGTTCCGATTCATCTACATCTTCAGGCATCTTCACTACAGGCACGTGATCTTTGTCAACCTTTTTCTTCCTAACAAGCGTCGTTTTCTTCATTGTTTCTGGTATTTCTTTTATTTCATTTTCATTAAGCATAACTTTATCTGGCTTATCTAAATCTAGATTTGTATCGTCTGTAATGTGCATGAGTTCAACTGGTGTTTTGTCATCGTCTTGTTCTGTTAATATCTTGGTTGATTCAATATTGGAACCTGCCTTCTTTTTAGGCTTTGATAATTTTTTATGTTTGGGCTTACCCTCTGGAGTTTCAGTCTCTTCAACCGTTGTTTCTTCAGGAAGTTCGACAATTTCAACAGGCTCGACCACTTCGGGGGTCATGTCCTCAGATACAGAGACAATAGTAATAGAAGCTTCATTGTCCTTTTGAACTATTGTTATTTCTGTGACTTCTTCCTTCGGAGCTCTCATTTTCTCGATGTCAAGTTTTGTCTTTTTTTCTGGTTCAGTAGTCTCTGATGAAGTTATAGAAGATTTTCGTATTGGCTTCTTTTTAATTGATGTTTCTTCTGTGATTTCTTCAGTTTTTTTAACACTTGGACGTCTTGGTTTGATCGTAAACTGCTCGGGTTCTTCTTGTGTTATTCCTTCTTCTTCTTCTTCTTTTTCAGGCTTGGGTTCGTTTTGCTTAACGGCATCAACTATATCTTCATGACCAAACATGGGTTTCTCTACCTCTGTTTTTTCAGCCTCTGGAAGGATAGGCTGTTTGTATACTTTCTTCTTTATTTTAGCCGCTTCTTTGACGTTTCTCGATAAAATACCATTTTGCCTTATGCTGCCGAAGAAACTGACTAGGGGTTTGATTATCTCTGGCGGCCAGTCATTTACGTAAGTGATGCGACTTTTAAGTTGGAATTTGGGAATTGTGGTTACTTTTGTTTCAGATTTAGGTTTCGGAGCAGATTTTTTGAGTTTAAGTTTTGCAAATTGTGGACCTTCAGTGTTCTCTCCATGCTGCGCTTTGTCAACTTCCAGTTGTTTTCTTTCAATTTTAATTGGAGTCAATTTTGGCTTTGGCTTAGCTTGTTTTTTATTAGAAATGGTTTCTTTGGGCTGATCTTCATCTATAGTTCCCAATGAAACATCATCTTCATGTAACACATCCGGTTTATAATCATCCGCTGGTGTAGTTTCTACAACTGATTCTGATTTTGTATCTTCCGGTTGATCTGGAACTCCAGACTGTACTTTATTCTTTTTGGTCTTGACTATTTTCGTTGTCTTCCGTACTTTTGTGTCCTGTTCGGGCTTTTTAGTCTCTGGTTCTAGTAAAACGATTGGTTTATCAACTTCTTCTGACTTAGTTTGTGGTTCCATAATATCTTGAACATCTTTCGGCTTAGATTTTGCAGACTCTTCAATCTCTGATGAAGTTTCTTTCTGCAGAGGTTTTACTTCAGGAACAGGTACTTTGTCCAGAGATTCAATTTTAGATGAAGGTTCCTCGTCTTGAGGTTTGATTTCATCGGTAAATTCTTGGGTTGGTTTCGTTACCTTAGTCTTATCTTTTTTCTTCATTTTCACAGGCTTTTCAACGGTAACTTCAGGAGCATCATCCGTTGTGGGTAATTCTTCCACTACGGGTATTTGTTCCGTTTTTTCTAAAACTTCTTTTTCCTTAGGTGTAACCGACTCTTCTACGGTTTGTGGCGATTCACTTACCGTTTTCAACTCTGGCTCTTTTTTCTGGTCTGGTTTAGCGGATTTTGGTTGAATTTTATCAAACTTATCAGTTGTTTCAGTCTTGGACTCTTCTACTGTTTTCAACAGAGATTCAATTTTAGATGAAGGTTCCTCGTCTTGAGGTTTGATTTCATCGGTAAATTCTTGGGTTGGTTTCGTTACCTTAGTCTTATCTTTTTTCTTCATTTTCACAGGTTTTTCACCGGTAGTTTTTGGAGTATCGTCTGTTGTGGGTAATTCTTCCACTACCGGTGTGTATTCCGCTAGTTCTAAACTCTCTTGTTTCTTAGGTGTAACCGACTCTTCTACGGTTTGTGACGATTCACTTACTGTTTTCAACTCTGGCTCTTTTTTCTGGTCTGGTTTAGCGGATTTTGGTTGAATTTTATCAAACTTATCAGTTGTTTCAGTCTTGGACTCTTCTACCGTTTTCAACAGAGACTCAATTTTAGATGAAGGTTCCTCGTCTTGAGGTTTGATTTCATCGGTAAATTCTTTGGTTTGTTTGGTTACCTTAGTCTTATCTTTTTTCTTCATTTTTACAGGTTTGTCAACGGTAGTTTTTGGAGTATCGTCTGTTGTGGGTAATTCTTCCACTACAGGTGTGTATTCCGTTATTTCTAAAACTTCTTTTTCGTTAGGTGTAACTGACTCTTCTACAGTTTGTGGCGATTCACTTACTGTTTTCAACTCTGACTCTTTTTTCTGGTCAGTTTTAGTGGGTTTTGGTTGAATTTTATTAAGTTTATCAGTTGTTTCAGTCTTGGACTCTTCTACCGTTTTCAACTCTGGCTCTTTTTTCTGGTCAGGTTTAGCGGGTTTTGGTTGAATTTTATCCAATTTATCAGTTGTTTCAGTCTCGGACTTTTCTACCGTTTTTAACAGAGGTAATACATCGGGTTTATAATCATCCGCAGGTAAGGTTGTGGTTTCTACAACTGATTCTGAGTTTGTATCTTCCGGTTGGTCTGAAACTCCCGGCTGTACTTTATCCGTTTTGGTCTTGACTATTTTCGTTTTTTTCCGTACTTTTGTGTCCTGTTCGGGCTTTTTAGTCTCTGGTTCTAGTAAAACGATTGATTTATCAACTTCTTCTGACTTAGTTTGTGGTTCTATAATATCTTGAACATCTTTCGGCTTAGATTTTGCGGGCTCTTCAATTTCTAGTGAAGTTTCTTTTTCCAGAGGTTTTACTTCAGGTACAGGTATTTTGTCCAGAGATTGAATTTTAGATGAAAGTTCCTCATCTTGAGGTTTAATTTCATCAGAAATTTCTTGGGTTGGTTTCGTTACCCTAGTCTTAACTTTTTTCTTTATTTTCATAGGTTTTTCAACGTTTATTTTGAGAGTATCGTCTGTTGTGGGTAATTCTTCCACTTCAGGTGTGTGTTCCGTTTTTTCCAAAACTTCTTTTTCCTCAGGTGTAACCAAGTCTTTTATAGTTTGTGGCGATTCACTTAGCGTTTTCAACTCTGGCTCTTTTTTCTGGTCTGGTTTAGCGGGTTTTAGTTTAATTTTATCAAACTTATCAGTTGTTTCTGTCTTGGACTGTTCATCAACTGGTGCTTCGTTTTTAATTTCCTCAGGTATTTCATCAATGACTTCATCAGGTTCTTCTACCTGGTATTCCTTAGGTTCTTCTAATGGCTTAGTAAAGTCAAATGGCTCTGGTTTTTCCAATTCAACTTTTTCCAAATCAGGAATTTTTGGGACTTTAATAACTTTCTTCTTTAACCTCATGGCTTCCTTCACGGTACGAGATAAGTCACCATTTTGCCTAATGCTGGCCAAAAAGCTAATTGTTGGTTTTATTATCTGTGGGGGCCAATCGTTTATAAATCTAATACGACTTTTCAATTGTCCTTTTGGTATAGTAACGGATTTTGTTTCTTGTTTTGGTACTAATGAGGGTTTCTTCAGTTTGATATTACTGAATTGGGGACCTTCTATTGCCTGCGAATGTTGAGAAGCGTTTTCATCTAAAGTCTTTGGAGTCGTTTCTGTTTCACTCGGCAATTTTTCAGCTGGTTTGTTTGATAGAAGTTCGATAGGAGTTTCATCATCCATTTGGACTTTCTTGATTTCCGTGACTTCTTCCTTCAGACCTTTTATTTTCTTAGTTCCACGTTTGGTCATCTTGATTGTCTTTGTTTCACCTGGTTCTGATTTTACTTGTGTAATTTGTACTGGTTCAAGTTCTTCTTCTACTAGCTTTGCCGTTTTTCTTTTGTGTAATTTTGTGGGGAATTTTTCCGATGCTTCAGTGGTAACTTCGTCGGTCATTTCCTCAATTTCTAGTTTATTTGTTAATTTTGGTATAAATAGATATTCATCTGGCATCTCGATGGTGCTCTTATCCGTGTCATGCATTGTTGAAATGTCATCTCCTTCGTATTCTTCGATTTGAACATCATGGTGTGTTTCATTTTCTACATGTTTGCTGTCATCGTCTTCTAAGGTTTCTTCTATTACCACATCTCCTTCTTCTGTTTCATTATTCCGTTGCGTTTTCTTTTTTCTTAATATTGTTCTTTTAGTTTTAACTTGAATCGGTTCGGCATTTCCAGACGCTTTAATGAATTTTGTTACAATTTCTTCAGTTTCTTCTACATCTGATGATTTCGGGGAAATTTGAGACACGACAGTTTGTTCTGAAATTAGATGTATAAAAATAAGGTCGTTTTGTCGTGTGTCACGTTATTTCAAAGGTATAAAATGGTACGGATTTGTTTTTCTTTTGTTAGATTTTTTGTGGTAACTGTAAAATCTTTGTGCACTCCTTGAATCCAATTTTTTCTTTCTTATTGGGTAATTCATTTAGAGACTCTTTTTGAAACATAAAAAATATAAAGAAAAACCAATTCAATCGGGTTTTTTTTTATGAAAGAACGATTCTGTTAACATTACATTCTTGAAAATAACTTCTTTTACCGAACGCCACTTCCGATTACTTGGTTCATGCGGTAGTCCAAATTTTTGTTGACCCGTCGATAATAACGGATAGTCCTATTTGCTGCCTTAAGTTGAAGCCTGTGATCTCCAGGAACCTTTCAATCTACCTTTGATACCAACAAGACGGCGCCACTTGCCATACATCTCGTGAAATAAATCTGTAAGCAGGTTATTTCACACTTCGGACTAGTGAGTTTGCTGCCTAGATCCTGTGATATTACACCTCTAGGCTTATTTCTTTGGGGCTAAATAAAGTCTAAATTTTACGTGAATAAGCCATTAGGCGTTCGGAGGCCAAGATGCTCACGTTATTTGAGAAATGCCACACCAAATCCTAAGACGCGTCAATGAAAATTGGAACCACCGCATGGTACTAACTTATCCGCAGTGGTAATCAACATTTAAAATAAATTATGTTCAAAAGTTATATGTAAAAAATAGTTCTTTCATAACATAAGAAAGGGACAAATAACACTGTTTTTTCTTTATTTTATTTACGTTGATACATATGCATGAAGAATGTAATGAGAGTGAATGAAGCTAAAAAGGGTATGTCAGGACGAGATCCGTGATCTCGTCCGACCCCTAATGGGAAACAGACATTTTTATGTATGTATTTATGTTTGAAAAAAGAGGCACCAAAATGATTTACCCGTTATTACTATTTTGTTCAAATTCCTTACACAATCTTGTCAATGGCGATAAATCCACTATTGTCTCTGGTCACAGAGAAAGAAATTTGTTTAATGCAAAGTGGTTTCATTCATGCATTTGCACGCGTATATTTCAGTTATCCGATTGCATGGAAGTATCTAATATTTTATTAATAAAACGTCAAAAAAAAATTAGTATGAGTTTAGGTTTTTTCAGTTCTACAAAATAATATACCTTGTAAATGCACATCTGGACGCGAAATAGTTGTTTCTCCTTCATGGTCCGTTTCTTTAACAATGCTTGTCAAGTATTTGGGTTTTATTTCAGAGTATGGTAAAGTCTGTTCGTCTTCAAATTTTTCGGCTATTTTAATTTCATTTGTTATATTTGTTCCTGCCTTTATTTGTTTCTCATTAGGTTTGTGTATATGAAGTTCTGTTTCGTGTTCCAAGGTTTCTTTGTCTGTAACTAGTATCGGTGTAATGCTTGTTTGTGTAATTTTTGTGATTTCAGTCTGTAATATTGGTGTTTTTAATTCATTCGCATGAGTTTCTGGCACACTTTCAGAACATTCTAGATGCAATAATTGTGATATCGATGGTTCTGCTTTAACAAGTCTACCTGAAATCGGTGTAAAATGGTCTTGGGAATCCTCTTCATTCACTTCTTCTACTGTTATTCCTTCAGTAGTGCTTAAAGTGACTTGTGCATTTTCTTTTGGCTTGATCTTTTCAAAAGTTGTGCCGACTTCCTTCTCATGAATGAAGACGTCGCTTTGGCTGACGGGTTGCATTTCTATTGGAGTAGAATGTATAGAACTTTCGTCTTGTTTTGATGGTTTCATGTCTGTAACGTTTTCACTGACAACTATCTCAGTGCTCTCAATAGGACTTAGCTCCTGTTGTGTTATTTGTTTTGTTGCGCTTGTGTCAGTTATATTAAGATTGTTTGACGACTCGTGAGTTTCTATATTAACAATCGATTGATCTTTCTTTTCAATGATAGGTACATTATCAAATGCTTTAGATTTTTCACTGACAATGACTTCCGCTTGTTGTACGGGTTTAATTTCATGAGCTATTTTGTGTACAATATCATGGCTCGTTGTCAGTTCAGAGACTTCTTGTATTATACTTTCAGGTGTCTTATAGCTTTTATGCAGTTCCATCTCTTCGTTGACATTTCCTTCTGTAGGTTCGTATTTAGTTTGGAGCTGGCCAACACTTTCTAAAGTTTCAGGTTGACTGCTCACTACTTCCATGAATGGCAATGGCTTTGAAGTAGCGGTATCATCTTTTGCCATTTTGTTGTCCAATACTTCCAATCCTTCTATGGTGATTGTTTCAGTTGTAGTGATGTGGGTGTTTGATTTTGATTCTAATTTTGGTTTTGAGATTGTAGAGTGAACACTTTCAGGAATAAATTGGCTTTCTTTCTCTCTAACTTCAGTGTTTATCACTGTTACATATCTTTGCGAGTCAAATGTTACACTCATTTTCTCTTGAGTAGGCATTTTTTCTTCGACTAGATTAGTTTCAGATTCTTTAGGTAAAACTTCTTGTACTTGTAGAGGTAAATGTTTTTCAAATAATAGTTCACTTTCTCCCGATAGCTCTGCTTTTTGAGTACCCATTACGAATTCTTTCTCATGTAAGTCTACTTCAGATACGATAATGTGTTCGCCAGTTTCAATCTCAATCGAAGGAGTGAACTTTTTTACTTGACTTGTTGGCAATAGTTTTTCGTGTGATTCCTCAGCTTCAACATTTGTGATTTGGAGAGATTCGTATGGTTCGATAGAAAAGTCGCCGATTTCACCCTTATCTTTCTTAATGCTGGACAATATATTCTCATTTTCTGATGTTTCACAAATTTCAATGTCGATATGTTTTAGAGTATTAACATTTATATCTCCTGTAACAGCCTTCGGAAGGTTAATTTTCTTCAACTCCTCTTCTATTTCAGCTAAAATATTTTCTGATACGCTTAGGTGTTCTAGCGGATTCATACTCAAATCAAGTGAGACGGGTTTATATTGCTTGTTGATTAAAGCCTCTTCACCTTCACTTACTATAGTTTCAGAAATATTTATACCACTTTTAATTATATGATCTGTAGTTGGTTCTATTTTCTTAGTTTCAGAACTTATATCTTTGGTTGTTAAATATTCCTCTTTTTCTGATGACATAACTTCTGTAACATTAACATAGTTTTGTTCTTGTAATGATGGCTTTGGGATTTCTGTTTTGAGTATCGGCTTATCAGTAAACGTAGTCTCTGATTCATTTATGACTACTTCAGTTATTCCTACCGACTTTTGTTCTTCAATATTAGGTTGTGATCTCTTTTGAGTGGGTGTTTCACTTCTGAATTCTTTTTCAACCTCTCCTATAAAAAGTTCTGATTCGGAAACAGCTTCTTGCATGTCGTGTGTTTTCACTGCCATTGAAACACTTGTTTCAGTTACTTTAAATTCGGGTGCATCTTGATTGACAAATACTTCTGTGCTAAACAATGATTGCTGTTCATTTATCAAAGGACGAGCTTGCGTAACATTATCTTCAGAATCCTTTTGGAGTATATTTTCGTTTTCCATGGCTTGGGTTTCCGTAACTACTTGCTGTGTTTTATTGCTAATATTGCTTTCAAGGTTTTCAGTATAGCCTAAGCTTGAATCTACAGTTACTTCAGATGAAACCGCGACTGGTTGGCCAACTATATCAGCCGTTGCTTGGAAAGTTTCAGGAGACGTGGCTTTTTCATATTGTACTTCTTTTTCACTTTGAATTACTTCTGTTACACTCACTGTATCCTCTGATGGTACCAACTCAGGAACAATCGATTTCAGATCTGGTTTAATGTCATTTTGCAACGGTGTTTGACTGTCGTAGACTTTTCTCTCTTCAATTTCCAGATAGCTTAAGTTATTAGAAGCAATGTGTGCTTCGTCATAGTGTGGTTTCAATTCCTCTAGTTTTGATATTGAATCGCCTGTACTTACTTCCGAAACAATGGCAGCTTTATGTCCTGAGTCTATACCAACTGTAGCAAAAGAGCTTGGCTTAAGCAGATCTGTTTTTAATTCTTCCTCTGTGTAAGAAGTAACTGTTTCAGTCACATTGAGATATTCTTGTCCAATAACAGTACTGTTAGCATTTGAATGAGAAGGTTCTTTTTCATGAAGTTGTTGTAGTTGCTCTTCTGCGTTGGTTTGAAGAACTGTGATCTCTTTTTGTAACTCTCTTTGCTCAGAAGCTGTTTCTGTAATATTTTTAGGTATATTAAGGGAGTCAATTTGTTCCGAGGTGTTAACTTCTTCTGATAAAGGAGATTTTAGATGATGAGATGGAGACTGTTGAGCTTGCATAAGTTCAGGTGTTTTACCTGGAATATTTTCCGGGGTAAATTCAGACTCTTTCAAATGAGCAGTTGTGACGGTATTTGTTAAGCTTGAATGAACTACCAGTTCATTTTCTGGTTTAACTTCAGCTGGTAGTTCTTTAAGAGTTAACTCGGCTTCTTTTTCATGTAAATCACCCATTGATACCACTAAACTGTCTTTCGATGTAAAATCAACGTGTGCCTCTTGCAAAGGTGGTAATTTAAGAGCCGATAGTGATCCTTCGCATTCTTGAACATCGTGTTCTTCAGTGACAATTTGGTTGGAAACTAATACATCTTTTCGGGCAGATTCAGTTGGAACTATTAGTTCTGGGTAATATTTTCCTGATTTGTCTTCAACAAATACTTCACCAACTTGTAAAGATTCGTGTAAGTTAAAATCATATTTCGGCGTGACCTCTTTTTCAGTTTTGATACTGATCACTTCACCTTCTTTAATTTTTTCATTAACTTCAAGGATATTTACACTTATTAATGGCGTAAATGTGATTGATGCATTCGATTCTTTCCGTGCAGTAGAGTTTAGTGGTTCTTCATTGACAGAAGTGTACTGTTCCGAAACATTTATTGCATCAGATAGCATGACTTCAGTCACTAGTATTGATTCATTTTCAGATATTGAAGGTTTGATCAATACTTTTTGATTTTCCTTTATTGGTAATGGTGTTTCTGATTCTTGTGTTATTGGCATATTAGCTATGATGGGATGTAGGGTGTCAACCTTCAAGTTTGCAGTTACGTCATCAATCCTATCTGTTAACATATGGGTAACTTCACTAGAAGCTACAACTTCGACTTTATTTTCAGGAGTGTCCGTAGCAATCATTTTATTATAAACGATATTTTCCGGTTCCAGTGTTTCAGTTACGCTGTCCTCGAAGTCTTTTACTCTGCTCTTGGTGGGTTTGTTGGTTTTTATTTTCTCTTCCGTAATTTTATTTTCATAAACTTCTTGAGATTGAGTCTTTTGTTTTAAGTGTTTGCGTTTGACTTGTGTTCTTTCTGTGGTGTCTGTGAAATACAGTAGTGTAAGTTTATTTGTAGTAGTTAATAGTGGTTTACGTGTAAGTATTAACTTGAAGTGTGTTATAAGTGAAGTTTATGTGTAGTAGACATTTGCTAAAATTGTTGTGTTAATGTTTTGTAGGTACTTACTTGTAGTAAATTATTAAGTTTTATTCAATATACGAGACAATACAAATCGTCGAGAAACGCATTGCTGAAGCGTGACGTCACAAAAGCTACTAAGAAAAGCAACATAAGATATAACATGAGATATAAGATAAAACATATTAAAAAATGAATGACATAATACAAATTATGTAAGTAGGTCTTTACTTACTAACGAAATTTATCAAAAGAATATATAAAAGTTGTTATGCATACAAAGCTAATAGCTAATTTTATACCAGGTATTGAAAATAATCATAGCATTTCTATATCTTTGAACGAGTAATTCTCGTTATAAAACAAATGTTAGGTTAAGGGTACTCAATAAATCTTTAAACATATTTTAAAATTAAACAATGTAATTATAATTATCTGATTCTCGTCCGTCAACTCCTATTGCTAAGCTAGTCAGCATTAGAGCGCATTCATGAGCAGATAATCCAAAACATGAGTTATATGCCCGGTTCCAATAGTCTACAAACGGACGATGGATCATTCATTACCGAAGCAACTTTATTTTTATGTCAAAAACTCTATGGTGCTTTTTGACAGATAATAATGTTATTATCTGTCAAAAAGCACCATACAATCCTACGGTAATGATCAAACAATCGTCTGTTAGGAGAATATTGGGACCAGGCTATAGTGAATTCTAGTTAGGCAAAGCATCACACAGATATTAGTGTATTCGTTTTGATAATACGCTTTCTTATTTTCTTGTACTTTCGCTTACCCTCTGGAGTTTGCGTCTGTTCTACAGTTGTCTCTTCAGGAAGGTCGACGATTTCAACAGGCTGGATTTTTTCGGGGGTCGTGTCCTCGTATACAGTAACTGTAGTGATAGGAGTTTCATCATCCATTTGGACTGTCTTGATTTCCGTGACTTCTTTCTTCGGACCTTTTATTTTCTTACTGATACGCTTGGTCGTCTTGATGGTCTTTATTTCACCTGATTCTGATTGAACTTGTGTAATTTGAACTTGTTCAGGTTCTTCTTCTACTAGCTTTGCCGTTATACCTGTGTTTAATCATGTTAAAATAACAAATTAATTGTTGAACCTATTTTAAAATTCTACAATGTTATTATAATCTCGTCCGTCAATTCCAATCGATAAGAGCACATTCATGACCTAATAATCCAAAGCATGAGTTACATGCCCGGTTTGCGTGTAAGTATTAATTTGAAGTGTGTTATAAGTGAAGATTATGTATAGTAGACATTTGCTAAAATTGTTGTGTTAATATTTTGAATGTACATGTACAAATTATTAAGTTTTGTTTTATACTATACGAGACAGTATAAATCATCGAGAAACGCATTGCTGAAGCGTGACTAAGAAAAGCAACATAAAAGGTATAATATTATAACGTATTAAAAAATGAATGACATGATACTAATTATGTATATAGGTCTTTACCTACTAAGAACTTTATTAAAAACTTGTATAGATGTTGTTATCATCTTCCTGCCCTTATCCCACTATACGTGGGGTCGGCACAGCATGATCTTTAAATGCTGCTGTATGAAGTATAGATGTTATATAAATAAAAAAATGTTATGCCTACAAAGCTAATAGCTATTTTCACCAGGTATTGAAAATAATCAAAGGATTTCCATAATCTTTGAACGAGTAATTCTCGTTTTAAAACAAATGTTATGTTAAGGGTACACAATTAGATCTTTAAACCTATTTTAAAATTAAACAAATAATTATAATCTCGTCCTTCAACCCAATTGCTAATCCAGTCGGCATTAGAGCGCATTCATGAGCAGAATACGCAAAGCATGAGTTATATGCCCGGGTCCAATAATTTACTAACAGAAGATGGACATATAATTACCGTAGCAACGTTGTTTTAATGTCAAAACTTTATGGCGCTTTTTGAGATGATAACATTACTACGGTATCGACAATATCGACGATAACATTACTTTATATAATGATCGAACCATTGTCTGTTAGGAGAATATTATGACCAGGCAATAGTTAATTCTAGTCAGGCGAGGCATCACTCGATATTATTGTATTCTTTTTGATAATACGCTTTCTTATATTGTTGTGTTTTCGCTTACCCTTTGGAGTTTGCGTCTGTTCTACAGTTGTCTCTTCAGGAAGGTCGACGATTTCAACAGGCTGGATTTTTTCGGGGGTGGTGTCCTCGTATACCGTAACTGTAGTGATAGGAGTTTCATCATCCATTTGGACTGTCTTGATTTCCGTGACTTCTTTCTTCGGACCTTTTATTTTCCTACTGATACGCTTGGTCGTCTTGATGGTCTTTATTTCACCTGAATCTGATTTAACTTGTGTAATCTGAACTTGTTCAGGTTCTTCTTCTACTAGCTTTGCCGTTATACCTGTATTTAATTATGTTAAAACAACATATTAATTGTTGAACGTATTTAAAAATTAAACAATGTAATTATATCTTGTACGTCAATTCCAATTGATTAGGGTGCATTCATGATCAGATAATCCAAAGACTGAGTTATATGCCCGATTTGCGTGTAAGTATTAACTTGAAGAGTGTTATAAGTGAAGTTTATGTATAGTAGACATTCGCTAAAATTGTTGTGTATAGATTTTGTAGGTACTTGTACTAAATTATTAAGTTTTGTTCTATATACGAGACAATACGCATCGAGAAACGCATTGCTGAAGCGTGACTAGAAAAGCAACATAAAATGTATAAGATTATAATGTATTAAAAAATGATTGACCTAATACAAATTATGTAAGTAGGTTATAGTATTATAGGGTATAATCAAAGCATTTCCATTATCTTTGAACGAGTAATTCTCGTTTTAAAACAAATGTTATGTTATGGGTACACAATAGATCTTCACCTAAATTAAACAATATAGTTATTTTAATTTTGTCCGTCAATTCCAATTGCTAATCCAGTTGGCATTAGAGCGCATTCATCAGAAAATCCAAAGCATGAGTTATATGCCTGGGTCCAATAGTCTACTTACAGACGAAGGATATATAATTGCCTTAGCAACAACAGTTATTAACATTACTACGGTGATGATCGAACTATCGTTTGTTAAAAGAATATTGAGACCAGTCAGTAGCGAATTCTAGCTAGGCGAGGCATCACTCGATATTATTGTATTCATTTTGATAAAACGCTTTCTTATTATCTTGTGCTTTCGCTTACCCTCTGGAGTTTGCGTCTGTTCTACAGTTGTCTCTTCAGGAAGGTCGACGATTTCATCAGGCTGGATTTTTTCGGGGGTCGTGTCCTCGTATACAGTAACTGTAGTGATAGGAGTTTCATCATCCATTTGGACTGTCTTGATTTCCGTGACTTCTTTCTTCGGACCTTTTATTTTCCTACTGATACGCTTGGTCGTCTTGATGGTCTTTATTTCACCTGAATCTGATTTAACTTGTGTAATCTGAACTTGTTCAGGTTCTTCTTCTACTAGCTTTGCCGTTATACCTGTGTTTAATTATGTTAAAACAAAATATTAATCATAGAACCAATTTTAAAATTAAATAATGTAATTATATCTCGTCCGTCAATTCCAATTAATTAGTGTGCATTCATGAGCAGATAATCCAAAGCATGAGTTATAATGCTCGATTTGCGTGTAAGTATTAACTTGAAGAGTGTTATAAGTGAAATTTATGTATAGTATATATATTTATGTATAGAGTGTGGTCAAACGCAAACCTGTTTCAGATAAAAAATAAATAAAAACAAGTATACATTTTTGCTAAAATTGTTGTGTTAATATTTTGTACGTACTTATTTATATTGAATTTTTAAGTTTTGTTCTATATACGAGACAATACTCATCGAGAAGTGCATTGCTGAAGCGTGACTAAGAAAAGCAACATAAAATATATAAGCTCGGACCAAATAAAAAGAAAAGACGCCGCGCCGCAAACAACAAAAGTGAAGCAACCTATTTATCTATGTGTGTGTGTCGAAGTTTTTAAGGTTGTGTGTTCCAGGTAACCTAAAATTCAAAGCACTTACAAGTGAAAAGTGATTCCGTGAGACTTTTATGTGATTTGCTGCTGTTTGTACACGTTTTCACTACACAGAAAAGCATGATTTTATTTGAAAGGCTCGTGACGTACTAAAAGCGATGAACATGGTTTTAGTGTAGGTGTGTGCGTGAGCGTGCATGTTTACTTGCAAGAGCACGGTTTTGTGTGGCTTCATTTTTGTTGTCCGCGGCGCGCCATCTATTCTTTTTATTTGGTCTGAGTGTATAAGATCATAACGTATTAAAATAAGAATGACATAAATCAAATTATATAAGTAGGTCTTTACCTATTAAGAAATTTATAAAAAACTATGTCTAGATGTTGTCATCATCTTCCTGCCCTTATCCCACTCTATGAGGGGTCGGCGCGGCATGTTCTTTGGATCATGCTGTATGATGTACAGATGTTGTATAAATAAAAATTATTATGCCCACAAAGCTAATAGCTAATTTTCACCAGGTATTGAAAATAATCAAAGCATTTCTTTGAACGAGTAATTCTCGTTTTAAAACAAATGCAATGTTAAGGCTACACAATAGATCTTCATCTAAATTAAACAATATAATTATTATAATCTCGTCCGTCAATTCCAATTGCTAATCCAGTCGGCATTAGAGCGCATTCATGAGCAGAAAATCCAAAGTAAGAGTTATATGCCCGGGTCCAAAAGTCTACTAGCAGACGAAGGACAGATCATTGCCGTAGCGACGTTGTTTTTATGTCAAAAACTTTATAGTGCTTTTTGACAGATGATAACAATACTACGGTAATGATCGAGCCATTGTCTATTAGGAGAATATTGGGAGCAGGCAATAGTGAATTCTTGTAAAGCGAGGCACCACTCGATATTATTGTATTCTTTTCGATAAAACGCTTTCTTATTATCTTGTGCTTTCGCTTACCCTCTGGAGTTTGCGTCTGTTCTACAGTTGTCTCTTCAGGAAGGTCGATGATTTCAACAGGCTGGATTTTTTCGGAGGTCGTGTCCTCGTATACAGTAACTGTACTGATAGGAGTTTCATCATCCATTTGGACGGTCTTGATTTCCGTGACTTCTTTCTTTGGACCTTTTATTTTCTTACTGATACGCTTGGTCGTTTTGATGGTTTTAATTCCACCTGATTCTGATTTAACTTGTGTAATTTGAACTTGTTCAGGTTCTTCTTCTACCAGCTTTGCCGTTATACCTGTGTTTAATTATGTTAAAACCACATATTAATCGTTGAATGTATTTAAAAATTAACAATGTAATTATAATCTCGTCCGTCAATTCCAATTGATAAGAACGCATTCATGAGTAGATAATCCAAAGCATGAGTCATATGTCCGGTTCCAATGGTCTACTAACGGACGATGGATCGATCATTACCATAGCAATATTACTTTTATGTCAAAAATTGTATTGCGCTTTTTGACAGATAATAACAATACTATGGTAATGATCAAAACATTATCTGTTAGGAGAATATTCGGACCAGGCAATAGTGAATTCTTGTAAAGCGAGGCATCACTTGATATTATTGTATTATTTTCGATAAAACGCTTTCTTATTATCTTGTGCTTTCGCTTACCCTCTGGAGTTTGCGTCTGTTCTACAGTTGTCTCTTCAGGAAGGTCGACGATTTCAACAGGCTGGATTTTTTCGGGGGTCGTGTCCTCGTATACAGTAACTGTAGTGATAGGAGTTTCATCATCCATTTGGACAGTCTTGGTTTCCGTGATTTCTTTCTTTGGACCTTTTATTTTCCTACTGATACGCTTGGTCGTCTTGATGGTCTTAATTCCACCTGATTCTGATTTGACTTGTGTAATCTGAACTTGTTCAGGTTCTTCTTCTACTAGCTTTGCCGTTATACCTGCGTTTAATTATGTTAAAACAACATTATATTTGTTGAACGAATTTTGAAATTAAACAATGTAATTATATCTCGTCCGTCAATTCCAATTGATTAGAGCGCATTCATGAGCAGATAATCCAAAGCATGAATCATGTGACCGGTTCCAATGGTCTACTAATGGACGATGGATCGATCATCACCGAAGCAACGTTTTTTTTATGTCAAAAACTGTATGGCGCTTTTTGACAGATAAATACATTATTACGGTAATGATCAAAACATCATCTGTTAGGAGAATATTCGTACCAGGCAATAGTGAATTCTTGTAAAGCGAGGCATCACTTGATATTATTGTATTCTTTTCGATAAAACGCTTTCTTATTATCTTGTGCTTTCGCTTACCCTCTGGAGTTTGCGTCTGTTCTACAGTTGTCTCTTCAGGAAGGTCGACGATTTCAACAGGCTGGATTTTTTCGGGGGTGGTGTCTTCGTATACCGTAACTGTAGTGATAGGAGTTTCATCATCCATTTGGACTGTCTTGATTTCCGTGACTTCTTTCTTCGGACCTTTTATTTTCCTACTGATACGCTTGGTCGTCTTGATGGTCTTAATTCCACCTGATTCTGATTTAACTTGTGTAATCTGAACTTGTTCAGGTTCTTCTTCTACTAGCTTTGCCGTTATACCTGCGTTTAATTATGTTAAAACAACATATTATTTGTTGAACGAATTTTAAAATTAAACAATGTAATTATATCTCGTCCGTCAATTCCAATTGATTAGAGCGCATTCATGAGCAGATAATCCAAAGCATGAATCATGTGCCTGGTTCCAATGGTCTACTAATGGACGATGGATCGATCATCACCGAAGCAACGTTTTTTTATGTCAAAAACTGTATGGCGCTTTTTGACAGATAAATACATTATTACGGTAATGATCAAGCCATCGTCTGTTAGGAGAATTCTGGGACCAGGTAGTAGTGAATTCTAGGTAGGCGATTAATTACTCGATATAATTGTATTCTTTTTGATAAAACGCTTTCTTATTTTCTTGTGTTATCGCTTACCCTCTGGAGTTTGCGTCTGTTCTACAGTTGTTTCTTCAGGAAGGTCGACGATTTCAACAGGCTGGATTTTTTCGGGGGTGGTGTCCTCGTATACCGTAACTGTAGTGATAGGAGTTTCATCATCCATTTGGACTGTTTTGATTTCCGTGACTTCTTTCTTCGGACCTTTAATTTTCCTACTGATACGCTTGGTCGTCTTGATGGTCTTTATTTCACCTGAATCTGATTTAACTTGTGTAATTTGAACTTGTTCAGGTTCTTCTTCTACCAGCTTTGCCGTTATACCTGTGTTTAATTATGTTAAAACAACATATTTATTGTTGAACGTATTTAAAAATTAAACAATGTAATTATATCTCGTACGTCAATTCCAATTGATTAGGGTGCATTCATGATCAGATAATCCAAAGCCTGAGTTATATGCCCGATTTGCGTGTAAGTATTAACTTGGAGAGTGTTATAAGTGAAGTTTATGTATAGTAGACATTCGCTAAAATTGTTGTGTATAGATTTTGTAGGTACTTGTACTAAATTATTAAGTTTTGTTCTATATACGAGACAATACGCATCGAGAAACGCATTGCTGAAGCGTGACTAGAAAAGCAACATAAAATGTATAAGATTATAATGTATTAAAAAATGATTGACCTAATACAAATTATGTAAGTAGGTTATAGTATTATAGGGTATAATCAAAGCATTTCCATTATCTTTGAACGAGTAATTCTCGTTTTAAAACAAATGTTATGTTATGGGTACACAATAGATCTTCACCTAAATTAAACAATATAGTTATTTTAATTTTGTCCGTCAATTCCAATTGCTAATCCAGTTGGCATTAGAGCGCATTCATCAGAAAATCCAAAGCATGAGTTATATGCCTGGGTCCAATAGTCTACTTACAGACGAAGGATATATAATTGCCTTAGCAACAACAGTTATTAACATTACTACGGTGATGATCGAACTATCGTTTGTTAAAAGAATATTGAGACCAGTCAGTAGCGAATTCTAGCTAGGCGAGGCATCACTCGATATTATTGTATTCATTTTGATAAAACGCTTTCTTATTATCTTGTGCTTTCGCTTACCCTCTGGAGTTTGCGTCTGTTCTACAGTTGTCTCTTCAGGAAGGTCGACGATTTCATCAGGCTGGATTTTTTCGGGGGTCGTGTCCTCGTATACAGTAACTGTAGTGATAGGAGTTTCATCATCCATTTGGACTGTCTTGATTTCCGTGACTTCTTTCTTCGGACCTTTTATTTTCCTACTGATACGCTTGGTCGTCTTGATGGTCTTTATTTCACCTGAATCTGATTTAACTTGTGTAATCTGAACTTGTTCAGGTTCTTCTTCTACTAGCTTTGCCGTTATACCTGTGTTTAATTATGTTAAAACAAAATATTAATCATAGAACCAATTTTAAAATTAAATAATGTAATTATATCTCGTCCGTCAATTCCAATTAATTAGAGTGCATTCATGAGCAGATAATCAAAAGCATGAGTTATAATGCTCGATTTGCGTGTAAGTATTAACTTGAAGAGTGTTATAAGTGAAATTTATGTATAGTATATATATTTATGTATAGAGTGTGGTCAAACGCAAACCTGTTTCAGATAAAAAATAAATAAAAACAAGTATACATTTGCTAAAATTGTTGTGTTAATATTTTGTACGTACTTATTTATATTGAATTTTTAAGTTTTGTTCTATATACGAGACAATACGCATCGAGAAGTGCATTGCTGAAGCGTGACTAAGAAAAGCAACATAAAATATATAAGCTCGGACCAAATAAAAAGTAAAGACGCCGCGCCGCAAACAACAAAAGTGAAGCAACCTATTTATCTATGTGTGTGTGTCGAAGTTTTTAAGGTTGTGTGTTCCAGGTAACCTAAAATTCAAAGCACTTACAAGTGAAAAGTGATTCCGTGAGACTTTTATGTGATTTACTGCTGTTTTTACACGTTTTCACTACACAGAAAAGCATGATTTTATTTTAAAGGCTCGTGACGTACTAAGAGCGATGAGCATGGTTTTAGTGTAGGTGTGTGCGTGAGCGTGCATGTTTACTTGCAGGAGCACGGTTTTGTATGGCTTCATTTTTGTTGTCCGCGGCGCGCCATCTATTCTTTTTATTTGGTCTGAGTGTATAAGATCATAACGTATTAAAATAAGAATGACATAAATCAAATTATATAAGTAGGTCTTTACCTATGAAGAAATTTATAAAAAAACTATGTCTAGATGTTGTCATCATCTTCCTGCCCTTATCCCACTCTATGAGGGGTCGGCGCGGCATGTTCTTTGGATCATGCTGTATGATGTACAGATGTTGTATAAATAAAAATTATTATGCCCACAAAGCTAATAGCTAATTTTCACCAGGTATTGAAAATAATCAAAGCATTTCTTTGAACGAGTAATTCTGGTTTTAAAACAAATGCAATGTTAAGGCTACACAATAGATCTTCATCTAAATTAAACAATATAATTATTATAATCTCGTCCGTCAATTCCAATTGCTAATCCAGTCGGCATTAGAGCGCATTCATGAGCAGAAAATCCAAAGTAAGAGTTATATGCCCGGGTCCAAAAGTCTACTAGCAGACGAAGGACAGATCATTGCCGTAGCGACGTTGTTTTTATGTCAAAAACTTTATAGTGCTTTTTGACAGATGATAACAATACTACGGTAATGATCGAGCCATTGTCTATTAGGAGAATATTGGGAGCAGGCAATAGTGAATTCTTGTAAAGCGAGGCACCACTCGATATTATTGTATTCTTTTCGATAAAACGCTTTCTTATTATCTTGTGCTTTCGCTTACCCTCTGGAGTTTGCGTCTGTTCTACAGTTGTCTCTTCAGGAAGGTCGACGATTTCAACAGGCTGGATTTTTTCGGAGGTCGTGTCCTCGTATACAGTAACTGTAGTGATAGGAGTTTCATCATCCATTTGGACGGTCTTGATTTCCGTGACTTCTTTCTTTGGACCTTTTATTTTCTTACTGATACGCTTGGTCGTTTTGATGGTCTTAATTCCACCTGATTCTGATTTAACTTGTGTAATTTGAACTTGTTCAGGTTCTTCTTCTACCAGCTTTGCCGTTATACCTGTGTTTAATTATGTTAAAACCACATATTAATCGTTGAACGTATTTAAAAATTAACAATGTAATTATAATCTCGTCCGTCAATTCCAATTGATAAGAACGCATTCATGAGTAGATAATCCAAAGCATGAGTCATATGTCCGGTTCCAATGGTCTACTAACGGACGATGGATCGATCATTACTATAGCAATATTACTTTTATGTCAAAAATTGTATTGCGCTTTTTGACAGATAATAACAATGCTATGGTAATGATCAAAACATTATCTGTTAGGAGAATATTCGGACCAGGCAATAGTGAATTCTTGTAAAGCGAGGCATCACTTGATATTATTGTATTCTTTTCGATAAAACGCTTTTTTATTATCTTGTGCTTTCGCTTACCCTCTGGAGTTTGCGTCTGTTCTACAGTTGTCTCTTCAGGAAGGTCGACGATTTCAACAGGCTGAATTTTATCGGGGGTCGTGTCCTCGTATACAGTAACTGTAGTGATAGGAGTTTCATCATCCATTTGGACAGTCTTGGTTTCCGTGATTTCTTTCTTTGGACCTTTTATTTTCCTACTGATACGCTTGGTCGTCTTGATGGTCTTAATTCCACCTGATTCTGATTTGACTTGTGTAATCTGAACTTGTTCAGGTTCTTCTTCTACTAGCTTTGCCGTTATACCTGCGTTTAATTATGTTTAAACAACATATTATTTGTTGAACGAATTTTAAAATTAAACAATGTAATTATATCTCGTCCGTCAATTCCAATTGATTAGAGCGCATTCATGAGCAGATAATCCAAAGCATGAATCATATGCCCGGTTCCAATGGTCTACTAATGGACGATGGATCGATCATCACCGAAGCAACGTTTTTTTTATGTCAAAAACTGTATGGCGCTTTTTGACAGATAAATACATTATTACGGTAATGATCAAGCCATCATCTGTTAGGAGAATTCTGGGACCAGGTAGTAGTGAATTCTAGTTAGGTGATTAATCACTCGATATAATTGTATTCTTTTTGATAAAACGCTTTCTTATTTTCTTGTGTTATCGCTTACCCTCAGGAGTTTGCGTCTGTTCTACAGTTGTCTCTTCAGGAAGGTCGACGATTTCAACAGGCTGGATTTTTTCGGGGGTGGTGTCCTCGTATACCGTAACTGTAGTGATAGGAGTTTCATCATCCATTTGGACTGTTTTGATTTCCGTGACTTCTTTCTTCGGACCTTTAATTTTCCTACTGATACGCTTGGTCGTCTTGATGGTCTTTATTTCACCTGAATCTGATTTAACTTGTGTAATTTGAACTTGTTCAGGTTCTTCTTCTACCAGCTTTGCCGTTATACCTATGTTTAATTATGTTAAAACAACATATTTATTGTTGAACGTATTTAAAAATTAAACAATGCAATTATATCTCGTACGTCAATTCCAATTGATTAGGGTGCATTCATGATCAGATAATCCAAAGCCTGAGTTATATGCCCGATTTGCGTGTAAGTATTAACTTGGAGAGTGTTATAAGTGAAGTTTATGTATAGTAGACATTCGCTAAAATTGTTGTGTATAGATTGTGTAGGTACTTGTACTAAATTATTAAGTTTTGTTCTATATACGAGACAATACGCATCGAGAAACGCATTGCTGAAGCGTGACTAGAAAAGCAACATAAAATGTATAAGATTATAATGTATTAAAAAATGATTGACCTAATACAAATTATGTAATTAGGTTATAGTATTATAGTATCAAAGCATTTCCATTATCTTTGAACGAGTAATTCTCGTTTTAAAACAAATGTTATGTTATGGGTACACAATAGATCTTCACCTAAATTAAACAATATAATTATTTTAATTTTGTCCGTCAATTCCAATTGCTAATCCAGTTGGCATTAAAGCGCATTCATCAGAAAATCCAAAGCATGAGTTATATGCCTGGGTCCAATAGTCTACTTACAGACGAAGGATATATAATTGCCTTAGCAACAACAGTTATTAACATTACTACGGTGATGATCGAACTATCGTTTGTTAAAAGAATATTGAGACCAGTCAGTAGCGAATTCTAGCTAGGCGAGGCATCACTCGATATTATTGTATTCATTTTGATAAAACGCTTTCTTATTATCTTGTGCTTTCGCTTACCCTCTGGAGTTTGCGTCTGTTCTACAGTTGTCTCTTCAGGAAGGTCGACGATTTCATCAGGCTGGATTTTTTCGGGGGTCGTGTCCTCGTATACAGTAACTGTAGTGATAGGAGTTTCATCATCCATTTGGACTGTCTTGATTTCCGTGACTTCTTTCTTCGGACCTTTTATTTTCCTACTGATACGCTTGGTCGTCTTGATGGTCTTTATTTCACCTGAATCTGATTTAACTTGTGTAATCTGAACTTGTTCAGGTTCTTCTTCTACTAGCTTTGCCGTTATACCTGTGTTTAATTATGTTAAAACAAAATATTAATCATAGAACCAATTTTAAAATTAAATAATGTAATTATATCTCGTCCGTCAATTCCAATTAATTTGAGTGCATTCATGAGCAGATAATCAAAAGCATGAGTTATAATGCTCGATTTGCGTGTAAGTATTAACTTGAAGAGTGTTATAAGTGAAATTTATGTATAGTATATATATTTATGTATAGAGTGTGGTCAAACGCAAACCTGTTTCAGATAAAAAATAAATAAAAATAAGTATACATTTGCTAAAATTGTTGTGATAATATTTTGTACGTACTTATTTATAGTGAATTTTTAAGTTTTGTTCTATATACGAGACAATACGCATCGAGAAGTGCATTGCTGAAGCGTGACTAAGAAAAGCAACATAAAATATATAAGCTCGGACCAAATAAAAAGAAAAGACGCCGCGCCGCAAACAACAAAAGTGAAGCAACCTATTTATCTATGTGTGTGTGTCGAAGGTTTTAAGGTTGTGTGTTCCAGGTAACCTAAATATCAAAGCACTTACAAGTGAAAAGTGATTCCGTGAGACTTTTATGTGATTTGCTGCTGTTTTTACACGTTTTCACTACACAGAAAAGCATGATTTTATTTTAAAGGCTCGTGACGTACTAAAAGCGATGAGCATGGTTTTAGTGTAGGTGTGTGCGTGAGCGTGCATGTTTACTTGCAAGAGCACGGTTTTGTGTGGCTTCATTTTTGTTGTCCGCGGCGCGCCATCTATTCTTTTTATTTGGTCTGAGTGTATAAGATCATAACGTATTAAAATAAGAATGACATAAATCAAATTATATAAGTAGGTCTTTACCTATTAAGAAATTTATAAAAAACTATGTCTAGATGTTGTCATCATCTTCCTGCCCTTATCCCACTCTATGAGGGGTCGGCGCGGCATGTTCTTTGGATCATGCTGTATGATGTACAGATGTTGTATAAATAAAAATTATTATGCCCACAAAGCTAATAGCTAATTTTCACCAGGTATTGAAAATAATCAAAGCATTTCTTTGAACGAGTAATTCTCGTTTTAAAACAAATGCAATGTTAAGGCTACACAATAGATCTTCATCTAAATTAAACAATAAAATTATTATAATCTCGTCCGTCAATTCCAATTGCTAATCCAGTCGGCATTAGAGCGCATTCATGAGCAGAAAATCCAAAGTAAGAGTTATATGCCCGGGTCCAAAAGTCTACTAGCAGACGAAGGACAGATCATTGCCGTAGCAACGTTGTTTTTATGTCAAAAACTTTATAGTGCTTTTTGACAGATGATAACAATACTACGGTAATGATCGAGCCATTGTCTATTAGGAGAATATTGGGAGCAGGCAATAGTGAATTCTTGTAAAGCGAGGCACCACTCGATATTATTGTATTCTTTTCGATAAAACGCTTTCTTATTATCTTGTGCTTTCGCTTACCCTCTGGAGTTTGCGTCTGTTCTACAGTTGTCTCTTCAGGAAGGTCGATGATTTCAACAGGCTGGATTTTTTCGGAGGTCGTGTCCTCGTATGCAGTAACTGTAGTGATAGGAGTTTCATCATCCATTTGGACGGTCTTGATTTCCGTGACTTCTTTCTTTGGACCTTTTATTTTCTTACTGATACGCTTGGTCGTTTTGATGGTTTTAATTCCACCTGATTCTGATTTGACTTGTGTAATCTGAACTTGTTCAGGTTCTTCTTCTACTAGCTTTGCCGTTATACCTGTGTTTAATTATGTTAAAACAACATATTAATTGTTGAACGTATTTAAAAATTAAACAATGTAATTATAATCTCGTCCGTCAATTCCCATTGATAAGAATACATTCATGAGCAGATAATCTAAAGCATGAGTCATATGCCCGGTTACAATGGTCTACTAACGGACCATAGATCGACTATCACCGAAGCAATGTTGTTTTATGTCAAGAACTGTATGGCGCTTTTTGACAGATAATTACATTACTACGTTAATGGTCTAACCATCGTCTATTAGGAGAATACTGGGACCAGGCAGTAATGAATTCTAGTTAGGCGATTAATCACTCGATATAATTGTATTCTTTTTGATAAAACGCTTTCTTATTTTCTTGTGTTATCGCTTACCCTCTGGAGTTTGCGTCTGTTCTACAGTTGTCTCTTCAGGAAGGTCGACGATTTCAACAAGCTGGATTTTTTCGGGGGTGGTGTCCTCGTATACCGTAACTGTAGTGATAGGAGTTTCATCATCCATTTGGACTGTTTTGATTTCCGTGACTTCTTTCTTTGGACCTTTAATTTTCCTACTGATACGTTTGGTCGTCTTGATGGTCTTTATTTCACCTGAATCTGATTTAACTTGTGTAATCTGAACTTGTTCAGGTTCTTCTTCTACTAGCTCTGCCGTTATACCTGCGTTTAATTATGTTAAAACAACATATTTACTGTTGAACGTATTTAAAAATTAAACAATGTAATTATATCTCGTACGTCAATTCCAATTGATAAGGGTGCATTTATGATCAGATAATCCAAAGCCTGAGTTATATGCCCGATTTGCGTGTAAGTATTAACTTGAAGAGTGTTATAAGTGAAGTTTATGTATAGTAGACATTCGCTAAAATTGTTGTGTATAGATTTTGTAGGTACTTGTACTAAATTATTAAGTTTTGTTCTATATACGAGACAATACGCATCGAGAAACGCATTGCTGAAGCGTGACTAGAAAAGCAACATAAAATGTATAAGATTATAATGTATTAAAAAATGATTGACCTAATACAAATTATGTAAGTAGGTTATAGTATTATAGGGTATAATCAAAGCATTTCCATTATCTTTGAACGAGTAATTCTCGTTTTAAAACAAATGTTATGTTATGGGTACACAATAGATCTTCACCTAAATTAAACAATTTAATTATTTTAATTTTGTCCGTCAATTCCAATTGCTAATCCAGTTGGCATTAAAGCGCATTCATGTGCAGAAAATCCAAAGCATGAGTTATATGCCTGGGTCCAATAGTCTACTTACAGACGAAGGATATATAATTGCCTTAGCAACAACAGTTATTAACATTACTACGGTGATGATCGAACTATTGTTTGTTAAAAGAATATTGAGACCAGTCAGTAGCGAATTCTAGTTAGGCGAGGCATCACTCGATATTAATGTATTCATTTTGATAAAACGCTTTCTTATTATCTTGTGCTTTCGCTTACCCTCTGGAGTTTGCGTCTGTTCTACAGTTGTCTCTTCAGGAAGGTCGACGATTTCATCAGGCTGGATTTTTTCGGGGGTCGTGTCCTCGTATACAGTAACTGTAGTGATAGGAGTTTCATCATCCATTTGGACTGTCTTGATTTCCGTGACTTCTTTCTTCGGACCTTTTATTTTCCTACTGATACGCTTGGTCGTCTTGATGGTCTTTATTTCACCTGAATCTGATTTAACTTGTGTAATCTGAACTTGTTCAGGTTCTTCTTCTACTAGCTTTGCCGTTATACCTGTGTTTAATTATGTTAAAACAAAATATTAATCATAGAACCAATTTTAAAATTAAATAATGTAATTATATCTCGTCCGTCAATTCCAATTAATTAGTGTGCATTCATGAGCAGATAATCCAAAGCATGAGTTATAATGCTCGATTTGCGTGTAAGTATTAACTTGAAGAGTGTTATAAGTGAAATTTATGTATAGTATATATATTTATGTATAGAGTGTGGTCAAACGCAAACCTGTTTCAGATAAAAAATAAATAAAAACAAGTATACATTTGCTAAAATTGTTGTGTTAATATTTTGTACGTACTTATTTATATTGAATTTTTAAGTTTTGTTCTATATACGAGACAATACGCATCGAGAAGTGCATTGCTGAAGCGTGACTAAAAAAAGCAACATAAAATATATAAGCTCGGACCAAATAAAAAGAAAAGACGCCGCGCCGCAAACAACAAAAGTGAAGCAACCTATTTATCTATGTGTGTGTGTCGAAGTTTTTAAGGTTGTGTGTTCCAGGTAACCTAAAATTCAAAGCACTTACAAGTGAAAAGTGATTCCGTGAGACTTTTATGTGATTTGCTGCTGTTTTTACACGTTTTCACTACACAGAAAAGCATGATTTTATTTTAAAGGCTCGTGACGTACTAAAAGCGATGAACATGGTTTTAGTGTAGGTGTGTGCGTGAGCGTGCATGTTTACTTGCAAGAGCACGGTTTTGTGTGGCTTCATTTTTGTTGTCCGCGGCGCGCCATCTATTCTTTTTATTTGGTCTGAGTGTATAAGATCATAACGTATTAAAATAAGAATGACATAAATCAAATTAAATAAGTAGGTCTTTACCTATTAAGAAATTTATAAAAAACTATGTCTAGATGTTGTCATCATCTTCCTGCCCTTATCCCACTCTATGAGGGGTCGGCGCGGCATGTTCTTTGGATCATGCTGTATGATGTACAGATGTTGTATAAATAAAAATTATTATGCCTACAAAGCTAATAGCTAATTTTCACCAGGTATTGAAAATAATTAAAGCATTTCTTTGAACGAGTAATTCTCGTTTTAAAACAAATGCAATGTTAAGGCTACACAATAGATCTTCATCTAAATTAAACAATATAATTATTATAATCTCGTCCGTCAATTCCAATTGCTAATCCAGTCGGCATTAGAGCGCATTCATGAGCAGAAAATCCAAAGTAAGAGTTATATGCCTGGGTCCAAAAGTCTACTAGCAGACGAAGGACAGATCATTGCCGTAGCAACGTTGTTTTTATGTCAAAAACTTTATAGTGCTTTTTGACAGATGATAACAATACTACGGTAATGATCGAGCCATTGTCTATTAGGAGAATATTGGGAGCAGGCAATAGTGAATTCTTGTAAAGCGAGGCACCACTCGATATTATTGTATTCTTTTCGATAAAACGCTTTCTTATTATCTTGTGCTTTCGCTTACCCTCTGGAGTTTGCGTCTGTTCTACAGTTGTCTCTTCAGGAAGGTCGATGATTTCAACAGGCTGGATTTTTTCGGAGGTCGTGTCCTCGTATACAGTAACTGTAGTGATAGGAGTTTCATCATCCATTTGGACGGTCTTGATTTCCGTGACTTCTTTCTTTGGACCTTTTATTTTCTTACTGATACGCTTGGTCGTTTTGATGGTCTTAATTCCACCTGATTCTGATTTAACTTGTGTAATTTGAACTTGTTCAGGTTCTTCTTCTACCAGCTTTGCCGTTATACCTGTGTTTAATTATGTTAAAACCACATATTAATCGTTGAACGTATTTAAAAATTAACAATGTAATTATAATCTCGTCCGTCAATTCCAATTGATAAGAACGCATTCATGAGTAGATAATCCAAAGCATGAGTCATATGTCCGGTTCCAATGGTCTACTAACGGACGATGGATCGATCATTACTATAGCAATATTACTTTTATGTCAAAAATTGTATTGCGCTTTTTGACAGATAATAACAATACTATGGTAATGATCAAAACATTATCTGTTAGGAGAATATTCGGACCAGGCAATAGTGAATTCTTGTAAAACGAGGCATCACTTGATATTATTGTATTCTTTTCGATAAAACGCTTTCTTATTATCTTGTGCTTTCGCTTACCCTCTGGAGTTTGCGTCTGTTCTACAGTTGTCTCTTCAGGAAGGTCGACGATTTCAACAGGCTGGATTTTATCGGGGGTCGTGTCCTCGTATACAGTAACTGTAGTGATAGGAGTTTCATCATCCATTTGGACAGTCTTGGTTTCCGTGATTTCTTTCTTTGGACCTTTTATTTTCCTACTGATACGCTTGGTCGTCTTGATGGTCTTAATTCCACCTGATTCTGATTTGACTTGTGTAATCTGAACTTGTTCAGGTTCTTCTTCTACTAGCTTTGCCGTTATACCTGCGTTTAATTATGTTAAAACAACATATTATTTGTTGAACGAATTTTAAAATTAAACAATGTAATTATATCTCGTCCGTCAATTCCAATTGATTAGAGCGCATTCATGAGCAGATAATCCAAAGCATGAATCATGTGCCCGGTTCCAATGGTCTACTAATGGACGATGGATCGATCATCACCGAAGCAACGTTTTTTTTATGTCAAAAACTGTATGGCGCTTTTTGACAGATAAATACATTATTACGGTAATGATCAAGCCATCGTCTGTTAGGAGAATTCTGGGACCAGGTAGTAGTGAATTCTAGTTAGGCGATTAATCACTTGATATAATTGTATTCTTTTTGATAAAACGCTTTCTTATTTTCTTGTGTTATCGCTTACCCTCTGGAGTTTGCGTCTGTTCTACAGTTGTCTCTTCAGGAAGGTCGACGATTTCAACAGGCTGGATTTTTTCGGGGGTGGTGTCCTCGTATACCGTAACTGTAGTGATAGGAGTTTCATCATCCATTTGGACTGTTTTGATTTCCGTGACTTCTTTCTTCGGACCTTTTATTTTCCTACTGATACGCTTGGTCGTCTTGATGGTCTTTATTTCACCTGAATCTGATTTAACTTGTGTAATCTGAACTTGTTCAGGTTCTTCTTCTACTAGCTTTGCCGTTATACCTGTGTTTAATTACGTTAAAACAACATATTTATTGTTGAACGTATTTACAAATTAAACAATGTAATTATATCTCGTACGTCAATTCCAATTGATTAGGGTGCATTTATGATCAGATAATCCAAAGCCTGAGTTATATGCCCGATTTGCGTGTAAGTATTAACTTGAAGAGTGTTATAAGTGAAGTTTATGTATAGTAGACATGCGCTAAAATTGTTGTGTATAGATTTTGTAGGTACTTGTACTAAATTATTAAGTTTTGTTCTATATACGAGACAATACGCATCGAGAAACGCATTGCTGAAGCGTGACTAGAAAAGTAACATAAAATGTATAAGATTATAATGTATTAAAAAATGATTGACCTAATACAAATTATGTAAGTAGGTTATAGTATTATAGGGTATAATCAAAGAATTTCCATTATCTTTGAACGAGTAATTCTCGTTTTAAAACAAATGTTATGTTATGGGTACACAATAGATCTTCACCTAAATTAAACAATATAATTATTTTAATTTTGTCCGTCAATTCCAATTGCTAATCCAGTTGGCATTAGAGCGCATTCATCAGAAAATCCAAAGCATGAGTTATATGCCTGGGTCCAATAGTCTACTTACAGACGAAGGATATATAATTGCCTTAGCAACAACAGTTATTAACATTACTACGGTGATGATCGAACTATCGTTTGTTAAAAGAATATTGAGACCAGTCAGTAGCGAATTCTAGCTAGGCGAGGCATCACTCGATATTATTGTATTCATTTTGATAAAACGCTTTCTTATTATCTTGTGCTTTCGCTTACCCTCTGGAGTTTGCGTCTGTTCTACAGTTGTCTCTTCAGGAAGGTCGACGATTTCATCAGGCTGGATTTTTTCGGGGGTCGTGTCCTCGTATACAGTAACTGTAGTGATAGGAGTTTCATCATCCATTTGGACTGTCTTGATTTCCGTGACTTCTTTCTTCGGACCTTTTATTTTCCTACTGATACGCTTGGTCGTCTTGATGGTCTTTATTTCACCTGAATCTGATTTAACTTGTGTAATCTGAACTTGTTCAGGTTCTTCTTCTACTAGCTTTGCCGTTATACCTGTGTTTAATTATGTTAAAACAAATTATTAATCATAGAACCAATTTTAAAATTAAATAATGTAATTATATCTCGTCCGTCAATTCCAATTAATTAGAGTGCATTCATGAGCAGATAATCAAAAGCATGAGTTATAATGCTCGATTTGCGTGTAAGTATTAACTTGAAGAGTGTTATAAGTGAAATTTATGTATAGTATATATATTTATGTATAGAGTGTGGTCAAACGCAAACCTGTTTCAGATAAAAAATAAATAAAAACAAGGATACATTTGCTAAAATTGTTGTGATAATATTTTGTACGTACTTATTTATATTGAATTTTTAAGTTTTGTTCTATATACGAGACAATACGCATCGAGAAGTGCATTGCTGAAGCGTGACTAAGAAAAGCAACATAAAATATATAAGCTCGGACCAAATAAAAAGAAAAGACGCCGCGCCGCAAACAACAAAAGTGAAGCAACCTATTTATCTATGTGTGTGTGTCGAAGGTTTTAAGGTTGTGTGTTCCAGGTAACCTAAAATTCAAAGCACTTACAAGTGAAAAGTGATTCCGTGAGACTTTTATGTGATTTGCTGCTGTTTTTACACGTTTTCACTACACAGAAAAGCATGATTTTATTTTAAAGGCTCGTGACGTACTAAAAGCGATGAGCATGGTTTTAGTGTAGGTGTGTGCGTGAGCGTGCATGTTTACTTGCAAGAGCACGGTTTTGTGTGGCTTCATTTTTGTTGTCCGCGGCGCGCCATCTATTCTTTTTATTTGGTCTGAGTGTATAAGATCATAACGTATTAAAATAAGAATGACATAAATCAAATTATATAAGTAGGTCTTTACCTATTAAGAAATTTATAAAAAAACTATGTCTAGATGTTGTCATCATCTTCCTGCCCTTATCCCACTCTATGAGGGGTCGGCGCGGCATGTTCTTTGGATCATGCTGTATGATGTACAGATGTTGTATAAATAAAAATTATTATGCCCACAAAGCTAATAGCTAATTTTCACCAGGTATTGAAAATAATCAAAGCATTTCTTTGAACGAGTAATTCTCGTTTTAAAACAAATGCAATGTTAAGGCTACACAATAGATCTTCATCTAAATTAAACAATATAATTATTATAATCTCGTCCGTCAATTCCAATTGCTAATCCAGTCGGCATTAGAGCGCATTCATGAGCAGAAAATCCAAAGTAAGAGTTATATGCCCGGGTCCAAAAGTCTACTAGCAGACGAAGGACAGATCATTGCCGTAGCAACGTTGTTTTTATGTCAAAAACTTTATAGTGCTTTTTGACAGATGATAACAATACTACGGTAATGATCGAGCCATTGTCTATTAGGGGAATATTGGGAGCAGGCAATAGTGAATTCTTGTAAAGCGAGGCACCACTCGATATTATTGTATTCTTTTCGATAAAACGCTTTCTTATTATCTTGTGCTTTCGCTTACCCTCTGGAGTTTGCGTCTGTTCTACAGTTGTCTCTTCAGGAAGGTCGATGATTTCAACAGGCTGGATTTTTTCGGAGGTCGTGTCCTCGTATACAGTAACTGTAGTGATAGGAGTTTCATCATCCATTTGGACGGTCTTGATTTCCGTGACTTCTTTCTTTGGACCTTTTATTTTCTTACTGATACGCTTGGTCGTTTTGATGGTTTTAATTCCACCTGATTCTGATTTAACTTGTGTAATCTGAACTTGTTCAGGTTCTTCTTCTACTAGCTTTGCCGTTATACCTGTGTTTAATTATGTTAAAGCAACATATTAATTGTTGAACGTATTTAAAAATTAACCAATGTAATTATAATCTCGTCCGTCAATTCCCATTGATAAGAACACATTCATGAGCAGATAATCTAAAGCATGAGTCATATGCCCGGTTACAATGGTCTACTAACGGACCATAGATCGACTATCACCGAAGCAATGTTGTTTTATGTCAAGAACTGTATGGCGCTTTTTGACAGATAATTACATTACTACGTTAATGGTCTAACCATCGTCTATTAGGAGAATACTGGGACCAGGCAGTAATGAATTGTAGCTAGGCGAGGCATCACTCGATATTATTGTATTCATTTTGATAAAACGCTTTCTTATTATCTTGTGCTTTCGCTTACCCTCTGGAGTTTGCGTCTGTTCTACAGTTGTCTCTTCGGGAAGGTCGACGATTTCAACAGGCTGGATTTTATCGGGGGTCGTGTCCTCGTATACAGTAACTGTAGTGATAGGAGTTTCATCATCCATTTGGACAGTCTTGGTTTCCGTGATTTCTTTCTTTGGACCTTTTATTTTCCTACTGATACGCTTGGTCGTCTTGATGGTCTTAATTCCACCTGATTCTGATTTAACTTGTGTAATCTGAACTTGTTCAGGTTCTTCTTCTACTAGCTCTGCCGTTATACCTGCGTTTAATTATGTTAAAACAACATATTATTTGTTGAATGAATTTTAAAATTAAACAATGTTATCATATCTCGTCCGTCAATTCCAATTGATTAGAGCGCATTCATGAGCAGATAATCCAAAGCATGAATCATGTGCCCGTTTCCAATGGTCTACTAATGGACGATGGATCGATCATCACCGAAGCAATGTTGTTTTATGTCAAAAACTGTATGGGGCTTTTTGACAGATAAATACATTATTACGGTAATGATCAAGCCATCGTCTGTTAGGAGAATTCTGGGACCAGGTAGTAGTGAATTCTAGTTAGGCGATTAATCACTCGATATAATTGTATTCTTTTTGATAAAACGCTTTCTTATTTTCTTGTGTTATCGCTTACCCTCTGGAGTTTGCGTCTGTTCTACAGTTGTCTCTTCAGGAAGGTCGACGATTTCAACAGGCTGGATTTTTTCGGGGGTGGTGTCCTCGTATACCGTAACTGTAGTGATAGGAGTTTCATCATCCATTTGGACTGTTTTGATTTCCGTGACTTCTTTCTTCGGACCTTTAATTTTCCTACTGATACGCTTGGTCGTCTTGATGGTCTTTATTTCACCTGAATCTGATTTAACTTGTGTAATCTGAACTTGTTCAGGTTCTTCTTCTACTAGCTTTGCCGTTATACCTGTGTTTAATTATGTTAAAACAACATATTTATTGTTGAACGTATTTAAAAATTAAACAATGTTATTATATCTCGTACGTCAATTCCAATTGATTAGGGTGCATTCATGATCAGATAATCCAAAGCCTGAGTTATATGCCCGATTTGCGTGTAAGTATTAACTTGAAAAGTGTTATATGTGAAGTTTATGTATAGTAGACATTCGCTAAAATTGTTGTGTATAGATTTTGTAGGTACTTGTACTAAATTATTAAGTTTTGTTCTATATACGAGACAATACGCATCGAGAAACGCATTGCTGAAGCGTGACTAGAAAAGCAACATAAAATATATAAGATTATAATGTATTAAAAAATGATTGACGTAATACAAATTATGTAAGTAGGTTATGGTATTATAGGGTATAATCAAAGCATTTCCATTATCTTTGAACGAGTAATTCTCGTTTTAAAACAAATGTTATGTTATGAGTACACAATAGATCTTCACCTAAATTAAACAATATAATTATTTTAATTTTGTCTGTCAATTCCAATTGCTTATCCAGTTGGCATTAGAGCGCATTCATCAGAAAATCCAAAGCATGAGTTATATGCCTGGGTCCAATAGTCTACTAGCAGACGAAGGATATATAATTGCCTTAGCAACAACAGTTATTAACATTATTACGGTGATGATCGAACTATCGTTTGTTAAAAGAATATTGAGACCAGTCAGTAGCGAATTCTAGTTAGGCGAGGCATCACTCGATATTATTGTATTCATTTTGATAAAACGCTTTCTTATTATCTTGTGCTTTCGCTTACCCTCTGGAGTTTGCGTCTGTTCTACAGTTGTCTCTTCAGGAAGGTCGACGATTTCATCAGGCTGGATTTTTTCGGGGGTCGTGTCCTCGTATACAGTAACTGTAGTGATAGGAGTTTCATCATCCATTTGGACTGTCTTGATTTCCGTGACTTCTTTCTTCGGACCTTTTATTTTCCTACTGATACGCTTGGTCGTTTTGATGGTCTTTATTTCACCTGAATCTGATTTAACTTGTGTAATCTGAACTTGTTCAGGTTCTTCTTCTACTAGCTTTGCCGTTATACCTGTGTTTAATTATGTTAAAACAACATATTAATTGTTGAACGTATTTAAAAATTAAACAATGTAATTATAATCTCGTCCGTCAATTCCCATTGATAAGAACACATTCATGAGCAGATAATCTAAAGCATGAGTCATATGCCCGGTTACAATGGTCTACTAACGGACCATAGATCAACTATGACCGAAGCAATGTTGTTTTATGTCAAGAACTGTATGGCGCTTTTTGACAGATAATTACATTACTACGTTAATGATCTAACCATCGTCTATTAGGAGAATACTGGGACCAGGCAGTAATGAATTGTAGCTAGGCGAGGCATCACTCGATATTATTGTATTCATTTTGATAAAACGCTTTCTTTTATCTTGTGCTTTCGCTTACCCTCTGGAGTTTGCGTCTGTTCTACAGTTGTCTCTTCAGGAAGGTCGACGATTTCAACAGGCTGGATTTTTTCGGGGGTCGTGTCCTCGTATACCGTAACTGTAGTGATAGGAGTTTCATCATCCATTTGGACTGTTTTGATTTCCGTGACTTCTTTCTTCGGACCTTTAATTTTCCTACTGATACGCTTGGTCGTCTTAATGGTCTTTATTTCACCTGAATCTGATTTAACTTGTGTAATCTGAACTTGTTCAGGTTCTTCTTCTACTAGCTTTGCCGTTATACCTGTGTTTAATTACGTTAAAATAACATATTTAATGTTGAACGTATTTACAAATTAAACAATGTAATTATATCTCGTACGTCAATTCCAATTGATTAGGGTGCATTCATGATCAGATAATCCAAAGCCTGAGTTATATGCCCGATTTGCGTGTAAGTATTAACTTGAAGAGTGTTATAAGTGAAGTTTATGTATAGTAGACATGCGCTAAAATTGTTGTGTATAGATTTTGTAGGTACTTGTACTAAATTATTAAGTTTTGTTCTATATACGAGACAATACGCATCGAGAAACGCATTGCTGAAGCGTGACTAGAAAAGCAACATAAAATGTATAAGATTATAATGTATTAAAAAATGATTGACCTAATACAAATTATGTAAGTAGGTTATAGTATTATAGGGTATAATCAAAGCATTTCCATTATCTTTGAACGAGTAATTCTCGTTTTAAAACAAATGTTATGTTATGGGTACACAATAGATCTTCACCTAAATTAAACAATATAATTATTTTAATTTTGTCCGTCAATTCCAATTGCTAATCCAGTTGGCATTAGAGCGCATTCATCAGAAAATCCAAAGCATGAGTTATATGCCTGGGTCCAATAGTCTACTTACAGACGAAGGATATATAATTGCCTTAGCAACAACAGTTATTAACATTACTACGGTGATGATCGAACTATCGTTTGTTAAAAGAATATTGAGACCAGTCAGTAGCGAATTCTAGCTAGGCGAGGCATCACTCGATATTATTGTATTCATTTTGATAAAACGCTTTCTTATTATCTTGTGCTTTCGCTTACCCTCTGGAGTTTGCGTCTGTTCTACAGTTGTCTCTTCAGGAAGGTCGACGATTTCATCAGGCTGGATTTTTTCGGGGGTCGTGTCCTCGTATACAGTAACTGTAGTGATAGGAGTTTCATCATCCATTTGGACTGTCTTGATTTCCGTGACTTCTTTCTTCGGACCTTTTATTTTCCTACTGATACGCTTGGTCGTCTTGATGGTCTTTATTTCACCTGAATCTGATTTAACTTGTGTAATCTGAACTTGTTCAGGTTCTTCTTCTACTAGCTTTGCCGTTATACCTGTGTTTAATTATGTTAAAACAAAATATTAATCATAGAACCAATTTTAAAATTAAATAATGTAATTATATCTCGTCCGTCAATTCCAATTAATTAGTGTGCATTCATGAGCAGATAATCCAAAGCATGAGTTATAATGCTCGATTTGCGTGTAAGTATTAACTTGAAGAGTGTTATAAGTGAAATTTATGTATAGTATATATATTTATGTATAGAGTGTGGTCAAACGCAAACCTGTTTCAGATAAAAAATAAATAAAAACAAGTATACATTTGCTAAAATTGTTGTGTTAATATTTTGTACGTACTTATTTATATTGAATTTTTAAGTTTTGTTCTATATACGAGACAATACGCATCGAGAAGTGCATTGCTGAAGCGTGACTAAGAAAAGCAACATAAAATATATAAGCTCGGACCAAATAAAAAGTAAAGACGCCGCGCCGCAAACAACAAAAGTGAAGCAACCTATTTATCTATGTGTGTGTGTCGAAGTTTTTAAGGTTGTGTGTTCCAGGTAACCTAAAATTCAAAGCACTTACAAGTGAAAAGTGATTCCGTGAGACTTTTATGTGATTTGCTGCTGTTTTTACACGTTTTCACTACACAGAAAAGCATGATTTTATTTTAAAGGCTCGTGACGTACTAAAAGCGATGAACATGGTTTTAGTGTAGGTGTGTGCGTGAGCGTGCATGTTTACTTGCAAGAGCACGGTTTTGTGTGGCTTCATTTTTGTTGTCCGCGGCGCGCCATCTATTCTTTTTATTTGGTCTGAGTGTATAAGATCATAACGTATTAAAATAAGAATGACATAAATCAAATTATATAAGTAGGTCTTTACCTATTAAGAAATTTATAAAAAACTATGTCTAGATGTTGTCATCATCTTCCTGCCCTTATCCCACTCTATGAGGGGTCGGCGCGGCATGTTCTTTGGATCATGCTGTATGATGTACAGATGTTGTATAAATAAAAATTATTATGCCCACAAAGCTAATAGCTAATTTTCACCAGGTATTGAAAATAATCAAAGCATTTCTTTGAACGAGTAATTCTCGTTTTAAAACAAATGCAATGTTAAGGCTACACAATAGATCTTCATCTAAATTAAACAATATAATTATTATAATCTCGTCCGTCAATTCCAATTGCTAATCCAGTCGGCATTAGAGCGCATTCATGAGCAGAAAATCCAAAGTAAGAGTTATATGCCCGGGTCCAAAAGTCTACTAGCAGACGAAGGACAGATCATTGCCGTAGCAACGTTGTTTTTATGTCAAAAACTTTATAGTGCTTTTGACAGATGATAACAATACTACGGTAATGATCGAGCCATTGTCTATTAGGAGAATATTGGGAGCAGGCAATAGTGAATTCTTGTAAAGCGAGGCACCACTCGATATTATTGTATTCTTTTCGATAAAACGCTTTCTTATTATCTTGTGCTTTCGCTTACCCTCTGGAGTTTGCGTCTGTTCTACAGTTGTCTCTTCAGGAAGGTCGATGATTTCAACAGGCTGGATTTTTTCGGAGGTCGTGTCCTCGTATACAGTAACTGTAGTGATAGGAGTTTCATCATCCATTTGGACGGTCTTGATTTCCGTGACTTCTTTCTTTGGACCTTTTATTTTCTTACTGATACGCTTGGTCGTTTTGATGGTCTTAATTCCACCTGATTCTGATTTGACTTGTGTAATTTGAACTTGTTCAGGTTCTTCTTCTACCAGCTTTGCCGTTATACCTGTGTTTAATTATGTTAAAACCACATATTAATCGTTGAACGTATTTAAAAATTAACAATGTAATTATAATCTCGTCCGTCAATTCCAATTGATAAGAACGCATTCATGAGTAGATAATCCAAAGCATGAGTCATATGTCCGGTTCCAATGGTCTACTAACGGACGATGGATCGATCATTACTATAGCAATATTACTTTTATGTCAAAAATTGTATTGCGCTTTTTGACAGATAATAACAATACTATGGTAATGATCAAAACATTATCTGTTAGGAGAATATTCGGACCAGGCAATAGTGAATTCTTGTAAAGCGAGGCATCACTTGATATTATTGTATTCTTTTCGATAAAACGCTTTCTTATTATCTTGTGCTTTCGCTTACCCTCTGGAGTTTGCGTCTGTTCTACAGTTGTCTCTTCAGGAAGGTCAACGATTTCATCAGGCTGGATTTTTTCGGGGGTCGTGTCCTCGTATACAGTAACTGTAGTGATAGGAGTTTCATCATCCATTTGAACTGTCTTGATTTCCGTGACCTCTTTTTTCGGACCTTTTATTTTCTTAGTAATACGTTTGGTCGTCTTGATGGTCTTAATTCCACCTGATTCTGATTTAACTTGTGTAATTTGAACTTGTTCAGGTTCTTCTTCTACTAACTTTGCCGTTATACCTGTGTTTAATTATGTTAAAACAACATATTAATTGTTGAACGTATTTTGAAATTAAACAATGTAATTATAATCTCGTCCGTCAATTCCGATTGATTAGGGCGCATTCATGATCAGATAATCCAAAGCATGAATCATGTGCCCGGTTCCAATGGTCTACTAATGGACGATGGATCGATCATCACCGAAGCAACGTTGTTTTTATGTCAAAAACTGTATGGCGCTTTTTGACAGATAATAACATTACTATGTTAATGATCAAACCATCGTCTGTTAGGAGAATACTAGGACCAGGCAGTAGTGAATTCTAGTCAGTCGAGGCATCATTCGATACTATTGTATTCTTGTTGATAATACGCATTCTTATTTTCTTGTGTTTTCGCTTACCCTCTGGAGTTTGCGTGTGTTCTACAGTTGTCTCTTCAGGAAGATCGACGATTTCAACAGGCTGGATTTTTTCAGGAGTCGTGTCCTCGTATACAGTAACTGTAGTGATAGGAGTTTCATCATCCATTTGGACTGTCTTGATTTCCGTGACTTCTTTCTTTGGACCTTTTATTTTCCTACTGATACGCTTGGTCGTCTTGATGGTCTTTATTTCACCTGAATCTGATTTAACTTGCGTAATCTGAACTTGTTCAGGTTCTTCTTCTACTAGCTTTGCCGTTATACCTGTGTTTAATTATGTTGAACATCAAATTAATTATTTTAAAATTAAACAATGCAATTATATTTCGTCCGTCAATTCCAATTGATTAGGGCGCATTCGTGATCAGATAATCCAAAGCCTGAGTTATATGCCCTATTTGCGTGTAAGTATTAACTTGAAGTGTGTTATAAGTGAAGTTTATGTATAGTAGACATTCGCTAAAATTGTTGTGTATATATTTTATAGTTACTTGTACTGTATTATTAAGTTTTGTTCTATATACGAGACAATGAGCATCGAGAAACGCATTACTGAAGCGTGACTAGAAAAGCAACATAAAATGTATAAGATTATAACGTATTAAAAAATGAATGACCTAATACAAATTATGTAAGTAGGTTATAGTATTATAGGGTATAATCAAAGCATTTCCATAATCTTTGAACGAGTAATTCTCGTTTTATAACAAATGTTATGTTATGGGTACACAATAGATCTTTACCTAAATTAAACAATATAATTACAAAATTTCGTCCGTCAATTCCATTTGCTAATCCAATTGGCATTAGAGCGCAATCATGAGCAGAAAATCCAAAGCATGGGTTATATGCCTGGGTCCAATAGTCTACTTACAGACAAAGGACATATAATTGCCTTAGCAACAACAGTTATTAACATTACTACGGTGATGATCGAACCATCGTTTGTTAGAAGAATATTGAGACCAGTCAGTAGTGAATTCTAGTTAGGCGAGGCATCACTCGATATTATTATATTCTTTTTGATTGCACGCTTTCTTATTTTCTTGTGCTTTCGCTTACCCTCTGGAGTTTGCGTCTGTTCTACAGTTGTCTCTTCAGGAAGGTCGACGATTTCAACAGGCTGGATTTTTTCGGGGGTCGTGTCCTCGTATACCGTAACTGTAGTGATAGGAGTTTCATCATCCATTTGGACTGTCTTGATTTCCGTGACTTCTTTTTTCGGACCTTTTATTTTCTTAGTAATACGCTTGGTCGTCTTGATGGTCTTAATTCCACCTGATTCTGATTTAACTTGTGTAATTTGAACTTGTTCAGGTTCTTCTTCTACTAGCTTTGCCGTTATACCTGTGTTTAATTATGTTAAAACAAAATATTAATCATAGAACCAATTTTAAAATTAAATAATGTAATTATATCTCGTCCGTCAATTCCAATTAATTAGTGTGCATTCATGAGCAGATAATCCAAAGCATGAGTTATAATGCTCGATTTGCGTGTAAGTATTAACTTGAAGAGTGTTATAAGTGAAATTTATGTATAGTATATATATTTATGTATAGAGTGTGGTCAAACGCAAACCTGTTTCAGATAAAAAATAAATAAAAACAAGTATACATTTGCTAAAATTGTTGTGTTAATATTTTGTACGTACTTATTTATATTGAATTTTTAAGTTTTGTTCTATATACGAGACAATACGCATCGAGAAGTGCATTGCTGAAGCGTGACTAAGAAAAGCAACATAAAATATATAAGCTCGGACCAAATAAAAAGTAAAGACGCCGCGCCGCAAACAACAAAAGTGAAGCAACCTATTTATCTATGTGTGTGTGTCGAAGTTTTTAAGGTTGTGTGTTCCAGGTAACCTAAAATTCAAAGCACTTACAAGTGAAAAGTGATTCCGTGAGACTTTTATGTGATTTGCTGCTGTTTTTACACGTTTTCACTACACAGAAAAGCATGATTTTATTTTAAAGGCTCGTGACGTACTAAAAGCGATGAACATGGTTTTAGTGTAGGTGTGTGCGTGAGCGTGCATGTTTACTTGCAAGAGCACGGTTTTGTGTGGCTTCATTTTTGTTGTCCGCGGCGCGCCATCTATTCTTTTTATTTGGTCTGAGTGTATAAGATCATAACGTATTAAAATAAGAATGACATAAATCAAATTATATAAGTAGGTCTTTACCTATTAAGAAATTTATAAAAAACTATGTCTAGATGTTGTCATCATCTTCCTGCCCTTATCCCACTCTATGAGGGGTCGGCGCGGCATGTTCTTTGGATCATGCTGTATGATGTACAGATGTTGTATAAATAAAAATTATTATGCCCACAAAGCTAATAGCTAATTTTCACCAGGTATTGAAAATAATCAAAGCATTTCTTTGAACGAGTAATTCTCGTTTTAAAACAAATGCAATGTTAAGGCTACACAATAGATCTTCATCTAAATTAAACAATATAATTATTATAATCTCGTCCGTCAATTCCAATTGCTAATCCAGTCGGCATTAGAGCGCATTCATGAGCAGAAAATCAAAAGTAAGAGTTATATGCCCGGGTCCAAAAGTCTACTAGCAGACGAAGGACAGATCATTGCCGTAGCAACGTTGTTTTTATGTCAAAAACTTTATAGTGCTTTTGACAGATGATAACAATACTACGGTAATGATCGAGCCATTGTCTATTAGGAGAATATTGGGAGCAGGCAATAGTGAATTCTTGTAAAGCGAGGCACCACTCGATATTATTGTATTCTTTTCGATAAAACGCTTTCTTATTATCTTGTGCTTTCGCTTACCCTCTGGAGTTTGCGTCTGTTCTACAGTTGTCTCTTCAGGAAGGTCGATGATTTCAACAGGCTGGATTTTTTCGGAGGTCGTGTCCTCGTATACAGTAACTGTAGTGATAGGAGTTTCATCATCCATTTGGACGGTCTTGATTTCCGTGACTTCTTTCTTTGGACCTTTTATTTTCTTACTGATACGCTTGGTCGTTTTGATGGTCTTAATTCCACCTGATTCTGATTTAACTTGTGTAATTTGAACTTGTTCAGGTTCTTCTTCTACCAGCTTTGCCGTTATACCTGTGTTTAATTATGTTAAAACCACATATTAATCGTTGAACGTATTTAAAAATTAACAATGTAATTATAATCTCGTCCGTCAATTCCAATTGATAAGAACGCATTCATGAGTAGATAATCCAAAGCATGAGTCATATGTCCGGTTCCAATGGTCTACTAACGGACGATGGATCGATCATTACTATAGCAATATTACTTTTATGCCAAAAATTGTATTGCGCTTTTTGACAGATAATAACAATACTATGGTAATGATCAAAACATTATCTGTTAGGAGAATATTCGGACCAGGCAATAGTGAATTCTTGTAAAGCGAGGCATCACTTGATATTATTGTATTCTTTTCGATAAAACGCTTTCTTATTATCTTGTGCTTTCGCTTACCCTCTGGAGTTTGCGTCTGTTCTACAGTTGTCTCTTCAGGAAGGTCAACGATTTCATCAGGCTGGATTTTTTCGGGGGTCGTGTCCTCGTATACAGTAACTGTAGTGATAGGAGTTTCATCATCCATTTGAACTGTCTTGATTTCCGTGACTTCTTTTTTCGGACCTTTTATTTTCTTAGTAATACGTTTGGTCGTCTTGATGGTCTTAATTCCACCTGATTCTGATTTAACTTGTGTAATTTGAACTTGTTCAGGTTCTTCTTCTACTAACTTTGCCGTTATACCTGTGTTTAATTATGTTAAAACAACATATTAATTGTTGAACGTATTTTGAAATTAAACAATGTAATTATAATCTCGTCCGTCAATTCCGATTGATTAGGGCGCATTCATGATCAGATAATCCAAAGCATGAATCATGTGCCCGGTTCCAATGGTCTACTAATGGACGATGGATCGATCATCACCGAAGCAACGTTGTTTTTATGTCAAAAACTGTATGGCGCTTTTTGACAGATAATAACATTACTATGTTAATGATCAAACCATCGTCTGTTAGGAGAATACTAGGACCAGGCAGTAGTGAATTCTAGTCAGTCGAGGCATCATTCGATACTATTGTATTCTTGTTGATAATACGCATTCTTATTTTCTTGTGTTTTCGCTTACCCTCTGGAGTTTGCGTGTGTTCTACAGTTGTCTCTTCAGGAAGATCGACGATTTCAACAGGCTGGATTTTTTCAGGAGTCGTGTTCTCGTATACAGTAACTGTAGTGATAGGAGTTTCATCATCCATTTGGACTGTCTTGATTTCCGTGACTTCTTTCTTTGGACCTTTTATTTTCCTACTGATACGCTTGGTCGTCTTGATGGTCTTTATTTCACCTGAATCTGATTTAACTTGCGTAATCTGAACTTGTTCAGGTTCTTCTTCTACTAGCTTTGCCGTTATACCTGTGTTTAATTATGTTGAACATCAAATTAATTATTTTAAAATTAAACAATGTAATTATATTTCGTCCGTCAATTCCAATTGATTAGGGCGCATTCGTGATCAGATAATCCAAAGCCTGAGTTATATGCCCGATTTGCGTGTAAGTATTAACTTGAAGTGTGTTATAAGTGAAGTTTATGTATAGTAGACATTCGCTAAAATTGTTGTGTATATATTTTATAGTTACTTGTACTGTATTATTAAGTTTTGTTCTATATACGAGACAATGAGCATCGAGAAACGCATTACTGAAGCGTGACTAGAAAAGCAACATAAAATGTATAAGATTATAACGTATTAAAAAATGAATGACCTAATACAAATTATGTAAGTAGGTTATAGTATTATAGGGTATAATCAAAGCATTTCCATAATCTTTGAACGAGTAATTCTCGTTTTATAACAAATGTTATGTAATGGGTACACAATAGATCTTTACCTAAATTAAACAATATAATTACAAAATTTCGTCCGTCAATTCCATTTGCTAATCCAATTGGCATTAGAGCGCAATCATGAGCAGAAAATCCAAAGCATGGGTTATATGCCTGGGTCCAATAGTCTACTTACAGACAAAGGACATATAATTGCCTTAGCAACAACAGTTATTAACATTACTACGGTGATGATCGAACCATCGTTTGTTAGAAGAATATTGAGACCAGTCAGTAGTGAATTCTAGTTAGGCGAGGCATCACTCGATATTATTATATTCTTTTTGATTACACGCTTTCTTATTTTCTTGTGCTTTTGCTTACCCTCTGGAGTTTGTGTCTGTTCTACAGTTGTCTCTTCAGGAAGGTCGACGATTTCAACAGGCTGGATTTTTTCGGGGGTCGTGTCCTCGTATACCGTAACTGTAGTGATAGGAGTTTCATCATCCATTTGGACTGTCTTGATTTCCGTGACTTCTTTTTTCGGACCTTTTATTTTCTTAGTAATACGCTTGGTCGTCTTGATGGTCTTAATTCCACCTGATTCTGATTTAACTTGTGTAATTTGAACTTGTTCAGGTTCTTCTTCTACTAGCTTTGCCGTTATACCTGTGTTTAATTATGTTAAAACAACAATTAAAAATTATTGAACGTATTTGAAAATTAAACCATGTAATTATAATCTCGTCCGTCAATTCCCATTGATTAGAGCGCATTCATAAGCAGAAAATCGAAAGCATGAGTTATATGCCTGGTTTCAATGGTCTACTAACGGATGATGGATCGATCATCACCGAAGCAACGTTGTTTCTATGTCAAAAATTGTATGGCGCTTTTTGACAGATAAATACATTATTACGGTAATGACCAGCCATCATCTGTTAGGAGAATACTGGGACCAGGCAGTAGTGAATTCTAGTTAGGCGAAGCATCACACGATATTATTGTATTCTTTTTGATAATACGCTTTCTTATTTTCTTGTGCTTTCGCTTACCCTCTGGAGTTTGCGTGTGTTCTACAGTTGTCTCTTCAGGAAGATCGACGATTTCAACAGGCTGGATTGTATCGGGGGTCGTGTCCTCGTATACAGTAACTGTAGTGATAGGAGATTCATCATCCATTTGGACTGTCTTGATTTCCGTGACTTCTTTCTTTGGACCTTTTATTTTCCTACTGATACGCTTGGTCGTCTTGATGGTCTTTATTTCACCTGAATCTGATTTAACTTGCGTAATCTGAACTTGTTCAGGTTCTTCTTCTACTAGCTTTGCCGTTACACCTGTGTTTAATTATGTTAAAACAACATATTAATTATAGAACCTATTTTAAAATTAAACAATGTAATTGTAATGTCGTCCGTCATTTCCAATTAATTAGAGCGCATTCATGAGCAGATAATCCAAAGCATGAGATATAAGTCCGGTTTGCGTGTAAGTATTAACTTGAAGTGTGTTGTAAGTGAAGTTTATGTGTAGTAGACATTTGCTAAAATATTTGTGTTAATATTTTGTATGTACATACTTGTACTAAATTATTAATTTTTGTTCTATATATTATGAGACAATACAAATCATCAAGAAACGCATTGCTGAAGCGTGACTAAGAAAAGCAACATAAAATGTATAAATTTATGTCATATTAAGCGATTTATGACATAATTTAAATTATGTAAGTAGGATCTTTACCTACTAAAGAAATTTTTAAAAAACTATGTATAGCTGTTGTCGTCATCTTTCTGCCCTTATCAGACTCGATGTGGGGTCGGCACAGCATGTTCTTTGGATCATGCTGTATGATGTAATAGATGTTGTATAAATAAAAATTGTTATGCCTACGAAGCTAATAGCTAATTTCACCAGGTATTGAAAATAATCAAAGCATTTCCATATCTTTGAACGAGTAATTCTCGTTTTAAAACAAATGTTATGTTAAACGTACATAATAAAGATATTCATCTGTAAACCTATTTTAAACTTAAACAATATAGTTATATCTCGTCCGTTAATTCCAATTACTAATTCATTCGGCATTAGAGCGCATTCATGAGCAGAAAATAATCCAAAGCATATGTTATATGCCCGGGTCCAATAGTCTACTAACGGACGATGGACCGATCATTACCGTAGCAACGTTGTTTTTATGTCAAAAACTTTATGGCGCTTTTTGACAGATAATAACATTACTACGGTAATGATCGAGCCATCGCATTGTCTGTTAGGAGAATATTGGGACCAGTCAGTCGTGAATTCAAGTTAGGCGTGCCATCACTCGATATTATTGTATTCTTTTTGATAATACGCTTCCTTATTTTCTTGTGCTTTCGCTTACCCTCTGGAGTTTGCGTCTGTTCTACAGTTGTCTCTTCAGGAAGATCGACGATTTCAACAGACGGGATTTTTTCGGGGGTCGTGTCCTCGTATACAGTAACTGTAGTGATAGGAGTTTCATCATCCATTTGGACGGTCTTGGTTTCCGTGACTTCTTTCTTCGGACCTTTTATTTTCTTACTGATACGCTTAGTCGTCTTGATGGTCTTTATTTTACCTGATTCTGATTTAACTTGAGTAATTTGTACTTGTTCAGGTTCTTCTTCTACTAGCTTTGCCGTTATACCTGTGTTAAATTTTTTGAATAGTGTTGTTGTATCTTCAGGGAATTTATCTGATTCCTGAATTGTAATATCATCAGTCATTTCCTCAATTTCTAGTTTATTTGTTAATTTTGGTATAAATAGGTATTCATCTGGCATCTCGATGGTGCTTTTATCCGTGTCATGCATTGTTGAAATGTCATCTCCTTCGTATTCTTCGATTTCGACATTATGATGTGTTTCATTTTCTACATGTTTGCTATCATCCTCTTCTAAGGTTTCTTCTATTACAACGTCTCCTTCTTGTGTTTCATTATTCCGTTGCGTTTTCTTTTTTCTCAATATTGTTCTTTTAGTTTTAACTTGAATCGGTTCTGCATTTCCAGGTGCTTGAATGAATTTTGTTACAATTTCTTCGGTTTCTTCTACATCTGATGATTTCGGGGAAATTTGAGACACGACAGTTTGTTCTGAAAGTAGATGTATAAAAATAAGGTCGTTTTGTCGTGTATTACGTTATCTCGGAGGTCTAAATAAAGTGGTAGTGATTTGTTTTTCTTTTAGTTAGATTTTTGTGGTAACTGTGAAATCTGTGTGCACTCTTTGATACCAACATATTTTTTTTCTAGTAATGGGTTCATTTAGAGTCTTTATTTTCAAATATAAAAATAATAACCAACGTCATTGGGTATTCTTTGTTTGTATATGAAAGAACGATTCTCATAACACTTCATTCTCGAAGATAACTTCTTTTTACTGACCACCACTTCCGATTACTTCGTAAATGCGGTAGTAAAATTTTTCCTTTTGTAAATATGTATGTATATTTGTATGAGCTAGTGGCCAACTCTAGTGACGGAGTTTTTAGGCCGCCTATAATAACGGACAGTCCTATAAGCTGCCTTAAATTGAAGCCCATGATCTCCAGGAACTAACACCTTCCTTGAAATACACCTGTAAGCAGTTCATTTCGCACTTCGAACCTGTGATATTACACCTCTAGACTTATTTCTTTGGGCTAAGTAAAGTCCAAAGTTTTCGTGGATAAACCGGATACTTACCATTGAGCAATTGGAAGTCAACATACTAGCGTTATTGAAATACCACACCAAACGCGTAAACGACAATTGGAACCACCGAATAAACCAAAGTCTGCAGTGGCAATCAACATTTAAAATAAATTATGTACAAAAATTATATTTTATGTAAAGAATCGTTCTTTGATAACTTAAAAAATATACTTACTGATAAAATTGATTTTCCTTTATTTTATTTACGTTTATATCATGGCTGAAGCATGTAAGGAGAGCGAATGAAGCGAAAAAAGTATGTCAGGATCGTAGCAAATGGAGATCTGTGATCTCAGGCTACCCCTCTAAGATACAGGCATAATTTTATGTTTGTATTTACGTTTGAAAAAAGAGGCACCAAATGAAACACCCATTATTATTACTAATAAAGTAATCATTGTCTCTGGTTACACGGAAGTATCTTATTATTATCTTTATACAATAAAAAATAATTGTTAAAAATAAGCTATGTTTTCTCAGTTTTACACAATAAAATTCTTACCTTGGAAATGCACATCTGGACGGAAAACAGTTGTTTCCCCTTCATAGTCCGTTTCTTTTACAATGCTTGTCAAGTATTTGGGTTTTATTTCAGAGTATGGTAAAGTCTGTTCGTCTACAAATTCTTCGGTTATTTTAATTTCATTTGTTGTATTTATTCCTGTCTTTATTTGTTTCTCCTGAGGTTTTTGTATATTAAGTTCTAATTCGTGTTCTAAGGTTTCTTTGTCTGTAACTATTATCGGTGTAATGCTTGTTTGTGTAATTTTTGTGATTTCAGTCTGTACTGTTGGTGTTTTAAATTCATTTACATGAGTTTCTGGTACACTTTCTGAGCATTCTAGATGTGATAATTGTGATATCGATGGTTCTGCTTTAACTCGTTTACCTGAAATCGGTGTAAAATGGTCTTGGGAATCCTCTTGAATTGCTTCTTCTACTGTTATTGCTTCAGTTGTGCTCAAAGTGACTTGTGCATTTTCTTTTGGCTTCATTTTTTCAAAAGTTGTGTCGACTTCTTTCTCATGAATGAAGACGTCGCTTTGGCTGACGGGTTGCATTTCTATTGGAGTAGGATGTATAGAACTTTCGTCTCGTTTTGTAAGTTTTATGTCTGTAACGTTTTCACTGACAATTATCTCAGTGCTCTCAATAGGACTTAGCTCCATAACCTGTTGTGTTATTTGTTTTGTTGCGCTTGTGTCTGTTATATTAAGATTTTTTGACGACTCATGAACTAAATCATCAGTTATAATATAACTCTGGTGAGTTTCTAGATTAACAGTCGCTTTATCTTTCTTTTCAGTGATGGGGACATTATGAGTTTCAGAGACTTCGTGTATGATACTTTCAGATGTTGTATAGCTTTTGTGAAGTTCCAACTCTTCGTTGACATTTCCTTCTGTAGGTTCGTATTTAGTTTGGAGCTGACCAACACTTTCTAAAGTTTCAGGTTGACTGCCCACGACTTCCATAAATGGTAATTGTTTTGGAGTAGCGGTATCATCTTTAGCCATTTTATTGTCCAATACTTCCAATTCTTCTATGGTGATTGTTTCAGTTGTAGTGATGTGGGTGTTTGATTTTGATTCTAATTTTGGTTTTGAGATTGTAGAGTGAATACTTTCAGGAATAAATTGGCTTTCTTTCTCTCCAATTTCAGTGTTTATCACTGTTACATATCTTTGCGAGTCAAATGTTACACTCGTTTTCTCTTGAGTGGGCATTTTTTCTTCGACTAGATCAGTTTCAGATTCTTTAAGTAAAACTTCTTGTACTTGTAGGGGTAAATTTGTTTCAAATAATAGTTCACTTTGTCGCGATGGCTCTGCTTTTTGAGTACTCATTACGGTTTCTTTCTCATGTAAGTCTACTTCCGATACGGTAATGTGTTCGCCAGTTTCAACCTCAATCGAAGGAGTGAACTTTTTTACTTGACTTGTTGGCAATAGTTCTTCGTGTGATTCCTCAGCCTCAACATTTGTTATTTGAAGTGGTTTGTTCGGTTCGATAGAAAAGTCGCTGATTTCACCCCTATCTCTCATAATGCTGGACAAAATGTTCTCATTTTCTGATGTTTCACAAATTTCAATGTTGATATGTTTTAGAGTATTAACATTTATATCGCCTGTGACAGCCTTCGGTATGTTAATTTTCTTCAACTCCTCTTCTTTTTCAGCTAAAATGTTTTCTGATACGCTTAGGTGTTCTAGCGGATTCATACTCAAATCAAGTGAGACGGGTTTATATTGCTTGTTGATTAAAGCCTCTTCACCTTCACTTACTATAGTTTCAGAAATATTTATACCACTTTTAATTATATGATCTGTAGTTGGTTCTATTTTCTTAGTTTCAGAACTTATATCTTTGGTTGTTAAATATTCCTCTTTTTCTGATGACATAACTTCTGTAACATTAACATAGTTTTGTTCTTGTAATGATGGCTTTGGGATTTCTGTTTTGAGTATCGGCTTATCAGTAAACGTAGTCTCTGATTCATTTATGACTACTTCAGTTATTCCTACCGACTTTTGTTCTTCAATATTAGGTTGTGATCTCTTTTGAGTGGGTGTTTCACTTGTGAATTCTTTTTCAACCTCTCCTATAAATGGTTCTGATTCGGAAACAGCTTCTTGCATATCGTGTGTTTTTACTGCCGTTGAAACACTTGTTTCAGTTACCTTAAATTCTGGTGCATCTTGATTGACAAATACTTCTGTTTTAAACAATGATTGCTGTTCATTTATCAAAGGACGAGCTTGAGTAACATTGGCTTCAGAATCCTTTTGGAGTATTTTTTCGTTTTCCATGGCTTGGGTTTCCGTTACTTCTTTTGCTGACGTTTCTATTATCTGAGAAGATGCGTTACGTAAATCCTTCCTTAAATCATCTAAGATTGTTTCTTTTTCACCATGTTGCACTTCAAATCCTTGGACATGTTTTTTGAGTTCATCTTGAGTCACTGAAGCTACAGAACCCTTTATTATTGGTTTATCATCAAACGTGTCAACGTTTCCGGTTGCTACTACTTCTGTATCTATAGTGCTATTAAGCGGAACAAAGCCGACCGAAGCATCATACTGCGGTAAATTTTCCGATTTTTCAAAAGTGTTTTCTTTATCTATTGTTTCTACACAGCTAGTTACTGCAGTCTCAATTCCAGTAAACGTTTGTGTTACTTGAGATGTCAGTGGACGATGTTCTGAAATTAAACTTTCTTTTTCAGCTGGAACCACTTCGAATTGTTCAAATGTTGTAGAAGCTACAGAGGATATATTGGATTTTTGTAACGGTAAATCTTTCTTTTCAAATATTTCAGTTGATTGGTTAGTGATAACTTCCTCAGTATGTGCGGTTTTGCCATAAATATCATCGATTTTAGTTAAAGCTTGCTTGTAGTTTACTTCAACTTCTTCTGTGCTCTTTAGGTTATCAGACTGAGGTAAAACTTCCACAGTTTCTACACCATAATGACCAGTCACGGAAACTTCTGCATTTTGTTCATCTGGTACTAAAGATTTATCAAATATATCCTCACGTTCAACAACAGTGTGTTGATCACACTCGGGAGCTTGCAAGCTTGTAAAGGATACCGTTGGTTTTTCTTCACGGTCTGATTTTTTTAATGCTAAATCATCTTCAGAAGAATGAATAAACACTTCTTGTTGAGAAATAGCTTCGGAAATAATAGCATCTACTTTTGCCTTGACTTGCTGTGTTTTATTTGTAGATTCAAAAGGTTCTGATTCAATTACTGACCTATTTTCTTCAACCGTAATTGCTTGGCTTGAATCTACATTAAACGAAGCTAATGCTGTACTGGGTCCTGTTTTTTCTTTAATGGTGGATTCTTTTTCATTGCAATCTGTTGTCGTAATGATCAGCTCTTTGAAAAGAACATTCTCGACATGAGCTTGCTTGCGAATATTGCTTTCAAGGTTTTCAGTATAGCCCAAGCTTGAATCTACAGTTACTTCAGATGAAACCGCGACTGGTTGGCCAACTATATCAGCCGTTGCTTGGAAAGTTTCAGGAGACGTGGCTTTTTCATATTGTACTTCTTTTTCACTTTGAATTACTTCTGTTACACTCACTGTATCCTCTGATGGTACCAACTCAGGAACAATCGATTTCAGATCTGGTTTAATGTCATTTTGCAACGGTGTTTGACTGTCGTAGACTTTTCTCTCTTCAATTTCCAGATAGCTTAAGTTATTAGAAGCAATGTGTGCTTCGTCATAGTGTGGTTTCAATTCCTCTAGTTTTGATATTGAATCGCCTGTACTTACTTCCGAAACAATGGCAGCTTTATGTCCTGAGTCTATATCAACTGTAGCAAAAGAGCTTGGCTTAAGCAGATCTGTTTTTAATTCTTCCTCTGTGTAAGAAGTAACTGTTTCAGTCACATTGAGATATTCTTGTCCAATAACAGTACTGTTAGCATTTGAATGAGAAGGTTCTTTTTCAAGAAGTTGTTGTAGTTGCTCTTCTGCGTTGGTTTGAAGAACTGTGATCTCTTTTTGTAACTCTCTTTGCTCAGAAGCTGTTTCTGTAATATTTTTAGGTATATTAAGGGAGTCAATTTGTTCCGAGGTGTTAACTTCTTCTGATAAAGGAGATTTTAGATGATGAGATGGAGACTGTTGAGCTTGCATAAGTTCAGGTGTTTTATGTAGTTTAAGTTTCTGTTCACATTCTGATGTTTCTGTTTCAGATATAGACAATGAAGTATTAGGAACAAGTGATGTAGTGATCGTTTCAGATTTCTTTACTGAAAATTCTTCAACTCCTTCTTTATCATGTGCAATGGTTGTAGATACGACTTTGGCTTGTGTGGTTATTATAGTTTCAGTAGCATTGTCTGTTACAAATTTATCTGGCAACTTGATGTCACCTGTGGATGTCATTTGTACGACTTCGGACGTTATCAAAGGTTCAATACCTTTCACGTCGACATCTGCATTGGCAGTATATTTTTCATCTTTTATTATGAGGTCTTTTTCACTTTCATGAACATTGACTTCTTCAACCGTATTTTTATCTAATGCAAATACAGAAACACCAGCTCTAGAACTGAGTGCTGATTTGACATCGTCAAACGTTGTTTCTGACTCATTTATGTTCGTCTCAGTATTAAACTTATGCTGTAGCTCATTAATTCCAATAGTGGCTTTTTTACCTGGAATATTTTCCGGGGTAAATTCAGACTCTTTCAAATGAGCAGTTGTGACGGTATTTGTTAAGCTTGAATGAACTACCAGTTCATTTTCTGGTTTAACTTCAGCTGGTAGTTCTTTAAGAGTTAACTCGGCTTCTTTTTCATGTAAATCACCCATTGATACCACTAAACTGTCTTTCGATGTAAAATCAACGTGTGCCTCTTGCAAAGGTGGTAATTTAAGAGCCGATAGTGATCCTTCGCATTCTTGAACATCGTGTTCTTCAGTGACAATTTGGTTGGAAACTAATACATCTTTTCGGGCAGATTCAGTTGGAACTATTAGTTCTGGGTAATATTTTCCTGATTTGTCTTCAACAAATACTTCACCAACTTGTATGGATTCGTGTAAGTTAAAATTAAATTTCGGCGTGACCTCTTTTTCAGTTTTGATGCTGATCACCTCACCTTCTTTAATTTTTTCATTAACTTCGAGGATATTTACACTTACTAATGGCGTAAATGTGATTGATGCAGTCGATTCTTTTGGTGCAATAGAGTTAAGTGGTTCTTCATTGACAGAAGTGTACTGTTCCGAAACATTTATAGCGTCAGATAACATTACAGCAGGTTTAGCCTTTTCAAAATGTTTTTCATCTTTCTCGAAGTCAGTCACTGAGTTTTCAGCTTCGGTTTCCGTAGTCATGAAACCTTCAGTAGGCACAAAGCTTTTATTTGCTTTGATTTCAGATCTTAACTTATCAGCTTGGTATTCATCAACAGTATTACTTACATCTACTTCAGTCACTAGTATCGATTCATTTTCAGATATTGAAGGTTTGATCAATACTTTTTGATTTTCTTTTATTGGTAATGGTGTTTCTGATTCTTGTGTTATTGGCATATCAGCTATGATGGGATGTAAGGCGTCAACCTTCAAGTTTGCAGTTACGTCATTTGTCCTACCTGTGAACATATGAGTAACTTCACTGGAAGCTACCACTTCGACTTTATTTTCAGGAGTGTCCGTAGCTATCATTTTATTGTAAACGATATTTTCCGGTTCCAGTGTTTCAGTTACGTCGTCCTCGAAGTCTTTTACACTGCCCTTGGTGGGTTTGTTGGTTTTTATTTTCTCCTCCATAATTTCTTCTTCATTAACTTCTTGAGATTGAGTCTTTTGTTTTGAGTGTTTGCGTTTGACTTGACTTCTTTCTGTGGTATCTGTGAAATATAGTAGTGTATTATGATATTTGTAAGTTCATTTGTAGAAGTTATTAGTTATTTGCGTGTAAGTATTAACTTGAAATGTGTTTTAATAAGCGTTAGAAGTTTATGTATAGTAGACATTTGCTAAAATTGTATTGTTAATAATTTGGAGGTACTTACTTGTAGTCGATTATTAAGTTTTGTTCTACATACTAGACAACACAAATCGTCGAGAAACGCATTGCTGAAGCGTAACGGCACATAAGCTACTAAGAAAAGCAACATAAAAGGTATCAGATATAACATATTAGAAAATAAATAAATAAAATGAATGACATAATACAAATTATGTGAGTGGGTAAAGATAAAAAAGATGTATAGACGTTGTAAATATAAAAATCGTTATGCCTACAAAGCTAATAGCTAATTTTCACCAGGCATTGAAAATAAAGTATAAGTAAGTTTGTATGAAGCCAACTCTTGTAACGGAGTTTTTAGGCCGCCTAAAGGCCTCCGTCATGGCTTAACGACTTAAAAGCCAGGACCGACAATTTAACGTGCTCTCCAAAGCACGGAAGCGCTCAGCTCGTAATGCCACTTGCGGTCACCCTTCCAAATTTTGCTTGCTTAGTGGCTTGCGCTTCAATTGAAATTAATCCTAGCATTTCAATATCTTAGAACGAGTAACTCTCGTTTAAAAACAAATGTTAGGTTAAGGGTACATAGTAGATCTTCATCTATAAACCTATTTTAAAATTAAACAATGTTAAAATATAATTTTATTTCGTCCGTCAATTCTAATTGCTAAGCCAGTCAGCATTAAGGCGCATTCATGAGCAGATAATCCAAAGCATGAGTTATACGCCCGGTTTCAATAGTCTACTAACGGATAATGGATCTATCTTTACCGTAGCAACGTTGTTTTTATGTCAAAAACTGTATGGCGCTTTTTGACAGATAATAACATTACTATGGTAATGAACGAACCATCGTCTGTTAGGAGAATATTAAGACAAGGCAGTAGTTAATTCTAGTTAGGCGAGGCATCAATCGATATTATTGTATAAATTATAAAAAAAATCCGATGGTAGCATCGGTACTGTCAATTGTCCGGTTTCCATATTCTACTAATGGACGACAAAATGTTAAAATGCCGTTGTTATCCGTCAAAAAGTGCTTTACATTTTTGGACAAAGAGCAACGTTGCTGTGTTATTATCTTCAAGTCGTTGCCCGTTAATAAAATATAGGAATCGAGAAAATATTGAACAGGTATGGGACCCTCACCTTTTATGACTTCTGTGGTATGTGTCTTGGCAACATGTTCCGCTAAAGACTTGACAGTGACCTGCCAAATTAATTTGTAATGAATATTGAACCATTTGTTAAGTAGATTTCTCAAAATGCATATCGCTGTAAAATTTCACTAGTATATAATTATAAAAGTGTGGTAACTGGGATCTCTTACCTCATGTGCTTCCTTTTGTTCCCAGGCACGCGGTTTGAAGTCTTCAGGGTAGAAGTGGGCGATGACCTCTTCCACCGAGTTGTGTTTTAGCTCCACCATCTTCAGGAAAGCGCGGAAGCCAGCCTTCGCTGCTATGATCTCTTCGTCCTGAGCCGTTTCCTCGGTGAGTACCTCCGTTATGAGGGCTCCGTAACCTTGCCGCTCTACAAGCTGCACTAACGCAGACTGTGACTGAGGAACCCTCAAGGCAGGGAAGTATTGTGAATCGTACAGACTGTCGATTGTCTCTGTTGTCACTCCGTTCCTCAGCATGTAACCGATCTTCGCTAGCTCCCGGAGTGGTGATTCTCCCGGACCGAACTCCTTCGCGTTGATAATCTCCATCAACTCATTGATCTCTGCCACGGTGCGGGAGTCACTCTCCACCATCTTTATTATTCCCTTCTGCGTTTTAATGGGTTCCTCAAATGGTTCTACCACCTCCTCTTCAGGCTGCGTCACTTGGTATTCTTGTGGCGTTATGATCGATTCCACTTTCTCCGTTTTCTTAACGGTTTTCTTTTTCTCAACCACCTCTTCGACGACTTCATCCTTTTTGTGCTCCTTTATCTTCTTGGCAATCTTTTCCTTTCGAAGCTTTGCCTTTTGGAGTTCTTCTGCGGAATCGAAGACCTGCATCTTTGCTTTTGTGATGGCCATGCCGATGTCGCTGATGGCTTTGCACATGTAGGTGCCTTCAAGTTCCTTTGTGGCTTTCTTGATCGTGCACGTTGTTCGATTGTTTTTGTTCTCAATCACAAAACGATCGTCAGTCAAGATGGCTTTGTCATCTTTGTACCAAATTATTTCTGCGGAAGGAAAGACATTATCGTTTTTTGTTTCATGATATTCACATTTATGAATAGAGATTTGGTTAAAATTTATTTTCTATTTTGATAAGTATAAATTATTTTCTACGTTATCGTAAGATTAGATTGTAAGCATTTTACACACACACATACATTATCACGCTCGCATCCCTAATGGGGTGGGCAGAACCACAAGTAATCATAAAAAAATTTGCAGCCACTCCTGATTCTAAGTCCTAAGATGGATACGGTGAACCATGGTGACAGGTGATCAGCCCATCGCCCATATAGATGATCCATTTGGAGAGCACTTTAATTAATTGTGTATTATAATACTCCTTATACAAAAAACTTCATAAAAGTGCAAGTAGATAGGTGTAAGATGGTGTGCCTTTCCGTAGATTGATTCGTATTTTGACTAACAATGGTTTTACTTCCTTACCAGGTGAGGGAGTACCGCTGTAGATTGCTTCAAACGTGACAGTTTCCTCCGTCTGAACGCGCTCACCGAGAATGTCCTTCACGAACGTAGGCACTGCTTGCGAAGCTGTAAGTATAATAGGATTCTAAATCAAAAACTATCAAAATATATAAAAATAATACATTACTTACTGACAATCAACGCACAACATAATCCATAAGTCCTGAAAGCATGAACCTTGAAGGATACCTATTCCTTTTATGGTGTAGGTGTAGGTGAAATTTATATATGTATAAAAAAGCATGTTTTCTAAAAATATTCACAAAACTTTTGTTTAACAGCGTTGTCTATTAAAAGTTCGTTGCTGTACGTCGTAATAAATTATGTATGTTCGTATGAACTAGTGGCCAACTCTAGTGACGGAGTTTTTAGGCCGCCTAAAGGCCTCCGTCATGGCTTAATAAATGAAAATATTCTTTTTGATTACGTCATGTTGCGCGTCTTCTAGCAAGGTGCCTATGACGCTGTAACCTATGTTAAGTTAAAAAATAAAAAGTACCTTTCAAAGCTGCCTGCAATTCTTCCATATGAGAGACCCATTCTGGCTTCCTGTATTCCTTCGTCCCGACAATACCTAAAGAAATAATAATTTTAGAACATTTTAACCTTAAAGTTTTTCATAGCCCTTCAAGGGCAGTTTTCAAACTGTTGCGAATATTTAGCTATCCTATTATGGTACCTACTTGTTTTTCTACGGACAATACAAATATAGGTTACAAAGGTCGCAAAAACTGTTGATCAAGGTATCGTCACGATAAGCCGACCAGGTACAGTTTGCTTCACAACCAATGCGTTCATGAATAGTTGTATCTTGACTGATTGATTGAGCAGCCTTGCAAGGTACTCGCTTGGTTGAGACGTGCCTCGCCCGAGGAAAATGAACAAACTACGAAAAGCACGTCTTGACTAAGCTAGCACCTGACTCGCATGGCGGCCTCGCGATGCTGTTCGCTTAGTTATTACAGCTATTTTCCAAAATTCATGGAAATACAGTCAGTGCAACTGTTTCAAAGTGCATGACTATGTCCTCTTCTAGTAGGATCTCCTACGGCTAGAAACTTTTTAGGTTACATGACTATTCCTTCTCCTGTGGTGCAAATACTTTTCCAAAAAGATTTTGAGAATAAACTAAATAATGTCGTTTGGCATTTGACAAGTCTACGAGTAAATAAGTTGATTTGTATTTGTATTTGTTTGTATTGCTGTGGAAAATACCGCGCATAAACCTCGAACAACTTAATAAATAAACTTTGAAAATTCCTATATTATAATGGGTGTGTTTAACGTGGCTTTCTTGAAACAAAAAATACTGTAGGTATTTTATAGTAAGTGAATCAGTGTTTATATATTTCAATAATAAATACAGTAGTGTTGGATGGTTGCAAAACAACTACACGCAATTTCTAAAATATACAACATAAAATGTCTTACCAAAATCTATTTATAATAATAATATGTTTAAAAATAACATTACTTCCATTATAAAATTGGTTTGATTTTGAACAAGTGACAGATTCTGTTTGTTTCTTTGGCGCCATTCTTTGTTGTTTCATGTTTTCTGAAGTTGATTTGCTGTTTTGAGTGTTTTCTGGCTATTGTCTGTCACTGTTATTCTACTATTTTTGATTTCAGTGCAATAAAATTTTTGTTTGATTCGTTTGATTGGAGAAGTGACAGACAATTTATAAGTGTGTTTGGCGCCATTTGATTTTTTTTTTTCATGATTCTGGATCCACTGCTGATATTCTACCATAAAGTGAATCAATGAATAAAATTATTTTAATTTTGTAACGGACAATAAAATTGATTGAGTTATTTGTAAGTAGGTAGGTACGAGTATACACAATGCCAGTGTATATTGTGATTTACGGAATTATATTTGTAGTGTTTCTCCATTATGTATTGTCAGTTAATTTTGTAGGTTTGTATTATATTATGTGATTGTATAGAATGTTCTTTCAGGGGGTTTTGGGGTTTGGGGGAGGGGTAACCTTGAAAAGAATAGAAGCAGTCTCCTGTTAAGCGCACACTGAAATCATAAAATATTGTTATTAATATCAATTCACAGTTGACCCATAGGTACTGGATTACTGAAGAATCTCAAGCTCAGCTTAACCTCAAGTTTTATCTCTTTTTTTGTAAGTAAAAATGCTGTTTTCCTGATATTTCTTACGAGACAATATGTAAAAATACTCTTATGAATACTTAAATTAGTTGTTGTCTATTTGAGCTAAATATTAAACTCCACTCTACAAAAACTCGACTCTGCAAAATCCACACCCGACGTATGAGCATTTGCAGTGAGATTTTGTTTCGTTTTACGCGCGTTGACGACTCGTCCATGGGGTCGATCGCGCTAATTTTAAACGTTTTTGCCAAACCCATCATGTTAGTCAGTTTATAAAAAGATCGTGTCGGCTTTTGAAAGGTTGAGATGTTGACATCTATTTAAATCTTTGCTGCCAAAGCCAAACCGAATACATTGAAAAATAGCGCGATTGCCCTCCAAAGTCGTATGCAAGGGTTCGAAAAGCTTTTTGCAAGTTTTGGGTTTCGACTCACTTTCCACCGACAGGGCTGCAATCGTCGAGGTAACTCCGAGAGGGTTGCAAGCTTCGAAGACTATTTCCCCTGTATCGTCCTGGTAGACCTCAGGTATTATCAGGATAGATGTACCATCCTCTAACTCTTCTATTTGGTACTCTTGTGATTGCACTATCTCTGTGCCTTGTTTCAGCCACCTGACTTGGGGTTTGGGCATACCGATAGCCTTCGCTTCAAGCCTGCAATAATTGTTTAAAATTCACCTTCACACACTTTTTAAAAAAATAATGCTTGTTGGCAGATTTCTAAACCTCAGCATGGAGGTTAATAACCAATGCCTTTACTAACTCTAAATATATGATTCTCAGTCTCAGGAGACAACTGCTTTTGCCTACGTTAGTGGGACGCTGGACAATTTTACATAATTTTTCTGTTCGAAAAATGCATGTGTCTTATATACCAGTGCTCTAAAATGGCGAAGGAAAACATCGTGAGGAAACCGGCATGTCGTAGAACGTAAAAAGTTCGAAAACATGTTTCAAGTGCATGAAATGAGTCTTTGAGTCAGCCTTTCACCACATCGATTCAAAAGAACTAGTGACATTACTAATAGTAGAAAGTGTTTTAGGGAAAACTTGTCCAGAAGAGTGAATCCAATGCGTATCAGTTTGCTAGGGCATCAATGTGTTTTAAAATTCGTCAAGCTTGTAAAAGTTGTAAAGCTGGTGATATGGTACCTGGTAAACTCTCCTTCTGTTGTAGTAATAACGGTAGGCAGGGCTTTGACAATGCGAGGCGCAAACTCTTCTATGTCACTCGTTTTCTGTAAAGGTTCAATATTGACAATCGTGGGATATTCACGGTGCAAGTAGGTCATCGTCTAATGACAGCCTCAGAGGCGCCGGCAGAGACGCAAGAGGCGCGGTTTCGATTCCCGCTGCGGAAGAAATGTTTGCATGTTCTGCAAATATTTCTTCCGGGTCTGGGTGTTGTGGTGCAATGGTACTTGTAGTTAGTTTCTGATACCCACGACACAGGGAATCCTAGTGTGGGGTCAGGACTATGTATGTGACTGTTGGTTGTTGTTATTTATATATAATGCCCGGTACCGAACGGTACGGGTAACAATGTCGCTAGAGTAATGAATCCATCGTCCGTTAGTACTGGGCATTAAGGCCGAGTTCACTGTTCAATAGGTCATAATGTTGATTGACTCAACTGGTAGCTGTTTGAGAGTGAATAAAGCTAGAAAAATAGGTCAGATGTAGCAAATGGCAATCCATGATTTCTGTCAATTTATAGTCAGCCACCAAGCTTTGATCGCTTTGTGTCCCGATGAAAATTGCCTGAATTTTATTCCAGATCACGAACTTACATAAAGAGTTTCGTTCAAAAATCCATTAGGCCTTGATTGACATACAAACATCCTGATAACTATCAGAATTTCTCGAGGTAAGTACATTTAAAACATTATGTTTACCACCTAGCTCATCTTCTTTCTCTTATAATGATATAAATTAATGCACAATAAAAAAACAGGTCAAGTGAGAGTCGAATACGCACACAAAGGTTTCCGTATCATCGTACATTAATTTTTTTTTTTTCATTTTTTTTTGTTACAGCGGCACACTGGAAATTTAAACTCTTGACTTATTACGGTTCATGAGATACAGCCCCCCTGACAGACTGACGGACAGACAGCGGAGGCTTAGTAGTAGGGTCCCGTTGGCACCCTTCGGGTACAGAACCCCAAGGATAAGGTGGAAGATAAAAATATAACTCATAAGTATTACTACTAAGTTATTATAAGTAAACATACCTCATCGCTCAAAATGTCCTCTTCGGATGCGCTTGGAACGTATTCGTAGGCTACAAACATAATAAATTCATTAAAATGCATAATTATGTATTACTATAATGTAGTTCTAATAGACTATCAGGTAGTAGTGTAGTATTTCTTTACCCGACTGTGAAGAAGGAGGGTAATGTGTTTAGGGTGTATGTATGTATGTGTATGTGTATGTGTGTGGGTATGTGCATTCTTTTGGCTGAAGCTGTGTCCAGCTTTTAACAAATGAGGTGTCGTTGGATTCGTCTGGATAACGAGAGTGTCATAGGTACACTTTTATGATATTCCACCTATGGTACTTTTTGATACTAAAGTGTAAAAAAAATATAAATTCATCATCAATATCATCATGGTGTCAAAAAATCTAGTATGGCAACAGGTACTAGGTAGGTAATCTAAGATGTACCTAATTCTTAAACTCTACGCAGTTGAGTTTTTGTTTTTTGAACAAATACTTGTTGTATTTTATGTAGAACAGAAAATACTTTAGTAGTACTTTCAAATTGTTCAATGTGATAAAAACGTGGGTGTGTATTCAGTCAGGCGTAGCAGTAAGCATTTGAAATTTTGAAATAACAAAATGTTGTATGTCATGTTTTTACTGAACACTCCAAAATGTGTGCAATGCGGTTTAGCCCAGAAGCTCGCTAATTCACCCATTGAAAGCCCGCATTAGTCCAAAAACTAGTGTTGCATTTTTTTGGCATACATCTGTGCAGCATAGAGTTCAAAACTGAATGTGTGCTGTCTATTCTGTGACTACAGAGATGGTGTCTTCGTGTTTCTACTACACAGTTTGTTATTCAAGCAATTCTCAATTCCTGATCAAACTAATCTCAATGTTAAATCGCAATTGTTCTACAGATGCATGGAGGCTCATGAAATGAACGAGCTATCACAATATCATGCAAATAAGTACCATGCAATGAAGCAATAAACAGTCTACCTTCCACTTCGACAATGCTTTCTGTGGCGCAACTTCCGAACTCATTCGTCGCTACACATTTATAAATCCCGCTCATTTCTGGAAAGGCTTCTCTGATGCGGATTTCGCACAAACCGGATTGTAATCGACCCATTGTAACATCCCTGGCCTTTTGGATGGGACTTTCGCCGTGGTACCAGTCCACTCTCGGCCACGGCTGGCCTATAATCTCGCAAGCCAACTCGATCTCCTCACCGTCCATCACAATAGTTGGTAATAGAGGTGTCAGCACTGCGGGAGCCTCTCCGACCTTTTCCGTCTCGCCTTCATCCACAAGCAAGGAGGCCGAGCATGCAACAGATCCGCCGAAATTCTCCGCTCTACATGTCACGATGCCTATGAACTCTTTAGTTATGTCCTCGATGCACAGACAAGATACGTTGTCTTTGGTAGTGATCGTGATGTTATTTAGTTTATTTTGTTTAGCGTACGACGCTATCTCTGTCGTACCGACGAACCATTGGAAGGACGCGCATGGACTTGAAAGGACTTCGGTCTCGAGCATTACGATGTCACCTAAACGAACTCTGGTAGGTCGGATGATTTTTGTGAAAACGGGAGGTGTGATATCACTTTCGTCGGGTGCTTTGAGGAGCTTAATGGTGCTTGCGGATTTAGCTGTTACATGTTTACTGTTCTCAAGGACAACTTCGTATTTGCCTACTTTCTTTTTGTCTACGTTCCGAATGTTGATGGTCGATACTCCATTTTCGACATTTATGTCGCAGTCGTCATTGGGTGTTAGTGGTTGGTTGTTTCGGTACCATACTACACTAAGATCGTCTTCGGGCTCAAAACTGACGCAAAGTTCAAAAGCATCTTGCTGAATTACTGACTTTGCTATAAGCGGTTCTATTATAACCGGTCCTTCTTCTGTAAAACATTGATCATTATTTTTAATTGAAATTAAAAGTTTCCTTCCCCAATATGCTCAATTTTGAAATTGGAAACTTTAGTTTGATGCTACTTGATTTTCCTTCTTTCATTTTTTGGTTTGCAAAGTTTTTAAACACGTGCAAATAACCAACATTTATTTATTTACACAAATCAACTACATTTTAGTCCAAAACTTGAACATAGAGGTTATTATAAAAATATTATGTACAAAGATGAGAATGGTAGTGAAAATGGTGAATTAGATTTAGATTTTCTTATATTCATAGAACCATGCATCTGTGTAACGGATTGAAACTAAACATTGAGATTGTATTTGTACTGATTTGTGTAGAATATTCAAGTGTGCAGTCCTATTGTTAAAAATATGACTTACCTTTTTTACTTTTTTCTGGTTTTTTCTTCTTTGTGACTTTAGTCACAGTTGTTTCTTGTACCTCCTCTTCAAGTTCATATTCCGTTGGTTTTGTTTCTTCGACAGTTACTTCCTCGACAACTTTAACAGTTTTTTCTTTTTTCAATTTAGACTTCTTCTTTTTGTCAATTACCACTACTTCTGAAACTTCCTCTGGAATCTCTTCAGGTTGTTGCTTAAGAGGTTCTAGTTGACTTGTATCAACAACTTCATCTTCATATTCTTCTTCTTGAACGATAGGTTTCGTTACCTCTTCAAGAGTAACTTCTTCAACCTTGACAGTCTTTTCTTTCTTCACTTTAGACTTTTTCTTTTTGTCGATAACAATTTCTGGAACTTCTTCTATAACTTCTTCAGGTTCTGGCTTACTGATTTGGACGACTTCCTCTTCTGTAACTTCTTCGTCGATAACGGGCTTTTCTACTTCTTCTACTGTTACTTCTTCAACCTTGACAGTCTTTTCTTTCTTCACTTTAGACTTTTTCTTTTTGTCGACAACAACCACTTCTGGAACTTCTTCTATAACTTCTTCAGGTTCTGGCTTACTGATTTCAACGACTTCTTCCTCCGTTACTTCTTCTTCGTCGATCACGGGCTTTTCTACTTCTTCTACTGTTACTTCTTCAACCTTGACAGTCTTTTCTTTCTTTACTTTAGATTTTTTCTTTTTATCGAGAACAACTACTTCCGGAACTTCTTCTATTACTTCTTCAGGTTCTGGCTTACTGATTTTAACGACTTCCTCTTCTGTTACTTCTTCGTCGATTACGGGCTTTTCTACCTCTTCTACTGTTACTTCTTCAACCTTGACAGCCTTTTCTTTCTTCACTTTAGACTTTTTCTTTTTGTCGACAACAACCACTTCTGGAACTTCTTCTATAACTTCTTTAGCTTCTGGCTTACTGATTTCAACGACTTCTTCTTCCGTTACTTCTTCTTCGTCGATCACGGGCTTTTCTACTTTTTCTACTGTTACTTCTTCAACCTTGACAGTCTTTTCTTTCTTCGCTTTAGACTTTTTCTTTTTATCGAGAACAACTACTTCGGGAACTTCTTCTATTACTTCTTCAGGTTCTGGCTTACTGATTTCAACGACTACCTCTTCTGTTACTTCTTCGTCGATTACGGGCTTTTCTACTTCTTCTACTGTTACTTCTTCAACCTTGACAGTCTTTTCTTTCTTCACTTTAGACTTTTTCTTTTTGTCGACAACAACCACTTCTGGAACTTCTTCTATAACTTCTTCAGGTTCTGGCTTACTGATTTCAACGACTTCTTCCTCCGTTACTTCTTCTTCGTCGATCACGGGCTTTTCTACTTCTTCTACTGTTACTTCTTCAACCTTGACAGTCTTTTCTTTCTTTACTTTAGATTTTTTCTTTTTATCGACAACAACCACTTCTGGAACTTCTTCTATAACTTCTTCAGGTTCTGGCTTACTGATTTCAACGACTTCTTCTTCTGTTACTTCTTCTTCGTCAATCACAGGCTTTTCTACTTCTTCTACTGTTACTTCTTCAACCTTGACAGTCTTTTCTTTCTTCACTTTAGTCTTTTTCTTTTTATCGAGAACAACTACTTCTGGGACTTCTTCAGGTTCTCGCTTACTGATTTCAACGACTTCTTCTTCCGTTACTTCTTCTTCGTCGATCACGGGCTTTTCTACTTCGTCTACTGTTACTTCTTCAACCTTGACTGTCTTTTCTTTCTTCACTTTAGTCTTTTTCTTTTTGTCGACAACAACCACTTCTGGAACTTCTTTAACTTCTTCAGGTTCTGGCTTACTGATTTCAACTACTTCCTCTTCTGTTACTTTTTCGTCGATTTCGGGCTTTTCTACCTCTTCTACTGTTACTTCTTCAACCTTGACAGTCTTTTCTTTCTTCACTTTAGACTTTTTCTTTTTATCGAGAACAACTACTTCTGGAACATCTTCTATTACTTCTTCAGGTTTTGGCTTACTGATTTCAACGACTTCTTCTTCCGTTACTTCTTCTTTGTCGATCACGGGCTTTTCTACCTCTTCTACTGTTACTTCTTCAACTTTGACAGACTTTTCTTTCTTCACTTTAGACTTTTTCTTTTTGTCGACAACAACCACTTCTGGAACTTCTTCTATAACTTCTTTAGGTTCTGGCTTACTGATTTCAACGACTTCTTTTTCCGTTACTTCTTCTTCGTCGATCACGGGTTTTTCTACTTCTTCTACTGTTACTTCTTCAACCTTGACAGTCTTTTCTTTCTTCACTTTAGACTTTTTCTTTTTATCGAGAACAACCACTTCTGGACCTTCTTCTATAACTTCTTCAGGTTCTGGCTTAATGATTTCAACGACTTCTTCTTCCGTTACTTCTTCTTTGTTGATCACGGGCTTTTCTACTTCTTCTACTGTTACTTCTTCAACCTTGACAGTCTTTTCTTTCTTCACTTTAGTCTTTTTCTTTTTATCGAGAACAACTACTTCTGGAACTTCTTCAGGCTCTGGCTTACTGATTTCAATGACTTCTTCTTCCGTTACTTCTTCTTCGTCGATCACGGGCTTTGCTACTTCCTCTACTGTTACTTCTTCAACCTTGACTGTCTTTTCTTTCTTCACTTTAGACTTTTTCTTTTTATCCACAACATCTACTTCTGGAACTTCTTCTATAACTTCTTTTCCTATAACGGTAGGTTTTTCTTCTTCTATCTTAACTGTCTTTACTTTCTTTCCTCTATTTTTTTTCTTTATTTCCTCCTCCTCTACTTCAGATGTAATTTCTTCTTCTATTACTACATTTTCTTGTTCATCTTCGACAGGTTTTTCTTCTACTGTAACTGATTCCTCTACTTTGACGGACTTTTGTTTCTTTGCTCTTCTCTTTTTATCATCGACAACTACTTCAAAAGCCACTACAGGGAGTACTTCAGGTTGGAGTCCGATTGGTTCTAATGTTTTAGTGGTAAGCCGAACTACGTTTTCTTCTATGATTACTTCTTCTTCTTGTTCCGGTTGTTGCTTTTGAATTGGTTTTAACTTTATTTCTTCGGGTTTGGGCTCTTCCTCTTTTGGTCGTCTCTTTCCTGATGGCCACTTTCTTTCCACTGACTCTGTTTTTTCCAATGATTTTTCCTCTTTGCTAGGCTGTAGTTTAACTTCTTCTGGCTTTTCCTCCGGTTTTTCTTGTTTTGGTATCGGCTTAAGAGTCACTTCTTCTTTTATTTCCTCTGGTTTTGGACGTCTCTTGCCTCTTGGCCATTGGACCTCTTCTGGTTCAGTTTCTTCTTGTGATTTCTCTTTCTTTAGTGGTTTAAGCGAAATTTCCTCCTGTTTTTCTTCAGGCTTTTCATCCAGTTTTCCTGATTTCGAAATTGGCTTAAGAGTCACTTCTTCTTTAGGTTCTTCTGGTTCCGGTCGCCTCTTACCTCTTGGCCACTGTACCTCTTCAGGAGTGATTTCTTCTTTTGGTCTCTCCTTATTCAACGGTTTTAACAAAACTTCTTCAGGTTTCTCTTCAAACTTTTCCTCCGGTTTTTCTGGTTTCGAAATTGGCTTAAGAGTCACTTCTTCTTTAAGTTCTTCTGGCTTCGGACGCCTCTTACCTCTTGGCCATAGGACCTCTTCTGGCTCAGTTTCTTCCTGAGGCTTTTCCTTCTTTACTGGCTTCAATTGGACCTCTTCTGGTTTTTCTTCTGGCTTCTCCGGTTTTGGTATCGGTTTTAGAATCACTTCTTCTTTGAGTTCTTCTGTCTTCGGACGCCTCTTGCCTCTTGGCAATTGGGTCTCTTCTGGCTCAGTTTCTTCAAGAGATTTTTCCTTCTTCACTGGCTTTCGTTGGACCTCTTCTGGTTTTTCCTCTGGTTTCTCCTGTTTTGGTATCGGTTTAAGAGTCACTTCTTCTGTAGGTTCTTCTGATTTTGGTCGCCTCTTACCTCTTGGCCATTGTACCTCTTCGGGAGTGATTTCTTCTTGTGGCTTCTCCTTCTTCAATGGTTTAAGCGAAACTTCTTCTATTTTCTCTTCAGGCTGTACCTCTGGCTTTTCTGATTTCGGGATTGGCTTTAGAGTCACTTCTTCTTTAGGTTCTTCTGGTTTCGGTTGCCTCTTACCTCTTGGCCACTGTACCTCTTCGGGGGTGATTTCTTCTTGTTGCTTCTCCTTCTTCAACGGTCTTAGCGAAACTTCCTCTGGTTTCTCTTCAGGTTTTTCCTCCGGTTTTTCTGGTTTCGAAATTGGCTTAAGAGTCACTTCTTCTTTAGGTTCTTCTGGCTTCGGACGCCTCTTTCCTCTCGGCCATAGGACCTCCTCTGACTGAGTTTCTTCCTGAGGTTTTTGCTTCTTGACCGGCTTCAGTTGGACCTCTTCTGGTTTTTCTTCTGGCTTCGCCGGTTTTGGTATTGGTTTAAGAGTCACTTCTTCTTTGAGTTCTTCTGGTTTCGGGCGCCTCTTACCTCTTAGCCATGCGACCTCTTCTGGCTCAGTTTCTTCTAGAGATTTTTCCTTCTTCACTGGCTTCAGTTGGACCTCTTCAGGTTTTTTCTCTGGTGTCTCCTGTTTTGGTATAGGTTTAAGAGTCACTTCTTCTGTAGGTTCTTCTGGTTTCGGTCGCCTCTTACCTCTGGACCACTGTACCTCTTCAGGAGTGATTTCTTCTTGTGATTTCTCCTTCTTCATTGGTTTTAGCGAAACTTCTTGAGGTTTCTCCACAGGCTTTTCTTCAGGCTGTTCTGGTTTTGAAATTGGCTTAAGAGTCACTTCTTCTTTAGGTTCTTCTGGCTTTGGACGCCTCTTACCTCTTGGCCATAGGACCTCTTCTGGCTGAGTTTCTTCCTGAGGTTTTTCCTTCTTTACTGGCTTCAGTTGAACCTCTTCTGGTTTTTCTTGTGGCTCCTCCGGTTTTGGTATCGGTTTAAGAGTCACTTCTTCTTTAGGTTCTTCTGGCTTCGGACGCCTCTTACCTCTTGGCCATTGTACCTCTTCAGGAGTGATTTCTTCTTGTGATTTCTCCTTCTTCATTGGTTTTAACGAAACTTCTTGAGGTTTCTCTACAGGCTTTTCTTCTGGCTGTTCTGGTTTCGAAATTGGCTTAAGAGTCACTTCTTCTTTAGGTTCTTCTGTCTTCGGACGCCTCTTACCTCTTGGCCACAGGACCTCTTCTGGCTGAGTTTCTTCCTGTGGTTTTTCCTTCTTTACTGGCTTCAGTTGAACCTCTTCAGGTTTTTCTTGTGGCTTCTCCAGTTTTGGTATCGGTTTAAGAGTCACTTCTTCTTTAGGTTCTTCTGGTTTCGGACGCCTCTTACCTCTTGGCCACTGAACCTCTTCTGGTTCAGTTTCTTCTTGTGCTTTCTCTTTCTTTAGTGGAATTTTTTCTGGTATTTCAACAGGCCTTTCCTCCGGTTCTTCTGGTTTCGAAATTGGCTTAAGAGTCACTTCTTCCTTAGGTTCTTCTGGTTTCGGTCGCCTCTTACCTCTTGGCCACTGTACCTCTTCAGGAATGATTTCTTCTTGTGGCTTCTCCTTCTTCAACGGTTTAAGCAAAACTTCTTCAGGTTTCTCTTCAGGCTTTTCCTCTAGTTTTTCTGGTTTCGAAATTGGCTTAAGAGTCACTTCTTCCTTAGGTTCTTCTGGTTTCGGTCGCCTCTTACCTCTTGGCCACTGTACCTCTTCAGGAATGATTTCTTCTTGTGGCTTCTCTTTCTTCAACGGTTTAAGCAAAACTTCTTCAGGTTTCTCTTCAGGCTTTTCCTCTAGTTTTTCTGGTTTCGAAATAGGCTTAAGAATTACTTCTTCCTTTGGTTCTTCTGGCTTCGGATGCCTCTTGCCTCGTGGCCATAGGACCTCTTCTGGCTGAGTTTCTTCCTGAGGTTTTTCCTTCTTTACTGGCTTCAGTTGGACCTCTTCAGGTTTTTCCTCTTGTTTTTCCGCTTTAGGTATCAGTTTAAGAGTCACTTCCTCCTTAAGTTCTTCTGGTTTCGGACGCCTCTTACCTCTTGGCCACTGAACCTCTTCTGATTCAGCGTCTTCTTGCGTTTTCTCTTTCTTAAGTGGTTTCAGTGAAATTGCATCCTGTTTTTCTTCAGGTATTTCCTCCTGTTTTTCTGGTTCAGAAATTGGCTTAAGAGATACTTCTTCTTTTGGTTCTTCTGGTTTCGGTCGCCTCTTACCTCTTGGCCACTGTATCTCTTCAGGAGTGATTTCATCTTGTGGCTTCTCCTTCTTCATTGGTTTTAGCGAAACTTCTTGAGGTTTCTCTACAGGCTTTTCTTCTGGCTGTCCTGGTTTCGAAATTGGCTTAAGAGTCACTTCTTCTTTGGGTTCTTCTGTCTTCGGACGCCTCTTACCTCTTGGCCACAGGACCTCTTCTGGCTTAGTTTCCTCCGTAGGTTTTTCCTTCTTTACTGGCATCAATTGGACCTCAGGTCTTTCCTCTTGCTTCTCCGGTTTTGGTATCGGTTTAAGAGTCATTTCTTCCTTTGGTTCTTCTGGTTTCGGACGCCTCTTACCTCTTGGCCACTGAACCTCTTCTGTCTCAGTTTCTTCCAGTGATTTTTCTCTTACAGGTTTAGGTTGGACCTCTTCAGGCTTTTCTTGTTTTGGTATCGACTTAAGAGTCACTTCTTCCTTTGGTTCTTCTGGTTTTGGATGCCTCTTACCTCTTGGCCACTGAACCTCTTCAGGTGCGATTTCTTCTTGTGGCTTAGCCTTCTTCAACGGTTGTAGCGAAACTTTTTCAGGTTTCTCTTCAGGCTTTACCTCCGGCTTTTCTGGTTTCGAAATTGGCGTAAGAGTCACTTCTTCTTTTGGTTCTACTGACTTCGGATGCCTCTTACCTCTTGGCCACAGGATTTCATCTGGCTGAGTTTCTTCCTGAGGTTTTTCCTTCTTTACTGGCTTCAATTGAACCTCTTCTGGTTTTTCTTGTGGCTTCTCTGGTTTTTGTATCGGTTTAAGAGTCACTTCTTCTTTAGGTTCTTCTGGTTTCGGTTGCCTCTTACCTCTTGGCCACTGTACCTCTTCGGGGGTGATTTCTTCTTGTTGCTTCTCCTTCTTCAACGGTCTTAGCGAAACTTCTTCAGGTTTCTCTTCAGGTTTTTCCTCCGGTTTTTCTGGTTTCGAAATTGGCTTAAGAGTCACTTCTTCTTTAGGTTCTTCTGGCTTCGGACGCCTCTTTCCTCTTGGCCATAAGACCTCCTCTGACTGAGTTTCTTCCTGAGGTTTTTGCTTCTTGATTGGCTTCAGTTGGACCTCTTCTGGTTTTTCTTCTGGCTTCGCCGGTTTTGGTATCGGTTTAAGAGTCACTTCTTCTTTGAGTTCTTCTGGTTTCGGGCGCCTCTTACCTCTTGGCCATGCGACCTCTTCTGGCTCAGTTTCTTCTAGAGATTTTTCCTTCTTCACTGGCTTCAGTTCGACCTCTTCAGGTTTTTCCTCCGGTGTCTCCTGTTTTGGTATAGGTTTAAGAGTCACTTCTTCTGTAGGTTCTTCTGGTTTCGGTCGCCTCTTACCTCTGGGCCATTGTACCTCTTCGTGAGTGATTTCTTCTTGTGGTCTCTCCTTCTTCAACGGTTTTAGCGAAACTTCTTCAGGTTTCTCTTCAGGCTTTTCCTCTGACTTTTCTGGTTTAGGTATTGGCTTGAGAGTTACATCTTCTTCAGTTTCTTCTGGCTTCGGACGCCTCTTGCCTCTGGGCCATTGGATCGCTTCCAATTCTGTTTCTTCCAAAGGTTTTTCTGTTTTCGTAGGTTTAAATTGGACCTCTTCGTGTTCCTCAGGCTTTTCCGTCTTTGATATTGGTTTGAGTATCATTTCTTCTTTAGATTTTTCTTGTTTTGGACGCCTCTTACCTCTCAGCCATTGGAATTCTTCCGGTTCAGCTTCTTCCAAAGCTTTTTGCTTCTTAACTGGTTTCAACTGCACTTCTTCCACTTGTTCTTCTTTTGATTTTTCATGTTTAACTTTTGGTATAGGTTTTAGACTTATTTCTTCAAGTGGCTCAGTTTCCTTGGATTGTGTTTTGTCATGTGGCCACTTTGTTTCTTCTGGCATAGTTTTTTCTTTCTTAATGGGTTTAAGCTGTACCTCTTCTGGTTTTTCTTCTTCTAATTCTAGTTTAGACATTGGCTTGAGCACATCTTCTTTGAGTTCACCTTCATTAGGATGACGTTTACCAGTTCGCCATGAAGGCTCCTCCGTTAAGATTTCATCGTGAGATTTATCCTTTTTCACTGGTTTTGGTTGTACTTCTTCTTTTTCCTCTGGTAGCGCCCTTTCTGGCTTTACTCTTGGTACTGGTTTGAGAATAATCTCTTCTTTAGTCTCTTCTACAACAGATCTTCTTTTACCAGCAAGCTTAGACAATTCTTCGGGCCTGCTTTCTTGAAGAGGTTCTTCTTTTTCCAATTTAGTCAAAACGATTTCCTCTGGTTTACTTTCTTTTGGCTCAATAATTTTTTGTGTCCTAGGTGTCGGTTTCAGAACCACTTCTTCAACGGATTCTTTTTCTAACGGACGTCTTTTACCAATTGGCCATTTGGTTTCTTCCTGTTTATCTTCTTCTATTGATTTTACTTTTCTGGTCAGTTTGATTTTGTCTTTTTCGGTCTTTTCTTCCACTTGTTCCTGGGGCGCTTTCTCAATAGCTTCAGATGGTGTTGACTCTTCTTTCAGCTTTTCTTTGGATTGCCTTTTTCCTACTCTCCAATTTGGTTGTTCAAGTGTAGTCTCTTCAGGCTTTTGCAACTGAATTTTTTCAGGCTTATCTTCACTAGGCTTCTCTTGTCTAGGAACAGGTTTCAATGTAACTTCGTCTGTTGGTTCCTCAGGCAGCGGTCGCCTTTTACCACTTGGCCATTTAGGCTCTTCCAACTCAGATTCATCTTTTAGTTTATCCCTTTTCAATGGTTTCAGTTGTACTTCTTCAACTTTTTCTTGTTCTTGTTGTGATGGTTTTCTTCTTGGGACTGGCTTAAGGACCACTTCTTCTTTAGGTTCCTCTTCTTTCGAACGGCGTTTTCCTATTAACCATTTAGGCTCCTCCGGCAAAACTTCCTGTTTTTGCTTTTCGGAAGGTTTCAGCTGAACTTCTTCTTCATTTTCTTCCGAAGGTACTATTTGTTTAGGTTCAGGCTTGAGAATAACTTCTTCTTTGCTTTGTAATATTTGTTCTTTTGATTGTCTCCTTCTTACTTTTGTTAACTGGTCATTTTCATCTTCTTGTTGCTTACTGATTTTCAAAATGACAGTGTCTTCTTCACGGGTCATTGATTCCTCCACAACTACTGTTTCACCTTTTTGAAGAGATTGTTTTCTGACCTGCTTCAATTGAACATCCTCGAGCTTTTCTTTTGCTATAGGAGTTTTCTCTACTTTAGTAGGTCGGAGTTTCACACTTTCTTGAGTCCAAGGTACTGGTTCCTTTCTTTCTTCTTGTATTCTCTTAGGCTGTTTTTCTTCTGTTCGAGATTGTCTACGCCAATTAGGAGCATCAGTGCGATCTTTTCCCTCCACATCTTGAGTTATTTCAGTTACAGTAGAGTCTTCCGTTGATTTTTCGTCTACAACGCTTTGCCTTGGCTTTCTCCATTGCTTTACCTGTAAAGATTCTTGTGATTCTGATGTCTTTTCAACATCAGTATCTTCAATTAGAGATTGTTTTAGAATGGTTGAATCTTCAGTAGATACAATGTTTTCTGTGATCTTCTCTTGTGGAGCTCGAGGCTTCCTCCATGATTTGGTTTCAACTTGCGTATCAGCTGATTCTGTAGTTTTAATATCTAATAGTGTACTATCCTCAATAGCTGAAATTTTGTCTGTTGATGTCTGTTTTGTGCCTTCAGTCTTTTGAACTTCCTGCCGTGGTTTCCTCCAGCTTTTGATTTCTAGTGTTTCTTCTGTTGTGCTTTGCGTTGTGCTTTGCCTTCTCCAAGGGACGTCAGATTTTGTTCTCCTAGTTTCAACGTCCTTTGAGGTCTTAACGTTCAGGATATTGGAGTCGTCGGTAGACTGGAAGGTGGTTCTACTCTGGTTAACCATGACATCCTCTGTGGTGGATGACTGGACATCCACTTTGTCGCCTATAGTCTTCTGAGTGACCGTTTTGCGTGATTCTGAAACATAAAATGTGGTAAAAGATGATTAGTACATGTTTTGTTTAAAAAGATTTTGTATTTATCGATATTATGTGCATTTGCAGTTTAACTTAAAAGTTTCTTTGCTTATATAAATCTTGACTCACGGTATAATTCACTTGTTTGTATGTAACGCTGTACCTACCAAAATACCAAAAATGTGGCTTTATTTTGTTAAATATCCTTTAAAATTTAGTAACGCTTGTACGCTTTGTTGATGCAAGATTGCAATTTGTGCGCAATTAAATCTCAACTAGAGGTAAACAATTAACTTAGATAGCTTAAACTTTCTGAATATATATTACCCAATGGATACCTAACAGATTAATAAAATATGGTACATAATATGGCCATCAGTGGATTAGAATGGGACTGGCTGAATGTCAAAGAAGTCACTTTAAGGAAATTAGGTTGTTATGTAGTTAATGTGGTAGTTTTTAAGGTTCTAACGGGACCCTATTACTAAACTTCCACTGACCGTTCGTCCGTTCATCTGCCAGCGGCCTGTATCTCATGAATAGAGTTGAAATTTTCACAGAGTGTGTATTTCTATAATTATTGCCGCTATAACAACAAATAGTAAAAATAAAATAAACTAGAAAAATTAAAGGGAGCCCCATACAAGAAACATAATAATTTTATGTACATGTACGATGGTACGGACTTACTTCTGTGCTGGACTGAGAGTAAAGAAAAAGCATAGAATGCGTCCAGATGCTTTTTTTCCCGAGCATGTCGTAAAAGTCAACTAAGGGATAGTATCCTCTCCAAAATTATAGATCACCTATATGGGCGAAGGGCTGATCACCTGTAACCATAATGGTTCACCATATCCATCTTAGGATTTTAAATCAGAAGTTGCTTATGTTTACTTGTGGCTCTGCCCACCCCATTAGGGATATTAGCGTGTTAATGTATGCATGTATGTATGTACAATGGTACGGAACCCTTCGTGTGCGAATCCGACTCGCACTTGTCCTTTTTTTAATGTTTTCGTAAGACTTCTACAGCGTAGGTCTATCATGTAGCAATCATGAAAGTTATTAATGATACCCGTCATGTCCAGCCACATAGATAATGTATTTCTGATGTGTGAACTGTATGAACCCCCACACTAGGGTTCCCTGTGTCGTGGGTATCAGAAACTAGGAGTACCATGGTACCACAACACCCAGACCCGGAAGAAATATTTGCAAATATGGCAAACATTTCGCAGTGGGTATCGAACGCGGTCTCAGCCGATCACTCACCCGCCACGCCACCGAGACCACTATTTTTTTCAACCCATATCGTCCCACTGCTGAAAAAAGGTCGCCCCCACACCCCGCCAACCATCACAGTCCTTCGACGCCATTATAATCGATCAATCAAATTAAATACAAACAAATCAATTTATTGACATAATAAGCTTGTTACAATATAAATGAATCCTTAGGCTCCTGAACTAGTAAAAACTGTTTCAGGAGCCAATGGCTTCTCCCATGAGATAAAACAATTATTATTATGTCGACAATTTAAGTGTATAATATCTAAGTGAATATAATACTTAAAAAAAGAATGAAAGGAATGAAAGGTAAAAAAGAATGTAAATTAAATAAATTTAAATCAATTATATCCAATTGAAAAGTATATAAGTATTCTATCAGCCATCTGGTGCCCATAGTTCAAGCTTTGTTTAGTTTGGGGCTTGATGGCGCTGTATGCAATGTCTTCAAATATTTATTTATTATTTATTTGATTCTTAGTTCAATTTGAATGAATACAGAATTTTCAGAATTAAACACTGGACTAATAATTTCCGAAATTAATTAACAAAGTTAGTAATTTTGCTTGTATCCATGTTGGCTTTAATTTATTTGGGTAGGCATTGATATTCTGTTTAGTGTTTTCTGATTAACTTTATTTTTTTCTTTGCAGGTACTATGAAACCATTATATGAATATAAGTAAAAATCTTCAGTTTAACTAAATGAGTTAAAATAAAACCAAGTTAAGTGCGAGTGAAAATCGCACGTGAAGGATTCCGTACTATAGTACATGTAAGTACTTTTTAATATGACTTTTACTCTTAGGTACTTTTAAAAATGCTTCTTGTGTAGGGCCCCTTTTATTTTATTTTGTAGAGTGTGTATTTCTGTTGTCGCTATAACAACAAATAATCAAAATAAAATAAAAGGGGCCCACTTCAAGAAAATTTAATCGGGAACGTGCTGCCTATAAAAAGTGTCATACAAGAAACATTTATGTAACGGTGTCCCAATAAGAGAGCACTTTTTAAATTCGTGCAATTTTTTTTCTTGCAAATGACAACTTTGAAATTTGTCAGCTGTCACCTATGATTATTCCGATTATTAAAAATGGAGCGCTACACAAAAGAAGAGCGCGTTAAGATTGTAAAAACCCATTACAAATATGGGGAAAATTAAGCTGAGGCCGAATACCGATTTTTCGAAAAATGTCATTTTCACCGATGAAGCGCATTTCCAACTGAATGGCTTCGTGAATAAACAAAATTGTCGAGTCTGGTTCTCAGAAAATCCTCACGCGATTCATGAAAAACAAATGCATCCATAGCGAACAACAGTCTTGCGCGGATTTTGGTCGGGAGGCGTGATTGGGCCTTATACTTTTAAAAATGAGGCCGGAACCGCTGTGACTGTAAACGACTTTCGTTACAGAAACATGGATAGCAGAGTTCTTGTGGCCTCAACTGGATGGATCTGGACGATATGTGGTTTCAGCAGGACAGCGCCACAAGTCACACCGCGCATGAAACAATCAGTTTATTGCGGCAACGCTTTCCATACTAAATCATCTCAAGAAATTCTGATGTTAATTGGCCACCAAGGTCCTGTGATTTGATGCCGTGCGTTTTTTTTTATTCCATACATAATCGGGACATATCTACTCTAAAATACAATAAAAATATCACAATTCACTTAAAAAAAAACGCATTTTATTTGTAAATTAAAAAGTGCACTCTTATTTGGGACACCCATTACCTACATGTACGATGGTACGTGACCCTTCGTATGCGAATTCGACTCGCACTTGACCAGTTTTATTTAAATACCTAATAATGCATGTTGTAGAGCCTATTTATATCATACTCAATCTCATGTGAGTCATTTTATAAGTAGGTACGTTGAGTTTACACCCCTTGGACACGACAGCATGGAAATAATCAAATAACTTCCTACATCCAGTTGTTTGCGAGTAGCGAAAACAAATCAAACTTATTTCTATTTAAACTTCACGAAAGTTATATCATTCTACGAGTTTTTATTAGGGCTGCTGTCTACTGGTATCTAAACATCTAACAAAAAGAAAATAACAGCTAACAGTACATAGTTCTAACCCCACACTAAAATTATCTGTGTATGTGGTTATTAGAACCTAACTACAACAACCAAACCTCTAAGAAATACAGAGTACCTACTGAAACTTCTCCCGCTGCGAGTATCGGTAACCTCTCGCGTCACGATTTTGAATTGGATGAGTCACATCATGAAGATCATCCATCCTATATAGATGTGAAGGTTTTAGGATGTTCATAATGCTGAGTCACGTTTCTGCTGGACCGGGAGTAAAGAAAAAACATAGAATGCGTCCAGCTGCTTTTCTCCCCGAACATGTCGTAAAAGTCGACTAAGGGATAGCAGTACTATCCTCCAACATGATGAAATACAATAAGCAAGTATTCCCAAGGAGGGTTGACGTCAGGCAGGCGGCCGGTCATAAAACACCTTAGCCAAAACTCTTACAGCCTTGTGCCGATAAGGGCAGGAAGATGATGACAACTCTGAGTCGTGTTTGAGTATTCGGGGGTAAGTCTATTTACGGATTTAAACTAGCACAAGCCCCTTCTTCGCTGATCTGAAATCAACATAAATGTTAGTCACAATGTAGGAGGTTATTTTATTTTTATGACTATTAGATGGCGCCACTAGTAAGTTAGAAGGCGCTCTCCACGAAAAGCCCTTCTTATTTTAATTTCAAGAATTCTATCTTCCTCACAAACTTGATACTTATTTTATAACCTGGTGTTATGTTATCAGCCCATCGCCCATACAGGTCCATCATGATGGAGAGAATACTATCCCTTAGTCGACTTTTACGACATGCTCGGGGAAAGAAGCAGCTTTGCGCATTCTAGCTTTTTTCTTTACTATAAGTATTATATAATAATTAACATATATTTTGCTGAACAAAAGCTCACGTGAGAATATTTTTTGTTTTAATTAAGTAAATTAGACCAGATTGTCTACAATTGTATAAGTGCGAGAAGGATGTTTGAGCCACACAACTTTTCAATTTATTATTTGCATGATCGGCACAAAATGTTATTCTTCAATTATGTTCTTCCAATCCCCTTTTCAACTTTATTAAACATTTTTTCCTTGACTTCACAAAGGAGGGCTGAAATGTGTTTATCTAAGTATGTATTCATGTAATTTATGTTAATTTGTTCCCTCAAAGCTTTTAATAATGAGGTGTCAAATAATGCGTTCTGACGTTAAGAGTGACATTATGTCTGCATATTCTAAGATATTCAAGATATCTGACGAAAAGCGCTATACATTTTTTGACAGAAAAACAACGTTGTATGGGAACCGGGCAATAGGCCGTAATTAGTCATCATCTAATATGACGGTAATGAGAGATAGGTACCAATCAAGTTAAGTACCTACCTGATTACATAGTGATTGGTATCAAATGAAAGGGCCTGAAAAATACGTTCTGAAACCAACTTATATATTTTTAGTTTCTACGTAGTCAGGTTTTAGTTTTGAAGATTATATAATTTATGACAGCTCTTAGCAAACATAATCGTAAAGGGATTATCATATTTCCTACTATATTATAAACTAGCGACTCGCCCCGGCTTCGCTCGGGGATAAACATATAGGTTTTTCCAGCAATAATTCTATTTTTTCTCGCCGTAAAAACCATCCTTGAACTTCAACGAACATTTTAAAAAAAGATTTGGCCAAATTGGTCCAGGCGTTGTTGAGTTATGCGCTTACACACATTTTGCGATTCATTTTTATATATAAGAAGATGTGAAAGTTTGTGAGGATGTTTGTATGTTAATGTCTCAATAACGCCTAACCGGCGGCTGATCGGATTTGAATGAAACTTGGAATATACATAGTATCTACATTGCTGTTAATCCAGCAATAAAAATATAGGCTATTTTTATTCGAGTACCAGGCTAAACTATTGAAGATAAAACGTTGAAAAGAAGGTATCTTTCTTTAATAGCAAAACCAACCACTAACTAGGGCGTACTTTTTATAAAGGGGTGAAAATAGTTGAAAACGTTTGGAAAAATTGGAAATTTTTAACACGTAGTGCTATTTGCTTGAAACTCGGTCTGGATATGTACCTACTATTAAAGCAACATAAATGGCAACAGAAATTGGAATTTTTAATAAGACCGAAAAATGGTGTATGTTCGTATGAGCTAGTGGCCAACTCTTGTGACGTAGTTTTTAGGCCACCTAAAGGCCTCCGTCATGGCTTAACGACTTAAAAGCCGGGACCGACAATTTAACGTGCAATTTAAGCACGGAAGCGCTTGGTGAAAAATGGTGTAAAATGTTGTGTCCACGTTTGCATGAGAACTTTTTAACGGGCGGCGGTGCGCTTGGCATGAAACGCACTTTAAAAAAATGAACACGGTTTCAGGCGCGTGTTAGCTAGTAAACATTATTTGATTTTGATATGATGACTGAGTGGACAGTGGCGCTCATACGATGAAACTCGATACTTGGACTTGTGATGCATACCTATTGTGTAAAATAGAATTTACATTTTTATTAAAATTTTCAGCTCTGGAACGTATTTGAGTATACAATGTGAAAGTTATATTACAAGGGAAGTAGTACATACTTAAAAAGGCTTTCCCTGTAAGTTATTTGTAATTTTATTTAATAAAATTTAATGGAGTTGTGCAGTAAAAAATGGTCTTTTTTCGGGCTGAGAGCACTGGTGGTCTAGTTGGTAGTGACCCCGCCTTCCGATCCTAAGGTCGTGGGTTCAAACCCGGTCGTGTACCAAAGGTGCTGGGCAGGTCTACTCCATCTTAATTCGTCCCGGGCACTACAGCGTCCCGTTAGTGAAGGTAAAAGTTGCCTCCTGACGCTGTATAAATCATCTACTATAGATAGTACAAGGCCTTAGTTATTGGCTACGTAGCCACTTAGTGCAATTAAAAAGAGAATCTATCAAACAGATCTTCATTATTTTGCACTGTTATACCGAGAGGAACTTAACCAAAAAGTACGATTATTTTTGATAAAGAAAATGCCAATTCGGATAAAAAGGCATGCATATCGGATGATTAACGTCAAGGAATTAAGTTTGTATGAATTTTTTATTTTTTTATATTAACCTATATCGTCCCACTGCTGGGCAAAGGTCTCCCCCAAACTCTGTATGAAAATAAAAAGTTAAAATTTATCATAGTGTATTTGTTTGTTTTTGTAAATTAAATTAAATTTACTGCAAAAATGTGCAACTCTCTGCCGGGGTCTGTATTTCCTGAAGAGTATAATATGGGTGTTTTTAAATCGAAAATCAATAGGTTTCTTCTAGGTAAGCGTGCTTCATCTTAGACCGCACTGTTACTTAACATCAGGTAGAGTGTGCTCAAACGCAAACCTATTTCAGATAAAAAAAATAAAAAATAAAAATTATAATTTTAAAATATCCCGTTTCTTTGCCATGTTATCGGTCGGTGCTTAAGAGAGCACTGGTGTAGCACATATTTTAACAGAATCAATATATGGGTAACCGACTGGATTTGAACTCGCGATCATACGATCGGAAGTCGGAGTCTGCTACCATTACACCACCAGTGCCCTCTGCCATCCCTTCGAAAACAAGCTTTATGTTATGAATGTGTGTAAAATTCATATGTCCCTTCATTTTGAGCAAAAGCTTATACACAAGTGAAAGAGACGTGGCGTAGACATAGCACGGATGTTTTTACGCGACTTCAAAGGAGGGTAATGCGAGAATAAACCTTTTTTTGTGTGAGTCTGATTTCTCCACATTTTTTTTAATGTTCTGAATAGATTTAGCTAGCGAGTCGAATGCGCAGAAGGGTTCCGTATCATCCATCATACATAAAAAAATGTTTCTTGTATGGGGTCCCCTTTTATTTTATTTTTATTATTTGTTGTTATAGCGGCAATAGAAATACACACTGTGAAAATTACAACTCCTGGCATCCTTCGGGTACGGAACCCTAAAAAGGGATGCGACACTGACTAGTAACAACTAACGCCTTCATATATTCAACTAACGGATGGCGGATGGTAAATTAATATAACAACATTGTTATCAGCTCTATGAGCACTGGTAGTTTAGTGGGAGCATCCGGTCGTACACCGATGGATTTTTCTGATCGAAAAATTGATATGCGCTGTGTTCACAAACCGGTGGAGGGAAACATCATCAGGAAACCGACATGTCGTAGAATCTAAAAAGTTCGTAAACATGTCTCAATTGCCTTTGAGACGCACTTAAAATCCTTTCACCACACTGGTTCGAAGGAACTCGGCTCGGCTGACAATGTACTATACTGTTTCCTCGCAAATTAGACACAAGTCCTAAACAAGTCTAGACCGAAATAGCAATTAAGGGCTTCATTTAGTTAAAAAGATTTTTCTTTTGCTCTTCGAACCCCGTTATACGGGCTTGATAATATGTATTATGTTTAGTTAACAAGGACTCTAAAAAGGGCTTATAAGTCATTTCGCCTCGTCCTTCCAATATCACTCGGCCGTAAATTGCTTTATTTTCGGCCTGGGCCGAACGTACTAGGTACAAGTTTAGCTTGGTTTGGGGCTAGATGGCGCTGTTTTAAAATGTGCGTGTGTTTATTCATTTTACTGTGGAAATTAACTTTTTAATATTGGAATTAAGATTTAACTCCGTGTTCTCATTTGCGATCAAAGTGGTAGGATTCATAATGATTATTAACCCTTTACCTTTTATAAGTACGCGTAAAGGATGCGTCACTATACCATAGATCATGTACATAATGTTTTTGAATTTTCGTAACTAGTTTACGAAAACGAAAACTTATGAATATTTTTGCAAGTTCCATTAAAATAAAATGATTCAGTAGGTACTTAATTATCAAGTTATTATGTGAACCAATGAGTCAAGTTCTTGTTTTGTCTTATATTAAAAAATGCGATCGATAGATATGTCAAACGTATTATAATATCTTACCATGCAATGTACTTACGTAACCAGGTCCAGAGTTGCTTCATCACCATTTAAAACTCATTGAGAGTTCTTTTCGTCGTATGCCTACTTGTTTTTTTTTTAAGTTTGAAAACATTTCTGTTTTATGCCCAAGCTTTTCAAAGGAACTTTACACTGTTCTATTACAGTTAGTCTAGGCAATAACAGAGATGTTGTTAAACTTTATGCATAATTGTAGGTATTTTTGAATATTGATAGTATAAAAAATCAATTTACTTCTGCATAATTTTTTGTAACGAAATTCTTCCAATCTTACCATGGCATTATAACTCTGTAAGAATATTCTGTTATGAGCTATCTGCCATTTAAGAGGGTAGCGGACAAATTAGATCAACTTATAACCAAAACATTAACTAAGCTTCCAAGCTGGTATCTATCTATAGAGTATAGGTCAAAAAGAAAACCTTCAGCGTTAAAGTTAATCAAAATGTTTAGTTACGACAGTAAAAAAACTGTGATAAATAAATTAAATCACAACTGCCATTCAATGATTATGAAGAAAGTAAAGTAGCTTAGAAGTGTGCCAGTTGATGAAGTAAAGCAACTGATGTCTTCGCCACCCAGCAACGCATGACCGACCATGGCGCGGCTGGCGTGCGGTGGCTGCGGACGGTGTGTTAATGTTGAATGTGAGTGGTCGAACGTACTCTGATCCTCCTGGCGCGTTTGCCCTACCACCTCGACTCTGTCATCGTGATAGCAATAATGCGAAATTCTATTCATTTCATTGCATTTATTAAACATTTTTAACATAAAGGTAACATACAAATATTAAGTTTTCTCATAAATAGCCTTATTATTATTAATTACTAATCTAATATATTTAGTTATAAAAAACTGCCACGCCTAATAACTTAATACAATTAGGTGAAACATACAACACAATTCAATTTTTAACAATGTCGTGCACTTAATATCAAACTAAGTTAAGATCACTTTAACGTTACACTATAAAATCTCATTCAATTTGGATTTGTACTTGCAGAAAATTTTATCGTCAACATCGGCAGTGTATCGAAAACATAGAAACTGGCAAGGCAAGTAATGCGTGCGTACTTTGAGTTAATTGCTTCGCCACCGAAGTGCGTGGCGAATCTAGTCTTGTTTCTTTGTCGTAATGAGAGTTGACAGCGTATCAAAAGACACGGGCGAAACAACCACGAATAACTTTGCGCTCTCCGAGCGGGAGCGCGATCGCCCGCGAACCTACTAACCCCCTCCTCCCCCCCGCGCCCCTGGCCACGGCGACGGCAGCCGTGTCGCACACAGTGACACTCACAAAGTTAGTCGTAGCTGTTAGGTGAACATTATGGTGCGGACACACCGCTGCCTACGTGCAAGTCATGTTAGCTGGTAGAATCATAGATAAGTCAAAATACTAAACTGAACAGTACAAACGGTGACTCATGCTTAAGGTTAAGGCCGAAGCGGGGACTTTCTTCACTTGTACACTTTGTGGTCGATTTCAAAGTTTATTTACATACAAAAGAAGAACGATCGTTATCGGTTAGACCACAGAAGCTGACGCAAGTCCCAGTGTCGATGGAGACGGCATCCCGCCGAACTCGTCATGGAAACAAAACGATCCCTTCGTAAATTTACAGATAACTGAGATCAGTTGCATAAGTTTCACAGGTCAGATCTCAACACAAAAAGCGAAAAAACCCTTTTTTAATTCTTATTGTTAATAATGCCAAATAAACTTAAGCGCAGGCTTAAAATTATTTCATGAGAGTATTGGGTGAAAAATACATTTGACGATGCGTCGGGAGACGTAGCTCGCGTTTACGCAGTGTTCTAATATACAGTATGATCGAATAGTACATCATTTAGTAGACATCGTAGCGGTAAAAGCAAAACAAAACAGTCGTCAGGATGTCTCGTGTTCGTGTTAATCACATGTTACGTGTGTCCACTGTCCATCTAGTACGTGCTGCAGCGTGCCGCTCGGTGTCTGCTCTCGCCGCTCTGCTCGAATGACTAGGTATTTACACAAAAAGCTTGTATGTACAGCGTTGTTAATGCGTTGAAAATTCGCCCAAGTTACGCTACTGAGTTACGTATAATTGGGTCGGTTCGTTGTGTTAGAGTGCGCGTAAGGGGTCGTGTGCTTTTTGCGCAGGTTGGCTTTTGTTTTCCGACTGTTGCCGTAACCGATTAGTAAAAAAATACTATTAAGGAATCTGTTCTCTTGATTCGTAACTAGTTACCAACAAGGAATATTTATGCCGCCGTTGCAATTGAGGTTTTATCAATTTATAAGAAAGAGGAAGAAAAAAAAGATGCTTGAAACATAGAAACCCCGAATTGTAGCAGCTGTCTCCCATGCACCTTTGGCATATTCTTAATTCGTAATAATCACGAAGCAAGGACCCTCTATCGTATTTATTTACAAAAGTCACGATCTGTGACAGCCTGATGTCACAGGGCGAGATCGTACATGATTGGTGGAAGTACCGCGGCTGTCATATCGTGACAGTGGTCATGTGTGAAGCGGGCGAAAGTTATTACGGTGACCGCTACGATTATGAATTAAGACGCTTGTCAACTTTCTAAACAGTAGTTTTCACCCGATCTCTTGAAGAATGAAACAAAGAAACACTACATTAATAGATTAAGTGCGCGACGCTCGCTGCCTGTGTCTATGTCTTACTTTTGACGACTAGTTTGGCGGAGGTCTCGACCTGGCCGGCGGCGGTGGTTGCGCGGCAGGTGAACGTGCCCGTGTCCTCTTCGTACGTGTTCCCGATCAGCAGCACGGCGTTGTTGCCCTCGTGGATCATCTGCAAACAAACACCACACAATATAGACAGACATCATCATCATCTTCCTGCCCTTATCCCACTCTATGTGGGGTCGCACAGCATGATCTTTGGATCATGGTGTAAGAGTTTTGGCTAAGGTGTTTTATGACCGGCGGCCTGCCTGACGTCAACCCTCCTTGGGAATACTTGCTTATTGTATCTCATCATGTTGGAGGATACTATCCCATAGTCGACTTTTACGACATAGACAAACGTTTATTCGCAGAAACTGTACACAACAACAAGTACAAAAAACAGACTTAATAACTAGACACAAAGAGTACGAAACAAAATAATAACTAAACTAATTTTTAGACAACAGCAAGTACAACAGTGTATGCACGATGTGGAACGCTGCCGTGTACAGTAGGGCGAAAATTTTTGGGCTCAGCGTGTGCAGTGAACGAGTTCACTGCGCTGATTTTCAGCCCAAGGCTTTGGCGACGCATATACCACACATTCCACACGATGTTTCTCCACAGCTCAAGAAAAATCCCTATGAATCCTCCTTGATATGAACTCTTTGCATCCTGATCTCATCCACGAATGAGTAAAGTCTCCTTTCTTATTTGCCAAAGTCTACTTTGTGCTGGCAAATTCATGTTTTTTTTATAAATTGACTTTGACGGCCTCGGTGGCGTGGCAGGCGATTGCTCGGCAGAGGCGCAAAAGGCGCGGGTTCGATTCCCGCTGCGGAAGAAATGTTTGCATGATCTGTAAATATTTCTTCTGGGTCTGGGTGTTGTGGTACCATGGTACTCGTAGTTTCTGATACCCACGACACAGGGAATCCTAGTGTGGGGTCAGGACTATGTATGTGACTGTTGGGTGTTATTTATTTATTATTATTATAAATACCTATTTTTATGAGAAAAAATTGTTAGTTACCTGGAAGTCTGGGGTGACAGGAATGAGTGCACCTTCGCGAAGCCATTGTATGGTCGGCTTCACTTTTCCAGTAATCTGAGTCTTGAACTGCGCGGGCTGTCCTTCGAAGACCACGATGTCCCGGAGCGGTGTCAGCGACGGCAGGGCGTCAGCCTGGTCCGGCTGCGCCACCTTCAGCTTTGCAGCCACCGTCACGCGGCCCGCCGAGTTGTACGCCACGCATTTGTAATCGCCTTCATCTTCAGGGAACGCTTCGGAAATGCGAAGGGTATACTCATCAGCTGTCCTTGACATCTGGAAGTACTTGGATGGCTTGATCAGCTTATCGCCCTTGTACCACTGCACGGTTGGCACTGGCTTGCCCACGATCTTACAGCTGAATTCGATCGACTGACCCTCAGTCACGGATTTGTCCTTTAGGGATTCGATTACTTCGGGGGGCGCGTTAGCGGCCTTGGACTGAGGCTTGGGCTTCTCTTTGGTGGCAGGAGCGTTGACAGAGCATTCGGCGTCGCAACGAGCTTCGCCCGCGCTGTTCATAGCCACGCACTCGTACTTCCCAGAGTCCTGAGGGTACGCTTCCAGAATGAGAAGAGTGAACGTGCCGTCCTCTTCTAGGATCTTGTTTCTGATGTCCGGTTGTAGTTTCTTGCCATTCTTCAGCCAGTACACGTCGAGAGGTTTAGTTCCGGTGACTTTGGTGTCGAACCTAACCAGCTGTCCAGCTGTTACGTTGACGTTCTGCGCAGTCAGAGTGAAGCTAGGTGGAACAACACCACCTCTACCTTGCCTCTTGCGCTCTTCCACAACCAGGTTAGCGCTGCATTTAGCAGTTCCTCCTCTGTTCTCGGCGACTGCAGCAAATACTGCAGAATCCTCGACAAAAACTTGCCTAATTATGAGGATGGATTTGGTGCTGAATGTGTGGATTTGGAAGTCTGGGGAGTTCTTGATGGGGAAGTTTTCGCGGTACCACTTGATGGTGGGCAGTGGGTCTCCATCGAACTCAACCTCGAATCTAGCTTGTTCCTGTTCGAAGGCGCGGCAAGGCTGCATCTTCTTGGTGAATACGGGAGGGTTGCTAGGCTTGACTTGTCCTTCAACTACTCTCTCTTGGGTCTTTGCCTTGTGTTCCATCTCAGTGGTCTCGGTTGAAGTGATTTTGCGCGTGATCTCAGTGTCACCGACTACCTCCTTCTGTGTTTGTTTCTGCTTAGCGACATGCACTTCTTTGCCGTGTACGGTGGCTTCGAATGGATCGGGGATCTTTGGTTTCCTTACAACCTTCTTCTGAATAGTCTGATCGACGACCTCTTCGGTTTGTTCCCTGAAAATAAAAGAGATTGAAACAATGGCTTTACGACAATCATGGTTTTATGATTCACGTAGAAGTGTGTGTGTTACCATTATTGGTAACATTAATTGTTAAAAAGATATAATAAAAATGACTAAGTACTTTCTAAATTAGCTTGCTATAAGTTTAAACTAATAAAAAGCTTGGTTACTTACAAGCTATCTTCATAACGCTGAGCCATCCCTTTGGCCACCGATGAGCTTGTCACTTTCTCTCCGGGAATAGCGTATTGGTGAGAAGACTCCCTGAGCCTACTTTCCTTTATAACTTGTTCATTCTCCAACTCCTGGATCTTGTTATAGTACTCTTCACCCTTCTTCTTCTTGACCGCATGCTGCCATTCAGTCTCGGGCTCCTTAACCAATTTAGGCTTTAGCTCAGGCCTGTGATCTATTTCACCCTTGCGTAGCAAAGTCTGTCTTTCTTCAAAGGTCTTTTCTAATTCGGTTCCGCTTCGTTGGTATTGCGTAGTTTCATCATACCAAGCTGCGATGATTAAAACACAAAGATTAGAACATGGACAATCAGATACATACTTCATGATGCTCGACATACCTCTCTCTCTCTGAATCCGATGGTAAAGCCGGTAGAAGCAGGAGATCATCATCAGGATCATCTTATGGGTATAGAGGAGGAAAGGATGCGAGGGGTTTACTTGTGCAGAAGCGTGTAGATGTGTGCGTAGGTGTGAAGTGTGTTAAAGCAGCAAAGAAGGTTGAAGTAAATCCATCCAGTGGATCGTGTGTTTTAAACCAGTATCAGGTGTCGAGGTGGAAAGTAAGTGTTATGAGTATGTGGCGTATGACTGTGGAGTACTTACGTCGTGGCGCGTTTTTAAGCACGCCTCTATAGTCGTCGTGTCTCGGAATAACTTTGAGTTCGGTCGTGGCTAGGGCTTCGCCAGCGGAGCTCCTGGCAATAACTTCTATTTTGCCAGTGTCGTACTGTCTCGTCTTAGGGATGTCGAAGTGATACATTCCGTCGTATGTCAGCTTGTATCTTGAACCCTATAAAGTTTCGAAAATAATTTGAAATTCCCTTATTAGGAAACCAGCCCATTTAACTTTATAAAAGTGTTTATTTGAGATACTGGTGATACTGTTATTTCGGTGGCTTACGTTGACAATGGTGCTGCCGTTTATGACCCACATGACGCGGGGCTTGGGGTGTCCGGTGACGCGGCAGCAGAAGCGGGCCCACTCGCCCTCTTCCACCGTGACTGGTTCCGGTCGACTTACGAACACAGGCGGCGAGCGAGCTTTGGACTCGTCCGGTGCTTGCTCAGGTGCCCTATAAACAACCAAAAATAGTAACCACCACCTGGTAGAAAACAAAAAATACATATGCATTTCAAGATAAACATACACGAGCCAAGATGCTTCCATTTCCCGAATCTTCTCAATACTCTTCATGTGTTTCGGTAGTTGGGAGTCATACACAATTCCTGGTTTGCCAGCTGTTTTGATAATGGCCTTTGTCTCGTCCATTCCGTAGAGGTTGGTGGCGCGGCATAGGTACTCTCCACTGTCTTCGGGGTACACCCAGCCAAAGTTCATCGCAACGTAACCGAAGTCGTAGATGGGCGTAAACCGGTTTTCTGCGAAAGGAGTTTTCTCAGTTTATGGATGTCAGGATGGATAAAACTGTGATTACTATACTTTTTATAGCAATCAAATCTTTATAGCAATAGCGATTACTTACTGTGCAATAGCGGTTTGCCGTTGAAGAACCATTCCACCTTCATGTTGGGGTCTCCGACCGGTGCCAATTGGCACTCGAACTTAGTCATTTCCATCTCGACTAGACTGGTCTGACTCTGGATCTGTGTCACGAACCGCGGAGGCTGCTTCTTGTCTACGTCGTAGAGGTCATCCTCTGTCAGGAATATCTCTGAAGTGTACTTCTTAATGGTTGCCTCCATTTGAGTTAGTGCCTCCGATTTCTTCATACCTCGCGGTACTTGGTTCTGGAGGATGATGTCTGGTAGTTCTGAAATGAAAATACATAATTAGTATCACAGCGATATCTTTTTTAACTATTACTCATCTAACTTTTATTCTTTGTTACTTATACTTACGTTTGCATGATACTGTGCCCTTTGTGAAGTCTTCTCCGAAGTCGTTTACCGCGCGGCATACGTACTCTCCAGAGTCTTCTGCGTAAACATATAGGATGTCCAAAGACACGAAGCCCATGTCGTATACTGTGCGGTATCTATGCCCGGAAGGCAATAACTTTCCATTGCGGTACCATTCGATACGTAACTTGGAATCTTCTTTAGGCTCGACGCGGCATTCAAAGCGCACGCTCTCAGATTCTTCGACTGTGTGTGACTGGATCTGAGTGATGAACTTAGGTGGGGTGTTGATCACGGGGTCTTCCTTCGGAGCGTCAGCGACGCGTCCTCTCTCGAGCTCCTTGATCTTCTCACCGCTCATACCCTGGGGCAGCTGCGATTCCAAAACAATGTCACGTTTGGCGCTGCAAGTTATTTTAGCAGTCGTAGTCGCTGAACCCCATCTGTTTGTCGCGCGGCATGTGTATTCACCAGAATCACGAGCGTAAATGTAGTCAATGTCTAAAGCGATGAAGCCGAAGTCATTGAGCATGTGAACACGAGATCCAGTCGCGAATGGACGGCCGTTGTGGAACCAGTCTATCCTCATGGTCGGGTCACCCACCGGCTCAACGCGGCAGTCGAAGTGAATTGGTCCTCCTTCAGGAATGTCAATGTTGTCTTTAATTTCAACAGTGAATCGCGGTGGGTTCGGCTTCTCATCTTCAACGGTAATCTCCTCTCGTTTGTGGAGTGTTTCTTCCAATTTCTGAATGCTCTCGGTTCCTGACTTAAAATGAGATGGCAGTTGCGGCTCCAAGATGATTCCTTGTCTGCCCTTTACCTGGAGTTTACAGGAAACAGTGGCTTCGCCGTGGCGGTTAGTAGCCTTGCAAGTGTAGAGACCTGCATCACGTTGGTATACACCACCGATTTCCAAAATAACGAATCCAAAGTCGTTAATGGTCTTGACTCTTGAACCGGTCAAAAGGGCCTTACCGTTGTGGTACCATTCGACTCTCATGCTCGAATCATTGATAGGCTGGAGCCTACATTCGAAGTGAGCTGAGGAGTTTTCTCCCAAGATAAGGTCAGATGGTGTAGTGATGAATTCTGGTGGGTTGCCGGTTTCAGCCTCAGGCGTCAATGAGTCGGTAGTGCCGTTGTAGCCTTCCAGAGCTGCGATCTTGTCAATAGTTCCCTCCATACCCTTGGGCAACTGGGACTCCAGAATTATGTTACGTTTTCCCGTTACTTTCATCGTCGCTGTCGTGACAGCTTCGCCGTAGTTGTTGTAGGCTCTGCACAAGTATTCGCCGGAGTCTTCAGGGTATGTTGGGGATATTTCAAGAATAACAAATCCAAAGTCGCAGAATGTCCTGAACCTAGATCCAGCCTTCAGTGACTTTCCATTCCAGTACCATTCAACCTGAAACCACATGGTCAAGTTATACAGTGGCAAAAAATAATTTATATCCAAGGGAAGTTTTATAGTTTTTTAAATAGTTACCTTCAAGTTAGGGTCATCTGTAGGCGTTAACCTTGCTTCGAAGTGCGAGTTTTCGCCTTCCCTGAGATTGTCAATGTTTGATAATGGGACTGTGAAGACGGGAGCTTTACCGCGCTCCTCGTCCACTGCAGTGTCCTTCCTGCGTACCATAGAGTCTTCCAATGTTTGCAATTTCTCCAGCCCACCTTCCATGCCCTACAATTTTATAAAAAAGTTAAAAAAATCCCTAAAAAGTATGACAATAACCATAAGTATGAACATAATATTTGTGAACTTACCCGCGGAAGTTGCGAGTCCAGGATCAAATTTTCCTTCGATGTGCACTTCAATGTAGCCTTTGTCGAGTCTGTGCCCAGCTTGTTGGTAGCAATACATTCGTACACACCAGAATTCTCTTCATAGCAGTAAAGGATATCCAAAATGACAATACCAAAGTCATGGAATGTTCTGTACCTATGGCCATGTGGCAACTTCTTGCCGTTATAGAACCATTCTACCTTCAGATCAGGATCATCTACGGGCACTAATCTCGCTTCAAAGTGAGCGCTTTGACCCTCAACTAGCTTAGTGACGTCCTGAATTTGTGTGATGAATTGAGGTGGTACAGCAGAAGCGGCAGCTGGTGCCTGGTGCTGGGCACCTTGCAAGCTCTCCAGCTCTCTAATTTTAGCGAGTGAGTCAGGCTGCAAGCTGTCCGAGAATACTCCACTCCTACCGTAGCAGTTGATCGTAGCTTTAGTAAAGTCTTCGCCGTACTTGTTGTAAGCACGACAGACGTATTCGCCGCTGTCATGGTTCTGGGTATAAGCTATGTCTAGAACGACAAAACCGAAATCAGAGACAGGCTTGATTCTTGTCGAGTGGCGCATCGGTACACCATCATGGTACCACTCGATTTTCATATCTGGATCATCAACCGGAACAACAGTGCATTCGAAATGCGCAGACTGTCCGTCTTTAAGACCATCGATGTTCTGGATGTGTGTGGTGAATCTTGGCTTCTGACCCTTGCTCTTGTCAATGCACTGGAGCTTGACACTTATTTCTGCCTGGCCCCATTTGTTTGTAGCTCTGCAAGAGTATGTGCCGGAGTCTGTTTCCTTGGTTCCAAGAATTTCCAGAACAACCATACCGAATGCGTATACTGTACGAATACGGTGGCTCGCTTCTATGGCCTTGCCGTTGTAGAAGAATTCAATAACCATGCTCTGATCACCAGTAGGGATAAGCGATGCTTCGTAGTGAGCAATCTGACCTTCGCCAATGTCCAAAATATCCTGGAACACCGTTGTGAACTCAGGTGCTCTACCAGTATCGTCTTCTGGTCTTTGGCTTGGTTCTTTACGAAGAGATTCTTCAAGATTCTGAATCTTTTCCAGTCCCTCTGTGCCTTTAGGATGTTGCGTCCTTTCGATGAGATTTTCCTTGCTTGAACAGAAGGCTGTGGAAGAAGTGAATGCTTCACCCTTCCTGTTGTACGCTTTGCATGTGTAGATTCCACTGTCTCTTTCATACACATCAGTGAGATCCAATGTGACGAATCCAAAGTCACTTGTAAGCTTGAATCTTGCCCCTTGTTCAAGAGCCTTTCCGTTAAAGTACCATTCGATCTTCAAATTAGGATCATTCTTAGGTTCAACTTGACCTTCAAGGTGTAAAGGTTGACCTTCAACAAGCTGGAGTTCAGCCACGACTGGAACCACCCATTCTGGTTTGGGATAATCCGCATCAGGAAGTGAAGACTTCCTGCCTTTGGCTAATCTTGCTTCTTCAGCTTGCTCGACTGCTTCCAAACCAGCTTTGCCTTGCGGGTGTTGAGTATCCAAGTAGATGTGTTTATCTCCAGTGCATCTGAGAGAACCGGAGGTAGTAGCTGAACCCTTGCTGTTAGTAGCTTTGCAGGTGTAAATGCCTGAATCCTCTTCATAAGTGTGCGTGATATCTAACGCAACATAGCTGAAGTCGTGTGTGCTCTTGTACCTGGTTCCTGTTGGCAAGGGCTTGTTGTTGAAGAACCATTCGATCTTAAGGGTAGGATCTCTTGAAGGCTCAACGTTGCATTCGAAGTGAACGTTATCGCCCTCTTTGCACAAGATGTTATTCAAATGCGAAATAAAGACGGGCGTTTCATATACAGGCTCAGGAGTATCGAGTTTTCCTGGTTTAGGCTGCTCTAGGGCGCCAATCCTGTCCAAGGACTCGGGATGTAGTGAGTCACCGAGAAGCCAGTGGCGATCTTCTATCTTGATTGAAGCGGTGGAAACTGCTTCTCCCATAAGGTTAGTTGCCTTGCATGTGTATATTCCGGAGTCGTCATTCCTCAGCCCGTTGATGGATAGAGTGACTAAGCCGAAGTCAAACGTGCTCTTCAGTCTAGAGCCAGTAGTTAGTGATACTCCATTCTTGAACCATTCAATCCTAAGATTAGGATCCGTACGCGGCTCCACCTGAGCTTCTAAGAAGACATGTTGTCCTTCAACGAGTTTGTCAAAGCTCTTCAGATGCGTCGTGAAGATAGGAGCCTGCTGCACTCCTGAGTCGATGAACATTTCTGGGACCTTGTTCATCGCAGCTTCCTTCAGCTGGATTTGTTCCCAGGACTCTGGTCTCATAGCCGAGTCAACGATGGTAGACTTGTTCTTCACTTTGAGCGCAGTTGATGAGACTGAGCTGCCCGCTTTGTTGATCGCCTTGCACATGTACACTCCAGCGTCGTTTGATACAACCGAATTTATGTCTAAAGTGACGAATCCGAAGTCGTGTGTTGTACGGAATCTTGATCCTGAAACGATCATAAGTTTTAGTACTACTAGTCACATATTTATTTAAATTGAAATAATAATTCTACTTATTCATTTATTTTTAACTGTCTAATTAAATAATTTACGCATAAATTTCGTTTGAGATCATTAAATATATTCTAAAAGCTTTTGAAATTGAAGTTTAGTCATCATAGTTAATAACTTACCCATCTTGAGTTCTACGCCGTTGATGTACCATTCGAACCTCATGCTGGGATCTCCGACGGGGACCACGCGAGCCTCATAGTGGGCATGCTGTCCCTCCCACAGCTCCGAGGGTCCCGTCAGAACCTGAGTGAAGATTGGCTTCTCGAACTCCTTGTCCGGCTCGTCAGACCTTTGCTGGTGCGGCTGCTCTAATTGTTGGATCTTCTTCATACCCTCAGGGTGCTGAGTGTCCAACTGAATCGCTGCTTTAGCTGTAAAGAGTATTATTGTTAGTTCTAGTTCGACACCTTTTTGCTACTAAGTACTACTGAATTGTGATAGAAAAAGCTTACTTTTTATCTTCATAGCGGCAGTGGTTACGGCTTCTCCGAGCAGATTAGACGCTCTGCACATATACACGCCTTCATCTTCGTCGCGAACATGGTTTATTGTCATGGAAACATAACCGAAGTCATGAGTCTTGGTAATCCTCGAGCTGTCTTCAATCAGCTTCTCGTTTCTAAACCATTCCACTTTGAGAGTCGGGTCACCGACAGGAATGAGTCTGCAGTCAAAGTGTGCAGTTTGGCCTTCCTGGATGTTATCGATGTTCTGTAGAGGCTGTGTGAACACCGGCCTCTGTCGCGTGACCGGTTCCGGTATTTCTGGTCGTCTAAATGGTTCCGCTGATTCTAATTCTCGGATCTTCTCTAAGCCTTCAGGACGCTGAGATTCCGATATTATGCTACCTTTTGCGGTTACTGTCATGGAAATAGCTGAAGTGCACTGTCCGAGAGCGTTGATAGCCTTCACGGAGTATTCGCCGGCGTCTTCCGGTACACAGTGCTGTATGTCCAATGACACGTAACCAAAATCAAAAGTGATATGGAACCGCGATGCAGATTGCAGGGCTTTTCCATTATGGTAGAACTCAATACGTAGGTTGGGATCATGTACTGGTTCCACTTGGCACTCGAAGTGCGCCGTCTGACCTTCAAACACGTGTGTCGTTCCTCTTAGTTCCGTTACAAACCTTGGAGGAGTAATCTTAGGTTCTTCGACTTCAAGTCTTGTGCTGTGACCTTGTGCTTCGAGTTGCCTGATCTTTTCAAGACCGTTTGGATGCTGTGTATCCAAAATAATGCTTCTGTGCCCTAAAAAAATAACATAATTGTTTCAAATATGTAATTTGATACATTAAATAGGTTTGCTTTCCATGACAAAATGTAAAGTATAAATGCTCACCTGCAACCTTCAACGTGCATGTATTGACTGCTTCACCGAGTTTGTTGGTGGCTTTACACATGTAAATTCCAGAATCTTCGGAGTATGAATAGAGGATGTCCAGCGCGACATATCCGAAGTCATGTGTAGTTCTGTATCTATGTCCGGTCCTGATTTTCTGACCGTTGAGGAACCATTCAATCTTAAGATCAGGGTCATTGATTGGTTCCACTCTGCACTCAAAGTGGGCCCGATCGCCTTCTTTCAAGTTTTCGAGGCTGACCAGTGCAGTAAGGAATACTGGCCGCTGACCTGGCTTCTCTTCTTCAATGTTCTTCGGTCTTTCGTATCTCTCAAGCTCTTGGATCTTTTTCAACCTCTGTTCGTCTAGCGTGTCGAGGTATAATCCTGATTTGGCTGCAATCAAACAATAATAATTATAGTCTGCTTAGTGCCTGCTTTCATTACTCTTATAACGAAGATAATTTTATCCCTTGCTCATCATGAGTGACAAGTTTTCATTATTTACAAAGTTGCAAAACGCGAACTTTTGCCGAAGCACGATAATATACTATACGAGCGAAAGGGTTATTATGTAGAAGACTTACCGTCAACTTTCACTGAGCTGGTTGTCACGGCTTCACCTACAGCGTTCGTGGCTTTGCACATATAGGTGCCAGTGTCCTCGGCGTAAGCGTAGAGGATATCCAACGCCACATATCCGAAGTCATAGGTAGTCTTGAACCTATGACCTTGCTGGATGGGTCTACCGTTGCAATACCATTCAACGCGCATCGTGGGGTCATTGACCGGAGTCAGCGTTGCCTCAAGATGCACAGGCTTGCCTTCAGGAACTTCGACGTTCTTCAAAGGCTTTCCAAACTGAGGCTTCTCGGCGATGAAGGCTTCATCACGAACGACACGCTTGTTTTTACTACTATCTTCGAGGTACTGAATTTTTTCAAGTGCACTGTCATGCAGTGTATCACGGATGATGGATTCCTTAGCTGAAATTAAAATATTCAATAAGAAAATGTTAACTATTCTTTATTATTTAGTTTTCTAGTGAGTTGAGCTTACATTGCACGTGCAGCTTGATGGACGATGTGGCTTGTCCCATATTATTGATGACCTTGCAAGTGTAATCTCCAGAGTCCTCTCCGTACACGGTGAGGATGTCAAGAGCGGCAAAACCAAAGTCGTAAGCAGTGCGGTAACGGTGTCCACTCTGCAACACTTTGTCGTTGAAGTACCACTCGACACGCATGTTGGGGTCCGGGTAGGGCTCGATCCTACACTCGTAGTGTGCGCTTTGGGCCTCCATGAGCTTAGAAGGTCCGTTCAGTTGCGTGATGAAGCGTGGAGCCTGATTCACAGCGACCTCCACATCTTCCTTGCGAGCGTAGCGCGACGAGTCCTCCAACTGCTGGATTTTGTGCAACGCTGTCTCATGCTGTGATTCCAGTTGCAATGATGCTTTAGCTGCAAAATATGAAAGAGGTCAAAATGTTGCTGTAAACTTGTGTTTAACTACTAGGTTTAACTAATAGATTTGGCTTGTTTATAGTGGCAAAGAAATAACAATAGTATTTGAATGACTTAGGTTATTCTTTCTAATGAGGTACTTACATTGCACAAATAAGGTAGACGAGGTCACTGCTTCTCCAAGTTCGTTGATGGCACGGCACGTGTAGGTGCCAGAGTCTTCAGGGTTGACGTACTTCATGTTCAAGGCAACATATCCGAAATCGTGCATTGTTGTCAGTCGGTTTGCTGTAAGACGACATAAATGTTTAGCTTTGTTTTTTAGAAAAATAATTAAGTAGGTATTTTACTCAATGTCAGTTATACTTACAGGCTTCAACAGGTACTCCGTTGCGCAACCATTCCACTCGTAGCTTAGGATCTCCAACAGGAATGAGTCTAGCCTCGAAATGCACAGCTTGGTTCTCAGCCACTTTAATATCCTTCATTGGCATAGTGAACACAGGTGCCTGTGTGATCATTTCGTCCTGTGCGCTGTGTCTCTGGTTCCTGGAGGTGTCCTCCAGTTGATGAAGTCTCGGGAGCGCACCTTCGTGCTGCGATTCCAAGTAAATTGACTTTTTGGAATGTACAATAGCAATTCCAGAAGTTACTGCTTCACCCAGAGCGTTTATGGCCCGGCAGGTATATGTGCCTGAATCTTCGGGCAAGCATGACATGATGTCTAATGCAACAAAGCCAAAGTTGTTTGTTTCAGTGAACCTCGATCCACTCTTAAGCGGCTTGTTGTTGTGGTACCATTCCACTTTCATCGTGGGGTCGGATACAGGGATCAACCTGCATTCGAAGTGAGCACGCTGACCTTCCTTGATCTCCACATTCTTCAATGAAGTCGTGAATATCGGCGCCTGTGTTGTCATCTCGTCGATAACGTCCGTTCTGTGGTATTTGGATCTGTCTTCCAAATGTTGGATTTGTTCCAGACCAGCCTCGTTCTGTGTGGCTCTAATGATGTCGGCCGTCCCGCGGCATGCCAGTTTGCAGCTCACTTCGTCGGTACCGACTAGGTTGACCGCTCTGCATGTGTAAATTCCGGAGTCTTCAGCGATCAAATCGATGATGTCCAGAGCCACGTATCCGAAATCATGAATAGGCCTAAATCTGTGCCCAATAGTAACAGGTTGACCATTCTTGTACCATTCAACTTTCAGGTTGGGATCTGTTACTGGCTCTAGCTTGCATTCGAAGTGCACATGGTGGCCTTCTTTGACGTTTTCAATAGACTTAGGTCTCGTGACGAAACGAGGCTTGATGTTTATTGATTCATCGATAACATCGGATTTCTTGTACCTGGAAGCGTCTTCCAAGTATTGGATCTTTTCAAGCCCGGATGGGTGCTGGGATTCCAAAATCAGATCTTTCTTGGCAATTACGCGCAGCGCGCAGGATGTTACAGCCTCGCCGAGTTGGTTTGTAGCTTGGCATGTGTACACGCCTGAGTCTTCCGGATATACACTAAGCAGATCGAGTGCTACGTAATCGAATTCGTATGCTGGTCTGAATCTGTGTCCTGTTTTGATGGGCCTGCCATTACAGAACCACTCTACTCTCATGGTGGGATCTCCAACAGGCTGTAATCTGCATTCCAGATGTACATTAGTGCCCTCCACAGTTTCAATATTATGCAAAGCTCTTGAGAATTGAGGAGCTTGCATCACCGTGATGTCTTCATGAACCTGTTTGGTCCTACGAGCGGCGTCTTCAAGGATTTGAATTTGTTCAACAGCCTGCTCGTTCTGTGTGTCAGTGAGAATATCTGATCTCTCTATAACGCGAACCATCGCGGATGTATGTGCGGAGCCGAGGTGATTAACCGCACGGGCTGTGTACTCTCCAGAGTCAATGGATGTGGCGTGGATAATATCCAGCGCCACGAAACCAAAGTCATAGTAAGTCCTGAAGCGAGAGCCAACTGTTACAGCTCTGCCGTTATGGAACCATTCCACTCTCATCGTCGGGTCGCCCATGGGCTCCAGTCGGCATTCAAGATGAATGTTCTTACCTTCCGACACTGAAGGAGGGTCGGAAAGTGGTTGAACAAACACTGGCTTCGATTTTGAAATTTCTTCTATTTGATACATTGGCTCTACAAATTTGTGTTCTTCGATGTGCTTGGTCTTTTCGTATAAACCACGATGAATGCTCGATGTATCGATGCTTGAGCGTGCTGAAAATAAATAGTCGATTGTAAATAAACGTACGATTAAAGACAGACATGTTTTATCAAATTAACGATTTTAGTTATACTTACTCTCAACTACCATGGATGCGCTCAATTGCGCTTCGCCCAGGCTGTTACGTGCCACAACGGTGTACACGCCAGAGTCGTCAGCGCGTACACTCGAAATGTCTAGGGCGACATATCCAAAATCGTGGTAAGTCGCGATGCGGGTTGCGCTCTTGATTACTTGACCGTTGAAGTACCACTCAATCGTCATGGTCAAATCACTCTGAGGTTCTACTCTAGCCTCAAAATGAGCACTCTGTCCTTCGACAATCTTATTCGTACCCTTCAAAGGTCCCAGGAAACGCGGCTTCTGTGTTACTCTGACCTCTTCTTCAGCGCGCTTCGTATACTTGCTAGAATCTTCAAGATGCTGGATCTTTTCTAAACCACCAGGATGTTGTGACTCTGCTATGATGTCTCGTTTAGTGACGATGGTTAGATTAGCGTTGGTTGTAGCTTGACCAAGAGCGTTGTACGCTCGGCATGTGTAGTGTCCCGCATCGTGAATTGTAACTGACTTGATTGTCAGTGCTACGTATCCAAAGTTGAAGAATGTTGTGATTCGTGAACTGGCCTCCACTGGGCGACCGTCCTTCAACCACTCCACTCTTAGAGTAGAATCACCCACTGGCTCTAGACGAGCTTCGAAGTGGGCGAATCCTCCCTCCTTAATATTAATTTGATCTTTGATCGGCGTCTTGAACTCAGGCCTTTGCGTACTCTCAGGCATCTCCTGGTAGTACTTCTGATTTTGCTGTTGCTGATATGCTTCTAGTTGCTCAGTCTTCTCAATGTATCGTCGCTGTTCGGGTATACCCAAGTCTGCAGTGACAGTACTTCTCGCTGCTACTCTGATCGAAGCTGTGCTGATGGCTTCACCTAATTTGTTTACAGCTCTCACTGTATACGAACCTGCATCTTCAGCCCGTAGGTGCAAGATGTTAAGGGAGACGTAACCGAAGTTGAAGATTGACGTGATTCGCGAGCTAGCTGTGATCGGTCTGCCATCTTTATACCACTCAACTCTCATAGTAGGATCACTAACGGGAGTGAGTTGTGCTTCGAAGTGAGCATTTCGTCCTTCTTGGAGTTCTCCAAGATCTTGTAGTGGCCGGATGAACTGTGGCCGCTGAGTGGAAGATTCCTCGATGGATTCTTGATGTTGGTATTTGGAGTAGTCCTCCAGCTGCTGGATGTACTGCAGACTCTCGGGATGTTGGCTTGTTCTCTCGATGGTTGCTCTCGGCGTCACTTGCAATACTGCTTTTGTTTCTGCGACGCCTGTTGCGCTAACCGCTCTGCAAGTGTATTCTCCGCTGTCTTGTAAGTTTAGACTGAGCATATCTAATGAAATATAGCCGAACCGGAATATTGACGTAAACCTAGAACCTGAAATAAAATAAAAATTATGAAATATGAGCCATAACATAATAGTTGAATTGAATCTCAGATTCAGCATCTGTTTTTTGATTAAGTCTACAATGGATACGTACTTGCTTCGATGCTCTGACCATTTCTCAACCATTCTATTTTCATGGTTGGATCGCCAACCGGTTCTATCCTCGTCTCAAAGTGAATTTTGCCACCCTCCATCTGCGACACGCTCTTGAGTGGCACAATAAACTGTGGCGGAGGATAGATGCGGTCTTCTTCGCCGTGCGGAATGTTGGGTCGTGCTCTTTCCACATGCCTCAGGTAGATCACTTCTGGTCCAGGTGCCGGTCTGAAATTGAAATTATATTTAGGTACAACTCTAATAATAATGAATAAATTAGGTTTATGTAGATCATTATCTACTTACTCTGGCTCGATAATTTTGGTAGGCCTGGGTAGGTGCAGACGTTTTTGCTCGGGCGGAGGCTCTTTCGGTACTTCGACGTAGAGCCTAGCCCGAGTAGCTGTGGAACCTGCGACGTTCTGGGCGGTGCATTGGTACCATGCCGCATCCGACGCCTTGGCTCGCGGAATGTCCAGCGTCGAGGCCCCACCTTCGGTATTGATTCGTAACTCGGGATTGGGTATAATCGGGATGCCGTCCTTCTGCCATGTGATGCGTGGTGTGGGCGTGCCCACGGCGCGTGCATTGAGTGCGACTGGCTCGCCTTCGCGCACGCTCAGCGTGCTGAAGCGTTCCACGAACTGCGGCGCGACCACCTGTTCCTTCTCGATCACGTTCAGTCTGCACTGGAACGAGGTCTCGCCGGTCTTGTTGCGGGCGACGCACGTCACCACACCACTATCATTCAGACAAACGTTTGTAATCATAAGAGCATGATTACCTGATTCGTTTACTAATATCTTATGATTATAATCGTCTCGTATTTGTCTATCGTTAATGAACCACGTGACTTCAGGGTAAGGCCTGCCTGTAACGCGGCAATCGAAGCGCGTCATTTTACCTTCTGTCACATCTCTATCCTGGCAGACCTTAACAAATTGCGGAGCGAGAGCTTTTTCACTTATTTCTATTCTTTCTTCAGTCTCTGTTTGTTGAGTATCCATAATGTATTGTGATTTTTGGTCCTGTACATAAGTCTCTTGCGGAGATTCAACGGCAAGGTACGCTGAGCTGACGATGCACCCGTTCGGGTTCTCGGCTAATAAAGTGTAGTGTCCAGAATCAGACTTTTGTGTATTCTTTACCCTAAGTATCGTTTGATTGTGACTCGAAATGATTTCGTGTTTGTTCGAGTTGACGATCCTTTGGCCGTTTTTGAACCATGTCACCCTCGGCCTGGGGTTGCCGGACAGCTGCACTTGGAATTGCGCGTCGGCACCCTCCTGAAGTTTGGAGTTTCTGGGCTTCTGTGCCACCTTGGGTGGCGCCACGGGGCCCAGAGATTTGTCGATCTCCGTGCTGATGTGAGCGTCGGATTCTCCAATAAACCTCTTGGTGATAGATTCTCTGTACGATACTTCTCTCAACAGTCTATATTCGAACGTGTCCACTTTGAACTCGGTGGAGTAGTCGGTGCCATTGGTGTAGGCGACCTTCTGGGTCTTCTGGGTGTGGTCAGAAGAATAGCCTTGCGTACCGTAGGATTTGTGTTCGACGCTCTCGCTGACGTGCCGGTAGCTCTGCTGGTGTGCTTGCTGCTGCGCGGGTACCGGGACGCCCTCGGGCTGGATGTACACGGAGCAGATGGCCTCGCCGTACTGATTGCGCGCCGTACACGTGTACTCGCCCTCGTCCCCGGGACCAATCTGCTTTATGAGCAGCGACACGTCGCCGGTTTGCTCGTTGTAGCTCATACTGTACTTGTTGCATTCGACCAGTGGTGCCTTCTTTCTCGTCCACGAGACCACAGGTGTGGGATTGCCTCGGAGCTTTCCTTCGAACTTGGCGTTGCCGCCTTGTGCGAACCTCGCATTCTTGAATATTTGCTCGAAGATTGGCGGAGAGGGGTCACCGGGCCTGCCCGAAGTGATGGGCAAGCGGTCCCTGGAACTCTCAACTGAAACAATACAAAACATTTTGATGAGTTTAATTTATTAATTTATGACGCATGCCATTCGTTCCGGTAATGCATTCATTTGGGAAGCGCCGAGCTGACGGGTGAATGTAATATGTTAAATTTGTACAACTGAATAATGGAAATGATCAATGCATAGAAAACTACCTACTGTATAATTACATCGCTGCACAGCTAATTAATAACCATTTAGATAATAAAGAGAAGGAAATCACCGGTAGTTTGTTATAAACTTTGTCCATTTACTAAAAAATATCATAATGCGCACAGCAAAATACTTAAAATGACAGCTTCTATTCGATTATTCAAGTAACTTCTTATCACAAGGCAACATCTCTTTTTGTGGATAGTAATGTCCAAATTATACGCTATTTTTTTATAAATAATTTCCGCTTACGAATATTACGCGACGACATCGTCAGCGTGAGAGATTATTGTCAGCACAGGACCGTGGAGATCAGCGTAGTAGCCCAGCAGTGGGTAACGATGACGGTTGCTTATATAGGATGAGTAGACGAAATGACCATAGAGACTGGCGTAGTAGCCCAGCGGTGGGTGACGATGACACTGATAGGCTGATTAGATAAATAAACAAATTCCCACGCGTAAGTTGTGCCAAATACGTTGATTTATTGTGCAGTAACGTGTGAAGTATAAGTGTGAAGTGTAGGTAAGCTTGTTCCAGAAATGTCTTGTGCCGGTGTTCCAGTCGTGAGTCACGCCGGCTATTTCGAGAGCTGCGTTCGGATCTTGTTACGAGAGCCATTTTGGACGCATGCTACGTTATGTAATGCTTTTGATGCAAAAATGAATGACCGAATTAAATGTAAGCCTCTCATTATTATTTAGACTATTAGGAGCCAGCATTGTCCCAATATAGGTAAAACGCCTCCCTTCCTTCTCCCCAGTCATCTTTGTTCCACTGTGGACAAGTTCTTTAAGTAGGTATCAACTTTGTCACTCCATTTGCGCTGTGGTCTGTATTTAGCCTTATTTAAATTAAAAAAAAACCGCTAAATCGCTCCGTAGAACCTAAAAAGTTGTCATGTGTAAAGAGCACGAAAGGAACTTTGAGATTTACTTTAATCTTTTCATCACATCGGTTCAAGAGAACTAATGACGCGAATTGTAGTAGAGATACTACTACAATTCGCGTCATTAGTTCTCTTCATAGTCAGTTTCGTATAAAAGTGACATCAAAAGGGCTTCTCAACTCTCCACAGCAGCATTGAGACTGCTACTTCTATTACTAGACGTGTCACAAGTTCCTTCGAACCAGTGTGGTGAAAGAATTGAAGTCGCCTTCACTTGACACATGATTTCGAACTGTTATAGATTCTGCAACGAGCCAGTTCCTTCAAAATTTTGCTGGACCAAGCTCTCTAATTTTTTAATAGGAAGATTTATTAAGACGCTTCGTGGTCGGTACAAAACGATAAGGAATTCGTGATTTTGTAAGTAGCGTCAGAATATTTGCTAATTCTAGTAGCTGATGGCATCGGCCATTGACTTGAACCGGTCTTTTCCACCGTGCATTCCTGAACTCGCGACCTTTCGTGCCTAGGACATTATACTAGGCCTACCTTACGAACCTAAACTACCTATGTTGCAAGTTGCATCTACAGATAAGTCTTCTATAAGCTACTATTATGAATGCTAAAGATTAGATAATTCTTACTGGAAAATCTTCTACTAATCTTAGTAGGTACCTATAAAAAACTCTTACGTTACTGTCAACGCACAGCCTAAACCATAACTCCTGAAGCAAGAAACATAAAGCATATATATTTTCTTAAATGGTGTAGGGATGTACTAAGAAAGAAATAAAATTCTCAAAAGTCAACTCCTGATTCAAAGCACTGATATGGATATGGTGAACCATGGTGACAGATGAACAGATCATCATGTTCGAGAGTATGTTATTACTTAGTCGACTTTTACGACATACTCGGGAAGAGAAGCAACTGGACGCATTTTATGTTTCTTCACTCCCAATCTAGCAAAGAAGCTTCATGCTTCGTCATTTTTGAGAAACTTAATAAATATTTTTAGATTTCCAATGATGCATACGACGATGTAGAAAAGTCGCAGACAAAGCCTGGTTAACAGATGCATAGGAACGAGGAGACTAGCAAAATCGAATGTAGGCAGCAGTCGGTGATACCAGGCTGAAATGGTGATGATGATTCATATTTTAAATGATTTTATTGTAGTTTTAAAACTGCAGTAGAGCAGTGATTGAACTTTGATTTCCTAACATTCTATTTTAATGGTAAACTGCCAAGGTTTTCCATTTCTAGGTCAAGGTCACGGTATCGTGAAATAGTAAAATTTTAAGTCTCCAGGTAGCTTTTGCTAATCGAAGTTGTTCTAGCATTATTTAAATTCAGCGAAATTGTCTCCAAGAGAGATGTAGCCATAATATGATCCGTCACAGGGAGCAGCAGGGATCGAGCCTCGCCCTCAGTTTGCACGTATGCCTCGCGAAGCTGCTCGGTCAGTCATTACGCAGCTATAACAACTTCGGCTTTGTCGCCAAGAGAGATTTAGCCATATGATCCGTCACAGGGAGCAGCAGGGAGCAGGGAGCAGCTAGTAGTAGTAGTAATAGTAGTTAAGTTTTATTATAAGTATAGATTAAGTTTTTCTTGGTTTTTTATAGATTACATATCACAAAAATACTACAAAGCAGTTATGTGAAAAATAACAAAAAACATGAAATTGAGGAGGTGGCCAGAGATCAGAGTCACAAATAGGTATAAGAAAACTTGCAATCACCCTTATTCAAAGCTTAATAATGGTGAACCATGGTGACAGGTGATCAGCTTATCGCCATGTAGATGGTCCATCATGAAGTCCTCTTCATCTACTTACGACCTCATAGTCGAATTTTACGAAATGAAACATAGTTAATGAATACGTAGGAATAAGATATCGGTTTGTCATGGTTATCTACGTACCCGGGCGAAAGTAGATCAAATATTTGGACCAAAGCGGCCAGGCTGAGAGCAAACGTAGCAGAATACGCGTATATACGTTTGGACAGATGTTTCACTCCAACAATATTAATCTTTAGAAAATAACGTGACAAACGTGACCTCAATTAGACTGCTGCCAACATCCACTACACTATACCAACGACATCCTAACCTGCGTTAAAATGATGATGATAAACACACACACTACACAACACACTTAGCATTCACACATCTTTTAATCACATTACAACATTATCACACTCACACTACACAACACTCAGCATTCTCACATCTTTTACTCACACCCTCATAGTTTCAGTCATTAATTGTATTTTTTATTTCTCTTCATTATTTTCTTTAGTAGTAACATAGTTTCCAAAAGAACCAACTCCCATGTTTAGGAGGTGGGCGTTGAGACTGCGTCACAGTTGTAAAACTTTTGCAGTCTCATCGTTTTACTTGTATTTCTCCAACCTGTTCTGTTCTGAATAAATATTTTTTAATTTTTTTAATTTTAATTTAAATGTAGTGACTGCATGTTTTCTTATTATTAGTTACTTGTGGCTCCGCCCGGCCCATTAGGGATACGGGCGTGATAATATGTATGTATGAAAAATTCGATGACTTTTGGGTTATTATTTAAGTGATGCAGCCCGGGTGGTAATCTGCTTGTGATCAAGAGGCGCTTTGGCAAACTACCAACTGGCGGCGGTTTCGACTTATGAAACTACACTGTACTGCTTTCATACAGCTGTTTTGTTATGCAACTGATCGAGATAAACTTTTACAGGTAGACCCACTCCAGATAATTTATACAATGCCAGGATGCAACTTTTTGCCTACACTGATTTTTGAGGCTCGACTAGCACCTATACCATCCTCTCAGCTTAGTAAGCCTTGAATCGCTCGTGGCGTAGCTTGCTTAGGCGTTCTTGATTGATGTGACCGCAAGTGGCATCACGAGCTGAGCGCTTCCGTGCTTCGGAGGGCACGTTAAACAGTCGCTCCCGGCATTTAAGTCGTTAAGCCATGACGGAGGCCTTTAGGCGGCCTAAAAACTCCGTCACTAGAGTTGGCCACTAGCTCATACGAACATACATGCATAGTAAGCCTTATCCACAGGAAAGACCATGGTCAATAGGATTAGAGCTGTCTAAGCTAAGGATTCCTAACGACTTTTTTCTTTGCCGTTTGAGAGTATTGGCATGAGCTCATTTTCTCGAATAGAAAAATCCATTGGTGCGCCACCAGTTTCAAACCTAGACCACCAGCGCTCTCAGGTAGATTAGACATATTCGTGCAAGTTTCTTTTGATCCAGCTCATCAGACGGTGGAAGCGTGCCCAAGACGCTGGCCGCATTGCCACGCTTAACGGCAATACTGATCGTTTCAACCATGCCCTGAAAGAATTTTGAAAACGTGGTGTTTCTTTTGTATTTTTGTATATTTTGTAAGTTACTTACTTGTTAATAAGGATCTGGTTTGGTTTCTCGCAAACAACTTTCAAAAAACTATAAAATTTTATTATAAGATGGATAGAAGATAATAATTTCGTAAAATGCAAATCTCTTCATACCTTCACCCATTACTTAGTAAAACGTTTTGGAATTACAAAAATACATTACGCTTATAAAATATTAAGTGAAAGTTCAGGTGAGTGTATGTTTGTCCCCACTCGTCAGCCGTATCAGCTGGATGTAAAAAAAATGATTTTAAAAATAATTCGAAATGCACTCAAAAATTTTTAAGTAATCGCTTACGAGACCCTATTATTAAGCCTACTCTGTACGTTCGTCCGTCCGTCCGTCCGTTTGTCAGCGGGCTGTATCTCATGATCCGTAATAGTGATATTATGTAGTAACCATGTAGTTGAAATTTTCACAGATTCTCTATTTCTAAGGCCTTTTTCCATCTATAGTAGATGATTTATACAGCGTCAGAAGGCAACTTTTACCTTCACAGACGGGACGCTGTTATACCTGGGACGAATTAAGATGGAGTAGGCTTGCTCTAACACCTATTCCATCCTCTCAGCTTAGTCGGCCTTGTCCACAGGAATGACATGGTCAATACGTGCGGAGCTGACTAAGCCGCGGGCTTCCTCATGATGTTTTCCTTCACCGTTTGAGATTACTGTTATAGCGCACATAAATTTTTCGCACAGAAAAATCCATAGGTACACGACCGGATTTGAACCCACGACCTTAGGATCGGAAGGCGGGGTCACTACCAACTAGACCACTAGTGCTCTCAGTACTGTCTCTAATTCTATTGCCGTTATAATAACAATAAAAATAAAATAAAAGGGGACCCCATACAAGAAGCAATTTTATTATGTTCATGAACGAAGGTACGGAACCCTTAGTCCGATTTTATTTTAACTATGCATATGAATGTACGCTATTGCGTGACTAGTAGGTATCATGCGAGTTTTGTAAAAAAAACTGTTAACTGAGTTGAGTCCGTCACAAATGGAATGCCAACTGGCTAGAATGTGCTTTTACAAAGTTAGACTTAACTTAGATTTCAAAAGGATGCCGATTTTAGGTGGGTGGTGGGAGTAAGCTCATAACAGGGATGTCTGGACATCCATGAGGTGATCAGCCCATCGCCCATATAAACAGTCCATCACGTTGGAGAGGATACTATCCCTTAGTCGACTTTTACGACATGCTCGGGGAGAGAAGCAGCTGGACGCATTCTATGTTAAGAAAAACATCATGAGAAAACTGTCTTAGTATGTCTCATAAAGTTTAAAGACTTATTTTAATAGGAAAGTGTGAATAATTACTGTTGCAAGGAGAAAACCTTACAAACATCCGTTAGTTTGTTGTAACCGGGTGTCAGTATCGCGTTCGTTGATATCGGTTTGGCTGCAACTTTGAAGTTACGAGTGACCGCAGGCAACGCATTGGGAATAGTTGCGTAAGGGCATTCACATATGGCTTACGGCTCTTGCGCACTGGTTCCCTCTTGGTTAGGTCAATGACCAGTTAGTCTTATTCTGGTACCCATCTTTATAATTGAGAGCACTGGTGGTCTAGTTGGTAGTGACCCCGCCTTCCGATCCTAAGGACGTGGGTCGTGTACCAATGGATTTTTCTGTGTGAAAAATTTATGTGCGCTATACCAGTACTCTCAAACGGTGAAGGAAAACATCGTGAGGAAACCCGCGGCTTAGTCAGCTCCGCACGTATTGACCATGTCTTTCCTGTGGACAAGGCCGCCTAAGCTGAGAGGATGGTAAAGGTGCTGGGCAGGTCTACTCCACCTTAATTCGTCCCAGGCACTACAGTGTCCCGTTTGTGAAGGTAAAAAGTTGCCTCCTGACGCTGTATAAATCATCTACTATAGATGGTTAAAGAGGCCTTAGTTTATTTTCTTTAGAATTACGCTTACTGGTCCTATGCGTATCCTTCTTGGTTTGGACATTATACTCCAGCCAAATTCGATGTATAATAAAGTTAAACACAATTCTAACCTAAAACGTTGACAAAAACCTAATGAAACCGTAACCCAATTATTTATATTACAATTTCGTGAATTTTCGTGAACAGATTTTCCTCTCGGCCGATTTGTTAACAAAATTGTAATTTAAATGATCACGGATACGTTTTTATAAGGTTTTTGTCTACGTTTTAGGTTAGATTTTGTTTACTTTTATTATACAGCGAATTTGACTAGAGTATAGTTTCGGGTGCCCAGTGCTCACCACTAATAGAATTGGAACTCTCATTTGGTTGAGTAAATAATCATCGAACTCGGATCATAAAACAATGTAGATTTAACGCCAATATTTTATATCTGAAAGTTTTTGTGTATAGGTATTTGTGCCTCAATTACGACGTAACGGTTGAACAGAATTTAATGAAACTTAGAATATTTATGCACAGCCCGGTTCCGATATTCTACGACGGTTCGTTAAATACCATTAACAACGTTGTTAAGACGAAAATCGCCATACATTTTTGTCAAGAAAACTACGTTTCTATGGTAATAACCGATCCGCTGTTCGTTAGGAGAATATTGGTACCGGACATGCGTGTGCTGGAATAACACATAGGCTAATTTTAGTCCGGATATCAAGCAAAGCCGCGGGTATTAGCAATTTTTCCAAGACCTACCGATTCTTGTGGACTCGTGGCTCTGCCCACCCCATTAGGGTTACAGGCGTGATAATATTTAGGTATGTATAATTTACACAAAGTTTTCATAAAACGTCCTCACAATTTTTTTTACTGCGGGTAGTTTTGTATCTTTGTCTGACAAAGCCATATTGCGACCACGATATACCACTGAGTGAGTTTAGAGATACAAGGACCTTTAACTACTGGATATGACACGGGATTTGTTATTTATTTATTTATTTAGTTGCACCAACAAAGTGAACATAATTACATGCAATATGACTAAATTAAATTAAGTGCCACCTCAATTATAGGCGCATAGTTATGTGTATAATCTTAGGGGTATTATTTTGTTACAAGAAGTAAATTTTAGTAAGTTTTTTTTGTAGTGTTTAGTTTCTTTTATATGCTACTTATCCTACTTCCTACTATATTATAAATGTGAAAGTTTGTGAGTTTGGATGTTTGTGCCTCAATCACGCCTAAACCGCTGAACGGATTCGAATGAAACGGGAAATATACATAGTACATGTGCTGGATTATAATATAGGCTATTTTTTGTTCAGGTACCACGCGAGCGAAGCCGCGGGCGGCAGCTAGTTACTATATATTTTTGCACAAAAATAATGTAATTTTTGTCAAAGTTTGTTCGAGGTTTGCTTAGTACAATTATGCCTGCAGTCCTTAGTCTTCATATTTTTCTTGAATTTAATTATTTTACTTAACAGTATTGATCCCAATCTGTAGCAATTAAAACCATAATAAGAATTGCAAATAGTATGCGTATAAAAAGTACAGTACAGTGAGCGGAAAAAACACTAAGCAATTATTATAATTGTTTTATTTTATTACAAATATTACAGCATTCATAGTTTCTGATACCCACGACTGGTAATCCTAGTGTGGGTTCAAAAATATGTATGTAACTGTCGGGAGTTAATATTATGTATTAAATAAACCTACACATTATCACGCCCGCATCCTTAATGGGGTGGGCAGAGTCCCAAGTAATCACGAGAAAACTTGCAGCCACTCCTGATTCAACGTCCTAAGATGGACACGGTGAACCTTGGTGACAGGATGATCAGCCCATCGCCCATATAGATGGACCATCATGTTGGGGTGTATGGGGTTCCGATACCCATCTTAGGCATCTAATCCAGCCCGTCGTGCACCCTGATAAATAACAAATGAGGCTCTGGCGACCGACTGATTCAGGCAGTTCAAAAGATGGACGGATGAACTAAAGGCGTTGGAAAAGCCATTTGTCAAAAGACAAACAGAGGTAAAACTGTATTTTTTTCTGAATAAAAGGATTTTATTATTATTATTATTTTCCATTTATTCCCTCTTAAATTCAACCACTTAATAGAAAAATTAATATCATTTTTAGATAAGAATAATTGTATTTTTGTTTTTGCCGGGACGTTAACAGCCTGTGGATGTACTTTATTTTTATTGCAATTTTGGCGACTGCGGTTAATTGAGAGCAGGGTACTTTACGTGAACAGGTTTTCCAAGCGATTGTACCGAGCAGGCAAGCCTGACCCAGTCCACCATATGGTCAGTGGCCATGTTGGTTCAACTGTACTTGAACTGTGGTTACGTAACCGTGAAGATATAAAACTACACTAGAAATAATCATCATCACCACATGAATACTCTTTTCTAATTCTCTTGACTTCATTTTTCTTTTATTATTATAATTATATTTACTATGTGTAAGAAAAAAATTAATAATTTGTACCCAAATACATCAAGTGAAAGAAGTGTCTCAGGTTGTCAGGATCGTAGCAAATGAAGATCTGTGATCTCTGCCTATGTTGCCCTATGGGAATCAGTCGTGGTTTTATGTATGTATGTATGAGATAAGACCCTCCTTTAGGCGTTTACCTTTTCACCAACTAGTTTTTTGACTGGCAGTCACTAGGTTCCTTTCAAAATGTTCGATCTTATGCTGATGTTAGGTTGCGCATTTATTCAAGTTTTGTTTTTCTTAGTACGACGTTCAAAAAGGTCCCGCCTGACGACCTCGGTGGCGTTGCGGGCGAGTGCTCGGCTGAGACGCAAGAGGCGCGGGCTCGATTCCCGCTACGCGAGAAATGTTTGTATGTTCAGCAAATATTTCTGCCAGGGCTTATGTATTATAAGTATGTGTTTAAAAGAAACTGTATGCATGTATTCTACCAGCCATCTGGTGTCCATAGTACAAGCTTTGCTTAGTTTGGGGCTATACGGCGATATGTGAAATGTCCACATAAAACAAAAATAAAAAAAATACTACCAATCACTGAAGACTATCAACTAAAAACTTTAAAACCAGGATTCAAACTAACGACCTTCGGATCGAAAGCACATTTCGCTCTTCAGGGCCAATACGGTTTTGTGCCCTTTTAATCCATCGTTATATGACTTCATATTCCACTATCAGTGGAGTAGTCTGAGCTCGAGAGAGCAATGTCCTCGCTTTTTGTATCACGAGGAATGCACCACGGAGCATGACCGGACCGCTTCAGAACCACCGGCGCCGTTGAAATTTCATCCTTAATCCCACGGGTTAAGGTCTACAATTTCCCCACGTGCTTGCAACGGTCTCGATGACGTCAGGTAACGAGTTAAGTAAGTTCTCTTTCGTTTGCTGTAGGTCGTGATCTCTTGTACTTCAGTGGACCATTTGTTCTGCAATATGGTTTATATTGTACCTAATCTTACAAAATCTCAAATAAGCGGTTTTTTTAAATCGTGGCAAATGGGATCCGTGGCCTCTGCCTACCCCTATGGGAAACAGCCGTGACATCGTGTACCTACTAGCAGACGCCCGCGGTTTCGCTCGCGTAGAGTTCCTACTTTTGGGTGGATCTAGAGCATTGACACATCGTTGCACTTTTTTGGCGTGCTAATTTCCATTTTTTTAATAACGGCAGTGACTAACTACTTCTCTAATCTTAAAATTGTAGGTTCAATTCCCGTGCATGCGATTTTTCTGTAAGAAAAATCTTTCCATCAGGCGAGCCGTATGCTTGGTGGTATAAAAAATATATATTGTGTGCGCTATACCAGCATAGAACCTAAAAAGTTCGAAAAGATGTGTCAAGTGCCCGAAAAGAGGCCTTTGAAGCGCACAATCCTTTAAAGTCCTTTCATCACACTGATTTGAACGAACTGACACAACTGGTAGTTGTGTATTCGAAGCACTAGCCAGAGTGCAGTGGTTAGATGCAGTTACATGTAATCTGGTTTAGTAAATCATGAAGATTAAAGCAGCTGGCACGTCCTGGTCTAATGTGCTATAAAACTAGGTATTTTGTCTAATCGACGTACAGGAATGTGGAAACATATACCGCTTTGGGTGGCTGGAATTTTCACACAAGCTTTACAAACGCTTAGGACGATCTCGGCAGCGTAGTGAGTGCCGGGCTGACGTAATGGGGGTTCGATGCCCGCTGCGGGAGATGTTTGCATGTTCTGCAAATATTTCTGCCGGGTCTGTGTGTTGTGGTGCCATGGTACTCGTAGTTTCTGATACCACAACCTACCACGACATAAGGAATCTTAAAGTGGGGTCAATATGTTAGGTGTTATTGGGGATATTATATTTTGTAATATTTTTTCTTTTTTTTTAATTATGCCCATTGTTCTAGATAATTATTTGATCATGCCATCGCCTGCGGCTTCATTCGTGTCTATTGTAATGCAGTGACATCATTTTGAATGTTATGAAAATTATACATCTTATTGCTGGACTGGGAGTAAGTAAAAACATAGAACGCGTCCAGCTGCTTCTCTCCTCGAGCATGTCGTTAAAGTCGACTAAAGGATAATATCCTCTCCAACATCATGGACAATCTATTATGGGCGATGGACTGATCGCCTGTCACCATGGTTCACCATATCCATCTTGGGGCTTTGAATCAGGAGTGGCTGCAAGTTTTCTTAACCTTCAAGTACCGACGTGCTATTTGAGTTACATAAGTACCGACGTGAGGTCTGACAGTCCACCCTAGCTTAATATTAAATATAACAGTGATTTTCATGCATATCTCCATAAATTTTGTTCCTGCGAGATGTCTATACATCTTTTGTTTATTAAATTAAATCAAATTAGAAATGTTTAAACATTTATTATTAAATATGAGCATATCAATCACAGGCGAAAGATTTTTCATTCAAAAATATAGCGTTTTACTTAAATTACATAAATTATAATTAAACACAGGATAACTTTTACAAAATATCGTTTTTCTTATAGATAAAAACCGTTTTAAACAATAGTAATCACAAAAACAGGCATTAACAGCCGTTATCAACAAAATCACAAGCCATCTGAATAGGTATCTAAGGCAGTTACATACAGCCTTTGCAAACAGGCTTGCTGCATTGAAAGCACCCATGTTTCGTACAAGTGTCACATTTTTATGCGGATTCTGTGTTATGATCACTGTCTACTTCACTGAAATTTGGGTTAATAACCTCAGAATCGGATTCGCGGCCCTCTTCTAACCATCTTGCCACAATTTCTTCGTGCTGGTTATTATGGGGTCGTATTGAGTATTGTCTTGTGATAGGACCACTATCATTATCATTTGGCCTTGCCTGTTTTGTGCCTGAAGACCCTGGTTGGTTCATAGTGACATTAAACTGTAAATAATTGATAAAACAAATATAAAATGAAAAATAGGAGAATCAAAAAAAGTTACGTAAGTACCGACGAGTGGTCTCACAGTCCACTCGCGATCTTATAAAAGCCATAACTTACCGATAACGCGCGTGCCAACACTGCCACTCTCCATGAATGCTCCCGGGCGACTGCTGGAGGGGTAGATAGAAGCACGGGGTAATACAACTACGCTAAACTAGGTAACTCGGAATCGCGACCGGTCGAAGTGTCTGTCAGACCACACGTCGGTACTTAAAGGTTAAGATTACTTATGGCTCTGCCCATACCATACGGGCGTGATATTATGTATGAATGTATATAAATCTGATTGCTGATTGTTGTTGTATGAGAAACTATTGCCTACATTTACTTGACGGTCTTTCCAAAGACTTTCGAATGTTTAAAATACGTGACTCACGCTGTCGTTGTTAAAACATTTTCCTATCTAATTTTTGTATTTTCGTGCCGTACTGTTTCTATGAATTAATTTTATGTGAAGATAGGGAATCAGAATACATTGAATGAAGATTTCAACGCGTTTCTATTGCTTTATTTTTTCTAGATATGCAATTATGATTTTGTTGCGTTAGGTCAATCATAGAGAATTTATTACGGAACACAATCAAATAACTGCTAAAAAATATACTTTTTGCTATGAATGCCATGCAATGCCATTAGATTTACCTCAACACGGAGAGTGCAAAATACCAAAAAAATATCAAAATAAGTCAAGATTTTCTGTATCAGCTCAAGAATTTATTAATTTTGGCTTGCTCTTCAGTGGAGTTGTAAAACAAGTCTTCTTCTTCTTCTTTCGTACTATGGTTTGACCTCAGATGTTTAGAAGAGATATCTGATGAAATTGTTGGTAGAAAAAAAAGCGACTGACTGATATCTCTGTACATCGTGCTCAGTACATAATCGATTACTGATTTCTCTAACTACAATATGAGTATGTGACTTGTAAAAGTTTCGCTCCGACACTAGGGTTAACCACGTTCTAGAATTGGTGACGGAAAAAGCTGTGGCCAGCATTGTCCAATCAATCGAACTACATATTTCACAACTAGGGTAATGTGTTTTTTAAAAAAAACAAGCTTACTAATAATTATCCGATTATATAGAAGACAAATGCTTGGGACTGAACAATGCTCCAACTCCTTTTATAAACATAATTTTATTGTAAAGGGATCATTTTCCAAAAAAGCTAAGCGTGGTTTCTTGCCTGTATCTTCCACGCTTGGTCGTGTTACGAACAAGTGTAAATTCAACGTGGATTTAAGACGTGTCCAAGTGATCCCTGTGATTTTATGGAATAATTTTTTTTGACTTTGACTTTGACTTTGAAAAACAAAATGGTACCACGCTGAAAGTGTACGAAGAGATAGTTTTTAGATAGAGAGAGAGAGAAACAGTTTTTCTGTTAACCGACTACAAAGAAATTGATTTTACTTTTGATCTTATTTTCTGAAAAAAATTACGCGATTTTTAGACATTGTCTTTTTTATTTATATCACGGATTGAGACCTACGAAAAAAACTTGGAAAAAACTAACACAGAAAAATGGTGCACGACCGGATTTGAAGTCAAGACTCTAGAATCAGATAGCATAGGCCACTTCCACTAACGGTACTCGGATCGTTAATTGCAAAAGCAACATTGTTTATCAATCAAAAAACAAAGTTAAGTAAGTTAAGATGGGTGACCGCAAGTGGCACTATGAGCTGAGCGCTTCCGTGCTTCGGAGGGCACGTTAAACAGTCGGTCCCGGCTTTTAAGTCGTTTAGTCATGAAGGAGGTCTTTAGGCGGCCTAAAAAATCCGTCATTAGAGTTGAGCACTAGCTCATACGTACATACATACAATCCGTCAAAAAATGTATGGCGCTTTTTTGTCAGTAACAACATTAGTTATGGTAACGAACGATCCATAGTACCATGTATTCATTAGTGGAATATATTTATTATATTAATATAGAAAGTGCTTTCAACTAGATCACTAGTATTTTTGTGTTACTCTAAAATGGTGAAGTAAAACATCTTAAGGAAACCGGCATGTCGTAGAACCTAAGAAGTTCCAAAACCAGTTCACGAAAGGCCTTGGAGGCGTTCCTTTCACCACACTGGTTCCAAAGTACTCGTGCCACGAACAGTAGCAGTCTTACCCGCGAATATTTAAACGCATCTCAGAGTTGAGCACGTCTCAAGTGACGAGTTTTTGACAGATTATCATCAAAACCTGTCAAAAAACCTGAAACGTGTTCAACTCTGAGTCGCGTTTGAGTGTTCGGGGGTTAACTAGACCAACAGTGCTCTCAACTAGATCACCAGCTCTATCGTGTTATCGTATAGTAAAATGTTCCGGTCAGCGGCTAGATGGTAGATGGTCTGAGTGGGGCATGCGTAGCCAAGTGCTGTAGAGATTATGATCTTAAGTAAGCCTCTAGATTGCGGTTTCATTACGATAGCGGGAACTGTAACTCGATTAGAAGAATAAGTTAGTGTGCAATGTATGCTCGTATTCAATAAGGAAATTTGAGATGCGCTTTCCTTCGAATCAATACTTCTCTGCTGGACTGGGAGTAAAGAAAACGCATAGAATTCGTCCAGCTGCTTCTCACCCCGAGTATGTCGTAAAAGTAGACTTACCCCCGAATACTCAAACGCGACTCAGAGTTGATTAAGTCTCAAGTCAGGGTTTTTTGACAGTATTTGATGAAAATCTGTCGAAAACTCGTCACTTGAGACGGGCTCAACTCTGAGATGCGTTCGAGTATTCGGGGGTAAGGGAAATGGGCGATGGTCTGATAACCTGACATGGTTCACCATATCTAGTATATCACCATAACTATATAGTTTTCTTATTTTACTTGTGTCTCAGCCCACCCCATTAGGGATACAGATAATATGTATGATGTATGTATGTACTTTCAATCTTTTCATGAGCTATCTAGACCGTTTGCAACGGCCTTTAGATAGCCGGAAAGTTTCTTTTGTATGTTGTATATTATAATTTGTACTCGTATCAGTTGTTCTTCTTTCTGTTTCTTTACGAAAGAGTTTTACGTATTTTAGATTAGATTAAAAGAAAATTTATGTCTAAGGCTCGTCGTACACTATCAGCACGGCATGCCAAGGGATCCTTAGGCGTCCTTAGGCATGCCGAGGCGTGCCGAATATGCGCGACGGGCCTAAAGGGTCACATTTAAAAATGTGTTAGAGGCTTGTCTACTTCACCAATGGGTGAAAACAATCATACCTTTTAGTTCCTATAGTATGTAATGCTATTTCCTAATTTTCTTTTTTAGTACTTTTTATATTTTTATTTTGTATGTGTTATTTGTTTTTGAATGTGTTTGCTTTTTTTTATTGTGCTATGGACTAAGTGGTCTGATAATAAAGATTTATTATTATATATTATAAACATTTTGTAATAATTTTCTCCGGACTCTTTTAAACTTTTTAAAGCGCTGTAATTATTCATAAACATGTCAATAATGATAATAATGTTGATTGAATCTGCGAGCCTTGTATGATTGTGTGTATGAATAGTAAAAAGTGAATGTGAATAGCATATGATACACGCGTCATCCATACCAGTTTCTATTAGAGTTGAACCGTCTTAGACAAAGTAATCTTTCATTAAAAATATTCATAACTTGTGTGTTATAAAAATAAATTTATTTTATTATTTTATAATGTAGGGGAAATTTTCGAACTATTTACGATCTATTCTCGTTATATTTTTCTGTATAAGTAACTTATTTGCGCGGCTTCGCCAGTGTAAATTTTGACACCCTATTTTACCTCTTTTTGAGGGTTATTTTTAAAAACCCTGAAGCACGTATCCTATTATTTTGTATTTAAATAGCAAATCAAATCGCACTACGCGTTAAAGTTCCAAAGTGCCGTACAAACTTTTTTACCCCTTTTCACTCCTTTAGGGTATGAATTTCGAAAAATGTCGCCTTAGTGGGTGGTTTTGCTATAAAAGAAACTCCAAATTTCAACTTTCTAACTTCAGTAGTTTGGCCTGTGCGTTGATTGCAGAAAAATGCTTATTGTTTTGTATGAACTATATAGATATTGACTTCTTAGGATCTCCATCCACTACCTCGTTCCATAACCGTAAAGGTCCCAACTAAAAGGCAAAAACTATAGTAAAGTTTGCATTTTTTTTCTGCTGGGACGATGACAGTCTGGTTAGTCTTATTATCCTTTTACCAGATACATTTATATTAATACTCTCTTATCTCGGGGGGAATCTCCATCCACTTTAATTTATCAGCACACCTCTAGTCGGCACACCTCTCGTTTCTATTGAACGTCAATCGCTAAGAAAAAGGGAAAATATCGAAGTCACTGTTTTTACAATAATGATGCCATTATATCAATGTTCTCAGTAATGGAAAACCGACAATTACAAAACGAATAAAAAAACCTTGAGTTTGAGAGAAGATTTTACAGACCATAACTTTTCCATTAAAATGTACTGACCACAAAACGTTTAAATTTTTGCTTGTTTGGTATCTCGTACCAAAAGATGGCGTAATTTACTCGCCAGTGCCATCTTTTGGAAGATTAAAAGTTTTTAGGATTGCTCTTTACATACATAATTATCGTGCCCGTTTCCCTAATAGGGTGGGCAGAGCTACAAGTATTCATAAGATAGCTCGCAGCCTGATCCTAAGTCCCAAGATGGACATCTTACTTTATATTATAAAATTGAAAAGCTTTAGTTTGCTTGAAATTACCGGCGTAAAGTTCAAAATGCAACATTAGCGCGTGCTAACTTTACCTGTGCTGCCATCTAGTATCTATTATAAATGCGAAAGTTTGTAAAGATGTTTGGATGTTTGAATGTTTGGATGTATGTGCCTCAATTACGCCTAAACGGCTGAATGGAATTGAATGAAACTTGGAATATACATGGTACATGTACTGGATAAACATATAGGCTAATTTTTATCCGGGTACCACGCGAGCGAAGCCGCGGGCGGCAGGTAGTGTTCTTTATATAGAAAAAAAATTCAATGCTCGCATGTAACTTGATATCTCGGTCCATATTCGGCAGATTTATAATTCAGCTGACGAGTCACGCAAATATGTAAACGATAGTTTGCGTGTCAGTTGCTATAACCGTTTTACATAACTTAAAGCCTAAGTTATATTACGTTACGTTCTTGTTTCCGTCGCTTGTCCAAAATGTTTTTGTCGCGAAAAAAATCATGATCTTCTTTCTCTTCAAGGCCCGAGAACGATACTTGAGAAAAATGACTCATACCTCCGAATACTCAAAAGTGACTCAGAGTTGAGCACGTCTCAACTCACGGTTTTTGATAGTTTCTGATGAAGCTCTGTCAAAAAAAAATTGTCATTTGAGCCGTGCTCAACTTTGAGATGCGTTTGAGTATTCGGGGGATAGAGAGGCTGTCAGTCTTCCAGAAAGCACTGGTAGTCTAGTGGTAGCGGCCCCATCTTCCATTCCTGAGGTCGTGGGTTTCATCCGGTCGTGCACTTGATGTTTTAGTTCAAATTTGCGCTTATACGGGGCAAAACCGGCATGTCGTAAAACCTAGTACGAAAATATATGTCAAGTGCACGTAAGCCTTTGAGATGCACTTTAAATCCTTTCACCGCACTGGTTCGAAAGAATTAGTGACACGACTAGATAGATAGACATTTGATTATTCATCATATTATTTGTGAATCAGACCGTTTCTAGGGTTCCGTACACGAAGGGTGCCAACGGGACCCTATTACTAAGCGTCCGTTGTCCGTCCGTCCGTCTGTCCGTCTGTCAGCGGGCTGTATCTCATGAACCGTAGGCCCCATACATGAAATATATAATGTATATGTACAATGTACGGAACCATTCGTGTTCGAATTCGATTCACACTTGACCGGTTTTTTATTATAATACATATACATAAAATCACGCATTTCCCATAGAGGTAGGCCGAGATAACGGATCGTCATTTGCTATTGCCTGTATTATATCCTGGCATATTTCTTTCGCCTAATTCACTCTCACAACATTCTTCATGCATGCTCGTCGGATTAAGGTACTCTTGTACTCTTGACCTGGCCTTTTTCAAAATCGTCGCCAATTTGATCCTGGTTCATACGCCTAGGTATTCCCCTTCCAACGGTACCATTCACACTCGCCCCATACACCTGTTTCGTCAACCGTTGTTATTATTTTATTTTCAATACGATTTCTGTACTGCTGTCTCACTAGAGAGCAATGAACGATAATGAAGTTTGCACAAGTGTATTGCGTTGTTTTGTTTCAATCCTTGCACATAATAATACTAGTAGGCATAGGAACGCACCACGATTTGTCCGCTTTTATTTATCATAAAAACTTCTTCATCTTCCCGCTGCGTCCTCTAGGAATAGAATTGCTGTACAACGGTTTAGGCGTGAAAGGTAACAGGCAGTTAGTTACATTCGCATCAATCATTAAATAAATATTTGTGTGCATTTATCTCCGCCATCTAGCTCCAAACTAAGCAAAACTTGTGCTTTTGGAACCAGATGACTGATAGAATACTTATGTACTTTTTTTTGTAAATACATACTCATTGCATACTATTACAATAATGTTCTGCAAATATTTCTCCCGGATGTGGGATCCGGGAGAAATATTTGCAGAACATTATCTCCCGCAGCGGGAATCGAACCCGCGCCTCTTGCGTCTCAGCCGAACACGATCGGAAAATTGCCTGATAAAGCGGAATCCTATAACCCAACAGTGGGTTCAACCTGGTTAAGATGATGATGATTGCTTCACTGGATAAATCAATTAAAGTTTTATAGATTTTACTTTGAAAGTTTTTTTATTACTTCACTTTATGAGATACGTCTGACGTTCGTTCTGTATTCGAAAGGTTTCACTTGTAGACGGTTGGTCTGCTCATCACAGTGACATTAGTAGATGCGACTAGTCCTGTCGCTAGTACTTTCAAACCAGTGTGGTGAAAGGATTTAAAGTGCGCCTCAGATACGTTCTATACTTAATTGTACGGTGGGCCAGGAAAGTGGTCTACCACTTTTAACAAAACTTCCTGTGTAACCGAAATCGCGATTATTGAGCATTAGTACCTACCTAACTCAGAATATTATTGCAAGGGAAAAACAACCTTGTTGTTTTATGACGTGCAAACATATCTAAGAGTGGTCGACCATACATTGGGGGAAGAATGTTTTTATAATGTCTAACTATTGATTCAAATAATTCATGGTATTTTTATTGTTTTTAGTTATAGTATGACTCACTTTTATTACATTGTTTAATTGTTTCTTAATTTACTACATACATAAAAACACGTCTGTTTCCCATAGGGGTAGGTGGTGATCACGGATCTCCGTTTGCTACGATCCTGACATACTTTTTTCACTATGTTTTTATCTCTTGCTTCATAATATACTGTTGTTTTAATATTTTGTTTCTTCATTTACTGTTATTTTTTGATATCTTGTTTTTAAGTAATGCTTAGCAAAGCTTTTTTTCGTTTGTATCTATTGAACTTTTTCTGTAATATATATTTTTCAGTTTTTTTTACTATTTTCCATGTTTCTAATTGTAAAGAAATACTGTATGGCCTATCCGAAACATAGAGTTTATAGTAAATTATTTATGATCCCTATAAAATGTGAGAGGTCATTCAAAAAGAATGCCACCGAGATCCTCAAGAGTTTGTGAGAAGTTTAGAAATCTAAATATGGAAAAAAAAAACACAAAATACAACTATGTTTTCTAAAACTTTCAACTTCAAAAAAAATTGTTTTGTCAAAAGTTTGTTGACAAGCTTTTTTTTATCGCCTTCTAGTAGTAAGCGGTAACCTTAAAGAGTAACGGTCTGGAATATTTTATAACATTTACTGTTCTAGTGGTGAATAGTATTTTTTACACTGATTTTTATTTTAAAATACATGGACGCTACAGCTTCAGTAGTACCTAACTTATTTACATAGATTAGCATCTTGTAATCGTAGTTAAGCATATTTTTTGAGTTTAAACTTGAATAACCTAATTATTCTAAACACCGTATTGTTTTAAAATTGGTTTATTAAATGTGATTAGGTACCTACAATTACAATTACTTCCGCTAATTGGAGCGAAGTCTTCTCTTGTGTGGAAGTTTCATGTCTAAAAATAGTTTTCATAAACAAGAACATTACGTTATTAGCTCTGATGATTTTTATCTGTAATTTTTCACTTTTGACGTTGAGATAACCGACTAAGATAGTGTTTAGATGCATTCCGATCAAGAACAGTTTTCTCTAGAGTCGATGTTTTTATTCCTAGCTTATAATAGGCAAGCCCGGCACGCAATGTGCACCATACCAACGCCTCATCTATTTATTCAGCTAATTAAAAAGTAGCATCAGACTGTGTTTGGATCGGCGATACCTACCCGCTTTTGTTTTTGTTTTCAAAGTCTCCACGTCGTATTCCTATTCGTCCCACTTTCGTAATCGTAGCTTTCATATTTAGTAAAAATGATCCTTGAAAGGAAACATATTTGTTCAGATACCTTTTAAGGGGCAAGCCTTATATGAAAACAAGTTCTGAATGCGTTCGCAATGCCTTAATGGTGAGACGACTGAATACCTCTCCATTTTGGATTTACATTATGCATAAAAAGGAATCGGAGGTCGCATCGGCGTCGCCAGCGTGATCCAGTGCTGTGTGGAGCGTCATATATTCGCGAGGGCTCGAGAGCCGCCAGGGCGCAGCCCCCGACGTACAAGACGGGCGCTGCGCTCGGCGTCCCGCCCGCGAATGTCTTTGGTTTCTTCCTTGTGCGTAACTTTATTTGTGCATAGCGCTTTCCCGCGAGCGAGATAGTCCGGCTATTCTGGGGCCGGCGCGTGGGCGCCGCTCCCAGCCGCCGCCGCCAGTCACTCGATGGGACCAGATGGATTTCAGGACATAGGTATACAAAGTTCGCCGAGGCTTATGATACAATGTTAATGCGAGATGGTGAGAGTAAGATAGGTACGGGGGTACTCACCCTGCTGCTGCGAGAGCATCTGGCGGGTGTAGTGGTGCTCGGTGCGCTGCACGCTCTGCTGCTGCACACTCTGCTGCTGCACGCTCTGCTGCTGCACGGTCTGCTCGCGGCGCTCGGAGCGCTGCTCCGTGCTCCATCTCGACTGCTTCTCCATCGCCGCCGCCGGCACAACTCACAAAAAAGAACTCTCACTCGACGCTACTGGTCCTTAGCGATCGCTTCGGCGCTCGCTCGCAAAGAAATAATTACGCCACTGCGATAAACTTATGCTAGTCCACGGGTTCATTTAGCAGAAGTCAAGTCATTATAACCCAAGTCCAACAACCAAGACGTCGGTCGATTGCGAATAGTTAGCGGGTAGTGGCGGCGGCGCCGGCGCGGGCGCAGAGCGGCGCGGCGGGGGGGCGACCGAAATACGCGGGTTATTTCGAGCGCGCGCACTCCCGCGCACCCTCCCCCTCCCCCTCCCCGCCCGCACCCGCGCCCTGCCCGCAGGCCCTCCAGCGACTTGACCACCACCACGCGAAACCTGGAGCCTTGACTGTCGATCCACATTACAAAGCCTATCCATATCAAATTAAACTGTAAAACTTATAGCCATATCCATGTGACATCAAAGCGTAGTATTTAACTGATTTCACATTTCAAACATTTTGAACAGCTAAATACAAGCAGACGCTCCCAAAATCATCTTCCCACCATATTCAGTACACCACAGATCATTCTCTTTTCTTTTTTTTTATTCGATTCCATCCTTTGCCATCCAAACCTATCCAAATCTCGGAACAATATCCAAACGAACCAAACACACTGGCCGGTAAGAATAATTTTTTGATTAACGTCAGTAATTTTCAAGTGACAGTTAGTTGTTTGGAAGAAGGTTTTGTTCATAGTTTACTATTTTGGGTAGGCGATGGTGTTACAAAGCTTACTGCCTAGTCCTTCTTTCGTCAGGCCGCCATCCAACACTACTTTTACGGGACTGAACCTCTTTACACAAACTTACGACATAACATGCATATCTAATGAAATTTATTTTGTAAGACTTTGTAACATTTATAGGGTTCCATAACCGAAAGGTGCCAACGGAACCCTAGTACTAAGCCTCTCCAGCCCTCCGACAGTCTGTCAGCGGGATGTATCTCATAAACCGTAGAGAGTTGACATATTCACTGAATGTATATTGCCGCTATAACAACAAATAATAAAAATTAAAAGGAATAAAAAATAAAAGGAGGGGGGGTCATACAATAAACATTTATGTACCTACATGTACCTAGGATCTAAAAGTTAACCCTGTAACGATTACTTTTTAATAGCCACGTTGATACCGGATGATGATACTTGTCCCAAGCGAGATTTATTTATTTAATTTAGTGTCGCCAACATTTTATGTTACCAAATTAATTTAACAATATTAAAAGCTTAAATCTAAACATGTCAAGTGTCATAATAATTATAGGAGACTTACCCCTGAATACTCAAACGCATCTCAAAGTTGAGCACGTTTCAAATGACGATTTTTTGACAGATTTTCATCAGAAACTGTCAAAACCGTGAGTTGAGACGTGCTCAACTCTGAGTCGCGTTTGAGTATTCGGGTGTATTAGGGTTAGAGCGAGTTACAGAATCTTACTTATATTTGGTTGTTTATGCCTCAATCACGCCTAAACGGCTGAACGGATTTGAATGAAACTTGGAATATACATAGTACATGTTTAACATTATAGGCTATTTTTTATCCGGGTACCACGCCAGCGAAGCCGCGGGCGGCAGCTAGTGGAAATATATATAAAAATACGATGAGATGAGAAATTTGTACTGAGTACCAACCTACCTACTCTTAATACTGAGCACTCATTTGCCTTACGCTACCGCTACTGTAGGACTCGTATGTAGTTTAGGCCATGCGTTGATTGTTAGTCACTCAGTAATGCAAGAGAGTTTTATATATTTAGATTTTTCGTCATTAATGTCGTCCCATTGATTAAAGCGTAATTTTGGCATCACGCACAAGTTGCACCAAGTTTTCGAAAATAAAAATCCATAATCCGTTGTTCGTTTTTTAAAACAATATAAAATTCCGCGACAATATATGTATTTGCGAGACAATATCTTCGTTGAAACTTTTTCCGCTCAGAGAATTAGCAAACTGAAGTTGAAGTTGCTGGTCATATCTGCCGAAGAACCAACGACCACTGGTAGAAATGGATTCTTGAGTGAAGACCGCGACTCGGCAAACGTAATGTGGGACGCCCTCCGGCTAGGTGGAGTGACGATCTGCGAAAGGCTGTTGGCAGAGACTGGATGCGTCAAGCCGAAGATAGGGCGCTCATTAGGAGACGCCCTATGTCCATCAGTGGACTGCTCTCAGAACAGCAAATCAACTATTTCTCTATGGTCGTGGGTATCAAAAACTACCATGGTACCACAACACCCAGACTCAAAAAATATTTGCAGAACATGCAAACATTTCGACGGCCTCAGTGGCGTGGCGGGCGATTGCTCGGCAGAGACGCAAGAGGCGCGGGTTCGATTCCCGCTGCGGAAGAAATGCATGTTTTGCAAATATTTCTTCCGGGTCTGGGTGTTGTGGTACCATGGTACTCGTAGTTTCTGATACCCACGACACAGGGAATCCTAGTGTGGGGTCAGGACTATGTATGTGACTGTTGGGTGTTATTTATTATTTATTTATTTATCCTCTCCAACATGATGGGCCATTTATGTATTATGGGCGATAGGCTGATCACCTGTCACCATGGTTCACCTATTCATCCACATGCAATTCGGGCCACTCGTGAGGTAGCTTGCTTAGACGTTCTTGATGGATCGTTGAAGTTAAGCAAAGTTGCGCGTAACTAGTTACAAGTTGGATGGGTGACCGCAAATGACATTACGAGCTGAACGCTTCCGTGCTTGGAGAGCACATTAAAAATAATAATAATAAAATCTTAATTTATTCTCTCTCACATCATAGGTTCGTTTATACAGTAGTAAAATTTTAGATGTAACAGAATTTATACAAAACCTGTTTTGTGAGAGACGGTAGGTTTGACACCTGTGTTACAGGTAACCAGTGCCCCACTCCGCGGATAGTGCAAAACAGTCACAAAAAATTTGATTAGGTATGCAGTAAAGAATGAATGATAAAAATAATAGCAAGAACAATGAAAAAAGAAATAAAAGTAGACTAATCTGTAACTACTTTTATACATTTTTCACCAAGCCGGCCTAAAAACTCCGTCACGAAAGTTGGCCACTAGCTCATACGAACTTACTTACTTTATCTTGGGACTTTGAATCAGGATTGGCCGCAAGTTTTCTTATGATTAGGTTCTACCCACATATTAGATAAGGTACATGTGGTTCTACCCACCCCATTAGGGATACGGACGTGACAATAAGACGTATTCTGTTTTTTCTTTACTCCTAGTCCAGCAGAGAAGTGAGTAGATAGATATTGTTAATTGTAGGTACATTGTCACTTTGTTGATGGGTAATTACATCAGGTAGCAACCTACCTACTACTTACTACCTTTCTTGTAATTACGCGTGTGCTTACGCACTTGTTATTTTTTATTTTATTTTTATCCGTGAGGACCTTTATCTGGCATCTCTTTTTCTCAGTCTAGTTTACCATACCACTACTAATGTACGTATTGACCATGTTTTTCCTGTGGACAAGGCCGACAAAGCTGAGAGGATGGAATAGGTGCTGGGCAAGCCTACTCCATCTTAATTCATCCCAGGCACTACAGCGTCCCGTCTGTGAAGGTAAAAGTTGCCTCCTGACGCTGTATGAAACGTCTAGGTACTATAGATGGTAAAAGGCCTTAGTATTTTACTAATTTAAGCTGTTGGTCTTCCAAATAAATAAATACCTATAATAAAATACTTGTTTTAAATGTTTTTTACGACCGTCATGCTACGCCCACAGCATCTCAGGAGTTTGGATGTGTCACCAATCCGAAGATACATCGTCACAATGTAATGTAAACATATATTTTAGTATGTATCTAATAGAGATCGGTCATACACTGACGCATTGGGGGTGCTATTTCGAGCGATGCAAGTGAAGTGAAATAGGGAAAGTGGGTAGATAATGTTTCAGAAAATTTCTTTATATTATTACATTACTTACGTTATACACGGTATATTACTGAGGTAGGTTGTGTTGTAGGATACTTTTTTTTACGCTACCGGTCAATAAAACTAAGGCCTTTGTAGATGATTTATACAGTATCAGGAGGCAACTTTTGCCTGCACAAACGAGACGCTGTAGTGCCCGGAACGAATTACGATGGAGTAGGCTTGCCCAGCACTTATTCCATCCTTTCAGCTTAGTCCACAGGAAAGACATGGTCAATACGTGCGGAGCTGACTAAGCCGCTGGTTTCCTCACAATGTTTTCCTTCACCGTTTGAGAGTACTGGTATAGCGCACATACATTTTTCGCACAGAAAAATTCATTGGTACCCGATCGGATTGAACTCACGACCTTAGGATTCGAAGGCGGGGTCACTACCAACTAGACCACCAGTTCTCTCTAACGGTCAATAGATCATACATAAATTATCACAATGACAATAATTTCTGACATGGATATAATATTTATAACGAAAACATTGTCTTAGAAAAACCTTCCTTCCTATTGCTATACCCTAACAGGGTTTATAAGTGAAACTACAAGCTACCTGTAACAGCTACAACTGTAACAACCATTAAGAAAGCAATAAATATATTGAGTATCGAGTAATATTGTCATACTGTTGTCATTTTGAGACAATTGCAACACTTTTTCTTTCCTATCTTTCGGTTTGATTATTTTTTACTTTTACTTTAACTTCGGTCCCTGTGGTACCTAAATAAATGCCTGTATGTTATCCCAGCATACTGACCTTATGATGTAAAATCTACTACCCATCTTATATCACAGTGATATAAGATGATATTTTGATTTTTTAAGAGTTTTAATTTTGTTTTGTAGTTTCTAGTTATTTTTTTTTTGTATTTTGATTTTTGTAAGTTAAATTTTTATTTTTATTTTTATTAATATAATATGTGCAATATTATACCTAATAAAGAAAAATACCTAATTGTACCTAATTCTAGTGTAACGCCTTGGTTACGGCTGTAATGTTACTTTTTTGGAAATAAATAAATGACAGTTTTACTACTGCTTTGTTAAATAATTATGTCTAAAATTATTGCGATTATCTACTCGTGTCTCTACCTAGCACATAGGAACACGGGCGTGAATGTTTGCATCTATGTCCAAAATAAACGTTTATACTTTAGTTTAAAATATCTAGCAAAATCAGTAAAGTGAAAACAAATAAAATATCGTATTTCCAAATAATCGAACCCACGTTATTTCAGCCGGTATGCGCCGATGATTTCAATGTTCATTCTATTTAGTCTGGAATGTGTTGCACGTAAACAATGCGTTTATATCATGCAGCGATTCGGACGTAAACAGCCAGGCGCGGATTCAGACACGGCTGGGGCAATCGCTCTAAATTTTAGAGATATATGAGCACTGGTGGTCTAGTTGGTAGTGACCCCGCCTTCCGATCCTAAGGTGGCGTACCGATGGATACCGGTCGTGTACCAATGGATTTTTCTGTGCGAAAAATTTATGTGCGCTATACCAGTACTCTCAAACGGTGAAGGAAAACATTGTGAGGAAGCCCGCGGCTTAGTCAGCTCCGCACGACCGTATTGACCATGTCTTTCCTGTAGACAATGCTGACTAAGCTGAGAGGATGGAATAGGCAAGCCTACTCCATCTTAATTCGTCCCGGGCACTACAGCGTCCCGTTAATGAAGGTAAAAATTGCCTCCTAACGCTGTAAAAATCATCTACTAGATGTAAATAGGGCTCCCATAACGATAATAAAAAAAACAGTTTTTACAATTGTATCGAGAAAGGGCTTCAGTTGTACATTTCAAAATGTTTTTTATTTTTATTCTAGGATGTATAGTTTTTGTAATAAGTAAAACTTAGTAACCGTTGTAACCTGAAGCCGTTGCCAATTAGAATTAGATAGAATAGGCCTAGTGGCATAGACGACTTTAGATGGAGTAGGCTAGCCCAGTGTTTCGATCTATGTTTTAAATGCTTTACCGGTACTCTCAAACAGTGACAGGAAAACACAGTGAAGAAGAAATGTTGAAATCAATGTTGTAACTATTTTCTTAACAAAATAAAAGTTATTTTTTTTCTATATTTATTTCGGTGTGACCGATCGGGAAAAATAAGTGGCGGTGTGTCACGGTAATGAAAGTCCCGTTGAGTTACAGGGTGTCTGAAAGGGTGTGACTCAACGGGTATAACCCTTTTATTCTATGTATAATTATATTCTATCCTACTCATAGGTATTTTCATGGTCTTTCAAAGCTATATCTAACACTCGTTTCACGGCTCTTGTCCATCAGAATGTCTAACAACTTAAATTGGCACAGCTTTCTTCATTGTCATAGTTTTTATGACAATATTAAACTAAAGATAGAAGTTGTGATCACCATCGCTTGCCATCCGTTAATACCTGGGTACGAGCCAAACATTTTAAGGTATGCGTACACTTATCGGATGCGAGCGCGCTCTGAGAGCGTTCAATTATTAATTAAACGCATTAGCATTTCGTAGCGATTATTTGGAATTTCGGTCTGTACAGAACTTAGCCACACTTTAGTCCATTTTAGTTTAAGTATATCAAGGTAGAGGCAACTAATTCGGCGGTAGTTTCACAATAATTTGAAAGAACATTAAAATATAAGCAGTACAGAGTAAATTAAGCATTTACTCTAAATTGTAGAATTGCCTAATAATATCAGAAGTGTTATTGATTTATTTAAGTTGAATCTTCATACTTGAAACTGCTTTTTTTCGATACCGTTTTGGCACCTTAGCGTTTTTTTCCCTTTTGTGTGATGAAATATATACAGTTTATTTTGTATCGTTGCCTCAGTGGTGGCGTGGCGGGCGAGTACTTGAGACGCAGGAGGCGCAGGTTTGATTCCCGCTGCAGGATAAATGTTTGCAAGTCCTTCATAATTATTCTTTGTCTAAGTCTTATAAGTATGTATTTACAAAATAAAGGATTCTATTAGCCGTCTGGTGCCCATGTTACAAACTTTCCTAAGTTCGGGGCTAGATAACAAATACAAATATTTATTTACCAACCCAATTTAAATAAAAGTTAATACATGGATTACCATAGGTCCCCGCACTGGGGCTAAATGTAAATAGCTTTTCCTTAACTCAATATAGCTATGTGTAATGTCTACAAATATTTATTTATTACTATTTAATACTAGCTGCCTTCCGCGGCTTCGCTCGCGTGGTATCCCGATAAAAAGTAGCCTATATGTTTTTCCAGCACACGTACTACGTATATTCCAAGTTTCATTCAAATCCGTTAAGCCGTTACGGCGTGATTGAGGCACAAACATACAAACATCCTCACAAACTTTCACAAATTATAACATAGTAGGAAGTAGGATTACCGCCCTTCACCGATACTTTTAAAATTCCAAAGAAATATTATGCGTTACAATTTTATTTCAATAAAGATAATTGTGTTGATTTTAAATTAAATAAAACTGTCCACTATTTATTGTATTCATGCATCAGAGTATGCTTAAGTGATAAATAAATTGTTACCTGCTGCTCGTTTCCGTTGCGGACAAGTGGGCGACTGGCTTAACTAATAGTAACCGATTACTGTGAAATTACTCTCTCATACGATGCAAGGTATGCGTGTTTTTAATTAAGATTATAATCATAACCGTTTCGGTTAAAAGTTAATGTTACTTTCGTAAATTGACTTAAAATAATCTCTTTCAATTTACCTATTTACATTTAGAGATAAATTAATGCATACATATTACCAGACCCGTATTAATGGGGTGGGCAGAGCCACAAGTAATCATAGGTAGGTATCCTTTGTTATTGTTATTTTGGACGTGTTTTTTACTCGAACTTTTAATTAATAATTTTGTAAACGAGAACATAGTACTTAGACAAACCTAACATAAGCTAACAAACACTACTAACCAATGTTTGTTAAAATTCAATGAAATAAATATTATCTATCTATCTATAAGAAAACTTGCCACTCCTGATTCAAAGTCCCAAGATGGATGAACCATGGTGACAGGTGATCGGATCATCGAGGAGAGAAGCACATGCTCGGGGAGAGAAATAGCTGGACGTAGATACATTGATTTATAAACATCATCGTAGCCGTGCCCACTACTGGGTGACCATTTAGGTGGGTTAAAAAGGCCACTTTGTCTTATCTGCTGCTAGCTGCCGCTCGCGGTTTCGCTCGCGTGGTACCCGGATAAAAAATAGCCTATATGTTAATCCAGCACATGTACTATGTATATCCCATGTTTCATTCAAATCCGTTCAGCCGTTTAGGCGTGATTGAGGCACAAACATCCAAACATTCAAACGTCCAAACATCCTCACAAACATTCGCATTTATAATATACTAGCTGCCGCCCGCGGCTTCGCTCGCGTGGTACCCGGATAAAAAATAGCCTATATGTTTATCCAGTACATGTACTATGTATATTCCAAGTTTCGTTCAGATCCGTTCAGCTGTTTAGGCGTGATTGAGGCACAAACATCCAAACATCATTACAAACTTTCGTACTAGATGGCAGCACAGGTAACGTTAGTACGCGCTATCGTTGCGTTTTGAGCTTTACGCCGATAATTTCAAGCAAACTAAAGCTTTTCAATTTTATAATATAAGTAAGAAGTAAGAACTGAATTGAATTGCGTACGATAGCATCGTACGATTTATCAAAATTCCTACCATCTTACCGCCAAATATGAATCTGCTGCTGAATCGAATCGCGTAGGTACAATTGAACTACGATTCGGTCATTTTTTACGAAATTAACAGGGACCCCTTAGGATTTGCCATAAAATCATAAAACGAATTGCTATAGATGAATTGCTCAAGGTAGCCATTTTTAGCACCACAGATGGATAATTTCTGGATGGATGGATTCGACTAATCACATTCAGGTCTTTTCCCTATCGAGAGCGATGTCATCGACACATCTGGCAGGTGGTCTGCCGGTCTCGCTACTAGTCTTAGTACTAGTATTAGTTATTTCGAACCAGTGTGGTGAAAAGATGTAAAATGCACCTCAAAAGCTCCCCTTCGTGCACTTGACGCATGTTTTCAATCTTTTTATGATGTTTTCCTTCACCGTTTGAGTGACTGAATTTGGACAAATAAATCAATTTGAACCTACGACTTTAGGATCTCTACAGGACTAGTGGTAGCGGCCCCGTCTCGACCAGTAAAATGCTCTAATAACCATATTAAAGCATTTTACTGGTTTCCTCACGATGTTTTCCATCATTGAGGTCATCCACCTATTCAATCAACGTAAATGTTATTCATTCAAGGTGACTACACAAATACGCCGATTAAAGCAAGAAGCCAAGAATCTCAGATGCTTTCATCGCCCATCAAATAAATAAGGAAAAATATTTCCATTTATGTGTACTACTAGTATAGCGATATAGTATATAGTATATAGTATAGCGATCCGTGATCTCTGCCTACCCCTATGGGAAACAGGCGTGATTTTATGTATGTATGTATGTATGTATGTATGTACTAGTGGAATGCCGACTTTGCTCGTGTTAAGTACTTATCACACCGAAAGGCCTCTTATGAGCACTGGTGGTCTGGTGGTAGCGGTTCTTCCGATCCTAAGGTTGTGGGTTCAAATCTAGTCGAGCACCAATGGATTTTTCTGTTCGAATAATCTATGTGCACTGTACTAGTACTCTCAAACGCTGAATTTCGAGAAATCCTTTCTTAATTCACCCCTACACCATAAGAGGAATGCCCTCCAGGTTTCATGCTTATGATTTTGGCTGTGCCTTATTGTCAGTCAGACAGTTGGTCAGTAACTTTCATTTATTTAGATTAACATCTGTCCTCGGCACCGCTCAAGAAATACCCGCACAAAATGTAAACTAAGCCTTTTACCATCTATAGTAGACTAGCAGCCGCCCGCGGCTTCGCCCACGCGGTACCCAGATAAAAAGTACCCTATGTCCCATTCCAGCTCACGTAGGTACCTACTATCCTCATTATTCATTATAATATAGTGTAGCTACGCTAAACGATGACTAAAGTATTGCCATCTCTTACCATTTCATAATGACAAACAGTGACAGGGCTAATTTTAAGCAATGGCTAACTTTAGCGAACGAATATGAATAATAGGGTATGTAAAGTATATTCCGTAGTTTTTTCGTGAAAGAGTAACAAACATAGCTAAATCTATCCACCCATCCATCCTCACAAATTTTCGCATTTATAGTATTAGTAGAATGGTACGGGTACGTGCTCGAGTCCGACTCGCACTTGGCCAGTTTTTATCTTTATTTTGGATTTTTTTAGACACTAATGAATGTAGTGTAATTTGACATTGACAGTTCCTTTTCCATTATGTTTTGTATCATCTATTACTAATCTGTGGTATCATCGCTGTCATTATGTCAAAATAAAAGTATTCTATTTTTCATGAAAAACATGCCAAAAATAATGAATTTACGGGTAATTATGACATGAACTAAATGAGAAAAATCGGCTCTTTAATTTGATATAGGTTATGTGCAGTTTGAGACCAAAAATTGATTCCAGGTTTTCATCCCTTTTCACCCCTTTAGAGGTTGAATTTTGAAAAATCCCTTCTTAGTACACCCCTACGTACCAAGGTTCACCTACACTGAAAATTTCAAGTCTCTACGTCCAGCGGTTTAGGCTGTGCGTTGTCTGTCAGTCAGTCAGGATAAAGATTCTTATAATATAAGATGATTTATACAGCGTCAGGAGGAACCTTTTACCTTCAACGGGACGTTGTAGTACCCGGGACGAATTATTTATTAGACACCTATTCCATCCTCTCAGCTTAGTCGGCCTTATCCACAGGAAAGACGTGGTTAGTACGTGCGGATCTGACTAAGCCGCGGGTTTCCTCACGATGTTTCCTTCACCGTTTGAGAGTACTGGTATAGCGCACATACATTTTTTGCACAGAAAAATCCATTGGTACACCGGGTTCGTACCGGTACACCCGGACCGGGTTCGAACCCACGACCTTAGGATCGGAAGGCGGGGTCACTACCAACTAGACCACCAGATTGCATTGAAAAAAATGGTTATCATTTCGAACATCTAAATTAATGGATTATGACAATGCATTTTATTCATTTTAAATATTTTTTAGATATCATGTTTCATAGTAACATTTACTGCTTATGACCTACACAGTCGAAATCCAAATAGAAATAATGTAAGTTTTATTTTTCGATACGACCGGGTTCGATTCCCGAACTGAGTAGATTTTTTTTTTAAATCTATGTATGCAGATTTTCTTGTCACTAAAATCGATGACATGGTTCCTAAGAACAGATCTTCGTATGTCTTATAGTTTCAGACTTTCCCATACTGACCGATCTAAATGTTACGCCCTGTATATATTAGCAGGATTTAACCCAAATGATCATCTTCTTTGGCAATGAGAAGCAGCTGATACAGTAAAGTAAACATACCTAATTTATTTGTTTTCTTTTACCTCACGTAATATCTCGGACCATTGTAGTGAGTGAATTAAAATGCGCCTCAAAAAGGCTCCTTTAGTTCTCTTGACACGTCCCCGAACATTCCACAATATGCCAGTTTCGTCCAGCGTTTGAGATTCTGATTTTTTACAAAAAAAAATCTTGGTGCAATGCTAGATATAAAAATGCACAGGCGCATTTTTTATTTGAAGTACCGCTACGATTTGAATCAATGACAGAAGGATATACGGGGGCCGAACCCTCGATCTTAGCTTAGTAAACTTTCTATCTGTCATTCGTGCTTCGAGATTCAGATAAGTAAAAACAACCAGTCCACGAAATGAGCTTCTTTGAGGCGCACTTCAATCCCACTACATTGGTTCGAAATCATCAAACAAACAACAATAGAGGAGTGTCACATGACGGGAAGAGTGTTAGAAATTTGGAAGGATATGTGAGTGAGTAGAGGTATGCCAGATGGATGGACTGTGTGAAGGATGACATGAGTAAGAAGGGAGTGAGCGTTGAGATGACTTCTGACAGAGGGAAATGGAAGAAACATGTTGTATTGACAAGACAGAGAAATGATGATAGGGCGGAATTTACAAGATCGTATGGCCAGGCAGAAAGTTGCCAGTATTTTCCAAAACCCATCGAAATCGGAGATGTAAAATTGTTTTCGTGTCCGCGTTATTTCTGACACAGGTGGAACGCCTGTATCTAGGTGGGCCGTTTATTAATAAAGTTCTATATTAAACCACTCGGATTCACGGCAAGGAGTAGCGTTTCAAATTGCGTTTTTGATGGTATTTCTATTTGTGATCCCGGACGCTCATGATATTCGAATCACTTTCAGTCCATTTAGTATGAGTTTCGGTTTGACGCAATGACGCTCATCAGGGGAGGCCTATAATGTCCAACAGTGGACTGATAATGATGAATTTGAGATTTATTGTTGAAATAGATTATGTTGCCCATCTATTTGGGCGATGGACTGATCCACCTGTCACCATGGTTCACCATGGTATACTAGAATTAAGGATAAACTCGCTGTACCCACGGTTAGGCTAGATAAAGTTAACAAATAATTTAAAGGACCATGTATACGCTTCTATATAACAGAGTCCCAAGCGAGATGACAAATTTGTCACTTAATAATTAAAATTCTAATAAAACGAAAATGGTTTAAAAAGAGCTTACTATAAAAATATCCGATTATATACAAGACCAAAATGCTTGGGACTAATTAATGCTCCAACTCCTTTTATAAACATGATTGTAAAGGGATCATTTAAAAAAAATAGCCAGGCGTGGTTTCTTACTTATCTTCTACGCTTGGTAGATTTAAGACTTGTCCAAAATGATCCCCGTGATTTTAAGGAATAAAGAATTGATTACTTTAACTTTGACTTTGACTTCACTATATCCATCTTGGGTCTCGAGGATCAGGAGTGGCTGCATGTTTTCTTATGATTACTTGTGGCTCTGCCCACCCCGATAAGGATATGGGCGTGATAATGTGTATGTACGTATGTCAGAACATGCAAACTTTTCACCAGGTACTCACCCGCCACGCCACCAAGGCCGTCAAATTCTACAAGCCGAGACCATTTTACTAATATCTGATTCCAATATTGTATTAACGGCCGACGGATCGTTCATTATCATAGCAACGTTGTAACTGTCGCCAAACATCTGTCCAACAGAAAATCAAAGTTGTAATGTAAGAGGAAATAATTCTTACAATAAAATCATTTATTCAAAGAAAGAAAAACCCTGTTAAGAACGATTGAAAAGAGAAGAGAAAAGATGATTGGCCACCTTATAAGACACGACAGTTTTATCAACACCATCATAGAAGGAAAAGTAGAAGGAAAGAGAGGAAGAGGAGGGCCACGAATTAGCTACATGAGCCAAATAAAGGAGAAGGTAGCTGTCGGGTCTTATAAGGAGATCAAGGAGGCTGAGCTGGATAGAGATAAGTGGAAAGAGCTGCATCATTTACCCACAAGAGCACAGCTCTTAAATTAGAAGAAGATACAATAAGAATTAGAACAATAGTGTCTTAAAATGTACTTAGATAAGTAATACACGAGCCTGAACTAGGTAATCCTGTGTTTCAGAGTAGAACAAAATGGTAAAGTATCTATAATAAAACTGATCAACCGATAGATATATTTAAATTGACCTAATTAACATTTGAAAGTATCACAGTTAAATTTTAATGAGTAGATGACCGTTGCTTAGATTATGTGGAGCACGGCTGAAGTCGTAATGACTTTTATTTTTCTGGAATGAGAGTTCAAAGAGGCTCGTCTAATTTTGGCGAGGTGGTATACAGTAGCACAAAAGCATGCTAGTTTCGAGCAAATGTAAAATATATTGGCCCGCAACCAGGCTGTTGCAAGACAGTCGAATCTTCGGGAAAATAACAAGGTATTCACGCGATACAAAACAGTTGTATAAACCCAAATCACCTATGTATAGCAAATGTTTAGAATACCTGCTAATCCATACTAGTATGGATAAATGCGAAAGTTACTCTGTCTGTCTATCTGTCTTCTGTCTGTCTATCTGTCTTCTGTCTGTTACCTTTTCACGCCTAAACTACTGAACAGATTTTAATGAAATTTGGCAAGGATATAGATTCCATCCCGAGGAAGGACATAAGCTACTTTTGTCATCTTTTGTCTTGATGTCACTGTCACCATCCACACTCTTTCGAATAAAACACAAAGTTATGACATATATTTTTTTCTATTTTAATTATAACATGGTGATTGATGTGTCCGTAAATATGACTTCTTAGAAGTATCTGTAATGTTGTATTTATGTTTATAATAAATAAATAAATAAATAGAGGGACTCCCCGTGTCTTTGCTCGCGTTTTTTTTTAATACAAACTTCATCTTCCCGCTGCGTTCCCTAGGAGTTAAAAAAGTAAGTAAGTTCGTATGAGCTAGAGGCCAACTCTTGTGACGGAGTTTTTAGGCTGCCTAAAGGGCTCCGTCATGGCTTAACGACTTAAAAGCCGGGACCGTGCCCTCCGAAGCACGGAAGCACTTAGCTAGTTGAATTTCGGGAATTCCTTTCTCAGTGCATCACTACATCATGATAGGAATATACCCTCCAAGTTTTATGCTTTTAGGACTGTAATGTTGATTGTCAGTCAATCAGACGAGTCAGTTTTTTTTCTTCAAATTTAAATGGGACCAAAAATGAGAAGTATACTATACTATTATAAACTCTCCCAAACAAAAAAAATATATTTTCAAATCGGTTAATAAAATAACGGAGTTCCTGAGGTAACAAACATAAAAAAATACAAACGAACCTCCTCCTTTTTTTGAAGTCGATTAAAAAGCTCAACGTGGACAAGGTCGAGAAGCATTTATCATAACAAATTTTTACTATAGGCATAGGTCGGTTTGATGGCATCTGATGTTTTTCCGATCTCGGTTAATTTCTGTTCATGCTCTATAGATTTGAACCTACTTTATTATTCCCGAAATTCTACAAATTTTAATATTATAAACGCGAAGGTTTTTCTGTTAGTTTATTTGTACCCACTCATCTCCGTAACCGATGTAACTCGGAATAACGTATTTTATGTCTTCCAAAAAGAACCAAGCTTTGCCCGAAAATATTTCTAGAACTTTATCAGAGAAATAAATTCGGAAATCATATGAAACTTCTCTGTTGGACTGGAAGTAAAGAAAAAACATAGAATGCGTCCAGCTGCTTCTCTCCCCGAGCATGTCGTAAAAGTCGACTAATGGATAGACCGCTCCAAAATGATGGGCCATCTATATGGGCGATGGGCTGATCACCTGTCACCATGGTTCATCATATTCATCTTGGGACTTTAAATCAGAAGTGGCTGCAAGTTTTCTTACGTTTACTTGTGGCTCTGCCCACCCCATTAGGGATACGGGCGTGATAGTATGTGTGTATGTGTGTACTTCATCTGAAAATCTAAAAAAAATATATGTAGGGCATACTTGTATCCATCGACAGTAATCGTCGTAAGGATCACTTCTGGAAACAGGTCACTTGTCATTGCGTAAAGGGGCTTACTCACTGGATGCCAGAGCGCGCCGTCAGTGGCGAGTGCTTTTTCCACGCTGCCCGTGGGCGACTTTTTGTTTTTCATCCAGAATACCTACAGCAGCTGCCAAATTTTGTACCTGAGCGTTGCAATTTATTATGTACCAGAATACACAAACATATCCACAATCCACACTTGTCTGACCAATCAGAGCATACCTAGGTACATAAAGTAACTCAACTTTCTGTCTTATATAGAGAAGCCTATCATCATCATCATCTTCCTGCCCTTATCCCACTCTATGTGGGGTCGGCACAGCATGATCCTGGAACATGCTGTAAGAGTTTTGGCTAAGGTGTTTTATGACTGGCCGCCTGCCTGACGTCAACCCTCCTTAGGAGTACTTGCTTATTGTATCTCATCTCATCATTTTGGAGGATACTATACTATAAAAGATAAGTAGAAAAACAAACAAACAAAATGAAAAAAAACTAATAGGTAACAAAAAGAAAAATCAAATAAAAAAAAACTAACAAACTATGAGTGGGAACATAAAATAATACACAGTCACACTAACGCAAGAGTTTCACATTAGTCTTCTTTCGTTTGAATTGATGCATTAGTTTGATAAATTGCCAAAGAAGCCCGAGTTCACAAAAACAAACCCAGGACACCAAAAATACTAATTCCAAAAGTCATTGCATTTGAAAAACATTTTTGAATATACGATGTCATCTATTTGTGTACACAAAAATTCGTTCATGTGTAATGTCACGTTCGAATCAACTTGCCATAGCAATGCATCACAGGATTGTACTAGTGACTGCAAAAGTGCTGACAAGTGCTTAAAGTGTCACTTTTCTTCGCTATACCTATTTTGACAGCTCTAAAATTTGTTTTTATATAATCCTCCGGTGGATTGCAATAAAGAAAGAACAGAATGCGTCCAGCTGCTTTTCTCCCTGAGCATGTTAAAGTCGACTAAGGGATAGTATCATCTCCAACATAATGGCAATGAGCTGATCACCTGTCACCATGGTTCACCATATCCATCTTGAGGCTGTGAATCAGGAGTGGCTGCAAGTTTTCTTATAATTACTCGTGGTTCTGCCCACCCCATTAGGGATACAGACGTGACAAATTGACAATATGTAATGTATGTAACGAATTATTTACAATACTTTTTATCTTTTTTTCTTTTGGTGTTTCTTATCAAAACATAGAGGAATGAATCTAAAAATACGGTAGGTAAGTATTATATTAAAACAATGCGAAGTTTTGGGTTATTTTCGACAAAACAGCGCCGGACAAAGGAAGAATACGGAAGGTTAATACGAATAGTGGGCTTAATGTCATAGGCAAAATGCATTATGCATTGCACTTTTGTGACCGCCTGTACTGCGGGTAGTAAAATCCATACTAATAAAGAAATCAAAGACCACATTTCAACTTTACGGGTTTTATTCGAATTTATAGGAAGCTTTTTCGTTTTGTACCTAGGTTAGTATAATACGACTCTGTAAATAAAATGAAAAAGCAGACAATAATAAAAATCTATAGGTACCACTATTCCTATTGGTCCTCCTACATGGTACTAGTTCTTTGGAACCAGTGTGGTGAAAGGATTTAAAATGCTCCTCAAATTTGTGCATTTTGACACCATGTTTTCGATCTTTCTACGGTTCTAAGACATGCCGGTTACGACATGCTCGAGGAGAGGAGCAGCTGGGCGCCTTTTAGGTTTTTTCTTTGATTCCAGTCCAGCAGAGAAGTAAATATAAAATACTTTTAAATACAATCAGTAAATACTTCTCTACTACTTCCTGTGATGAAATATTTAGATGTAACATTTATTTCAAAAACAAAAAGCCCAATTGCGTAGAATCTAAGGCCCGGCGCCAACTATCGGCATTCCTAAGGACGCCGGATCCCGCCTAAGGATCCCTTGGTATGCTGTGCCAATAGTGGGCGTCGGACCACAACCACAGATTAAGTTTTTTGACGCATGATGGTGTTGATGATGATGTTGAATTCAGACTATTTTAGTCTTAGTTAATTGAAAATGGCTTCTTAAAGCCGTCATTTTGTATTTTATGTCACTTTAGTGTCAAAAAAATGTCTTAAGAAATACAGGGCGTAACATTTAGATTGGTCAGTATGGGAAAGTCTGAAACTATAAGACATACGAAGATCTGTTCTTAGGAACCATGTCATAGATTTTAGTGACAAGAAAAACTGTATACCTACTATAGATTTAAAAAAACTTGTACTCAGTTCGGGAATCGAACCCGGTCGTGTTGAAAAATAAAACTGACATTAGTTCTATTTGGATATCGACTGTGTAGGTCATAAGCAGTAAATTATTATCATAAGCATTAAAATGCATTTTATTTCATCTTATATTATAAGAATCTTTGTCCTGACTGACTGACCGACTGACTGACAGACAACGCACAGCCTAAACCGCTGGACGTAGAGACTTGAAATTTTCAGTGTAGGTAAACCTTGGTACGTAGGGGTGTAGGTACTAAGAAGGGATTTTTCAAAATTCAACTTCTAAAGGGGTGAAAAGGGATGAAAACCTGGAATCAATTTTTGGTCTAAAACTGCACATAACCTATATCAAATTAAAGAGCCGATTTTTCTCATTTAGTTGATGTCATAATTACCTGTAAATTATTTATTTTTGGCATGTTTTTCGTGAAAAATAGTATACTTTTATTTTGACATATGACAGCGATGATACCACAGATTAGTAATAGATGATACAAAACATATGGAAAAGGAACTGTCAATGGCAAATTACACTACATTCATTAGCGTCTAAAAAAAATTGTTGCGATAATATTTTGGACTGTTAACACTGCAGGTGGGTTACTATGTGGTCCTCAGATGTGGTCTTAGAGCAGGGCAGTAGTTGAACTGCTCGACTTTTTTGTGCTTAGTAGGTACCTACGTGTGCTGGAATGGGGCATAGGGTACTTTTTATCTGGGTACCGCGTGAGCGAAGCCGCGGGCGGCTGCTAGTATCCTATAATTTAATGAAGTAGATGTTCGAAATGACAACCTGCTACATTTTGTGTATTTACGAGTATTTAAGGTAAGTACTTACAAAGAAATGGATTATGGAATATACTTAAGTAAACCTTTCTAGTTTCATGTTCCTCGGACTTATGGTTTAGACTGTGCGTTGATTGTCATTAATGCCCGATTACAATATTCTACTGACGGACGCCGAATCTTTCACCAACATTGTTATCCGACAAAAAGCACCATGTTTTTTTTGCCAAATAAAATTTTAGAATGATAATAAACGACGAGAATATTTTTAACTGGACATTAGTCAGGCAGTAAAGTAAGAGTTTATATATTTAGATTGATAGGTGTGGTCGGATCTAATCCATACTAATATTATAAAAGCGAAAGTAACTCTTGTCTGTCTGTCTGTTATCTTTTCACGCCTAAACTGCTGAACAGATTTTAATCAAACACGGCAAGGGGATAGATTCCATACCGGGGAAGGACATAGGCTACTTTTAATCGTGTAAAACGATCCCAAATGGAAAAAGGATGTATCTAAAAGAATAGGTAACCAGGATAACGCATAAATACTTTTTAGACATAAATTTTTGACAAGACAGTTAATTTGACATTTATAAAAAATTGATAATTGACAGTGTGTAATTTATATCAATTGGTTCGTCAGCAGCTCTCATTTTCTTGCAGGCCCTTACCCAGAGCGGGTTAGGGCCTCTAGCGGGACCGATTTCATGATTTTAATTTGTAGGATTTGTCTCCGCCCCGAATACCAGAATGCCTAATAAAACATTTGAAAATTTGCATTATTAATTCTAAGGCGGTACGAAGTTTGAGGGGTCAGCTAGTATAATTAATACTTTCGTGACTGACTGAAATATTCACGCACAGTCCAAATCATAAATCTTAGAAACATAAAACTTGGAAGGCAGATCTACGGTGTAGAGATGTACTAGGAAAGGAATTTCCAAAACACTCCTAAAGGACGCAGCGGTAAGATGGAGCTTGTATGAAAAGAAGATCAGCGCGGACAGAGTCGCAAATATCTCTAGTTACCGATATAATTCGCCGAATCTGTTTGTGCAGCAAAAATAAAGTTGGAACACATAAAACATGGAGACTGGGCGGGGGCGGTGACCTCGCCTTCTCATGCTGAAACAATTATGCATCGGATGACTTTAGCTGACCGAGTGCTATAATGCGATGATGATTTGCCGATGTTATAATAAATAATAAATATCGTTCTGTTTAATTTTTAATACTTCCGACTGGGAGTTAAGAAAAAAACATAGAATGCGTCCAGCTGCTTCTCCCCCGAGCATGTCGCAAAGTCTACTAAGGGTTAGTATCCTCTCCAACGAAATGAGATACACTTAGCAAGTATTCTCAAGGAGGGTCGACGTCAGGCAGGCGGCCGGTCATAAAACACCTTAGCCAAAACTCTTACAGCATGATCCAAGGATCATGCTGTAACAGTTTTGGGCTAGATGGCGCTGTGTGAAATTTATTATTTAATATCATCATCTTCCTGCCCTCATTACACTCTATGTGGGGTCGGCACATGATCCAAGGATCATGCTGTAAGAGTTTTGGCTAAGGTTTTTTTATGACCGGCCGCCTGCCTGACGTCAACCCTCCTTGGGAATACTTGCTTATTGCATCTCATCATGTTGGAGAGAATACTGTCCCTTATTCGACTTTTACGACATGCTCGGGGAGAGAAGCAGCTGGACGCATTCTATGTTTTTTCCTTACTCCCAGTCCAGCAGAGAAGTTAATAATAATATTGTGTTATAATAATGTATTTAAAAAAGTATATAAGTATTCTATCATCTGGTTCCCATAGTTACAAGTTATAAGTAAGTGTACTAAGCGCTTTGAGTTCACATTTTTTATACGCACAGCAAAAATGTGAAACTCTCCGGGGTCTGTATTTCCTGAAGAGTGTAATATGGGTGTCTTCAAATCGAGAATCAATAGGTTTCTTCTAGGTAAGCGTGCTTCATCTTAGACCACACTGTTACATCAGGTAGAGTGTGGTCAAACGCAAACGGATTTCAGATAAAAAAAAAAGTTGCAAGCTTTGCTTAGTTTGAGGCTAGATAGAGCTGTGTAAAAGGTCCTAAACTTTTTTATCAACGTTTGCTATTTTCTACCTTATGTCTTTCTCGTCATAGAATTTTACCCCTCACGTCACTAGTTCCTTTGAAGCAGTGTTGTAAATATATTTAAACTGCGCCTCAAAATCTCCTTTCGTGCCACATGTTTTCGAACTTTCTTGGTTCTACGACATACCGGTTTCCTCACGATGTTTTCCTTCTTTTTTTCTTATGGAAGTGCGTGGGTGGAGAGCCTTGTGTCTATGTAAACTAAGGCCTTTTACCATCTATAGTAGATGATTTATACAGCGTCAGGAGGCAACTTTTACCTTCACAGACGGGAGGCTGTAGTGCCTGGGACGAATTAAGATTAGTCGGCCTTGTCCACAGGAAAGACTTGGTCAATACGTGCGGAGCTGACTAAGCCGCAGGTTTCCTCACGATGTTTTCCTTCACTGTTTGAGAGTACCTACTGGTATAGCGTACATAAATTGTTCGCACAGAAAAATCCATTGGTACACGACCGGATTTGAACCCACGACCTTAGGATCGGAAGGCGGGGTCACTACCAACTAGACCACCACTGCTCTCGTGTGTCTATGTACTTCTTCGGTAACTAGATCTATCTAACCTTCGTCTTAAGTATTTTATTTTCGGTATTAGTCGGTGTTAACGCGCGTTTTATTCTCAGGTAGAAGAATGATTCACAAAGAATCTATTTCGGAAGATTTATCTTATGAATCATTTCTGTAAGAGATATCTGGGTATGATGTACCTAGACTTCTGTACCCAATTACTTACACGTTTATGTTCTTTCTAGAACATTTTTGTGTTTTGTTGGATTTTTAAATAAAAAAAATAATACTAACTATACCTATGATACTACTACTTTCATTCATCTTCATCATAATAACTTTCATTCATCTTCATGACGGAACCATCTTAACATACCTTTCTTAATCCTCATCACTACATCTTCTTTCACTCCACATCTCTCTCTTGCGTGAACCAGACGAATCCAACGGCACCTCATTTGTCAAAATCCGTCCAACCGTTTGGACTACAGCTTCAGCCAAAGGAATGCGCAAGCATACACACCAAACACATTACCCTCCTTCTTCACAGTCGGATAATTAGGTTTAATACAAGTGTTTTAATTTAAGTTGAATCTCATAAACAGGGGACTCTTCTGATACAGGTCATACGACTTAAAAGGAGAGATCCAAACCCAATTTTAAATCTTACTTATATTATAAATGCGAAAGTTTGTGAGGATGTTTGGATGTTTGAATATTTGGATATTTGTGCCTCAATCACGCCTAAACGGCTGAACGGATTTAAATGAAACTTGGAATATACATAGTACATGTACTGGATTAACATTATAGATTATTTTTATCTGGGTACCACGCAAGCGAAGCCGCGAGCGGCAGCTAGCCCCAAACTAAGCAAAGCTTGTACCATGGGAACCAGATGGCTAATAAAATACTTATGTAAGTATTTACTTTTTACAATAAAACCAAACATTGCGCAAAGGAGGGCTTAATGCCAAAGCATTTTGTACCAATCAATGATCAAAATCAATATAAGTACCAAAATAACAGAAATAATTATTTAAACAAGTGAAATGTCTGTGTACCTGTTTTTATAGAGCTATTTACCCAGATTGAGTTTTCAGCTCAGATTTTATACAGAATGCGGGTAGTTTTCGTTGGCAAACCAGCTTCGACAGATACAATTTCCAAACTAATAATATAGGTTATCTATCAATTAATTTCTTTTTATATTTAGTATCTTAAATGGTACCTACTTTATTGGGATCATTTTTCACTTCTTTTTCTTTGGTTTATGTGCAATTTGGTCTTCAAACATACGTTGTGTGTATGCTCTTTTGTTTGCTCAACACTGTTATATTGTTTTGCTGTGCGCCTAAAAGCTATGCTCCAAACCAGATGAAAACTCTATTCTGGTTATATTTTCTTTTTGTTAGTTTGTAACGTGCATTGTGTGCTTAAATAAATAAATATTAAAAAAAACCAATACCAAAATGCAAAGTAAACCACGTTCTGCCATATCTTCTCTGTCACTATCTTTGTAGATAATAGTGGTACTTTGCAAAAAGTACGGCGCTGATAGTTCGGCTCAATACGCTCGCAATGTTTTACGTGCTATGTCGGCTGATATGTCATATGTTTCTTAAAAAAACATTCTTACTTCTCTACTGGACTGGAAGTAAAGAAAAAGCATAGAATGCGTCCAGCTGTTTCTCTCCCCGAGCATGTCGTAAAAGGCGATCAAGGGATAGTATCTTCTCCAAAATGATGGACCACCTATATGGGCGATGGGCTGACCACCTGTCACCATGGTTCACCAAATCCATCTTGGGAGTTTGGATCAGAAGTGGCTGCAAGTTTTCTTATGTTTACTTATGGCTCTGCCCACCTCATTAGGGATACGGCGTGATAATAATGATGACTTTCTTCAAAAATAAAATCCTACTTTCAACAGTTGTGTTAAAAGTATTCACTTCATAAATACATACGAGTAAACCCTAATGGTATAATCTCGGAACAGCAAATCAACTTCGTTTACATAATCGTCTTCAATCAATCATATTCTACGTTTATCTTTACGACTGGTTTCTTTCGCGTAAAACGCTGTATGGGTTCTAGATAAGTACTGATTAATTAAAGCATGATATTAATTACTAGTGGAATGCTACCTGACTTTGTCTGCGTTGAGCTCTTTTTCATACAAACTTGATCTTCCCCCTACGTCCTCTAGGAGGTGAATTTCGGGAAATCCTTTCTCTGTGAAGTTTAAGAGAAATATACTCTCCGAATTTCATGCTTGTATGAATTTTGTTTGAAAACTCTTACACCATGATCCAAAGATCATGCTGTGCCGACCCCACATAGAGTGGGATAAGGGCAGGAAGATGATGATGAATTTTGGTTTAGGCTCGGTCAGTAATTATACAGAGTATAATATAAGTATACATAGAGGACTGGTGGTCCAGTTGGTAGTCCCGCCTTCCGATCCTAAGGTCGTGGGCTCAAAACCGGTCGTGTACCAATGGATTTTTCTGTGCGAAAAATGTATATGCCAGTGTTTTAAAACACAGAAACCCACGACTTAGTTAGCTCCGCACGTATTGACCATGTCTTTCCTGTGGACAAGGCCGACTAAGCTGAGAGGATGGAATAGGTGCTGGGCAAGCCTCCGTCCCGGGCACTACAGCGTCCCGTTTGTGAATGTAAAAGTTGCCTCCTGACGCTGTATAAATCATCTACTATGGATGGTAGAAGGCCTTAGTTTTCAGTCAATAATTGAAGAGTATAGAAGAGATATTTAGATTGACATATCTTTATTTTTTTTAGCTTGACCGAAACCGGTTTTCTGCGTAATTGCGCCCTAGGATTCGAGAAATTCTCATTTTCTTGGCATTTGTTCAAAACTTTTTGCGTTGTTCTAATAAATGCTACCACTAAAATTATTTTCATGTTATGTCACGTAGGTATATATCACTTTTCTCCGATGTACGGTGCCGACCTACACTTAGCTACAATTATTTAGCTCGAATTGTCAGAATCTGTCTTATCTGTACATACCTACTGAACTTACTGTCTATCGTGTAAATTGGTCTTTTTTAACATTGATATGTAAGTTTACGCTATATACTTCTATGAGCCGTAAATTAAGTTTTTTAAGACTGATTTGAAACTTGTCTAATGTTGCCTGAAATAAAGTTGTCGTATTGTATGAATCTACTAATGCTATTTATACATAATGATCTCTCCAATTGTGCAACATTTTTGTTTTATTGCGCAATAAAGAAAATTAATAAATAAAAATATATTTTAGCTCAACTGCGCTAAAAGGAGGTATATTATATATATATATTGTATTTCTTTATCTAGGATAACATGTTGGGCTACTTTTTATGAGGGTAACAGCGTCCCGTTAAGTTGCCTCCTGACGCTGTATAAATCATCTACAACGCGTAAAAAGCTGCGTGGAAGCTAGTCGTTCATAAGTCCCTTGCAACAAATACATGCAAGTTTACAAAAGCTAAGTTCGGATTGGGAGGTGAGTAAACGGCTCAAGAACGCATTATTCATAAATTCAGTTTAGCCCGTGACTCAACCGCTGCAGAAAATTATCCATTTCTAACTCCCTTAGGTTTGTGTCTGCAATGAATCAATATTGTTATTAGATGAAGTGCAAGATGGGTTTCTGGATTAATGTTCTTTTAACGTCTCAATGGTATCTGTTTTATTGCGGCTGCGAAATAGTTCGACGGATAAAGCAATTATTAGATAATTTTTCGAATGCCTTATAGAGTACCATTTCTGGTCATTTTTACAATCCCATGATATCCAGTTCCGAAGGACAAAACTTATAGAATTTGGCTGTAATTATAATTTTATATTCAATTTATTTAATGTTTGTACACGGTTGGTAGGAATTAGAACCTGCACTACCTAGTTTCGCAGACAAATAAATATTTTATTTCATTTCATTTCTTGATAGCTGCAAAATACTAGAGCAAAATGTTATTACATTTAGTAAACAATGTTTCAAATGCCGATACCTCAGAAATGCCATAGATTGGTTATTTTTTTATTATTATTTTATACAAGTTAATCATTGTAATTTTTAACTAGCCAATGGTACAAGTTTTGTCGATGACTGCGAAATAGTTGGACAGATTATAACTATCAAAATAGGTAATAACAAAAACTTTATTCCTTAAAATAGCTAGGATCACTTGGGCTTTTTTTGATGCCAATACCTGAGAAAGGCTATGACTAAATGTTGTTTTTTTGGTATATTTTTTTGTTTCTTATCTCACGTGATTCTCCATAGAAACATGTTATACACTGCTTTACAGTAAAACATAAAAGTTTAAATCAAATAATTATACTTTATTATGCAGTAGAATCTGTAAAAGATCATTTTAAAACGTCTAAAATAGATGTCTAAGGGGGTACTCAGAGGCACGTCACTTGTCTTCATATACCAAAGTTAATATGGCATATTTATGACTCAACAGATGTTCCAAGGTTACGGAACTATTCAGTAAGATTTACGAAAGCTAAAATTAGACAATATTAGAACAGCTCGTGACAATTCACACCATTGCAGACAATAGTCATGCCCAAGAATAATATATTTTATTCATGTAAATACTTGGACCTTACCTGGAAACTGCGATACAGTTTTTAAGTTAACTATAGCAGTTTCAACATGTTCCAATTGTTTCTTTGTAATGTTGTATTATTTTTATCAAATAAATTATGTTTATGTTTTTTATGTTTATTTCACACAGCGCCAACTAGCCCCAAACTAAGCAAAGAAAGAAAAGAAAGAAGGAAAATACATTTAATGGTTTAATCACACTTACAATAACTTACAATAACTAAACAAAAACTAAAATAAGGTAAAGAAGTAAAGCTTGTACTATGAGAACCATTATGGCTGATAGAATACTCATACCTCTACTTTTTTCGTAAATACATACTTAGTATAATCTTTAAACCTATAAAAGAGCTTAACCTGACTGACTGACTGATTCATCATCGCCGCGCCGAAACCACTGAAGCTAGAAAACTGAAATTTGGAAGGTAAGTACGCCGTTTCAAGTGCTTAGGTACAATGTTTATATGACGTGTAAAGTACATAAATAGTTTAAAATCACACGAATACCTATTAGTAATAGGTATTCGTGTGATTACAAATGTGAAAATCTGTGTGCGAGTTAGTTTGGCTGCGTTCATCTCCGTAACGACTGAACGGATTTGGCTGAAACTTGGATTAGGTATAGTTTATGACCTGGATTAAAACATGCGGTAATTTTATCCAGGTAGATACCACGCGAGCAAATCCGTGAGGTGAATGTTAGTTTTAAAATGCATACTTTTCTATTCTATTCTAAGGGGTAGACTGACAGGCGTCTGGAAGGGCTTCTTTCCTGAGCAATTCCAATAACCAGTGAAAAGCACAGTCGGTGAAATTCCCCTCAGCTCGTGCCAGGGGAAACTGAACTCTATTGCGACTGGAGACGGGGCATTTTCGGATTGGGAGCAGTAGCTGCGTTGGCGAGTGTACGAAGTCACCTTGACGGGTGGTGGTCCCAAGTATTTGCGATCTGGCTACCGTCCAGCAGACTGTATGTAGGTCGGCTCTACAATGATATCACCAACAACATTTTTATCTGAACATCTAGAAATCATTGACATGGTTAATCAATTTCGTTGCGCATCACGAAAGGAACCTTTGAGGCGCATTTTAAATAATTTCACCACAGTTCGAAAGAACTGCGACACGACTAGTAGAAGTAGGTAGTTACTATGAAAGAACATATTTAAGGAACCCAACCCTTTCACAATTCTTTTTTCAGATCTTCTCCAATTAGAGTGCTATGAGTTGTCAAAGTTTGCATAGGAAAATCGTATTAAATGGTCATTATGGGCTGACAGTTGGTTTAAATAATTATATAGGTTTGTTAACACCAATGGAAATCGACAATCAGCATTCATCACGATATCACCATCAGTAGCAGCCCAATAATTTCACAGTCAGACAAAGAGCTCATAGACATCCAAAACAATCTTAATTCTAGTCCTTAGCCCCCGAATTGGTACTCAAACGCATCTCAAAGTTGAACACGTTTCAAATTTTTGACAGATTTTCATCAGAAACTGTCAAAAAACCGTGAGTTGAGACGTGCTCAACTCTGAGTCGCGTTTGAGTATTCGGAGGTTAGTCTTTTAGTCTATTCTCTAAGTCTGTGAATCCGTTCCTCGACCTTCACAAAGCATTTATACAAGTTATCCAACACGATGTTTCGAGTAAAATTCCGCTTCTATTTTGCTTTGAGTTCATAGAAATGAACAATCTTATACTGATAATGTACATTGAAGATAGGCTTATCCAAAAACAGTGTTCAAGAACGTATCCACTCAAGCAATGGTAGATAATTATTTTATTCTTTGACAGTCTTCGATGGAAAAATTACAGATATAAGCTTAGGTACTATTTATTATGAATGTGGAAGTTACTTTGTCTGTCTGTTACCTTTTTACACCTAAGCCACTGAATAGATTTCATCAAAACTTGGCAAGAAAATAAATTGCATCCTGGCGAAGGTCACCTTTTATCACAAAAAATCAAGCGGACAAAACTAACAACATAGAAATTATTTATTCAAAAAAGATGCAACACTACAGATTGCATTCAAAGCCTTACAACTTTATACAAACAGTTGCGGGCAACAGCTCGTATTCCATAAGTAGGTACATACCTACCCTCCTCAAAACCTTGAAGGACTAAATCATGAAAACGCGAAGAAAGTACTCAAACTCAAGAGTATAAAATTACATGTCCAAAACTGCCCACTTACTAAAAACAACACCCAAAAATATGCGCGCCTGACGCATAAGCGTGGGCGCTGCTGGTAGGTACATGGACTACTGCCGCTAAAAACAAGAAATAAAATAGAACTTTACAGAAAAACATGCGCCCATAATATTGCAGGTCCTGTAACCATAAGATGGTATTGCTGGGCAAGCCTACTCCATCTAAATTCGTCCCGGGCATTCGTAGGCAAAACGATGCTTTCGGCCTTCAATAGGAGGAATTATTGACCCGTTTTTTTGTAGTTATTTCAACATCATGACAGTTTGTTTAGGGTTACGTATCCGAAAGGTGCCGACGGGAACCTTTTACTAAGCCTCCTCCGTCCGTCCGTCCGTCCGTCGTCCGTCCGTCTGTTAGCGGGCTGTATCTCAAGAACCGTAATAGGTAGTTGAAATATTTACAGAGACGAAATACACATTTCTATTGAAGCTATAACAACAAATAATAAAAAAGTAGGTTGCCCCATACAAGAAACTTTTATACTACCTAGGTACATGTAGGTACGATGTCTCCACATGTAGTATAAATGTTCTTCTGCTTCTTGCTGTTTGTCTTAATCAAAATTAGCCATGTCTTTGAATTTTATATTTCCGAAAGAAATATAATCATGTAGGTATTTAGTTTATACTCTTTAGGTACTAGCTGCCGCCCGCGGCTTCACTCGGGAGGTACCCGGATACAAGGTAGCCTATAATTTTGCATACTATATCCCAAGTCATTCAAATCAGTTCCTGTTACGGCGTGATTGAGGACCAACCATACAAATATCCTTACAAACTTTCCTATATAAAGTACTAGCTGCCGCCCGCGGCTTCGCTCGCTTGGTACCCGGATAAAAAATAGCCTATATGTTAATCCAGTACATGTACTATGTATATTCCAAGTTTCATTCAAATCCGTTCAGCCGTTTAGGCGTGATTGAGGCACAAACATCCAAACTCACACACTTTCGCATTTATAATATAAGTAAGATTAGTGGGGTTAAGTATAGTTTTCTCTGAGTTCTATTACAGATTATTTGAATAATACCTATCTAACGGAAACGAGAATTAATGGGCGTGATAAAACTACCGCGCGCTTTGCTTTACGACCCGCTGTTCGAATATCGGGAGAAACAATTTTAGCTTCTTACTCGTTCGTAGGTATGGTGTAAAAAGGAATTGAAAACGAGTGCAGATGATACTGTGGAAAATAGTCGTGGATCCAGGATTTTGGTCTGCGAGGGGCTCGCCGACGTACATCGGGACTTTTCGAATAAACTTCTAAATTGACAAAAATTATACTTTACCAATAATAAAACATATTTCAAAGCTACTTGTAAACATTAATGTATTTTTCATTTTTGATAAACGCGCCATCTATACTTTTTTTCATACACTACGACAGCAGCCACTTTCCCATACCTAAGGTTCATATTATTTCAATGAATCATTCGGTGCACTGCGCTGTGGTCTTGCTAAAAAGTTTTTAACGTATTGAACAGATGGCGCTGTAGTAAAACGAGCGGGTTCGACTTTGTTTTGGTAGATTGATAATTATTATAATACTAGCTGCCGCCCGCAGCTTGTACTACGTTTTTACACCGTTTAAACCTTCCCTGGACAAACATTTCATAACTAAAATCAGCTAAATCGGCACAGCCGTTCTCGAGTTTTAGCGAGACAAAACAAACGAACAGCAATTGGTTTTTATATAATACTAGCTGCCGCCCGCGGCTTCGCTCGCTTGGTACCCGGATAAAAAAATTGCCAATAATATTTTAATCCAGTACATGTAGGTACTATGTATATTCCAAGTTTCATTCAAATCTGTTCAGCTATTTTGGCGTGATTGAGGCACAAACATACAAACATCCTCACAAACCTTCACATTTATAATTATAGTAGAATAGTATGGATTATAGTTGTTGATGATAATGATAATTCACTATTTGAAGCCAAATATTTGTGAAGAAAAAAAAAGTGATTACTGAGATGACGAGTGATAGGAGAAAATGGACAACGGGAACATATCCCGACCGACAGACGGCAGGAAAATGAAAATGTTGATGTTTAGCTTTGTTAATGGTATATTTTGTCAGACGATGCAAATCTATGCACCTTATATAAAGCACCAGTTTATAAAATTGGTATTACTTGGAAGTAGTATCTCGAAAACCAGAGAGCCGACATCGTAGCACAAACCCAGACATTTAAACTGACTACGTCCTGGTACTGTGCCCTGTTTTAATATTCTTCTAAGTGCCCTCTACGAGCTGTGTAGGTAACACTACGGCGTAGCACCAAAGTTGAGGAGGATGGCTGAAAACTTCGACGCGCTAAACATTTACCAAAGGAAAAATCCTCTTTAAATAATTCCTCTGTCTAAGAACTACATAATGTAAGTATGTTTATTAACTAAATGCGTATGGACCTAGGATCATTTAATTTTCTTTTTCATTTTGTACATTTTGCGGCTAGCAATTTATGCAGGTAGCAAGGTCAATACACTATTAGCGTTTGTCCACCGTGACTGATAACAATAACTCGTCATAATGAGTTGGGTTCTGACGATTTATGTATTTTCGGCAGTTGGTCGCTGGAGGTCGCATATTCGAGCGGTCATTGAATGCATGAGACCTTCATTATGTGTGGGTGGTCTCCATCGTCGACGCGGGCAGACACACTTATTTACAAACAAAAATAATGGAAACGAACCAAATCTATAATTGGCACTGCCCCTCGGCTGATCAATGAAATGATGATGATCATCGATCGATGCGCCAAAGGTCATCCACCGTTAATGAAACCCATCGATCAAACTAATCAAGATCGCATCCGGGCGCGCGCGCGCTGCTTGCCGAGTTATTCCCGGTGTGGGCGGGGGCGGCGCGGGGAGCGCGGCGGGGCGCGGCGGGGCGCGGGGCGCGCGCTCGCTCAGTGTGTCGGCGCGCGCCGCCGCCGCCATGGGCAACCAACACTCCGCCTCACACCACAGTCTCAAGCCTCGCAAGAACGTGCACTGGAAGTCAGCAGGTACCACTCCACTCCTCGCTCTCGCTTCTGAGCCTCGCGGAGCCGCCCGCCGGCTGGCCGAGGCCCCCGTCTCCATGTCTATTTTTATAAAGACTGCGCGCTGCGATTCCCGTAGCGTGCCACAACAAAACAAATCGTAAGACCGAACGCGTTCATGTAACGATTATCACGCGTCTAATTTTGAAGGGAGTTTTATGCCAAACGGTGTCGCAAGTTAAGCTCAAAATGTGCGCCGTAAGTGAGCATCGCTCGTTTCCGTTCCAGGGAGGCCCGCGGCGCCAGGCCGGCCGGAGATCGTGCCGCTCTCGTCGCCGGATGAGCCGCATGCGGTGACGCTGCGCTGGGCGGCGGGCGCGCACGACGGCGGCGCGCCGCTGCTCGGCTACCGCGTCGAGTGCAACCGCCTCGGCAGCGCCGGCTGGGTGCGCACCGCGCCTCCCGTCGTGCAGCGCCCCGAGCTCGTGCTCACCGGCCTCGAGCCGCCGCACCGCTACCAGTTCCGCGTCGCCGCGCTCAACGCCGTCGGACACTCCGACTACAGCGACCTGTCCGACGTGCTCACCGTCAGCGCAGAGCCCACGCCCTCGCGTCCACCCGCCTTCACGCACCATCTCATGGACGTCACCGTGCTCGAGAATGACAAGACCGAGTTCCGCGTCAGGTTTGAGGGCGCACCGCCGCCCTCCATTGCGTGGTTCAAGGACGACTATGAGATCTTCAGCAGCCGCCGGACCGCGATCGTAACTGATGAGGCAATGAGCGTGCTCGTTTTCCACCAGACGCTGTTGAGCGATGAGGGCGAGATCCGCTGCACCGCCACCAACCGCAGCGGGCACGCCGTCACGCGCGCGCGACTCTCCATCGAGGCGGCGCCGAAGCTGCGCTACCCGCGCCAGTACGAGGACGGCCTGCTGTACGAGGTCAACGAGACCGTGTTCCTGAAGACAACGATCGTGGGCAAGCCGTCGCCGACCGTGGAATGGCGGCACGACGGCCAGCCGATATCGCCCGACGACCGCGTCGAGATATCCTACTCAGGCAAGTTCTCCGTGCTGAAGATTCAGTCGGCGCGGCGCAGCGACCGCGGCGAGTACCAGGTGCACGCCAGCAACGCCATCGGCGAGGACACGGCCGCCTTCCTCGTGACGATCACGGCGCCGCCGGAGCCGCCGCGCGCGGTTTCTGTGGCGCGCCAGGTGGACAAGTCCGTCACCCTGGACTGGCAGCCACCGGAAGACGACGGCGGCTGCCGGATCGGCAACTACGTCGTGGAGTACTACCGGGCGGGCTGGAACGTCTGGCTGAAGGCGACCACGAGCCGCAAGACGAGCGTCACGCTGTTCGACCTCATCGAGGGCAGCGAGTACCGCTTCCGCGTGAAGGCGGAGAGCCCCTACGGCATGAGCGCGCCCAGCGAGGAGTCGGCACCGGTGCGCATCCCGGGCCGGGCGGTGGACTTGGACTTTCTCGCTGTGGAGTCGCGCATCATCAGTGAGGCGCTGGGCCAGGAGGCTGTCTCGGAGGAGCGCGTGTCGCCGGCGCCGCGCCGCCGACGCGCCCCCGCCGCGCCGGAACCCGCACCCCCTCCCGCGCCCGTACCCGCTGCCGCACCTGCCCTGCCACGAGCCCACAGCAACGAATTCCTGCTCGTGCTATGCCCTGACACAAAGGAAAATCTCACTAAAGCTGGTAAGCATAATCTTGACTCGATTTTTTTTTCAAAGTTGCTATGAAAACCTTATAAATGAAATGATATTCAGGTACTTACACCCTGCAAAGTTACTTTTAAGTTGGACTGATCTTGGCTCCAAATGTTTCTACATCAGTCAGTAATTAGTACTAGCAGTACTTACCAACCTACATCTGTCTAAGGTTTAGGTCAAATGCAGGCAGCGAATTTCCGTCTATTTTCATAATAGTACATAGAATCCTATCCTATTATCCTACTAATATACCTAAATGTGAAAGTTTGTGAGGATGTGAGGATGTAAGGATGTGTGGATGAGACGATGTATGTTTGTGCCTCAATCACGCCAAAACGGCTAAACGGATTTGAATGAAACTTGGAATATACTATAGTAAATGTGCTGGATTAACATATAGGCTATTTTTTATCCGGGTACAACTCGAGCGAAGCCGCGGGCGACATCTAGTTCAATATATAATTCACACATAATCAATGTCAAGATTCTATTTGATCAATCGTGCGCCAGCCAAGTGTAGGTAGGTAGGTACGTATTGTTACCGCGGCTTTTTGATCTATCCCCCGAATACTCAAATGCATCTCAGAGTTAAGCACGTCTCAAGTGACGAGTTTTTGACAGATTTTCATCAAAAACGGTCAAACGTGACTTGAGACGTGCTCAACTCTGAGTCACCTTTGAGTATTCGGGGGTTTGACTTGCAAAGTTGGACGCTTGCAAAGGAACTTCAACCATTCAAAGATGGTAGACCAAAATTTTTTGCCAATCGTGCCTATTAGGTGTCTATATTGAAAGTTTCATTCAAATCCAAAGATTCAGATACAAACATCCTTACATACTCACAAATTATAGGTACCTATACTAGCTGCCGTCCGCGGCATCGCTCGCGTGGTACCTGGATAAAAAATAGCCTAGGTATATGTTAATCCAGCACATTTACTAAGTATATTCCAAGTTTAGGAATAGGATAGTAGGATCATAAGTTAAGTGAAACGCTCCGCAACTTCCTGCAACCGCGTTTTTTTTCATACTAACTTTAACTTCTAGGACTTCTAGTTTAGGCTGTGCGTTAAATTGTTAGTCAGTCGGTCAGTAACGTAAGAATTTTAGATATTTTTTGATACTTCCGTTGCTCATTACGATAAAATTTACATCCAGTCATTATTTATTTATTTATTGGAAAACCAACAGCTACAGTAACAAATTAAATTAAATATACTTATAAGAAACAGAAAGCCAATAATACGATACAAAAACTGTCATGAACAAATTACGCTAAAGGAGATATTATAGGATATTATAAATGTACAAAATAAAAACGAAAACGTGCCTATTATAAGGTACTAGCTGCCGCCCGCGGCTTTGCTCACGTGGTACCCGTATAAAAACTAGCCTATATGTTAATCCAGCACATGTACTATGTATATTCCAAGTTTCATTCAAATCAATGTACCTACTAGTTTTTGCGTGAAAGAGTAACAAACATCCATACATACAAACTTTCGCGTTTATAATAGGTATTAGTAAGGATTTAGATATTTTTTGATACCTCCGTTGCTCATGATAACATTTGCATCCAGTCATACATTATAACGAAAACATGCCTATTATTAGGTATATCTCGTTGTAACACAAAAGGAGCCTATATGTTTTTTCAGGTCACAAACTATATTTCATTCAGTTCCTTATAGTCACTACGTCGTGATCAGTGACGGATTAACCCTTAACCAAATTAAGCAATTGCTTAGGGCATCACGTCTGAGGGGGCACCAGAAGAAGCACAAAAAAATCCGTCCTTAGGGCATCACGTCTCACTCTCACGTCACCAAAAACCACACCAAAAAAAGCATGGATTGCTTAGGGCATCAAGTAGTCTTAATCCGTCACTGGTCGTGATAGGGACACAGACCACAAAAACTTATAATATTACTTACTAGTAAACGCTCCGCAATTATTTTTTTCATACAGACTTCATCTTTCTGCTGCGACCTTATGGAGTATAATTTCGGGAATTCCTTTCTTAGCACCCCTACACCATAAAAGGGATGTAGGTTCCCTCCAATTTACATCCTTCTAGGACTTATTGTTAAGGCTGTGCGTTGATTGTTAGTCAGTAACGAGTAAAAGTACTTGCCTATAACATCTTCCATCCAACAGTCACATACATAGTCCTGACCCCACACTAAGATTCCCTGCGTCGTGGGTAACAGAAACTACGAGTACCATGGTACCACAACACCCAGACCCGGAAGAAATGTTTACAGAACATGTAAACATTTCTTCCGCAGCGGGAATCGAACCCGCGCCTCTTGCGTCTCTGCCGAGCAATCCGCCACGTCACCGAGGTCGTCATGTAAGTTTTATGTCTATGTAAGTTTTATATAGGTATTTATTTATTTTTATGTAAGATTAGAACCTGACATTATTTCAAAACTCCGCCAAACTTTGGTTTTAGGCGAAAATATTGTGAATTGAGAGGGAACATTATATCTACATTGTTAATTTTACCCATTTTCGCAATAAATTGAAATTGAAATTGAAACACCTCAGTCCAGCATTGGGATACTAACAGTATCATTAAAATATATGAACCTAGGTACATAGTCGTTAAACTCTCATTGAAAATGTAGGAGGATTTAAACAATGTTTTCAGTTCGAAAAGTCTATTGAAACCAAACTAGAGTCTGATCTTAACAATCTATTATATGTATAAAGAAAAACAAATCTCTACGACCTGTGAGGATAAAAAGGCCACTGTTAGCAATAAATTTTTCGATTTTATAGGAAATCCTAAACGATTCCTGTAATATTCGTAAAATAGTCGGAATTGTATGTAGTTGACTGGTACGCATCTCGATTCAGCGGTAGATTCATATCTGCCTGTAAAAAGGTCGGAATTTGGGTATATCATACGCAATTCAGCAGCATCTTACTCATATCATAAATGCGAAAGTTTGTGAGGATGTTCGGATGTTTGAATATTTGAATGTTTGGATGTTTGTGCCTCAATCACGCCTAAACGGCTGAACGGATTTAAATGAAACTTGTAATATATGTATTACTTGTACTGGCTATTTTTTATCCGGGTACCACGCGAGCGAAGCCGCGGGCGGCAGCTAGTCTACACTAATATTATAAAGAGGAAAACTTTGTTTGTTTGTTTGTACTGAATAGGCTCAAAAACTACTGGACCGATTTTAAAAATTCTTTCACCATTCGAAAGCTACATTATCCACGAGTAACATAGGCTATATTTTATTTTGGAAAAAAATAGGGTTCTGTAAGATATTTGGGTTTTTCGGACACAAGGTGTAAAAAATCAACCAGAAAAGTTACTTATTTTGCGTACGCTGCCTAAACTATAAAAGATAGAACCATAAAATGTTCTAATTAATTGTAGATCTTATAAATATCTACAAAAAAGTCCGCGACACACTATACCCATCTATGTCGAGTGAGGCACAGCAACCATTTTTTTATTTAAAAATCTTGAATTTTTTTTGGACTACATTTAAACGCGTTTATTTTACTCATGCTATTAATCCTTATCAAAATAAATGATTTCATCACTAAGAACAGTTTATGGAGATAATATTTGGTCTTTGAATGATTAAAATTGGACGTTTGGTTTTGAAGTTATGGCGAAATTAAAATATTACGATTTCTGCTGCACGACCGCTGCGTAGGGAGCCGACCTCGCGACTGACCGTGTCTTTCCTGGGTAGGCTTTTTGCAGCGGTAACCGACATCCACGCGGGCGGAGCCGCGGGCGACCGCTAGTATGAGATAAAGTGGCCTTATTAACCCACCTTTACATGTTGGCTTCATAATTCATTTCTGTATGTTTATTCTAGTGTATTTATAGCTGCAGCCCATAGTTACTGTACGTCGTAGCGTAGAGTAGGAGGGCAATCGTGCTATTTTCAACGTTTCAAACTTTCGTTTCACAGGGTATTTAGGTACCTACGCTGTCAAAAAGCAACATACAAAATGTCTGTAACAAAATGTTCAAAATTAGCGCGATTGCCCTCCTCGCCGCATAGCGCAGCTTCTGCGAACTCATAAGACAAACAACCGTTGGCGAACCACTAAGCTATGTTTACATAGAGAGAAACTAGCACAACCTAAGGCGTTTTACACACCGCCTAACTGCACGATTCCCATCGAAAATGAACTAGACGCATGGAGATCCTAGCGAGACAGACTGCAGTTTTTTTACACGGCTAAGGCAGAAATCGCCTCATGGACATCTCCAAACGATTTTTCATCATAGATGTCATATCTAGGTAGCTTCCACGGTATTTTTTATCACCTGTCATGAAACTTTGAGTCAACAAACGGGCTCTATGCAAACTAGCGTTGTCTGCGCTGGCGAATTGCGTGACGCAATAGAATAAGTGCCTAGCCTATTTAAATCCTTAGTATAAACTAACTTCCCGTCCCGACACATCCTTGCTTGCCTCAATAAAAAGTACAAAATGCCTATTTTATACTGAACCATTTTTATTCTCAACTATTTGAATCGGTTCAGCCGTTACAAGACAGACGAACCTTGCATAGTTTCGCAATAATATTTACTTTTCTTCATAATTATAGCAGAGGTACAGGTTGTTGTTATTTGACTACCATAGCTACAGCAATGTGTTTTCACTTTTCAGAGAAACGCAACTCGTTTCAACTGGATTTTGACTCGATTTCGCCCCCGCCGCTGTCGCTGTCCGCGCCCGACATCAGCTCGCGTTGCATCATGCCCTTCAAGGCGCTGCGCAACTCCGTCAGCTCGACGGAGCTCCTGCACGAGCGAGCCATGGCACGCTTCTACAAAGCCGTCGCCATCCAAGAACAACAAAGCAAAACTAAAGACGAGAAACCCTCCAAACAGCAAATCAACGACATTCCGAACAACACAAGTCTCGAACGGACTGACGAAGATATACGACGCGAAGTCAACGTTGAACCGAAAATGAAGCCGCCGGAAATAATGATCAAAACCGACTCCGTTGAGGATAAGGAATACAATTTCAGCGAACGACAGGCTTCACAGGACTCTGAAGCTTCCGATGGCAAATGGCAGCAGAACGCGTCTTTCGATGAGGACTACACCGCTAGCACCGTATCTTCCGACGGCGAGTACTCGGAAGGAAGCCTGAATGGAGACGATCGAAGAAGTCAGTATTCGAATGACGAAGGCACCTATAATCCTAGAGACAAATTGACTCGCCACTCTCCCATGAAGGAATCTTCGGAGGAAAAATCAGAATCTTCTATACTAGTCAAACCTCTACCAGTTCTTGATCCCAATTTTGTTCCCAAGCCTATTCTGAAGAGAAGAGAGGTTCCAGATGTGCCTACGCCGACTATGCTGAAATATGAAGAAAAACTCAAACCGGAGCGAAAACCGAAAGATGAAAAAATGCCCATATTCCAGAAAATAACAAAAATGCCCCTGCAAAAATCGTTCCCATTCCCAAAAATACTACATCGAAAGGAACCAAAAAAAGTCAAAGAAGAAAGTGCAGATACTAAAATCGTAAAACCAGTAAAGAAACCAGAACTGCCTAAAGATAAGATAAGCGAGGAAGGAAGAACGGTTATTGATTATTATGGTAGTATAGTCAAAGAATATGGAAGTCAGAAGAAACCAGCAACTCAACTTTATCTCAATACTGATGATTTAAAAGAGGTTGCGGAAAAACAAACCCCTGATACCGAAAACGCTGTCGTGGAAAACATTAAGACTGTAAAAGTAAAGAAAGCAAGCGCAAATAAAACTACGGAGAATAAAAAAGCCTCTACTGTAGCTAAACCAAATAACACAGTTCATAAAGCCCTTTCCAAATCTAAAGCAAATAATAGCGGGAACGCCGTCAAAGAAGCGCCTAAAACAGACGAAAAGCCGTCGAATAAGGACCACAAAAAAATCACTCAACAAATAATTTTAAAGAAAACTGAAAGAGCAACTATTGTTATACCTATCGATTATCAGGAACTCGAGAAGAAAGCGAAAATAACCGTCAGATCTGCTATAGATTACACAGTGGACGTGTGTCTGCTGTTGCTGGCTTTCTGGGTGTACTTCTTCAAAGACGAGAGACTCGCTATCCCCTTCCTTATCCTTATAATATACCGGCAACTGCAGGAAACTATCCTAATGAACATCCCTGAGTGGTTCAAACACCACACCCCGAGCTGGATGAAAATGAAAACCTCTTGACCCTTTTCCAAAAGACATTGTGCGATAATCTGATTGAGTTGTGAGCATTGTGTGTTGTGTGATACTGTGTAATAATACTTCTCTCTATGTATATTTATGTCTTTATTATTTATAAAGTGTCTTTCTGAAAAGTAATAAGCCTAATAAGTACCTAGTTACAAAAACCAGCTGGCTATGCTGTCATAAGTCCATTTTACAAAAATCAATATATTTTTTTCTAAATTCATAATGTTTAAATTTAATCTTTTAGCCACAAAATGTTGTAAGAACGTACGCTACATTTCTGAGTTTAAATTACTGTTAACAGATTGTGTACCAATTTTACCGAAACGCAAACCGATAGATCCGAAGGCTTGCCGCAAAAGAGACGAGGGGCTTGTCTTGGGCGTGTATTACAACGAGAACGTCGTTGGAGAACCTACGATCCTCACAGCCAGCGCTGAGCACTACAACAAACTATGCAATGGAAAACTCTGGGATCAGCTGCAACTAACTCCTACTCCTAAACTAGGTGAATGTAGAGTGTTCTACGATTTGGAACAAACTTTCGGGTACGTGGCGGTCGCTGGCCTGGGCTCGGAATGCCTTGCGTACAACGTCAACGAAAGATTGGACGAGAGCAGGGAAGCTATTCGAATAGCGGCAGGAGTCGGCGCCACAGCTCTTCAACAGCTTAGCCCGAGTAATATTCACGTTGAATCTTTCGGCGATGCAGAAGCAGCTGCAGAGGGTGCTAGTCTCGCACTTTGGCAATTTAGAGAATACAGAAGTGTCATGAAGCAGAAAATCAAGAAACCATCCGTGCATCTTTATGATGACTGTAACATTGATGGCTTTAAAGTGGGACAACTGAAAGCTGAAGCTCAGAACCTCACCCGCTTTCTGCAGGAAATGCCTGCAAACTTGTTAAACCCAACAACTTTTGCGAAGATCGCAGTAGAACTGCTATGCGAAATGAATATCAACGTGGAAGTCAAGACGCAGGGATGGGCATCGAGCCACGAAATGGGAGGTTTTGTAGCAGTAGGGCAGTCGTCGATCCAGCCGCCACTGTACGTGGAGATCGGCTACTACGGTGCTGACGAATGCACCCGACCGATAGTTCTGATCGGTAAAGGGGTTACATTCGACAGCGGCAGCTTGGATCTGAAGCCTCCGAACGAGTTGAGATATATGAAAGGGGACATGGCGGGAGCGGCATGCGTTCTCGCCATCACGCGGGCTGCCGCGCGTCTGAAGCTGCCCGTAAACATCCGAGGCATCCTTCCCCTCTGCGAGCTGATGCCGAGCGGACGCAGCCCCAAGTTCGGGGACGTTGTCTGCAATGCGAGCGGTAAAAAGATCCATATTAGGCTTCCGTCCCGTGAAGGACGGCTCCTGATCGCCGACAGCTTGGTGTACGCGCGGAACTACTGGCCTCAGCTGATCGTAGATATCGGCACCATGTCCAAGGAGATGATATATTCTCTGGACGGCAGCGCATGCGCCGCGTACACTAACTGTGACGACTTGTTCTGTCATTTGGAGAGCGCGAGCGGGCACAGCGGTGACCGTGTCTGGAGAATGCCCCTTTGGAGCTTCTACGAAGACAGAGTTCTGGACTGCCGAACCGCTGACGTGGCTAATACTGGAAGGTACAAGTACGGAGACTCTCCGAACTGCGCTGCATTTCTTCATCAGTTCATATGTGACAGCAAGTGGCTGCATCTGGATACGTACAACGTGTCTTACACAAAAGGCTTGGACTTCCCGTACCTACACCGCGGCATGACCGGCCGCCCCACGCGGACGATTATCCAACTACTCCACCAGCTGGTGCAATGCCAGAAATTATAGAGAATTCGTGTCTTTATTGTAAAATACTTTTCGAAAATTGTACCTTTTTGTGGAAATAAAGTCTTTGATGTATGTAAAATTTGTTTTATTTCATAGAACTGACTGTAGTGTATAATCCTTAGGTGGTACCTACTGACAGACTTTCAACTAAAATAGCCCAACGGGTTACGAGTTTTAAGAATTTGTAAAGTCAGATATTTTTCGCATCTTAGTCAGCTCTGAACGTATTGATCATGACTATCTTTCATGTGGATAAGACCGACTTAGCTGAGATGACGTTATAGGTACTGTGCTGATGGACGGTGTGAAATATTCCGGGCGACAGTGTCCCGTTAGTGTAATTTGCCTCCTCGCATTGTATAAATAATCTAGTATCGATGGTTAAGTCCTTAGTGAGTCTTCTATCTACAGGACTCAAGAGTAAATTGCCTGCTAACACTATCATTCCATCTATCATAGGGTCTCGTTTTAAAAACAAACAACGAATTTTTTTTTAACATATATTTATTTTTTATTGAGTAGGTAGGTACATGCATTAAAAATTAAAATTCTTCAAAATACAATAGGTAAATTATGGCACTAGCTTTAGACAGAAAATGCAATTCAAAATGATAAGAGTACACAGGTCTATCACAATTTCAGTCCAACATTTAAAAGTCAAAAAAAAAAAATACTGTCTAACATAGGCTACCCTTAGAAAAAGAAATAGTCCATTAATCACCTGAGGCTTAAAAGGGGGGGAGAGAATCCGGAAAAAATATTGAGAAAGAAGAAGAGAGAAAGACTGACAATAGTCTGAAAAATAATTACATTAAAGATTTTGACATTATTTTAATATGTAATATAACCCATAACCCATTGAATGAATGAAGTTCAAAAAAGTTTTAATTCAAAATTAATATAGCTGAAAAAGACCAGTATTGTTCATTTTCGTTTAACTTTTTGTTTGAAAGTATTTTGTGTTAATAATATTAAAGCGAAAAGTAATTGAGCCATCTCGTTTCGCTCCTGAATTTGAAAATATAACTACTGGTTTTTACAGGACAAAGGAGTTGTTATCAAGTACTTAGGTATATTCATCGAAAAAGACTTACAAACTAACATTCAGATTACATTTAAATATGATTATGCAATAGAAATTGATTAATATTATTATCCTTTACATTAATAAATGACTTTAGTGCGCACCTATAAAAAATATTATCTTTGGTATAACATTGTCGAAATTTCCTATACTTATTAGTTTTTAAAGTGTGCCGAAAAAAACGGAACGTTACTGAACATAAATTTCCAATCTCAGTTTTAAAAGTGCCAAAAAAAACAGATATTTTTTTTCTTTCTATTGAACATAAATTTCCTATCTTAGTTTTACAAGTGTGCCGAGAAAATTAAACGTTTATATTAAACACATTGAACATCAATTTTTATTCCTACATTTCTTATTACCTATTTAGATTATATTATAGCCTCTATAGGCCTCACACATTCACATACATTTATAAAGAAATACCCATTGTTTTTATTATACAGGGAGGTCAGCCGTTTATAGCATCAGAAAATTTACCCATCCTGTAAATAGTTCGAACAGTTCAAATAATGTAAGTGAATAATATCTTATACTTTACGTTTTAAATCTTGTAACTACTGTATTCTAGACAGATATGGTTATTTTACGATTATGGTTAATCATTAACCGTTTTATCGGTTTTAATATACCAGGTTATTAACTTTCTACGATTACATTGACTTCACAACATCAAGAATTAATATGAAAAAATGTATATTTAAACACTGGAATACCTAAGAATAGGAATCAAAACTGTTTTTATGGTAAAACATATATGGCAACTGATGACTAAAAATATGACAATAGCTTCATATAACGTATAATCAGAGATTACGTTGTGAATAAACTAGATTTCAAACACACCTAGGTATATTTTAGACAGCTACGCTTAAATATATAACCAAATGGTATCCTTAAATCCTAAATCAAAACCGGTTCAATGTCCAATGACGTAAGTCAAAACCGGTACAATGTCCGATGACGTAAGTCAAAACCGGTACAATGTCCGGTTACATAAGTTAAGACCGATACACATGTCCGTTGCCACGTTCAAACCACATATTCGTCCGATGAAAACTCAAAGGATGAATCAGATGAATCGTTAAAAAAATCGTTTAAAACGACAGAATCGTCATAATCGACAGAATCGTCATAATCGTAATTGTACGTGCGTGTCGATTTTTTCATGCATAACAGGACTTCGCGGTAGTATACGAAGAACAGGACGAATGCATATGATGCGAAGATGACGATGGATTTTCGTTGTCAGAGCTCATGAAGGTACCTGCAAATGAGAAAATGGGATTTTATACCTCTTTAGTAGACTTTAGTATTTTAATGAAAGTAATTTATTTCACTCATAACTTCGTGTCAGCAGTTTAAGGAAATTGGAGGCCTACGTCAATGCCATGGAAACCAGCATTATGTATAAAAAGTTTTGATAAAACCGTCTATTTTTAAAGCTCTATCCAACAATCTGACATGACGTCAGATGAATAATCACAAAACCGTTTATGTAACTAAAATCGGTTGTTTACTTAGCTAAAACCGGTGATGTTTAAGTGTCTAAATCTAATTGTTTTAGTGAGTAAACTGGTATAATCGGTTATTACCTCCGGCGGTCCTCGGGGGTCACAGTGGGGTGGGTGACGGCGACAGGCGAGTCCTCAGTGTCGCTGATGTAGCCCTCCTCGCCGGTGTAGTGGGAAGGGTGCACGAGCAGCGGGCTCACGGAGAACGCCTTCAGATCCCGGACAGGGAACATCGACTTCCATGTGTTGCTAGGAGACATTTGTTTATTTATACACACTAGCCAACCATGCACTGAAGTTAAGTCCTGTCGAAATCTACTATCTTGAGAAAGTAGATCGCAGGAATGAACGCCAGTAGATTTTAAAACAAGAAATGACAGTTTTGAAACCCAATCTCCAATTTTTTTATTTACCTACAGAATAGGTAAGGTACGGAAGGACAAATCACACTGAATTAACATTATTGGGGGGCACGCTAACTAAAAGTTGATTTTCAAGTTAAAATCCAAGATGAAAGTTTCAAGACCATTTAGTTATATCCAGTAGGTCCATAGTAGTAGTCAAAATTCAACAGTTAGCAGGTTCAAACTAATTGGCCAGCCTCACTAGTAATAAGTCCTAAGTCCCAAATTCCAAGTCACAAGCCTTACTTGGGGTGCTGGTTGAACATGATTGGCAGGAACTCGTCTACTGGCAGCATCTTGGCCAGCGGTTCTGCCTTGATGAGCTTCCTAGCGCCGGCTTCGCTGAGCAGGTAGCCTAGCGTCCAGTATGAGTACCGCGGCCGGGTCACGTGGGCAGTGACAAACTCCTCTTCGTTGTCCATGAGGACCTTGCGCCCGATGTACCTGTAAGAATAAGTCCTCAGCGAAAAGAAGACCAAGGTCTAGATCTAGAAAGAAAGAGTACTACTCTGGCTAAATATAGGTATTCACTGGGTATTTGAGGATCTATTATATACTTAACTTGTATGTTCAACAATTTTTTTTGCACAAAACTATGTTTTTATCAATAGTGGTTGAATGTTTTTTTGACGTTGTCTTAAGCCTTAAAATCTAGAGCTTACACTAAGTCCCAATCGATTTCCTCCAGTTCAGCCATTAGTGTGTTGAATCTTTCACGGAAGTACGGCACGAAATGTATGTCGTCCTCTAGTATCATGCTTTTACGAAGGTTTCTCTTGGCTATCTGTGGAGAATATCAACGTTAAGAAAGCACAACCATGCCAAAATTACTAAAATCAAAACTAAGAAGCACAAAGCGCAACCAGGTCAAAATTACTAAAATCAAAACTAAGAAGCACAAACACTATGTACACTAAATATTGTAGCATAAAATGAATCTGCTGAGACATAGTTTTTTGCTAAAGAGGACTTTGACCTGCAGTGGGACAAGAGTGGCTAGTTAATAATAATAAAAATAATAAATAGTACTATCCATACATTTATACCCCTGTCACTTTGATATACAAATTAATGCCGTAATTTCTTTATTCCTTAAAATTACAGAGATCATGTGGACACGTCTTAAATCTACGTTGAATTTACACCTGTTCGTAACGCGACCAAGCGTGGAAGAGACATGTAAGAAACCACGATTGGCTATTTTTTTTAAAGTATCGTTTACAATCATATTTATAAATCAAGCTGGAACATAATTCAGTCCCAAGCATTTTTGTCCTCTGTATAATCGGATATTTTATAGTAAGCTTTTTAAACAATTTTCTTTTTATCTGAGTTCTAAATTTATTGACAGACAAATTCGTCATTAGCTCGGGACTTTGTTAATAAACGTATTAATTGTCTACGGTTTTTTAAGTAAAAGATGGATCACACCATAAATAAACTAATACATTGTAAACTCTCTTATTTAAGAATACACACATCTGGCAAACAATAAAACGGACTAAAACTGTCCAACAAAAGCTATACATATACAAATTTACTGACAAATAATAATAAAACACAGTGCTCTATAGGGCATGCAATATCGGAATCGGTTATCAATTCCGGAATTGAATTTCGATGCTGGATCCCCAATATCGAAATACCGGAATTGGTTCCGGAACTGGCATTTTTTTTTAATTCTTAGTAAAGAAAGAGAAATGTAGGTTCTGCACAAGAATCAAACAAAGTGCAGTTGTGCTAAATCAGTCTTTTATTCAGTAACTAGCTGTTGCACGCGACTCCGTACGTGTTCGATAACTTTTATACTTTGGTACCCCATTTCACCTTTTTTAAGGGCTGTTTTGAAAAAATCCTGAAACACGTACCTAACCCCTCCCGCACCTCGGTAACACCCACTCCCGCTACAGAGTCAAACTAACTATTATCTGTTCTGTGACCGTTCGAGACATCCCGAGACGCAGTATAACTGAGAACGCTCGATCTTGTATTCGTGATAACTTCTAAACTAAATGTCGGATTCGAAATTCGGTCATGAAATAATTTATTTGGATAAGGGTTTTTTGTCCGGATATCACGCGAGCGAAGCCGCGGGCGAAAGCTAGTTATTAAATAAATTAATAATAAATATTCAAGTCCGCGGCGACACGTGAAAGACTAAGACACAGGGTTTAAATGGTACTACTCGCCCGTGGTACAAACAACGTGTGGGCATGTGCAGCGGGCGTAATAAAAGCGTGGACAGAAGCGAGTCACGGTGGGACAATCCTGATAAAAATGGACTTACGATTTTTTTCAATATTTTCTAGATTTTGATATGCCAATTGAAATAAAGCAATATATATTTATACTTTAGCAGATGGTCAACTATGTTGCTAACGTCTTTCTGGCTAACGTCTAAAGTCGTGACGCTAACGTCTAAAGTTCAAAATTAATATTCAGAACATAATTACTGCTTTTTAAATCTCCAAGTACGTGTACAATAGTTTTATTTTGTTGTGGAGTAAAAGAAAAAAGAAGACTCATTTTCAGTGCCTATTACCGGACAAGGTTGCGGATGGATGCACATGTGTATGGTGTCATACGATAGGTAAAAGGCTATTTTAGGATTCCTAGGCGTTTCAAAGGTGGATCGGGTAAGACTTCGCAGATAACGAGCATGATAGATGTCTTCCATACAAATTTTTTTAACTTTATTTTTTTTCTCGCTGAGGATTAGTTTTATGACAAAATGTTGCAGAATAGTTTCTAATACGATCACTGAGCGCTATCGATTAGCATAACAAAATCTAGAATTAAAAAAAAATCGTTAGTCCATTTTTTATCAGTATTGTCCCACCGTGCGAGTGACAATAACTCTGCTTTGGCATTCTCCGTTTAGCACTTGAATTTGACATTTTCTGTCGCTTGGCACGCACGGCTCGCTGCACTCTCTTCCGCACCACCACAGAGGTCGAGTACCAGGCGCGTTTTTTTTAACGTGGTATCCCCTGTAGGCCTAGTCCACGGGCTCACTGGTCATTGAGAGCACTGGTTATAGAGATCGCGGGTACAAATTCGGCGTATGTGTATGTTATTTTAGAAACAACATGCAACATACTTACAATTAATATGCTCAGAACTAAAAATATGCAAACCAGTGCTCTGAAACAGTGAAGTTCGGCCGTTTTCTCGTGGTCCTACTATTTTGTCCTACTAGTAGGACAAAATAGTAGGACCACGAGAAAACGGCCGGTAAAAGGAAAGCATCGCTAGAAACCTTATAATGTAGAAAGGAACTAAGTAAAGTAAACTTAGTAACTAACTAACTAACTAAACTATCTAACTAACTAACTTATTTTCAAAGGAACTACAATGTGCGAAGTGTGCCATTAAACCATTTTAAATAGTAGCACAAGTGGTCATACTCTAGGACTTCATTCTCTAGAAATATGAAGAAAGAAATACTCTAGAAATAAATATGGATATTTTAATAAAACTGATAAAGTTATAAAATTACTCTATCACGGTTTCGCAGCTGTTATGGATCCCTGAAAGAAAATATTGATTAAAGCATGCACACATCTGCTTCGACCCATCTCTTGGCCCATGCCACTTGAACAACCGTCAGCGCTTTTGATGTACAGAAACGACTCACCTGTATCCCAAGCAGCTAGTAACTTAGATGTGAAAATATCCTTGAGTATTATTCAGTTGCCCTTCGCAACGCCATCAACCTTCGCAACGCGCAACGCCATCGTACTTTGCAACGTTTCGATAAAACTGAAGATTCTGAGAGAGATTATTAAAAAGGGAAACCAGTAACAAATCTTCTATGTTTTCTTTGTCTTTGACTATTGTACTCCAAACAAATAAGTTGACGGCCTCGGTGACTCGGCAGAGGCGCGGGTTCTATTCCCACCGCGGAAGAAGTTTTTGCATGATCTTTAACTATTTCTTCCGGGTCTGAGTGTTTCTGATACCCACGACGCAGGGAATCCTAGCTGCACGCAGCTCGCGCCAGACGGAATTGCTGCTAGCGCAAAAAAATCGCCTTAGGCATTTGCATTGCACCACCTTTATAACATTTGTTCGAGCACCCCCTACCTGTCGCTTATAGTTTTCGAGATATCGTCCATCAAAGTTTGTATGGCGGCCATCTTGTTTTCCGCCATTTTGATTTTTTTCACCGCAGATCGAATTCGACCAGGGTGCATGTCCACATTCCGCAAACAGGGCGGGTCTCGGTCTTTTAGTTTCGTCTGGCAGTAGGTGAGGTCCCTGATGAGGAGCAGTTTACGAAGATTTCGGATTTTTCCCATACTCGAATTGACTCCCTGAACATTTCTCCCATACATCATTTTCACCCATCTCCGCTTCTTCTGGGAGAACAATTCTGTCAGTCAGTGAGTGGGTTTGCAGCTTTATATACTTAGTTGTGTAGTGTTTAGTAGTAGTAGTATAAGTAAGTATAAAATATTATCTTTAAGTCCGACTAACTATACGACAATTGAACACACCATTTTCCTTCTGTTTTATGTTTTCTACAGCTCCTTTCTTCTTTATCTTCTGTCTTCGATCCTTACCAATTCATGGTGTCTTCGATCAGCATCTTCTTTTTGTCTTCTACTTCTTTTCTGTATTCTCCGCTTCTTTTAATCTTTTTCTTTTTTTCTGTATTCAAGTAGGTAAGATATTTACGAAATTTTGCGATCGCGCCTTCTGCCCTGTGGTTTCTCCGTCCTGGAACCTTCCGCTTCAACTAGCCCTGCCATTTAAGCTTGGGACTTTGAATCAGGAGTGGCTGCAAATTTTTTAATGATTACTTGTGACTCTGCCCACCCTACTATGGCGTAATACGCGCGTGATTATGTATGTATGTATTAGTAAAATAAAGTTATATTTGAACCGATTTTATTTACATTAGAAACCTAACTCAATACGAAAACCAGCAAGTTACTCTATAGTAAGCGATTGATTATCATTATAACCAGATTAAACCTCATCAACTTTACCGTTTGTGGTATAGAACCTCATAGCCTGGCATAAAGTTGACGGATGAATCGCGAAGTTTTTCAGGAGTAAGCAGCCTGAAAAACAGTAACCATTCGATAATGTGCTCATATTCAAAAACAATCAATGAAATAAAGTTTAAAAGTATAGAATAAGCTTACTTTTCCTAAGGTTTCAAAGCTCTTAATCATCAGATTCTTCCTCTTAGTCCTTCTTTCTAGGTTGATAAGGTACACCTCATTAAGTCCATACTTAGTCTTCTTGGGGAGTTTCATGAATTTGACCATAAATGCTTCATAGGTATTCTCTAGAAATATGTATAAAAGCACATGGTTATTTTAACAAAACTGATAAAGTTATAAATTTACACTAACACTGTTATCACTATAATCACTCTCTCACTCAAATAATCACTATTAGCTAACATAGATCCCTGAAAGAAAATATTATCTCTTGGCCCATGGCACTTGAGCAACCGGCAGCGCTTTTGATGTACAGAAACGACTGACCAGTAGCCCAAGCAGCTAGTAACTTAGAACCTTGATCATCCTTGAGCAATATTCAGTTCACACTTCGCAATGCCATCACCCTTTGCAGCGCCATCGTCCTTCGCAACTAGAAGTGAGCGTTCTAAAGACGGACAGTTTTTATCAACCGTTTTCTGTTCTGCGACGAAAGAACCGTTTTCATATTTTGACGTTTACAGTCGAATGAATATCTAATGGCTCTATAAATACAGTTGAAAATGCAATCTCAAGGCGGTCTTATCGCTTAAGAGCGATCTCTTCCAGAGAACCATGCATGGAAAAAGAGAACAGAACGTAAGGGTGGCCGGGGGTGTACGAATTCGAGCTACATGATTTGAATAGAATAACATTAAACAAATATATATGACTATATATGAAATAACATTAAAGATGTTATCACACAAGATGTTCACACTGAATCGATTTACATTAAAACTATTTTGATAATCTGAACGAAACTTGGAATATACATAGTACCACGCGAGCGAAGCCGTGGGCGGCAGCTAGTATATTCTAATTCTAATTAAGGTTAGGGGAAAAAAGATCTGCAGTGACATCTCGCGGTGGGGTGTATTGTGCATTATCCCCCCTGCTAACCCTCCTCCAGCCAGCCCAACTCCTTGAAGTACCGGAGAGGGACCTTGGGATGTTGGCAGCAGCGTTCCAGTATCACGACTTAGCATCACAGCACACCGACTCTGCCGGCGTGTCTTGTGTGGTAAGTGGTGCCCTTGCGGCTTCTTTCTCGGTGTCGCGCCCTCTGCGCTCACCAAGGCCCGGTAACGCTGCCAGCGGTCATCTGAGATCCACAGCATTCTTACACGTCCTAAAAAAGAAATCGGCTTCTTTCCCGCACCAAACATAGTCGAGAAAACACAGTTTTGTCCAATTACGTAGCTACTTACTTACCTACCACATACACATACTGTAATTTTGCTATTTTTCTGTCTGATTTATAATAATTTTGTATTTGATCATTATTAAGGTAAAACAAATTTTAGTTTGTTGTTTTGTGTATTTTCAAATTAATTTTGTGATCAGAAATGGGATCCCAAAATTCCATTCCATTACATGGGATTCCTACGACTTTTTTTAGGCCCACTTTGTTGATTGTTTGATTACTAATTTTGGATCTAATACATAAGAATATCTATTATCTTTAAGTCCGACTAACTATACGAAAAATGAACAGACAATTTTCCTTCTGTTTTATGTTTTCTACAGCTCCTTTCTTTTTTATTATCTGTCTTCGATACTTACCAATTCATGTTGTCTCTGGTGGTCTAGTTGGTGGTTGAGTAGTGACCCCGCAAACATATCAACTTTAGAAAAGAAGATGCTGATCGAACTAACTAACAAAAAAAAAGATTTTCATCAAAAACTGGCAAAAAACCGTGACTTGAGACGTGCTCAACTCTGAGTCGCGTTTGAGTATTCGGGGGTTAGTTAGTTCGATCAGCATCTTCTTTTTGTCTTCTACTTCTTCAGTCTTCTTCAATTCCTCTAGTCTTTACATAAGTCGTTACCACGTCTTACGCCCTGTGAGTTATCTTTCGCACAAAGACCTCTTGACCTCTTGTCTTTATATTCTGTTCTATCTATTTTCAGTTCTCCGCTTCTTTTAGTCTTCTTCTTTATTTTGTAAGTATTCAAGTAAGATTAATCTATATGTGCGATGGGCTGATCACCTGTCGCCATGGTTCACTATGTCCATCTTCAAACTCTTAGATCACAAATGGCTGCAAGTTCTCTTATACGGGTTCTCTTATTATATACCTATAAGTTCTCTTATATCACGGGCGTAATTCCTACTAAAAATCTTACTTGATCACCATCATCATCTTCATATTATGAAGATGATGATGAGGATCAAGTAAGATTTTTACGTGTTTTTGCGATCGCGCCTTCTGCCCTGTGGTTTCTCCGTCCTTGAATCTTTCGCTTAAACTAGCTCTGCCATTTAAGCTCTCGCTGCATTTTTAGCTCTTTGCTTTCAATTGTAAGCTTCCGCCATCATCTACAGACTTATTCAGCCTTTAACTATGGCATTTGGTGCAACTCTGCTTTGAATTTTTCTGCACTGCACCTGAGCGACGGATATTTTTGTTATACCGTATTATAAGCTAATCTTAAAATTAAGCTGTGAGATTACACAATAAACTATACTAAAACTTAATGAGGCTTTTTGCCTCTTTTTCATTAAAATACATAGGTAATGTTTTATAGCGTATTGGGGTAAAATGTATGAATAATAATTAAAAAACTCTAAATATACTCTAGGAACTATATAAATATGGCAATTTCTTCCAAATTAAAAAAGCTTTGCACAGAAGGTTTGAAAAGGAAAAAAGGTTTGAAGATATTTATCGAAAGAATCAAAAAGTTATAATATGACACTAACCTCAGTCCAGATACTGTAGTGACTCAAGAAACATCCGATTTCCCCAGCTTTCATTGCTCTGTAAACATAATATTGTATAATAACCAGTTAGATATTAAACTTACTACTTCTCTGCTATGCTGGGAGTAAAGAAAAAACATAGAATGCGCTGAATAGAATCCAGCTGCTTCTCTCCTCGAGCATGTCGTAAAAGTAGACTAAGAAAGAAAGAAAGAAATAAAATTTATTTGGCACACACAAAGAAAAGAAAAGAGCAAGAGAAGACTGACAAAAACGAAAAAAGTACCTATTATAAACTAATTTAAAGCTAGAACTGATACATAATCTGATTTTCACCCTTCCCGCGGACCAATCGGCGTTTTATTGTGGCCAAAAAGATTAACTCTCAGCATGTGCTACTTCCAGGTTTAACTAGAAGTAGCGCTGGTTTTCAGAGTGATGATGGACTACCTATATGGGCGATGGGCTGATCACCTGTCACCATGGTTCACCATATCCATTCTGGGACTTTGAATCAGAAGTGGCTGCAAGATTTCATATGATTACTTGTGACTCTGCCCACCCCACTATGGGGTAATACGGGCGTGATAATATGTATGTATGGATAATTAATTACATTATTGAATGAAGCGAAAAAAGTATGTCGGGATCGTAGCAAATGGCGATCCGTGATCTCTGCTTACCCCTACGGGAAACAAGCGTGATTTTATGTATGTACCTATGTATGTATTAGTAACCTGCAAACTATGCAAATAATCTGTTCTCAAAAAACCTAGGTGACAAACATAGGTATATAAGAAATCGTAAAGTAAATTAGTACCTAAATCAATTCTAATTAGATACATTAGTAACCGAGGTCAATCCGATAAATTTATATTTAAACCGATTTTATTTACATGAGAAACCGAACTCAATACGAATAACCAGCAAGTTACTCTATAAGTAAGCGATTAATTAATAACCAGCAAGTTACTCTATAAGTAAGCGATTAATTATCAAAATAACCAGGGTGCTAGTAACCAGATTAAAACTCATCAACTTTACCGTTTGTGGTATGGATCCTCATAGCCTGGCATAAAGTTGACGGATAAATCGCGAAGTTTTTCAGGAGTAAGCAGCCTGAAAAACAGTAACCATTCGATAATGTGCCCATATTCAAAAACAATCAATGAAATAAAGTTTAAAAGTATAGAATAAGCTTACTTTCCATCGAACGCCTTGATCACCTTCACGTCTATCCCTAAGGTGTCAAAGCTCTTAATCATCAGATTCTTCCTCTTAGTCCTTCTTTCCAGGTTGATAAGGTACACCTCATTAAGTCCATACTTAGTCTTCTTGGGGAGTTTCATGAATTTGACCATAAATGGGTCGATGGGAAGGTCTATTCCGCGACCCAAGGCTTCTAACTTCATGTTGTCTACCTGATCAGCTTCTGTGTTCAGTTCATCTTCGACGGGGATCGGCAGAAATCCGTATATCACATCATTGCATACTGTCAGGTTAATAGCTAAAAAAATAACTATCATTCAGCATTATACAAAAAAAAAGATGTGAACATGATCATAGCAATAAACGAAGGTATTCTTTGATGACTATAATATTATATTATATTATTACTATAGTATTATACTGAAATCCTACGTGAATTAAACATAAAATAAAAAAAAGTTTAAAGCTATATAAAACTTTACTTTACTTTACTTCTCTGCTGGACTGGGAGTAAAGATAAAGCATAGAATGCGTCCAGCTGCTTCTATCCCCGAGCATGTCGTGAAAGTCGACTAAGGGATAGTATCCTCTCCAACATGATGAACCATCTATATGGGCGATGGGCTGATCACCTGTCCCCATGATTTACCATATCCATCTTAGGATTTTCAATCGGAAGTGGCTGCAAGTCTCTGGCTTGTGGCTCTGCCCACCCCATTAGGGATATGGGCGTGATAATAATGTATGTATGTATGTATGTAAAAACATAAAAAAAAAAATTTATGTTTTAGACTATCTTTTTAAGTAAAACCTTCACCGAATTTTGGGTGAAGTACTTCCTCAACAATCAGATCAAAAACTGAAGATGTGCTGCGGACCTTGCTGCCCTACAATCACAATATATACCCGCTGCACGAAGATTTGCTGAGTATTGCTGGCCGACTAGATCAGGTCAGCGAGAAGCGAACGCCCCAAATACTAACCGCTTCCAATAAACTTGTCCTACAGTGTTGGTTTTTAGTGCTGCTCAATAAAGATGTGTAATGTAATGACTGATCATAAGAATCCAGAAGCGAAAATATTTACCGTCCTTTTTTTAAGTGCTGCTTCAATCAAACAGTCATATTAAGGCATCTGTGGACATATTTACATATTAAGTACTAGCTGCCACCCGTGGCTTCGCTCGCATGGTACCCGGATAAAAATTAGCCTATATGTTAATCCAGTACATGTACCATGTATATTCAAAGTATCATTCAAATCCGTTCAGCCGTTTAGGCGAGATTGAGGCACAAACATCCAAACATTCAAACATCCAATCATCTTTACAAACTTTCGCATTTATAATAATACTAGATGGCAGCACAGGTAAAGTTAGTACGCGACGCCTCTGACGCTTTCTTCAGAAGTCTATCTTAAACTAAAGATTACTCGACAAAGATGAAAAGTCTTACAGTGTTGCTTGGCACTCAGTGCAAAAGTAATAATGTCATCGTGAGGTCCATCGTAGTTCTTTACTTTCTGAGGGTCGTATGTCAGTTTATCAGAGTCGCCCTGCCTCAAAGAAATGAGGACCGCTGAATGCACCATGGGCACGATGAAACAACCGACCTCCTTACGGCGGATAAGCTTCTCGTAGTTATCTGTTCTTTTGTAGTAGTACTCATCTGTCATTCCAGCCCTACAAAAAGCTCGTCATGTAACTTTTCATGTTCAAAATATTATTTTAATATTTAAGCAATTCTCACAAGAATACTTCAGAAATATATCATGCTAATGAGAAATAAGGTTCTATACATAATATAATATGAACGAACACGGCACGTATAAAGGAATCTGCCTGCTACCCCATTCCATACCACGATCTAATAGGATCGGGCCGTCGAGTGCTTGATGGAACTTTGACCATTTGCTTAGTTTTTGTGCTTATTAATTTTTTTTTCTAACAGTAAAATCCATTGTTGCACAATCGAATTCGGACCCACGAACTTAGGATTGGAAGTCGGGGTTACAACCACTAGTGCTCTGACGGGACTGTAAGTACCTAGTAAGTAAATTTGTATGAGCTAGTGGCCAACTCTTGTGACGGAGTTTTTAGGCCGCCTAATGAACTCCACCATGGCGGCTTAATGACTTTTAAAAGCCGGGACCGACAATTTAATGTGCCCGACGGGACTGTGATATCAGGTCATGGAACGGGGTGAGCCTAAGAAAGGCATGATAGCTGTATTTCTGAAAGGACTCTAACCAAAAGTTTGAATACAATCCGTCCGACAGCAACATAGGTGCAACCACGTGTTGGTTCTTCTCGACGAGTAACTTCAGAGTTTCAGGGTTTGTCAGGAATACATCAGCGTCCAACATCTGGAAGTAGTTAGCTACGCTAGATACATGTACGATTTGTGACAAAGTTACAATATACCCTCTTTACTGCGCTTATCTTATCTTTGATTAGTTAATTTTTAAATTACTATAAGTGTTTACTATACTCTTTTTGTTACAACAGCGAGAACCTAGTGATAAGACAAACTTATCCTAAGTTTAATGTCACTATTTAATTGTCTGAGTACCTAGCTATATTTTTGTAAATAAATAAGTAAAATAAAATAAATAAATACTACGGTTTTCTATAAGTTGTTGTAAGTCTCGTTAGGTGAGCTTTTCGACAAAATGTTACTGGCATGATTCTTTTTTAATGTTGTGTAAAGACCCAGTTTGTATGAGTCTGTGCATCGATGAAACGTTTTGTTCGTCGGCCAGAGATTTGAGCTAAGTAAGACACACAATTTTAAGTAGTTGATTATCCGAGAGGATGACTACCGTGTTGAAGGGGTCAAGAATGGGTCATTTTGGCCCATACCAAAATCCGGGATGAAGATATATAAAACTTACAAATATATAATCAGCCCAAGAATCCTTCGCTAGCTTCAAGGCCTTTTCTCTTAGTTTTATGATATGTCGGTAACGCTGTGGAGTCCAGTCTGTGTTATGCGTTTGATCATCGAATTTCTGACCATTAGACGATCGATCCAACGTCATATGAAGTTTCCTGTACTTCGAAGAGTGGTTCTTAGACCACTCATCTAGGATTTGCAGAGAAGAGTCTTCATTGTGATCGCTGTGTATCCTAAAAATGAATATTAAATATTTTTTTCTTATTTTTTTTCCTAGGAAAACAAACAGTCTTAAAAACTAATAGCAATCATGATCTTACAGCCATGGACCATTTAAAAGTTTCCGCATTCTATTATTATTCTTATCTCCCTGTCCTTATCACTCTTATGTGGGGTCGGCATTATTTGTGTCGGTATTTTGTTCTTCCACTACTCTCTATCAGCCAACACCTCTATTCCTATATTACCCATGTCATTCACGATTTTTTTTATTATTGGTAAACTTAAAAATGATGTCCCATAGAAGCCAGACCTAGTAAAACTTCTCAATTGCAACCCTTAACCAATTCGCAAAAGCTGCAAAACAGGAACATTCTTATAAGTTTTATCTGCAACCCTAACCAGATGGCACACCCTACTTTTTCTATGGCCGCCACTTGCGCCCTTTATAGGCAAAAATTAAAAATAAGTAAAAGGTAAGTAAGTAATTTATTGAATTTTTATAGAACAAATTTTGATAAGTAAATTGATTTAATTTTGTGAAAAAACATGCCTTAAAATCGCCTTTATATTTTTTAGCTTTAGAAAACTTTAAAAATAATATTCATTAGGACTATTCAAACTCCTAAAATCTGTGCTTCCGAATTCTCCCGAAACTTTGAAATCAGACTCAAGCTTAGCCAAGTTTGATGAAAACCAAAACTGACGACCACAATGGCGAGGCGGGCGAATGCTCGGCTGAGACGCAAGAGGCGTGGGATCGATTTCCGCTACGGGATAAATGTTTGTATGATCTGCAAATATTTCTTCCGGGTCTGGGTGTTTTCGTAATTATGTATATACCTACTAGCTGTTGCCCGCGACTTCGTACGCGTCTAGTACATTATTTTGTTCTATAATCAATAGTTTTCGCAGCGCACGCCAAAAACTATTTTGGGTTTTCAACCTTGTGTTACAATATTGCAATTTTCTTACGGATTCCTAATTTTTTTGAAAATGATTGTAGCCTATAAGTACTGGACCCTGATAATGTAGCTTTCTATTGGTGAAAGAATTTTTGAAATCGGTCCAGTAGTTTCGGAGCCGCACGCAAAAACTATTTTGGGTTTTCTACCTTGGGTTGCAATATTGCAATTTTCTTACGGATCCCTAATTTTTTTTAATATATATTATAGCCTATATAATGGACCATGATAATGTAGCTTTCTATTGGTGAAATATTTTTTTAAATCGGTCCAGTAGTTTCGGAGCCTAAACGTTACAAACAAAAAATCTTTCCTCTTTATAATATTAGTATAGATAGTCTATATTAAAAGTATGTGTTTACAAAACAAAACGTATTTAAGTATTCTATCAGCCATCTGTTCCCATAGTACAGACGCTCTCAAGAAGGTTTGCCAAGATAGTTTTGAACACCCTGACTGCTCATATAAATATGAAACAATGAGTTGTAAGATATTTTAAACACCTTGGGTGCTTACAACAATGTGATGATTCGAACTGCGTACATCAAATTGCTTTTATGTTTTTCAGATCATTTTGACTACTCTAGACGCTCATATCAATTTGACGCTGACTGTACAAGCTTTGCTTAGTTTGGGGCTAGATGGCGCTGTGTGAAATGTCCACAAAATTTTACGTTTATTTATATTTATTAAGATATCTAAAGTTTTGTCACTATTCGCAGATCTAAAAAAACAATGGGGCAGGATAGCTTACTTCACCGTTTCACAAGACTCATAAAACCGGGGAAGGAGGTTTTATGATTGTACTGGGTTAACAAGGGTTTACTTTACTTCGAAGGAGGGTCCAACGAGGGGCGGATCGGATCGCGTCGTTCCGCGAGGGTACTAAATTAGTACCCCGTACAACCCAAAAAGGCACAACCCATAGATGAATAAGGAACAGTCCCTACCGCACGGAGGTCTCTTTCACACACACAAAGGATTGTAAACTAAGAAATCATTGTGCCCGAGTCATATCCAATGACGAAGTGAGAAATGAGAAGTGAAATTATTGTGTAAATAATACTACAACATCCAGACCGGAAGAAATATTTGCAGAACATACAAACATTTCACCCGTAGCGGGAATCGAACCCACCCCTCTTGCGTCTCAGCCGAGCACTCGCTCCCACGCCACGGAGGTCGCCCATATCCAATATCCAAAGCCATATCCAACGATTAAGTGAAAATGAGAAGTCTGCACCAATAGGATCACGATAAATTCCCATAACCAAGTTCCTATATTTAAGTAACGACCGACGGATCGTTCACTAATAAAGCACCGTCATCTGTCAAGAAGCACCATAATCTTTTTGTCAAAAAACAACGTTTATCTCAGACCAAATAAAAGAAAGTACGCCGCGCCGCGAATAAAAGTGAAGCTACACTAAACCGTGCTCTTGCAAGTAAATATACACGCTCACGCACACACCTACACTAAAACCTTGCTCATGGCTCTTAGTACGTCACGAGTCTTAAAAATAGAATTATGCCTTCCTGTGTGGTGAAAACTTGTAAAAACAGCAGCAAATCACATAAAAAGTCTCACGGAATCACTTTTCACTTGTAAGTACTTCAATCATCGTTTTTTAATTATTATACTCTTGTTATGGTAACCTACCATCCGTCGTCCGATTGTTGAATATTGGCACCGAGCAAAAGTCGCATCACGTCATCTACATTTTATTTTGCAAACCCGTGTCCCCTTCTTTCTACCATTAATTTCTTGACAATAGTCAAGGCCTTTGGGGCGCACTTTAAATTCTTTCACGACACTGGTTCGAAAGAGCTAGTGACACGACTAGATAGAAAGCCAAAGATACAACCCCAGTTGACGTTTGCTGAACATGCGCAGTAACGATTTCTTTGTTCAGATGTTGCTATGGGACTATTAAAAGGCCAAAGATACTCGTACAATAACCCCAATTAACGTTTGCTGAACATGCGCAGTAACGATTTCTTTGTTCAGATGTTGTTGCTATGGGACTATTAAAAGGCCAAAGATACTCGTACAATAACCCCAATTAACGTATGCTGAACATGCGCAGTAACGATTTCTTTGTTCAATGTGGCTTGTAGACGCCATTTTGAAATTTAGATGCCATCTTGTATTTAGTTCCTCTAAATAAAGTAAAGCCGTACTATAACTCTTCTATGGTAATCAGATGTATTTAATATTCCCTAAAACAGGGACTGCATATCGGTATAAAATATTTAAATAGTTATGTAAAATATCAGTAGGTACTCTTATTAGCTAAACAGACCCTTGAAGCGAATAACGGTACAAGATATCAAAAAATGACTAGAAATATATAGAAATAATTTCTGTCGAGTTGTTTTCAGTACAATAATGATTTTAAGAATTATTTTATTTCTTTGCAAAGCTCTACGGGCCCGCTCTACGGAAAGGGATAGGAGCGTGCACTGCACGGAGAATAACCGATATTTAAAAATACCTATCTTAATAATATGAATATCGTTAAACACGTACTGAAAAAATACTGATACTTATATAAACTGGTATATCTGTACAGAAATTTTACGCTACAAGAATATTTACGTTACAAGAGTAATTTTGGTATGAATATCTTACTGTTAATACTCGAAATTTAACTGTATGACGTCATAGAGAATATACGTTATATTTGTTATGAAAATAACTATAGCTATAATAATTAAGCTATAAATAAATTATAGCTTAATAAAAGGTTGAAAAGAGATATGTACTGACGTCCCGCGTTGGATTGTACTGTACATTTTCCCCCTGCTAACCCTCCCCCAGCCAGCCCGACTCTTTGAAGTAGGTACTTGAGGACGTTGGGATGTTGCCAGCAGAGTTTCAGTATCTTCCCTCTCACTCTTTTTGCCCCCCCCCCCACCCCCACCCCCACCCCACCCCCCAAACTATCGAGCGACAAACCTTTGTCATGAATTGCGCCATTTTGAATTTCAGGATATGCGCAGTGGCGCGTGAAAAAAGCAGTGAACGACAAGAGTTTAACACTACTATCTTTAACTCATGTCGTTCACTGTTTTTTTTATTAACAGCGTTCAGCATTTCACTTAACCCAACTAGACAAAAAAGTCATTTTTTAAATAACAGTTGTGTTAAAATGTAAACACTTCAGACACGCACAGCCCTTATATGTCGGGCATGCGCAGTAAGATGTCCTTTGTTCAGTGGTAGCCATTTTGTTTTGCTGAAATCCGCCATCTTGTTTGACGCATTGCAGATACGTACAAAAATAACTATAAAGAGAAAAATCCAGCATACAATATATATATCTACATATCATTATTGTTGTTATTTCTATGTTTTATGTGAGCACGTCCTCTGTAATGTTTGCTACTATATCCGGTTCTCAAAGGCCCCAACGGAAGACCAGCGTGGGTTGTTTCAACCTGCACATGCTGAGTTGGGACCAATTTGCAACTGTTCCATAATTATATTACATAAGTTAGTTTAGTTTTAGTTTGTTGCAAATAAATAATTCTGATTCTGATTCTGATATATTACACATATACAGATAAAAAGAAATTCATAACGTCTAAAATCACTTACCACAGATGCATCTGGTCTTTAGGGTAATCGACTTGAATCAAGAAATTTAGAAAAATCGGTAAAGATAGTTGTTTATTTCTCACTGGGATAGCAATGGCAATTATAGGCCATCCGTCTGATTTGCAATAGGCAAGTACCGATACCGTGATCAGAAGATACAGGATTGAACGCCGCATGCTGCAAACACGACTGCAACTCGCGACGACCGAAGCGGGACTGCCGAGCACAGCAGAAGGAAGCAAGGGGCGCCGAGTGCGGGGAGGGAAGCCACCCTCAAGAGTATTGATTTTCCGTTCCTTCAAAGCCTATTGGCAGATAAACCACGACCGGGATTGGAGGGCTGCGTCCCCGCGACCCACACCACTCTCAAAGGAAAGGGGATGAGGGTGGCCAGTATTATTATTCCGGCCGCGCGATTTTATCTACACAGAATCCACGACGTACAAGTTTGTCGGTCATCATTTTAACCACGACGGAACGGATAGTGTATTCGTTTAGGGCGACATTTTTATATTTATACTCCAATCTCTCCCTAACTCCCTACTTAGCGAAAACGAATAACCGCTAACTGAATACTTATTTTATTTCAATTAACAATGTCTCAACAGCACAGGACCAAATCTAATCTGGAAAGCACACTTGAAATTCATCATCATTTTCCTGCCCTTATCCCACTAGGTGGGGTCGGCACAACATGTCTCCCTCTTCCATCTTCTCCTATCACTCGTCATCTCATTACTCACTCCTTTCACACGCATGTCTTCTTTCACACAATCCATCCATCTTTTCTTAGGCCTCCACATTCATATGTCTTATCTTATCAGCACTTTCCTTGTAACGTGACTTAAAATTAACCATACAAAAGAAAACTTGAATATAATACGTGTATATTCATTGTTCAAGCCTATTCCGTACGCATATTATATCAAAATAATGTCTTAGGAATGTCGTGAAAGTCAGACTTGTTAAAAGACAGTGTTCCCGGTGAACGAAACTGGGTTAATTAACTAGTCAAACCAGTATAAATAGGTAGTACAAAGAATACAATTGCAACCCATAGTCCTCCCTCTGTAACCCATAGTCCTCCCGACGGAGGGTGGGAAAGGGGAGAGACTAGGGTGGTCGGGAGGACAATCCGATTTCTATTTTAATAATGAGTACATAACGAGTATGTATCGATCGATGTTACAGGGCTAGCAAAACAGATTCTAAACGTAATGTTTGGATGTACCTTTGACTAATAACTTAAAAATCGTCAATTATCCTGACCATCATCATCCACAGCCCGTCTTTGCCCACTGCTGGGCGGTCCTGCGCTAGCCTTAATTTTGACTATACAGTGTTTTTTTAACTGGAGGAAATTCTAAATCGGAAAAGCTACAGAAAAATTGTATTAAGAACCAGTTTTTTTATGAAAACAATTATAGCTTACTAAAAAGCACTTATGTGCTTTTATTAATGTAAATTATCGTCTGCCCAGCTTGCTATACATTCTTTTTTTTTTAGGTAGTACCTACAAAGAATACAATGGCTGAACTAGTGATGGGCGTTATTGGCTATTTCTGGTAACGGCTATCTAACCGATATTCGGTTTCAATATCGGTATTAATAACCGTTGTCGAATATCGGTATTAGTGCCATGGTGTTCTAGCAATAACTCAAGTATCTTTTGGACTAGCTAGTTACTTACTGTATCGATGCTATGTAACCAACTTAGCTATTTGAAATATTCGCCCCATCTCTTTTTTGCACTTTGCGACTTGCTTAGAAAGAAAGAGAAGGCATAATTATTGTAGTTATTCGCTATCAGTGCCAAACTGCCAACTGAGAACCAAACTAACGCAACTCGCCGCACGCACCGGCTATCGGTCAGTTGTCACTGTCGTCCGCTATCTTGTTTTTTTTTGTAGCTCAGTAGCTGGTAACCGTTGTTATCAATGATAGTATCGATACGGTAGTTATTGGCTTGGCAACCGTTTTCAGTTACGTTTTGCTATAGCGGACACATCTTTAGGCTGAACCCCTCTGTATCCCACAGTCCTCCCGGCGGAGGGTGGGAAAGGGGAGAGACTAGGGGGGTCGGGAGGACAATCCGATTTCTATTTTAATAATGAGTACATACGAGTATGTATCGATCAATGCTACAGTGCTGGAAAACAGATTCTAAACGTAATGTTTGGATGTACCTTTAACTAATAACTTTAAAATCGTCAATTATCCTGACCATCATCATCCACAGCCCGTCTTTGCCCACTGCTGGGCGGTCCTGCGCTAGCCTAAATCATGACTATACAGTGTTTTTCTAACTGGAGGAAATTCTTAATCGAAAAAGCTACTGAGAAATTGTATTAAGAACCATTTTTATTTGTGAAAACAATTATAGCTTATTTCGTACCTAATCTAATAGCTCTTCTGATTTCAAACTTTCCCATACTGTCCCAGTTTAAAAAAAGGCACTCTGTAAAATATCGTCTGCCCAGCTTGCGACTTAACTTTTATTTTAGCACCTGAAGTATTCCTTCGATCTGTTTGTAACTCAATCACGCAAATGATAAGGATAAAGCTTAACAAGGATTTTTCCGGCTAGGACACAAGGTCAAAGGTCAAAGGACAAAACATTACTTTAATAAACTTATGTTTCTCTTTCTCTGTACGTACCTGTCTATACCTACGATATTTTTATATGAAAGAAATGTCAAGAGTGTGCAATAGCGCATTTTGCTCACCAAAATGTACTCGTATGTAGAACTCTGTTGTAAGTTATTAAAATGTGTTTATTCAAAAACGAAATTACAATTTTTCTTCGGTTCCTTAAAGTGAAAACACGTTTTAAAAAAATCTTGGAAAATACATGTTTCTCGTATGTTTCGATGAATACTACCATATTTTTAGATGATTTTTACTTTGATAGGTGGATAATAACCATTTCTTTAGCTGTAGAAATGAGTGTTTTAGAGATTAATTTTGTAGTTTTCTTGTAATTACGTATTATTTAATTTGACGGATTATTTGATTTCAATATTGTCTGTCTTTTATACTCGTATACTCCCTTCCCTAGCAACTGGTATAAATAAGATATTTATGAAAACGTGTCCTGAAAGTCCTACGAAATCGTGGGCGGGGTTATGTAAGACAGATCGGCGGAAGCGTGACTTGACTACCTACTCTGAATCTGTTTTTATCGCTACATAAAACTAACATAACACTCATTCCTTACCTTATCAATTCTTGTTACGCCCCACACATCCATCTCAACATAATAATAATACATAATGAAAATCCATTCATTTTTATATTATAATATTATAAAGCTGCAGAGTTTGTTTGTTTGTTTGTTTGAACGCGCTAATCTCTGGAACTACTGGTCCGATTTGAATGATTCTTTCAGTGTTGAGTAGTCCATTTATCGAGGAAGGCTATAGGCTATGTTTTATTTTTTTCAAAATTAGGGATCCGTAATAAAATTGCTATTTTGTAACACAAGGTGTAAAATCGAAAACCTATTTTTGCGTGCGCTGCAAAAACTATTGACAATAGAACAAAATGATGTACTACGGGTTTGTAGATCCCATTAAGAACTACAAAAAAGTCCGCAAGAACATATATCTAGCTATCATGGTTTAATCACAATAACCGATTTTGTGTTCAAAATAATTATTAAATCGTCTGAAGAAAAAAAAACTACGTTAAATATGTATCGTAATATTAATCTTTATTGAAATTAAGCATTATGTTATCAAGAGTATTTATGTAGAAGTAAAATACTTTTTGTTTCATCTCAATCAGATATTTAGTTTAAAAGTTATCACGTGTGTAAGATGTTAAGAGTTGGTACCTATTAATGAGTTATGGGCCATAGTCCATTTATTGAAGGAGGCTATAGTATAGGCAATATTTTATCGCGGCATTTCCACGGAAACGAGAAAAACGCGGGTGAAACCGCGGGGCACAGCTAGTGTAATTATAATAGTAGAAGAACCAAAGCGTTCATTATGATACAGTAAAACATCGTGAGGAAACCGTCATGTCGTAGAATCTAAAAAGCTTGAAAATATGTGTCAAGTGCACGGAGGAGCCTTTGAGGCGGACTTTAAATCCATTCACCACACTGGTTCGAAAAAACTAATGACACGACTAGATAAGATAGATAGATAGACTTCCGATACTGAAAAACGATCAAATTAAATACGGCTACACACGAACGACGCCGGACAAAGGCTGGTATAACATAAAGAGTCCAGATTCGTCAATGTAGTAAACATGTTTGCGACGAGCCTGTGGTAAAAACATTTCTGATTTATAAAACACTGAACAACATACCTAAATGGAAATATATCTAAAACAGAGACGCTATAGCGTCTGTCTGTTTGTGCGCTTAGTTAGATCAGCCGTAAATTTAACGAGACTTTCAAAAAGAGCCTTAATGAGATTTTATAAAAAAACGGTCAAGTGCGAGTCGAATTCTCTATGAGGCCCTCATTTATTATAAATGATAAATGATAAATGACATTTATTTGCTTGAACACATGTGTTTAAATAATAATGGTCTTAAAAATAAATCAGTCCAATTTATGTCCTACCAAAGTCAATGGCATGCAAATATGATAATGTTAATAAATTAAAAATAAATGTTAATAAATTAAATTCGATTGTTAAGTCCTAATAAATTGTAATGCTAAAATCAATTTAAGAATGTCAAAATATTAAAATGTCAAAATTATACATAATTTAGTGTCAAGAACTATTTAAATATTCGTCGATGGAGTAAAAACATTTATCCAGTAGCCAGTTTTTCAATTTTTTGCCAAACAAATGAGATTTTAAATCTTTTAGGTCAGTTGGCAACTTATTATAAACTTTAATGCACATGTAATAGGCTTGACGTTGTGTAATTTTAGGTTATATTTAGGAATGCACAGTCTGCTATTGGACGTGTTCCTTAGCACTCTTGCTCGGAAATCTTGATGCGTACTGAAAAAAGACGCCTGTTGTTTTACAAACTCTGCTGCTTGTTTAATGTAAAGACAGGGTAGAGGCAAAATTTGAATTTTTTTAAATAGTGGCCTACAGGGCTCTAGAAAATGGACGCCACATAATAATTATTTTTTATTTTTACTATTTGTTGTTATAGCGGCAATAGAAATACACTTTCGAAAATTTATTGAGATACAGCCCTCTAACAGACGGACGGACGAACAGGACAGTGGAGGCTCAGTAATAGGGCTCTGTTGGAACTCTTCGGGTACGGAACCCTAATTCCAATTAATATTAGGGGAACAAAGATCTGCACTGACGTCCCGCGGTGGGGTGTATTGTGCATTATCCCCCTGCTAACCCTCCCCACAAGCACAACTCCTTGACGTACCGGAGAAGGACTTTGGGATGTTGGCAGCAGTGTTTCAATTTCCTCGATGATGTTGAGGCTGTTGGTAGTGTAGAAGAGGTCCGTGGTACGAAACCTATATTTCATTTTGTTGCAACAAGCTTGACATTTTCAGCGACTATCAGTGGCAGACAGTTAATCCTAAATCCCTGGAAAACTCGAGGGGAGGCCATTGCCTTACCTACTTTAGTTCAAAACTTTCAGATCTATAATATTAATAGATTTAATCACATCATAATATAATTAAATCTGTTCAAAATATCATCCAAATAGTTGCTATTTCAAATGAACACAAATAGAATGGATTGTTGACGGTTGAGAATACATTGTTATCAAACGTTCACCTTCTGACACTGTTATCAACCTAAAAAGTTAGTTAATGACATACAAGATACAGATTAAATTAACTCCTCTGCTGGACTGGGAGTAAAGAAAAACAGAAAGGGTCCAGCTGCTTCTCTTCCCGAGCATGCCGGAAAAGTCAACTAAGGGATAGCATCCTCTCCAACATGATGAACCGATGGGCGATGGGCTGATCACCTATCATCATGGTTCACCATATCCATTTGGAACTTTGAATCAGGAGTGGCAGCAAGTTTTCCTATGATTACTTGTGGCTCTGCACATCGGGATACGGGCATAATTATAATGTATATACTAGCTGCCGCCCGCGGCTTCGCTCGCGTGGTATCCGGATAAAAATAGCCTATATGTTAATCCAGTACATGTACTATGTAAATTCCAAGTTTATCAAACATCCAAACATCCAAACTCACAAACTTTCGCATTTATAATCTTACTTATATTATAAATGCGAAAGTTTGTGAGGATGTTTGTATGTTTGTGTCTCAATGACGCTCAACAAGCTGAACGGATTTGAATAAAACTTGGAATATACATAGTACATGTGCTGGATTAACATATAGGCTATTTTTTATCTAGGTACCACGCGAGCGAAGCCGCGAGCGGCAACTAGTCTATATTATATATATGAAAGTTTGCGAGGATGTTTGTGCCTCAATCACCAACTAAAAGAATTTAAATGAAACTTGGAATATACATAGTACATGTACTAGATTAACATATAGGCTATTTTTTTCACCATGCGAGCGAAGCCGCTGGCGGCTGCTAGTTATCAATAATGATGTTGACTGCCCAGACCTCGGTAAACTGTATTTTAATGTTTTAAGCAGAGCTTTTAAGTACATTCCTATATTAAGTGTATCTGGATCCTCTACAAACTATAGGCAGAATCGATATATTATAGTGTGAGCAAGCAGAACAGCCAACATTTTTATCGAGTTATTGGACATTGATCGGTTTAGTACTGGTATTCTCAAGGCCAGGTGACGCCTAACACACAATTTCTTAAACCCTAAAGTTTAACTTCCTGTTTAGTTCAGTGTTTAGGTATGTGACAAAACAGATTGTAAAGATAGTGTTCACAATACAATACAATACATCATCTCCCTGCCCTTATCCCACCTAAGTGGGGTCGGCACAACATGTTTTCCTCTTCCATTCCCCTCTATCAGCCGTCATTTCAGTATTCACTCCTTTCTTACTCATATCATCATTCACGCAATCCATCCATCACTTCTTTGGTCTACCTCTACCCTTGTATCCATCCACTTTCATATCTAACATTCTTCTTGTTACATGACATTCATCCCTCCGCATGACATGCCCATACCATGCTAATCTATTGCTCCTCAACTTTTCCGTCACAGGCGCTACTTTCAAACTTCCTCTAATACAATACAATACAATATAACTTTATTGTAAGAACACAAAAAAAACATGTTCACATGAAACATCACTTTTAATGTGATCAGCAAAGACCTATAATTGGCCTACTGTTACTATCATAGTTATTACGGACATTTATTATAGCTGTTGGTTTTCCGAAAATAAATAAATGAAAATAAATATTCTTTCAAACGGCACTAATTCTCATATCAGAAAGCATTGATAGAAAACTGGTTTCATTCATATCTTTAATGCTGCCAATCTAGATGGATTTGCATATAAAGTAGCCTTATTCTGTATTATAAAACATTAAAAGGGCCAATTCCATGATACCCATTGATTGTTACAACAAAAAGGGGACCCACTTAACTCTGTCCCCTATTACTGCTACTTATTTTTGATGGCCAACAATAAGGCACCTGGTGATTTTTTATCAGAATCAGTGGGGTTGGTCTGTGTCCTTGCAAATAACCAGGTTTTAACGGCACAAAGAAACTTTGCTGCTATTACTACTTAGTCTTCAGGTGCCTAACAGTTGGAAATGTTTTTTAGCAAAATGATTAGTCTATAATTGAAGTGTAGATCTCTTTGTGACCAAAACAAACAATTAATATCACTACATAATATAAAACAAAGTTGCTTCCAGCTGTCTGTCCCTATGTAGGCTTAAATCTTTAAAATCAAATCTTTAAAGGATTTTGTTGTGGTTTTTTTATTAGATAGAGTGATTCAAGAGGAAGGTTTTTATGTATATATATACATGCATAATATAGTAGAGAAACACTGATAATTTTAGAGGTTTCTAATGTAATGTTGTAAAAAAACACATTTTTGCGCTTACATTACAACTGCTGGCTGAACCCTACGAGATAGATCAAAATAATGTACTACAGTATTGTACACCTTAAAAAGGTCTACAAAAAAGTCTGCAATGGTATATACCAGAATGAATTGACATATGTCTTTAACCATTTTTTATCCTTTACCTTTTAATAAAACAAAGCCGAAAACATATTTGTATTGTTTAATGACAAAAAAGCTGTGAACATTGTATATAGAGACATTCTGTATTATTATTTAGCATCAGCATTGCACCCGTGCGAAGCCAGGGCGGGTCGCTAGTAAATTAATACAATGTACTGTTTTAATAGTTCTTTATGGTCTCTTTATGTACATAAATGCAAGCTTTGAATTTTATTATTTACTAGCTGCCGCCTGCTGCCTCGCTTGTGTGGTATCCGGATAAAAAATTGCCTATATGTTAATACAGCACATGTACTATGTATATTCCAAGTTTCATTCAAATCCGTTCAGTAGTTTTTGCATGAAAGAGTAACAAACATCCATACATCCATACATACAAACTTTCGCGTTTATAATATTAGTAGGATTTATTAATTACAATTACAGTAATTCTTACACGCAATTAAATTATCAATCAATATGTATACTAATTATGTACCTACTACACTCCGACACGTCCTACGTTAAAGTAAGTATCTGCAAAAAGCAAATTTTACAGGAGAGCGGTTTTAAGATTTCAATTTCTTTATTTCGTTATTACCTACTCAGTCTTGCGCAGATCTATAGCTTTGAAAATTGGCAAAAGGCTTTTGTTTTGATAGCAGTTTATTTTAATGTGATTTATTTTCTTCGAAACCCTCGTTTTCGGTGCGTTTTGAACCGTCAATGCAGATAAATACTTATACGTTTGAGAAGAAAAAAGTGTGTTGTGATAGGAAAAAAAAAATAAAAAAATTGGTATTGTAGATCTGGGTACGTAGCGCTCAAAAATGCAATAAAAACACTTTGGTGTATCAGGCACATACACTGGTCTACGTAGGACTTGTCGACTCTACAATCACTTCAGTATAGGTCTATACCCACTGAAGTCTTGTGTGAGTGTATTCAACTGTCCCCCAATAATCATCCTATCTGCATGAACTATGTAGTAGGTAACTAGAGTTCATTAAACCTATAAAGTAGGCTACTAACCCAAATTGAAGGAACAACTTGATACGCTGTACGGCTAGACGGCAATTACGAATTATCAAAGTAATGACATAAAAACTCACCAAATATACAGCCTATCTCTTGGGTAATCTAGTTGCTGCAGGCAGGTCAGGAAATAGGGCAAAGAAGTCTCTTTATTACGCACAAGCACTGAAATGCCAACGGTGGGCCACTTATATGTTTCTTTATATAAATTTTCGCCATAGCACATTTCCTTTGTAAAAGCAAGAAAAAGTAGAAGTAATCTAGAAAATAGTCTCATTTCACGATATTTACTGACTCGCGAAACTGTAAAACTATGTAAAAATTAATTACACGCCGGCCGCTTTCCGGGAGTGTTCGCGAACAGTGTTGCCGCTGAGGCTGATGTATTGCGTGCGTGATCGAATGACAGATCGTACGTTGAAATGACATCACAGTGACGTATGACATAAGTAGGCAATTAACGTAGCGAAAAATTGAATGAATTGCTTGAAGTTGATTGATAGAAACCTACAACAAAATTAGTTTTGTAACCGTCTCAGTGGTGAAAAAGAGTTAAAATTCTTGTTTATATCTGTAAATATTATGAAGTAGATAGATTTCACATTGTAGGTACGAATACATTATGTAAGTACATTTAGGTAGGTAAGTGATATAATATGTTTGTTCTTCTTTTTCTTATTGTGTCAATAGTTCTTTTAAACCAGTGTGATGAAAGGACTTATAGTATAAGTACGCCTCAAAAAGGCTCCTTTCGTGCACTTGACAGTTTTAGAATTACTTACCAACTACATAGTTTTTACAATTTTTGTCGATAGGTACCTAATTTATCTACCTACCTACTCATCCTAACCCAATACTTAGGTAAGTACCTACTAAACTAATAGGTAAAAAACATTGCAATTAGGTACCGAGGTAGGTACCTACCATCGAGCGTACCTACTTACCCCTTGTCCAGGTAGGTACCCAAATAATCTACTAATATCTAGGTACCTACCCATCACTACATACAAAACATCAAAATTATCTAAGTAGGTACCCATTCTACTACTTGATGACCTCAATATCAATCAATTGTGGTTCATATAACTTTTAGTATTATTTTAGGTACTTACTAAACACAACATACCTGAACCACAGATAATATAATAGGTACTATACTCCTAAACTAATTGGTAGGATAAGTAGGTATCTAATGCAAAACACTAAAATTATATCTACATAACCTACTTAACTGACCACGACATACCTATCTACATTGCTTGTCATCTAACCTAATCAATATAGATAGGTCTAAGTAAACTTTATAGTCCTTTGTAAAGTAAATTTTATACAAGTTTGGCATATTATATTTAGTAATGCTCATGTCTGGCGGCCTAGCAACGTTTAAATGTACTCACTATGCTTTCTTAGAAAGCAAAGGGTTCATTATGTTGAAAGAAATAACAATATTATTCATTTGAAATAATCGTTTATTATTTTAACTTTAACTAATTACTCTAGTATGACACATGTTGATAGCGTTCTTATTCATACATAGAACAATATATAAAAAAACATACATTTATTAACAGAAAGAAACTTACAACTAATACAAATTTGATTTACATAAAACAAAAGAAACAGTTGGGCTATCTAAAGGTTGTTGCAAAAGGTTTAATATAAATAGCTCACCTGATCCAGCTCATCAGAGGGTGGAAGCGTGCCAAAGACACTGGATGGTCGACGCATTGCCACCCTGAATGGCAGTACCGATCCGAAATAAATAAATTAAATTAAAAACAAACAAAAGATTAATCTTAAGATGCATACCTAATTTAATACCTACTTAAATTCTAGCAAGCGTAACTACAAGTATACTTTTAAAAGCCTTGCTGAGAAGGATCATGGAAGGCTATGACTAGAGTTTTAAGATATGTCTATAGAAACTTTAAAACTATTATGAATGTTACTTATTTTATGCTGTTCTTTTGTCCATTTTCGTAAACTTAATTTTACAGCTATAAATTAGCTGTCCCTGTAACTTCGATCTTTAAATTACCATTACATATTAGAGATATTTTGAGGACAATTAAGTTCACAAAAACTCACAACAGAATCAACACTACAGTAATAAACGGAAACCATTATGGTTCGGAACCCATAAGGGAGTAGAATTAAGGCCACACAAAATTGCGAAACGACGCGATACGAATTCGCAGTCCATATGACTAAGCGTCAATCATTATACATACATAAACATTATCACGCCAGTGGTCCCTTATAGGGTGGGCAGAGCCAAAAGTAATCATAAGAAAAGGTGCAATTACTCCTGGTTTCGCGTTTTTATGAGATTTTACACTCCTACAATCATATTTTTCTACCCGCCTGAAAGAAGAGGGCAATTTTTTTAAGGTGGATGCGTTGTGCATTCCTTTATCTGAAGTTGTACCTAGCCCAAACGGTTGGATAGATGTTGACAAATGAGTGTGGCTATATAAAGTATCAAAAAAAAACAATATGGCGACTGTAAAATGTAACCTTAATTCTACACATTTGGGTATTTTGAAAAAGATACTGGTTTAAACGAAATTCACTCCTCAACATGCACCATAGTGGTATTTTCCACATAAATTGTATCAGACTTCCGTATCTCCGACTGGGGGATGCAGAAAGGCGGAGGGTGTGACCAGAAACCATTCTCTGTGCAGACTATAGAAGACTCCCCGAGGATGTGGAAATCATCATTGCACGCGTATATCATTAGATCACCAACTGAGAATTTGCCGTGTTTTGACGGTTCTGTCAGGAGCTTCCCGTTTTCAGGAACAAGCGGGTCGGGACAGTAGATTGCTGGAAAAATACAAGATTACAGGTCGGTTAACTAAAGCTAGCACGTTCAACATTTACATGGTGCGCTTGTGTACGCACTGCAAGCGCATCATGAAAACTCTGTCCGTCTCTCACGCGTGGTCAAGCTTGTGAGTGTGAAGGAGACAGTTATTGTTTTACTTTTGCTACTGTTTGTAAATAAAGAGTGGAATTTTTTTGCATTCGTTTGTTAGCCTCAGTCGACGCGCGTTATTGTGTGATTGTTTGCCTATTTGGATGTTAGAATAAAATGTCTTCTGAAAGAATTGGTTCCAACAAAACATTAACAGGGCAATCTCGTGAAATAGTGTTTAATGTTTTTAACTATTGTTATAATATACATCATAAAATAGTTAAAAACATTTAAACAATATTATTCATTAGAACAAACAGTATACTTAGTAAAATTATATTAGAGTGAGTACTGTGAACGTTATCATCATCATCTCAGCCCCACAGCTGGTTATAGGCATGTCTTTATTACGGATTTGTCTTTTTTTCTGATCTGGATTCTGATTCTGAACCCCTTCCGGTACGAAAACGTAGCGGTAGTGGTAATTAAGCGATCCTAAGTCTCTATACACTTACGGACACAAATAGGCGCGTCGCCAGACCAGCGGCCGTCTAATTCACACTCCAAGCCGGGCGTGCCCACTAGTCTGTAGCCCCACGAACATTGGAACACAACTCGGCCTCCTGAGGACGAGTTGTACTCCACCACTGATAAGTGGGGGCCGAGCGAGCCAAGCACGGGACAGAAGGTTTCAACACACGTGGGGGGCGGAGACGACCAACGACCTGAAAAGATGTATTTCTTTATTTGACAAATAAAAAAACAAGTTTATATGTTACAGAAAGAAACTTCTTATAAATACAAATATAATTTACAAAATACAAAAGAAGCAGTCGGGCTATCTAACTAAAGGCAAACGGTCTATAGATAGCTCAGATAGCTCACCTGAACCAGCTCATCAGGTGGAAGTGTTTATGTTACTTTTAAAGCGAATTTTACTTCTCCGCTGGACTGGGAGTAAAGGAAAAACATGGAATGCGTTCCAGCTCCTTATCTTCCCGAGCATGACTTATAAGTCGATTAAGGGATAGACAGAGAGCGCTGGTGGTCTACTGGTAGTGGCCCCGCCTTCCAATCCTAAGGTCGTGGGTTCAAATCTGGTCGTGCACCAATGGATTTTTTGATGGATGCGCTATACCTGTGGTCTTAATGAAGGAAAACATTGTAAGGAAACCGGCATGTCGTGGAACCCAGAAAAGATGTGTCAAGTGCCTTTGAGGCGCACTTTAATTCCGTTCACCACACTTGCTCGATAGAACTAGTGACACAATTACCTGTCACCAAGCGGGTCATCATACACATCTTAGGGCTTTGAATCAGGAGTGGCTGCAATCTATCTCGTGATATCTACTCACCCAATCAGGGATAAGGGCGTGATATTATTTTTGTATGTATGAATTTCATAAAATTAGGCTATAATGGATACGAAAATAGTATATCAGGGGAAGTTTGAAAGTAGCGCTAGTGACAGAAAGGTTGAGGGGTAATAGGCTAGCGTGGGATGGCATGTCATGAAAGTCATGTTGCAAAGTTATGAGTAAGTATAAATGTTGATGGATGGATTGTGGGAAAGATGACATGGTTTAAAAAGGAGAAAATAAATAAAATATAATAAATTATTTAATGACTACGATTTATGTTCGATTTGTTAAGGGAAATATAGGCTATTTTATTCATTTAAAGGAGAAAATGCCAGTATCTAATTATATTTTCAGTTATCTTTAATAAAAGCTTTTTCTTTCATTCTTTCTTTATTTGAATTTCACATAGACCAGGTTCTGGATCAAATTATTTTCGAATATCTCCTATTTTATATATTCCTAGTTTTACTAAAGGTCGATTTCATTATTTAAACTGAAAATTCAGCTTTTAAACTAAGATCAAGAGATGTTCACTGATAAAAATTATTATTTTATAGAATTTCACAGGTCTTTTACTCAATTTAAAATATACGAGGGTGTTTTAATATTGATCTCTGATGCTCACCATCTCCCATACATGTGAGGGTGGCTTCTCCGCTGACGTGGAACCCTGGCTGACAACTGTAGTGTGCTGAGTGCCCCAACTTCGTACCCTGACTGTGCTGCCTCAGATGAGGGCTGCGGCCACTCAGTTCTGGACACACCACACCTGGAAACAATAATATTCATTTATTTACATACATAATATCACGCCTGTTTCCCATAAGGGTAGGCAGAGATCACGGATCTCCATTTGCTACGATCCTGACATACTTTATTCGCTTCATTCACTTTCATAAATTCTTCATACATGCTCGTCGGTTTAAGGTACTCTTTACCTGTCTCTTTTCCAAACTAAAACTGCATCGTTGGATTTTTGAAAAATCAATATTCCTAGCCAGGAATTGAAACCGTTGATTATTGAAAAAAAAAACAGTATTATTACATTATTCGATAGTATCGCTAATAAGGAACGCATTCTGGGAAGTAATGACATACAGCAAACTTAAGGAAAGCCTATGTGGGCGATGTGCTGATCACCTGTCACCATAGTTCATCATATGCTATCTATGTATATATTACATACTAGCTGTATGTCGCTCGCGTGATATCCGGACAAAAAGTAGCCTATATGTCATTCCAGCACACATACTACATATATTCCAAGTTTTATTCTAATCTGTTCAGCCGTTACGGCGTGATTGAGGCATAAACATACATCCTCACATCCACACATCCTGACATCCTCACAAACTTTCGCATTTATCTTAGTATGATAATATAGCGTAAATAATGATATAGCTTGCAGACTCACTAACAACTTTCACGTGGATTGTGTTCGTCGTCCCATTGGGTGTGGTGCAAGTGTACTGATCGCTGTTCCGGACAGACATCTTGGATAGAGTTAGGCGGTAGTGCGTGTCCTTTTCTCCTTCGTCGGTAGACCATGCTGGAACGAGACGAGAAATATTGAAGTGTAACCATAGCGGATTTCGCTCATCAAAATCGATGTATAACTATCGAATCGACGTTGTTAGTGAATAAAATGTGTTTATATACAAAATGAAAATGAAATTTAAACATTGTTTTCTTCGGTTCCTCAAAGTGAAAACAAGATAAGAGAAAAAAACACCATTTAAAAATCTTGAAAAATTCATGTTTCGCGTATGTTATGATCTTGATCTCGGGAAAACTGTGATATTTTCTGATGATTTGTACCTTGGTAGGTAGGTATAATAACTATTTCTGTAGGTTTTGCATACATACATACATAATCATCACGCCCGTATCCCAAATGGGGTGGGCAGAGCCACAAGATAAGAAAACTTGCAGCCACTTCTGATTTACTTCTAAGATGAATACGGTGAACCATGGTGACAGGTGTAATAATAACCCATCGCCCAGAGTGGTAATGATCGATGGACATCGTCCACTACAGCTAAAACCCTCGTACGGAGACACTACTACTAGATCAGGGCTCTCACCAGAGTGGTAATGATCGATGAACATCATCCACTACAGATAAAACCCTCATACGGAGATACTACTACTAGATCAGGGCTCTCACCAGAGTGGTAATGATCGATGAACATCATCCACTACAGATAAAACCCTCATACGGAGAAACTACTACTAGATCAGGGCTCTCACAAAAGTGGTAATGATCAATGAACATCAGCCACTACAGCTAAAACCCTCATACGGAGACACTACTACTAGATCAGGGCTCTCACCAGAATGGTAATGATCGATGAACATCATCCACTATAGATAAAACCCTCATACGGAGACACTACTACTAGATCAGGGTTCTCACCAGAGTGGTAATGATCGATGAACATCTTCCATTACAGATAAAACCCTCATACGGAGACACTACTACTAGATCAGGGTTCTCACCAGAGTGGTAATGATCGATGAACATCATCCACTATAGATAAAACCCTCATACGGAGACACTATTACTAGACCAGGGTTCTTACCAGAGTGGTAGTGGCCGATAGACTGGGTCCAGGACCAAAGCGGGTCGCCCAGTAGCCTAGAAGACACGCAGTCAACACGGATGCTGCTGTCTGGGTACACAAAGAGCTCCCCAGATGGTTCCACTGTCGCTGATCCACTCAGGATCGTGTACTGGATAGAAGGAGGGGCGTCACCTGGAATTTAACAATAGTAATAATAATAATAGGCTCTCGCTAGACGGTTGGGTCAAGGTATATAATGTATTTTTGTCATTATTCATTTTTTGCTTGCATTTATTTATATGAGATAGTCATTAACTCACAATCAAAGCCAAAATGTTTGCGTGTCATCATGATATCTTAATTTCTGAGTCGGTGAATAAATGTACAAAATCGATTTTAAATATCTACACATTAAATTCAGATACGAAAATTTGAAAGTATATGAAGATCTTAGAAAACCAATGACAGCAGTTTTACAGTAATTTACCCATTATTTTGAAATATTTCTCATTGTATTTATATGAACGTGTATGAGGCCTTCGTAAACAATAATAATACGAATTTGTTGAAAAACATTATTACTTAACCACACTGAATTGTAACAGAGCCTTGTAATTATACATATTTTAAGATTACATACTCCTTAGATTATAATTCATCATCCTTTCTATAACGTTATTTATTCATGTAAAAGATACATAATAAATAAATTTATATATAAAAAGTAAATTATGATAAACTTAGATTTCAATTTCTATTTCCAATTTATCATTATCATTATTCATTCAGTTCAATGATAAATAAACTGAAAGTTGTTTTGAATAAGGTTTCCAGCAGTGCCAAACCTAAATTGGTTAGCAACAGCTAAAAAAATATGGACAAATATTTGTATGATCTGCACAGAGAGGGGTTCCGACAGAGATTCTCACGATATAAGCAAAACGCTTCGATAGCGCGTTCTACAATCCGGTCATTTTTAGCAACGCCATCTAGTTGTATAATTTGAACTACAATTTGCAAGTAACTCCATTTGACATTTATTTGATGTATTTTGTTAGGAAAAAATTACTTTGAAAAGCACATTTATTAAGTATGTACCTAGGAAGTATTTATAATGAATAAAGAATATAAAAATCGATCGATTGGAAGCTTTGCTCTTAGCCTAACTATCTGTTTTATGATACATCATCATCTTCCTGCCCTCATCCCACTCTATGTGGGGTCGGCATGATCCTTGGATCATGCTGTAAGAGTTTTGGCTAATGTGTTTTATGACCGGCCGCCTGCCTGACGTCAACCTTCCTTGGGAATACTTGCTTATTGTATCTCATCATGTTGGAGGATATTATGTCTTAGTCGACTTTTAGGACATGCTTGGGGAGAAAAGCATCTGTTTTTTGATACAATATCGTTTATTCCATTACAATATTTAGAAAATAGATTATAATTAAAAATATGAATTAATACAAAAAGTCATAAACATCAACAATGGAATAAGAATTGATTTATTATTGATTTTTGGAGCAATAGGTAGTTTTGTGTTAACATTTCATTTTCGTCAAATTATATTCTAGTTTACGACAGTAAGTATTCAAGAATATTGTATCCTTATCATCATCATCATCTACCTGAATATTTTACCCGACTGTCGGATGAGGTTATGTTTTTCGGTAATTCTTTTAAATCAGTAATCTCCAAACGGTTGGATGGATTTTAATGACTATCAGACGGTTGACACTTGGCAGATAGAGATGATTTTACTGTTTCATTTTCTAAATTTTTAGGCACAAAATAAACTTGAAAAAATGTACTAAATTTTTTACTTTCAAATTTCGTGACATAAACTAGATCTTCGACATTAAAAATCGCCACCACTCAGAATAATATTATCTATTGTAATGTCATGACTAGGTGTGACCCGCAATGTTGTCTGCGCAACAAAAATGTAAATAGTAACGGCAAGAGGCCCTTACCCACAGCCCTGCAAGATGGAGCCCCAAAAGAGAGCTGCTGACAATCCGATTTATATGAATGACATTGTCAATTGGCAAAATTGTATAATGGTCAAATTAACTGTCTTGTCATAAATTAATATCTAAGTAGGATTTATGCATTATCTTGTTTATTCTTTTACATCCTTTTTCCATTTTGGGATCGTTCTACAGGATAAAAAGTAGCCTATGTCCTTCCCCGGAATGGAGTCTATCTCCTTTTCAAATTTCATCATAATCTATTCAACAGTTTAAGCGTGAAAAGGTAACAGACATACAGAGTTACTTTCGCATTTATAATATCAGTAGTATGGATTTGTCACAGAATATTAGAATTTGTGCATGAATAGTTCGGCAATCATCGTGGAAAGGTGGTGTTTCTGTCTAGCATCACTCCCTGGCGGACAATAATTGAAATATCCATTATTTCGTATCATCGTCCATAATGACAGCCTCGGTGGCGTGGCGGGCGAGAGCTCGGCTATGATACTAGAGGCGCGTGTTCGTTTCCCGCAGCGGGAGAAATGTTTGTATGTTCTGCAAATATTTCTTCCGGGTCTGGGTGTTGTAATTATCTTATATTATAAGAATCTTTGTCCTGACTGACTGACTGACTGACTGACTGACTGACAGACAACGCACAGCCTAAACCGCTGGACGTAGAGACTTGAAATTTTCAGTATAGGTAAACCTTGGTACGTAGGGGTGTACTAAGAAGGGATTTTTCAAAATTCAACCTCTAAAGGGGTGAAAAGGGATGAAAACCTGGAATCAATTTTTGGTCTAAAACTGCACATAACCTATATCAAATTAAAGAGCCGATTTTTCACATTTAGTTGATGTCATAATTACCTGCAAATTCTTTATTTTTGGCATGTTTTAATGAAAAATAGAATACTTTTATTTTGACATTATGACAGCCATGATACCAAAGATTAGTAATAGATGATACAAAACATATGAAGGGTAAGGGGGAAGAAAGGTCATAGTCATTTTTTAGCAAAATTGAGGTAATAACGCCATCTAGTTCCCATTAATGTGTACTATGATGTGGTGAAGACAGAAATTTGATAAAATGGTCACTGTCTACGGAAAATGAAGTAGAAAAAACCCCCGTTTTTTAAATAAAAGGTCATAGTCAAATCAATAATTAAAATAAAGAGCATTGTCAATGGACTATGATCGTTTTTGACGTATAAGTATAATGAAAGACTATAAGACCACAATTTATGACAATACATTTGTTTCAAATAAATGATTACTTATTCAAAATAAGACAGTTTTTTTGCATTTTCTCTAAACAATGTCATTATGACTATGATCCTTTTTCCCCCTTACCCTTCATATGGAAAGGGAACTGTCAATGTCAAATTACCTGTGAAAGGAAGCATAAATTATTACTGGTCTAATAAGTTTCTAATATTGATTATTCATGGAGTTCTGACGTAATTCTACGTCTGAAAACTAGATGTCGCTGCTAATTCTGATCAAATTTTGACGCGCTATCGTTGCGTTTTGTAAAGTTTACCTTAACCATGGGCGCTGGCAAGGGGGTGCCAGTAGGTGCACTTGCACCCCTAGGGAATCGCGGGATCAACAGGAATTATTGAAACTGTATTGCGCTTTCTCTGTTAAGTTCATCCATCCCATTTATGCTGGTGCCATCTGGTGTAGAGTAGCGGTACTTTAAAGGGTGCGTTCAGAGAAGTAATGGAAATCGATTAATATCGATCCCGGTACTCCTGGCCCACCAATTTAGAATTTTTAAACGATCGTCGTGAACAAATAGGTGTGAGCCGTGACGACTGGGTACCTATACAACGTGTAACATAATGTCCCTATAAGCCCGAAAGGGGTGTATTCAGACCGAGCACTTGAATACATTGACGTGTGCAAAAGTTCAATACATCATATTTGAAATTCCAATACAATTAAAAACAAATTATTTCATGAGAAATTTGTGACAACCCTATGTGTTTGTTTACCATTTGCGTAGGTAACAAACACACGCGCACCCTCCTATCGCGTCGGACCCACACATACGCAGACAATTGAACGCGCGGCAAGTTTCAAAAAGTACCTAGGTGTAATCACCAAAGTTTTCGTAAGAATTTGCAATTTTTTTAATTCTACGTAGAAATTAAAGTCGAAGATTAAAATCACGATATCTTTCACACATAAAAAAACAACTACCTACCTACATCTACCTAGGTAGTTACCTAAGGACCTAGGTACAGGAAAAGTTAAGTTATACCTTTTCTCCCTTCTTCTTGGTTGGCTCGGAACACGGCTAATTGACCTGGTAGGTATTAGGTAGGTATGTAGGTACCTAGGTTGGTATTACTGGTACACATTCACATTCACAATCACAAAATTATTTTTGTCATTTTTTATTAGTAAGCTAGGTACTAATGGGGTACCTACTAGGTAGGGTGATAGGTTAGGTACCTATCATCATACCTACCTATCACTGAATTTTATCACTGTTGACACACACAGTAGGTACTCGGTATCCATCAAAGGGAAGTAGGTACAACACACCACCGAATTCCCGGTCTTCCCTCACTGGTGCGCCGGTGGAAAGATCCCGTCGAGAGAAGACGGTTCACCAATCCCAGAAAATAGCCCGTAAGATGGCAATGGCCGCCCTGGATAACGCTCTCTGTAGAGCTGACGCGCCGCTACTAAGCTATTAATTATTTGGTGCTGCTCCAACACACACACACAACACCATATCATAATGCTCACCGTTGAGTACAGAGCCGACATCGTATCGTACGTTAATTAGTTACGCGAACCGAGAGATTGCTTGTTGCAGTTGTTGCAAGGAACGAATGCTAATTGCGACTGATAAAAACCGATCTGTTTTGCGACCAAAAGTAGGTACCTATTGCCGAAAGCCGAATTTTTAGGGTTCCTTGTCTGGGGTAACCCACTAAATACCGATTGGGAAAAAAAGGAAAAAAACTTCACCATACATCTACTACTACTACTACTACTACTACTACTGTCGTCGTGTCCGTGTCGCTAGCTCTTTTGAACCAGTGTGGTGGAAGGATTAGAGTGCACCTTGAAGGTTCCTTTCGTACACTTTGACACACGTCTATGACATGCCTGGTTTCCTCACGAGGTTTTCCTTCACCGTTTGAGAGCATTGATATTGCACACATAAATTTCGAATCGAAAAATCCATAGATTCGAACTCACGACTTAAGGATGGGAAGGCGGGGTTCATACCAATATGCTACCATGTGCTCCATCCCCATTTGCTACTAGGTACCTACCTACTTACATAATAACCTACCAACAATTACGTAGTTCAAGCAAGAAAAGTAAAAAACAAATAAACCTACGGAACCAATTTGATTTTATTAAACAAACGCTTGCGGTGCGGTGTCGGTTGACGGTTGCGGATTTTGAATTTAGCAAAGGCACCGACAGCCAATTAGGGCGAGGTGCCATCCCACTTATTGTTGTTGTTGTTTCAATGCAACCAATGACAAATAGGCTGTTCACGATGAAAATGAAGATTAGTAAGACAGATAAGTCACAACCTTTGACTTTAGTGCCCAAGTAGGTAGGTACAAAATTGCATTGAAAAATGCTCCAATGAATATTGGAATAATACATCGTTGGAAAAACTAAAGTGGAATAGGGTCACGGCTTTATCCTCAGGCACGGTAGACCTCTTCTCATACTTCTTGTTACCTACTCAAGATGCTTTTAAGGCCCGAGTAGGTAGGTACAAAATTGAGTAGGTATCACGGCTTTATCCTCAGGCACGGTAGACATCCTCTCATACTCCTTGGCACCCACTGAGGATACCTTTAAGGCCCGAGTAGGTAGATACAAAATTGAGTAGGTAAGGTACCTATCTCCTATACTAGGTACTTAACAAAGAGATCTGAAAGGATGTTTACGGTGCCTAGGGATTTTAGTCGTGATGTGACCTTACATTTTAATTACCAATAAATACCAAGGTACCACTAGGCCTTCAAAAAAAATAGAAATTACTTATTAAGCCACCTCGTTATTAGGTAAGTAGGTAGGCATTTTACTAATGGTGTCTGTTCTGTTACCTGTTTCATCTAGAGTTCACACTTAAAGGTCAAAAAACAGCTGTAAATAGGGATGCCTCATGTTGTGTCAAGTTACGTATTGGAGCAAAGTTTAAGAGACATTTCATGAATGAAAACCTTTGAAATTTTAAAAGTCGTTGAACAAACGTTGTTCGCAATGACGTATAGAACACCCCCGTTTCGGGCTTATAGGGACATTATGTTACACGTTGTATAATAAATTCATAATGAATAGTCAGAAATTTGTAAATGTCTCAAACATTCAGACTAAAATTTCATCTTTTTATTAACAACTAGCAGCCGCCCGCGGCTTCGCTCACGCGGTACCCAGATAAAAAGTACCCTGTGTCCCATTCCAGCCCATGTAGGTAGCTACTAAGCACAATAAAGTCGAACAGTTCAACTACTGCCCTGCTCTAAGACCACATAGTAACCCACCTGCAGTGTTAACAGTCCAAAATATTCTCGCAACTATTTTTTTTTAGACGCTAATGAATGTAGTGTAATTTGACATTGACAGTTCCTTTTCCATAAAATATGTTTTGTATCATCTATTACTAATCTGAGGTATCATCGCTGTCATATGCCAAAATAAAAGTATTCTATTTTTCATGAAAAACATGCCAAAAATAAAGAATTTACAGGTAATTATGACATCAACTAAATGAGAAAAATCGGCTCTTTAATTTGATATAGGTTATGTGCAGTTTTAGACCAAAAATTGATTCCAGGTTTTCATCCCTTTTCACCCCTTTAGAGGTTGAATTTTGAAAAATCCCTTCTTAGTACACCCTTACGTACCAAGGTTTACCTACACTGAAAATTTCAAGTCTCTACGTCCAGCGGTTTAGGCTGTGCGTTGTCTGTCAGTCAGTCAGTCAGTCAGTCAGTCAGTCAGGACAAAGATTCTTATAATATAAGATTATATACGGCAAAGATTGTAAGAGAACTAAAATCTGCACCACCTGGAAATTATTTCTGCCGGCGCCCATGACCTTAAATCTCAAAATTTTTACTAAATTCACCGAAATTTCTTAATTTTTAGATTTAGGTATGTTTGTTACTCTTTCACGCAAAAACTACGGAATATACTTACATACCATTATTCATATTCGTTCGCTAAAGTTAGCCATTGCTTAAAGTTAGCCCTGTCACTGTTTGTCATTATGAAATGGTAAGAGATGGCAATACTTTAGTCATCGTTTAGCGTACACTATATTATAATGAATAATGAGGATAGTAGGTACCTACCTACGTGTGCTGGAATGGGACATAGGGTACTTTTTATCTGGGTACCGCGTGAGCGAAGCCGCGGGCGGCTGCTAGTGTATTATAAAGTATAAGTATGTATTTACAACAAAGTTTTAGTATAAGTATTCTATCAGTCATTTGGTTCCCATAGTACAAGCTTTGTTCATTGCTTAATGTTCAAGCTGAGAACTACAGTTTCATAGGTTCACGAGTTATTCGTGTTTTTTTTTAATTAATGGGAATAAGCCCCTGCAATACTCCCAAATAATGTCGTTAGAAATTTTAATGTCAGTGACATTGAGGAGAATAGGCAGAAATATTAAAATGGACCAGGGGTATAACGAAATGTCCGTATCATGATCATCCCTTTTGGATCGTTTTTCGATTTATAAATATACTAGTTTACCGGCTTCGTTCGCGTGGTGTTAATTTTGACACCCCATTTTACCCCTTTTTGAGAATTTTATTAAAAAACTTGAAGCACGTGTCCAATTATTTTGTAATTATAATTTCCAGACGAAGTTTAAAGTAAATCGCACTGTCCGTTTAAAAGTTCCCATACAACATTTAGAATCCTTATTTCTCCGCAGTTTTAGAGTTGTTACAATAGTGAAATCGGACCAAAGTTATTTCTGGGTACCGTTGGCACCCTTGGGGTACGGAAACCTAAAAAACGGAAACCGAGATGGTTGGCGGAAGCAGTGATAGAAATTGGAAGTTGTTTTGTATAAGGTTTTCTGCAGGGCCAAAACCAAATTGGTCGGCACCAGCTCAAAAGATATATAATATTTATTTATGGACCATAATTTTATATGAACAGCAGAAAGAGGGGTTCCGACAGAGATTCTTACGATTTAGGCAAAACGCTTCGATAGCGCGTTCTAAAATCCGGACATTTTTTAGCAGCGCCATCTAGTTGTATTATTTGAACTACAATTTGCAAGTAACCCTATTTGCCATTTATTTGATGTATTTTGTTTGGAAAAAATTACTTTGAAAAGCACATTTAATAAGTATGTACCTAGGAAGTATTTATAATGAATAAAGAATATAAAAATCGATTGATTGGAAGCTTTGCTCTTAGCCTAACCATCTGTTTTATGATACAATATCGTTTATTCCATTACATCATTTAGAAAATCTTACTTCTTACTTATCTTACTTATATTATAAATGCGAAAGTTTGTGAGTTTGGATGTTTGTGCTTCAATAACGCCTAAACGGCTTAGGGGATGCTAATGAAATTTGCTACAGAGGTAGATCATACACCAGAATAACATATAGGCTGCTTTTTATCCTGAAAAAGGATCCCAAAATGGAAAAAGGATTCAAAGAAATAGTCAGGATAACAAATAAAACCTTCATTGATTTGAATTTTATGACATGGCCTGACATGACATTTAATCCGACTTATGAAAAATTTTAACAATTCATATCAATCAAAATTTTGCAAAGAAGGAAGAAAATTCTCGTATTTCTGTATAAATTAAACATTACTTTCTTAAAATAACATGTAAATGGTTTGTTGCTTAAGGGGCCATCCCACAAAATGAATACAAGTACTATTTGCCCAGAATTAAGACAGATTTTTTTCAGATCTATTGTATCAGATTGTATTGTATGTTGTAACGACTTTCTTTGGAAGTCTTGAAAGACTGGAAGCCTGTAAGGGTTCACAGGCTTCCAGTCTTTTAAGACATTGAAGCATTCAGTGCAGTGCTAAATATCTGCTAAGACTATGGAATACTACGTCGTCGCCTGGCTAGATAAATCATCGGGCCAATGATCCTGAAAGTCTTATCAGGGGATGTCAGTCGACCTGCGCTTTAAAATCGAGCTTTAATTTAATAGGATCAAATTGTTGATAAATTTAATAAAGGCTTTTTAATTATTCCAAATATTTTTTATTGTCCTTACATGTAGGTAATCTATTGTATCTAGGTCCTCGAGCCAACAAAGAGGACCTCTGAGGACCCTTGTGACGGGTAAAACAAGCTAAGCTGGATCTTCACATAGTATGCCTTATTTCGTAGTAAATAGTACTACGAAATAAATAGGCGAATGAAACGAACTTATAAAGGTAGCAATAAATCTTGATAATACGAGTAGGTACTTGAATAACTTCGCTGCTGAACTGGAAGTTCACCATATCCATCTTAGGACTTTTAATTTATTTTTATTTTATTTGACGAGTTTACAGTTTTAAGCAATAAAAATAGTAAGTAAAATAAGAATAGGTATAACAATAATATATCTAAAAAGCGAGCGAAGCGAGCTATGTCTTTTATTTTAAGCAACTGCCGTTTTTTAACTCAATGTAACTTTAAAATCACCTGTAAAAGTCTCTAGATATTAGCGAGCGTATCGAGATTTAATCCAATGCGAGCGAACCGAGCCGAATTTTTTAACTCAACGTGGCTTTAAAACCATCTCTAAAACGCTTAACGCTTCGCTCGCATTGTCTTTAAGCTCGCTTCGCTCGCTAACTTCTAGAGACTTCCAGAAATGGTTTAAAGCTACAATGAGTAAAAAAATTCGGCTCGCTTCGCTCGCATTGGTTTGAAGCTCGCTTCGCTCGCTAACTTTTAGAGGCTTCTAGACATGGTTTAAAACTACATTGAGTTAAAAAATTTTGCTCGCTTCGCTCGCATTGGTTTGAAGCTCGCTTCGCTAGCTAACTTTGAGTGACTTCTAGAGATTGTTTTAAAACTACATTGAGTAAAAAAAAGCTCGCTTCGGTCGCTAAGTAATCACTTTAAAACATTGCTTAACAATATTATAAAATGATAAGCAAGTGCGCAGTGTCTGTGACATTTTTTGTTACTTACATTGAACTGCAAACAATAAGACACAACAATTTGCCACTAATCAGCGGCGTAATATAAACGTGACCTAAAGTTTATGTAGGTAATGGATGGGTTAAAAGTCGTGAAAACGCTTTTTCTGTTTTAAACTAATAGATGGCGTTAGGTGTATTGAAAATCCCGAAAAACTGGATTTAATTCCATACTGACTATTAAGTGTGTTGTGCATTAACTATGTCCAACGTCTGAACTGGTTAGGTTAGGTAGTAGGTTTTTATTTCGAACTATTGACGTTGTCGACGTTGTCTATTACGCAGACAACGTCGCGGGTTACAGCTAGTAGATTATAATTAAAAATATGAATTAATACAAAAAGTCATAAACATCAACAATGGAATAAGAATTGATTTATTATTGATTTTTGGAGCAATAGGTAGTTTTGTGTTAACATTTCATTTTCGTCAAATTATATTCTAGTTTACGACAGTAAGTATTCAAGAATATTGTATCCTTATCATCATCATCATCTACCTGAATATTTTACCCGACTGTCGGATGAGGTTATGTTTTTCGGTAATTCTTTTAAATCAGTAATCTCCAAACGGTTGGATGGATTTCAATGACTATCAGACGGTTGACACTTGGCAGATAGAGATGATTTTACTGTTTCATTTTCTAAATTTTTAGGCACAAAATAAACTTGAAAAAATGTACTAAATTTTTTACTTTCAAATTTCGTGACATAAACTAGATCTTCGACATTAAAATTCGCCATCACTCAGAATAATATTATCTATTGTAATGGCATGACTAGGTGTAACCCGCAATGTTGTCTGCGCAACAAAAATGTATATAGTAACGGCAAGAGGCCCTTACCCACAGCCCTGCAAGATGGAGCCCCAAAAGAGAGCTGCTGACAATCCGATTTATATGAATGGCAAAAATGTAATGTCAATTGGCAAAATTGTATAATGGTCAAATTAACTGTCTTGTCATAAATTAATATCTAAGTAGGATTTATGCATTATCTTGTTTATTCTTTTTCCATTTTGGGATCGTTCTACAGGATAAAAAGTAGCCTATGTCCTTCCCCGGAATGGAGTCTATCTCCTTTTCAAATTTCATCATAATCTATTCAACAATTTAAGCGTGAAAAGGTAACAGACATACAGAGTTACTTTCGCATTTATAATATCAGTAGTATGGATTTGTCACAGAATATTAGAATTTGTGCATGAATAGTTCGGCAATCATCGTGGAAAGGTGGTGTTTCTGTCTAGCATCACTCCCTGGCGGACAATAATTGAAATATCCATTATTTCGTATCATCGTCCATAATGACAGCCTCGGTGGCGTGGCGGGCGAGAGCTCGGCTGTGATACTAGAGGCGCGTGTTCGTTTCCCGCAGCGGGAGAAATGTTTGTATGTTCTGCAAATATTTCTTCCGGGTCTGGGTGTTGTAATTATGTATTATAAAGTATAAGTATGTATTTACAACAAAGTTTTAGTATAAGTATTCTATCAGTCATTTGGTTCCCATGGTACAAGCTTTGTTCATTGCTTAATGTTCAAGCTGAGAACTACAGTTTCATAGGTTCACGAGTTATTCGTGTTTTTTTTTAATTAATGGGAATAAGCCCCTGCAATACTCCCAAATAATGTCGTTAGAAATTTTAATGTCAGTGGCATTGAGGAGAATAGGCAGAAATATTAAAATGGACCAGGGGTATAACGAAATGTCCGTATCATGATCATCCCTTTTGGATCGTTTTTCGATTTATAAATATACTAATTTACCGGCTTCGTTCGCGTGGTGTTAATTTTGACACCCCATTTTACCCCTTTTTGAGAATTTTATTAAAAAACTTGAAGCACGAGTCCAATTATTTTGTAATTATAATTTCCAGACGAAGTTTCAAGTAAATCGCACTGTCCGTTTAAAAGTTCCCATACAAGGGTCCCGTTGGCACCCTTCGGGTACGGAACCCTAAAAAACGGAAACTGAGATGGTTAGCGGAGTTCAGAGGCGAGCTTTGCCCAGCAGTGGTAGAAATTGAAAGTTGTTTTCTATAACTAAACCATATTGATAACCAAACGTCAATGCATTTTATTTGCAGATGATATTTCAATAGTTATGTCCGATAATGATAAAAATATGAGTTATGTGGAGTCAATGAATGCTGATATTAAATTAATTCTTGATTGGTTATTTGAGTGTAATAATTTGCGAGTTAATATATCAAAGATAACATTTATTCGTTTCTATAATTATAATAATAAAAATAATTTTAATATTAAACAGACATGCCGTGATGAATTTGTAGATAATGTTAATGAAATTAAATTGTTAGGTTTAAAACTAGACGAAAACTGCAACAGGAAATCCCATATTGACTTCACATGCAAAAAACTGAAACGTTTATTTATGTGATTAAAAGATTACGTCAAACATCCGGTTAAAAAACCGCTTTGATTGCGTACCATGGTTATCTTGCTTCGGTACTGAGATATGGTTTGTTACTTTGGGGTAATTCGACTGATATCAATAGGGCCTTCATAGTTCAGAAAAAATGCATTAGAGCTGCATGTGGTGCTGGTCCAATTGACTCATGCAAGCCACTGTTTAAAAATTTAAGTTGCTTACATTGCCAGTCTACATATATTTCAGGTATGTTGTTTTGTTGTTGAACACAGCAAATTCTTAAAAAAATATGAGTAAGAAATAAATTCAAGAGTAACATTGAGGGACCCCACTAGATTATTACTTCCAGTTCGAAAAACTGCTCTAAGTCACAAAAATAGCTACATAATGTGTATAAAAATATATAATAGGATACCTAGATCAACTAGACAACTACCATTTAATAAATTTAAAACTAAATTGTAATGAACATGGCTGGTTGACAAATGTTTTATAATATTATTAATGATTTACTATGTTAAAATTATTTATATAATTTATCAATTAATGCCGGAATGTATATTTTAATAAGTTGAAATTGTAATGTATCATTTAATGTATAATGTAATTCACTAAAAATGTAATAAGTCGTTTTTGCATGCTGGGTTTCCTAGCGAAGTGTGTGAATCTAATTTAGATACATATTTAAGTTCGCGGTGTACCACACTTCACGGAAATAAATTACTTCATTTCATTTCATAAGGTTTTCTATGGGGCCAACAAAACGGTCGGCGCCTCTAAAAATAACGACATATTTGTACTATTTGCACAGAGAGGATTTCCAACAGAGATTCTCATAATTTAGGCAAAACGCTTCAATAGCGCGTTCTAGAATCCGGTCATTTTTAGCAGCGCCATCTAGTTGTATTATTTGAACTACAATTCGCAAGTAACCCTATTTGCCATTTATTTGATGCATTTTGTTAGGAAAAAATTACTTTGAAAAGCATCTTTAATAAGTATGTTCTTAGGAAGTATTTATAATGAATAAAGAATATAAAAATCGATCGATTGGAAGCTTTGCTCTTAGCCTAACCATCTGTTTTATGATACAATATCGTTTATTCCATTACAACATTTAGAAAATAGATTATAATTAAATATATGAATTAATACAAAAAGTCATAAACATCAACAATGGAATAAGAATTGATTTATTATTGATTTTTGGAGCAATAGGTAGTTTTGTGTTAACATTTCATTTTCGTCAAATTATATTCTAGTTTACGACAGTAAGTATTCAAGAATATTGTATCCTTATCATCATCATCATCTACCTGAATATTTTACCCGACTGTCGGATGAGGTTATGTTTTTCGGTAATTCTTTTAAATCAGTAATCTCCAAACGGTTGGATGGATTTCAATGACTATCAGACGGTTGACACTTGGCAGATAGAGATGATTTTACTGTTTCATTTTCTAAATTTTTAGGCACAAAATAAACTTGAAAAAATGTACTAAATTTTTTACTTTCAAATTTCGTGACATAAACTAGATCTTCGACATTAAAATTCGCCATCACTCAGAATAATATTATCTATTGTAATGTCATGACTAGGTGTAACCCGCAATGTTGTCTGCGCAACAAAAATGTATATAGTAACGGCAAGAGGCCCTTACCCACAGCCCTGCAAGATGGAGCCCCAAAAGAGAGCTGCTGACAATCCGATTTATATGAATGGCAAAAATGTAATGTCAATTGGCAAAATTGTATAATGGTCAAATTAACTGTCTTGTCATAAATTAATATCTAAGTAGGATTTATGCATTATCTTGTTTATTCTTTTTCCATTTTGGGATCGTTCTACAGGATAAAAAGTAGCCTATGTCCTTGACCGGAATGGAGTCTATCTCCTTTTCAAATTTCATCCTAATCTGTTCAACAGTTTAAGCGTGAAAAGGTAACAGACATACAGAGTTACTTTCGCATTTATAATATCAGTAGTATGGATTTGTCACAGAATATTAGAATTTGTGCATGAATAGTTCGGCAATCATCGTGGAAAGGTGGTGTTTCTGTCTAGCATCACTCCCTGGCGGACAATAATTGAAATATCCATTATTTCGTATCATCGTCCATAATGACAGCCTCGGTGGCGTGTCGGGCGAGAGCTCGGCTGTGATACTAGAGGCGCGTGTTCGTTTCCCGCAGCGGGAGAAATGTTTGTATGTTCTGCAAATATTTCTTCCGGGTCTGGGTGTTGTAATTATGTATTATAAAGTATAAGTATGTATTTACAACAAAGTTTTAGTATAAGTATTCTATCAGTCATTTGGTTCCCATAGTACAAGCTTTGTTCATTGCTTAATGTTCAAGCTGAGAACTACAGTTTCATAGGTTCACGAGTTATTCGTGTTTTTTTTTAATTAATGGGAATAAGCCCCTGCAATACTCCCAAATAATGTCGTTAGAAATTTTAATGTCAGTGACATTGAGGAGAATAGGCAGAAATATTAAAATGGACCAGGGGTATAACGAAATGTCCGTATCATGATCATCCCTTTTGGATCGTTTTTCGATTTATAAATACACTAGTTTACCGGCTTCGTTCGCGTGGTGTTAATTTTGACACCCCATTTTACCCCTTTATGAGAATTTTATTAAAAAATTTGAAGCACGTATCCAATTATTTTGTAATTATAATTTCCAGACGAAGTTTAAAGTAAATCGCACTGTCCGTTTAAAAGTTCCCATACAACATTTAGAATCCTTATTTCTCCGCAGTTTTAGAGTTGTTACAATAGTGAAATCGGACCAAAGTTATTTCTGGGTACCGTTGGCACCCTTGGGGTACGGAACCTTAAAAAACGGAAACCGAGATGGTTGGCGGAAGCCAGTGTTTCCACTTTTAGGGCGTTCGCCCTTTTTTAGGGCAAAACTACTTAGTTCCTGTGCGACTTAGAGCTATTTTTATTGTAGCACGGATTTAGGGTATTTTAGGGCAAAAAATCACTTGACGTGGTAACCCTTTTTATTCTATGGTCTATGGCTCTGCCTATTAAGGGATTCCCCAAATTATCTTCGTATTATAATCCGACAAATGTTAGTTTACCGTTTTATAGTACTTTAATACCTTTGTTGTAAAGGACATCAGAAATTAGTAGCATGATTTATAGATTATTTTCATTTGTAATTTTTGTAGCAGTAAGAAACAATAGCAACTAACTCGATTATCATTTTTGATTGTTTTTATATTTGAAAATAGAAGACGCGGGTGATGAATGAGGATAGTGAGCAAGTACCTTCTTCATCTCAAGATAAAGAAGAGAAGTCAGCTGCAACTGCAAGTAAGAAATATGCGCAAAAATTTAAAACGTCTTGGTTGGAGCATCCGGATTTTAAGTCTTGGCTAAAGAGATCTGACAAAGGTGAGGCAAAAGCTTACTGTAAAGTATGTGATTGTGATTTTGTGTGTGGAATGTCCGAATTACTGCGACACAACAGAAGTGCCAAGCATTTAAAGCAGATGGCTGTTATATCACAAAGTGGAAAAATTACAACTTTTTGTAGTAAGGTTGTAGAAAGGTTGTTCAGTATCTTAAAAATGTAAAATCAGACAAAAGAAACAGGCTAACCAATCAAACCCTCAACGGAGTTTTTCATACAAAGTTGGGAATGGTGGCTAGTAACTGCTCAATTTTAGAGCCTACTAGTGCCATGCTCAATGCGGCAAAGACCTGCAAAAGTAATGCTTCGGCTTCTTAGTCTTAAAATTAGTTAGATAAACAGTTCGTATTAAAATTTGTTTCGTTATTTTAGTAATAAATATGAAAAAAATAAATGCTTTTTTTTATAATATTTATGCGCCCTAAATTAAGGAATTAAAAAAAATTAGGGCTTTTTAGGGCTCATTTCCAAAGAATTTAGGGCCACACCAAAATCCTAAGTGGAAACACTGGCGGAAGCAGTGGTAGAAATTGGAAATTGTTTTGTATAAGGTTTTCTGCAGGGCCAAAACCAAATTGGTCGGCACCAGCTCAAAAGATATATAATATATATTTATGAAGAATAGTTTTGTATGAACAGCACAACGAAAGAGGGGTCCCGACAGAGATTCTTACGATTTAGGCAAAACGCTTCGATAGCGCGTTCTAAAATCCGGACATTTTTTAGCAGCGCCATCTAGTTGTATTATTTGAACTACAATTTGCAAGTAACCCTATTTGCCATTTATTTGATGTTTTTTGTTTGGAAAAATTACTTTGACAAGCACATTTTATAAGTATGTACCTAGGAAGTAATCATAATGAATAATGAATATAAAAATCGATTGATTGGAAGCTTTGCTCTTAGCCTAACCATCTGTTTTATGATACAATATCGTTTATTCCATTACATCATTTAGAAAATAGATTATAATTAAAAATATGAATTAATACAAAACGTCATAAAAATAAACAATGGAATAAGAATTGATTTATTATTGATTTTTGGAGCAATAGGTAGTTTTGTGTTAACATTTCATTTTCGTCAAATTATATTCTAGTTTACGACAGTAAGTATTCAAGAATATTGTATCCTTATCATCATCATCATCTACCTGAATATTTTACCCGACTGTCGGATGAGGTTATGTTTTTCGGTAATTCTTTTAAATCAGTAATCTCCAAACGGTTGGATGGATTTCAATGACTATCAGACGGTTGACACTTGGCAGATAGAGATGATTTTACTGTTTCATTTTCTAAATTTTTAGGCACAAAATAAACTTGAAAAAATGTACTAAATTTTTTACTTTCAAATTTCGTGACATAAACTAGATCTTCGACATTAAAATTCGCCACCACTCAGAATAATATTATCTATTGTATGTCATGACTAGGTGTGACCCGCAATGTTGTCTGCGCAACAAAAATGTATATAGCAACGGCAAGAGGCCCTTACTCACAGCCCTGCAAGATGGAGCCCCAAAAGAGAGCTGCTGACAATCCGATTTATATGAATGACATTGTCAATTGGCAAAATTGTATAATGGTCAAATTAACTGTCTTGTCATAAATTAATATCTAAGTAGGATTTATGCATTATCTTGTTTATTCTTTTTCCATTTTGGGATCGTTCTACAGGATAAAAAGTAGCCTATGTCCTTCCCCGGAATGGAGTCTATCTCCTTTTCAAATTTCATCATAATCTATTCAACGGTTTAAGCGTGAAAAGGTAACAGACATACAGAGTTACTTTCGCATTTATAATATCAGTAGTATGGATTTGTCACAGAATATTAGAATTTGTGCATGAATAGTTCGGCAATCATCGTGGAAAGGTGGTGTTTCTGTCTAGCATCACTCCCTGGCGGACAATAATTGAAATATCCATTATTTCGTATCATCGTCCATAATGACAGCCTCGGTGGCGTGTCGGGCGAGAGCTCGGCTGTGATACTAGAGGCGCGTGTTCGTTTCCCGCAGCGGGAGAAATGTTTGTATGTTCTGCAAATATTTCTTCCGGGTCTGGGTGTTGTAATTATGTATTATAAAGTATAAGTATGTATTTACAACAAAGTTTTAGTATAAGTATTCTATCAGTCATTTGGTTCCCATAGTACAAGCTTTGTTCATTGCTTAATGTTCAAGCTGAGAACTACAGTTTCATAGGTTCACGAGTTATTCGTGTTTTTTTTTAATTAATGGGAATAAGCCCCTGCAATACTCCCAAATAATGTCGTTAGAAATTTTAATGTCAGTGACATTGAGGAGAATAGGCAGAAATATTAAAATGGACCAGGGGTATAACGAAATGTCCGTATCATGATCATCCCTTTTGGATCGTTTTTCGATTTATAAATATACTAATTTACTGGCTTCGTTCGCGTGGTGTTAATTTTGACACCCCATTTTACCCCTTTTTGAGAATTTTATTAAAAAACTTGAAGCACGTGTCCAATTATTTTGTAATTATAATTTCCAGACGAAGTTTCAAGTAAATCGCACTGTCCGTTTAAAAGTACCCATACAACATTTAGAATCCCTATTTCTCCGCAGTTTTAGAGTTGTTAGAATAGTAAAATCAGACCAATGTTATTTCTGGGTACCGTTGGCACCCTTCGGGTACGGAACCCTAAAAACAGGTCAAGTGCGAGTCGAATTCGCACACAAAGGGATCCGTACCATCGTATTTTTTATGAATTACTTTGACCTTACTTTTTTATGAATATGAATTTTACTCTATGTATTTTTTAAATAGGTAGCTTCGATGATCGATTACGAACTTTAAAAAAATGATTTTTGTATGGGGGTGGGGCTTTTTTTCGGGGCTACGGGATTACGGTACATGAGCTACAGCCCGCCGACAGACGGACGGACAGAAGAGGCTTAGTAATAGGGTCCCATTGGCACCCTTGGGGTACGGAACCCTAAAAAAAGGAAAAAGAGATGGTTGGCGGAGTTTAGAGGCAAGCTTTGCCCAGCAGTGGGAGAAATTGCAATTGTTGGCTTTACCGGTAAAGTTGGTGACGATAGTGGTTGGAACACACTGAGGGAACTCCGGCGTCCACTCGCCGTTCTCGCAGCGCAGTAGGCCTTCGCCCTTTAGCTTGTAGAGCCCGAAGTGAATACATCGCGCCACTATCACAGAGCCGTGGGGGAAGGATGTCTCTTTCTGAAAAAAACAATTGTTTCTTGTCATAAACAATATTACTACTGCTACTACTCATGTCACTGTTTCTCTCGAACCGTCACCATCAGCAAAAATTCAATTTTTTGTGGTAATCTATATCGTCCCACTGCTGGGAAAAGGTCTCCCGCAAACTCATGGTCCTTCGAAAAAATTCTTTATTCCGTACAATTTCGAAGATCATTTGGACACGTCTTAAATCTACGTTGCATTTACACCTGTTCGTAACGCGACCAAGCGTGGAAGATACAGGTAAAAAATCACACTTAGCATAATGAAGTCCAATAATTACTAACATTATCAAGTTGTAACACAAAGGAATACTATAAATGGGCATTACTAATTTGTGCAAAAATAATTACTAAAAATAATCATAGAGAAGGATGGGAGGCCTTTGCCCTACAGTGGGACACTACAGGCTCCTAATAATAAAAATTACCAAAGTATGTTGAACTCAAGAATGAAATATCTCGTATGTGGCGTCTGCAAAAAGTTTCCATCGTACCAATAGTATTACCTAGTACAGTGGTAATCCCAAAGCAGCTCTTCCAGTCCCTTGACCTCTGAGACCTCCCAAAACGCACCTAAGTCCTTATGCAGAAAGCCGTTATACTTATCACATGCCGAATCGCCCGCAAGTTCTTCTTAATTCTTTATTGCACATAAATAAATCACATAAAACACAGACATAAAGTAAGGACATGTACAAAGGCGAGCTTAACCCTGCAAAGAGTTCTCTTCCAGCAAACCTTTGAGGCTAGAGAGAAGTGGAGCTTACAAAACAATACAAGACAAATATTTAAGTATAAATTACATTAGTTCTTACAGGCGAACTGCAATGCCAGTGGGAATGATTCACCTAATTCATTTATGGAGGAACTGTCCGTGCACTTCAGTGGTTTCCTTTTACTGAACCGAGTATAAAAACTATAAATAACAATAATAATCATTTATGTTTTCTTTATAAAAACTAAGAAAAGAAATGAACATGTGGATAATCATATCCATCTTGGGAGTCTTGGATCAAAAGAGGATGGGATTAGGGATACGGGCGTGATAATATGTATGTAATCATAGAAGAAATGTGTTTCATTTTGCATTTTTTTTTTGCTTGATTTTAGTCTTAATACTACCATCTATAAATAGGTGGCACACAAGATGCAATGGTACGGAACCATTCGTGTGCGAATTCACTTTTGTTTATTTCACGCTGTGTGAAAATTTCAACTCTACCTATTATGGTTCATGAGATATAGCTCGCTGATGACAAACGGACGGACAGCGGAGGCTTAGTAATAGGGTTCCGTAATCTCGTTGACACCCTTGGGGTACGGAGCTTGAAAATCTGTGCAGTTAAGATGCCTTAAAACCGCCAGTCATTTGATTTTATGCAAATCAAACCTGAACAGGCTGAACCCATATACGGCTAACCTATATAGGCTACTACTTGAGCTGTTACGAGGCTACAAAAGGTAAGGTTAATTGACTTACAGATATTGTGGAGTTTTTGAATGAAATAGCCAACAGGGGGTAGTCATGGCGATATAGACATTCTCTGAGCACTGGTTGGAACCGCCCATCTGGAAATGAGAATGGAACATTTTCTTAATAGAACATCACTTTCCCCTAATTGGCGTTGAGGTGTTCAATCAAATTTTAAAATATTAACAGGTATTTATTCAAAAGAACAAAAAAACCGACTGTGTTTTAGAATTTAGGTAAAGGTAAATAATCTGCGGTATTAGATTTTTTGACACATGGTGATGAAATCGATGTATTTGTACCATTTTATTGAATGGTATTGTGCCATCAATGTATTTGTGCCATTTTATTGAATGCTATTGTGGCATCAATAAATACAATATAAATATAAATATTTGTGGACATTTCACACAGTATCAAGACATAGATATCAATGTATTTGTGCCATTTTATTGAATGGTATTGTGCCATTATATTGATGGGCTGTGATCTGATCTCCTATCACCACGGTTCACAATATCAATCTTAGGATTTTGAATCAGAAGTTGCTGCAAGAATTCTTTTGTTTACTTGTGGCTCTGCCCACCCCATTAGGGATATGGGCGTGATAATATGTACGTATGTACATACTAATCAGCTTAAATTTAAAAAAAAAGCTTACAATACATACTTATAATACATAATACTACAACATCCAGACCCGCAAGAAATATTTGCAGAACATACAAACATTTCTCCCGTTGCGGGAATCGATCCCGCGCCTCTCTCGTCTCAGCTGAGCACTCGCCTGCTACGCCACCAAAGTCGTCAAAATAATACTAAGGCCTTTTACCATCTATAGTAGATGATTTATACAGCGTCAGGAGGCAACTTTTACCTTCACAGACCGGACGCTGTAGTGCCTGGGACGAATTAAGATGGAGTAGGCTTGCCTCCATCTTTTCAGCTTAGTCGGCCTTGTCCGCAGGAAAGACATGGTCAATACGTGCGGAGCTGACTAAGCCGCGGGTTTCCTCACGATGTTTTCCTTCACCGTTTGAGAGCACTGGTTTAACGCACATCAATTTTTCGCATAGAAAAATCCATTCGTACACGACCGGATTTGAACCCACGACCTAGGATCGGAAGGCGGGATCACTACCAACTAGACCACCAGTGCTCTAGTCAGTCAAAATAATAAACTTACCGTATTGCTGTGTCCATGTTGCATTTAAAATTCTACAAAGTTGCTACTCCTTACTTGGTGTGGTGGAACACAGGGGTCCGACCCAGTTGCCATCTATACACTTAATCTTGCAGATGAGTCTTTCGTTCAAAGGTCCGATAAGACCTGGAAATTTAACCTGAAAAGAACAGAACAAAACTTTATAGATAGTTTCTGCCCAGTTTGTTATCGTTGCACCTGTATACAAGAAAATTTCATTTCATTCCATCAACATCATCATCTTCCTGCCCTCATCCCACTCTATGTGGGGTCGGCACAGCATGATCCATGGATCATGCTGTAAGAGTTTTGGCTAAGGTGTTTTATGACCGGCCGCCTGCCTGACGTCAACCCTCCTTGGGAATACTTGCTTATTGTATCTCATCATGTTGGAGGATATTATCCCTTAGTCGACTTTTACGACATGCTCAGGGAGAAAAGTAGCTGGACGCATTCTATGTTTTTTCTTTACTCCCAGTCCAGCAGAGAAGTTTCATTTCATTCCATAAATATGATTGTAATGGGATCATTTTAATAAAAAAAGTTACCAGGTATGGTTTCTCAGGCGTACAAAGTACAAATAGGCGTAAATTCAACGTAGATTGAAGAATCATTTCTAAATGATCCTAGTGATTTCTATGAATATTATGAATTTTAAATACCACTTGGATAAGGCAGTATTATCTAAATAGCAGACAAAAAGAGGTCTTAATCCAGCAATGGGTAAAATCAATAGGTGGAAGAAGTTGACTGTCTAATCTAAACCGTATAGCAGGCTAGAGCTCAGCTGAGACGCAGGAGGAACAGGTACGATTCCTGCTGCAAGAGAAATGTTTACATGATCTGCAAATATTTTATTTGACCTCGGTGGCTTGGCGGACGAATGCTCAGCTGAGATGCAAGAGGCGCGGGTTCTATTCCCGCAGTGGGAGAAATGTTTGTATGTTCTGCAAATATTTCTGGGTGTTGTTATTATGTATAGTAGAAAAAAAGTATAATATTGGCTTGGTTTGGGGCTAGATGGCGCTGTGTGAAATTTATTTATTTCTCCTGGGGTGAGCTGATACCCACAACACAGGGAGTACTAGTTTGGGGTCAAAACTATGTATGTAACTGTTGGGTGCTGTTAACTTGATAGAATGGAACTTCAGTACAACTTACCTCGGATATCTTTGAGAAGTCCATCCTGAATCTTGTGACGTCTAACTTATCATCTTCACTGGTCACATCGGGTAGTGAGCATTTATACTCAACTGAAATGTCAAATATAGAAGTTTATTATATTATTTTCTAGTTTTCCCTTTCAAGTTTTTTTTTATGTAGGTGAAGTCTGTAGATTAGAAGAAAATAAAAATTGAAAACGGGAAGGGAGACCTTTGTCCATAGATTAGAAGAAAATATGCTATTTAAAAACATTCAAATGATTAAAAAGTGTCAATTTGTTTATCATTCTTTGAGAAACTATAATAACAATGAAAATTTTAAGGTAATTTGCATAATAAGAAATAAAAATGAGCTCAGTTTTCTATCTAAGTTCGCCTACAGATAGAAAACAGAGCCTAGATCACTGACCGCAGGTAAGCTCCCCGAAAGGCTGATGAGGTTACCTCGTAAGATAGCTATACCTATCTATTGTCCGAGGTAAGCGCCAGCCCTTTGGTCATTGGTCATATCCATCAGCTTCTTGGATACCTCCTTGAAAAGAAGCCATGCCTCCGGACCCCAGGGTCCCAAAGTTTTCACGACAAAAGGCACAAATATGTATCCATGATGCATATATATATTTAAGCCTTTTTATTTTTTCATTCTTTGATACTTACTTACCTATTTATAGTTTTCATGTTTTTTTAGAATAATAATTATGGAAGAGAAAAGTAATGAATGACCTAAACAGTAGTGGTGCTCGAGTTATTGCTTCTTCTCTGGTGAAAGTATTATGGGCACTTTGAAACAATTACAAAATTTTAAAAACTTACTTTCAGAGTATCCTGTTTCCAGTTCACACAAATACAGAGGTGTAAACAACAGTATACACAGAGACACTGCACAACGCATCTTGTACGTATAGTTTACTTCCAATTCATGTATTAATTTATATAAATATTGTTTTTTCAATTAGGTTTAGCAAGAAAACCAAAAACGGCAGTATTTTTAAATTGTTGAAAAATAATCTCGGTCAGGCAAACGAAGCAAGTTTAGTGCAACAAGCAAGCAAAGCAAGCAAGACTCAAGCAAACGCTAGCAAACATCGTACGTTCCGTTCATCAGGCTCTGTCTCTGTATACCCTGAGGTAGGTGTAAGATGTATTAGACCATTCATTTCATCCATACTGCTAATACCTACCTCGATTATCATCATCATCATCTTTCTGCCCATATCCCACTCTATGTGGGGTCGGCACACCTACCTCGAGTAGAATACTACCTAAGTATAAGGTACCTACGCTACGGTCCATTTTAGACCTGAAACAACTGAACATCAGGCAGGTTTAGGTACCTACTTGGTTATAACTGTATTATTCTAAGTAGCTTTCACCCACGGACGCAGCTTCGCTAGCATGAAAGCGGTGCATAAAACATCAAAAACATAGTATAGCCCTTCATTTTTAATAAAAAAATATTGCATTCTACCTAGAGGTCAATTATTTTCGAAGTATGTAGTTGGTTTTGAACTGTTTTATTTCTTATGTGTCTTCACACTCATGCCGATTTGATGTCTTTTTCGGCGTCTACTAACCATATCCAAATAGTGTAACTATTGCTACATCCAGCACACACATTATCTACGATTTTACATTCAAATCCATTTTATCGATATGGTACTTACTTAGGTAATAGCGGTCACTAAATGGCTAAGATCGCTAGACTATAAACAGACTGAGAACTTACTATACCCCCTAGACTAGTCTACATTTGAATATACCCACCACTCATATCACTATCCCCTTATCTAAGTACGCGTATATAGTCAAACACACCCTAATACACACACACTCTACACTCACAAACACACACACACACAAACAAACACACATATCGATTGAACTTCAGTAATCTTGCTTGCTCTTGTAATTGATTAGTCTACCTTTATTTCTTTATTTTTACTACCTATTTATTCTTTCCTACATATCTACCTAATTAATTTTTTTTTGTGACTGTTTTGGACTATCCGCGGAGTGGGGCACTGGTGACCTGTAACACAGGTGTCAAACCTACCACAGGCACCAGTCTCTCACAAAACAGGTTTTGCATAAACTTCTGTTAACATTATCCTACTACTGCATAAACAAACCTATGTGAGAGAAAATAAATACTTAAAGATTTGATTATTATTATTATTAGGCCGGCCGGCGCGCCCCGGGCTCACATTGTGACCCCGCGTGTTCTTGTGAGTGGTCACCCGCCTTCCGGTCATGCAATAATGGATTTTTCTGTTCAAAAAAATTATGTGAAAGTACCTAGGTATCTACGCTCAAACGCTGGAGGAAAACATCATGAAGAATTCGCGGCATAATCAGCTCCGCGCGTATTATCCATGTCTTTCCTGTGGATAAGGCCGATGGTATAGATGCCGCCGAGCAAGCATTATTCCATCTAAATTGAATTTAGTAAATTCGTCCTCTACTAACAGCGTTCCGATAGTATCTAGTCATCATCATCTTCCTGCCATTATCCCAATCTATGTGGGTTCGGCACAGCATGATCCTTGGATCGTGCTGTAAGAGTTTTGGCTAAGGTGTTTTATGACCGGCCGCCTGCCTGACGTCAACCCTCCTTGGAAATACTTGCTTATTGTATCTCATCATGTTGGAGGATACTATCCCTTAGTTGACTTTTAGTTTTACGACATGCTCGGGGAGAGAAGCAGCTGGACAGATACGATAGTATCTAGTACCTATAGTTAAAGGCTTTAGTGCTAGGTAGGTGCTTAGCATGCGAGGTCTCATGAACTACCTACCTACCAAGGTAGGTACTGTAATAAAAGCAATTGTTAGTTTGTAGAGATATTTTATTTTCACTAAGTACCTAGGTATAATTTTACGAGAACGTACATAAATAATAGATAGGTGAATGGTAGATTCCTACAAGACAATAGGTAGGTACCTTGAATACCTACATAATAAAATAGTTTTCACAGAACTGTTTATTTTTTAACAAGATGATAGAAAGATACCTAGTACAACAGTATATCCTACGTCATTATGTAACAACACATTAAACAATTTATTTCTCATATTATTTAATGCTATTTGGTGTCAATTTTGTTGTGCTTTTTCCTAAAATTCACTTAATGGCAACTCTAGTTCTTTTTTTCAGGACTTAGTATAAAATTTTAATTATTTTTTACAACATTTTTTACTATTATTTTTAATTGTTAAGCTTAGGAAAATGCACAACAGACTGACTTTATTTATACAAATAAACCTATCCACAAACATTATTAATAACTGCAAATTAGATGAAAACGGTAACATAATAGATAATCAGAGTTCTACTGCCCACTTCACTATAGTCTTTATAAAGTTTATCTAAAAGACAGACAAATAGGCAAAATACAAATCTAGGCACAAATCATCATAAACTAAATAAGGCACTGACAATCATCATCATCATCATCTGCATATTAGCAGTCCACAGCTGGACATAGGCCTCCCCTAATGAGCGCCCTATCTTCACTGACAATAGTCGTTTCATAATTACTATATAATATCTGACTACCTCTCTTGCATAAGTTATAAAAAATAGTATTAAGTATAATACTTATATTATTATTCTAATCACAAGGCAATACGGAGATTTTCAACGTGCCTAAGCTACTGTCTTGCTAACTGAATGTCTTTGATAATGTTTTTGTTCTCATAATGGTTCACCCATTGCAAATAGTCCAGGTGCAGAAATATCATCAAAACACCCGCAAAAAATTCCAGGTCATTCAGCCAAAATTTTATTAATAACAGGTAAGGAAATGTTACAAAGGTAGGTAGGTAGGTATACATAATAACAAAAATGCACTACGATTTAAATAAAGATTCTTAAACGTATAAGTAGTTTTAAATGCACGACATTGAAATAGTGTCAACTGAATGAGTCAAGTATCATATTGTAGGTAATTTAGACAATATTCTCATGACAGCTGCAGTAGATAATTTAACATCTTACAAAAGTAGGCATAGGCACAACGTGAACACGACAAATTTACATTGTAAAACATCCCGGTGGGAAGTATAAGGAAAGATAACATAAAACAGTAGATATCACTATTAGTTATTTTTGGATCATAGGACCTATTCAGTTTGGTATATTATTTGATCAAATGAGCGAAGCCAACGAAGATCTTAGAAACCGTTGATCCCATTCGTTATGATAAAGATTTGTTAAACAAATAATCTCTTATCATCTGCCACTAATTAATTTCTGGCTGGATCATACAAATGTAGGTAACTAATCAGTTTTAGACTAAGACACATTCTGCGATGAGAATGTATTGCAACTATGACATTGAAGACTGTATAGTGGACTTTTGAGAAAAAAGGAACGGGGACGTTTAGCATCTGAGCCTGCATAAGAGCATGGTGTCTACCGATAAATAAAATTATCCGTAGCTACACCAGTGTGGCAATAAAATTTGGCGTGGTTTGACCACAGATCGACGCCCACTAAGCAATTATGTAGACACCGGGGGACACTTAGGATAAATTTAAAATACTAGCTCCCTTCCGTGATTCGCTCGCGTGGTACATACATTGTATGTGTGCTGGGATAACATAATACGTTATTCCAGCACACATACTATGCATGTTACAAGTTTAATTAAAATCCGTGAAACCTATTTAGTTTGACAGTTCTAAAAAAATTGTTTTTTTTTTACTAAGATTTCAACTTTCGTTTATTATAAACATAAATATCACCTTACAGACTTATTCTAATCGTAATATTAATGGACACAAATCAAATAGGTACCTATAGAAATAAATAACATAGGTTACAACAAACAACATTATAACAATTATGTAAAAAACAAACATTCCAACCATTAAACTACAATTATGTATTAATTTTATTGTTATTCCTTACATACTGTTTTCGCAAAAACAGTTATCAAGGATCACTATAGTTTTAGAGCTGTCAAATAAAGTTTAGTTAAAGAAATGTAAAGATACCAGCATCGATTGCACTCGGTAGGTACACTTGCCTCGATGTATTGCAACGCAGTAGCATAAAGATTTATAAATAAATAGTTTCATAATATTTAATATTTTTTTATCAAAGTCCAAAAACATCACATTTCTCATCTTTTTGGACTAGGATAAAAAAAAACAAGTTTTGTAAGTAGGTACATTTTATATTCACGCACATTGCTTAAACTTTATGATATATATGTAAAGAGCAAGCAAAAATAGCTTAGTAATTTATTCCTGTTTAATTCAAAATCGTCGTCATCTCGCTTTGCTACACTTACCTACTTGAGTAGGTCGCTTGTTAAAGCTTAATACCAATCCAAATATATAATAGGTGTTAACAGGAGTATAATAAAATATTTGTATATAATTATCTGAATAAGTATGTATATATAAAAAATATTTTTTTATAATATAATAGCACTTTTGGCAATGTAAATATCGTACATATTCAGAAACACTTATGGTTTAAAATGACTTAAAGTAAAATCAGTTTGTAAAATGGCACAATATTAAGATTCCAAGGATAATTCATTCGAAGACAATATTCTTGTACAATCAACTCAAAAATACATAGTAGACTTCCAAGTTCCAAAACAAAACCCTGTAGCTATTGACAAGTATTTAACGTACTTATGTGAAGTTTGAACAAAAAGTTTTTACATGAATATGAATGTGGATGGATATACTGCTAGAGGAAAGCAAAGGAAAAGATGGATGGATTGTGTGAGAGGATATGCGTGTGAAAGGAGTGAGTGCGGAGATGACGAGTGATAGGAGAAAATGGAAGAGGGAAACATGGTGTGCCGACCCCACCTAGTGGGATAAGGGCAGTAAAATGATGATGTGAAGTTTGAACAAAACAAAAAAACCTTATGCAAGAGCATAAGTTTTATTTGATCGCAGCGTCATTGACACTGCGATCAAATGATGTTCCATGTATTGTCGCGGCGTCACTTACGCTTGCTTCGAAAGCCTACATTAAGTCATTCTAGATATTTTTAGAAATGATTGTTCCAGGCAACCTTACATTTCCTGTATTCAAGTAGTCGGTCTCAAGGTTAAGACGAAAACAAGGAACAGATGGTTTGATTGTAGGTAATAAGCCTTAAAGAAATGACCTTAGGTACCTACCTACACATTTTATCTACAAACATTTGATCAGCAAATATGGCTTTTGTCACTGATAAAAATTGACGTGGCTTTTGAATATGCTAACCTATTTAACTTTAGAAACTATAACTTTGAAAGGACATAGTAAGGTTAATTAAAGTAGGTACTTAATATTTATAAGAATTTTATAAAAGGCATTCTTTATTCCTAAAAGTTTATAAATTAGCCTCAATGAGCATACAATGGTGTCATTTTATAAGGCTTTTCAACTGAAATTAATTTGACAGTTTTTAAATTAACTTTAGAAAGTCGATAGAAAGGACAAAAAAATACCTGTCAAATTAAGTTTAGGTAGTTTAGGAAAGTGCACAAAAGAATCAGACAATAAGCGGGCTCGATGTCAAATATAAACAAATTCAAAATAGGGATATTTTGAAAATCAGCCTCGAACTTTTTGCTCCAAAAACTTACGGCTATCTACCGATGTAGGTACAATTGATAGACTATCAATACAAAATAACATAAACATAATTTTATTTAAAAAAAAAACTAAATTACTTGTAGCTTGTAGGTATAATAAGGCCTTTACCATCCGCATAAAATATTTATACAGCGTCAGGAGGCAACTTTTTGCATATTATCAAATCTAATAAGACCCTTACGTTTTACAATGCAATGATAGCAGGTTCAAAGTCAATTGGTATCCTTGCCTTGACTTAAATGCAGGGCCATAGACATGGATCAAATACTGTGACCCTTGTTATCAATTCTTGATTATTCATGTCATAATTGTACAGTCAGTAACGAAGAAACACATCATGAAACTGGATAGACCATGAAGCACAATTAGAAGGAGAAATGTACACTGGAGCCGACTTCTACAAGACTAACAACGGCAACCGTATCAAAACCGGAAAATTCTTTTGGGACTTACGATGCCACGAATATACACTACAAACAGGCGTGATTATTATGTATTACCCTCAGACCAAACAAAAAGAAAAGACGGCGCGCTGCAAACAACAAAAGTGAAGCCACCTTTATCTATGTGTGTCTCTCTCGAAGGTTTTGTGTTCCAAGTAACCTAAAATTTATAGTACATAATTATAATAATTAAGAAACGATTTTTTATGTGATTTGATGCTGTTTTTACAAGTTTTCACTACACAGGAAGGCATAATTCTATTTTTACGTACTCGTGACGTACTAAGAGCGATGAGCATGGTTTTAGTGTATTGTGTGTGCGTGAGCGTGTACCGTGCCTGTTTTGTGTGGCTTCACTTTTGTTGTTCGCAGCGCGCCGTCTTTTTTTTTGTCAGAGGTATTACAGGGTATTACAGAAAAAGGAATATAATATTCTATCAGCCGTCTGGTTCCCATAGTACAAACGAGGACACTGTTAACTATCAGTACGTGAAAGAAAGAGACTATTCAATGAAGAGTTATACCTACCTACATGTGTATAACGCAACAATAAATACAAACGCAACTAAATTTTACTACATAATCCTACTAATATTATAATGCGAAAGGATTGTGTAGATGTATGTTTGTGCCTCAATCACGCCATAACGGCTGAACGGATTTGAATGAAACTTGAAAAGTACACAGTATGTGTGCTGGAATAACATAAAGGCTACTTTTCGTCGGGATACCAAGAAAAGCGAAAGCTAGTGTGTGTATATTGTAACAATGTTTAAAACAAAATATTTTTAAAATAATACAGATGAGTTCCTTCATCAAAGAGGCTAGTTTCTTTATAAAAGGTTGATTATTTAGCTTGTCGTGTTATAAAAGTAACACAGTGGAAAAGAGAATGTCAACCATAAAACAATGTTATTATTACCTATTGAAGCCGATTGATTTCACATTAAAGTAGGATTTTTTTATTGCAACTAATTTCGAATTTAATCAAAATCGGTTTAGTGGTTACGGGGATACGTGGTAACAAACATTCACACACAAAAACTTTCGCATTTGTAATATTAGTAGGATGATTAAGACATTATGTTTGTATTTAATAGTAAGAGGGTGTTGATGTCATACAATGGAAGATTTACGATGTAACCGATTTCATCGTCAATAATCACGAAGTTCCTTAAAAAATATAATTTACTAGCAGCCCGCCCCGGCTTCGCTCGGGTATTTAACAAATTAGGATTTGATAGGTCAATTTTTACACCTCAGGTTACATTATTGGAGTTTTAGTTTTGAAAATAAATTATAGCCTATGTTATTCCGTAATAATGTAGCTATCTACTGGTGAAAGAATTTTTTAAATTGGTTCAGTAGTTACGCAGCCCATTCGTTACAAACATAAAAACAAAAAAATCTTTCCTCTTTATAATATTAGTGTAGATAAAATATCTCAAACGGGAGAGAAGGAAGGCTTTTGCCCTGCAGTGGATAACAGGCTCTTAATAATAAACTCAAACTCTTCGTTACTGACTGACAATCAATAATCAATACAAAACTTAAACCATCAGTTCTAGAAGCATTCAACTTTGAGGGCATTCCTCTTGTGGTGAAGGGATACACTAAGAAAGGAATTACCGAAATTCAGCTCCTAGAGGATTCAGTGTGAAGACAAAGTTTGTATTAAACTCGATGCTTTAAGATATTTTCAACAACATTTTATTATAATCTAAGTATTTAATCTTATGGGATCTTGTGCTACACATGACAACCATAGAATTTACTTAAAAGCATTAGATTGTGTGTGATGTATCTTAAATATCTAATTTACTACAGTAGAATAACACTAAATCAGATCCCATTGTGAATGAATAAGTCTACTTAAGATACCTGTTATTGTGTTGAGAAACATTGGTTTTAAGAGAGATCAATACGACTAAGGGCGGATGTTACCATTCAAGCTGCATTCAGCTTCTAAACTGAGTTCAAGTCATTGCTGTTACTATTCATACATTTGACAGTTCTTGAACTCAGTTTAGAGCTAAACGCCGTTCAGTTTGAACAGTGAAATCGGCCATAAAACTGCAAAAACTGTGACAGATTAACATTTATAAATATTTTATTTTAATTCTTTATAGAAACACTTTCGAAGCTCGCTGCGAGAAAAATGTTTGCATGTTCTGCAAATATTTCTTCCTGGTCTGGGTGTTGCAATATTATAATGAATAAATATAATATGTATTTACAAAAAAAGTATATAAATATTCTATCAGCCATCTGGTTCCCAAAGACGTCAGCTAAGCATTGCTTAGTTTGGGGCTAGATGGCGCTGTGTGAAATGTCTACAAATATTTATTTTAAATATATATAATTACAAATATTTATTTGGACGTACCATACATTCGCTTCCAAAGTGTACCTTTAGAAGACAAAGGCGAGTTCATTAAATTTTAACCTAATCAGGCCTCATAAAATAATCTAAATTGAGAAACCATCTCACTGGAATGCGAAATAAGTACTTATAGACAGATCAAAAGCGAGTTTACTTGCAAACCTTAATAGAGGTATTTTTGATCACCCAAAAGCCAATAGAGTATGGTGGCATGGATATATGAGTGCCATACTTATGGTGTCTTGGCTGGAGGTCTGGTAAAGGAGATTCATAGTAAAGAGGCCAGCCATTCAGTAACACAGTCTTAGATTTCCTATTATTAGATGGAGCACTGACTACAAACTCATCTATATTATAATTCTCACCATGTAGAGCTGTGCCGTTAAGGTAAAAATGTGCCATTTTCATCTCCAGGTTTGAAGCGTAAATGGTGACAGCTGAAGTATCATTTGTGTATCTCCTGTTAGCGCAGTGAGCATACATCCTCTGGAAGCGAGAACACTTGCACTTAACATTAAGAACTTTGTTTCCTACAAGTTTTTTATACAAGACACTTAACCACCAATCGGGTAGAGGTTCTAGATCGTCGCTGATTAAACTGTAGTCTTTGCCAATGAAGCTCTGTCTGACTACAGTTGTGATGTTATGCTTTGCAGATAGACCTAGTTTGTCAATCCACAACGGGCTGCCAGCAAATGAGTTGGATAATCCCGATGCTCCTCCTCCATATGAGGTGCTGGTCTCCGTGAGCCACATAGGAATATGTTTATACTTTACAGTGTGATTCCTCATTTCCTCGATTTGTCCTTTCAGTAGATCAAATGTATCAGGGTTCCAAAAATCTTCCAAAGTTGCAGTTCTGCTGTTCAAGTAGTACTGATGCCAAGACCTAACATCTATGAAGTGTGATGCATTTCCTAAGAACTCCTCCATGTATTTGAGGCATTCTGGCCTATTAGCTTGAGGGCGAGTGGTATCTGGGCCTACCAGCAATGAATTTTTGTAGCCGGAATGATTCAGCAGCTTCCGTAGCTTCTCAAAGTCGTGGGCTAGCATTTTTGGAGAAACAGTTTCATTAAATGTATGGTTGAAAGAATTAGGTTCATTTCCCAGCTGGAAATCTAGCTTAAACTGCTTATGTTTAGAATACTCAATCAGTTCTTTGGCATTGTGGTCGTTCCAGCCGTGATCGTCGCGAAGCAGGACATTGAATGTGAACAGTAATTCAAGGTCCGTAGCATTGCAGAACTCGTTTATTGAACTCCACTTGTTGCCGGTCATCACGAAGAATGGTAGAAACTTGTGTTTGCATAGCTTCTTTAAGTAAGAGCAGTGTTTGAAGTGACTTTCTTTAGGGCAAGGTTTATCACATGAGATTTGGTTATCGTATTTGCTGAAGATAAGCCGGTCGGACATGGTGCCTCCAAGTCGCAGCCGTGCCGGCGCCAACGCTTTCCCCAACTCTCTTATTCTAGGATTAGTGAAATCGATTTTATCATAATCTTGGATCTCGGAAGCGTCTATACCGATACTTAGGAAGTTGTTAGGTAGAATGGTAGTTACCTTCTGGTATTCATTGATAGTAATATAGCACCTTTCACTGGACTGATATTTCACGAACAGAACCAGTAGAGATACGTTACAACATAATGCTATAGCACAAGACACGACCAGTTTTTTGTTAGACAGCATGTTTTATGGAGACTATCATGCGAGCTTTTCTTAACACAAAATAACGGTTTTAAACGCCAAGCGTCCGCCTATGCGCAGGGCACACTGATTTGATCTCGATCATCATACTATTGAAATAAAGGTACCTGTCAAGGTATGAAACGTCAATGTCAATCAATATCAATATTGCTTTTTGCGGTCTGACACAAGCAAAGCATGATAGATTCTTTCATGACTTTTGACAATGACATTATGATATTGTTGTTTTTTTTACTGACGACCTCTATGGCGAGGCGGGCGAATGCTCGGCTGAGACGCAGGAGGCGCGGTTTCGATTCCCGCTGCGGGAGAAATGTTTGCATGCTCTGCAAATATTTCTTCCGGATCTGGGTATATTTATTTACAAAAAAAAAGTATATAATTTGAAGAATTACGCTTGAAGGAATTACTTGACTAGAATTTATTTTAAAGTACCTATTCTAACAGCCATCTGGTTCCCATAATACAAGCCTTGCTTATGTTAGGGCTAGATGGTGCTGTGTGATAATGTCCTCAAATATTTATTTATTTAGGTACTTTTTCAGGGGGAATATTCTTGAAAATCACCGAGTGATTTAAAATCTTAGTTTAGAATCACCAAAATGGCCCATTTCCATTGTATTTTTTTTCAATTTCGTATTCTTATAAATCAATGGCTGCCTCCCGCGGCTTCGCTCGCGTGGTGCCAAGTGAAAAAAGCCTAAAAAGTTAATCTAGCACATGTACTATGGTACGTAATACCAAGTTTCAATCAAATCCGTTCAGCCGTTTAGGCGTGATTGAGGCACAAATATCCAAACATCCTCACAAACTTTTGCATTTATAAAGGTAAGATTTGGTGGATTCAAAATTTAATTTCAAAGTATTTTGTAGTCACCAAATGTTATTCAAGACTACGGAATTGAAAAAAAAACAATGGAAATGGACCATTTTGGTGACTCGTATATCTCGGTTATTTTTAGGAATTGACTTGAGCTCGCTTATGTTGGATGAGGTTGAATGTTGTTGGCACTAGACACAAACGTAGTGGTCCCATCCCTTTCCAGCGCCAATAGCACAATTTATATTAAAGTCTCAGTGGATATGAAATAGGTAGGTAGGTACCTAAAGTCCAGTAACTTCATAATTATCGTTAAACTGTCGGTCCCGGCTTTTAAACAGTTCAGAGTCAGAGGCCTGGGCGGGCTAAAAACTCCATCACAAGAGTTAGCCACTAGCTCATACGAACATCATTTTCCATATCCTGACTTTACTGTGCTGGGTAGGCCTCCCTCTGTTTGGACTTTGGGCCATCCACCACGGTTCTTTGCTAGCCTCGTCTATCTACGACCCACGGTTTTGACTATTGACGTCTGTCCATCTCGCTACAGAGCGAACCATTTTCCGATAAGATTAAACCTACCTACGTACGTAAGAAAACAGAATCTGGAACTGTAGGTAGGTACCTACCTAACCTACCTACACTGATGTGGGAAAATTATGAAATAAAAACTCAATTCGATTATAAATATTTTTTATTGAACCGTAATGGAATGAATTCAAGCAGTACATAGGTAGGTAGGTATACGTAGATATACGAGTAGGTACCGTCTACTATTTAATTAGTTAATTGCTTGTAAGTCGGTCTAAATAATAAATACCAAAGTGCAATGCACAAAATAAAACTCTGATAAAAGTAAAATATACAAATTAATCTATTAGATATCTGAAGACAAGATATAATCATAAAAAAATCATAGTAAGTTGCATTTTGGGAACAAAACATAAAAGAAGGGACACAAGTTAATACCAACCTAAGTAGGTAGGTACATTTAAAGAGGAACAAATTAATATTATGCGTCGACAATCTGTTAAAACTAAAGAACTGCTTAAAATATAACAAACCACGCCAACAAATTAATAAACTAAGTACAAAACGACTCAACAAAACATTAAACTGACTTGGATGACATTCACAGGGAGAGCTATAAAAATAAACGCACTGTTGTGAAGCCACCTTACACCTATTGTTACATTTAAGCTATGTCTACAAAACGGATTATGGATTTAATTTGAGAATCATTTCTTCATTAGTAAAACTAGACTACTCCCCATAGTAGAACTAGAGTGGGTTAGGGGGATTTATTCCTAATGCTTAGAGCTCATCGTGTTTTGGTCCAGAGAACTCCTCGTGGCTGATGAAGCCGTTCTTGTCCTTGTCCTCGTGCTGGAAGATCTCCTCGACCAGCTTGTCGTGACCCTCGAGCATCTGTTTGATGTCCTCGCTCATCTCAGCACCGTCTGGGGGAACCATCTGCTTCTTAAGGTACTCGCTGACCTGGAACAAAGAAATGGAAGATTTAATTGGAATTTTTCTTCAAAAAGGCTAGGTATATCTATCTAGTAGCAGATAATTACAAACACAAGAAAAAAAACCATTGCTAAATACAGGTACATGATACATGCAGTAAAAGGTGTACCTAAGTAATTTCTTAGATCCCTAACATATTGTTTAGGTATCATTGCTTTACTGAAACCACTTCTACGGTGAACTTTATACGACTCTGTTTTTTCTTTTGTGGATATTGTATTTACCAGGTACTTAGTTCATTGCTACTATTCTATTGAAATAATTGGTAGATAGGTTAGCTCAAATACCACTAAAAAGTAAGTTCGTATGAGCTGGTGGCCAACTCTCGTGACGGAGTTTTTAGGCCGCCTAAAGGCCTCCGTTGTGGCTTAGCGACTTAAAAGCCGGGACCGACAATTTAACGTGCCCTCCGAAGCACGGAAGCGCTCAGCTCGTAATGCCACTTGCAACCCATCCCAATTGTGACCGCGCACAACGTTGCTTAACTTCAACGATCAATCACCCTTTTGAACATGTATATTTAAAAATATTTTACTCACAATAGGGTGTGGTTATTGTTGTACATGTATACATAATAATATTATCACGTCTGTATCCCTAACGGGGTGGGCAGAGCCATAAGTAAACATAATTAACTTGCAGCCACTTCTGATTCAAAGCCAAAGATGGAATATGGTGAACCATGGTGACAAGTGATCAGCCCATCGATCATATAGATGGTTCATCATGTTGAAGAAGATACTAATCCTTAGTCAACTTTTACGACATGCTCGGGGAGAGAAGCAGCTGGACGCTGGATGTTTGTTCTTTACTCCCAGTCCAGCAAAGAAGTAAGAAGGCTATTGTTGTAGGTAACTATGTACTTATTAATTTTCTTTAGTAAACCCTTAGACCAAATAAAAAGAAAAGACGGCGCGCCGCGAACAACAAAAGTAAAGCCACACAAAACCGTGCTCCTGCAAGTAGATACACGCTCACGCACACACCTACACTAAAACCATGCTCATTGTTCTCGAGTCGTCGTCTAGTAAACTTAAAATTAAAAAATAGAATTATGCCTTCCTGTGTAGTGAAAACTTGTAAAAACAGCAGCAAATCACATAAAAAAGTCTTACGGAATCACTTTTCACTCGTAAGTACTTCAAATAACATCGTTTCCTAATTATTATACTATTTTAGGTTACTTGGAACACAAAACCTCAAAACCTTAGACCGACACACACATAGATAAAAAGGTGGCTTCACTTTTGTTGTTCGCGGCGCGCCGTCTTTTCTTTTATTTGGTCTGAGAGTAAACCTAACATCTGACCAAAACAACAACAAAATAATCCTTTGTGCGCAACAGTACCCACATTCAAACATTTTCCCGCTGTTAATATTACGTCGCGACCAACTTAATAAGCAGAATAAAACCGGTCATTCACACACGAAGGCTATTGTTTCATCGGCTATTGTACCTATATGTATAAATATTTCTTGTATGCCACCTATTATAGGTGGCAGCGTTCCCTATTAAAATCAAGAAAAATGTAAAATAAAACAGCCATGTTTCTTTTTAGTGGATCCCCTTAATTTTGAATTTTATTATTATACTAGCTGCCGCTCGCGGCTTCGCTCGCGTTGTAACCAGATAAAAAGTAGCCTATATGTTGTTCCAGCACACGTATTATGTATATTCCAAGTTTCATTCAAATCCGTTCAGCCGTTTGGGCGTAATTGAGGCACAAACATATATCGTCACATCTACACATCCTTACATCCTCACAAACTTTCGCATTTATAATGTTAGTAGGATTTGTGCAAATCAGTAATGTGCGATCGTTTGAAAAAAAATACACAAAAATACTATAAAAATGTGCAAAAGACACTCGACCCATCCAATTACTGACCGCGCCTAGCGTTGCTCAACTGCGCGATGATCGATTACGAACGAAAATGATTCTTGCATGGGGCCGCTTTTATTTTTTTCATTTTATTGTTTCTTGTTACAGCGGCAATATTAATACCTACATACTCTGTAAAAATTTCAACTCTACCTATTACGGTTCATGAGACACAACCCGCTGACAGACGGACGGGCAGACAACGGATGCTTAGAAACCTTCGGGTACGGAACCCTAAAGTGTAGATGGGAAATCTATCTAAGTTACTTTATCAACCAACCTACTAGGTAATTGATACGTCGCCGTCGAATCATAGCGCACCTATAATTATCTTGTTTTGTCAACAGAGCTCGTGTTGGGTTCAATTAGTAGCATACATTACTTATAGCCTCCGGGTGTAAGTAGTTACCTACCTAGATATAAGGACTAATGGTCCTGGGAGTACCTGAGAGTGTTTACCTTTCTATAGTATACAGAGGTACCTTTTTGGATCATAATCATAACTTAGGTAGGTATGTGTTTATGAAGGTATGTTGTATGAACTGTGAAGGAAAACATCGAACAACAAGGAAACTGGCATGTCGAAGAACCTAAGAAATTCGAAGGAACTATTGACACGACTAGGTAACCTACTAACTCATAGTTACACATTTTTTTTGTAAAACAGTAGGCAAATGGATTACTGTAGCTGATAAAGAAGAAAGAAAATAATTTATTGGCAACCTCAGACCAAATACACACGGCTTCACTTTTGTTGTTCGCGGCGCGCCGTCTTTTCTTTTTATTTGGTCTGAGTTGACAACATACCATAGAAAAGAACGAAAATTGAAAAGACAGAGCATAGGACAAAAGAAAATAGAACATTTAGCGATATAGGCATATATATACAGACCTAAAGAGACCTAACCTTATGGGACTAGTACATAACTCATGCCCTGGTTGCTCTGTCTAAACCAGACAGAATTTGACAAAAGGTCCTAACTCAGCTTTGAGCTAACTTCACGTGGGTTCAATGTGAAATAGCGCTGGTTTTCATTTAGGGCCTTAAGAAAGCTGACGTCACAAACTATTGAAAATTAAATTACGTAGACGTACAGGTTACTGTAGCAGATAGGTTACTGTAGCAGAGAGGTAGGTTACTGTAGAAGTTAGTGGGTTAATAATGTAAGTAGTAAGCTAATAATGTTAGTAGGTACCTAACCTACACTCATTTGGGCGTACGATTTTGTTAATACTTATCGCTATACCCACCTGGCCGTCACCGACTGTACCCAGCCACCACCGTGTTACAGCAGAAGCAATTTTGTCTCCCGTCCTTGCATTCATTTGAATTATCCCAAGTAGTTTTTTTTATTGATTACCTATTAGGGGTAGACGACCACCCAAACGACATTTGAACAAAGACTTATTAACTTCTGTTGCTACTCGAATTTTGTATGGAAAAAACGAGAAAAGTCAACTGAAGTTTGTCCCGACGTTCAAAATGATGTTAGAAAGTAGACATGAAAGTTACATATTTACGGGAAAGGGTTAACTTTGAACACCATCTGGATCTGAAGCAAAATTTACGCTAGTTTTTAGCTAACATTTAGGGTCTCGTTATATGACCAGTCTCCGTTGTATCGCGCTTTTTGTGGTAGGTAACTTCCAGCAGTATTCTACTAGGGATAATCAAATTAGTGCTAGGGCGACTGGTGGGTAACTGACCTCCTCTCGCGAGAGTTCATTGTCCGCGTCCGCATCGATGGCTTTGAAGGCTAACTCGATACTCACTTCTTCGCGAGACAGCATGTTGTCAGCGTCAGCGTCGATTTCCTTGAACACGTTAGTGGTGGGAGGGGAGTCGCCGATGTTGATGAGTTCCACTTCGAAGTGAAGAGTGGCGTGTGCTGGGATCACGTTGCCGGCCCCACGCTCGCCGTAGCCCAGAGAAGATGGGATCGTCAGTTTACGCTTCTCACCTGGAAAGGAGAATTAAAACAATAACAAGCTATTAAATTAAACTTTATTCCCCGACCGCCCGAACAGAAGACCTCAAATAAATCGAACCTGTAAAAATTGGAAAGATCCTTTATTATCAAGTAGGAAATGAGCTGACGATCTTCAACTGCCTCAATAGATTTACATAAACTATAGCTAAGAATCATCTCGATTACATTAGCTTTGAAACTGAAAAAACCGCTTCAAAATCGATCTATTGGTTTGGGAGTTACGACGCCACAGAGAGATACACAGATACACACTACAAACTTGACATCCATCTTTTTCGTCTGCAGCACTGGTCTAGTGGTAGCGGCCTCGACTTCGAACCCAGTCGTACACCAATAGATTTTCCGTTTGAAAAATGTATGTGCGCTATTTACTCGCAAACGGTGAAAGAAAACGTGAGGAAACTGGCGTGTCGTAGAACCTAAAGATCTGAAACATTGTGTCAAGTGCATGAAAAGAGCCTTTGAGTCGCACTTTAAACTCCTTTCACCATAATAGTTCGAAGGAATCAGTGACAAGGATAAGTAAGTTCGTATATTATGAGCTAGTGGCCAGCTCTTGTAACGGAGTTTTTATGCCGCCTAAAGGCTTCCATCATGGTACGACTTAAAAGCTGGGACCGAAAATTTAACGTACCTTCCGAAGCACGGAAGCGCTCAGCTCGTAATGTCACTTGCGGTCACCCATCCCAATTGTGACTGCGCAAAACGTTGCTTAACCTCAATGATCAAGAACGTATAAGCAAGCTACGCCACGAGCGCTTCGAACGTGTGACAAGGGTAGTAATAGTAGTAATGTTTTTGTATTCTGCACTCACCAACACACATGTCGAGCAGACCCTGGTCCCAGCCCTTGATGACCTGCCCCACGCCGATCTGGAAGGTGAAGGGTTGATCGCGGTCGTAGCTGTAACAAACAAACACCTCTGTCAAATTACATATTCAATGGGTTAACCTTTGACAGTTGATTGCTCTCATTGGGGGAATTGGATAATGATAACCTCAAATCATAGTGACAGATTATTTAATAAATTGGGTATTGAAGATATGGAATGGACTCTAGCAATGGAACATGTATCACAATTTTCCTAAATCAACTAGGTAACTTTAGTTGAAAATACCTACTTACGCCAGGACTAGGTATTAGTTGCATATTCGGACAAATTCCGTTTTCATACAAAGCACGCAGTTTGCCGAGGCACATAATATTTGTGGTACTACTGTACATACGTCGGTACTTTGCAATATTGTGTTTTCCGACCCCCGTGAAAACGTACCTACCAATCCATTTGAGTTCCTTGAGTATATTGGGAGGGCATCAATTCATTTCCTAAGGAAGAGACAACTCCTAGATAGTATATTGTTAAGAAACAATCTTACTTCTTATCTTACTTATATTATAAATGTGAAAGTTTGTGAGTTTAGATGTTTGTGCCTCAATCACGCCTAAACGGCTGAACGGATTTGAATGAAACTTGGAATATACATAGTACATGTACTGGATTAACATATAGGCTATTTTTTATCCGGGTACCACGTGCGGGCGGCAGCTGTTTCTATATAATTTTGGGTCAAATATTTTTAAAGAACGTAAAACCCGATTGCGTAGAATTTAGGTAGCATAGCCTGCAGGTACATTTGCCATATTAGATTTTTTGACGCATGATGATGATTTTGCACCATTTTAGTCTAAGTCTTAGTTCATTAATAATATCTAATAAGGCTTCTTAAAGTCGTCATATTGGATTTTTCCCCGTCAGTGTCAAAGTCAGTTCAAAATCAGTTGTTAGTGGCCAGCCCACTGCCACTTCAGTTTACTGATTATCTGGGCTGTGTCGATGACTTTTGTTCTTTGTCGAATAATACATACATAATATCACGCCTGTTTCCCATAGGGGTAGGCAGAGATCACGGATCTCCATTTGCTACGATCCTGACATACTTCTTTCGCTTCATTCACTTTCATAACATTCTTCATACATGCTCGTCGGTTTAGGGTACTCTTGACCTGGCCCTTTCCTAAAACATTGCCAATTTGGTCCAGGTACCTACGTATGTATAATGTCGTTACGAATCCTATTCTTTAGAGAAATTCTGAGCATAGCCCTTGCTAGCTCACTGAGCGACTTTGACTATAGGTACATAATACCCACAAATTCTATATTCTCTACTAGGTAAATTCGGTGACAAAGGCTATCAAAATCAACATACATACGTGCTGCTATCAATTTGAAAACAGTTCATAATTTTAATTAGTTCGAAGCTCAGTCCATAGACATAAGCTCTCCCGAAAATGGTTTTACTCTCAAATGAAATGAATTAAAATGGTCTAGGTAATTAAGAAATTAAATTTTCAGAGAAAATGTGGTTCTAGCGTTCGTAGTAATTAAAGCAAAGAAATAGGACACAATCCAGGGTGAATTGTATAATTGTGGTTATTTACTATTTCTTCGTAGCTTTAATAACCAGTACTCTCAAACGGCGAAGGAAAACATCGTGAGGAAACCCGCGGCTTAGTCAGCTCCGCACGGATTGATCACGTGCTTCCCTTCCTGTGGGTATGGCCGATTAAGCTGAGAGGATGGTACGGTGCTAGGCAAGACTAAATCTAAATTCGACCCGGGCAGTAAAGCGTTACGTTAGTGCAGACAAAAAGTTGCCTCCTGACGCTCTGTATAAATTATCTAGTATAGATGATAGTTTTATTAATTACCTACGAAGAAATGGGACACATCTATATAGCTTAAATAGTGGAACCAGTGTTGAGTTTATTTTTACTACCTACTAGTCTGGTTTAAAATTAAAATGTATAACAAAATTTAAATCACTGGTTCAAAAGAACTAGTGAGTTAAATTGCACCTCAAAGGTACCTTATGAGCACTTGACACCGTGTAAGAACGACTTCATGGTGACAGGCGCGGCGAATGGCTGGTCATCATGACTCACTATATCCAGCTTGGGTCTTTGAATCAGGTGTCTTACCATCCCATTTGGGATACGGCCTGATAATATTTGTATGAATGTAGAACGACTTATTTTTTTGTACCTACATTATATACTGTATCCATTGTTCTTACATCGTCTGTCTCTGTTTCTTTTGTGCCTATACTCACTAAAGTAAGTAAGTTCGTATGAGCTAGTGGCCAACTCTTGTGACGGAGTTTTTAGGCCGCCTAAAGGCCTCCATCATGGCTTAACGACTTAAAAGCCGGGACCGACAATTTAACGTGCCCTCCGAAGCACGGAATCGCTCAGCTCGTAATGCCACTTGCGGTCCACCCATCTCAATTGTGACCGCGCACAAAGTTGCTTAACTTCAATCAATCAAGAACGTCACAGCAAGCTACGCCACGAGCGCTTCACCTATTCTCAATGAGAAGTCCAGATACAGGCATGGTTTACAAGCTCATTGAATGAGATATTGCTGGTATATCGAAGCGCATCCAATATACTGACCAGGGCATCAGATAGGCTGCGACCACACCATTATACGGGCCTTTGTTCCTAGCCCATTAAACTTTATTACATTGCTTGTGGGATAAACAAAGAGTTTGCAAATCGTATTAAAACTGGGTACTTACATAATTATAATTATTGGGTAGATTGTGTAATGCTAGAGGAATCAAATTAGCTGGCATAACTGCAATTCTGATCTTCATGGATTAAACTAAAGATTTTATACTTTTTAGGGTTCCCAAAAAAATGGTCGAAATTTTGATTAATCGTACGCAATCCAGTTCAGCAGCAGATTAGATAAAGTGGCCTTTTTAACCCAACTGGATTGACAAGTACCTACCGATATTACAAACTGTCGCGCAACGCTGTTTTGTAGGCAGCGTAGGTAATTAATTTTATGACGGTGCCGGCAGCATGCGCTAGATTTAACCGAAAACTCTATTATACATAGCTATAATAAGAAATTATGTGGTTATCGTCGTTTTCGATAGGATTATGTAATATCAATAGGTTCGTAACCCAGAAGGTTGATAGGTTCCCACAGGAAAAAACGGGGTCTGTAAAACAAGGCAAAATCTACATTGGGTAAAATGCAGAATTGAGGGCAAAATATCCCGCTCTCTAACCAGATATCTTATCAAACCACTCACGAAATACACCATGACTGCTTCCGCAATGCCTCAAATCTAGCCGACTGGGGCGCATACCAAGAGTCGTCATTCACAGGCGTCATCACCCATAACCACGACACTGTCTTGAGTGCCCGGCTTAGACGAAGAGGAAAACAAAAACTACTTCTTTACATACGAGTACCAGCTGCCGTCCGCGGCTTCGCTCGCGTGGTACCCGGATGAAAAACAGCCTATTTGTTAATCCAGTTCATGTACTTACTATAATTATTCCAAGTTTCATTCAAATCCGTTCAGTAGTTTTTGAGTGAAAGAGTAACCATAAGGATGTATTTATCTACCATAACGATAGGCAAATAAGCGGTTTAGACAGTAGAATGTAATTGCAATGATGCTATAGCTTAGATGAATTGCAGAAGCAGTTTCAAATTGAAATCTAATTTACGCCGAATCCTGTGAAACCATGTTATTTCCGAACTGTTGTAGCGAATGGAACCTCTCGTCGCCTGCCAATGAGTTTGTGCTTCGGATCCATCCAAATTAATTGGAAGTTCATTGGAAAAGGTTTCATCAAAGTGCAGTGTTTAGGAAGTTTGTTTGCAGTGTGAAACGTTAATAATTGAGATGAATGTTATTGAAAACTAGAGGTGGTAATACTCAATTATAAATGTGAAAGTTTGTGAGGATGTTTGTATATGTATTTGTGCTTCAGTCATGCTTAAATGGCTGAACGGATTTGAATGAAACTTGGAATATACATAGTACATGTGCTGGATTAACATATAGGCTATTTTTCGTCCGGGTAACACGCGAGAGAAGCCGCGGGTGGTAGCTAGTGTAAGTATATTCAAAATAAAACCGGTCAAGTGGAAGCCGAATTCACACAAAGTCAAAATTTCTCTATTCATTAAAAACACTTCATAAATCTAGGTCCGTTGCATTTACTCCTTAAGCGACCAAGCGTTACGAAGAGTTCCGTACCATCATACATTAAAAATGTTTCTTGTATGTGGCCCCCTTTTATTTTTATTATGTGATGTTAGAGCTACAACAAAAATAATATAAATATACACTCTGTGAATATTTCAACTCTACCTATTTCGGTTCTTGAGATAAAGCCCGACAGACGGACGGACGGACAGCGGAGGCTTAGTAATAGGGTCTCTTTGGCACCCTTTGGGTACGGAAAAGCCTAAAAAGCCGTGTTGGCTAGTGGGATATACATCGACTTACGACCCAAAAGTTATGGATTCGAATACGACCGAGCAGCAACGGATATGTTTAAAAAAGTATTTAGGTATGTGCGCTCCCACATGTACTTACTTAGCAAATGAAAAATGTTAAGGTTTCATTAACGGAATTATCATGTCAGAACTATCTATCTCATCGTGTCACTAGTTCCTTAGAACCAGTGTGGTGAAGGGATTTAAAATGCGCTAAAAGACTCCTTTCGTGCATATGAAACATATTTTCCAACTTTCCACGATTCGACATGCCGGATTCCTCACAATGTTCTCCTTCACCGTTTGAGAGTACTGGTATAGCGCACATAAATATTTCGAACAGAAAAAAATGGTGTACAACTGGATTTGAACCTTTAGGATCGGAAGGGACAGTTACCACAATTGCTTAGCTTGGATATGTACCTGTTTTATTTTGATATTTTGATTTTTAAGAGTTTTAATTTTGTTTTGTAGTTTCTAGTTATTTTTTTATTTTTATTTTATTTTATCGTTTAATATCATGATTTTCCTGCCCTTATCCCACTAGGTCGGCACAACATGATTTCCTCTTCCATCTTCTCATATCACTCGTCATCTCAGTATTAACTCCTTTCATACGCATATCCTTTTTCACACAATCCATCCATCTTTTCTTAGGCCTTCCTCTATCCACATTCATATTCAGCACTTTCCTTGTAACATGACTTTCTTCCCTCCGCATAACATGCCCAATTGTTTAATATGTGCAATATTCTCCAATGTACCTAATTCTAGATGTAACGCCTTGGTTGCGGCTGTAACGTTACTTTTTTTGAATAAATGACCACTAGACCGTCTTTCGAAAATACTGTTTCCAGTGGCAATATGATTGCCAGAGGGAATTGCGTCAGGTAACACGTTGCGTAAATGGTTACCGCTTAGGTTCACTTATGTGCGCGAGCGCAGGTGACACGGCGCGCACTTTCACTTGGAGTAAAGTTCAGAGCTTGCTCATCCTCGTATTGCTACACTCCGGACAATGTAGATATGATAGGTAGATAGATATATTATTTATTTGGCACACAAGACAGCACAGACAGAATGATAGAAACAATAAAAGGAAAGAAAAAGTGAAGTACAATAATAGTAAAAAATAAAATAAAAATAAGAACGTAGGTAGATATCCGTCCACACAAGTCCCTACCTACCTGTTATTAAACTAATAACAGGCAAGGATATTTTAGACACTACAATTAGGTACAACACCCTACCTACCTGTGATGTACTTATTTTACTGTACTATCACAGGTAGGTACCATTTATATGGTACCAACTAGCTTTCGCATACGGTAGGTACTACTTTGATAAACTAAGTAAGTTCGTATGAGCTAGTGGCCAACTCTTGTGACGGAGTTTTTAGGCCACCTATAGGCCTCCGTCATGGTTTAACGACTTAATAGCCGGAACCGACGATTTAACGTGCCCTCCGAAGCACGGAAGCGCTCAGCTCGTAATGCCACTTGCGGTCACCCATCTCAATTGTGACCGCGCACAAAGGTGCTTAACTTCAATCAATCAAGAACGTCAAAGCAAGCTACGCCACGAGCGCTTAGACTACTTTGATACTACTGAAAAGTACTTACTCAAGTCTGAGTCACTCTTCTGCTCTTAAACTACCTATAATTATCCATGCAAAATGCTCTGTTGCGCTGCGTGAAACAAAATAATCTTACTTTTCGCATTTTCCCAATTAGATGGATTTATTCTATTTTATTATATTTTTATCATAACTTTTCTAGTAGGTGGGCTTCAAACGAGCTTTCTTATTTATTCTTCTTTCTACGTCAATAATTCCTATTCAAAACAGGTCAAAACGTCAGGAAATCTTTACGTAAAGTAAAGTTTCAACAAGAGTTCAGTTAAATTAGTTAAAGTATGTCTAAAAATGGCCCTGTCCCTATTTCTAACTATTTAACAAAAAGGGGGTGAGACTTCATTGAGCTTTGACAGATTTAATACAGGGGTTTCTAGGTAACCCAGCAGTGTTCGTTTTGCATGTAGGTAAGCCTCTGGACCTTTCCCATTGTTTTAAGAACAAACCTCGAACAGGCTATGTTTCACAATAGCTTACGGCTAATGACCTTCTGTCGATGAGGTAAATAGCCTTTTAATACCGTGGATAGCTGTCATATTCACATTCATAATAATACAGCTTTGTTTAGCAAGTTTATCTAGTTTCCATACTAAACATACTACTTTATTTACCTAGATTGTTATAAGAGATTTTAGCTATTTTTGCCTAGATTGAGAGCTCTGGTGGTCTGGTAGTGACCCCGCCTTCCGATTAAGGACATGGGTTCAAACCCGGTCGTGTACCAATAGATTTTAGATAAGTGACGTCTGACGTCACATCTAGTAGGTACCATAGTCACGTAAAATAACTGGTTTCCAATCGATAATCGTAATTCCGCATCCGTATGGTCCTCGAGTGAAAGTCTGAAGTGAAGCCTGCGCGACTCGTTTGCCAGACCATTGACCACCGAGTACCGTCAAGTGCCACAGACGGAGCCTAGGTAGCGATAGTAGGGGATTCCCCTTGCTGAAAGCCGGTAAGAACGCGTCAGCAAAATTTTTCCCTCCGCGTCACTTGCTCACCTTCAGCCAAAGTGGAGGAAATGTAACAGCCAATTAAGCCATGATAGAGGCCTTTAGGCGGCCTAAAAACTCCGTCACAAGAGTTGGCCACTAGCTCATACGAACTTACTTTAGTGAGAATAGGTAGAAAGGAAACAGAGACAGACGATGTATTATTTTAAATACGTGTACGATGTTAACGGAGCAATTTTTTTTAAATTCTATAATTTTAAGTGTCGTCGCTGGTGACTGCTGACAGCTTTACCGGGCAATTACCTTACTTTTATCTTGCCGAAATATAAGCGCTAGCAACCCATCTGTAGGTACATTTTAAAAGAAAATAATTCAGACCAGTAAATTTGAAAAGAACTTAGTAAGTATGTATGTATATTATCACGTAACCCTTATTTGGTGGGCAGAGCCACAAGTACTCACAAGAAAACTTGCAACCACTCCTGATTCAAAGACCCAAGATGGATATGGTGAACTTGGTGTCAGGTGATCAGCCCATCGTCTATATAGATGGTCCATCATGTTAGAGGATACTATCCCATAGTCAACTTTTACGACATGCTCGGGGAGAGAAGCAGCTGGACGTATTCTGTTTTTTTTTACTCCTAATCCAGCAGAGAAGTAATAACTTAGATTGAAGTAACTTACAAAGTCCGTAGGTATAAAGTGCCATCAGGATATTAATCTAAGTGGCTTTGCGATTATGCTTTGATGCATGCTTTGATGAATAGGCACTGGGCAGTGAACCGTGCATCTGATATCTACTCGTAGACTAGAGATGCAACGGAAGAGGTTCGGTCGGACACCGGATTTCGGATACCCGGCGCAGAAATTGTGTGATTAATTAAAAAGTGTGCTTTATTATCCGAATCGTCCGATTTTTTTGAACAAATGCAATTATTCATAGATGTTTTGCTCCCCGGTATCTGGCCGGATATTAAATGATATCCAGCCGAATACCGAATAACAAAAAACCGTCGGATAGGCCGGATATCGAATAGTAACCCGATGTCCGTTGCATCTCTAATCGAGGCTAGATTGAAATATTTATTGGACTGTATGCAATATGATATTACAGTCCAATAAATATTTAATCCTTTGAGTCAAAGTGCTTTGGTGTATTTCGTGGATGCTTTCACAAAGTGTAGTTCTGTGCAATGATTACCTTTGTCTTCGTTAATTGGGTAAATTAGAATGTCTGTCCGTTGGAACGTATCATGGTACGGGGAATAGTATAGGTAGAGTTGTTTATACAACAATCACAGTCTCACTTTTGCATTTATAATGGTAGGATATTAAATGATGTAATATATTTATCTGCTGAACTGGGAGTTAAGAAAAAACATAGAATGCATTTCTCCACGAGCATGTCGTAAATGTCAACTAGGGATAGTATCCTGTCCAACATGAGCGATGGGGCTCTTTGAGCAATCTTTAAACCGATGTGGCTGCAAGTTTTCTTATGATTACTTGTGGATATACCCACCCCATTAGGGACACGGGCGTTATAAATTGATGTACCTATGTAATCCTTTGAATGAGCTTCGTCAAAGGTTGCCCTTGAGGGTCCGGAGTTCACTATATTTACTTACATTAGATTATTTACATTCTTTGAGCTCCCGTAGACGACGCGAACTTTTAAAAAAGTTTTAAAATTTTTAAAACAAGGCAGTGCCAACTTTGTCTGCAAACATTTACTCTGCAAACATAATAGTTCGATAAAATATTCGAAGACATTTTTCTCGCAAAGTTCCGTTCGATAGCCTAGAGAAAGGTGCAAAGTGCTGCGGTAAAGCGGTTTTTCTAATAAACGCCATGTATTCTACTTTCATTTATGTCTTACTTGTTTCCGGCATCTTCTTTCTCTCGTCATCGCTCTCATTGTACCCGGATAAAAGTAGCCTATAATATTTCAGCTCCAAAACAACGTTTATTCAGCCTAATTTCAATCTGTTAATTAATATTCGTAGGACTAGTTTCCAACCGAGGTATCGCTCACACAACAGAAAAATGAAGCCTGTAGTTCGAGATCATAAACTATAATGTACCTACCTATCTACTAAGTTCAGCTATCACGGCATGATTGAGTCATTCAAACATGGTCACTTTCGGATTTAACTTTAGGATTTGCAGCATACTATTGAAAGCGACTACTATTAACTAACTAGCTTTCGCACATGGCTTCGTTCGTGCTCGCGTGCATATCCTCACTTTTGATTTATATTAGTAGGATGCCGTATGACATTTATATTAGACTAGCTGCCGCCCGCGGCTTCGCTCGCGTGGTATCCGGATAAAAAATAGCCTATATGTTAATCCAGTACACGTACTATGCATATTCCAAGTTTCATTCAGATCCGTTCAGCCGTTTAGGCGTGATTGAGGCACAAACATCCAAACTTACAAACTTTCGCATTATTATATAAATGCTTGATGTAGGTACCTATGCTCCGACTTTTGATAAAGTAAGTTCGTATGGCCAGCTCTTCTGACGGAGGTTTTAGGCCACCTAAAGGCCTCTGTCATGGCTTAACGACTTAAAAAAAATTTAATGTGTCTTCCGAAGCACGGTTGCGCTTAGCTCGTAATGCAACTTGCGGTCACCCATTTCAGTTGTGACCGCGTACCACGTTGCTTAGCTTCAACGATCAATCAAGAACGTCTAAGCAAGCTACGCCACGAGCGCTTCAACTACGCCACGTGAGCTTCACATTAAATGCATAAATCTGTCATTTAAAAAAATGTTGCCACACAATTAGTGATGTTTTAGCTCACATTTTCAAATGCGGGAATGGATCGAGTTAAGTACCTAATTTCTTTTACGCGATAGAATTATTCACACGAAATGCTTATAAAGATGTAGTTGAACGAAAATAATTACTTTCTGGGTTCTGTCCCGCATTACTAGGCCTCCGCTGTCAGTCTGTCTATCAGCTGGCTGTATCTCATGAGCCGTAATAGGTAGAGAATTGAAATTTTCACGGAGTATGTATTTCTGTTGTCGCTATAACGGTTACATCAAAATTACGGTTCATGAGATACAGCCCGCTGACAGACGGACGGACGGACGGACGGACGGACGGACGGACGGGTACGGAACCTTAAAAATGAAATGTATAGTACAAAAAACTTTCACTAGTAGGTAGGTATTAATCGTCGTGTCACTGGTATTTTCGAACGAGTGTAGTGAAAGGATTTGAAGTGCGCCTGAACTTGACGCATATTTTCCACGATGTTTTCCTTCACCGTATAAATAATAAATAAATATTTGTAGACATTTCACACAGCGAAATCTAGCCCCAAACTAAGCAAAGCTTGTGCTATGGAAGTTATGGAACAGTATGTATTGGGATAGCGCAAATATTTTGTTCGACCACAAAAATCCATTGGTGCACTAGATTCGTGCCAACGACGTCCTTAGGATCGGAAGACACCACTAAACCACCGGTGCTCCATTACAAACAAACAGTAGAGTAAAAGTTGTTCAAACAGCTTTCAAAAATGTTGGAAACTCGCTATAAAATTTGATAGGTGCTAAAATGGTTATCGCCTAGTTTTTATTTGCAGTAAAATCTAATTTAGGTTACTGCTAAAAAAAGTTATAACTTATATATGTATGTTATGACACATTCTGTTGATAAGCTCTCCAACGAGGAAACGTCGCCAGCCCTTTGGGGACCTTACCTGCGGTCATCTGAACTCCGTGTTCAGAAAACAGATTTCATTTTAATTATTATTGTATTAAAAGATCGCATTTTGAAGCGGTTTTTTCTATATGAAAGCTCATGTGATCGAGATGGTTCCTATCTATAATTTGTGAAGATAATCAGCCCATTTCCTACATGACAAAGGATCTTACCAATTTTCATAAGTACGATTGATTTGAATTTCATGTGTAATTGTACCTAATGTTATTCTTAAATATCGTTTTTATTTATAATTAGTGTAATTGCTTAAACCGCTCTGATTAATCTTATTTTCTTACTTATATTATAAATGCGAAAGTTTGTGAGGATGTTTGGATGTTTGTGCCTCAGTCACGCCTAAACGGCTGAACGGATTTGAATTAAACTTGGAATATACATAGTACATGTGCTGGATTAACAAATAGGCTATTTTTTATCCAGGGATCACGCGAGCGATCGCGGGCGGCAGCTAATTTTCAATAAATCAATTGAAACTTCGTGTAGGTACTTTTCGAGGATTATTTAATTTTTTTATTTAATGTTATTTAGTAGTTTGGTTGAGTTTCCGGAATCCGTTTCTTAGTCCACCTCTACACCATAAGAGGAATATACGCAAGTTTCATGTTTCTAGGCTGTGCATTGATTTATCCGACAGTCATTATTTATCTTAGACCACACTGTTACTTAACATCAGGTAGGGTGTGATCAAACGCAAACCTATTACGGTTAAAAAAAATCAGACAGTAACATAAAAAAAGCTCCGACCTTTGCCATCATAATAGATTACTTATACAGAGCGCCAGGAGGCAACGTTTACCTACACTAAAAGGAAGCTATATGGTACCAGGGACGTATTTAGATGGAGTAGGCTTACCCAGCATCTATACCATCCTCAACTTAGTCGGCCTTATCTACAGAATGGTCAAAGTCGAAGTCGAAGTCGAAGTCGAAGTCGAAGTCGAAGTCAAAGTCAAAGTCAAAGTCAACATTTTTTATTCCATAAAATCACGGGGATCAATACTGCCGTCATAAGAAAAAACGATTTAACTACATAAATTCCGAAATGGAGAAAAAAATACTGCTAGATGCGTATTTTTTACTGATTCCGATGATGTATATAACTCAATTATGAAAACAATGTCAGATACGTCTTTTTTCCTTATGACGGCAGAATAAGTGCGGAGCTGATTAAGCCGCAGGTTTCCTCATGATGTTTTCCTTTGCCGTTAGAGAGTACTGGTATAGTGCACATACATTTTTCAAATTGAAAAATCATTCGTAAACTTAAGGATCAGAATGTAAGTGGTAGCACTAGATTTTTAAGTTTTGTCATATTCTCATGTTGTCCTAAATAAACACTTAAAGTTTTTATCGCTGTATTTTCTGTGGGTAATTATTCAGTATCAAAGGGATAGGTACTTAAACTACAGCTGGGTATTGAATAAACATACCTCGGGGCATAATGGCAGCCAGATGCAGACCTCCCCAGTCACGCGAATACAAACGTGACTGAAGGTGAGCACTGGTAGTCTAGTGGAAGTGAACCTCCGATGGTAAAGTCGTGAAAGGTGAAGGAAAAATCGCGAAAAGTATTAACCATGTCTTTTTTGTGAATAAAGCCGATTAAGCTGAGAGGAAGGTATAGGAATTAGGCAAGCATGTACTAGGAATTAGGCAAATCGATCGGGGTCTATTCCCGTTAGTGCAGGCAATGTGATACTTAAGAAGTTCGAAAACATGTGTGGTATAGAGTGCACGAAAGCAGCCTCTTTGATCCTTTCACCACACTGGTTTGAAAAGACTTACAAGGCAAAAGTTATGACGTTGTATAAATCATGTTATTGGTAAATGACCAGTGTCTTTGGTAGTTGTTTTCGAGTCCTTGATTCCGATATCCCCGCAAGCGGCCCACGCCATAAAAATACATATTATAGGAAGGCAGCAACCGAAGTGGTGGCAATGCTAAATTTTTCACACTCTTTACTCCCACCGCCACCCCGCAGTTAATAAAATATAAAGCCAGACTTCGTCACATTTCAAAAATAAACTCTTTTGACATTGTTATAGAAATGCAGTGTCACAGGCTAAAATTCTTCATAAGAATCATACTGGCTCTGGTGAAAGAATTAAAGTGCGCCTCGAAGAGGCTCCTTCTGTGCAGTTGACATATTTTTTCGGACTAAAAGTATCTACCACACACAAAAAGTTTTCCTTCATTGATTCAGAGTACTGGTAGGGCACATATTTTTGTCGAACAGAAAAATTTATTGCTGCACAACCGGAATCGAACTCACTACCAAACAATTCCGATCGTTTGGTAGTGTGCGGCTAACTACCCCTAAACTACCAATGCTATATTAATTTGACTAATCTATAAGCGAAACCTCTTAAAAATGATGATTAACTACTTGAAATAATTATAAAGAACTAGCTGCCGCCAGCGGCTTCGCTCGCGTGGAACGCGGATAAAAAACATCCTATATGTTAATCCAGCACATGTACTATGCATATTCCAAGATTCATTCAAATCCGTTCAGCCGGTTAGGCGTGAAAGAGTAACAAACATCCATATATCCATACTTACAAACTTTAACGTTTATAATGTTAGTGGGATGTTGTTTTTGGATTACATCCTGAAGATATCGCAGTCATAGAAACAATACTACACATATCAAGATGAAAGCTTAAAAAATAACTAAAACTTTTTGCCCACAGTGTAACTGCATCCTCTGCTAAATAGATTGGGGTGGTGGGTGACCTTGTCTGTGCTATTTTGAGACGTGGCTAATTTATTTAGGATACTTTGAAAAGCACTCAGTGTTCAATTCCTATTGATATGAACGCTATGTTTGGCCTTCTGTAGTGTCTTAGGCATCTTGCCGATGTTGTAATTTTCTGCATTCAGTTTCATTTGGCGCCATCTGGCGAAAGAAAGTCTCACTACTGAGCAGAGTGCGCTAGAGCAACAACAGCTTCCTAAAAGAAATTGGAAACAATTATGCTCGTCCTCTGGTATGGAAGCTTTAAGGACGTAATCTGTTTTAGTTATTAAGTTCTAGGTATCTAATAAACCCCTTTTATTTTAAATTAATCTTTATTGTTATATAAACTATGTTAAAACTTATGTTATACATTGTTGTTTCACTTCGTGAAAATGTCAAATTACGGTTCATGAGATAGGTAAAGCCCGTTGACAGACGTACGGACTTAAAGCGGAGGCTTAGTAATAGGGTCCCGTTGGCACCCTTCGAGTACGGAACCCTAAAGATGTGAAACCAACAACACACGTACCTACTCGTGAGGACTTTCGAAGCAAGAGTGTCATCACGGTAGGACGCCGCGACAGAGCGACTTCGCAAATACGGAGAACGTTATTTAAGCGCAGTGTCAATACCACGGCCAATGACTTTCCATACATTTGCGTACTCGCAGTGGCGCTAGCATCGTTAGTAATAATAAATAAACGAGGGGGATTCCTGGACGTTTAAATTTTCGATTCGTTTTCTCCCTTATGTGTGATTTTTTTTATTTTTTCGTTCCACAAATCCTAATGTTGATTCTCAGGGCGGATTTCTGGACATTGAGTTTATCAATTTCGTTATTGTATGTACTGTAATGTTATAATTATTAATAAATGAATTGAATTGATTTATTTATTATAAACATAAATACAACATTACAGATACTCCTAAGAAGTCATACTTATAGACACACCAATCACATGTTGAAATTAAAATAGAAATAGACTATTTGATTGAATTGAATTGGATCAATTCCACGTTTTTCCCTTTAGGGGGATTGTCAGGAGGATTTCGAGGCTTTTTTAAACCCACCCTACGGGTTATTTTAGGGGGGATTTGTGAAACAAGAACTTGGAAATCTACCTTAGAACGGAGCAACAGGCGGATACATTTACAAATACGTTAAATAAATCTAATAGCTACCTTTTTATCCAGTCATAGTACGTACCCCGGAGTTTACATTTTAATAACTCTTTGATATACTTCCCGCAATTTCGCTCAAAATGCAGGCTTTATGCTTTACGGAAGTTTTGAAACACGAAAAATTGCTGATTTTATTACGCGTTTCAACTCCAAATATTAAACTTACCTGTTACAAATTAGCTGTAACTTAAGTGTAGTTCGTCTCGCTTATGAATAAAAGTCGCGCATAACCTTCATATGAGAGGCACAGGGCTGAACCCAGCAGAGGGTGATGCCAGGCTGAGATCATGATGATGAGGAAATACATCCTATCGCGCTATTTTGTGGTGATTACACTCACTCGATGTCACATTCTTTTGTTTTCGTTTAGTAGCTCAGACAAAAGAAGAACAAAAGTGAAGCCACCTTTTTATCTATGTGTGTGTCTCTCTCTCTCTCTCGCGAAGGTTTTGTGGTTTTGTGTTCCAAGTAACCTAAAATTCATAGTATAATTAGGAAACGATCTTATTTGAAGTACTTACAAGTGAAAAGTATCTTACTACACTTCCTCTTGAAACATTCTATCAACGGATTTTGATGCGCTTTTATAAATAAAAAAGCGCATCAAAATCCGTTGCGTAGTTTTAAAGATCTAAGCATACATAGGGACAGACAGCGGGAAGCGACTTTGTTTTATACTATGTAGTGATCACGCCCGTATCCCTAATGCGGTGGGCAGAGACACAAGTAGTCTCTTGAGAAAATTTACAGCCACTCCTGATTTAAAATCCCAAGATGGGTATGGTAAACCACGGTGACAGGTAATCAGCCCACTGTCCATATAGATGGTCCATCAAGTTGGGGAGGATACTATCCCTTAGTTGACTTTTACGATATGCTCGGGGAGAGAAGCAGCTGGACGCATATGTTTTTTTTTTACTCCCAGTCCAGCAGAGAAGTAAGATAAGTTGAAAGCAAATAAAATAATTTATTTATGCAGGCACTCAAGTGGCTGTGGTGAAGATGCATACTGCAACTATTACTGGTAGTGTCACTAGTCATTTTGAACCAGCGTGGTGAAAGGATTTAAGGTGTCCCTCAAAGGCTCCTTAACTACTGTTGAAAATGTCAAGTTCCTGTACTGATTCCACCAATGTGGAAAAAATTCTAATGCATGCTGTCTGACCTTTAATTATAATAACACTAGCTTTCGCCCGCGGCTTTCATCGCGTAATATCCAAACAAAAAGTAGCCTATATGTTATTCCAGCACGCATGCTATGTGTATTCCAAGTTTCATTCAAATCCGTTCAGCCGTTACAGCGTGATTGAGGCACAAGCATACATCCTCACATCCTTACATCCTCACAAACTTTCGCATTTATAATATAAGTAGGAAGTAGGTTTTGTCAAGTTTTGAAGTTGAACCAGTTTATATTTGTGATTAAATTAATGTTTATTATGTTGGTTACTCAATTAAATAAATAAATAAATGTGCATACTACTTATTCATATAGCGGAAATGGAGGCGTGATTAAAAAAACACGAGCCTTCTAGAGGCGGGCGTAGTTTCAAAAGCTTGCAAAGGTATACATTTACAGCCTTTGTGCATTTGAAACGGATCAAAGAGTTGAAGTTAGATTATAACATTACCAAAAAATTAAATTACCCGATCCTATTATGTTTTTTAGAGCTTTGGTGGTGATAGCAACCTCGCCTTCTGATCCTAAGGTTGCAGGTTCAAACCCGGTAGAGCACTAATGGATTTTATAATTCGAAAAATTTACGTGCACTGTACTCTCAAACGGTAAAGGAAAACATCGTGAGGAAACCCGCGACTTAGCTCCGAACGTATTGACCATGTCTTTCCTGTGGACAAGGCCGACTAAGCGGAGAGGATGGTATAGGTGCTGGGCAAGCTTACTCTATCTAAATTCGTCCCGGGCACTACAGCGTCCCGTTAGTGTAGGCAAAAGTTACCTGACGCTATATAATACATACATACATAAAATCACGCGTGTTTCCCATAGGGGTAGGCAGAGATCACGGATCTCCATTTGCTACGATCCTGACATACTTCTTTCGCTTCATTCACTCTCATAAAATTCTTCATACATGCTCGTCGGTTTAGAGTACTCTTGACCTGGCCCTCTTCCAAAATGTCGCCAATTTGGTCCAGGTACGTGTCTAGGTCTTCCCCTTCCAACGGTACCATTCACACTCGCCTCATACACCTGTTTCGTTAATCTTCTTTCATTCATCCTCTCTACATGACCAAACCATCTTAACATAACTTTCTCAACCTTCTTTCACTCCACATAGCTCTCCTATCACGCTATTTCTCACTCTATCTCTCAAAGTCACACCACACATACTTTGCTGTATAATTCTAATATAGATTACTTCTAACTAGACAATATAGATTAGATGCGCTGGGTAAATATTACTACGCTCCTGTATCATTCATTTGAAAGAACAAGTAAAGAGAATCAATTTAAGTGCACGGCATTTTACACAAAATATTTTCAAGCTATTCATAGATAGACTGGCTGTAACCCGCAACGTTGTCTGCGCAAAAATAAAACAGTTGCATCGGATCAATGATTTATTAGGAACTTTTTGTTGACAAAACTGATCAAACCCCAAAAATGTAGCCAAATGTAGAAGCCCTTACCCACAGCCCTGTATTTGATTTGAATGAATTGTCAATTGTCAAAATTTTATATATGTCAAATTAACTGACTTGTTATAAATTAATGTCTAAGAAGGATTTATGCGTTATCTAGTTTATTCTTTTACATCCTTATACATTTTGTGATCGTTTTATAGGATAATAAGTAGCCAATGTCCTTCCCCGGGATGGAATCCATCTCCTTATATCAAATTTCATCAAACTCTGTTCAGCAGTTTATGCCTGAAAAGGTAACAGACAGACAGAGTTACTTTCGCATTTATTTTATTAGTATGGATATGCCCGAGGGACGGATCGCTCATTTCCACGGCAACAATTTAACTTAGTTTTTTTTTACAATTTTGGCTTTTTTTCAACAGACAACTTTGCTATGGATATGAACACCACCCGTCGTCCTTGATTAGAATATTAGAACAGGCTAATTGTGATCTAAGAAATATACATTCATACTATCACGCTCATATCCCTAATGGGGTAGGCAGAGTCACAAGTTAACATAAGAAAACTTGCAGCCACTTCTGATTTAAAGTCCTAAGATGGATATGGTGAACCATGGTGACAGGTGATCAGCCCATCGCCCATATAGGTCCATCATTTTGGAGAGGATACTATTCCTTAGTCGACTTACGACAAGCTCGGGTAGAGAAGCCGCTGGACGCATTCTATGCTTTTTCTTTACTTCCAGTCCAGCAGAGAAGTAAGAAATATAAATAAAAAAATCATGTCAACTACCTATTTTATTTGATAACCTCGATAAAAAGTAGCCTATTATGTTATTTCAGCACACATATAATGTATTCCAAGTTTCATTCAAATCCGTTCACCCATTACGGCGTAATAGAGGCACAAACATACAAACATCCTCAGAAACTTTCATATTTATAATATAGTAGGAAAAACAAGAAATTCAATTAATAAAAAAACGTAAGTATACAACACATTTTGGTCATTCGGCAAGGTTTATCATGAGCACTGGTTGCATTCCCGATGTATGGCCAAATAAATTCTAAGCGCTAGGTATGAGTCAGCCTTCTCACTAATGGCGTCGACTAACAAACAAAGGTGAAATCGTGTGTCCTTTGATAAAACTAAACAATCGATTTTGTTTATATTTAGACCAGGGCGCATGTCGTATTTATGTACCATGCATGGCTAGTACCTGCTCGCCTACAGCTTCGCTGGCGAGCCAGAATAAATAGTTTAGGTGTTATAAACGGAAAAGTAACTTTGTCTGTCATATTTTCACGCCTAAACCACTATACAACACGACACGGAGGGGACTAATTAGCACGAATTTAAACCAATTTTATTATTTCATGTTTTCTATCTTTGTTCTATATGGGCGATGGGCTGATCACTTGTCACCATGGTTCACCATATCCATTTTGGAACTTCAAATCAGAAGTGGCTGCAAGTTTTCTTAAGTTTACTTGTGGCTCTGCCCACCTCATTAGGGATACGGGCGTGATAATATGTATGTATGCATGTATCTTTGTTCTTCTGTCTTACCCTATTGTTATATTTTTTTTGTGTGTCTAGTGTTTTGTGTTCTCTGTGTATTGTGTATCAAATAAACAATGTCTATTCTATTCTATTCTATACACATCTCTTTTGACCATGGCTGCTGGTATGACGAAGCTTACTGAAAGCGGTTAGCATTGGGGTCGTCGCCTCATACATACATACATCACGAACGTATTCCTAACGGGGTGGGCTGAGCCACAAGTAATCATAAGAAAACTTGAATGGATGGTGAACCACGCTGACAGGTGATCATCCTGTCCATCATGTTGAAGAGGATAAACAGGTTTTAATAAAAAGCCAGGAGATAGATTGCATCATGGGGAAGAACATCGGCTTTTTGTCTTTATGAATCAATGCAGACGAAGTCGCGGGCAACAGCTGGTATTACATAAAATATAATGTTCTTATTCCAGTATTCCAAAAGCAATGTCAAATATTGTTTCTGTGTGTTTTGTCAAAAGGTGTTTCTGGCATACAATGCAGTTATATCTCGAGTTGAGTGTATGCAGGAGGTATTCCGATCGCTTCTCCAGGACAAAGGCGTACGATAACGCTCTGTTGAATTTTTAACGGCGCGGTTAGTGTGGAACCAGACGATGCCCAAACCCGCAGAATACAGATCATGTAATATTTAAAGCACACCTTGTTTTTACGCGGCTTTTTCTTGCTTCATGACGGTCATTAAGGGTTATACTAGTATTATAGGTACCTAGATATACATACAGCTACATTTTTCTTATATAGACAGACGTAATTCGGCGTGGCGTGGCGAGCGATTGCTCGGCAGAGACGCAAGAGGCGCGGTTCGATTCCCGCTGCGGAAGAAATATTTGCATGTTCTGTAAATATTTCTTCTGGGTCTGGGTGTTGTGGTATCACGGTACTCGTAGTTTCTGATACCCACGACACAGGGAATCGGTTGAGTGTTATTTATTTAATAATAGCACGCCCGATCCCTAATGTGGTATGGGCAGATAAACAAATAATCAGAAAACTTGCATAGAATATCGTGAACAGTATGGTGATAGGTGAACAGCTCAGCGCCCGTAACTTGCTTTTTTGGCCTGATAATGAAATGGAGCATTATACGTTTATATTAAAAAAATACTAGGATAATCAACTCTTCTCTTATAAATAAAGTAAGTGCCACATAAAAATAAAACATTTTACTCAGATATAAAAACAGTTCTGAAACTAAAGATTTAAATATTTATACAAACGAAAGACAGTTTTTAAGTCAATATTAAGTCCTTTGAACGTACTGGGCAATTAATTATACAAGCGCATGAACTTTTGAAATACTTAAAATAAATTCAAATGTGCTCACAAAACCGGAAAATAATTAAAAACGTTTGAAGTAAGCTATCAACAGTATTTACGGACTTTTTGTCACAAAAAAACGATATAATATCGTCACTAGGTACTGTTATAAACTATACGGAATGAAGTACCTATAAAGTTTGATTTTTCACCAACTTAAACAAACCAGTGCATTTTTTGTGTAAAATATTTAGGGCCAAAACACCAAACGAATTTGCATTCCACGAATGAGCGTTGTATGGATGGACACACAGGTAGAGGAAGGCCAAAGAATAGATGGATTGTATAAAAGAGTACAGTAGTACCACAAATATTCTGCGCCTCGGCAATTTTTGTCTAGCTTCTGAAATATGAACTAACGCGACGATGATTATGTAATATAGAGATGTTACAATAATTATTTTAGATACTTATTTTTGAAAGGGTTGGTTATTATTAGTTGACTATTAATCGCATATTCGGACAAATTCGGTTTAGAAAGAAGTGAGTACTGAGATGACGAGTGATAATCTAAGAAATAATGGAAAAAGAGAACATAATATTGAACTGATGATAAATAACATCTCCCCGATGAAAGTATGTCGACCTTTAATCCAATATAGATAAAGTCAATATCTTTAAATTCCTATCCACTTTTATTGTGAAGTCACTTCTGGACTCGGATAGAATTGCATCAGAGGGGACTGTACCAAACGCGGCAAACAGCCATGAAATTAAACTTTAGAAAATTGAAATCAGTTTTCCATCAGCGCTGGGGAGGTGGGGGACAATAGAAATGGGGATGTTTGAAGAACCAACAAATTGCAGACGCTTTAAAGATCGTTTTAAAACAGTGCAATAGTAAAATCAACCACATAAAATGTTGTGACAAATCGTGATGCCAAGATAATCAGCAATATCGGTTAACAATGCGGAGCTGTATAGTATAAACGTAATTAAAAACATATTTCTTTTACTAAGTGATAAGAAAGCACAGTTTTACATATTACATAGATTTACATGAAAATTAACTGATTTAGGTATTAGAATCTCACCATATACTATTCAGGCAAGGCCTGTCACCCTTTCACAATGGTTCACCATATCTTAGGACTTCAAATTAGGAGTGGCTGCAAGTACCTGTGTCTCTACTTGCCCCATTATAATAGATATGTATGTATGTATGTTCGTATGAGCTAGTGGGCAACTCTAGTGTCAGAGTTTTTAGGCCGCCTAAAGGCCTCCGTCATGGCTTGACGACTTAAAAGCCGGGACCGACTGTTTAACGTGCCCCCCGAAGCACGGAAGCGCTCAGCTCGTAATGCTACTTGCGGTCACCCATCCCAATTTGTGGCCGCGCATATCGTTGCTTAACGATCAATCAAGAACGCCTAAGCAAGCTACGCCACGAGCGCTTCGCTATAATAAATAATAATAATCCTACTAATATTATAAATGAGAAAGTTTGTGAGGATGTGACGATGTTTGTGTCTCAACCACGCTGTAACGGCAGAACGAAACTTGGAACATAGATAGTATGTGTGCTGGGCAGGCGGGCGGAAGCTAGGAATAAATATTTGTGGATATTTCACACAGCATTGCCATCTATCCCCAAACTAAGCAAAGCTTGTACTATGGGAACCAGATGGCTGATAGAATACTTATAGGTATACATTTTTTTGTAAATACATACATATCCTACTAATAGTATAATCGCGAAAGTTTGTAAGTTTGTATGGATGTTTGTTACTCTTTCACGCAAAAAACTACTGAATGGATTTTAATGAAACTTAGAATATACGAGTACATAGTACTTAGGTACATGTGCTGGATTAACATAATTATAGGCTATTTTTAACTTCTCTGCTGGACTGGGAGTAAAGAAAAAACATAGAATGCGTCCAGCTGCTTCTCTCCCCAAACATGTCGTAAAAGTCGACTAAGGGATAGTATCCTCTCCAACATGATGTACCATCTATATGGGCGGTGGGCTGATCACCTGTCACCATGGTTCACCATCCATCTTGGGATTTTGAATCAGGAGTGGCTGCAAGTTTTCTTATAATTACTTGTGGCTCTGCCCATCCCGTTAGGGATAAGGCGTGATAATATGTATGTATGTTTTTATCCGGGTACCATGCGAGCGACGGGCGGCAGCTAGTAACACGTAATACTACAACACCCAACACAATTATGTGTACGAGCTTAATAATATGGTATGCATAAACAAGGCGTAAACACAACGTAATATCAGACGAAAAAAAACTTGATTTCAATGAATATAAAATTCATGATTTTATTTATTTTCAAAGGGCTGAACGGCACGTTGTTTATTCCTATACAAAGCCTAACTCTATAACGTGCTCAAACGATATTTCTTGGGCATACGTCCACGTCGGTAACAGCATTACCTAGGCGGCCGTGGGTAAAGGCATCCTACTGCGCCTGTTGGTCAATGACATGTGCCTTTTAGACTTCTTCTAGAAAATATTGCAATACAATTTTGAGACAATCCAGTTCAATTCGACGAACAGATGAACTCATCGTTTGTAGCAACATTATTGTCTTTTGAAGAGCGCATTATTTTTATAAAGGGAAGATAGAAAGCTAACAGAAAAAATTCTAAGCGTAATTTCATAATATTTAAATTATCGTAATTTAACTCTCTTTATTATGATAACCTAAATATGTCAGAACAATGTTGCTATGGTAATTATAGATCCATTGCTTGTTAGTAAAATATTGGGATCGGGCATAAGATTGGATAGTATAATGGTATGATGGTGTTGGCAAGCTATTATTAGACTTCTCTGTTGGACTGGGAGTAAAGAAAAAACATAGAATGCGTCCAGCTGCTTCTCTCCCCGAGCATGTCGTAAAAGTCGACTAAGGGATAGTATCCTCTCCAACATGATGAGATACAATAAGCAAGTATTCCCAAGGAGGGTTGACGTCAGGCAGGCGGCCGGTCATAAAACACCTTAGCCAAAACTCTTACAGCATGATTCTCGGATCATGCTGTGCCGACCCCACATAAAGTGGGATAAGGGCAGGAAGATGATGATGATGATGATGATGGTGTTGGCAAGCTATTGTGTTGCTCCATCTAAAAATCGTCCCAGGCTAGTGCCTAAGTTAAGCCTTAGTGGATCTTGATGTCCCATGGGCCCTGACTATAAACCGGAAATCCATCGTCCAATTGGACCAATCAGGTGATCGTTTGCTCTGTATGGCTCTCGGGTGTTTCTGTTGTAAAAAACCATCTAGGAAGCGAACGAAGGGGAACTTTTTAGGGTTCCGTAACCGAAGGATGCCAGCGGGACCCTATTACTAAGCCTCCAATGTCCGTCTGTCCTTTCGTCTGCCAGCAGGCCCTATCTCATGAAAGGTAATAGGTAGAGAAATTAAATTTTCACAGAGCGTGTATTTCTGTTACCGCTATAGCTAAAATAATAATTAAAAATGAAAGGGGGTCCCATACAAGAAACATTTATGACAGTAAATATACGACGGTACGGAACCGGGTGGAACCGGAAAATCAAATAAACGCTTTATTTAATTTTCTTTTTGTTTTTGCCTTCGCCGCATATGTTTAAAACGAGCTTAGACGAACCTTTAAGAAACAAGCCAAATTGCATTGTCTGAAGATTGCATACAAGCTTAAAATGTTATCTAAATGCAGAATGTATTATGACAAAAGATGTGGTCCAGAATCTTCTCGTAGGTACTAACCTCGACTGCCTATTTAAATTCGTTTTCTCATGTGGAAAACAACTTGTTTTGTTAGTTTTCGAAGTGAGAACCAACAATTGCACAAAGGAGCATTTATATATTTAAACTAGCTTCCACCCGCAGCTTCGCTCGCGTGGTACCCGTATAAAAAATAGCCTATAATGTTAATCCAGTACATGTAGGTACTATGTATATTCCAAGTTTCATTCGAATCCGTTCAGTCGTTTTTGTGTGAAAGAGTAACAAACATCCATACATCCATACATACAAACTTTCGCGTTTATAATATTAGTAAGGATACACAAGTTTTTGTAACAGAGAAAGCCATTGGTGCACGACCAGATTTGATCCTACGATCTTAGAATCGGAAGTTCCCGCTAGACCACTAGTACTCTGTAAGCTGTTAAATACTGGCAAACCAGCATGCCAGCTACTAGCATCAAACACAGACTTGCAGCTGGCATAGAAAATCTTCCGAGTATTGAAGCTGGTCCACAGACCAAAAAAAAAGAAAAGACGGCGCGCCGCGAACAACAAAAGTGAAGCCACCTTTTTATCTATGTGTCGGTTTTAAGGTTTTGCGTTCCAAGTAACCTAAAATTCATAGTATAATAATTAAGAACCGATGTTATTTACAAGTGAAAAATGATTCCGTGAGACTTTTTATGTGATTTGCTACTGTTTTTACAAGTGTTAACTACACAGGAAGGCATAATTCTATTTTTAAATTTTAAGTTCACTAGACGACGACTCGTGAGGTACTAAGAGCGATGAGCATCGTTTTAGTGTAGGTGCGTGCGTGAGCGTGTATGGTTACTTGCAGGAGCACGGTTTTGTGTGGCTTTACTTTTTTTGTTCGCGGCTCGCCGTCTTTCTTTTTTTTTGGTCTGAGAGCTGGTCAGACATTGAGTCGAGGATCCACACATAGTCACGTCCACAACTAGGGCTGCCACCCCCTATTTCCGCAGGTCTGTCTTACAGTAGGTATTCTTAGACGGATCGTTAGGTACTTACAATAGCAACGTTGTTGTTCTGTCAATTTACAATTTGGATGGGTGACAGCAAGGGGCTAATGCCCCTCAGCTCATAATCGAGCTGAGCGCTTCCGTGCTTACAGGCACGTAAAATTATCGGTCCCTGCTTTTGAGTCGTTAATCCATGACGGAGGCCTTTAGGCGGCCTAAAAGCTCCGTCACAAGAGTTGACCGCTAGCTCATACGACCTCACTTACTTTAGCTTACTGCTTTAGCTTGTCACGACGTTAATAACGCAGCGCCACAGACGCTAGCTTCGATCGTCTACCTCAAAGTGATGGCAGCCCTGCTCCGATGAATCTTCCCTATCGATATATCATTTCATCTCTTTCATCGTAAGTAAGTGAGACAGACAAATTGCGCACTAGTTTATTTATTATTTATTGGACATGGGAGGGCGATCAATCAAACTGGGTGGAAGCTTTTCTATAGCTTCAATTTAAACTTTTATATAATTCCATCTATATAATGTATAGACCATCTATGTGGGCTGATCACCTGTCACCATGGTTCACCATATCCATATTTGGGACTCTTGCATCAGGAGTGGCTGCAAGTTTTCTTATGAATGAATGAAACTTAAAAAATATATAACTAAATACGTTAAAACAAGAGTACAATTGGCGGTCTTATCGCTTAAGAGCGATGTCTTCCAGACAACCATGCATGGAAAAAGAGAGCAGAACGTAAGGGTAGCCGGGGGTGTACGAATAAATGCTACACAATATTAACAGAATAACATAAACAAATTTATATATAATTAGATAAAGAAACTTATGATTAACTAATGAATTAATATCTTATGATTACCTACTTGTGGCTCTGCCCACCCCTTTAGGATACGAGCGAAATAAAAATGTATGTCTAATTTTACACCCAGTTCTTCTTCTAACGGACGTTCATTGCTAGCAACGTTTCGTTGTTGTTCTGACAAAATGTATATAATCTTATCTAAAGCTGTTTCCGGCTACGGTGACTTGGCTTTATGTATAAAAATAGTTGTTTGTTCTTGGCTGTTATACCGTATCCTATTTTGGTACTGAATGTTCTAGCGCAGGTAACATAGTCCGTCGGTAGAATATTAGAACCGGGTATTAGATGAAAAGTCCATCATTAGTGCCACTACTACTACAAAGGCCTTTACTTATTAGTAATTGGTTTAATTGACTCTCGCCATTGATGTATAAACCACGCTAGAAAACCACACATTTTAGTATTTTCCATTTATACTTTGTAAATGAATTCATACCCCAAAACCTGGCCAAATCCATACTAATAAAATGCCTCTGACTATCTACCGCTCAACAGATTTCAATAAAATTTGGAAAGAAGATAGACTGCATCCAGATATTATGCCAGTTTAAAATATTCCTAAATGGGGTGAAGCCATGAAAGTTTGTATGGGGAACCATCACGCCGTAAAAAAATCGGGAAGAGTTAATTCGCTGTAGTTCCATTGGTATACCATCGATGGTTCTATCGGGGTTATTTTTCCGCTCTAGTAACATTATCAAATGCAATTTAAATCATGGAACTATTTCCAATTAGCTATTCACTATACGTTCCATCGGATAGTTTTGAAGAAATACCAGGAGAGAATGAACTAATAGGAGGTTCCAAACAATTATAATCTGACCCTTACATTTGTTTGTGAAGCTCTTTATATAAATAACATTATTGACGACCTCAGTGGCGTGGCGGGCGAGTGGTCGGCTGAGACGCAAGAGGCATAATATGTATTTAAAAAAAAAAATACTTTTATGTATTCTATCAGCCACCTGGTTCCCATTGTACAAGCTTTGCTTAGTTTGGGGCTAGATGGCGCTATGTGGAATATACACAAATATTTATTTATTATGTGTATAAATTGCATACCACGATGCATTATGCACGAATTGTGCTTAACAAAACGTTGCGAATGTTACGTTAGATAATTACTTTTAAAATAGCGCAATTTGAGTCCTTTTTATTTGGGTATCAAGTGAGCGAAGGCGCGTTTCGTGGCTTGTGTTGTATAACCTACATAGCTCCCAAAATATGGAGGAACGCCTTCGCTGGCACTGCATCTATCATCCTAGTAAACTAGTTCAGCGTGGCCCTAGGGAGACGGCTAATCTAGACCGGGTTACCCATAATAGCTTTCAGGGCAGGACTCATATCACTACATAGTATAAAACAAAGTCGCTTCCCGCTGTCTGTCCCTATGTATGCCTAAATTTTTAAAACAACGCAACCGATTTTGATGTGGTTTTTTTAATAGACAAAGTGATTCAAGAGGAAGGTTTATATGTATAATACATGCATAATATAGCAGGGAAACACTGATAATTTAAGAGTTTTCTGATGTGATGTTGTAAATATACACATTTTTTTGCAAACGCTGGCTGAATCCTACGAGATAGATCAAAATAATTGTGTACTACAGTATTGTACACCTTAAAAATGTCTACAAAAAAGTCCACGATGGTATATGTCTATCCCCGTGAGAAGCCGGGACGGGTCGCTAGTTGTAAATATAAATTTAGCTCAGCAAACCTGCTCTATAATCTTATTTGTCCTATACTAGCTGACCCGGCGAACTTTGTACCGCGTTAGAATTAATAATGCAAATTTTCAGATGTTTTATTAGGTAGTTATTCTGCTATTCGGGGCGGAGACAAATCCAACAAATCAAAAACCATGTAATCGGTCCAGCTAGAGTCCTGCAAGAAAAAGAAAGCTGCTGACGACCCATTTGATATGAATGACAATGTCTATTATGTTTTTTATATAGAAAATAATTAACTGTCTTGTCTTGTAGCGTTATCCTGGTTATCCTCTTACATCTTTTTTCCATTTCGGGATCGTTTTACAGGATAAAAAGTTGCCTATGTCCTTCCCCGGGATGGAATCCATCTCCTTGCCAAATTTCATCAAAACCTGTGCAGCAGTTTAGGCGTGAAGAGGTAACAGACAGACTTACTTTCGCATTTTTAATATTAGTATGGATTCAACTTAGGAGCGACAACGTTCATGTCCAGATATAGATAAATGGGTCATTCTTATTCTTAGGTTTCCGGTAAGCCTCCGCTGTCCGCCCGTCCGTCTACCAGGAGGCTGTATCTCATGAATGTAATATGTAGAGTTGAAACTTTCACAAGTTCTATTGCCGCTATAACAATAAATAATAAAAATAAAGCTAAAATACATCAAGTGTTTTAAAATATAATACTTACCTGTAATACCTGGCAGCTCTTCGTTATAATTAAAGGTGTTGTGGTACCATGCTGCCCTCCTAGTGAAGAACGCAGTAACTAGCATTTTTGACAATAATAATAATTAGTTACATATTCGGATCGCCTAACAAAATACAACAACATATTCTGTTCTCACTCACGTATCAAAACATGTTTGACATAGTTACTGCGTTCTTCACCAGGAGGGCAGCATGGTACTCGTAGTTTCTGATACCCACGACACAGGGAATCCTATTGTGGGGTCAGGACTATGTATGTGACTGTTGGGTGCTATTTATTTATTATTTACTAGCAGCCGCCCGCGGCTTCGCTCACGCGGTACCCAGATAAAAAGTACCCTATGTCCCATTCTAGCACACGTAGGTACCTACTATCCTCATTATTCATTATAATATAGTGTACGCTAAACGATGACTAAAGTATTGCCATCTCTTACCATTTCATAATGACAAACAGTGACAGGGCTAACTTTAAGCAATGGCTAACTTTAGCGAACGAATATGAATAATAGGGTATGTAAGTTAATTCCGTAGTTTTTGCGTGAAAGAGTAACAAACATACCTAAATCAAAAAATTAAGAAATTTCGGTGAATTTAGTAAAAATTTTGAGAGTTTAGGTAAACTTTTCAAAACGCAACGACAGCGCGTTTTAGGATTTGATCAGAATTAGCAGCGACATCTAGTTATCAGACGTAGAATTACGTCAGAACTCCATGAATAATCAAGATTGGAAACTTATTTTACCAGTAATAATTTATGATTCCTTTCACAGGTAATTTGACATTGACAGTTCCTTTTCCATATGTTTTGTATCATCTATTACTAATCTGTGTGTATCATCGCTGTCATATGTCAAAATAAAAGTATTCTATTTTTCATGAAAAACATACCAAAAATAAAGAATTTACAGGTAATTATGACATCAACTAAATGAGAAAAATCGGCTCTTTAATTTGATATAGGTTATGTGCAGTTTTAGACTAAAAATTGATTCCAGGTTTTCATCCCTTTTCACCCCTTTAGAGGTTGAATTTTGAAAAATCCCTTCTTAGTACACCCCTACGTACCAAGGTTTACCTACACTGAAAATTTCAAGTCTCTACGTCCAGCGGTTTAGGCTGTGCGTTGTCTGTCAGTCAGTCAGTCAGTCAGGACAAAGATTCTTATAATATAAGATTTAAATATTTGTGAACATTTTACACAGCTCTATATAACCCCAGACTAATCAAAGGGTCATTCAATAGGGTTAGATTAGTAAATTATTAGCTCAGCTCGTAATGCCACTCTTGTGGTCACCCATGTTAATATGACCGCGCACAACGTTGCTTAACTTCAACGATCAATCAAGAACGTCTAAGTAAGCTACGCCATGAGCGCTTCGTAGCGTGAATTTATAAGTTATGAACCTAGTGGTTCTCATTGTAAGTGAATTGTCTTAAACCATAAAATGTAAACAATCAAAAATTTTTTTATGGTAGAAGGGGCAAACGACTTTCATTTCTTTCGGTTAGTACAGTAGTAGTATACTGAGTTTGGCTGGAGTAAAGACCTACGAAGGATAGTATCCTCTCCAACATAATGAGATACAATAAGCAAGTCCTTGTCAACCTTGTCCTCCTTGGGAATACCCAAGGAGGGTTGACGTCAGGCAGCCGGCCGTTCATAAAACACCTTAGCCAAAACTCCTACAGCATGATCCTTGGATCATGCTGTGATCTGTGTCAGTGTGTCAGATGTGTGTTGTGATCGTGCAATAAGAGTTTTGGCTAAGGATAGACAGGTCGGCACAGCATGATCCTTGGATCATGTTGTGCCAACCCCACATATAGTTGGATAAGGGCAGGAAGAGGATGATGATGATGATAGACCTACGAAGGATTTCTTCAATGACATGGGTTCATCCGCCCTATTACATTCTCCTTGTACCTACAACAGAATGACGGTGTAAGGGTAAGACTTTTTACAAATAGACACTGCATATCCCATATCTTTGTACTAAAGTAAGAGTAATGGTGGTCTAGTTGGTAAGCCTCCGCTGTCCGTCCGTACGTCCGTCCGTCTGTCAGCGGGCTGTATCTCATGAACCGTAATAGGTAGAGAGTTCAAATTTTCACATAATCTGTTTTTCTATTGCCGCTATATCAACAAATAATAAAAAAAAGAAAACAAAGAGTAAAAATCTTATTAAAAAGAACATAGACAGTGGTAGGGAACCTTCGTGTGCGAGTTCGACTCGCACTTGACCGGTATTATGATTACTTCCAGTCCAGCAGAGAAGTATCCTATCCTACATATTATAAATGTGAAAATATGTGAGTTTGGATGTTTGTGCCTCAATCAATCACGCCTAAACGGCTAAACGGATTTGAATGAAACTTGGAATGTACATAGTACATCTTCTGGATTAACATATAGGCTATTTTTTTTGGGGTACCACGCGAGCGAAGCCACGGGCGGCAGCTAGTAAAATAATAAATTAAATCCCGGTTCTTTAGGACAGACTGAGAGCTGGTTTTGTATTTCTGTTACCGCGATACTGACTAGTGCAAGGCGAGTGATAGTCAGATACTTGTCTTGCCAAAACAGAGAGTGGACAACGCAACTACACTCAAAAAACATCTAAGGTGGAAGGCCATATTTTTTATCCCGTAGCTTCATGCGAGAGTGAACATTTTTTCTGCAAAAAACATAAACACAGTACAAAATAACCGTTCATCTTAAACATTTGTCAAGTGAGGCTTACGTTAACTTAGTAGGGAAATGCGTGGAGAGAAACCGACAAGCGCGAGTCATGAAACTGCTTATGAATTCCGTGCCTCTATTTTGATTTACAAGTACCTACTAGAATATGAAAGGATATCTTAAAAATTCTGCAATTTCTGCAGTATTTTTTTTTTTCAGATAGCATGGGTAGAGCTGTCACATCTGTATTATATTCAGTTTCGTATTATATTATCTTGTGCCGTTATATTTGTAAACGAAACTGTTCGTTTTATTCTAGTCGTTTCCATGTCACGTTGTTATGTCTCCAAAGAAATTCCTGGAGGCGAGTCTAGATCTTACAAAGTTGAAAAATTTAAAGAAAAACCAATCGAAGAGTCTGTATCTAGAGCTATCCTGTTTTCCACTAAACAATTAACGCTAACAAACGGTAACTGTAGCCTATCTTCGCTGCATGTGGTAAGACGTGCTTACGATTAATTTAAAAAACTCTCTCTAGACACTTCTCCGTTTTCCTTTGTATAAAACAAGTAGAAAATCTTCCAAAAAAAACGAAATAATCTTCCATGGTTCCTTTTATAGCTCCTTAAAAAACCTCGCTCTATACTCTCCCCTCTTCTTTTTGCCTAAATAGATGAAAGTAAATTTCCAGTAAAAAAAATAAATAATCCTTATAGGTTCGTTCATATGTCGACATCACATTCTAATTGATAGATTTACCCTCGAATACTCAAACGCATCTCAGAGTTGAGCACGCCTCAACTCACGGTTTTTTGACAGTTTCTGATGAATATCTGTCATTTGAGACGTGCTCAACTTTGAGATGCGTTTGAGTATTCGAGGGTTAGTTATTAGAAGTTATTTGCATGTGATGTTTTCTAATGAACAAATAAATGTATTTTCTTTCTTTCTTTTTTCATTCCGTCCAAGTTACGGAACCCTAAAAAAGTGCCCTCACCTTAGGCGTGCGGTGAGATATGTACTTGTTTAAGAATATGCTTACGTGTACCTTACGATGGAACGGCTCATATCACTCGGGTAAACTACTTTACTCCAAGATGTATCTACTTACTTTACCTGTAGGTAACTTTGTTTGACAATTGGATTGGATTTTCTTGGCCGTATTTTTGAAAAGTTTAGGCAAAAGTTACCTCCTGGCGCGGCTTAAATCCTCTTGTATATATGGTTTAAGCCTTGGTTGTAGTTTTTTGAAAAAAAAAAAAATATAGTAAAAAGATTCGGATTGAGGGATGGAAGGCGCTGACCGAATGTTGAGTGTTAGTAAAATTTTACACATCACGTTTGGTGGCGTAATTAGAATGCGATTGTATGTTATAAAAATTAAAAAATACTTATTAAATTAGGCAGTAAGGTAAGTATAGTCTATGTTCCAAAATTGCATTTATTTTTATTTAACAATTTTACAACAAAAAACGATCAAATTCAGAATAACTGGACGTGCCTACTGTTACATTGAAATATATTGAGATACCAATATGATATGTGTGAAACTGGGATACATTTGGTACCTGGACTTAGTGAGTTGAATAAACATTTTGGAAACATTTATGTTCTGACAAAATTTTGATTTGAACGACTACTTTTATAACTAAAATAAAAGAGGGGGTCAATTGTGCCCAGCCTCCCCTAGCCACTTCATAAGTTACATACCATACCTGTAGCAGATTTTTTAATCATAGTTTGTATCCTTACAAAATACTATGTTATGTACCAAATCATGATAGATTTGGTATGACATATGACGAGCGAGTGCTTGGCTGAGACGCAAGAGGCGCAGGTTTGATTCCCGCTACGAGAGAAATGTTTGTATGTTCTGCAAATATGTCTTCCCAGTCTGGGTGTCTTAGTATTATGGACTCGTATTATAAGTACTTATGTATTAAAAAAAAAAAGTATGTAAGTATTCCATCAGCTACCTGGTTCCCATAGTGCAAGCTTTTCTTAGTTTGGGGCTAGATGGCGCTGTGTGAAATGTCCACAAACATTTAATTCAACTTACTATATAGGTGGTCTGATGCACCCAGTCTCCTCTACCTACGAAAGTAGGTAGAGGAGACTGGGTGAATCAGATTAAATACTGCAATAAGTAACTTATGAAAATAAGTTACTTATTGCAGTATTTAATCTGATAAAGCTGAGACCGAGAGAGCAGTTAATAAATAACCTACTATAACCGGCACCTTAACTATATTATAATTACAGTATGTAGGTACCTATGATTAATTGAAGTGCCTTCGATGGTTAAAGTAGCCTATATATTATTTTCTTCTGTGATGAAGATCGTCTGAGCATTACGATAAATTTCAGGGCCCCAATTGCGGTATTGTAAACGTAATTAAGAAAGACAGATAAATTCATGTTTTGTTTATGTACCTGTCGCATCGCTGTCTACCGTTTTTGGCATATACCAAAAGTAACAAGTTGTTATTTAAAAGAACAAAAAAACCTGACGGCGTATAATTTAGGTAGGTACCTACCTAGGTACATCTGCCATATTAGACTTTTTGCTACATGATGAATAATTTCGTGCCATTTTATTCTATGACACTCTATTTATGTAGACGAATCCAACAACACCTCAGTTGTCAAAATCTGTCCAGCCGTTTGGACTACAGCTTCAGACCAAGGAAAGCACATACTCACATACATACATATAAACACCCCAAAAACATTACCCTCCATCTTCGCAGTAGGGTAAAAACAAAAGAACGCAGTGTGCGTTTCATCGAACGTAAGATCCATTAAATAGCGTGATTAGGGTACAGGTAACTATTTCACTTGTATTTATTTATAATAATACTTTTAATAGTTGTTTTCATTTGTGTTCTTCTGATATTACCATACATCATCTTCCTGCCCTTGTCCCACTCTACGTGGGGTCGGCACAACATGATCCTTGGATCATGCTGTAAGAGTTTTGGCTAAGGTGTTTTATGACCGGCCGCCTGCCTGACGTCAACCCTCCTTGGGAATACTTGCTTATTGTATCTCATCATGTTGGAGAGGATACTATCCCTTAGTCGACTTTTACGACATGCTCGGGGAGAGAAGCAGCTGGACGCAATCTATGTTTTTTCTTTACTCCCAGTCCAGCGAAGAAGTATATTACCATACCATACCATATATATATATCTGATATTACCATACAAAAACTGAAATATCTAAGAATTTATTAATGGTTACTCACTTTTTGGACATTTTGAACAAAAAGCGATTTTAATTTAATGTGGTCACAAAAATATTCCCATCATACTAATTAAGGTTTAATATGATTTATTCACAAAAAAGACAATACAATGTCACTTACTAGCGAAAAAGGTACATTATGTAAGTAGGTACTAAGTCATTCTATATTACAGATAATTTTGACCCATCTATCGCATTTTATTTACAAAGAAGTGTATGTACGTGAAAATAAAAAATATGCCCAAAACAAACATAAAAAAACCTTCGTTTTAAAAAATTCTTAATGTAAATGTCTTTTAATCTTCCACAAGCAGGGTACTTGTGAAATGATTGCTCACTTGCGGCCTCTGAGGCCTCTGAGGCCGCGAGGAAAAGCTCTCTTAATTATTAACACACTCTGAGAATTCCGTAAATGGGTCGCTACCTACAACATCGCAAAAAAGGGTTCATTCACATAGAAAGCAGATTGTATAGATACCTACAGTCAGATAGGCTAGACATACCTCACAGAGTTCGATGTGTCGTGGCCGTCATATACTTATATGACGACCGATAGTATGCATAATTATCACGCCCGTATTCCTAACGGGTGGGCAGGGCCGTAAGAAAACTTGCAGCCACTCCTGGTCAGTCCCAAGATGGATATTGTGAACCATGGTGACAGGTGATCAGCCCATCGTCCATATAGAATTATCGTGTTGGGGATGGTATCTCTTAGACTTTTACGACATGCTAGGTAGGATAAGCAGCTGGAACGTTTCCTTACTTAGTCCAGCCGAGAATTATAGTGTCATGGTATCAAATACGTACAGCCTGTGTTCTGCGTGAATGGCGGCCTACCTCATGAACGGGGAAAACGGTAAAGGCTGCCGCTGCAACGTCAAAGGTTTAAAAATACTTTATGGCAGACGAGTCACCCCTTGGAATTGTCCCATTAGATAACCTGTGCCCCAATCGCGCTATTTATTGGATCCTACGTTCTATGGAACGCGCGTTGTGTTCTTTTGTTTCAGTTTTGGCAGATGACAGAAATGGTAGATCGAACGAAATGCGAATTAACGACTCTTTAAAACTCTATTTTTACTCTATTTTTTTGTCCATTCCATTGCAATTAGGGTCCTCTTCGCTATGAAAATGATAAAGGGACCTTTAAATTAACTAATGGTGATGTCATAAAAAATAAGTAATCAGTAGAATTTTAAAATCTTCGCAGTGAAATCGATCTTATGTACCTAAACTGATCTTATGAATTCTTATATAATATGCCGATCTCAAATTATTGCCTTTGTGTTACCTGTTTCGAAAGAATTGACACGAGTCTTGAAAAAATCTTTGCTGCTTAAACAAACCACATGTATTACCTACACCAAAGGTGGTCCATACAAATGTAATGAAGCCAAAGGTCCCATGTTTTCCCTAAACTAAATTACAATTTTTACGATCATTTTCGAAATCAAGGGAGGGACGGTGGTCTTCGGCCAATCCGCAGTAAAAGGCTGTAGTTCCAACAGCTGTATTATTCAGAGGGTGACTGCACATGTGGCCAGGCTCTACTAAAATTGTCGTGGTTTCTCCGTCCGGCACAAAAATGAAAACTTTTACAATTGAACTTTTGTTTGCTTTGCTTTGGCAACAATCCGATCGATGAACGAGGATGGAGACCCTTGTGGCATGATCTTTCACTGACACGAAGTTAGATATGAACGTGAAAAGGTTTGTGCTAGGCCAAAGATGGATGAGTTGTATGAAAGATGACATGAGTAATAAGAATACCGTAAGTGCGAGTCGAATTCGCAAACGAAGGGTTCCGTACCATCGGACGTAAAATGTTTCTTATGTATATTTATAGCGGCAATAGAAATACACACTCTGAAAATTTCAACTCTCTATCTATTACAGTTCATAAGATACAGACCGCTGACAGACGGATGGAAGGACGGACAGCGGAGGCTTAGTAATAGGGTCCCGTCGAACCCTAAAAAGGGGAGAGAAATGACGATGTACAAAAAAATATTTTTCCAAAACTATGGTCACGTATGGATCGGGTTTTTTGATAGTACCGCGTCGGGAGGCAACCTTTGCCTACATCAACTGTAGTAAGCAAATACTCCAAGTAACCGAAGGACACTTAAATATACAACCAGCTACTACCGTGTTCGTAACATTATCGATCTCTGCATTTTAAAATGCTGCCTGAATTATATATGTATGCTTCATAAAATGCCCGATGCATGTAACTGTTCAACAAGCTTATACGGTAGTAGGTTTGAATTCCGTACAGTCAGCCACATATAATTTATTAAATAATGCTTTCGTTTTTCAATATCATTGAGTAAATAGAGATAAGATAAAGATTAAAACTTATTTATCAAAGACAAATTTTCGCATTTATTAATCGAGAGAAGATCTCAGCGGTAATTTGAAGGGATTTGGCGTTGTGAGTTTGTATGTAGGTATGTTTGTCAGAGCATAACTTTCGAACCGTTAATCCAATCTGTATGAAACTTGGTTGGTCAATAGATTGTATTATGAAGATTTGCTAGGAAGCATTATGAGTTTAATCGATGAAGAGATTATAAAGATATTGTTCCAAAAGTTTTACAAAGGCGACTCATTTGAGGGTTGGGGTGCCATATGAAAGGGCTTTGTTTGTACATTCCAAAATGGTTATTATTTTTATTCTAGGATGTATAGCGGCGGAATGATATAGTTCGTCGGTTTTCAAATGGATTCGTTTGACGACGTGTCGCGAGACATGTTACCTTTTGAATCCAAGGCACAGAACAAACTGTTACACAGAAAATTATGCTTAGCTACTCGACAACAAAGTTCAAATTCGCGCGCATCAAAGTTATTTGCCAATTTATCGTGTCATACAGGATATTATGTTTTATTTAATTAAAAATAATTGATTCTTGCATTAGTGCAAGCGACAACTGACCTCAAGGTGACGAACATTTTCATTCCGTGACTATACATTATAGTTTTTGAAATACAGCGATAAAAGTTAACCCGTTTTAACCTGAGCTCCCTCTAATTAGAGTTTCGATGTCTTTGTAGTTCAGGTTAGACTGGATTTTATGGGGAAGTCCGAACCAGAAGAGTCCTGGCAAGAAAGTACAAGAAGAGTGGCTTAGGAACCATTTGCCCTTTTTTTGTGAAATCAATTTTACATACATATTATCACGCCCATATTCCTATCGGGGTGGGCAGAACCACAAGTAATTAAGAAGGTAAAAGTTGCCTATAAATCATCTACTTATACATGGTAAAAGGCCTTTCTTTTGTCGACATACTAAGCAATGCTTGTACTATGGGAACCAGACGGCTGATAGAATACTTATAAACTTTTTTGTAAGTACATACTTATAATACATAATATTACAACACCCAGTCCCGGAAAAAATGGAAAAATGGAAAAAAATTGTTTGGAAAACAAGCAAACATTTCCCCTGCAGTAAGAATCGAGCTTGCGCCTCTTGGGTCTCAACCGAGCACACGCCCGCTACGCCACCGAGGTCGTCAATTCTACTAAGGGACGAGGGGTTGTTCATTACCATAAAGTAAGTTCGTATGAGCTAATGGCCAACTCCTGTGACGGAGTTTTTAGGCCGCCTAAAGACGTCCGTCATGGCTTAACGACCTAAAATTTAACGTGCCCTACAAAGCACGGAGGCGCTCAGCTCGTAATGCCACTTGCGGTCACCCATCCCAATGTGGTAATTTGTTGAAAAGCGCCATATATTTTCTGACAGAAAAACAACGTCACTGTAATATTGTAATGTATTGTATTGTATTCGTCGAAATAGTAGAAAACAGAAACCGGGCATGAGCGGCTATGGAGTAAAACAGAAACATTATATTTACTTCTGGCATTTATATTGGGAATGCAAGGCGTAGGTTACCCAGTTGTTGCGATATTTCTTAAAGTTTTAAGTGATATGATCCCCACTGCTACAAGTTCCGGCGTATAATAAATATATAAATATTTGTGGACATTTCACACAGCGCCATCTAGCCCCAGGCTGCACTATGTGAACCAGATCAGATGGCTGATAGAATACTTTTATATACCTACTTTTTTTTGTAAATTCATACTTATCCTTACTAATATTATAAACGCGAAAGTTTGTATGTATGGATGAATTTCCAATACATAGTACATGTGCTGGATTAACATATAGGCTATTTTTTATCCGGGTACCACGCGAGCGAAGCCGCGGGCGGCAGCTAGTAAGACATAATTAAAACACCCGGACCCGGAAGAAATATTTGCAGAACATACAAACATTTCTCCCGTGGCGGGAATTGAATCCGCGCTTTTTGCGTCTCAGCCGAGCACTCGCCCGTCACGCCACCGAGGTCGTCAAATATAATTCGTCAAGTATAATTCGCGTCTTCTAAGCCTTTTCTTACAAGTCCTCCAAAACCGTCATTGACCCAAAATAAAAAAGGAGACCTCAACCCAACGGGGTATTTATTTCATCATTAGCCTATGGTAGTCCATTGCTGGACGTAGGCCTTCCCTAATGAGCGACAAAGCGCCCTATCTTTGGCTTGACACATCCAGTCTGTGCCAGTATCCTTTCGCAAGACATCACCCCACCTAGCTGGAGGGCGCCCTATATTACGTTTGCCGAGTCGCGGTCTCCACTCAAAAACTCGTTCACCCCAACGGTTGTCGGTTCTTCCGCAGATATGGCCAGCCCACTGCCACTTATTACTATTATGTTATATTAATACTAAACCAATTATGTAGATTCCTTGTATATTAATTATTTCTTGTTTTTTTTTATGTGATTATTTGTTATTTAGGATACTTTCTGCTCTGACCGCCTGAAACACAGGATAACCTAGTTCAAGCTCTCGTGTATCTCTTATCTATGCACATTTAAGACTCTGTAGTTGTAATTTATCCTTTAACGTTATTAAATAAATGATTATTATTATTATTATACTTCAGTTCGCTATGTCGGCTTCTTTTGAGCTATGTCGGCGACTTTGATTCTCTGTCGGATAACATCGCGACGAATCCCATCCTTTAGAGAAACCCCGAGCATAGCTTTGGTTAGTGGACTAGCCGTTAGTCCTCGTTTCGGCTCCGTATGTCATGACAAGTATTTATGGGGTTTGAAGGGCTTGAAAGCGGGTATGGCTGATGAGATCCAACAGGCAGCTAAGCTAAAATGAGATTGGGTGGGTCGTATTGGTCGCTATGAGCTAGAGTGACCTACAGTCCTAGACATACCTACAGTCGGCAAACCAGACTTGGTAGGTAGTCTTTGAAAAGGATTGGCAGAAGCTGACACAAAACAGAGATGCGTGGTGGATAGGTAATTTCTCTTCGACATGTTAGTTTCCTCACGTTTTCCGCTACCATTACAGAGTAGGTACAGCGCATCACAAAAATCTTTGCAACAGAAAAATCTAATGGTGCGCTACCGGATTTGAACCCACGACCGGAAGGCGGGGTCGGAGCAGTGGGTACGGATGATGTGGGGAAAAAAAGGGGCCTAGAAGGCTCGTCTGTGTATGATATTGTAGTGTGAAATATTAGGTTCACGCATGCGGTGAGCATGAATGTAACATTTACAGCCCATCTGGGACGAATCGTACCTAATGTGATCGGAAAAACTTGTGAGTTATTACTACTGTCCATAAACGATATGATATCCCTCTTTATTGTAGAGCAGGGGTAACCAACTAGCTTAGGGCTGCAAACTACTCAGAAAAAAATTTACTATTTTTTAAGTAAAGTGCAAAGTGCGCCTGGCCTGCTTTCACAATCGACCACCATGAGTCCGGCGATCGACTGGTCGATAGCGATCAACCAGTTGGGCACCCCTGTTGTAGAGAATATTTTTATTTCATACCATGGTCTCTTCATGCGTGTGAAATGAGTGAGTACTGAGATGACGAGTGATAGGAGAACATGGAAGAGGAAAACATGTTGTGCCGACCCCACCTAGTGGTATACTAAAAACTAACTACTTTACCATCTATAGTAGATTATTTATATAGCGTCAGGAGGCAACTTTTACCTTCACGGACGCTGTAGTGCCCGGGACGAATTAAGATGGCTATTCTATCCTCTAAGCTTAGTCGGCCTTGTCCACAGGAAAGACATGGTCAATACGTGCGGAGCTGACTAAGCCGCGGGTTTCCTCACGATGTTTTCCTTCACCGTTTGAGGGTACTGGTATAGCGTACATAAATTTTTCGCACAGAAAAATCCTTTGGTACACTACAGGATTTGAACCCACGACCTTAGGATCGGAAGGCGGGGTCACTACCAACTAGACCACCAGTGCTCTTTGCTCTAGTGGTATAAGGGCAGGAAAATGATGATGATCTCTTCATGGTCTGTCGAGAGATAGACAGGAGAACACCTATAGACTATAACTATAAAAAACTTTAAAAACGGTCAAGTCTCGATTTGAATTCGCTCACAAATGTACATAAATGATTATTGTACGGGGGCCCCATTTTATTTTTTGTTGTTATAGCGGCAATAGAAATGCACACTGATAATTTCAACACTCTACCTAATACGGTTTATAAGATATAGCCCGCTGGCGGGTGGACGGACAGCGGAGGCTTAGTAATAGGGTCCCATCCCGAATAGGGTGGGCAGAGCCACAAGTAATCATAAGACAACTTGCAGCCACTTCATTCATAGCCCCAAGTTGGATATGGTGAACCATGGTGACAGGTGATCAGCCCATCGCCCATATAGATGTTTCATCATGTTGGAGCACTAGCTGATTGAGCATTGTTGAGAGCACTTGTGGTCTAGTGGTAGCGGCGGTAGGAGTTCAAATGCCGTCGTGCACCAAAGCATTTTTCTGTTCGAAAAATTGGTGCGCTACACCAGTACTCAAACGGTGATCGAAAACATCGTGAGAAAACCGGCGTGTCGTTGAAACTACAAAGTTCGAAAATTTTAGTCAAATGCACGAAAAGAGCCTTTGAGGCGCACTTTAAATCCTTTGACGCACTCTGTTTTACTTCCAGTCCAGCAGAGAAGTTATTTGTAAATAATCCTACTAATATTACAAACGCGAAAGTTTGTAAGTATGGATGTTTGTTACTCTTTCACGCCTAAACGGCTGAACGGATTTGAATGAAACTTGGAATATACATAGTACATGTGCTGGATTAACATATAGGCTAATTTCTATCGGGGTACCATGCGAGCGAAGCTACGGGCGACAGCTAGTATTTTATAATACAGCGTCAGTCTCAGCGGGCCATAAGTGGGTGAAATATGAAAGAGGTCGGTAAGTTTTAATTCTGTCGATTCAAGTTGCGGATGGCAAGTGTTAATAATTCAGACGCGGGGGAACCGCATCGCGGTGAAGGAGGTGGGACGAGGATCTACGCCAGATGGAACTGTTACCAAACAAAACTCATCATCATCTTCATCTTCCTGCCCTCATCCCACTCTATGCGGGGTCGGCACAGCATGTTCCTTGGATCATGCTGTAAGAGTTTTGGCTAAGTCTGATGATAATAGTAAACTTACATACATACATAAAATCACGCCTGTTTCCCATAGGGGTAGGCAGAGATCACGGATCGCCATTTGCTACGATCCTGACATACCTCTTCTGCTTCCTTCACTCTCATTACATTCCTCATGCATGCTCGTCGGTTTAGGGTACTCTTAACCTGGCCCTTTTCCAAAACGTCGCTGATTTGTTCCAGGTACGTGCGCCGAGGTCTTCCCCTGCCAACGATACCATTCACACTCGCCTCATACACCTGTTTCGTTAATCTTCTTTCATTCATCCTCTCTACATGACCAAACTATCTTAACATACCTTTCTCAAATCTCATCACTACATCTTCTTTCACTCCACATCGCTCTCTTATCACGCTATTTCGCATACTTAACATACAAAAAACAATAAGTAAGTTCGTATGAGCTAGTGGCCAACTCTTGTGACAGAGTTTTTAGGCCGACCAAAGGCCTCCGTCATGGACTTAAAAGCCGGGACCGACAATTTAACGTGCCCTCCGAAGCACGGAAGCGCTCAGCTCGTAATGCCACTTGCGGTCATTCATCCAAATTGTGACCGCGCACGCGATTCTGTATTTCTATTGCCGCTATAACAACAAATAATAAAAATAAATGAAAAATTGGAACCCTTCGTGTGCGATATCGACTCGCGCTTGACTGGTTTTAATTTTTTGTTGCATTTCCTTTTTTCTAGTTGTTATGGTAAAGGATCTTTAGAAATATGGCTCCGTTTTTAAACATATTTTTATTTTAGCTCCATCCAGCCAAATAAGATCGGTGTAAGGGTTACAGTTTACGACCGCTGCTCTGGCACAACTCCTCTCGAGGTGGTCCACGTGCGCCACATTACACAATTTTTCCGCACTACATGAATAGAGTATAAAGTTCCAAACATTATCTAGCCTAGACTTAAAGACAGGTTTCGACTGAACTGATAGATACATCTTGGATTCCAATTTAAAAGTTCAAATCTATATAAAAATCAATTGTTTGTTTGTCTCGCTAAAACTCGAGAACGTCTGGGCCGATTTAGCTGATTTTGGTTTTGAAATGTTTGTTGTAGTCCAGGGATGGTTTAAACGGTGATAAAACATAGTAAGTACATTAACTGGATTATCATATAAGCTATTTTTTATCCTGGTACCACGCGAGCGAAGCCGCGGGCGGCAGCAGTCTTTAATAAAAAATATTTAATAGGTGCTTAGTAAAAACAGAAGGAGCAGAAAAAAGAAGCTATAGAAAAAATAAGTAAAAATGAAAATTAACCTTAGATTAGATTAGACTTAGTAAAAAATGATTTTTACATAGGTACATTATCATCACGCCCGTATCCCTAATGGGGTGGGCAGAGCCACAAGTAAACAAAAGAAAACTTGAAGCCACTTCTGATTTAAAGACCTAAGATGGATTTGTTGTATAAAAATAATAAAATTATCGTTTGATATTCGAAAAATCAATACGAATTTCAAAATTTGAAGTAGTCAACATAGCCAAGTTTTTTATTATTAGTTTCTAGGCCCGTAACCTCCAGCACTCAGGCGTTTGAAGTTGCGTGGCGAAGTATCCAATTAATAATAAAGCTGTTCTTACAATTTAATGAAGTCAAACGTTCGATACAAGGACTCGATTTTAAACTGTTCCGGAAAAAAGCTTAGAGAAGATTTTTGAAATTGAATTTTGTCGTAATTATCCCCAAATTATACCGAATAATACAAGTATTTGATTTGATTTGACTCGATTTGAATTTTGTTTACCTACAATTTGTGATACTACTTATTATCCAACAAATTATTTACCTACTAACTTCTAAATTTCATAAAAATTACCTACCCTAAAGTTGGATGATTCTGTAGTTTTAAAACTATTTTTAATAAACAATTTGTAGAGGCGCTGTCTTTGAGACCCCGAGTGAGAAATTCCGAGTAAACTCCAGCCAGATTGTAAACCTCATTCCACAGAGCATGTTAAAGTTTGCAAATAATTCATACATCGTTATTTCGAGGCCGTAACATTAGTTTTTCCGATGGCGGGGGGTTATTGCGATTCCGTGCGCCGATCAGCAATAGATCCCTGGTACTACCCACACATAAACAAGTTGCCTCGACATCGATGGATCGCCGTATGTTTTTTTTTTTCAATATTAAATATTTAAGGGCGGCAAACCTCACCCAAGCTATAAAGTTCGGCTTACATGTATCACCTGGGTCTCGCATCTAACCGACAATCTTATTTTATCGACTAGTGATGGGATAAAGGCGGTTTTTTTTCTACAACAGTGGCTAGACTCGGCTAATGGACTACAGGACTCCATGGTAATTTAATTTGAATACATTTAACTCGGCAAACGTAATATAGAACCTCCGGCTAGGTGAATGGGAGACATGATGACATTAAATAACAGCGTTGTTATGTTTTGACCGTTTTAACGTGAAACTGAAACAAGCAATAAAATTATCCAGGTAATCCACCCAGAGCACTTTTATGACAATTAATGACGTCAGCATTCATAAATAGTACAATAAAAAAGCCTACAAGACCGTCGTTTCTTTACCTTTGAGAAGAGTACAATATAAAAATGAAAGATCAAACGGAAATTTACTAGAATTCACACTACACGTCATGCCGTGTATACCCATTGTGTATAGGTAGGTACCTAACCAATCAAGTTATAACAAAGCTCGTCGCTTTCGAAGTATGAAACAATAGGTATTTCGGTATTCGGGATTTTAGTAAAACATTGTACCTCAAAAATGTTTTGGAAAAAAAATTTACAAAAGACTTTGTGTTGTCCGATATTTTTTTTTATTTTAGGCATGAATTGCACATAGATAGTAATTTTAGGTTCTCTAGTTTTTGACTAGAAATTGGGAAACGAATTCAATTTACCAATCACATACTTTCTCTATGCTTGAATAGTTTTTATAGAGTACAATAATTTTAATGCATTTCAGTCAAAAGTTGCTAAGACTAAGAAATACCAAACAAAACCACGGCAGTTACACTCATATATCCGTATAAATACGAAACGCTTCAAGTAAGCGCATCTCTAGCACATCACTAGCAATACATTCCGCATCCATTTCAGACAATCTCGAAGTGTAATCTGCAGAAAGACTGCCTAGCACTTGGGCCGTCAAACTACGCATCGCAACGTCAAACTACGCACATAAATTGGTCTCAATCTGTATCAGTCTGTGCCCCGAGCCCGAATGCCCCCAGAGGGCACAAAAGACCACTCACACAAAGGATACAATGACATTTGTACCTCACTTGCATTGCCCCATTGCCTCCGTTTCGTTTGCGTGATACGACCTTCGAGACTCCGCGAACAATTCTCGGAAAATTCTCGTAGACACGTTACATTCAACGTTCAAGTTACATTACATAAATGTCTCAAAATTATCAAAATGTAATTTTCGACAGTCTGAGTTGAATGTACTGTGATACATAAATAGTATCACGCCCGTGTCCCTAATAGGGTGGACAGCGCCACAAGTAATCATAAGAAAACTTGCAGCCACTCCTGATTCATAGTCCCCAGATGGATATGGTGAACCATGGTGGCAGGTGATCAGCCATATATGTAGATGGTCCACCATGTTGGTGAGGGTACTATCCCTTAGTCGACTTTTACGACATGCTCGGGGAGAGAAGCAGCTGGACGCATTCTATCTACTATGATAAAATATGTCTAATCGCCCAGAGTTAAATCCTTTAAATAAACTTATACTTCGAACGAATTTTATACAATAAAGAGTTTGTCGTTAGGCGGTTCAATTACTGAATCTATCCTACTAATATTATAAATGCGAAAGTTTGTGTGGATGTGACAATGTGTGTTTGTGCCTCAATCACGCCCAAACGATTGAACGGATTTGAATGAAACTTGGAATATACATAATAAGTGTGCTGGAATAACATATAGGCTACATTTTATCGGGGTACAACGCGAGCGAAGCCGCGGTCAGCAGCTAGTCGCATATAATATTAAAAATATCGTATGAAAATAGTGCCCGGCGGTTGATTTCTATTATTTATTTCTGTAACTGGAGTAGGCCCGGCGCTATAGAAATACGAGTTCAATGGTCAGCGGCACACTGAAGTACAGAAGGCAAAGTTCAATGAATGTTTCATGCAAAAACGCACAGCCATTCAAGTCGCTTTTTAGTTCGCTGAATTTCGCAGTCTGTATTTGTTAGTACCTTTAGTTGTGATGGCAAGTGGGATCGAAAGGGGAAATTGTTAATTTTCGACAAAACAACTGTAGAATAAGTTTTAAAACTAGAATGACTTATGGATGAAGCAAGAAAATCCTGTAAATACTATGAAGTGTAAGGTTCCGTAAATCAATATCCTGATTTTAGATGTTAGTTAAATTAATATAAAAGTCAAATTATGATTTTCATGTAAGTCACTGAACAGCTACCGGTACGACATCGCCGCCATCTTGCTGTTTACGAAGGATTGTTATAAAAGCACTTGGATGTCGTATCGGGGGCTTTTTAGTGGTCCGGCCGTCGAACTGATAACTTGTGGTTAGAGTAAGTACCTACCTAATGTATTATACTTATGTATGTGTTGATTAGATATTGATATTATGTGGAGTATGTTGATATCTGTGATTTAATAAACCTTTAATAAACCCTTGAACTATTAGTATGGTGTTTTTCTTACAATTCAGAAGTGGCACGACCGCGTGCTGGCCTAGTTTCATGTATATATATACATAGGTATATTTTGTAACTCTGTAATATTTCACATGTGACGAAGAGTTCAAGGGGGTTAATTTCTTTTGTTATTTTTGAGCTACGACGCACCGTTTTCGAGATAACTGGCTGTTTGAACCGATATAACTCCTTGTTTTCCTTTTATCTGTTTTCGAGACGCCACGTAGTCCTGAGAGATCATCACATTCGCATCGATTGACGACTGCCACCGCGAGTCAAATCGTCGCAGTGTGCAAGAGTCGACCTGCAGCCCAGTGCCTGTACGAAGCCGGGAGCGTGCACCCAGCGACGAGCAGCATAGGTGCCGCCGAGACAACAAGCAACGAAAGAGCAGCGTCGAGTAGCAGCCCCATCGAACAAGGTCAAAATTGATACAATCGCTTACAAATATGTAGTCCATCATACGAGGGGCCATATAAAGTAATCAAAGTAGGTACTTGATAACGACTGGTATAAAATAGAAAATAAATATGAAAGTAAATTGACTGAAAACTTTCATGGTATTGATAGTATTTGTGAGATTAGAGGGGTTATAGAAGGTATCTAAAGATGAGAAGTGTGGCTTCCCAAGTATGTGGGGTAAGTAAGAGGAGTAAAGGGCAAAAGGTGAAGCATGCATGTTGGGATAAAGATGTACAAAAGTTGGTATGTGAAAAGAAGAAAGCGTGGTTAGACTGGCTTGCAGAGCTAATGGAAGAATGCAGACAACTACGAATGATAAAGTTAAAGATAAAAGATATTTATTTGTAAAAGACATGTGTACAAAAAGGTAACAAACAATATGGAAATCACACCTATGGATTGTTCTAAATTCTTCTTCTCCAATTAGGATGATGCAAAAATCTTTCGGTGTTGAGTCTGCTAGTTTTATATTTATTCCAGTCAATAGTTTAGTGTAGTCAATAGTTATTCTGTAGGGGAAGAGTCTCGATTTCTTGGTGAGCATGGCTGAGCTGGGTTTCAAGCGTCTACCCGTTCTCTCAATCTTTGAATTTCTACCGCTTCATCATCGGTTATTTCCGGTAAGCTGATTCTATAAATTCATTATGAACCTCACTACGCTGAATCCGCAGTGAGTTTATAGCTTTGTATTCTGTAAAACTCTATAATGCTTCTAGCGCCTCGGTGACGAGCGTGGTAATGATATGACCTAAGTTGAGTGAGATTTTGATATTTCCCCTCAATAATGACTTACAATTGGTATTCTGTAAGGGAATTCCCAAATCATCTCGATACTTGAAACTCTAACTCGCTCGTCAAATTAAAAGCTACAAAGGAGCGAATTTGGTTGTTAGTCTTTAAGTTAAATAAGACACAAAATGTCTCGGTTATTCGTTTTATTAGTTTACTAAGAGAATCTCACGAGCTAGACATAATACTAGCAGACGCCAAGCTGAAAATTTGTAATAGGGAAGACCTCATAAATATTTTGTGGCGCGCACGCAAATTACATTAAAATAAAACACTTTTATCATCTTAAATGTAGGTATCATTTATTTTAAAATTATTTCCGCTCTGCTAACATGCTTAGAGCCTCTGCAATCGAATTAAGTGCCGATGCGATGGCCCTATTAGCCTCTGACAGGTGCTCACTTTGTCTTTGAATAGCTTAAGTAACAGCCACCAAAGTATCGGTGTTCTAGCTGTAATCGCTGTTCTTCCAACCTCAAAAATCTGTCAGTGGTGCTGGTCAACTGAGATCGCCGCTGTGATGGTGGTGATGGCGGTATCAATGTCCATCTAGGGCGACGGGGACCTGTAACAAAATTGTCTCATTTATAATCCATATATCCTAACATTTTTTATACCTTTTCACGGCTACGACTGAACGAATCTTAATACAATTTGGCATGGATATAGCGTACATCATGGGGAAGCTCATAAGCTACTTGATAATCTAAGTACTATGCGGGCGAAGCCACAGACAAAAGCTAGTAACAGATATTTTAAACAAAAATAAGAGTAGGTACCCAGTTATTTAATGTGTAGGTAGGACAGGACCGGAGTATGTGTCAGTTATTGGGTTCTAAAACAGACAGAGGGACAGAATTATGATAAATTGATAATATGATGATGAAAAAAAAAAAAAAAAACTAAAATAAAATATAATAATAAACAGACACATTGTAATTTGCATAATGAGTTGCATTAGTTTCCCATGAATATTAGCCAACAATCTAACTATTAGAAAATGTACATGATGAAAAAAAAAAATAATAATAATAATCATCTAAGTACATAAGAATAAGTACGTAGGTAAGAAAATTAGTACCGTTGGTAAAATTAGTACATAAACACACGTACCTCAGTCCACTGCTTCTAAGTTTTGGCGCTACCTCCCATACTGTGCTACCTCCCATACTGTTGAGTTTGACCGCCAACCTCTCCCAATGCTTTCGCACAGGATCCCTAGCACTGGTAACCTTTGCAAGGCTTCGATTTCTTTCTAAGTATTGCAAAAGGGCCTCCATTTGTGCTGGGCTAGGGTGAGACTATCGTTCGTTGGGTCTGTAATGGTAATGAATATTTATCAGTAAAATGCTTACCTACTTACTACTAGATTGTCAAGGCAACTATTGTAAATATTATTGTACTTACTTCATCGAGAGTCTAATATTCACTTAATAAGTATCCAAATTGTTATGATTTTAAAATACGGAAACACCACACACCAAACAAATCAAAACATCTAACCCGCCAGCAGGGTTGCCAGATAAAAGCAAACTCAATTCGCCAAATTTTGCCTGCCGAGTAGCCTAAATAGCCTAATATATTGTTTCGTACAAGTAGTCTAATTCACCTAACATTTTGAGCTAAGGAGCCTATATGTAGCCCGATTATAGAAGACACGTGTTCAAGTGATCCCCGTGATTTTATAGAAATATATTTTTTTTAAATACGAAATATTATAACTTTGACTTTGTCAAGGAAAAAAAAAATATTAATAAAGGTGTAATCCTGAAGTAGCCTTACACCCATTCTTTTTTCTAGGTAGCCTAAATGGCTACTAGTAGCCGATTGGATTTTATTTGAGTCCCCATTGCACCCCCCCCAAGGTAGCCTAAATGTCGATAATTCGCCTAATCTGGCACCGCTGCCCGCCAGCGTAGTACTTTTGATACTGACACAAAAATAACGAATTAGTCAAAGACCAAGTGTCTATTCCACCAAACCAATGTTCAACTATTCATTTTTATTAATTTTATTTATTTTACGTAGTAATTATAATGTAGACTTGGACTTTTATTGACATAATTATAATACGAAAATAATTAATTTTCTTCCGTTTTAATGTATAAAACCCAACAAAGGATAAATCAATTGGTCGATTAAAGCTTTAATGCGTAGGTTCAATCCCTAGCTTATTTCGATACTCACTTCACCTCACTTGTGTGTGCTCCTAAACTTAAACAGAATACCATTTCAAGGTGAAGTGGGTTTGCGTTCGAAGTGAGCTCGGTCACTCGAGTGATTTCGAGTTCGAATTCGAATTTTCAAATGAAATGAAATGAAAATGAAATTAAATGAAATAATTTATTTGCGTGAAGTGTGATACATAGAGAACTTAAATATCTAAATTGGATTCACACGCTTCGCTAGGTAACCCAGCATGCAAAAACGACTTTATGTTTATAGTTGTTGTGAATTAAATTATACATTAAAATTTCAACTTATTAAAATATAAATTCCGGCATTAATTGATAAATTATTACAATATATTTTAACTTAATAATTCATTGATACTATAAAAACATTTGTCAACCAGCCATGTATACAATTTAGTTTTAAATTTATTAAATGGTAGTTCTCTAGTTGATCTAGGTATCCTATTAAATATTTTAAATATTTTACAGAATGAGCTTACAGGATTGCAGTTTCATTTTGTTGTATTGAGCTGATTGCGGTTTCATTATGTTGTGCAGACGGCGGGATGTTACTCTCATCATCATCACTTTGTATAGACTTCGTTCGATTTCGCCGAAAGGTGATGTTTTCTATGAAGTTCATCTTAGTAACCTTTCCAAATGGTTCGAGTTCAATGCTGTTTGTTGCGCCCTCTTGTGACGAGTAGTGGTACTTTTTTTACATGTGGTAGAATGTCGTTGTTTTAGTTCCAATGTGGTGCTCCTTTTTGTAATTTCACGATTCAAAAAGACAGAAGACGCAGCAGGTTTCAAAGACTGGTGTCACAAATAGCAGTCCTTACCATAGGTCACTCGTCCAACGAAGTAACTCTCGTATTTAGCATTCAGGATGAGTCCTTGTGCAGTTACTTTGTTGCTTATGCGCGTAAGTGGTAGAGTCCAAAGTCCAACTTTTGAATGAGTCCAATAAGTTGGGTATGGCAGTAGAAATGCGTGAGTTGCGAAGTGTTTAGGGTAACTTGAGAGATAGAGTGAGAACTAGCGTGATAAGAGAGCGATGTGGAGTGAAAAATGTAGTGATGAGGATTGAGAAAGATCGGTGGCTACGGACTGACTCGCTGAGATACTACAAGCGAATTCCAAGACCGAGAATTGATTGATTCGGTTGATTGACTTGGTAACGTCAGCATCAAAAGCGAGGGACGAGTCCGGGTAACACCTATGATCTAATAGAATTAATGATGTGATCGGTGGCTACGGACTGACTTGCCGAAATGCTACATGCGAATTCCAAGACCGAGAATTGATTGGTTCGGTTGATTGACTTGGTAACGCCAGCATCAAAAGCGAGGGATGAGTCCGGGTAACACCTATGATCTAGTAGAACAAATGCCAAGACCGAGAATTGATTGGTTCGGTTGATTGACTTGGTATCGAGAGAATCAAAAGCGATAGATTTAAAAGGGACAGGCATGAGAATTGATTGGTTCATGACCTGGCCTATATAATGAAATAGAGATATTAACCTTATACTTAATATGTTTCAATGTTGTAATTTAAAGTGAGAATCTAGGATTGAGTTTAAGAACTTTTAATTTCAAGAATTTAGAATCAAAAGCGATAGATTTAAAAGGGACAGGCATGAGAATTGACTGATTCATGACCTGGCCTATATAATGAAATAGAGATAGGTATTAACCTTTTACTTAATATGCTTCAATGTTGCAATTTATAATGAGAATCTAAGATTGAATTTAGGAACTATTAATTTCAAGAATCGGTTTGCCGCTAATAAACTCTTGTTAAATGTTGACAAAGCATGTGGACAAATGGTGGACATAATGATAAAATAGTTGAGAATGACGACATTTTTTTTAAGAATAGATATTGACAATAAACTAGTTTGGAATAAACATATCGACATACTTGTTGGAAGACTTAAATCGGCAGTTTATGCTATTAAGACGATGAGACAAAAAGTGACGTCAAAACTGCCAAAACTGTTTACCATGCGTATTTTGATTCTTTGATGACATACAGTCCACTAGCTTGGGAGAATGCTTCTCAGTCTATTAGAATTTTTATATTACAAAAGAGAGCAATACGATCTATTTTACAAATAAGAAATGACGAATCATGTAAATTTAAGCAGTTAGGAATCATCAGTTGAGAACAGTTTTATAATTGTAGGTATAAAATTATTTGATAAGCTATTAAAGGACATCAGGAATTTGAATAATGCTGAGTTTAGTATTAAGATAAGAAAAATGTTAATAGACAAATCATAGGTACTATGATCATTACGAAGCATTTGCTAACAATCTAAATATGACATAAATGTACCAAGTCATTGTTATTTTGTTTGGACGATAGTATTCAACTTTGTTTTTGTTATTAATTAATTATTTTCTTTGTTAGTAGATATAAACAAGGTACTATTTAAATTGTATTGTAATTGTGTGACTTTTCCAAGTGTACATCTGTATCTAAATGGAATAATTAAATGAATCTGAATCTTTTTTTTGGTTCGCCAAGTGTAAGGTTTAGATGATTGTTAAGTTTTCAACAGAAACATGCATGAGGACATTGCATGTGATCAGTATGGCCGAGTGTAAGGTTCCGTAAATCAATATCCTGATTTTAGATGTTAGTTAAATTAATATAAAAGTCAAATTATGATTTTCATGTAAGTCACTGAACAGCTACCGGTACGACATCGCCGCCATCTTGCTGTTTACGAAGGATTGTTATAAAAGCACTTGGATGTCGTATCGGGGGCTTTTTAGTGGTCCGGCCGTCGAACTGATAACTTGTGGTTAGAGTAAGTACCTACCTAATGTATTATACTTATGTATGTGTTGATTAGATATTGATATTATGTGGAGTATGTTGATATCTGTGATTTAATAAACCTTTAATAAACCCTTGAACTATTAGTATGGTGTTTTTCTTACAACTTAGAATGTTAAACCGCTAAACCTACCTACTGGAACTCGACATCATCGAAGTACAACAAATATTGTGCGCTTCGGCAATTTCGTCTGGCTTCTGAAATACTAACGATGATTATGTAACATAGAGATGCTACAGTAATTATGTAGATATATACTTATTTTTTTAAGGGTTGGTGCAGTTATTATTAGTTGCAAATTCGGACAAATCCGGTTTTCATACAAAGCACGAAGTTTGCCGAAGCGCATAATATTTGTGGTACTACTGTACCTACTTACGTCTCCGGCTTGTTCTATAACAGTCAGCGTGCTAGCACGAAAGAGCAAAGCAATAAATTTGACAATCATTTTTTTGGCAGGACTTCTCTTAACCTTTTAGTGCCTGGAACCGTAACGGTATCATGGCATCCTTTCGCTTTCCTTTCGAGAGCACTGGTGGTCTCGAAAGTGATAGCGGCTCTGCCTTCCTAATGTCGTGGGTTCAAATCCAGTCGTGCATCATTCGGATTATTCTGTTCGAAAAAGTTTCTTGTACTCTCAAACGGTGAACGAAAACATACCACCGAATACTCAAACGCATCTCAAAGTTGAGCACGTCTCAAATGATCAGAAACTGTCTAAAAACGTGAGCTGAGACGTGCTCAACTCTGAGTCGCGTTTGAGTATTCGGGGGATAGTGATGAAACCGGTTTGTCGTAGAACCTAAAATGATTGAAAACATATTGTGTCAAATGTACGAAAGGTGCCTATGAAACATTTCTTCCGCAGCGGACTCGAACCCGCCTTGTCTAAGACCACTGAGCACTCGCCCGCCATGCCGAGCGCGTCAAATTACGGATTAAAATTAAACAAAGAAATAAAACAATCGCTCAAGCCAATGCCTGTACTTGTATACTTGTTACGTTGTGGTTAAAACTTCGATCGTAATTCATAGAACACGAAATGGCGCTCTTATGTTATAAGCAATTGGACTTTACGAACTGTGGTTCAAACATTCCTATAAAAACTTCTATGTGTAATTCTTCTTCTAAAATAACCTAAATATTTTTTGACTGGTAAATATTAATTTGACATTATTTTGTATCAGATGTGCGACGTTCCTTTTAAATTAGCTTTTTAGTTTTGATTGAACATATCTTGAATCAGGAGTGGCTGCAAGTTTTCTTATGATTACCTGTGGCTCTGACAACCCCGTTAACGAGGATAAGGGAGTAATAACGTATATTACGTTGGTATGTTTTGAATTTCAACGTTTTATACATATTTACCTAGATATTTATGTTCAAGGTTAAGTTCTGTTCAAACATAATTTTATTGTTTATGAATAAATTAAATGAAATGTAATCATTCACACCCCTTAGCACATAATTTACACTCAGGTTTCCCTCAGACAAATTGTTATCTAGAGAAGCAACCTTCTAACTTATAAATAATAATAAATATTAGATAAATAAATATTTGTCGACATTTCACACACTAGCCCAAAACTAAGCCAAGCTACTATGGGAACCAGATGGCTAATAGAACACTTATATTATTTTTTGTTGTAAATACGTTTAAATACATAATACTACCACATAGTATCCTCCACCATGATGAGATACAATAAGCAAGTATTCCCAAGAAGGGTTGACGTCAGGCTGGCGGCCGGTCATAAAACACCTTAGCCAAAACTCTTACAGCATGATCCAAGGATTATGCTGTGCCGACCCCATACAGAGTGGGATAAGGGCAGGAAGATGATGATGACTACCACATCCAGACCCAAAAGAAATATTTACAGAACTTTCAAACATTTCTGCCGCAGCGGGAATCGAACGCCTCTTGCGTCTAAGTCGAGCAATCGCCCGCTACGCCACCGAAATCGTCGAACTTATGAGTAGGTACTAACAGCCAATGTTGGAAATAGTTTTATGAAATACTACTATGTAGAGAAGGGGGAAACCCTCCTAACAAGAGTTATTAAGAGAGACGGATATCGGTATTTCAAAGCTATACTGCAACCAAACTGGAGATACAAATTATGCAAACAATTATGTAAACAAATCGCCCATACCTAACCCAAAACTTACTTTTTCATTACATGTTTATAGAACTTTTAAGTAGTACTAATTGTTAAATTAAGGTGAGAAAACTTATGTTGCGAGATTTTTTACCTAAAACTAAAGTGATTTCATCTTATTAACAAAAAATACGCGACGGTTTGTTTAAATGACGACCTCGGTGGTGTGGCGGGCCATTGCTCGGCTGAGACGCAAGAGGCGCCGCGCCGGTTCGATTCCCGCTACGGGAGAAATGTTTGTATCTTCTGCAACTATTTCTTCCGGGTCTGGGTGTTATATTATGTATTAGGTATAAGTTTAAGTATGTATATTATAACGGCCATTGATTTCCATAGTACAAGCTTTGCTCAGTTTGGAGCTGATAGCGTTGTTTAAAATGTCCCCAATTATTTATTTATTTACATAAATTGTATTTCCAGTATGGCTGAAGTATAGGTACCGTTACTCTGGAAAGCAATCTACTGACGTAGATCCCGACAAGGGATTCTATAGGGTAGTCCTGACTAAAGCCAGATCAGTAATGAATTTTTTCTTAATTTGCTACAATCAGTGGCCTTGAAGCAATCGTGTCGTTGGGTGCCTTATCAGACATTTCGCAAACGTGGCCCAAACTTATCAGTCATTTCACAGGTTAGTATTGATAAACTTTTAAATGACCTTGTGATAACGAATGACATTAAAAATCGATAGTTGAAGACACGTCTGGGACCTACATTAACTGGTCGGCCACTACAATTAATTTATATCTGCTACTAGTTATGTCACTAGTGTGATGAAAGGATTTAAAATGCGCCTCGAAAGCTCTTTTCGTACAATCGTTACAAGTTTTCGAACTTTTCAGGTTCTATTCTATTCTGAACTGTGATATCTAACCGTATAGCGTCGAACCCCGTACCAAGTTTTATATACGAAAAAGGAAGTCTTATAAAAGGCCTTTTACCAGCTTTACTAGATTATTTATACAGCATCGGCAGGCAACTTTTGCCTACACTAACGGGACACTAGTCCCCGGGACGAATATAAAGAAGGCTTGCCCAGCACCTATACCACCCTCTCAGCTTAGTCGGCCTTTTCCACAGGAAAGACATGGTTTCCTCACGATGTTTTCCTTCACCATTTGAGAGCTCTGGTGGGCTAGCTCCTTCTGATCAGTTGCGTGTTCAAACCCGGTCGCGCACAAATGGATTTTTCAGTTCGAAAAATTAAAATCTAAAATAGTACGTCAGTTTTTTACAGAGCCACGTTTGCCATATCGACTCGACTTCGATTTCGAAAATACAAAACTGCATATAAAACGTCAATTGTGCAACACTATTATGCCGTAAGCTAAGAAATCCATCAGAATTAACAACGTACCTATGACTAATCAATTGAACATGCAAGCGTTAAAAAAACCAGTACCTATTAAAAATCTGAAACGCATACCTACAATGTTTTGATTTCTACTGTTTTTCTAGAGCAAATATTTAGACAATGTTTTTCGACCGGCTCCCTAATGATTCACATAACATCTATATACATACATATTATAACGCCCGTATCCCTAACGGAGTGGGCAGAACCACAAGTAATCATAAGAAAACTTGCAGCCACTTCTGATCCAAGACTCCCAAGATCATAACATAACATCTGTTGTCCTTATTTTCTTTATAATGTTTTTGTTACTAATATTGAATACTGAAACAGAACCCCTCTCCTACCATTCTGATATTTATAAGTCTGGAAGTTAAAATCAAGTAAGTACTTCTATACTCGTAGTATGTAGGTATTTAGGAATCAAATTGGTCCAGCCATCTCTGGCGAGGTCTGCCGTTGAATGAGACATAAATAAATCTATTTTTTTGGGAATTACAAAATTTGTGTAGGCAGGCACACTCTGATTTTAGAGCCAGGAGCGCCGTTTGCATTCTGAGCTGTATTCAGACTTTGTAACTGTTTCTTATAATTTTCTAGAACAACATTTGTTCTAGGGGAAAACGGTTATTATTTCACGTGTAACACATCAGGAACTTTCTGGATGTTCTGTGATTGACGCAACAATTTCAATACCCTTTACCTCGACACGGTTTATTCAAACCATTCTATTTCTGTCTAAGTGTGTAAGGGGTTACAGGGATTACAAAGACACAGTTGGTAAGTTGATAAACGTTCAAACTTTTCTCATCTCTCTCGATCGACATTCACTTCCGACATCATGATATCCGCGCTATTATTAGCCCCCTAAATTTCTGATAAATTATTAACAACCTCGTAAAACATTGGCGTATTTATGTGTGCTTGCACGATTGAAAGAGAACACGAAACCAAAGCATATTAATAACACTAAGAGCCACATACATAGTTCACCCCGTAGAATTCCCATAGTTCTGATACCCCGTGTCCTGGGTATCAGATACTATGAGCACCAACACCACAAAACCCAGACCCGGGTGAAATATTTACAGAACATGCAAACATTTCTCCGGAAGCGGGAATAGGGGATAGGAAATAGTCGAGCACTCACTCACCACGCCACTGAGGCCGTCAAAACCGTACGGCCTTTCACGGCCTCCGCGGATTTAAAACACAGACTTGAATTTGAAATTTTGTTTTACATCAAGCTGGCCTCAAGTATATTGTGCTACATCAAGGTTAGCCACATCATTATTGTTTCTTTAAAGTTACTATATTCTGGTTTTCTGTTTGTCTGTGCTACTCAATTTTCCGTCTATAACAGGATTATTATAAACCTTGCTGATATTATATTATACTAGGTGCAGCCCGCGGCTTCGCTCGCGTGGTACCCGGATAAAAAATAGCCTATATGTTAATTCAGCACATGTACTATGTATATTCTAAGCTTCATTCAAATCCGTTCAGTAGTAGCGTGAAAGAGTAACAAACATCCATACATACAAACTTTCGCGTTTGTAATATTAGTAGGACAAGTAAAATTACAAAGTACAGTTCACCGAACAAAAAGAGTGCCCATGGTTCACAGAGACAGCCTAAGAGGTTGGACGACGATCAATGTCCAAATAACGTATGGCGTTTGCAAGATAAGAGAACCATTAGATATGCACCTAGCTATCTTAAATCTGAGAGGCGTATTGGATCGAACCACGTCAGTTTGTGTGCTAACATGCTAATCGCTTCGACATGGCGCGGCTTGAGCCACACGTGGCGAGACGGATCTGGAGTAAATCTATATATAAAAACTCTTCCGTTAGGTACTGACTGACAAACAACGAACAGCCTAAACCAAAGGTCGTAGAGTGACCATAGGTCATGAAACATAGAGGGCATTTTCTTATTATGGTGTAGGTTAGCGTGGTATGTACATGTCATGAGAAGGGAAGAATGTCCTGTGACGAGAAGAGTGTTATATAATGAATGTGGAAAGATATGTGGGTGGAGATAGGCCAAAGAAAAGATGGATGGTGTGAAAGATGACATGAGTAAGAAAGGAGTGAGTTGAGATGACGTCAGACAGACGCAGTATGAAAAATAATCGCGGCCGTAATAATTAGCGAAGTGTTTGTCTAGTTTTATTATAAAAGGCGACGTAGCGACACCGCTCAGAAGCAACAGTAGTTGTGTAGAGCTTCATACAAATCACTTGTGTATAAACCGCGCCGATAATCACACCGGGACCAACAACGGACCTATGACCAATCAATTGAACGGTCAAGCGTGGACGTATACGGAGTATATAAATGTGAAACTTTTGCAAATATTTTTCTATACTCTATTAAATCCTAGAAGCATGACACTTGGAGGTATTAATCTTATGGTGTGGGGGAGCACTAAGATGGGAATTCTCGAAATTCAATTCCTTGACGACAGAAAACTACTTGAATTAAACGGTTCGTTGATTTAATGACCACCTATTCAATCCTTTTCTACTTCTAATATTATTAATTCAAAACTTTGTGAGGATGTTGGTGTACTGAAATGTAAAAGGCTTTACCTTATATACAGCGTCAGGAGGCAATGAGAGTCGCTGAAGCGCCCGGGACGATTTTAGATGGAATAGCCTTGCCCAGCACCTAATAAGCTGTAACCTTGCTGCACAGGCTTTCCAGTCCTAGTGTAGAGAACAGAGGTTAACCTCAACATGAAATAATGTTATAGCTATGTTATTTGTATCGTTACACCTGTTATACACCTGAGCAATAAACTATATCTTAGGCTAGTTTTTTCCCGGGTACCAAACGAAGTCGAGGGCGGAAGCTAGTAATGACGCAGGTAGACAGAAAATTGAAAGCTGTTCAGTGCGCTGCTGACTGTACATGTAAGCTTAATATGGCTTTGTACTCGGACTATTGTTGCTGCAACAATGGCACTTCCCAGGCATTTGATAGCGTTATATTATCATATTCTACTATCACAGTTGAATACCCTTCACTTTACTACTTAACCCTGTCACCACACTTGTTCGTCAGGGCTCCTTCAGACAGACTGCACGGTAGCAGTTGATATTACCTGACGGACTGCACGCATTTCTAAATGATCCTTCCTTTTCTTCTTATAGAGTTCCTCTCTATTACTGGAGATAAATAATAAAAGATGAAATAGTTTGACACAAACTATTAAACTATTTTTTACTACATCATCTTATTACAATTTTTATTGATCCACCCTCTTGGTATCCATTGTCTATTTTTGCGGATCCATGATGTTTTCCTTCTTCCCACGCCTCTATACGGATATGCTCCAAACAGGCCTTCTTTTGCTTCATGGTTCGCACGAGATGAGCTTCTTTATGCAGTCGTATCTGACTGCACGCCGTCCTGGACACGCGTTTTGCTCAGTAACTCAGTTTCATGCATTCAATTGCAGGCAATTCAGGTCATGATTGTGCGTCCAAGCTCTAGCAATTTCAACTGCACCATGCAGTCCGTCTGAAAGAGCCCTAATGTGTCTTACAAAGCTTGGCCCCTTATTCTCTATGATCAAACGAAACTTGACAGCTTGTAAGTTGTTTGCGAAGCGGCTCGTCGCGTTTTTGCGATAGAAAATTGTTATAGAGCGATACTTTTTTTTGGTCAAAGTAAGGCCCCTGCTGGCTGTAAGCTTGTCGTTTAGCTGTCGTCTGTTCTAAGTTTTTTAATGGGATGGCCCCATTAGGGAGCAAGTAATCATAAGAAACCTTGCAGCCACTCCTGATTCAATTCAAAGATCAAAAGAATTAGAGATGATTGAAATATGTAATTCAATCAAATATTTAGGTACCTACTCTTGTTTTGCTCTGGTTTATTTGCCGTAGACGTTGGCGGTGGAAGTTTTTATTTTCCTTCCGATGAAAATAAAAATTCCGAGACGGAGACGAACCTTGCGATAAATTAATATAAATTAAATTGAATCAGTCTCTCGATTATTTTATTGAGAGCAGAATAAAAATGCAACTGGGTTCAAAACAGACTGACTTTAAATATTATTTCTATCGGGTCGATTCTGTTGTGTATTTCCTACATACATATTATCACACCCGTATCCCTAATGGGGTGGACAGAGCCACAAGCAATCATAAGAAAACTTGCAGTCACTTCTGATCAGTCCCAAGATGGATATGGTGAACCATGGTGACAGGTGATCAGCCCATCACCCATATAGATGGTCCATCATGTTGGAGAGGATGCTGTGCCTTAGTCGACTTTTTTGACATGCTCGGGGAGAGAAGCAGCTGGACGCATTCTATGTATTTTCTTTACGCACCTAGTCTCGTTACCAGAGGCAACAGAGTGGAATAAGGGCAGGAAGATGATGATGATTTGTAATGTTATAATCATAATTTTAGAATGTCAAGATAAATGTCAGAATATAATATCCTATCCTACTATATTATAAATGTGAATGTTAGTGAGCATGTTTGTATGTTTGTGCGTCAAACTTGGATTATACATAACTAAGGAAAGTCTATTATACCCAACAGTGGGTGATGACAGACCGTGAATAACGATGATAATGAAAGGGGTAATCAGAATCACCTCAGGTCTTGTTTCACTTGTCTGTGAGTTGTGTGGTTAAATAGAAGTTCTAACGACTCCCAATATTGATCTTTGGAATCGTGACTGAAGTAGAGATGATGTTTTCATTAAACTAAGGATTATGGCTTGTTTGCTCATCGAATTCGTTCGATTAAGAACAGCGCAGTATCAAGTTAGACCTAACATGCCCGAAAGCATTCGCTATTTATCATCATCATCATCTTCCATCTAACGCGATGATGATATGTAATATGTTACGATAATTATGTGATACTTATTTTTTTAAAGGATTGGTTCAGTTATTATTAGTTGACTATTAGTTGCATATTCGGACAAATTCGGTTTTCATACAAAGCACGAAGTTTGCCGTACAACATTTGTGATACTACTATTGTTTTGCTTTACGACATATAACAACTTTGATATTTTTAAGTAATCTTATATTATAAGAATCTTTGTCCTGACTGACTGACTGACTGACTGACTGACTGACTAACTGACAGACAACGCACAGCCTAAACCGCTGGACGTAGAGACTTGAAATTTTCAGTGTAGGTAAACCTTGGTACGTAGGGATGTACTAAGAAGGGATTTTTCAAAATTCAACCTCTAAAGGGGTGAAAAAGGATGAAAACCTGGAATCAATTTTTGGTCTAAAACTGCACATAACCTATATCAAATTAAAGAGCCGATTTTTCTCATTTAGTTGATGTCATAATTACTTATATCTATTAACGGCAACGTATTGGAATGAAACGATAATAAACATAGTTTATGATGATACCTAATAGTAGGAATCTATACATAATAGCCAGGATTAAATATTCGTGCATAGCACACAATCAAAAGGTGTATTTGTCACCGTGAAATTGTAAATAACGTTAGTTTGCAATCTATCTGCCCACATACGGGCAACATCTATCTGCATACGGGCGTGATAATATGTATGTATGTTATAATCTATCTCGTAAGATTGTAAACTGTCGAAAGATTGTGAACCGGAACATACTGCTAACAATTTAACTGCTATAAACTTCTGGGGCTACAGCGGCCGCTACCGCGGCACACTCCCTCTGCTCGCTCGTCTAAAGCGTAGTTTTTCACTAACTAGACTACCCAAACCTCTAATTTCGATCTAAGCAGATGTTCGACAGTTTACCATCCCGCGCGAGATTATAAATCTAACGGTATTTACCGGTGACATAATTATTCAACATTCTTGTCAATTGCAATCACTGATGCACGCAGCCCTTAACTTTCTACTACTTCTAAATTGTGTCATTAGTTATTTCGCACCAGTGTGGTGAAAGGATTTATTCTGCGAAACCCCGCGACATTTGATACGTTGAATTGCTTTGAAAACTAGCCGTGTATCTCAACTAGAGTAAGTAAGTTCGTATAAGCTAGTGGCCAACTCTTGTGACGGAGTTTTTACGCCGCCTCAAGGCCTCCGTCATGGCTTAACGACTTAAAAACCAGGATCGACAATTTGACGTGCCCTCCGAAGCACGGAAGCGCTCAAGCTCGTAATGCCACTTGCGGTCACCCATCCCGATTGTGACTACTTTACTTTAACGTTACTTAACTTCAACGATCAATCGAGAACGTCTAAGCAAGCTACGCCACGAGCCCTTCAGCTTCTAAAGCTTTGATTTATGAGTTGACAGTCGATTCATGCGGCAATATGAGGTCAGCGCTTTAATTGTGACAGCCAGTCCACCAATTTCTATTGTAGTATCGAGACTCAAAACTCAAATATAAAGTAATTCAATTATGAATGATACTGATTTAGGATTTGCAGTTAAAACAAACATCTTAAGGAAACCAGCATGTTCTAGAATCTACAATTCGAAATATGTGTCAAGTGTATGAAAGAAGCCTTTAAGGCACACTTTAAATCCTGACACGACTAGTAATAGTAGTAGGAAATGATTCCTTGTGTCGTGGGTATCAGAAACTACGAGTACCATGGTACCACAGCACTCAGACAAAATAGTTGCAGAATATCCAAACATTTGTTATCTCAGTCGGGTACCACCATGATACCGAAGTCGCCAAAACTTACCCACATTCAACATGAAAGACAATTTATAAAAGTTACTAGAACGCAACTTTAAATGTAGCGTTCAATCTTTAAGTGAAATTAACGTTTTCCTTTCTAGCTTTCTAACATTAGTTTAAGTTGGTTTACTCACCTCCCCATAATAATGGAATACTAGCTGCCGCCTGTGGCTTCGCTCGCGTTGTACCCGGATAAAAAGTATCCTATATCTTATTCCAGCTTATATACTATGTATATTCCAAGTTTCATTCAAATCCGTTAAACCGTTACGCCGTGATTGAGGCACAAAGATACTCACATCGTGACATACTCACAAACTTTAGCATTATAATATAAGTAAGATGTATGATGTAAGATATGATTTATATTGTGAGTTTGGAATCACTAAAGTGGAATCGGTACCTATTTTTGGCAAGATTTCTAAGGCCTTTCATAATAGATGACTTATGTATGCAGCGTCAGGAGGCAACTTTTACCTACAGAAACGGGACGCTGTAGTGCCCGCGACGAATTAAGATGAGTAAATAGACCTACGAGTGTTTTTGGTAAGGTAGAGTGTGTAAAGGGTATTTTTTGGCAATATTCCCTAGATATTAAAACTTTTGAGCACCGGAGGTCTAGTGGTAGCCTCATCGAATAAGCTATCGGTAAGCTGATTCGAATCCGGTAGTGCAACAATGGATTTTCCAATTAGAATAAATTATGCTTTACAAATTTTCGTAAACGGTGAAGGGAAACATCGTAAAAGTCCGAAAATATGTGTCAAGCACGAAAGGAGCCTTTGAGGCGCACTTTAAGTATGTTCGTATGAACTAGTGACTAACTCTAGTGACGGAGTTTTTAGGCCGCCTAAAGGCCTCATGGTTTAACGATGTAAAAGCCGGGACCGACTGTGTAACGTGCCCTCCGAAGCACGGAAGCGCACCCATCCCCATTGTGACCTAAGCCTAAGCAAGCTGCGCCTCGAGCACCTTAAGTCCTTTCACCACACTGGTTCCAAACAAGCGACACGACTAATAGTGACTCAACCAGGTACATTACATTAACAAACGCCAAGTCCATACTCTCTAACGACGTTGTCATTAGTTAGATGTATGCAAGTCTTAGGTGAGGATAACTTGGTAAGTGGCTTAACTAAGTGAGTGTAAGTTAGCGGCTCCGAACTTGAATTGGAATATAACTCGATTATTATCCGTGTTAGCCTAGCGGGAGGTGCCCTGACTTTTGATCCGGTGGAGGAAAACATGAGGACATCCGCGGCTAAGCACCACATCTCTCTCTAAATAAAAGCTCTCATTACCGCTGCGTTTTCCTGACAGATCTGAGCTGAGATGATGCTATAGGCGCTGGGTAAGTCAACACTCTAAAATCGACCCAGGAAACTACAATGGTCCGTTAGTATAGGCTCAAGTTACTTCCTGACGCTGTATAGATCATCTAGTACGAGTAGGGATAGATTACTCCTGTGCTACACTTACCCCCGAATACTCAAACGCATCTCAGAGTTGAGCACGTCTCAAGTGACGAGTTTTTGAGAGATTTTCATCAAAAACTGTCAAAAAACCGTGAGTTGAGACGTGCTCAACTCTGAGTCGCGTTTAAGTATTAGGGGGTTAGCACCTCACTTTACTAACAAATATTATAAGTACCTACATGAAGATTTCATTACTTACACTTTTGACAAGTCGGGTTTTTTTTTTAGCCGAAATAGGTTTGCGTTAGACCACACTCTACCTGATGTTAAGTAACAGTGTGGTCTAAGATGATATTGATTTTCGATATAAAGACACCCAATATTATACCTACTGTCATAATTATTATAGCATACATGATTATTATATTTTCTGCATACATCGAAGGAGACAACTATTTATTCAAATGTTCCTGTGGAGCTCTACATACCTTCGAGAGGAACTGACAGAGGAGAGCGAGTGAGTGGCGGAAATGACTGAGGCTTTTGCCCAACAATGGGACAGTATGGGCTAACAGTAATAGTATTTTTTCAACTTTCGCTATTTGTTAACATTTAAAGTTTATAACGCGACTTAATCGCGTACCTTTTTCCGTATCGAAGGGTGCCAACGGGACCCTATTACTAAGCCACTGTTCAACCGTCCGTCGTCGTCCGCCCGTCTGTCAGCGGGCTGTATCTCATGAACCGTAACAGGTAGAGTTGAAATTTTCAGTGTGTATTTTTATTGCCGCTATAACATCATCATTATCATCATCTTCTTGCCCTTATCCCATTCTTTATGTCGGCACATAGTAGTAGTAGTATTGTAAGAGTTTTGGCTAAGGTGCTTTATGACCGGCCGCCTGCCAACCCTCCTTGGGAATACTTGCTTATTGTATCTCATCATGCTGGAGGATACTATCCCCTAGTCGATTTCTACGACATGCTCGGGGAGAGAAGCAGCTGGACGCATTATATGTTTTTTCTTTACTCCCAGTCCAGCGAAGAAGTATTGCCGCTATAGAATTCATTAATAAAAATAAAATAAAAGGGGGCTCCATACAAGAAACATTTATGTTACATGTGCGTCTGCTAATTCAACCGGATTTATTTATTCTGCCGACGTTTCGAACGCGTTGCAGCGATCGTGGTCACAATGACTGAAGTACTGGGAGCTACCACCAAGAGCGGATGACAGTTATCGCTGAGGGTGGCCGCGGAAACTGCCATACAAGTTTTAATAATAACGGTTTATCAGGAGAGGTATCTATGATGGTCCTAGTGTGTATGTAAGAACAGAGAAGTCAAGCGGGAACTCAACAATTAGCTGCGTGTCGGCCATTGTTTTAGAAAATATGCTGCTACCACGACTTTCTCCGTAGCGTCGTGCCTAACAATGGGTCGATAACATACTTCATCACGTCACTCACGTCTTCTTAAGGCTTGAAGTCGGTAGAAAAATGAAAGTTATGTCGGATTGCAGACATCACTTTTTACCAGTTCTTTTCTACATACATAATGATCACGCTCATATCCCTAATGGGGTGGGCAGAGCCACAAGATAAGAAAACTTGCAGCCACTTCTGATTTACTTCTAAGATGGATATGGTGAACCATGGTGACAGGTGATCAGCACATCGCCCATATAGGTGGTCCATCATGTTGGAGTGGATAATATCTCTTAGTCGACTTTTACGACATGCTCGTTCAGTTCTTTTCTAAACACTGTTTTATTTCGCTCACTCTTTTTACCAGTTCTTCTTTTCTCCACATTGTTTTTTTCGCTCAGACACTTTTTTTACCAGTTCTTTAGGCTTTTTTTTCTGTGCGTGTTGATTGACGAACCTAAATTTTATTTATTACTAATAAATTCACCAACATGGTGGACCATCTATAGGGGCTTTGGGCTGATCACCTGTCCCCATGGTTCACCATACCATATTCATCTTGGGACTTTGAATCAGGAGTGGCTGCAAGTTTTCTTATGATTACTTGTGGTTCTGCCCACCCCATAGGGATACGGGCGTGATATATGCATATAAGTAGGTAGGTAAAACCGCATTGATTTGAGCGCGGAATGACGCGCAATTAAGCGAACAGCAAACAGCGCTCTTTGTAACCGCAACTGGCGTCGGAAGGGAGGCAGCTTTAACGAAACAAGAGAAGTAAAACCTTAAGACGCATACGCTAAGAATGTAGATAATTAAGCCCCATGAGTTAAGGCTTCGGTTGCGAAGTAACGGCCTCCGTTAGATTACGATCGCAAAGATGTCCTGACAAACCTCTAGAGAACGCATTACGACAATTTTGACTTTACAGTGCCATAGCTAAACTATTCCTAGCTCCACTGAATAGAAAGAACTTTAAGTCTCAGCTCGGCCTAGCTATAAAGCCTGTTTGCATCCAGAAATCAGTTTTACAAATAGATGGCACTGCTCTGATAAGCATCTCTAAGCATCGTCCAGGAGCTGTCATGCTAGTACGTCAAAAACGAGTGCAGGAATTTAAATGTCAACGTCAGTCAACTATATTTTGAGCATTTTAGCCTATATTTATTCATGATGTAATGACATTTCATTTTGTGACTTTGGTATACAAACTTCAAAATGGTCAGTCTTCTTTAAGGGCCCTTGGAAATTCTCGTCAAGACAACGTTCGTGCCAGTCAGAACATGAACATAATACAAACTTTTGACATATTAACCAAAAGTAGGAAAATGACGGAAAATGGTGCTACGTAGCGGATAAAAATTTTCAGAAGCGGTGTTTACTGGTTATAACAAAAGTTGGCGTCTGCATGAGAACAAGTTTTATAGTTAATCATGAGTTGGATCGAGCTACCGACAAGCATGTCTATAGAAATGTTTTAAGAGAAAATTGAATTAAAAAAAAAACTAAATTGCAAGGAAGAAGAAAAGTATATGATGAGAGTGGATCAAAGGAAGCAAAGTCAGGGCTGTAACAAATGGAGATCCGTGGTTTCTGTCTCTGCCTGTGGGCAACAGGCGTGGGCAAGAACCTAGGTATCGGACATTGGTCGTGGTCCACCTGACTAGTAGGTGAACCATTAGCACTTTTTATTGCCCGTGGTTTTATTGCCCCTAATTGTTTTATGATAAGAGTTTTTACACCTGACGACTCAACGTAGTTTCTGAAAATCTTCGTCCGCCATTTTCCTTCAACTCAAGGGGAAGAACGATTGTAACACAGTCAAATGTTAACACGACCAAAGGCTCGAATAATGTCTTTATTGTCGATTTAAAACTATGAAATAATGTATTATTGTATTACTTAGTTATGTAAAGAAAGTTGTAGAATAATGACGTAAAAGATGCAAACGGTACTTGCGGTACCTACTAGATAGGTAGGTTAAAGAGGTAGACATATTAAAACTTTCTAAGTCGTTTGACTTTTCCCTACATGATGCGGAAATTGTGCTTGCTATGAAATATCACGTTCAAGTGGATGTATGTACCTACAGTCACAGTATGGACAGGTTCGTCACCTTGAGGTCGGTTGTCACTTGCACTAGTGTAAGACTCAATCATGGTTTTAATTCAGTAAAACAGAGGCATTCCTCGTAGCGCGCCAAGATGAAGCGCGCCCAGACGAAGCGCACCTAAGTTGTTCCACATAGCGCACCCGTTTAGGCGCGCTTCATTCAGTAGGTATAAATGTTAAGTTTTTATTCCTCGTTGCGCACCCATAACAATGTAGGGTCTAGTGATGGGGTAATTTATAATTGGCTTTCAGCTGACATGTACTATCCTACTATCATTGTGTACGACACGATAAATTGTCAAACAACCTTGATTCTCAACTTTGAATCTTTCCTATTTTCATCAGATGGATGGACTGTGTGAAAGATGACACGAGTAAGAGAGCAGTGAGTGTTGAGTTGACTTCTGACAGAGGGAAATGGAAGAAAAATATATGTTGTGCCGACCCCACATAAAGTGGGACAATGGCGGGAAATGATAACGATGATCATCTTTCCTATTTAATCTTTGTTAAATTAAAATCATCTCAATCCGTTGTTCCATCATTGCGTGAAGAGCAAGCCAACAAAAGCACACTTTCGCATTTATAATATTAGTACCTACTAAGTAAGTTCGTATGAGCTAGTGGCTAACTCTTGTGACGAAGTTTTTAGGCCGCCTAAAGGCCTCCGTCATGGCTTAACGAGTTAAAAGCCGGGGCCGACAATTTAACGTTTCCTCCGAAGCACGGAAGTGTTCAGCTCGTAATGCCACTTGCGGTTACCCATCCCAATTGTGACCGCGCACAACGTTGCTTAACTTCAACGATCAATCAAGAACGTCTAAGCAAGTTACGCCACGAGCGCTTCACTGAAATGAATGAAGAAGTAGCTGCTGAAATGAATAAAATTACTTACTTAATTTCGAGAGCGCGTGTCTTTCAATGATATAAATATTTCAAATACTACGAAGAAAAAAATTGTACCATTGTCCATTATTTTTCATTTTGTAATTATGCGTTATGAGTTTACCTTACGTTCTCATCTTGATAACTTAAACCTTAATATTATTACTTGTAGATCCAAAAGTTTGTGACGATATTTATGTCTCAATCACGGCGTAACTACATACATACAGATGGCCTCGGTGGCGTAGCGGGTGATTGCTCAGCAGAGACGCAAGAGAGTTCTGTAAACATTTCTTCCGGGTCTGGGTGTTGTGGTACCATGGTACTCGTAGTTTCTGATACCCACGACACAGGGAATCCTAGCGTGGGGTCAGGACTATGTATGTGACTGTTGGGTGTTATTTATTATTATTATATTATCACACCCGTATCCCTAATGGAGTAGGCAGAGCCACAAGTAATCATAAGAAAACTTGCAGTCATTCCTGATTCAAAGTCCCAAGATGGATATATCATGGTGATAGTGTAATAGTATGAATCTTACAATATAGGTCACTCACATAGTTAGCCTGGAATAACGACTATACCTACGCTACATTTTATTCTTGTTCAACGTGAGCCAAAACACGAGCGAAAGTAAATAAACATCTAACACTAGACTATACAGACCTGTAAAACTTGGTTACCTATTTTTATTGATGAAGTAAGAAATAAACCCTGTCAAAGAAAGAAGAACCATGTTAAGAGCGATTGAAAAGAGAAGAGGAAAGATGATTGGCCACCTTCTAAGACACGACATAGAGTGGGATAAGGGCAGGAAGATGATAATGATGATGATATAACAGGTGATAAACTATCAGCCAAATCTATTCAGCCGTTACGAAGATGTATGCGAACAGGCACACAAACTTTCGCATTACATAAATACTAGCTACTACTATTCGTGTCTTTATGGTAGTCTAGTTAGTAGTGACCACGCCTTCCGATCCTAAGGACGTGGGTTCAATACCAATGGATATTTCTATACGAATAATTTACCAGTTTTACCATTTCTCTCAAACGATGAAGGAAAACATCGTGAGGAAACCCGCGGCTTAGTCAGCTCCGCACGTATTGACCGTGTCTTTCCTGTGGACAAGGCCGACTAAGCTGAGAGGATGGAATTGGTGCTGGGCATGCCTACTCCATCTTAATTCGTCCCGGGCACTGAAGCGTCCCGTTTGTGAAGGTAAAAGTTACCTCCTGACGCTGTATAAAGCAGTTAGTATTTTTACATCGTTCGAACCAGTGTGGTGAAAGGATTTGAAGTGCGCCTCAAAGGCTCCTTTCATGCGCTTGATACATTTTAGACATTATAATTATAATATTAGAGTATTCGGTCGTTTGTCAAGACTGTGTTTGTGGCTGGATCGCGCCGTAACCGTTAAAGATAGGTACTCGAAACACTTTACTTGATTTGTGTTTTAGCATAAATAAACCTATCTGGGTAGTTTCGAAGTGCCACGGAATCGTAGCCGCAGTCAAAGGCCTTTACCATGGATACTAGATTTATACAGCGTCAGGAGGCAACTTTTGCCTACACTAACGGGACGCTGTATTGCCCGAGACAATTTTAGATGGAGTAGGCTTGTCGTCACTTACACAACCTCCCAGCTTAGTCGGCCTTATCCACATGAAAGACATGGACCATACGTGCGAAGCTGACTAAACCACGTGTTTCCTCACGATGTTTTCTTTTACCGTTTGAGAGTGGTCGAAAGCTAGATAATAACCATTATGTTACTACTACTAGTTATGTCACTTGGTCTTTCAAACCAGTGTGGGGAAAGGACTTAAAGTGCGCCTCAAAGGCTCCCTTCGTGCAATATTATAATAGGTCATCTCATGATCTCATCAGAGAAATCTGCAAATATTGATCCGACAGATAAAGCTTTTTCACGAATGCCTTTTCAGATTGTGATGTAACACATTGCATAATGCGTACGATAAGATCCAAGGCGATTTGGAGAAAGTCCAGGTCAAGAGAGCAAGAAACCCGACGAAATCCTACTCTAATAATATAAATCCGAAAGTCTGTGAAGATGTCAGGATGTTTGACTTAATCACGGCGTAAAGAAGCGCTCGTGGCGTAGCTTGCTTAGACGTTATTGATTGGTCGTTGAAGTTAAGCAACGTTTTGCGCGGTCGCAATTGGGATGGGTGACCGCAAGTGGCATTACGAGCTGAGCGCTTCCGTGCTTCGGAGGGCACGTCAAACAGGTCCCGGCTTTTATGTCGTTAAACCATGACGGGGGAATTTAGGTGGCCTAAAACACTTCGTCACAAGAGTTGGCCACTAGCTCATACGAACTACTTTTATGTTTTCCTTCGCGGAATTGACTGAAACTTGGAATAACATAATAGGCTCGTTTTTTTGTTCGGAATAAGTACATAAAGACGAACGCCTCGGCGGGCTAAAGCTAGTAATGTTAAATGGTGGAGAGATTTACTGAATCAGCAATATTTGCAAGTTATGCTTTTATGGAGCCAGTACTCTCAAACGGTGAAGGAAAACCTCGAGAGGTAACCCGCGCCTCAGTCAGCTCCGCACGTATTGACATTGGACAAGGCAGACTAAGCTGAGAGAATGGAATAGGTGCTGGGCAAGCCTACTCCATCTTAATTCGTCCCGGGCAATACAGCATCCCGTTTGTGAAGGTAAAAGTTGCCTCGTGACGCTGTATAAATCATCTACTGTAGATATGAAGTCTTGTATTTGTGTTAGAAATCTTGACATCTGATATTCTATCGGGTTGAACCCTTGCATTTTGCATTACGGCAGGACTATATTATAGAGTCCTGCCGTAATGCAAAATGCAAGACGGTATCTGATATACATGTACCTATATTATTTATAATTCAATTATATAAAACTGTTACTTTACTGACTGACAATGACCGCACAGGTTAAACCAGGGATCCCCAAACTATTTTGAACAAGTGACCCCTTTTCCAAAATGAACTGTTTCCTCAGACTCCCATGGCCTAGACCTACTTTTAAGATCAACCCCCTTATTCATAATGGTCCGCTAACTTAAAACAGCTGCGAGTTTTTCATCTTGTACGAACTTGAGACTTTACATTACTACAACAATGCTATTTCCTACAAAAATATTAATTATTCTTAGTACACGTGACACAACATAAACAATACAGTACCTACCTATCTTGAAAGTTTTAAATAAGAACTTGTGTTAATTTAATAGGGGTCGATTTTTAGACCTCGTCGACCCCCAAAATCAGTTTTCGTTTATGTCGACCCCTAGGAAACCGATATCGACCCCAAGGGGTCGATATCGACCACTTTGGGAATCCCTGGGTTAAACCATAATCCTAGAAACATGAAACTCGGAGGATCTATTTCTGTCTCGTTGTAGGGGTGCACTGAGAAAGGAGTTCCCGAAGATGAAGTTTGTGTGAAGTATCAACGCAGACATAGTTGTCGGGCACTTTGCACTGGATGGGTGTATGAATCTCTAAACTTTGAAATGGCGATGAACGACATCTCAAGATTCGATGACAATACAGTTATTATTGTGTCGGCGACCGGCGCGCAGATATCATGATGGAGACGGAGCTTCTTGATTGATAAATAGCAAACTAGCTCTAAAAGAACTCGTTAACATTGTTATTTATAGGTACATACATATTACCACGCCCGTGTCCCTAATGAGGTAGGCAGAGCCACAAGATGCAAAGATGGATATGGTGAACCATGGTGACAGGTGATCAGCCTATGTAGATGGACCAAATTTTTTGCATCGTGCGTGGACCGCAGTGACATGATTCTTATTTGGGTTTCAGGTAAGCGAAGCCGCGGGTAGCTAACAGCAGCTGTGTGAGAGTTCTACAAACTAGTCTACTAAATAACAGGTACAAAATAACAGGATGCTGTATGTAGTCTTCGGAATTTGTTTTAGTTGGGATATAAAGAACTGAAAAAAAAACTTAACTCTACAATTGTAAATTGTCAGTTCATAGATTATCTTTACAATCCGAGCAACTATAAGATTAAAATTGATTAAATGATTCGATTATTATTTTGATATCTTTTGATCCATTCAAAACGAAGAATATCTCCAAAAAAACATTTTTCTTTGCAACAATTTTTTATTAAGATCGGACTTGTATGAGTGCGTAGTGGAAAGAGTGTGAAATATATTTTCCGCAATTTCGTTCTCATCTCACTCACAGAGAGTGTGGGCAAAGGCCGATTTCTGGTTGGGGCCGTGAACTGGGTGTTTTACCATAGAATGTAGTTTGCGATACCGTTGAATGTATAATGAAAGGGAAGAGGGAAAAGTCACCGGAAAGATGTCATGTGGACTTCTAGAGAGATCACATCAGAAAAGCGTCTTACAGAAAATCTTTTCGATTTCTGTAAGACGGCTAAAAGTAAAATCGGTTCTCAAATTTTCCGCCTCTAAAATCTGCCGCCCTAGGCTCAAGCCTACTTAGCCTGCTGGTAAATCCGCCAATGTCTGCACTCCTGACACTCGACTCGATTCTAACTCATTCGAGTTTTCACTACTAGCGCACGCTTAGGATCGACCGTGGATTAAACCACTACTGATCCCGATTTTGCGCAAATCTAGCGCAGAGAGTATATCCTACAAATTCTAGCAAAGTCCTTGGTACTGTTTGTATTGGAATCGATAAGAAAGCAGTGAATTTCACCTCTATAAGACGGATCAGTGGATCCAAATTATATGCTGGTAGGTATTGGATCATATTGGATATATCATATTGGATCATCATCATCTTCCTGCCCCTATCCCACTCTATGTGGGGTCGGCACAGCATGATCTTGGGATCATGGTGTAAGAGTTTTGGCTAAGGTGTTTTATGACCGGCCGCCTGCCTGACGTCAACCCTCCTTGGGAATACTTGCTTATTGTATCTCATCATGTTGGAGGATACTATATAGGTATTAGATTCAAGAGTGTCATAATAATCATACGAATTTAAGGATACCCACGCCTACGGCACGGCATAACTCGACGCATCTGTAGCGTGGCCGTGGATCGCATTAGAGATTACCGCCTACATTTTTATACAAAGCGTGGCTGGGCAAGCTGACTCCATCTAAAAAGCTTCCCAGGTACTACAACGGCTAGTTAGTGTGTAGGCAAAAAGTTGCCTCTTGACACTGTATAAATTGTACAGTGCAGATTGTAAAAGGTCTTAGTTTAAAGTACACACAGATACCTCTGGGGCGTATGCATTGTCTATGCACCATTCTAATTTTAATTATAGTTAGGGGAACAAAGATCTGCACTGACGTCCCTCTGTAGGGTGTATTGTGCATTATCCCCTGCTAACCCTCCCCCAGCCAGCCCATCTCCTTAAAATACCGAAGAAGGACTTTGGGATGTTGGCAGCAGTGTTCCAGTATCCTCGATGGTGTGGTAAGGATGAAACTGAAGAAGATGATGCCGAGTAATTCTCGATAACTGTCTGCAGTCCCGAGTTGTGTCCCATTTAGTTTGTTGCGGAACAGTGAATTGTCACGTGTTCCAGTCTCTCCCTCCCTATTACTCCTATTTTGAGTAGATGGTGATTCAGCTTACAGTGTCCTGTGATGATGCCCACCATTGTCCGAGGGTCTACGCACCGTGTCGGATTAAATCGAGTCGGGAATCGTAGGATTGCAATCGAGTCGAAAGTATGTACTCTAGTAGTGATTTAATTCTGCCTATATTTTCATACAAAGCAAAGGTAAGAAGCGTAGACTCCGCGTAACGCACGATGAAGTCGTACCAAGAGGAGTCGAGACGCGAGTAGTAGGATTTTAATATTGCCACCATATTTTTATCTTCCTGTGTGAAGTGAGTGAGATTCTGGTTCGCTTCTGTGCAATCGGCAGCGAGTAGGTAGGTACATGAGTTTAGCAGATAACCGCTATGTCGATAACGTGGGCGTTAGCTATGTTTCCAAAGATTGTAAAGTATACAGAGCATTTGTAGCTCTACAAATGTGCTTGTGAACAGATTGTTTGTTTTTCAGTATTCATTTATATCTAGAAATATTCTAAAACTAGATGTAGGTGCCTAATCACTATTACAAAGTTGGTGTTTGAGTAAGCATGTACCTACCTACCTACCCCTCGTGAAGCGCTCGTGGAGTAACTTGCTTAGACATTCTTGATTGATCGTTGAAGTTAAGCAACGTTGTGTGCGGTCACAATTGCGGTGGGTGACTGCAAGTGGAATTCTGAAAGCTGAGCGCTTCCGTTCTTCGGAGGGCACGTTAAATTTTGGTCCCGGCTTTTAAGTCGTTAAGCCATGACGGAGGCCTTTAGGCGGCCAAAAAACTCCGTCACAAGAGTTGGCCACTAGCTCATACGAACTTACCTACCTAGGTACCTATAGTGCGCGTGCTGGCCCGTGCTCACTCATCTAAGTGACGGCTGATCGGATTAAGCCTAAACATGGGAGACGATCAATTACTACCTATGGACCTGTAATAACATAAGAGCAACTTTCACGCGAGTCAAGTCACTAGCGGATCCTAGTTTTCTTTTTTACATCAAATCTTTTGTATTGCCTTCTTATTGCCTTAAAAAAGAAGGTGTAGTACAGTAGATTTGTTTAAAATAAAAGTATTCCGTGTTTTTATTAGGGTTCCGTTGTTTTCTATAACGGTCGTCGCACCGATGACGTTTCTATGACCTTAAAAAATATACGCATAGGAATAATGACTGTATTGTGGGACACGTTGAGCTGTTTGAGCAAACGGACAAAATCATTTACCTCGCTTCTTTAATACATTGCATCAGCAGTAGGAACGTTAGTAGGTAAGTACTATACCTAATATAATTAAGTGGTAAATTAGAGGCCGATTGAAAGAAACATTAAGGTCATGTTCAAACTCAGCACGCGAATTGCAAGACAGCTTAATCAAGTTTCCTGTTCGTGCGAGTAGACAACTTTTTATTGTAATGAAACCTGACCCAGTGCGATGTCATATCCAACGAGAATTCGCTACATAATTGTGGTACTGACCTGGAATCGAACTTGTGTCCGTTGTCAAGAGTGCCGGTGTAGTGCATGGTCAGCATGTCGCCGTGCTTGGACTTGACGGTGCATCCTTCCGGGACGCTCTCCACGTCGACCTTAAGTTCGGTGACCTCAGGGCCCGCGAACGTGGCCCCGGCCAGAGCCAGCACCGCTAGCAGGTAGCGCAACATCATGGCGAACTTACGAAAAGTTATCGGCTCGAGAGAGAAATGCGTGCGTCTCCGAGAGCGGCCGAGCTACAACTGAGCGAGCGGGTTCTGGCGCGCCAACTTGGAATTCGGACAAAGTTTGCCGTCCGCTGGTGTAGGAGCATCGGTGCTGTGCCGTCTTGCTCTGCGGCCGCGCTGGAGGGGCATCTGACAAGGAGCGCTATATGTTTATCATCGCGTCCCGGAGGCAGCGTGCAGGTGACGACGCGGCGCCTCCGCGGACCGGCCACGCGAACGATGATGACGTGATTCCATCAATCTCAACGCGTTCCACTTTTACCAAAAACTTGCCAACTTTACAAATATTTGCACTTAATTACGAGTATTTACATATCTACTCCCTTGTCATTTGCAAAAAAAAACTATTGTTTTCGAGCAAATTGCTCAAATCTTTGAAAATCTTACAACTGCAAAATCATTTGAGGTTTATTTATTTTATTTATTTATTTTAAGTAGGTATGTATATACATATGCGCATGATACAAATGCAACACTGGAAAATGCTATAATAAAAATTGTGTCGCATTTTCCAGTGCCCAACCTAAGGACTATGGAGAATTTTAATCTAGTTTTAAATAAAAGGCTAACGTTCCCAGGTAAGCGTACATAATTAGGGTTAAGTTCGCAATAAATCGCGATATTTTTACTGCTGTTAAAGCTATAATGCAGTTATTTTAATGAGAACGACAAACTAGCGCCGGATAACCCAGTTTAGTTTACCCAAATCGAGCTATTGTCGATCAAAACTTCAGCTTCCACAGCGATGCCGTCTTGGCTGGCCACCGCTATGCATCCTGCAAAGTTTAGCCGATTGTGAATACAGCATCGTCTGAGAATACCAAGCGCAGCGCGACGTCCTTTGGTCATGCATGACTGAAAGCATGACATTTTTTTTAACCGTAGAAGGCTCAGGATAGGGATGTCTGGAAGTGTTTGGGGGAGACCTTTGCCCAGCTGTGGGACGAAATAGGTTGAAAAAAAAATAGGTTTGCGTTTGACCATACTCTACCTGATGTTAAGTGACAGTGTGGTCTAAGATGAAGCACGCTCACCTAGAAGAAACCTATTGATTCTCGATTTAAAGACACCCATAATATACTCTTCAGGAAATACAGACCAATAATACAATGACATGCTGCTTGACCCGCGTGGTTTCACTCGCTAAGTTTGACCTATCAAAGGTGCATTCAAATATCTTCAAGATCTCTTCGATGAAAAAATTAATAGTACAAAGTATATTTAGTTTTAAAAAATTATCACTCAAAAACTTACTTATACATAGCGGAACCGAGCTATTTTTGTGGAATGACACGCTTGGCAAGTTATTGTGGGTGTTATTCATTACCAACACAAATATAAAAGGTTATTTTAAGGTCTTATTGTTATATTAACCTGATTATTTTTATTTGTGTTTTATTTGATATTCAATTGTTTTTTTATTGATTAGGGGAAATAGGCAAGTATCCTACATAAAGTTAATAATAAAATAGCAATTATGAAAATACTATACTCTAGCCAAATTCGATTACGTATAGAATAAAAGTAAACAAAAATATGACCTAAAATGTTAGCAAAAACCTAATAAAAACGTAATATAATTATTAAATTACAATTTCGTGAACAGATAGCTCCTCCCTTAAGATTTGTTCACAATTGTAATTTAAGTATAATCAATCAGCATACGTTTTTATTAAATTCTTGTCAACATTCTATATCGAATTTGGCTAGAGTACCTATAGTGAGTATTATTATAACCCATATTATTATAGTAGGTAAGTAGTACCTTAACATTTACGATATAATATTTTTGTTTCATACCTAAAAGATTTTTCACTCAGATAACCTATTACACTAGATAAGAAGATAGATAGGCATGTATGAATGATAACAACTATGTTGCAGCCGAAATGCAACAGCGATAACCTTGGCACAGGTCGCTTGGAGATGACCACGTCCAAATAAGATATTTTTTGTTTTTAGCCTAACCCTCGAATACTCAAACGCATCTCAAAGTAGAGCACGTCAAATGACAATTTTTTGACAGATTTTCATCAGAAACTGTCAAAAAACCGTGAGTTGAGACGTGTTCAACTCTGAGTCGCCTTAGAGTATTCGCTGAGAGCACTGGTGGTCTAATGGGAGCGGCCTTGCCTTTCGATCTTAAGGTTGTAGGTTCAAATCGTGCACCAATAGATTTTTCTTTTAGAAATATGTATACTGTGCCCTATACCAGTAGTTACTCTCAAACGGTGAAGGAAAACATCGTTAGGAAACCGCATGTCGCATAGTGCAAGAAAGGAGCCTTTGAGGCGCACTTTAAATCCTTTCACCACACTGGTTCGAAAGAACTAGATAGATAGATATAATTCATTTACTTTCCACCGTCTGATGAGCTGGATCAGGTGAGTTATCTATAGACCGTTTACAACTGCATTTAAATAAACTGTTTCTTTTGTATTTTGTTAATTATATTTGTAATAGTTTTAAGTTTCCTTATTATTACTTTTGACAGTGAGTAGACAGACATTTTCGATTTCTATTAACAATCGATTTTATTTTATGAAAAAAATTTCACGATTCAATATAAATAATATCACAATAGGCCTGCTGAAATTGAAACAGCATTGGTCAGTTAATTTGCTATAGGTACTTATGTAATAATATGAGAACTATTTTAATTTCTAAAGCTTTTAAGCTAATGTAGCTACTACATAAGTCTAATCAATTACTATTGATTCATTCATTTGCAGCGAATACATTCGATCCTATCACTAGGTATAATAACGTAAAAGTTTGTATTAGGTACTACGCAAATTAATTATTTTGAAGTTTATGAAAACTGAGACAGGATAGATAAATATGATTAGGCAGTTTATATATTTATTTTACCTTTTCTAAACAAAATATGAGTAACTTTACAGATAATTTAATCAAGGCCACACAAAATAACACATAGACTTCTATTACTAGGTATGTTCTATTAGGTACTACATAAATCTTACTTATATTATAAATGCGAAAGTTTGTGAGTTTGGATGTTTGGATGTTTGTGCCTCAATCACGCCTAAACTGCTGAACGGATTTGAATGAAACTTGGAATATACATAGTATATGTACTGGATTAACATATAGGCTATTTTTTATCCGAATACACGCGAGCGAAGCGGCGAGCGGCAGCTAGTAAACTATATAATTCGTCCAATATGTCAAATTTTTTTCGGGTCTGGGTGTTTTGTGCTATTATGTACTTTAAGAATAAGTATGTATTTATAAAAAAAATAGGTACCTGATAAGTAATATATCAGCCAACTGGTGCCCATAGTAGAAGCTTTGCTTAGTTTGGGGCTAGATGGCGCTGTGCGAAATGTCGACAAATATTTATTTACATTACTAGCAGCCGCCCGCGGCTTCGCTCACGCGGTACCCAGATAAATAGTACCCTATGTCCCATTCCAGCACACGTAGGTACCTACTATCCTCATTATTCATTATAATATAGTGTACGCTAAACGATGACTAAAGTATTGCCATCTCTTACCATTTCATAATGACAAACAGTGACAGGGCTAACTTTAGCGAACGAATATGAATAATAGGGTATGTAAGTATATTCCGTAGTTTTTGCGTGAAAGAGTAACAAAGATACCTAAATCTAAAAATTAAGAAATTTCGGTGAATTTAGTAAAAATTTTGAGAGTTAAGGTAAACTTTTCAAAACGCAACGACAGCGCGTTCTAGGATTTGATCAGAATTAGCAGCGACATCTAGTTATCAGACGTAGAATTACGTCAGAACTCCATGAATAATCAAGATTGGAAACTTATTAGACCAGTAATAATTTATGCTTCCTTTCACAGGTAATTTGACATTGACAGTTCCTTTTCCATATGTTTTGTATCATCTATTACTAATCTGTGTGTATCATCGCTGTCATGTGTCACAATAAAAGTATTCTATTTTTCATGAAAAACATACCAAAAATAAAGAATTTACAGGTAATTATGACATCAACTAAATGAGAAAAATCGGCTCTTTAATTTGATATAGGTTATGTGCAGTTTTAGACCAAAAATTGATTTCAGGTTTTCATCCCTTTTCACCCCTTTAGAGGTTGAATTAGCAAAAAACCCTTCTTAGTACACCCCTCCGTACCAAGGTTTACCTACACTGAAAATTTCAAGTCTCTACGTTCAGCGGTTTAGGCTGTGCGTTGTCTGTCAGTCAGTCAGTCAGTCAGTCAGTCAGTCAGTCAGGACAAAGATTCTTATAATATAAGATTATGTCTGTTATTTATTTCACTTTTACAGCTGGGAGCTGAGAGCTCGAGAAACTAATTGTTCCATGATTTGTAAACTTTTTATTGCGGTAAAAGAAATATGTAGGTACCTACTTACTTAGTTTACATAAAATGTTATAGGTACCTAATAGGTAATCATATTTTATATACCTATGTGAAAGTTCTGATGATGTAACTTGTTTGTGCCTCAATTAGGAGACGGTAGGTCTCATTAGCAGATAGGTAACATTAGTAGTACCATAGGTATCGAATATCTTCATTACTAGTCAATCTGAGCGAGTTCGCAATGGCCGTGGGCAAGCGCCTTACATTACATGTGCCCGCCTGTAGGGTGGGGGGGGGCATGATGGGATACCTAGGGAAAATAACAAAAATACAGGATTAAGCACACCTATTTAAATTACCCTTACTTATTTATCCTGTTATAACTGTTTCCTCACGATGTTTTCCTCCACCGTTTGAGAGTACTTACTGGTATAGCGCACATAAATTTTTCGCACAGAAAAATCCATTTGTACACGACTGGATTTGAACCCACCATCTTAGGATCGGAAGGCGGAGTCACTACCAACTAGACCACCATTACTTGTCGCGTACAGTGACAGATATCGAGAGACATCCATATGATTTGTCTCTGGATAGACAAGGATGCAAATGCGAATTTTCGCGATAATGTAGCCGCAGGGTTAGGGAAAGAGTCCGTTGTGTTGACTGTTGCCCGGTTCTAATATTCTACTAGCGGATTGAGTACCTACCTTAGTAACGTTGTTTTTCTATCAAATAATATATTTTTAAAACTAGAAACTAAACCGACTTCAATACGACTTCATACATGTAATGTAATACATATTTCTACAACACCCAGACCACCCAGATGTCTACATTTCTCCCGTAGCGGGAATCGAACCCGCGCCTCTTGCGTCTCAGCCGAGCACTCGCCCGCCACGCCACTGAGGTCGTCCTTACTACATTTATATGGGACCACCTTGGGACCATTCTCTATAGGTACATCAGTGAAAGAATCATCCACATTGATTCATAATTGGCGGAATAATCTCTTAACAAACATACAAAAAAATAACAATTGAATTGAGACCATCTTCCTAGGTATTTGAAGTGGGCTTAAAATATATGGAACCTTTCGACGGGTAGTTCCCATAAATATTGTATGAAACATGACGACATCGTGCAGAATAAGATTATTTTTTCTTATTTTGTACTATGAAACATGTAGGTACCTAATACTTTTATTTCTCAAATTTTATTGTTCTACTAGCTGCCGCCCGCGGCTTCGCTCACGTGGTACCCGGATAAAAAATAGCCTATATGTTAATCCAGTACATGTACTATGTATATTCCAAGTTTCATTCAAATCCTTTCAGCCGTTTAGGCGTGATTGAGGCACAAACATCCAAACATCCAAACTCACAAACTTTCGCATTTATAATATAAGTAAGATAGGACAAGGTAAATAAGACCTCTTTACTATCTTATCATACTGGCTCTAGAAAATAATCATAATAATATTGTGGCACTTGTCAAAGTGACTAATTTGATTGACTTGATTGTCGCATTTTGCGAATTTTATTATCCTCTGACTTGAGATTGGCAGTAATGGTAGTTCGCCGAAATAAGACCGATAGCCTGTTATGGTTAAAATAGAATAATTGACATTATCAGTGTCATTTAGCTTTTTGTTTTATGGCATGAAACTCGGGTGAAAAGCTAGTACCTATGTAGTTCTATGGAAAAAATTGAGAAGAAAATGTGTCATTTTGTTCGATGACGTCATGTTCCATAGAACATATGGGAACTACCCCTTTCGACAGATAACGTTGGTATGCTAATTAACAATCCATCGTTCGTTTACTAAAATATTGAAACTAGCATAGTGCACCAATGTATTCGTATGAATGCACTGAATGAGGTCTTACAATCATTTACAGACAGAACCAATTAAAAATGGACGCCTCAATTCAACGCAATGAAAATTCATGAGTAAATTTAATTACGGCTTGCAGTGAACCCTGGCGGATAAAATCCATGGGAAACCCTATTAAAGTACTGCTTACTTCCATCTAATAATATAATATTACTAATGTGAAAGTTTGTGAAGATGTGACGATGTTTGTGCCTCAATCACTCCGTAACGGCTGAACGGATTTGATTGAAACTTGGAATATACATAGTGAGAGCTGGAATAACATTAGGCTATTTTTATATGTAGTGCGAGCACTGGTGGTCTAGTTGGTAGGGACCCCGCCTTCCGATCCTAAGGTCGTGGGTTTAAACCCGGTCGTGTAGCAATTGAGTTTTCTGTGCGAAAAATTTATGTGCGCTATACCAGTATTCTCAAACGGCGAAGGAAAACATCGTGAGGAAACCCGCGGCTTAGTCAGCTCCGCACGTATTGACCATGTCTTTCCTGTGGACAAGGCCGACTAAGCTGAGAGGATGGAATAGGTGCTGGGCAAGCCTACTCCATAATTTAAATTAATTTAAGTAATAATTTAAAAGGGTGGAAATGTGATATATTTATATGCATACGCATACGCCCTCTATAGGTATAACGGCGTCTAAACGAAATTGGAACTTGGAATTCAAACTTCGCACGTACCTACGTGCATCACAATCACGCCTGTTTCATATAAGGGGTAGGCAGAGACCACGGATCTTCATAACAAGGTCCTGACAAATTCCTAGAGTAAGTTATAGGCTACTTTTTGACCGGGTACTAAGTAGGTAAGTACTACTATTCGTATCACTAGGTATTTCGAACCAGTGTGGTGAAAGGATTTAAATGGCGATTCAAAGGCTTCTTTCGTGCACTTGACAAATATTTTCTCTCTCACACTGTTTTCCTTCACCGTTTCAGAATACTTGTTTAGCACAATACGTTTTGCAAACAGATTTATTGGTGCACAACCGGATTAGAACTAATACTAATACTCGAACAAAGCATGGCTGAAGCATGTGATAGCAGCCAGTAAGAAGGAGCTCAAGATATCAAACACTGCCATGCATTAGGCATGACAAAAGCGCTAGGCGCTAGCGCCTTGATATATTAAATCCGAGTCATACAATGTGAAGACTGACAGCACTTGATCCAACCAGTGGCGGATTTTCACCTTACCTCTACAATTGTAAATTGTCAGTTCCTAACATCGAGCATTTAACTAAAATGCTCGATGGTTCCTAAGGTCCCTAGATTATCTTTACAATGCAACAATTCTCTTCAAATTGCACAGGAAATAGTGTTTTGGTTATATTTCTGAGGTAATCAAAGCTCAATGATGTACGACCAATAAGGGGGTGTATTATGCTACTCACGCAATAATATACATTCGGTGAACCTAGTTAAATAATCTTTATTACCTACGCTTACAAACAGTATTTCTCTTACTAATCTTAATCTCATCTTAAATCTCAAATTTGCCGCCATAATCTTAAGCCTACTTAGCCTGCTGGTAAATCCGCCACTGGATCCAACCGAAGGCTTCAGTCGGTGGAAAGGTTTCTGTCTATCTTACTTCATTGTAGACATTGTATCTGGTATGATTATATTTTAAAGCGTCCGCAATTTCGCTAGCGTTGTGCTCGGAAAAGTAACTAACTAAGGCCTAAGACCCACATACAAACTTATTTAGACGGTCTCGGTGGCGTGGCGGGCGATTGCTCGGCAGAGACGCAAGAGGCGCGGGCTCGATTCCCGCTGCGGAAGAAATATTTCTTCCGGGTCTGGGTGTTGTGATACCATGGTACTCGTAGTTTTTGTTACCCATGACTCAGGGAATCCTAGTGTGGGGTCAAGACTATGTATGAGATTGTTGGGTGTTATTTTTTTAATTTAGCTTAATTATTTCTTAACTGCGTTGCTTTTGTGCAGTTACAAAATAAAACATTCATTCATTCATTTTATCGTCTATTAATAGTAGTAGATGATTTTATACACTGTCAGGAGGCAACTTTTACCTTCGCAAACGGGATGCTGTAGTGCCCGGGACGAATTAGCTATTCTATCCTCTCAGCTTAGTCAGCCTTGTCCGTGGTCAATACGCGCGGAGCTGATTAAGCCGCGGGTTTCCTCACAATGTTTTCCTTCACCGTTTGAGAGTATTGGTATAGCGCACATAAATTTTTCGCACAGAAAAATACATTGGCACCGACCGGATTTGAACCCACCACCTTAGGATCAGAAGGCGGGGTCACTACCAACTAGACCACCAGTGCTCAGAAAAGTAGCCAAAAAGTTATTCCAAGTTTTAATGCAAATATTTCTTTCGGGTCTGGGTGTTGTAGTATTATGTATTATATATAAGTATGCACATTTACAGAAAAAAAGTACTTATATAAGTATTCTATCAGCCATCTCTGGTTCCCATAATACAAGCTTTGCTTAGTTTGGGGCTTGAAATGGTGCTGTGTGATAATGTCCTCAAATATTAATTAAGCCGTGCAACAACATATTTAGACAGCTGATGGGATTAGAGTAACTGCAGTGCTTTCGCAATGTTCTCAGAGGCCCGAGAGAATACTTTTAATGTTATCCGGAGGGAACAGATTGCCTCGTTTATGTCAAGAGTTGACAAATAAACGAACGGTTGACCGCCAGGATCCAAGAGTAATTTTAAATTAAAACATTTTTACACCTGAAAATGCTATCATTTAAAACCAGGCGGATTATATTATGTCTGGTGACAACGTATTACAGTTGGATGTACATTGCCACTCAGACTGGAAGCTTTTAGTACTTTATGGAAGTTATTTTCGGTTTTATTTTAATATCTTTGTGTATTTTTTTAGTTCATTTGTGTATCCAACTATAATGGATCTCTGTGTTTAGAATAAATAATTTTACGAGTACCATTATTATTTTTCTAGGTATATCAATTGGTCATTGACGACCTCGGTGGCGTGGCGGGCGAGACTGCTCATCTGAGACAATCAAGAGGTGCGGGTTCGATTTCTTCTATGTTAGGAGAAATGTTTGTATGTTCTGTAAACATTTCGGAACCGAACTCGCGCCTCTGGCGTCACAACTGAGCAATCGCCCGCCACGCCAACGAGGCTGACAAACACACAAACGTCCTCATATCCTCACAAACTTTCTGATTAATAACATTAGTTACCTAGCTAGATGAAGGTAACCCTAAACGCTTTTAAAGTGTTGTGAAATTAAAACTTTAGTACACTTTGATATAATATATAGCAAGTATTGTTTTAGCTGGTGCAAGACCAATAGAAACTAATGAGGAAGATTGAAAGGGTATTTGAACATCTAAGAGCGGGCGTGCCATTCGCGAAGCTGGGAAATCTAGTAAAACAAAGAACTGCTATGGAGGAGCGCAATCAATGGAGCGTAGATACCTGTATTTTCAACGTCGCAAAGTTTTTTTGTCAATAAAATTGTCCTGTATGCAAGCTTAACACAAACATAAGGTTTTCTGGGTTTGGTGTCGGATAGACCAGACTACTGCTTTCTTCACACTTAGTTTAGTACCTACTCATTATTTTATTATAGAGAACATTCTAACGACAAAATCACAATAGAAATCCATACTATTAAATACTACGAGTATTACTTTATTATACACTAGCTGCCGCCCGCGGCTTCGCTTGCGTGGTATCCGGATAAAAAATAGCCTATATGTTAATCCAGTACATGTACTATGTGTATTCCAAGTTTTATTCAAATCCGTTCAGCCGTTTAGGCGTGATTGAGGCACAAACATCCAAACTCAAATAATTATTTAAATAATTCGAAAGTAGCTTTGTCTATCTGTCTGTCTGTTACCTATTCACGCCTAAACAGCTAAACGGATTTCGTTAAAATTTGACTTGGTGATAGGTTGAATCGTGGGAAAGAACGTAGACTACCTTTTATCTCACAAATAATCCCGAAAGGGTGAAATAAGAGAAGAGAGTTCGACGCGGACAATCAGTCAAAAATACAGTACATTATGTCCTGGGCTGTACTTTTGGCGGAATAAACTAAGTGATAAAAACAAAACCATTCAATCGGAGGAATGGGAAAAAATATTCTCGCTCCTCCTACCAAGTTTCGATCGTAGGACCGGGAATATCCCTTTGTATGGGGAACGCCAGCGTCGGGCGCGATCATTACTTGGATGGGTGAACGCCTGGGAACACCGCGTGTTAAGAACTTTTTGCACTCACATTTTTTTTAATTCATAATTCCATGATGACTATGTCACGGGCGACAGCTGGTTTGAATAAAATTTAATAATCTTGAATGTATTTGTTCCTCCAATCATGGACAACAGATTATATCCGTAAAAACATATTAAATCTTTAAAGTTGTTGAAAAATTAGTTATCAGATATTTTCTCTTTCATTGAACTGCATGTCATACATATTTTCTCTTCAGTCTCCATGTGTCTAAATGTGTTGAAAATTTCAAATGAAAGTTTTATATTATATCAGACCAGCCGCTCCCAAAATATCCGAAGGAAGCTTGCCTGCTAATGCAATGTAGAAGTTCGCTAAGCTGATCGCTGTGTTTCTATCCGAAAGCACCTGGGTTTTAAAAGCCTTTCCATGACATTACAGGCACTAACAGCTACGACGTTTATTCCCAACTTTTATGGTAGCGTAAATTGTTAAGAAGTGGCGTGCTGGCACCCACAGCCTTAAATATTCTAGGAACTGAATCGATATGCTGACGCACTAGAGCACCTAATGTGAAAAAGATTAGGCCTATATATCTAACTAGCAGCCCGCCCCGGCTTTGCACGGGTATTGAACAAATTAGTATGTTTTAGGTAAATTTTTTACACCTCGGGTTACATTATTGGAGTTTTAGTAAGGATCCCTAATGTTTTTGAAAATAAATTATAGCCTATGTTATTCCGTGATAATGTAGCTATCTGCTGGTGAAAGAATTTTTTAAATCGGTTCAGGAGTTTCCGAGCCTATTCGTTACAAACATAAAAACAAACAAGAAAAAATCTTTCCTCTTTATTATATTAGTGTAGACTAGTTGTGTTGTGTCACCAGTTTATTCGAACCAGTGTGGTGAAACGATTGAAAGTGCGCCTTTCTTGCACTTATTGACACATATTTTCGAACTTCTCCTTCACCGTTTGTGAGTAGGTACTGGTAATAGCGCACATACATTTTTCGACCAGAAAAATCCATTGGTGCACGGCCGTATTTGAACCCATGATCTTAGAATCGGGAGGTACTTAGGGCTACTTCTAGAAGCGTTACAATTACACCAAATCTGTCATCGGCCGAGTATGGTTGGATGTCTTCAGCTGAACTCGGCCGATTAAATCAAACGTACCTATGATAAAAGAAAAAAGCGCGTACACCCGACATTGTCTATTAGATTCCATCGACATTTGATCGGCCGAGTTCGGTGGACGACGTACGAGACTTCAGCCCTCTTCAGCCGATGACGGGTTTGGTGTAATTGTATCGTTAGGCCTTTTATTTATCATCTGTATAAAGGCAAGTGGCGGACACGTGACATGCGAAAAAGTTCACTGCTAAAGTGTGTACTGTGTGACTTATTCTTAACGCTAGAATTGTTTTAAAAATGCCATTCGAAAGAGCAGAAAAAACTAAGAAAAACTGTATACTCAACTCATTTTACGTGTTTTGTCAGTTACCTTAATTGAACCTGCAACCGACGATGTGTCCTCCACAGACTGTATGGAGTAAACTAGCTTTCGCCCGCGGCTTCGCCCACGTGGTATCCAAACAAAAAGTAGCCTATATGTTATTCCAGCAGACATACTATGTGTATTCCAAGTTTCATTCAAATCCGTTCAGTCGTTACGGCGTGATTGAGGCACAAACATACATCGTCACATCCACACATCCTTACATCCTTACAAACTTTCGCATTTGTAATATAAGTTATATGTAATAATGCAGTGTGAAATATCCACAAATATTTATATTTAATTATACTAAGTAAGTATTTACTTAATATTATCGAAGGCGAATGCGTAATCTTTGCCACTTGTGTATACATCGCGCTTTAAGAAATCATCATCATCACCATGACGACCTCGGTGGCCTGGCGGGCGAGTGCTCGGCTGAGACGCAAGAGACGCGGGTTCGATTCCCGCCACGGGATAAATGTTTGTATGTTCTGCAAATATTTCTACCGGGTCTGGTAGTTGTAATTACGTATTAAGTAGTATAGTACAAGTATGTATATACAAAAAAGTATATAAGTATTCTATCAGCCATCTGGTTCCCATAGTACCTAAAGTAAGTAAGTTCGTATGAGCTAGTGGCCAACTCTTGTGACAGAGTTTTTAGGCCGCAGGCTTCCGTCATGGCTTAAGGACGGCTTAAAAACAGGGACCGACGATTTAACGTGCCCTCCGAGGAAGGAAGCGCTCAGCTTGTAATGCTACTTGCGGTCACCCATCCCAATTGTTACCGCGCACAACGTTGCTTATCTTCAACGATCAATCAAGAACGTCCACGAGCGCTTCTGTTTCCATAGTAAGTACAAACTTTGCTTAGTTTGGGGCTAGATGGCGCTGCGTTAAATGTCCACAAATATTTATTTAAATTTATTTATTTATTTATACTAGCTGCCGCCCGCGGCTTCGCTCGCTTGGTACCCGGATAAAAGATAGCCTATTATGTTAATCCAGCATAATGTACTATGTATATTCCAAGTTTCATTAAAATCCATTCAGTCGTTTAGGCATGATTGAGGCACAAACATAGAAACATCCTCACAAACTTTTACATTTATAATATACTAGTTGTTGCCCGCGACTTCGTACGCGCGTACTTTATTATTTTGTTCTATAATCAATAGTTTTCGCAGCGCACGCTAAAAACTATTTTGGGTTTTCTACCTTGGGTTAAAATATTGCAATTTTCTTACGTATCCCTAATTTTTTTGAAAATATATTATAGCCTATACTGGTCCCTGATAATGTAGCTTTCTATTGGTGAAATAATTTTTGAAATCGGTTCAGTAGTTTCGGAGCCTATTCGTTACAAACAAACAAAAAATCATTCCTCGTTATAATATTAGTGTAGAAGTAGGATATCTACCTAACTTACCTAAGTGCATTAAAGAAGTAATCAAAGTACCTACATCGGGTAGGTAAATACGTGGTCTAAACTGCTGGTTAGGTAAACATTAATACGACCTTGGGCTCATTTACCTACTTGTTTATGATCGATGCTGAATTAATTCGCCAGACTTACGTATAATAAGTAAGTACCTACAAGTTACAATTTTCCTTGCTTTGATCGTATTCAAGTATTCCTTCTATTATTATAAATGCGAAAGTTTGTGAATGTTTGTTACTTACCACGTATCTCCGTAACTTGAAAATAATAATTTAGTATCAGGAATGGGAAACACATGGGCTAATTTAATTTTAGAAAATTAGTCCATAAGGGGATTAAAAAGGGTGGTAAAGTTTCTTCAATAGCAATATAATACCTACATATTTCAATAGAAATACCTACATAGGTAATTATGTGAAGATTTCAACTCTCAACCTATTACGTTTCATGAGATACAGCCTGCTGACAGACGGATGGACGAAAGGAGGCTTAGTAGGTAATAGGGTCTCGTTGGTACCCTTCGGGTACAAAACCCTGAAAAGGGGCAAAATGGGGTGTCAAAGTTTCTATGGGAACTTTTTAACGGATGTTTCTATTGGCTCGAACTTGATTAAAATAATTTATACTTATACAAAATCAATGGACATGTGTTTCAGTGTTTCTCAAAATAACCCTGGGTGTCGAAATTTAAACTACGCGAGCGAAGCCGCGCGGTTAAACTAGTTGGTAATAATCAGGAAAACTCCAAAACATCACTTATTCCTCGCAGATAAAACAGCATTTATATCTGAATAGCTATCAAGCACAGTGATTTTTTGAGATTTTTTTCCTCTAGAAAATAGTCTTTCAAAATAAGTATTCCCGCTTCCTAGATGGTGTTTCTTAGTTACTGAAACACACGAGAGCCAGAGAGGTCATCTGATTAGTTTAAAAATTTATGGCCAACTCTTGTGACGGAGTTTTTAGGCCGCCTAAAGGCCTCCGTCATGGCTTAACGACGTAAAAGCCGGAACCGACAATTTAACGTGCCCTCCGAAGCACGGAAGCGCTCAGCTCGTAATGCCACTTGCGGTCACCCATTCCATTTCTCAATTCTCATCACTATATCTTCTTTCACTCCACATGTGAAGAGGACTACGTGGACTCTACGTCAGTGAGAAGGACTACGTGGACTTTGGAGGTGTCCCAAGATATAATATAAAATAATTTTAATCAGTGTTGCCATTTTAGCTCTTTGGGCGCTTGATCTTGGTGTGTTTATTTTCATTCATTCAGTCAGTTGTTTAGAGTACAGCTAAGTTAAAAGTTACTTGGAAGTTACAATACAAAGAATGTGTACAGGTCCGTCCGCAAATTTTCAGTTTTTAGTGTATTTGCGATATTTGTGCGTAATCTTTATAATAAAAATGGGAGTCTCATTACGTAAGCAATCTGTATAATAATTATTCTATAGTAAAATAATATTTAATTTAGAGTGAAATCTAGCGCTTTTTAGAGGGCTGTTTTCGTGGCATCTAGAGCGCTTTTCGTGTCGTCCCAGCGCTGAATAAGTCTTTTGATCTGGCAGCACTGATTTAAATCTCCAGGGTGGTACTGAGTGACAGTTTGTAGGTACGTCAGTGTCCCGCTAATTTTTCTCTAGACAGACAGATGTTAAAAACAGTGGAAAATACACTTATAAACATTTTTCCTGTAAAAATGGTTGCAACTTGGTGTCCCTTGACAATAAGTACCTACCTACTTGGTAATTTCTTATAAATAAAGCCGGATTTACTCAATTCCCTTGATGATCCGGCAACAATTTTTAAATAGATTATGGTAGACTTTTCTTCCTGACTACCTATTTCTTTTTATCGAGTTTATAGGAGAACTAGCTTCCACCCGCGGTTTCGCTCGCATGGTACCAGGTACCAGGTTATTCCAGCACACATACTATGAACGTTCCAAGTTTCACTCAAATCCGTTCAGCCGTTACGGCGTGATTGAGGCACAAACATCGTCACATCCTCACAAACTTTCGCATCCTATCCTACTAAATTATAAATTAATATAAAAGTTTGTGAGGATGTTTGTATGTTTGTGCCTCAATTACGCCTAAACGGGTTAACGGATTTGAATGAAACTTGGAATATACATAGTACATTTGCTGGATTAACATTCAGGCTATTTTTATAAGGGTGCCGCGAGCGTAGCCGCGGGTGGCAGCTAGTTTATAATATTACTTAATAGGATAACAGAGGAAGACCTTATCCAGAGCTGTGGGTAGGTAAAGTCAGGCTACCTACCTATAAAACTAATACAGGATTCATTTTTCAAGCGGGCGTGCATGGCCAAATCCGAAACTATGACGAATAACAAATCTTTGGGAATCACCCGAAGCCAACAGTATATTATTCCACCATTCGATAGTGTTCCTAATAAGTAAGTAATGACATTCGTTCCTTATTAGCGACTCTATTGAATCATTCTTACTTATATTATAAATGCGAAAGTTTGTGAGGATGTTCGGATGTTTGAATGTTTGGATGATTGTGCCTCAATCACGCCTAAACGGCTGAACGGATTTGAATGAAACTTGGAATATACATAGTACATTACTGGATTAACATTATAGGCTATTTTTTAACCGGGTACCAAGCGAGCGAAGCCGCGGGCGGCAGCTAGTGGTGTAATAATACACTGTTTGTCTCGGGTTCGGGTTAAAGTTCGATTTCTAGCTCAGAATATTATTTTTTGTTAAAAGCAATGATGCAGTTTTAGCGTTCATCAAAATCGGGCCCAAGACTCCTTTGAGTACTTTTCGCTATTTCTCATATTTTTGGATTTGGCCATGCACGCCCACTTGAAAAATTCAACCGGCACATATAGTAAACTAAGGCCTTTTACCATCTGTAGTAGATGATTTATACAGTGTCAGGAGGCAACTTTTACCTTCACAGACGGGACGCTGTAGTGCCCGGGACGAATTAGGATGGAGTAGGCTTGCCCAGCACCTATTCCATCCTCTCAGCTTAGTCGGCCTTGTCCACAGGAAAGACATGGTATACGTGCGAAGCTGACTAAGCCGCGGGTTTCCTTTCCTCACGATGTTTTCCTTCACCGTTTGAGAGTACTGATATAGCGCACATACATTTTTCGCACAGAAAAATCCATTAGTACACGACTGGATTTGAACCTGCCACCTTAGGATCGGAAGGCGGGGTCACTACCAACTAGACCACCAGTGCTCTCATATATAATACATATACAGTGGTGAACATAGTACAGTTATGTTATGTTATTAGTTGGCTTAGGTAGGTACTTAGGTATGCATATTTAATATTGACGAGTATCTAATATATGCGCAACGAGTAATAAAATTAAATGGTCAAGCGTGGATACACTTTGTTTGATGTGTTCCAGTCATATTTCAAGTGCATTGACTTTCAAAGCGAAAATCATACCTATCAAGGTACCTACCGACCATAGCCGACCATGTTAGAAATAACATTATAACTTGACATCAGGAATGATAGAGTATCAGTCGAATGGCTTGACAGTAATAAGCAGGCTCAGATGCAAAAGATGCATGTTACAGCACAAGACGCAATAAATGCCTCGGTGGCGTGGCGGGCGATGGCTCAGCAGAGACGCAAGAGGCGCGGTTTCGATTCCCGCTGCGGAAGAAATGTTTGCATAATCTGTAAATATTTCTACCGGGTCTGGGTGTTGTGGTGCCATGGTACTCGTAGTTGCTGATACCCACGACAATCCTAGCGTGGGGTCAGGACTATGTATGTGACTGTTGGGTGTTATTTATTTATTAATGCATGGATGTGAGCATAGGTGTACCTATTCTTTGCCTATTACATACAAAATATACATACATACATATTATCAAGCCTGTACCCCTAATGGGGTGGGCAGAGCCACAAGTAAACATAAGAAAACTTGGAGCCACCTCTGATTTAGTCCTAAAATAGATGGTAAACCATGGTGATGGGTGATCGATCAGCCCATCGCTGATATAGGTCCATCATGTTGGAAAAGATAATAATTAAGGAAACAACATACTTATACAAATAAAAATATTTTATTACACAAAAACCTATGACTACAAACTTAGTGATACACTTCTTCCTGTGTTAATTTTCACTATGTTACAGGAATTACTTATGTCCTTCCCCAAATGTGTAAGCCAACTAAATAAATATAATTATATTTTTTCCTTTAAGTATACGTATACGTTAAGGATTAATGCTGTATTACTTAAAATCGCTTCGTAATTAAGCCATTATATCTCGTAAAAAAGTAAAGGATAAAAAATTATTATTGTGGTTTATCCCTAAGAGCTAGACATAGACATAATACTATCGAGGACTTTTTGTAGACCTTTTAAAGGTGTACAATACTGTAGTAAATTATTTTGATCTATCTCGTAGGGTTCAGCCAGCATTTGCAATGTAAGCGCAAAAAATATGTTTATTTACGACATTACATTAGAAACCTCTAAAATTATCAGTGTTTCTCTACTATATGCATGTAGTAAACATAACAGACCTTCCTCTTAAATCACTCTATCCATCAAAAGAAACCGCATCAAAATCCGTTACGTAGTTTTAAAGATCTAAGCATACATAGGGACAGACAGCGGGAAAAGACTTTGTTTTATACCTACTATGTAGTGATATGTAGTTTATGTGTTGAAAATACTTACATAATAGGCATTATTCGGCATGGCTGTAGGTACATTTTTCCGCTCGACCGCATTGGTAGGTACCTACTGATTAACAATACGCCACACCTAAGCTGAGGCAATGCAGTATGATAGGGACCAGTTGATCTTCTAACTTCAAGCGCATGTGACTTCGTACATATAAAAACAAATAAGCAATAAATAATTGCAACTCGAGGCTGAAAAGACACGCGCGCGAAATAAACGTTTTTATTTTCGAATCACGCCTGGAAAATTTCCAGGAAACTTAATTTAGGACAGAGAAGATAGATTTCCCAACGCGATTTGAAATTAGAAAAGAGAAGATAATTTCCCGGAAAAATATTCGTTTTACGATTTAAGTTTGTTTTTTAAATCGCGTTTAAGCCATGGATAACATAGGTTTTGAGATCGACGAGAATCTTCCCGCGGTGGGTACAGTGCCAGCTCAGAGGTATAGTGCCAGATTCCAATCGGGAAGCAAGTACGGGAACTTCGGGCACCCCTGTCTGTGCGTCACTGGACTGACTGAGGATATAATGGTTCCTGCTTACGGAGTGTGAGTAGTACATTTTATTTATACCCGATTCCACGAACTAATGGACGACAGAAAGATATTACCCTATCAGGTTATTCATCATCATCATCTTCCTGCCCTTATCCCACTCTATGTGGGGTCGGTAAGATTTAAGAGTTTTGGCTAAGGTGGCGGCCGCCTGCCTGACGTCAACCCTCCTTGGGAATACTTGCTTAATGTATCTCATCATGTTGAAGAGGATACTTACTATCCTTTTCTTTACGACATGCTCGGGGATAGAAGCAGCTGGACGCATTTTATGTTTTTTCTTTACTTCCAGTGCTCCCAGTCCAGCAAACAAGTACCATAACACGTTATTAACAGTTGGTAAGCGCCATATATTTTTTTAAATAAAAACATTGCTATGGTTATGAACGTTTCGTTGCATCTCGTCGTCCCTTTGTAGGATATTGGAACCGGGCGTTTGTGTGTTGTACCAACCAGTGATTGCGATTGCTGGGAGTGTAATTTGAAAAAAAAATGTCCTGGAATCTAACTTGACATGACGCAAAAAAAGTTTTCTTCTTTTGTTTTGATGAACATACTTACCTGCAGAGCCACAAGTAATTTTAAGAAAACTTGTGACCACTCCTGATTCAAAGCTTCAAGATGGATAATATATATGGTGAACCGTTTAGTCGTCCAAGGGTGACAGGTGATCAGCCCAAACTCCTGTACTTACCTAAGTCTTCGGAATTAATAAATAGGTAGGTTAAAATCTGTATACTTAGCGAACGTAATAGGTAATCGAAGGTAAAATAAGGCGTTGCTTAAGTAATAATTTCTATGCAAAAAAAACAGATCAGCCGATTGTTATATATTGTTGACTTTGACTAGTTCTAAGTAAAACAAAAGAACCCAATAAATATAAGTATCATATTTATAACCATGGTATTTATTTTTTGTTTATCTTGAGTACGTTTTGTACACATCTGTACACGGATTAGAATTTAGACAATAGATTTTTTGTTCAAATTAGTAACGGGGCCAGTCTACTAAGAAAAGTAATAAATTAAACGCATTTAGGTCAACCGGCCCCGTAGGGCCAGTTTTTTCCGGGGCCAGTCGACTAAAGAGCCGAGTTGAGGAACACTATTATAAATAAGACAATAAGTATAATAGATCTTATTTTATTGTAGATCTCATCCTTGTCTAGGCAAGCTTTGAGGTCAAGAGGTCATTCGAAATATTCAGCTTGTCAAGCACTGATATTTTTTTTTTACCTAACTGATAAATTTGAACTAACGATTATCTAGATTGTTTTAGGGTTCCGTAATTCCGAACCAAAATGGTGCGCTTTCGTCTGTCCATCCGTCTATATACAAGGACTGATTTATTTATAACTAGCTGCCCGCCCCGGCTCCGCACCACGGGTGTTGATGAAAATGAGACCGAATTTTACCTTTACAATACGACCATCTAATGAAATAAAATGACAATCAAATAATTTCGACCATAAAACTAATTGCAATTGCTTTTTTTGGTAACAGATAAAACAAAGTAAGAAACAGGATAACGGTAATGATAACACTACTGGTTTATCATCACCGAGGCTCGATTTGGCCATTCTACTTAAATAACTGTTGGCCATTTTTGTTTCAGTTTTTAACTTATTGGCCGGTCTTATTTTTATTGTTAGTCTCCACAGTTATTTTTTTTTAAATCTTATCTCATAAGTAGGCAGTAGGCACTAATTACCTAACTTTTACTAAGGAGGTAAGTACTTACCTACCTATTCGATAAGAGACGTGGCAGGCCATAGCATAGACTATCGAATACAAATTCTACTCCAAACGACTTGGTACTGGGTAGGTACTTAGTTTACAGATTTTCTTCTATTATTTACAAAAGTATTTTCCAAAAAGTGCTATACTACCTACTTACTCAAGCATTTATTTGTTTACATTTCAAGAAACGAATAAAAAAATGGTGCGTTTATTTAGAACCCTGTCGTAGGTAATAATAAAATAAGTCTGCACGTATGTCTATATGTACCTACTTGTACCCATGTATTCATTATAGGTATACGAGTACACGCAGGACAGGACAAAAATGTTGTTACTTTACCGACACTATTAATATTAGAATTAGTTCATGCGCCATCTAGCGAAAAACGTTAGTACTAATTTCTTCCAAACAATTCTACTTAAACTTAGGTGATAAGAAAGTCAGTTATTTAAATAGAGTAGGTACTAAGTCTAGTACCTACTCTTCTTCTAATGCAGAACATAGATGGCGCTTCTGTTTTTCAGGCTTGTCAAACACACGGGCGGCTGCTAGTGTACCTGTACTGTACATAATAATTTATCACGCCCGTATCCAAATATGGTGGGCAGAGCCACAAGTAATTATAAGAAAACTTGTAGCCACTCCTGATTCAAAGTTTCAAGATGGATATAGTGAACCGTATGGTGACAGGTGATCAGCCCAAATCCCATATTTAGGTGATCCATCATGTTGGAGAGGATAAAAAGAGTCCTGTAAATCTTCAGAATTAATTAATAGGTCAAAATTTGTGTAGGTGGTACTTACCGCTTGGATAAATGTGTTTTATTCGTCCAAGACTTACAGTCATCTATTTAGCGAACGTAATATTAATCGAAGGCTATAAAGCGTTACTTAAATTAAAATATAATTTCAATGCAAAGAAACAAAGGCAAAATAATTTAAATAAGACAATAATTATGTAATAGACATAAAAAATGTTACAGCTAACGACCGACACTATTTCTAAAGAATTAGTTTAAGCGCCATCTAGCGAAACTTATTAGTACTAATTACTTCCAAACAATTCTACCTAAACTTAAAGTTTGTTAAGAAAACCAGCTAGGTACTTTTAGGTACTCTTCCTCTAATACATAACATAGATGGCGCTTCTAGTTTTTAGCTTCAAAAATATTATTTACTTACCTATAGGTACCAACCATCAGTAGGTACTCTCGAACTAACCCACTTACAGACTTCTAGACTGTTTATTGATAAGTAATTCTAATTAGTAATACTAAAGCAAAAAACTCATGAAAAATAAATTAATGTTCGGTCAGAAGTTTGACAGATCAGGTTGACTTTCAATAAATTAATTATTATCTTTCACTGTCAGCTAGTTAATTTCAGTTCTATGTACTGAACTGACAGTGAAAGACAATAATCAATTTATTATAGTCAACCGTCACCATCATTTTGACAATTGTTGCCGTTTGTTTCGTGGTCATTACTTGATTGATTCCCTTGATTTGATTCATTCATTTCTTTCGAGTTTTTCCAACTAGGTATATTGTAATCATTTAAATTGAAAATCTAATTTTGTTTTTAAGTCGTAAATATTATTTAAGTATAAGTGCGACTAGTTTACAACTGGTTACTTACAACCAAAATAAAGTCAGTGAACATTCACTTGCCGGTAAAAATAGTAGATAGATAGTAGCGTTACAATATAAAGAAAAGAATTACCTACTAGCGTAGGTATCTACGAAGTCTAGCTATTGCTTGAAAAGTTTCGAATTCTTTACATTGTGTTTTGTGGTGTGGAAACGAAAAAGTCTTCCCGGGTAGAATATTGAATAATTGGCGCTAATAGTGCTCTGTCAATTGGCTATGGTACCTACGCATGCGCTCTTGAGTAAAGCGAAGTGAGGCACTGTTTGGGCGCGCGGTTTTGACTTCCTTCATTGCTGGCCAGACGCCACTTCGCGAGTCCGATACGAGGAGGTTGCAAGTTTTGAGCGATCGCCTCCCTCGGTTCGTTATCAAAACTTCAAAGTCCCAGGAGCCGTCGACCCTCTTGCCAGGTAAGAAACTCAACCACCACCAATTTATATATTTTTTATTTAAACTTTATGAAACTTCTTAAACTATTTTTAATCATCCACACTGAACTTTATAATAGTTTTGAAACTATTTTCTTTGTAAACATTTTAAGAGTGTGGGTAGTTGTTTTTATTTTTTATTTGCATTTTGGTTTTTGGCTTGATAATTTAATTTAGAATATTATTTTTAGTTAATAAGTTACCCTAATGATGGAAGAAGGTGGGCCGAGCCATGAGTTGTACGAAGTGCTGGATGAAGTGTGCTGGGTATACACTGTGTGGAGTAAAAAGAATTCAAATAAGCAGGTCGTTCATAAACATTGTAGGGCAAGAAAAAACCTAGGGCCATTATTCCAAGACGTTGTTACTGATATGACTGGGCTCAGATCCGAGTGAGTAAATGAAATTTTTTAAGTGTTTTAACTCAACTCAATATTTTATTTTTTAGCTAATTAATATTTTATATAATTTATTTAAAATATTTATGTATAAACCTAGCTATCATAATAATCATGTACAATGGGCAGGGTAAATTATAGTGTAATTTCTGGTATATTCCCACAAAATAACACTTTTTCTATTATAGTTTTATTATTCGACAATTTTTATTTTTTTCTGCTGCATGTACATAATATTGAAGCATAAAAAGTACATCAGCTTTAATAAATTATAGTGATCATGTAGGTAGATTCACCAAGTACATGAAAAAAACATTATTTCAATTGGGATCTGGAACAGTTAAGAAAAATGTTATAAATAATCATATAATAGACTCAAAAAATATTTAGCTTGCATTTTTTCTTGCTAGAGGCGCGGGTTCGATTCCCGCTACGGGAGAAATGTTTGTATGTTCTGCAAATATTTATTCCGGGTCTGAGTGTTGTAGTATTATGTATTATAAGTAAGTATTTACAAAAAAAAAAGTATATAAGTATTCTATCAGCCATCTGGTTCCCATAGTACAAGCTTTGCTTAGTTTGGGGATAGATGGCGCTGTGTGAAATGTCCACAAATATTTATTTATTTAAAAATATTTTAATTAAGGAGTGCCATAATGTTGCATTTCTTAATTAAAAAATAAGTACCTATGTAGGAAATAGTTACATCATCATACATTTAATTTATTGTATTTAGCTAAATAAATAATAGCCCTAGATATTATAGATTTTGCCTTAGTTTTTATTTTATTCTTATTTATCATAAGTAGGTATTTTTGTCTAATAAACCAGTAAAACGAAAAGAGCACCATAACACATAAAATGTGTCATAGAAAACAAAGATAGGTATATTTTTTCTATTGAAATGCCATGAATACTTCCTATATTTACGACTAACTAAACTAAATATAAAGCTAACACCAAAGTAGGAAAGTAGAATCATCTAAAAACACCATAGTACCTAAAACATTATGTCAAAGAATTAGGCTTTAAACTAGCAAAGATTCATGCCTTATCAATCTGGCGAATCGCTCATACTTACCAGGTATTTTGCTAGATCACTGGGTATTTTTGGTAAAGAATGAGACAGAAAGTATGTTTGTGTTAGTAAAATGTGTGTTTCTCGTAACTACGCGAGAAACTTGAAATTAGGTTAGGCGCGATAAACTCCTGTTTTAGTACCTCAAATTATAAGTTCTGGTCGCAAAAGTAAAAAAAATAGACTTTTGCAGTATTTTCTTATGGTATTACTGCATTTATTAACGCTAAGGTCCATTTTTACTTAAACCATCTTAAACCAAAATATACAAAAGCTAGCAAGCCTACAAAACTTACTTAAGAGTAGGTACCTTATTAGAATACCTCAACCAGGCCTGAAAGCATGGGAAGAAACAACCAGTGTCACTATAGTAAGAGCAAAGAACAAAATGTTACCTTGTCCCATATAACTAGGTACCTAACCTAGTATGGGTGGACGATCCTGAGTTCCAGACAGGAAGTGTCTCGTTGCAGACAATACCGACTTAATCGCGGGATAATTCTATGTAGAATTTCTTATTAAGTGTTTTACTCTCTTTGAATAGTTTCTTCTTGATCCAAATTAAAACTGCAGTTTCTTTTTTAAAATTTCGCCAGCCTTGTTTTTGAAAGGCGATTTTTCTAAACGTTTCACTAAATCATCTAAAAAAAATGTAGACGGTAGTTTTTTTTAGTAAAAACAATCCTATTATATAGTAAAACATAATCCTGTAATATAAACGATGAACGTAAATATATCGACGAAGATAACATTCTCAAACAATTTAGGTGATGGAGTCTATTTCTTTTTCGATATGGTCTTACCTCGTCATACTCGGAGATGAAGTAGGTAATAAACATCGTCTTGCATCTTTGTCTCAGCGTGACAAACACATTACATAATACAATAATTAGGTCGCGTCATTGTATGTTATGTTGCCTGTCTCGGTTTGTTCCATGTAGGTACCTAAAATCATGTTCACAAAAATGTTGCCTTATTCGCTAATTATTTCTGTCTGACTGGTAAAGGCAGTCTTGAATAAGACTAGTTCAAATTAAAGTTATATATCAAATACTAGCTTCCGCCCGCGGCTTCGCTCACGTGGTACCAGGATAAAAAGTAGCCTATATGTTATTCCAGCACACATACTACATGTTTTCCAAGTATCATTTAAATCCGTTCAGCCGTTGCGGCGTGATTGAAGCACAAACTTCGTCACAAACTTTTGCATTTGTAATATTAGTAAAATAGAATAGTCCAAACCAATGAAAACCATAAAGTATCATCGTATTTTTGCTAACAATAAAATTATACGTAAATTGTATAAAAAAAATTCTGAACATCCAAATATATTAATTTTACTACTAGGATGGCATCGGAAAGAATGATGTAAGTAGGTAAGTCTGTTCAGTAAGAGAACCGTCGTGCGATTTGAGGGCGCAGCAGTGCATAACTACCTTATTTGTTTAGTGGGCAATACTATAGTACGTCTGCTTCGTTTTGATCCTTTACTCGCGTCATCAACGAATGGGATTATAATAGGTGTAAGTGTTGTGACATATGGTCAAAACTAAAGAAAACGAAAATATTCATTACTAGCTGTCGCCCGCGACTTCGTATGTGTGTAGTACATTATTTTGTTCTATAATCAATAGTTTTCGCAGCGCACACCATAAACTATTTTGGGTTTTCGACCTTGGTTTACAATATTGCAATTTTCTTACGGATCCCTATTTTTTTTGAAAATATATTATAGCCTATACTGGTCCCTGATAGTGTAGCTTTCTATTGGTAAAATAATTTTTGAAATCAGTCCAGTAGTTTCGGAGCCTATTCGTTACAAACAAACATAAAAATCTTTCCTCTTTATAATATTTTAGTTTGATGTTTATTCGTGATAAATAATAGCTATTAATGACATAATATAAATTATGACAGACTCATGTAAATTGTTTTTAAAAGTACCCATAGTTGGATAGGCCAGTTGAATAATAAGGTTAAGATAAAAAGTAATAAGTATTTATAATATTGTATAAAACACTTTGGAAATTAAAATAATTTATTTACATTAACAATATACATAATCACGCATCGCCTTGACCAAACGCCCTGCAAGATTCATAAAAACCCAAAGGGACTCTGATTACTAATCAGAGTTATAATCAAAATCTGAGTCCAAATACTCGATGCCCGAAATATCCTCATCCATATCTTCTTTTGAACTCGAACTCTCAGAACTTCTGTCTGAATCTGTCAAATTTATAATAAATTCACTCATTTCATCAATGATGCGATCCTGTTTCCAGTAATTTTGCTCCAAATGCATGACATGGTCACATTCTTTTCGCCAATGCTCTGCAGTTACATTGTTGAAGCACTCGTTTATAATAGGCAGCAGTTCTTTGGTAGATACATTTATATTTTTTGCTGCCACTTGTCTTTTTACTATGCTCCAGATCAGTTCTATGGGATTAAGATCACAATGATATGGCGGCAATCTAAGGACATTGTGACCATGAGCCTCAACTATTTTATCGATTTCGTACACAGGCTCGCCTTTATTTTTTTTTATTAAATTCAAAAGTTCAGCCTTAAGTGAATTTTCTGAATATGGTATGCTTTTTTCATCTAGCCATTTCTTCAAAACATCTTTTTTGTCATTAGCATTTGGAGGCTTGTTTATGCGTACACTATGATAAGATGCGTTGTCTAGCACAATGACTGATGGTTGATGCAGATTGGGCAACAGTTTTTCTCTTATCCACTTGGTGAAATTTTGTTGATTCATATTGTGGTGATAATCTGCTGACATACTTTTAGTTTTATAGGCAAGTAAACAATTGTCAACAAATCCATCTCTTGAACCAGCATGAATGATAATATATCTTTGCCCGAGAGAGATTGCTTTTGTCACACCAGGTTCATAGGGGCTTTGCCAGCATTTGTTAACATCATGTGAAGTATGAATATATGTCTCGTCCAAATATACAATTGGCTTACCCGATTCTCTTAAACGCTTCATGGTTCTTAAATATCTAGCACGCCAGGCCACAATATCGTGTCTTTCAATAAGGATTTTTCTTTTTGAAATACATTTTTTATATTGGTATCCTAATTCTTTCAAAACCTTGCTGAGACTAGTAATACCTACACAAAAGTTTAAATCTTCTCTCAAAACCCGATGTAGCTTTCTTAGAGTTGGTACTTCTTTTCTCACAGCATAAAATTGTCCAATTTTAGTTTTTATGGCACACTTGTCAAAATCATCAAGACTAATTTTTTCTAGGGTCTGGGTGTTGTGGTAGCATGGTACTCGTAGTTTCTGATACCCACGACACAGGGAATCCTAGTGTGGGGTCAGGACTATGTATGTGACTGTTGGGTGTTATTTATTTATTTACACACAGATTGCAATATTAGGGACTAGCAATCATGTAAAAGAAAATACCATGCGAAATAAACCATTAAACACTGGTAAATACCTGTCATAGCAGCCACACGCTCAGTCACCTTCTTTAAGTCAATAATAGGGTTTTGCACAGCTTTCTCACGTTGACAAAACTGAATTACCTTAAATATTATTTCTCTAGTAGCACTGTGTAAAGTTTTACCAGGTTTAGGCATTTTTTAATACAAAAATACACGAATATCACGACAATAACAAAGCAATACGTTTTGGCAACTGTTTTTGACTTTTTCCAAATGGTAGGGATGGGTTGCCATGTAAAAATCGGACCGTTAGTTCTTAATTTGGCCACGACGGTTCTCTTTCTGAACAGACTCTACCTAACTTACTAAACAGGCATATTACCCAGCGGGGAGTTGATGTGTGCTGATATGATCTTGATTACCTCAAAATGGAAAGATGGTGTAATAATCATCGTTACGCGTGTAAGAAATTCCATTTCTAGCTCTAGCAGTATTCCCTAGTCGGAATGCACGATGCATAAACGCGCGGGATAAATATAGCCGAGGTCGTCTTGAACCTCGTCGTAAACCATCCGTCATAGTTAGGGAGTGCGATCACGCACCGGAATCAAACAATTCGATAACTGTGATATAACATGTTATCAAAGTGGTATCATTTCAATATGAAAACATTGAAATCACTAAAATAATTATAAAATTATGTCAGAAGATTTTCATAATGTTGTATGTAATGAATTCTTTCACCATCTATCTAAATATTTAAAAATCTTACGTTACTGACTCACTGACCGACTGACAATCAATTCAATAGTCCCAGAACCATGAAACGTGGAGGGTATATTTTTCTTATGGTGTAAAAGTAGGTACACTGAGAAAGGAATTCCCGAAATTCTCCTAGAAAATGCAGCGGGAAGATGAATTTGGCATGAAAAAAAAAACTCCACACGCCAAGTTTTCGGGGCGTTCCACGATAAGTTATAATCCCATTCGTATGTTCAATCCAATAGCACAAAATTCCTTCGTTAACAGTAAAATTTAAACGTGTTTCAATTAATATCTATCCTTGTTTAAATCAATTCATACAGCTGTTATATCGACATATTTCCCGATTCGGTCACAGTACCGATGGCTGGGATAATTCTACTTGCGTTTCTTTGGAAACTAAATATTTAGGTTACTTTTTACAACTCAACGAACTCAAGACCCCCCTCTTGTTCTGTGGCACGAATTACATCAGACAATCGATTTGATTCTTTAGTATTTCATAAATATCTAGTGACCTTCAGAATAATCGTCTGTAATGACATGACATGACAAAGGGTACCATGAAGGTCAACCGTTTCAACTTATTAGATATTTTGTAGTTTCCAAGAGCCAACCGATATTTTTGTTAAGAAGAACAGAACTTTTGTTAAGTTTACGGAAACCTTTGTTTAGGTAAAACACTCTGACACCAGAGTTGACTTATATAATATATTTCCTTAGGTTTTATTGAAGCCTCAGACCAAATAAAAAGAGAAGACGCCGCGCCGCGAACAACAAAAGTGAAGCCACACAAAGCCGTGCTCCTGCAAGTAAACATACACGCTCACGCACACACCTACACTAAAACCATGCTCATCGCTCTTAGTACGTCACGAGTCTTAAAAATAGAATTATGCCTTCCTGTGTAGTGAAAACTTGTAAAAACAGCAGCAAATCACATAAAAAGTCTTACGGAATCACTTTTCTCTTGTAAGTACTTCAAATAGCGTCGTTTCTTAATTATTGTACTATGAATTTAGGTTACTTGGAACACACAACCTTAAAACCTTCGACACACACATAGATAAAAAGGTGGCTTCACTTTTGTTGTTCGCGGCGCGGGGTCTTTTCTTTTTATTTGGTCTGAGATTGAAGCTAAAAGTCTTACAAAGCAACCGCGAATAAAGCCAGTCAGAAATGTTGTTACAGAACTGTAAGTGCGTGACATACGCACATTAGTAATAAGTACCAACGCAATGTTGAATTTGGTTTAACCTAATCGATACTACCTCGACTAATTTTAAATTCTATAGCAATGGCAAAAGTTTCAATGTCGATTTCAGAACTATAATAAAATGTTTGTGAACCCGCACTATCGGCTTTAAAAACATGATAAATGAGGTCACATTCAACCAGCCTTTCTTTGTTTTCTATGCGCAATATTTTAACATTAAAACATTATGAAGTGTTCTTGCCGAATAGTACGTCACTGTATTATAACATCACCTTGTTTGCTACAATCACGGCACTATTTCAGACCCGCCCAGGAGGAATCCAGCAACATGCCTGCCCTTAGTATGGAAGAGACCGCTCTCCTTGGGTAAGTTACCACGCTGTAGACCCATCTGTTAACTTTTTTTATTCTTTTTTACTTACACTGTTATCCTATTAACTTATTTATGTCTGACTCGTCTTCTTTCTGTCGATATTTCCTTATTTTTTTCTCGTATGAATTTGAGAAGGCCTGGTTTGTTTGGCATTAGGAATGCGAAGGGTTAGAGGATCTTGGGCAAAACCGAGTTATCACCTAGTGGAGTTGGGTCGGCCAATATCTACATAGTTTAATTTGGCCACCCAAGACTACTCGAATTAGGGTGAATGTAAATAAATGCTGTTTCCCCCAGCATGAATGTGTTCATAGAAAATGTATGTGATCGTGTCGCCCTTAAGTTAGACTTTCGAAGCAGGGGAACTCTTAAATATCACCGAGCGAAAAAAAATCACCAAAATGGTCCATTTCCATAGTTTTTTTTTTTCAATTTCGTGTTCTTAAAAGTCGCTTGGTTATAATAAAATTTATTTATTTTAAATTTTGAAGTCACCAAATGATTTTCAAGGCTACGAAATTGAAAAATGAAAACACAATGAGAGTGGACCATTTTGGTGACTTTTTATCATCCTGTGATTTTGAAGAATAGATACCGCCTGGCGTCATTAGCGCCGCGTTAGTGACGCCGGCCGCGACGGAAGTACTAAGAAAATGTATGAAACGACTTTAGCTCCAGTTGTGTTTCAAGTTTCAACATGATACAATTCATAGTCTATCTTGAGCTAAGTTTGTGGTATTTCACAAGACAGAAAGTCAAAATTGTTCAGAAAACATGAGCACATCTAAAAATAAAAAGTATTAGGGTAGATTTTCAATAAAAGTCACTTTATATTCACTTTTGATTAAAACAACGGACGCAATACCATTATCAAGTCTGTTCGTGCATTTCATAATTGAAACTAGCGACCCGCCCCGGCTTCGCACGGGTGCAATGCTGATACTAAATATACTACAGAATGTCTTTATAAACAGCTTTTTTGTGGGTTATCCCTAAGAGATAAACATATACCATCGCGGACTTTTTTGTAGACCTTTTTAAGGTGTACAATACTGTAGTACATTATTTTGATCTATCTCGTAAGGTTCAGCTAGCGTTTTCAATGTAAGCGCAAAAAATGTGTTTATTTATGACATCACATTAGAAACCTCTCAAATTATCAGTGTTTCTCTACTATATTATACATATAAACCTTCCTCTTGAATCATTATATCTATTAAAAAAACCTCATCAAAATCCGATTCGTAGTTTCAAAGATCTAAGCATACATAGGGACCGACAGCGGGAAGCGACTTTGTTTTATACTATGTAGTGATGAACATTAGAAGTACTTTTTGATGCCTTTCACTATTGGGGTGATGTTTGTATTTCACCGATACGTTACCATTGGGGTGAAAACCCTACTTTTCAATATAGGAGTGGTGTGTAGCAAGCTATTAGTAATAAATTGAATCTCTGGTCAGTGGCTCCGGTCTACAAAAAGTTATAAGCCGGATTCCAATGTTCTACTAACGGGTGACGGATCGTTAACTACCATAGCGGTGTATAAGCTATTATTGTCATATATATTTTTATTTTTAACTTCTGCTGGACTGGGAGTAAAGAAAAAACATAGGATGCGTCCAGCTGCTCCTCTCCCCGAGCATGTCGTAAAAGTCGACTAAGGGATAGTATCCTCCAACATGATGAGATACAATAAGCAATTATTCCCAAGGAGGGTTGACGTCAGGCAGGCGGCCGGTCATAAAACACCTTAGCCAAAACTCATATAGAGTGGGATAAGGGCAGGAAGATGATGATATTTTTATTTTTAAGTAGGTATTTTTTGTGTCTGTCGTTTATCTGTAATTTGTTGGTGTTAGGGCTCTTTATTTATTTTATATATATATATATATATATATATATATATATATATATATATATATATATACACCTACTATATAGCATTATATACAATTACATATAAAACCTTTCATAAATTTTATATGCAATTGTATATAATGCTATATAGGTAGTACCTATATCTTCATTTGTTCGTGCGTCTTCAAAGCCTTGGCCTCAAAATCAGCGCAGTGAACTCGTAACCAGTGAACTGGTGGTCTAGTTGGTAGTGACCCCGCCTTCCGATCCTAAGGTCGTGGGTTCAAATCCGGTAGTGTACCAATAGATTTTTCTGTGCGAAAAATTTATGTGCGCTATACCAGTACTCTCAAACGGTGGAGGAAAACATCATAATAAACCCGCGGCTTAGTCAGCTCTGCACGTATTGACCATGTCTTTCCTGTGGATAAGGCCGACTAAGCTGAGAGGATGGGATATGTGCTGGGCAAGTCTACTCCACCATATTTCGTCCCGGGCACTACAACGTCCCGTTTGTGAAGTCTCCTAACGCTGTATAAATCATCTAGTATAGATGGTAAAAGGCCTTGGTAGAACTCGTTCACTGCACACGCTGAGCTCAGGACTTTCCGCTCAACTGTACACAGCAGCGTTTCGCGTTGTGCATTATTATTTTTATTTTTATTTACATTATTATTATTGCACTTGCTGCTGTCTATAATTATTTTATTTATAACTTTTAATACTCTGTGTGTATGAGATATTAAGTCTATTTTTTGTTGTGTACATTAACGTTTGTCTATGTCTATGTCTAGCAATGTTGTTATCAGTCGAAAATCCCCATACATGTTTTGATAGAAAAACCAGGTTGCTATGGTAATGAGTCGAGTGACGATCAGTCGTCCTTTAGTAGAGTATTGGAACTGGGTATAGAACATTGGAACCGGGCATTAGTAGCGAATTTAGACGTTATAGGTACATATGTCGTACTTGACATGGTTCGAAGGTTATTAATATAGTACATACAGTCATACATATTATATTTATAGAAATAAATCCGGCTACTTTTATGGTTCCGTACCCTAAGGATGCTGACGTAACCCTATTACTAAGCCTCCGCTGTCCGTCCGTCTGTCATCGGGCTGTATCTCATGCACTGTAATAGGTAGATATTTGAAATTTTCAGTGTGTGAAGTTCTATTTCTATTGCCGCTATAACAATATATTGTAAATAAATTAAATGAAAGGAAACCCCATACCAGAAAAAAATAACGTTCGTAATCGATCATCGAAGCTACCTATTTAAAAAGTAGCTACATATGCGATGGTACGGAAACCTTGGTGTGCTAATTGGTCTCGCACTTGACTGGTTTTTCTAAATAAATCTCTTATCGTTGTAAGCCTCATACTGTGCATTATGTACGTGTAAGTGTGACGCATCTAAAATGAACACGCGAATAATTTCAACCTCGCCACGATTGAAATCATCATTGTCTGTAATGGCTCTTTTGAGTTTGTTAGTTATTTTCATTTTGTTGTTCATTTTATTTAATATTTCTAGCATTTTCATTCCCTTGCTAGAATAATTATTATAATACTAGATTAGGTTAGTGAGCACTGGTGGTCTAGTTGCTAGAGACACTCCCTTCCGATGCTATTGGGTTCAAATCCCGTCGTGTACCAATGGATTTTTCTATGCGAAAAAATTATGTGCGCTATACCAGTACTCTCAAACGGTGGAGGAAAACATCATAACTAACCCGCGGCTTAGTCAGCTCTGCACGTATTGACCATGTCTTTCCTGTGGACAAGGCCGACTAAGCTGAGAGGATGGAATAGGTGCTGGGTAAGCCTACTCCAGCTTAATTCATCCCGGGCACTACAGCGTCCTGTTTGTGAAGGTAAAAGTTGCCTCCTGACGCTGCGCTGTATAAATCATCTGCTATAGACAGTAAAAGGCCTTAATAAGTTCGGTTACTGACGTATCACCAATCATGTGGCCCTTAGTAGTAGTAGCTACTAGTCGTGTCACTAGTTCTCACCAGTGTGGTGAAGGGATTTCAAGTGCGCCTCAAAGGCTCGTTTTGTACACTTGAGCATTTCTATGCAAAAAACCTGTCGATTCGTTATTCCGTTGCTGCGTGAAAGAAGTACAAACTAAAACACAAACCAACGGACATAAACAATCGCATTTATAATAAGTACAAGTATTTAATTATCATAAGAATACTTGCAGCCACTCCTGATTCAAACTCCAAAGATGGGTATGGTGAATGATGGTGACAGATGATCAGCCCACCGCCCATATAGATGGTCCATCATTTTGGAGAGGTTACTGTCTCTTAGTTAGTTGACTTTTACGACATACTCGGGGAGAGAAGTTGGACGCATTTTTAGTTTTTTTTTGTTTACTCTTTAATTTTTATTTTAATAAAATTCGTTATTCGTTGCTAAAGTTATATAATAAGACCTCCGTTTTGTTTCTACTAGTAGCTTTGTTCATCCAGAACAAAGCGACTAGTAGAAACAAAACGGAGGTATGTCCGTTCAGTTCGTCAGTCAGAGGCAAATCTGTTTATTTATTTTGTATTTTTCTCATGGAAATTTTTTCTATTGGAAAAATACTAATGCTCTCGAAGGCATATTGAAAACAAAAAATAACGATCATAAGCTTCTTGAACCCACGAATTGCTCATATCCAGTTTTCTTTTCAAAAAATGTCCCTTTTTAAATATAAATATAATTGCTTTTCCGTTAGTTAAATATAGAAACCGGAAATCGTAATCGGCTTAAACCGTCAAATAGCTATTAAGACATTAAGACATGACAGTCATTTTTAAAATTGCGGATATCAGGAATTCTGAACTCGTGGAAAACCTCATTTCTATTCTCGTGTAGGCAAGGTCCTGCCCGCATCCTAAGCGAACTTCATTTCCACACCTGGTCTTAGGAATAGCGGTCGCCGTCAAATTAGACCTTTTTCTTTTCTACTTCATTTATTTCCTGTCCAACATGATGGACCATCTATATGGGACATCACCTGGTACCATGGTTCACCATATCCATCTTAGATCTTTGAATCAGGATTGGCTGTAAGTTTCCTTGACTTACGGCCGTGATAATGTTTATGTATTAATTTATGGGCATAAATGGTATTCGCTTATTAAAACTAAACTAAACTAAATTTAAAATAAAATCAAATTTAGTTCCATCATCATCATCATCCTGTCCTTATTCCACTCTTCGTAGAGCGGCCCAGCATGTTCTCTTCTTCTATTCCCTTCTGTCAGCCGTCATCTCTGTACTCACTCCTTTCTTAACCATGTCTTCTTTCACACATCCACCTTTTCTTTGGCCTACCTCGACCTCTAAATCCATTTACATTCGTCTATTTTCCACAGGCACAAATCCCAAAATCAAATTTAGTTTATTCAGTGGAATTTGTAAGGATCATTTTGAAACGTCGTAAATCTACGTTAAACACCTGTTCGTAACGCGGCCATATTTAGTAGTCTATCGTCTTTTACACATTTAGCCTTCTATAATTTTTTTGTCCTAAATTTTCTCTTGTGTTTTTACGACGTGAACAAAAAATCAGCCCATCTCAAATACGATTGGGCCGGCCATGTCTGTCGCATGTCGGACGACCTGTGGGCTAAGACCACTCCTGAATGGGTGCCCAACACAGGACCACCACGCGGTAGACCACCACGGAGATGATAGGACGAGTTGGATGTGCATCTTCCAGACTAGCCCACTGTGGCAAGGGATAGGAAACGCTGAAAAAAGAGAGGGAGGCATTTGCCCTGCAGTTGGACACCATAGTCTAAAAATAAAATAAAAAGTACATTTTTCTCTTGTTGGCTAGGGAACATGGTATACCGAGAACCATCGGTTGCGATGATAGCTTATATTACATTATTTACTTGACTTTGATTTCTTTTATATAATCTCGGCAGATAGGAAACATTCACCGAAATGGTGAATTTAATTTTGTTGCCACTAAACGCTGGTTCTAAACCAATCCCTTCGCCGAACTTCGACCCAGTTCGAAAGAACCATTGACTAGACAAGTAGTATTAGTAGTAGGCGGAACAATCAAATGAGTAAAAAGAAAGATAGTGTCTTTACCGAGTACAGCCTGCTGTTGTCCCGCAATAGCGTCCGTATGACGGTCGCCGTGTTTCGGAAACGAAAGCTCAAGTCCTAACCAAAAACGGTTCTTACAAAACTAAAGCCTGACTTTATGAATAACAGTTTGAGAAATAGCATAAAGTCACGGAATGCTTTGCCGCATGGCTTTTTGCCGTCATCAAAGTCTGTTACAATTACGTAAACCGATACCTATTCTATATATCTAACTACTACTCTACGACATGCCGGTTTCCTTACGACGTTTTCTTTATTTTGATTACTAGTATAGGGGATACATTTTTCGAACAGAAATATCCATAATTTCATTATGGATTTTAACCCACGACCTAAGGGTTGGAAGTCGGGGTTGCTACCACTAGACACCCCGTGCTCTCATTTCTCTCATCTCTATCTGCCTAAATCAAGTACAGATGTCTTCGACAAAAGTTATATTATTCATTGTTGAAAATTCTTCCGTTTACGCGGCGCACATAATGCCTTTAGGATGACAATACATCGCTATTCATCATCTTAATAATGAAGTCATCGAGCTGACGGCAAGCCTCGCAGAATGGAGCTTCTTTAATGACAAAGTAGTTTTCATTTTTACTTCTCATAATTATATTGCGTGGAAAAAATGCATGGAAACAGGCAAAAGTGTCTTCTCCATGGACTTGTTAGAAAGTCATCATTGTTTCTGTAAAATAAGATTTCAGCAGAAGTATAAATGTATAGTCTACTATGCGAGTCATTTAGTTATTGTTCGAGCCAAAGGTGTGGTAAAAGGTTTAAAGTGCCCTTCTCGTGCGCTTGACACGTTATAATGTATTAAAATATATATTTCAACTAAAATCAGATCAGTATTAATAAAAATATAATCCATGTTTCTTATCCATACAATATTCAATGAGCACATGCCATCGGAATACACTCCATCGGGCAACAGCGGCTAAATCCTACATAAAATAGTTTGAGTAGCGCTTGGCTTGCGTCAGCGCCCGACCCTATCAGAGACGGCCAGGACATTGGCCCATTTTTTGATTCAAGACTTTAGCCGAAATAACTGTCTTTCTACATTTCGTATGCCATGAGATAAAACATCCCGCTTAAGCACAAGGAACTTGAAGAACGTGACGAAAGAATTATCTTTTGCTCAAACATATTTTTGCACTATCTCCGGGACTTTAAATTTGCTATAATCACTGTGGCGAACATAATTTTTATTTTAGACTAAAGTGTTTGTCTGTTACGATTATAATACAAAAGAGGGATTCAGCAAATGGAATTTGCAATCGTTTTGTTCGACGTCGAGGAAGAAGATTAAATAGTTTTTTCGCTTTAGGAAGCGACGATGACACCCCTCTTGGATAACATGGGTCCGATAAGTGGGAGTTGCCTGTGGTATATCAGAATAAAACAATAAATAGCCAGTCTGGTCCCAGACCAAAAATAAATAATAAATATTTGAGGACATTTCACACAGCACCATCTAGCCCCAAACTAAGCAAAGCTTTTTACTATGGGAACGAGATGGCTGATTAAATACTTATATTTATATAAATATAAATAATATATAAAATACATTCTTAATACATAATATTACAACACCCGGAAGATACATTTGCAGAGCACGCAAACATTTCTCTCGCAGCGGGAATCGAACCCGCTCGCCACGCCACAGAGGACAAAAATAATAAGTAGAATAAGATTTGATAATCTGAGTATCAACAGCATGTCTTTTTAGTGCCAGCAAATTGCTCGTGTAAATGGTGTTTTGTTGCAGACTTGCAGGCGGGCTTGTTTCATTTCAGAGTGGTTATTCAGCCAATATTCCAGCCGGTTGTATCCGCTGCTTACCTTTCTATATTGCGGGAGAGATTTTTCGGCTGAAATATTTTCTAGACCGCGATTCTGATAACCAAGGTTCAACGAATCCGTGAAGTTCGTGAGCCAACTCTAGTGACGGAGTTTTTAGGCTGACTTAATGCCTCCGTCGTGGCTTAACGACTTAAAAGCCGGGACCGACAATTTAACGTGCCCTCCGAAGCACGGAAGGGCTCAGTTCGTAATGCCACTTGCGGTCACCTATCCAAATTGTGACCGCGCACAACGTTGCTTAACTTCAACGATCAGTCAAGAACGTCTAAGCAAGCTACCCCACGAGCGCTTCGTGTAATGTTATGTCAGACGTCCTCAAGCCGTCCCCGTCGTTTTCCGCAATAACTCAATAAAGGGACCTTAATTTTCCTCGAGTAACAAATCAGCTTTGGGATTCTTAAGGCGCAGTCCCGAATTAATAGGAGAGTAATTAGTGTGAAGGTGGTACAATCGGTGCTTGGTACCGCTGGAATTGAAAGTGCCGCTGTCCCGGCCTCCACGCGTCCTGGCCACTTGCCAAGAACCTGGGTCGATTTCGTGCCCCCACCTCCGGTTCAGGGTAGGTACCAGTGACTAAATCTTGAACCCTCGTAACGTCTCGACCTTATTCCGAGTGCTTTGCACTTTTACTTTAAAGTCCAAAAATACCGATCCAGGTATAGCGTATAGCGTTCATAATTGGAACAACTTTCGAGCTCGAGCTAAAATGGTAACACTTGCAATTTTACTTGTGGGCTAGGACGGCTTGCTACTTACATCGGGTACTTTTTGGGTTACGTATCCTTTACAAGTACCCCTCGCCCCTATCAGTTACAACATACCTTAGAATTCAAAAACGAATTCGTTAAGTCTCTTTCAACTTGTTTGTATGATACGTTTGAATACCTCAAAGCATTGACACCTTTCAGAGCTGACGGCGAATGCTTTGAATCAGCCAGGGCAGAATTTATGAGGCACTAGTTTTCGCCCGCGGATGATTTCAGAAAAAAAAACTGATTTCAGTCTGTGTTAGCATTTCGAAACCGCGCACCTGTACCATACAGGGTCAGATTACCTTTAGAAGTGTAACTCATCATTAGCCCTTTCTCGTGTATACTAATTAGGAGTTTTGTATCTATCCGTTATTGAACAAACTGGTCGTAGATACACTCTCCTCACTAATTGAATTAAAAGATACAGATGCCTAGATTCACGAGGCCACATTCAGTGCGAGGTTGTACTAGGTACTTTTTTTTTAACCTGTGATAAATAGGTTTCATTTTGAAAATACTCTTCGGTAATCGATAGCTGTTTCCAACTATACTCTCTGTTAGAGGTTCTTAGTTTGTGTCTAATGTGTAATTATTGCATATATTTTCTATTAAAAGATTAAAAATAAACTGGCCAGTCGAATTCGCACACGAAGGGATTCACACACACATTAAAAAAATGTTTTTTACTAGAAACATTTTTTATGTCAACATATATTTTGGTTTATTTTGAATAACTAACTAGCTGATGCCCGCGGCTTGGCTCGCGTGATACCCGGGAAAAAATAGCCTATATGTTAATCCAGCACAAGTACTATGTATATCCCAAGTTTCATTCAAATCCGTTCAGGCGTGAAAGAGTAACAAACATCCATACATCCAATCCATCCATACTTACAAACTTTCGCGTTTAAAATATTAGTAGGATTAGTAGGATAGTAGGATAGATACTCAAACCTCCGCCTTCAATTCCTTTAAGCCCGAGCGCTTAAGATTCGTGGTGGTATCTTCTAAGAGCAGTCTAAAAAACATTATAAAGTTTGCGAGGATGTGTGCAAATAATACAATTTAGCTTGTATCACGCTCGGCGTAACTGCTGAATGCTTTTCAATGTCACTTGGTGTAGATGTTCGTAACCCGTGATAACACAGGCTTACCAAGGCACCCACCACACGAGCGAAGCCGCGTTCGGACGCTAGTTTAAATATATTTATAGCTTTAACCATACGCAAAGAGCCGACTGGACAATACCATACCTCATTAAACACTAAGCAACGAAGCTTGCTTTAAACGACATTGTTGATCCAACCAACCGGGCAACTGAACGGATTACCCTTTGTGAAAGTTGTAACTAAAGTGGATGTTATACTTAACATCGCAGCAAGAGCCGGATCTATGGTGTTCGAAACCCTTCAAAGACACTCAACGTGTTGACTTGCGAATGAAACTCCGGGAGTTGCGACTTAGTTGCTTTCCTTACTAAAGAAACTGACGCGTGTTTTTTTCACTTTGGGTAGACGGTGTAGTCAAAATCGAGGCTAGACCGTGTTGGATAGCGAAACTAAAAGGAGGCCCTTATTACATGCGTGAATAATATCCAGTCTAACTTGAACTACGACGACATGGAAATTCGAACAAAATGAGCTCTGGTTATTACGGTTATCTAAACTCAACTTTTTTCGCTGTATTTCAAAAACTATATAACGTCCTAGAATAGAAATAAAAACTATTTTGGAATGTACAAACAAAGCCCTTTCATATGGCACCCCACTCGACACATTTGTAAATAAAACTGTTTTTTTACCCTCTTGGGAACCCAATATATTTACAACACCTTTACTCATTAAGCATACAATGCTTTCCAGCGAATCTTCATAGCACAATCTATTGACCTACCAAGTTCCATACAGATTGAATTAACGGTTTGAAAGTTATGCTCCAAAAAACATCACTAACATACAACGCCAAATCGCCCGAGTTGCCACTGAGATCTTTGCTCGCTTTGCTTGCTCGATCAATGACGGTCGTTAACTGCAGGCAAGCAATTCGCGCTAAACAGTAAAACAGAGTTGCGTGTGCTTGTATTCGGGAATGCGAGGGGCGTGCAAAGGCAAAGTTAGTTTCGTTTCCAGCCGAAAAGCGTGTTAGGAAAACTCGCATGAATTCACCTCACAAACTCAATTGTTCTGCACATCAGCATGAAAGTAAATCTAAATGTGTAATACTGCCCGACTGACAATGCGCTCTGCGGTAAGTCCCTGGAACCTTTTAAGGGCACGCTCCAACTCAGTTGTGTTATCTTTGGCTTAGTTTTGTCCTGTAGTTTCCTTTGTTATCTTAAAGCACACAAAGAATTACTGTTTGGTCGAGGCAATTTCGCGGGATTCTCACTGGTTTACAATAAGCCCCCATTTTGCTATAAATTGTCCGTTGCGGAAACACAAAACAACTGAAATACTTTGAAAATATTGTGCCATCACGCTTCATTTGACTAGGTTTTAATTGGCCAGACTTGATTGTTATTTAGCGGCTTTTTGCTTTTATATTTCCTAGCAGATTTTTCTTTTGTTCGTATTTTTACTGATGAATTAATTGAAAACAGAAAGAACATTGGCGAAGTTTTCATTTGCAACTTCCCTTCGCGTTCAGTTTCTTTGAAACCGTCAATTATAACTGCTTACGTACAAAAGCCTTCATATTTGACAGCCGGCCGATAGCTAGACACGCCTACGGTTCCGGAGCGCCAAGACGCGTCAATTGTCACCCCTTTTGTCAAATTCTGATACAAACAAAAATAAATTACAACATAGACCTCTGAACACATAACTTTCATCTGGTTCTTGTATCCGGGTAAAAATATAAGCGCCGCCCTCGACTCCACTTGTCCCATTTTATTACATATTCGCGTCATATAAACCTGATGACACGGTTAATATTCCAAACGTGTACAAAACCTGTACTATGTGCACGTACAACTCACGCTGAACACGTATCGTATATTAATTTCAGCGAAACAAATTACAAGGCCTATAAATATACATCATGTTTAGCTTTTACCACAGAAGTGACATAATAGTAAGGTCAGTGTCAAGAAGTTTATGAATATTTAGGATTTTGACGTACATAAAATCACGCCTGTTTCCCATAGGGATACCGATATAGGCAGATACCGCGGATCTCCATTGATCTCAATGTTTTTGAGTCTTAAAAATCTTGAATCCTTTGAATTCGTATCAAAATTTAGCTTGAGATAGATGCTTCTTTAAATATATTAGTTAGGCTATCGTGGTATGGGCATCTCATAAATATAAATTTGGATGGATTAAGCTGTAGAGGCAGGGCAAAAAAAGATGTATGGATTGTGTGCAAGATGACATAGTTAAGACGAAGTAAGGAACCAGATGGTGACTGACAGAAAGAAATGCAAGAAGAGAACATGCTGTCCCGACCCCACAGAATGGAATAAGGGCAGGATATGGAGATGAAGTATAGTTTTCCTACGAAAATGCATTCAGATTTGGCAAACTAAGCTTATGGCCGCAATAACTTCGCTTCAACAGCTGTGCTTAATTGCCCAGTTTCGTTCTTGCTTTGTCTCAATCGTTCATGACGTTTTAATTTCATTTGCCGAGCAATATGCTAAATGAAAGCTTCACAAAGACTTCTCAAACCTATGCCAAGCTTTTGAAAACGGTAAGAGAAAAAAAAAACAACTGTAAGATTGTCTCTTACTGAATCCCCAGTTTCTGTAATCAACTAACGGATATCCGTACTCCGTGAATAGATTGCCCTCGCAACGTTGTTTTAATAAGCACTATGCTTTATATACAGGAAATGAGATTTGAGAGAGCCATGAAGAGGTGAGAGGAGAGATGAATGTCATGTGACGAGAAGAATGTTAGATATGAAAGTGGATGGATACAAGGGTAGGGGTAGACCAAAGAAGAGATGGATGGATTGCGTGAATGATGATATGAGTAAGAAAAGAGTGAATACTGAGATGGCGGCTGATAGAAGGGAATCAAAGTCAAAGTAAAATTTTTTTATTCTATAAAATCACGGGGATCACTTGGACACGCCTTAAGTCTTATGCATTTACGCCTGTTCGTAACGCGACCAAGCGTTGGAAAAAGAAATGGAAGAAGGAAACATGTGCTTACCTTACGTAAGTGGGATAATGGCAGGGAGATAATGATGAGGCTCGCGAGAGCTCTAAGATAATGTTGTGTCAATATAATTTGGTGGGCAATATTAGTTAGTAAACGCTTACTCAAACACTGCTCTATATAGGAACCGGGAATTGTGAATCAGAAGTGGCAAGTTTTCTTATGATGACTTATGGCTCTGCCCCCCCCCTGTTAGGGATACGGGCGTGATAATATGTACAAGTAGTATGTACGTATGTCACTAGGTCCTTACAGAGTTATCACATTCCAACCTGAGTGCCTATTGCATGTCAGTTTTACCTTACTCGATTGACTTAACGTTAAATGCAATTGTATGGACAAATATTAGATGGTGATAATAATAGTACATTTATTAAAAACTTATGGGTACACGTCCATAGAGCTTATGCTATGGATATATAATTGGTTAGATTATTATAACAAGACTTATTGTTCAGCACTACGAAGTGAGGAGCGTGCCTCCCGTGCTAGTTAAAAAACTGTGTTACGGAAAGGCAGCTCTTCGCTCCTTAGGCAGAGCAGACAGGATACATAGACAATATATAAACAAAGCGGTTTCTAGCTAATATGCAATTGATGGCACTGTTTTCGTCTATACTAATTGTAGCTAAGTACCTAAGTAAGTTCGTTCGTATGAGCTAGTGGCCAACTCTTGTGACGGAGTTTTTAGGCCACCTAAAGACCTCCGTCGGGTCCCATAATTTAACATGCCCTCCGAAGCACGGAAGCTCGTAATGCCACTTGCTGCTTAACTTCAACGATCAATCAAGAACGTCTGAGCAAGCTACGCCACGAGCGCTTCAGTACGATACAGTCGGTGAAAAACTCGCACTAGGAATTCTGGTCATGAAACTAAACCGTTGGTTGACGCGCCCATCTAAATATCCTCCACTCTAATATTATCCAAAAGTACGAAAACATGTGCCAAGCAAGTCCACTAAGGTGGTCCCTTCGAGGCCCACTTTAACCCTACAATGGTTCGAAATAACTTAGTTCTCAAGTAGTACCAGGTAATATTGTAGCCAAAGCAAATCTTTTACAATAAGAAACTTCTTGCTACAATGTTTGGGAGGCGTCCAATCCCTGCGATGACGTCACAGCGACAAAGGTGATAAACGCTAACGTAACATCTTATCTGTATTGTAAGTCTGAAGTTCGTAATGTTTACTCGCGATGATCGTGTCAATGTGCTATTCTAGGCCAAACTTCGCTACCCTTATAATATTGCGCCTCTGAAACACATCCTTATTACTCCCTCAGTTAACTTCTAGGGAAGATTGTCCTACTAATATTATTAATCCGTAAGTTAGGGCTTTGTATACCACGTTTTTTGATGCGTTGACGACGCGCGTTTTTTATGAGCGCGTCCTCTGCGCGTTATCAAAGCGTATGTATTAGCAGACGTTGTTGACATTTGTATCGATACAAAGGCAAATGAAACGCGCTTCAATCGCGCGTTCTTCCGCCGATATAAGTGAGGAAGTTCGTATGTTTATGCCTTAATCACGGCGTTAACACTGAGCGGATATAAAATCACGGTTTTTTTAATCAGTTCAACTGATTTGTTTCATTTGAAATATGCATAGTTCGTGACTTGGGATGTTTAGGCTATTTTTATTTGGGTACCACGCGAACAAAGCTACAGGCGTGGCGGTATCTATTGAAAAATATTAGAACTTCAAATCTTTGACAGTCACATTTCCTCAATATCGCGTTCTATTTCGCTGGCAGTAAAATTTCCGGCAGTTCATGATAATTATCTATCTGGAAATTGCTACGAGCGAGAATGAACTCGCTGTATATCTGTTTAGAACCTATGGCATAGTATGGAATACCTTTTTTTTGCTCTCACGTGTCGAGGTAGGCACGTCGTATCGGGAATGAGTGCGATTGGGTATCAGTGGTAGACGTTGAGGTGTGACAAGTGAAGAAGACTGGCAATTAACATTGTTTGAGCAATTTCACAATATAATTAATGTGTTCACCACGACAAAATGTCTCACAGGTGCTCTTACTCTTAAGGTGGACTTTCGAAGCAAGCATCATTGACGCGGCGCCACTGATGCGACGTTTGGTTTGAAAGTAAGCTTTGGTCTACCATGAGGGAATGCTCTCGGAGGAGGGTTGACGTCAGGCAGGCAGCCGGTCATAAAACACCTTAGCCAAAACTCTTACAGCAAGATCCAAGGAACATGCTGTGCCGACCCCACATAGAGTGGGATAAGTGCAGGAAGATGATGATGATGATGAGGGAATGCTCTCGGAGTCCCTACTATACCTTAGGCCAATTATCGCCTATTAGCCGAACATAAATTGCCAATTAAAAGTTCGAAAGATAAAATCTCTTTATTCCTAGGTCGTTTAAGTTAAAATTACGTCGAATCTTTTTATCATTGTTCCATCAAATAGTTTGAGTTTTAATTGGAGAGATCAGCACTGAGACTTGTCACTATCTAACAGATTACTGTGGATTTCAAAGGCTAGTTGCCCATCGAATTTATTATAAGAATCTAATTAAGTCTATCTATAACTCATTCGAATCGTTGACCACAGAACGCGCTCGCAAAACATTTATTGCTCAAGCAAAACAAATAGATTCTTTGCGCAGTGACTTTAATGATGTTTTAGATAATGTCAACATATTATCTATGGAACTAAATGAAACTTATGAGATTAGTTACCAAGTTTTAAATGCGTTTGATAATTTGGCTAGTCAAATAAAGGATACGCTTAGTTCACTGGTTGACTCGCAGGTACCTTCTTCATCGCCAGGCATGAGCTCGGGTTCCAATTCGGATTTTAGGTACTTTAATCATATTAAAGTACCTAAAATCGAACTCCCACATTTGACGGTGACATTTAAACGTTTCTGTTCTTTTATGAAACTTTTAAATCCACACAAACTCCGACCTCGCGGATTCTAATCGAATACATTATTTACTTGTTGCCTCAAAGGCAAAGCAAAGGATGTCGCAGCTGGATTTACTCAATCTGCAGAAAATTACCGTGTTGTTTGGGACGCACTTATTGCAAAATATTTAGATACCCACGCGCTCGCTATAAATTATTTTAACCAGCTCTTTGCTTTAAAGTCAGCCAGGTCATCTTCACCCGCCAACTTGGCAAAAGTGTTTGACAAATTTACGGCAATTATAGCGGGAATCAAGCAGTTGAAAATAGATAATCTCGCTGATTTTATTTTCACTCATTTGGGTCTCAAATTGATTGATTCAGATGTCGCTAAACATTTTGAAATGTCACTGAGGTTTCAAAGGGATGAATCTTTGATAGATTATGATTACTTCGTAAAATTTGTACGCGAACAAATTAAAATACTTTACCGCACAGCGCCCGTGCAAGCGACAGCAGGGGGCAGCTCCGCTCCTTCCACCTCAAAGGTGTCTCGGGTGTACGTAGCAGTACCTGCAGTAGTACCTGCAGTGTGTGTGTAAGTTTATAGGATTATATAATCCTATAAACTCTTGCACGGACAGGGTTTGAAACCGCAGCTCTGCCTTTAACGTGCCCAATTGATTCAATTGAGCAAGTCGATGTTACAAGCGAATTCGTTTTATAGCGTAGTTGGTTCATTATCCTTTACCAGATGATGGTTACAGGGCATATCGTTTTTTTCGTATGTAAACATGATTTTCCCAGACCACTTGGCTAGCAGTAAAAAAATGTATGAAGCCCGGTTCTACGAACGTCCTCAAAAAAGTAGACGGGGGAAGGTAAGACGGATTTGCGGGAGGGGTGAATATATTCTATTCTAGTCGATGTACAATTTAAGTACAAAGTAAGTACTTCTCTGCTGGACTGGGAGTAAAGAAAAAACATAGAATGCGTCCAGCTGCTTCTCTCCCCGAGCATGTCGTAAAAGTCGACTAAGGGATAGTATCCTCCAACATGATGAGATACAATAAGCAAGTATTCCCAAGGAGGGTTGACGTCAGGCAGGCGGCCGGTCATAAAACACCTTAGCCAAAACTCTTGCATGATCCAAGGTTCATGCTGTCCCGACCCCACATAGAGTGGGATAAGGGCAGGAAGATGATGATGTACAATTTAAGTACATATTTTCTACCACAGCTACGAGTATAATAGCGAGTATAATCTGGGAAATCTTAGGGTAGATCAGTAGGTCCATGTGTTGTTTGTGTATTGCTCTTTCCTTTTTTCAAACCTTGCTAACTATTTTGAGTGTGTACGTGTTTTTTGTCTGATGTCTCACTAACAAAAGGTCGTGCCAAACTTAAAGTGATCTGAATAATAGATGAAGAGAAAAAAACAACAACAAAATAGAAGGCCTCTATTACAAGTACTCAGAGGTTAAGTTTTAACCTCTTGAGTGGTAGACGAGTTTTAGTTATATGATTTTTCTACAAGCACTCAAAAACTAAACCCGACCAAGTAAAAGAAAGAAACTCATATTTTTGGAAAGTTCCCTTTGCAAAAAAAGACAAATAAAAAATAACGTCAATAAGTAAGTTCGTATAAGCTAGTGGCCAACTTTTGTGACGGAGTATAACATCAATAGGCCAATATGACATGCCAACCCACTTTTTTAATATCTCAAGTTTAAGAGCTACGAAGATACATACTTACTGAAACTTATTTCTTGTTTCATATTAGTAGATCCATCAAAGTTTGGCGCGTCCATCAATATTTGTATTGTGTGCCAAGTGTACTATGTTTAACTTGGAATGTTAATCCTCCTTTCCCTCCGCAGCATGGATGACGTGGAACTGAAGAACATCCACATGCAGTTCCCCAATTCGCTGCGGCTGAGCAACTTGTCTGGCGCGACCGAGCAGCGCGTGCGCACCGACCGCGGCGACCTGGTCGTGGCTGTGCAAGGCGACCGCGCGAAGCCAGCCATACTCACCTACCACGACCTGGGAGTGAACTGTGAGTACTAGTACTAAGTAAATCCAGTTGCAGTTCCCTAGCTCGCTGAGCAACTCGTCTGGCGCGACCTAGCAGCGCGCGCGTGATGTTAATATTAGAGGAAAAAAATCGACGCATCTTATTTAGAACATATACTTTCAGAATAAGGATTCCCTATTCGGCTGTACTTTTGTTATTTTGTGTGTTAATATCTCTTCCAATTGTGTCAAACTTAATTTGTCTAGTAGTACGTATTTATTCTATACATACGTACCCTCTCATTGATAAAAACTTGACAGTTGATATGATGACGTCCTTCTTGATTCTGAACCTTAATCAAGACATTAATGACTTTTCTAAGGATCATCATCATCATCCCTACCCTTATTGCCTTATCGGCACAACATTTTTTCCATTCTATTGAATCAGCCGTAATTTACTCTTACTCATTTTCTAATTCATAAAACCTTGTCCCGATTACGGTTCATAACTATATTTGAGCTCTGCTAAAAGTAATAACCTTCGAACTCAGGCTTTACTCTACCGAAGCACTTTATAAGTGCAATGTTTTAAACGTCCGACAGCTCTTTATCAAAGCAGCTGTTACCATACTACATTCATGCGTCTTTCCTGCTACTTTGGAAAGACTAAGAAATAAACGTAAACAAGATAAAATATTCAAAGTGCCCAATTCACGTAAAAAATTCGCGAATAAATCGTTCGCAATTTTAAGTCCGAAATTATATAACAGGCTTAATGCAAACATAACGATAGCCCCAGCAAACTACAATAAATTAAAAAAACATACTGTTTAGTTACTTACTAAACCTCAGCTACTGTGAAACCGAGAATATTCTTAAATTTTAATCTTCTTTTTGTTGCAATAAACATTATTATTACGTCTCTGCTTGACTGGGAGTAAAGAAAAAACATAGAATGCGTCCAGCTGCTTGTCTCCCCGAGCATGACGTAAGAGTCGACTAAGGGATAGCATCTTCTCTAATATGATGGACCATCTATATGGGCGATGGGCTTATCACCTGTCACCATGGTTCACCATATCAATCTTGGGACTATTGAATTAGGAGTGGCTGCAAGTGTTCTTATAATTACTTGTGGCTCTGCCCACCCCGTTAGGGATACGAGCGTGATAATATGGTATGTATGTACATTTTCTTACTTAATTTTTTATGAATAGGTTAAAATTTATTTGACAGGCTGATATAATTCCTAATTCTTCTTTTGTTTCTAACTATTATCATTAAACGTCCGTTACGTCCCACTACAGGGCTTACCCTTCTTTCCACTCCTCTCTATCTAATATGACCGATAGAATGCCATATTCATACTTATTTCTGCCACTCGTTTCATTAAAAGAAAATGCATTATAAATTGCATATTTGCAAACACACCGTATTACCCTCGAATACAAATCCCCTCATTAAGAGCTGTCGACTGGTTAGAAGTTTGAAGCATTGTCCACCAGCCGGCGGCCAATCCGGTTCATTCCAGTTTATACTCGAGTACATTTACCGCGTAAAATTCATTCAAAATATCCATTGAAATTTTCCAGCGAAGTATGAAAAGGTCCGCGGAATCTATTCAACTAGTTTTTTCAAGCAGTTTAGATGTATTCTTTAGGAAATCCCGGTTTTATTTGAAAAAAACTTCATCAGATTTTGTTGTGTGAAGTGAAAAAGTCTGAAAGTAAATGCATGCGTGGTTGTGTATAAGTGCCTATGTACCTATGTATGCCATGTAATGTAAGATGTTTGTGTGTTTGTACAAACGGTATACCGACCGCGGAAACTGGCCGTGAACTGTATTTATTGTTTAAAGAAAGTGTTCTTCTAAACATATTGGTAACTAGTGTCAATTGTAAGACAGGGACAATGCTAATGTTGAACTGAAGTAGCATTATGTGACTCCCCCCCGTGCCCCGCCAAAACTGGTCGTAGATGATTCCATTCGTTTTTCGAGCATGGCGCGTCCCGTGTGTTTATTCGTCCAAGGCAATTTTCTTACGGATCCCTATTTTTTTTGAAAATATATTATAGCCTATACTGGATACTGATAATGTAGCTTTCTATAGGTGAAAGAATTTTTTTAATCGGTCCAGTAGTTTCGGAGCCTATCGTTACAAACAAAAAAAAAAACAAAAAATCTTTCCTCTTTAAAATATTAGCGTAGATTTATCTGTTGATGAACTAAAATCAAACTACATTAAGCCAAATGTTTTTGCGATGAAATTGAGATAAAAAAAAAAAAAAACAATTACTTACTTGCCAAGTCGAGCTTACTCTCTTTGTAGATATCGGTGTACTTCGTGTAGGGAGCCGCGCACAAAGGACATCTGGAAGCTATAGCAAAATTCATCCTATTCTTTTGGATTCGAAACACAACTTACCGAGCTATTATTTGTTCCCGAACATAAAATACTTTTGCACTGTGGCCCACAGTTACTTCTTACTTACATTAGCCAAATTTATTGGCCAATTACAGGTCGACGATTGGCTAGGAGTACAATAAATAATTGTAAACTGTGCTGAGTCATAAAAGCTAAAACAGTAAATCCCATGATGGGAAACTTACCTCTTCCCAGAGCGACTCCTAACTTACCGTTCCAGGTTTCAGGTGTAGAATTTACGGTGTAAAATCATAAAGAGTTATCTATACTATAATATTATAAAGCTGCAGTGTTTGTTTGTTTGTTTGAACGCGCTAATCTCTGGAACTACTGGTCCGATTTGAATGATTCTTTCAGTGTTGGGTAGTCCATTTATCGAGGAAGGCTATGTTTTTTTTTTTCAAAATTAGGGATCCGTAATAAAATTGCTATTTTGTAACACAAGGTGTAAAATCGAAAACCTATTTTTGCGTGCGCTGCAAAAACTATTGACAATAGAACAAAATGATGTACTACGGGTTTGTAGATCCCATTAACACCTACAAAAAAGTCCGTGAGAACATTATATCTAGCTATCATGGTTTAATCACAATAACCGATTTTGTGTTCAAAATAATTATTAAATCGTCTGAAGAAAAAAAAATACGCTAAATATGTATCGTAATATTAATCTTTATGGAAATTAAGCATTATGTTATCAAGAGTATTTATGTAGAAGTAAAATACTTTTTGTTTCATCTCAATCGGATATTTCGTTTAAAAGTTATCACATGTGTAAGATGTTAAGAGTTGGTACCTATTAACTCGAGGGAGGCTATAATATAGGCAATATTTTATCTCGGTATTTCCACGGAAACGAGAAAAACGCGAGTGAAACCGCGGGGCACAGCTAGTCGTTTAATATTCGTATGCTTCACTACGCGTGCTCTTCATTTGGAAATTGCATCGGACATGAATGTGGACGTATCCATTTAAGTCAAAAACGTTTCATTAGTCGCAGAGGTGAACCAAACGAGATTTACTGTGACAACGGCCGAAATTTCGTGGGCGCAAACAATGAGCTTAGTCAACTTTTAAATACATGCAATGAATCAATCTCCTTATTTACCTCCGACGAAGGCATAACGTTCAAATTTTCACCGGCTTACACCCCACATTTCGGGGAGCTTTAGGAAGCCGGCGTGAAATCCGCAAAGTATCATCTGATTAGGATGTTATAGATATCGACATTATTCGTACAAATTGAAGCAATTTTGAATTCAACACCCCTTCGTGCTCTTTCGTCTGATCCTTCTGACCTCTTTCCTCTCACTCCGGGGCACTTCCTGATCGGCAGACCCCTCACATCTCTACCTATGTTAGCTCTGATCGACTATTATGTATGTATGTATACATACATATAATCTAGATTCCATAGGGCTCTTTGGCTAGGGTCGCCTCGTATTGTATGATGACATATTAGTGCACAATCTTACTAATATTACAAATCGAAGAGTTTGTCAGGATGTTGCGAAGAATTCGTTGCGTATTGGGTAATCCTTCCGTATTTCGGTTCATATTTTATTTTCTTTATAAATTCCAAGAAATATAATGTAATTTGGATTTTTATGTTATTAATGTCAGTTACGAAGATGAGTGGGAATAAACAAACTTACACCCCCTCTACACTAAGACACACGAAAGGAGCCTTTGAAGTGCACTTTTTCATTACACTGGTTCGAAAGAACTAGTGACACGAATAGATAGATAGACTTAAGAAACAAAATCTCCTTAAAAATATTGGTATCTCCTTAACAAGAATCGCATTCGTACTATTGACTATTGTTGCGAACAAATGCGAATAGCATTAAGTGCTTACGATCGTGTCAGCTCAGAACTGGTGGAAAATCTCAAAAGCGTATTGAGAATCGGAAAATAGCGGCTACTTCCTTTCATGTTACCATTTAGATCGGAAAATGTACGACTCAATGGTCTTTAGATAGTAGCGGGAACTTAAGCTGGGAGTATGTTATATTTTCGTTTGTCATGGCAGGTGAATCAAGCTAGTGCAGGACCGTGAGAAGTGGCAAGATAAAATAAATTAATAAATATTTGTGGACTTTTCACACAGCGCCATCTAGCCCCAAACTAAGCAAAGCTTGTACTATGGACACCAGATGGCTGATAGAATACTTATTTTTTTTCGTAAACGCATACTTATAATACTACAACACACAGACCCGGAAGAAATATTTGCAGAACATACAAACATTTATCCCTGAGCGGGAATCGAACCTACACCTCTTGCGTCTCAGCCGAGCACTCGCCCGCCACGCCACCGAGGTCATCTATACCCAGCAGTGATCTAGCTGTGGGTGATAGCTGGTTTAGTGCAAATAATACCATATTATTATTATTTAATCATTATTGTCCCACTTAAGACTAAATCAGAAGTCCCTTTAGGGGCGTGATAATAATGTATGTATGTCCTACTGCAGGGCAAAGGCCTCCCTTACCTTCTTCCACTCTTCGCGATTTAACGCTGATACAGGCCATGTGCCAAGGTGAGAGTCCAGCTCATCCTGCCATCTCATTCCGGGTCTTTCTGACACATTCTATGCATGCTCTTAGTTTCATTCAAATCTGTTCAGACGTTACGGCGTGATTGAGTGACAATGACAAACATACATCGTCACATCCACACATCCTCACAAACTTTCGCATTTATTTACCGTATTTTATTAGGATTAGTATTTTTTGACCTATAGTTTATTGTAGCTAACCAATCGTGTTATTCAACCCTAGAAAACGATTTTCAAGCTTTAAAGTCTTAAAATGACAACTCGATTGCTCTTAAGTTAAGAGTGTAATTTAATTGGACCAGCGCAGCTCCTCCGTCGATTGCATTCGAGTGTCATCGTTACCTTTATTTATGTTCCAATTTCGTGCCTCTAAATGTTAAGAAAGCTTACAAAAAAGAAACAAGTGGGCAAATAGAGAAGATAGATAGATAATACGATTTATTAAAAGTAGTCAGATGCACGTCTAAGCAAAATATTACGTTAGGCATTTCCCCGCATTTTAGTAATCAAAGTTATTGAAAAACAACTTTTGAAACTTTCAACATATTCCAACTACATCTCATAACCTAGATATTAAATTGGATTTTACAAATTGGATAGCTCTTGATATGCACACATCTCCATCTCTCGTATTACTTGATTCCTTGAATAAACATCAAATTGAATGGAAAACTCGTTTGGAATTCACACTGGTGTCATTAAAAGTTGTTTCAATAGGATATGGTTTAATATTCTTCATTGCTTTAAAACTTGAATATAAGTAAAAGTAACATTTTGTTTTTAATAACTTAAAAATTGACGGCCTCGGTGGCGTGGCGGGCGATTTAGATTTAGAAAAAACTTGAATGTTTTGATTTTCGCCATAGTTGTACTTTAGAAAACAAATGAGGATTAAGTCATTACGCTTTCTTGTCCTTTGGCGATGTAGTCCAAAAGCAATGTAACGCGATCTAGTCATATCTGCTGCCTAGTCAAATAGAGATGTAGTCGTAAAGCTCCTAACCCTTCTGTGGGTATATATCTTTGCTGGACTGGAAGTAAAGAAAAAGCATAGAATCGTCCAAGGAATTTCGTCATAGTTATTTTACCCACCTCTTTGCCCTTATTACTTCTTAAAGTAATCTTATTAGAAATTATGCCTTGCGGCTCTGGAGTCTGCCTAAAGTTCATTAACTTTGTTTTGGATAAGTTTATTTTCAAATTGTTTTCCTCTAGCCATTTTATTATGGACCCAAGACACGTTTCAATCTCAAATAGATCGTGGAATGTTACTGTACAGTCATCCGCTTGCGTGTTCTACATCAAATGCATAAATAGGAAAACTTTATATTTAGTTACCCAGAAGTCACATACAAAGTACTGACTCCAGGATTATCTGTGTCGTGGGTATCAGAAAATGCGAGTGCCATTGTACCACGACACACCCAGACCCGGAAGAAAAAAAACCACGAGTTTGGAAGTATTAAAAACAACTTAATGATAATGATAGCCGTTATTAACAATCACAAATTTATATGTATAAACTTTGAACATTAATTTTTCTAATTGACACCAGTTTTTCGATTGTCTTGCTTTTCAGCATAGGCCTCCCCAAGTGTTATCCACAAAGATCTATCTCCTGCTTTTCTCGCCCAAGTCATTGCAGCTACTTTTTTAATATCGTCTCCCCATCTACTACGACGCTGTCTACCTTTATTTCTCTTTTTATACCTAGGGCACCATTTTGCCATTATTGTGGTCCATTTTTCCGTCTTATTTCTTACTAAAAAAACATACCGTTCATTAACTTATATTTTACCTTCTCGAAACACTTAAAAAATATAGGTAGAATTTTGAATTGAAGTTTAAGTACTGCTTTTGAAGAGGTCGACTGCAGTCAGCGTGACGCCTATTCAGTGCTTCCCCAGTCGTTTTAGCGTAAATTCTTTTTACACTGTAATTAAAATGTTCATGGTTCACCATATTCCATCTTAGGAATTTAAATCGGGAGTGGCTGCAAGTTTTATTTTGTTTACTTGTGGCTCTGCCCACCCCATCAGGGATACGAGCGTGATAAAGTCAAAGTCAAATGTTGTTGTATATAATAGGTACCGGCATTAGCTAAACTGTAACAAAAATTACTAAGTACTTAAAAGCTTCATAATTATCAGACGGATCTCTATAGAAAGTGTTGATGAAATCTACTAATAACAAGCAACGAAATATTATCTACAACATACTAAAAACGTTATCTAAAATAAAACTAACATATCTAAGAACCTTCCTTAAAATGACACCAATAAAATGCGACAAACCGCATCGAAAGCGGTTCAGCTGTTTTTGAGGAAAATGGTAACAGACAAACACACAAATAAACGCATATACCTTCTCCGTTCCATCTCGTTGGTAAAAAGTAAAAACGGACGGTAAAGGTGTCGATTAATATTTTATGAAAGCATTTAATTTTACCGTACAACACAACCTGTTAGGAAATAAAAATAAAATCTTCTAAAGAAGATTATTTCTTTAGAAATTTTTATTTCGTACGGTTTCAAAATCGACCTACCGACTACCTTGCAAAATGTCAGCACGATAAGACTAATGGTCAACGAATAAATAAAATTCTTTTCCTGGAAAAGGGCAGACGAACATTGAGCTTTTGAAAGCTTTCGAATTAAGAAAATATAATTAGATATATTTAAAACAGGTATACTGTAGCATTGCCGCGCAATTTTTAAAAATAGTGAACACAGCATAAAATTTATTTTGTTAACATTTTGTAGAACACCCCTGTTTCAGAGTTTTGCTGTAAAGGAGGATTAGCTACTAGTCGTGTCAAAATAGTACTCTCAAACCAGTGTTGAAAGGATTTAAAATGCGCCTCAAAGGCTCTTAATGCATTTGACACGTATTTCCAACTTTGTAGATTCTATGAGAATTACCGCAAATGTACAAATCAAGAGAGAAGAGAAGATTACTTTCCTAGTCGCTCCATGTCTTCAGCCATCATTAACATTAGCTCGGCAAATAAATCTTACTCTTATCGATTCAATACGAAAGCGCGGAGTGGAACGCTTTTATCATGACGCGCTGTTTCGCATGTCCCACGAGACTAGGGAAATGTGTGGGAGCGTAATAGGGCTGCCAACTGCGAGACTTACTAGAGGTGTCAATTCACGGGGAATATGCTCGGGAGCGAAGCGAGTGCTGCCAACTGCGAGACTGACTAGAGGTGTCAATTCACGGGGAATATGCTCGGGAGCGAAGCGAGGGCTGCCAACTGCGAGACTGACTAGAGGTGTCAATTCACGGGGAATATGCTCGGGAGCGAAGCGAGGGCTGCCAACTGCGAGACTGACTAGAGGTGTCAATTCACGGGGAATATGCTCGGGAGCGAAGCGAGGGCTGCCAACTGCGAGACTGACTAGAGGTGTCAATTCACGGGGAATATGCTCGGGAGTGAAGCGAGGGCTGCCAACTGATAAACGGACTGGAGGTGTCAATTCATGGTCAATATGCTCGGGAGTAAAGATAGAACTGTCAAAGCTAGGGCTGTTAGAGACGAAATAGAGATGTCTAAGATGGATATGGTGAACCATGGTGACAGGTGATCAGCCCATCGCCCATATAGATGGCCCATCATTTTGGAGAGGTCTATCCCTTAGTCGACTTTTACGACATGCGCGGGGAGAGAAGCAGCTGGACGCATTCTATGCTTTTTTTTACTTCCAGTCCAGCAGAGAAGTAAGACGGACATAATATATAGGTGTCAAAATGGGTTAAAAATGGGTTGACTGTATTTTTATCGATATTCTTTATATAATTTACAAATGAAAGGGTGTAAGTTCTAAAAAAGTTTTGTCTTCTTTCTAAATATAACTTTTTAGTTCATAAGTTGTTGGGTTTTCCTCTTTATGTAGGTACATGTACAATATTTTATCCATCATCATCATCCACAGCCCGACTTTACCAACTGTCGGGCGTAGGCTTCCCTATGTTTGTGCCATTCGTCCCACGGTTTTGAATACATCGTCTGCCCATCTCGCTGCTGATTTAATATTTATATTATGATTCTGCAACCCTAAGGCGTTGGAATACGGCGTCTGTAGCATCATTTTTCATTCAATCTCCAGCAAGCATTGTAGAATTGCTAAGCATGTTGTCTTTTCCTTTTAAGAACGTCGGCATCACTTCACTCTACATATTTATGATAACGATCGGATATATCTCTAAGAGTTTTGTTCGTTTCTTTCCTCTGTTATTGCCTTTCTAACAAAAGAATAATCTACGCATTTTTTTCGTGGCAGTCTTCCATTGAAATGCGTTTTTACTTAATTTAATGACGAATAAATTTGATGTATTCTGTTATATTGATAAAGTGAGAGCACAGCACTGTAGTCTAGTATTAGCGGCGTCGCCTTCCGATCCTAAAGTCGTGGTTTCAAATCCAGTCGTGTAACAATGGGTTAGTTGTTACTTGGGAAGCGCTCGTGGTGTAGCTTGCTCAGACTGAAATGGGGCCAATGTGTCAACAGATGCGGCGTCCCACACGAGGGCACTCCAGGGGATCAAGGAAGAAAATAGAAAATGTATTCACGACTTTTAGATTTTATTTGTAAGCTAGTTATTCTATTATACTTCTTCGCTGGACTGGGAGTAAAGAAATAACATAGAATGCGTCCAGCTGCTTCTCTCCCCGAGCATGTTGTAAAAGTCGATTATGGGATATTATCCTCCAACATGATGATACAATAAGCAAGTATTCCCATGGAGGGTTGACGTCAGGCAGGCGGCCGGTCATAAAACACCTTAGCCAAAACTCTTACAGCATTATCTAAAAATCATGCTGTGCCGACCCCACATAGAGTGGAATAAGGGCAGGTGGATGATGATTAGTTTTTTTTAACTAGTAGAAAGAACCTGCGACCTTAGGATGTTTAAGGCATGGTCACTACTTGAGACCACCAGTGCTCGCAGTGTCTAATCACTTAATCTCTCACAATAACGCATATCCCATTAAGCTAAGTATATGGGTTTGTGTTTGTATCTGTCTGTGTATGCTTTCTGTTGATGTAAATTGGTATAGCAATTACGATGACCACTGACCGAACACAGCCTATAAAAGCCCCGTTGGCCGTATGTATGGCCCTTTCACGTTGTGAAATTGGGCAATTGCAATGTACGAATTGCAATCCCCTATCACGTTGTTTATTGGTACCTGGTCATTTAGTTGATAGTAGGTACCTACTTTCAGTACGTTCACAAAAGTCATCTGATGAGAAGAGTATTAAATATTAATGTAGATGGATACAAGAGCGGAGGTAGATGGACCAAATAAAAGATGGATCGATTGCATGAAAGATGAAGCGTCAGGAGGCAACTTTTACCTTCACAAACGGGACGCTGTAGTACCGTAATTTTAATAATCCATTAATTACGTGAGGTGTTTCAGCAAATATCACGTAATTTTTTTCCGGAAGAAGCAGTGTAAAATTGCAAGAAAACTGGGTTAAATTAAGTAAAAAATATTGGATTGAAAAATCAGCAAAATCGCCGTCATGTGTGTGCACGAAAAGAGCCTCTTTGAGGCGCCCTCAAGGTCCTTTCACCACACTGGTTCGAAGAACTATTGACACGACTATTAGTAGTACTAACAACTGGATTGGCATATTATGCCACCAGCCGGCGTCGCCGGGCTTTCAGACCTTTACCCTGCTGCTACAGTATCGCTATACAACTCGAAACTTCACGTTTTACATCCTTTTCTATCTTGTGACAAACCGACAAGTTCGCTGAAGCCCGCCAATGTAGTCGTAGGCTTAGCAATACTACTCGACAGTTTTTCACAGAAGACAGTTTTAGACAACTAATAGTACGAGCGTTAGCGTATAGATGCGAAACTTGTTCGATTCCCCGTCGGACAAAATACGGAACACGTCGCCACTTTTTCAGAAACAAAACTTTGACGCACGTCTTCGTTTCGTATAGTCATCCAGCTGAGCTCAGGGCTTTCCACCGAACTCCACACGACAGTCTTCACGTTGTCATCCAAACGGTTGGATGGATTTTGACAAATGTAAAGTAGAATGTTGTTTTGCCAAAAAATATTTACATAAAGTACAAGTAAAGGGTCGTGACATATGCCTACATTATGACGACCAAATTTGACGTAAAACTACTTATATTTTGACATGAAAATTGTTCGTCTAAATGAGGTGTCGTTGGATTTGACCTGATCACGAGAGTGACAAAAAAACTCAAAAGTCCAATATGTCGGCTGTGAGCAGCTATTTTTAATTTTTGACATAGGATGATATGAAATGTCAAAAACTCAATATTGCGGCTACTATACCAACGAAATTCTACGCAGCTGAGCTTTGTTTTTTTTAATAAATAGTTGCTGTGAGTCTTGTTTATACTTTCAAAAACATCGAAATGCAATCTTTGACTTCATAAAACTTGGCCGTGCGTCCTACAAGGCAACATCTGGTGTTGCAAATAGATTTTTCAAGTTTATTCGATTTCGTTTTGGTTACGTCATGCATACGAAACATTTGTTTTATATGTTAATCTTGATGGACGTTTCATAGAACGAGTTAGCTAGCATATACAAACGGCTGTATGTACTCGCACGTAGGGTAGAAATTATCGCTGAGCACGTTAGTTTCTCAGTGGTATGTAGTATAACTAAGGCTTTTTACCTTCACAAACGGGACGCTGTAGTGCCCGGGACGAATTAAGATGGAATAAGCTTGCCCAGCACCTATTCCATCCTCTCAGCTTAGTCGGCTTTGTCCACAGAAAAGACATGGTCAATTAGCGGAGCTGACTAAGCCGCGGGTTTCCTCACGATGTTTTCTTTCACCGTTTGAGAGCACTGGTATACACTTAAATTTTTCGCACGGAAAAATCCATTGGTACACGATCGGGTTTGAACCCACGACCTTAGGATCGGAAGGCGGGGTCGCTACCAACTAGACCACCAGTGCTCCATAATATGTAGTATACTTCTAAACTAATATTATAAATCCGCAAGGTTGCAATGATTTGACTACGATAGCAACTGTCCTTTGCTACAATATATTAATACAATCTGTGATGGCCTTTACTTAGTAAAGGTGGATTTTAATAAAAGATGGAGTAACTTACCTATATTCCTTTTATACAAACGGAGAAGCAGGTAGTAGGTAGATTTACTTTATTACAAAAAGAACTGAGAAAATAACTATGTAGTGCTTTGTAAATACATATTTTTTTATGCTTTTAAGGACTGAGTAAGAAAACTTTTATTTAACTTGCAATATATGTTTGTTCGGGTCGGGAAATCTTTAGTTTCATCCTGGTTTAATATGGATGACAATGCATGATTAGCTGAGTGACGTCATTCTGAACCCAATATGGCGGACTCCCAAAGATGGCGGACTATGTTTTTTTTAGTCACCCCCATGATATGGATATCAAATTAAAGGTTTTGCTGAAACAAATACGAAGGATAATTAAATTCGCGACAAGCTTTTATATTATATAAGTTGTGTAATGTAATAGATTGATGGGTTCTATTTAATTTTCAAGCTTCATTTCTTCTTTTTGAAACATTTAAATAGAAGCTGGTTTTAAAAATTTCTTTTCACTGTTAATTCATAATTTTTAATGCCGGTAAAATGGACGGACTGATTTAAAATTCCAAATAATAGAAAGTACTAAATCTCTTTGAGTGCTTTTACAAAGCACTGCTAGTTTATTGTTAGTGACCCATCTGTCCAGTATTGTATAATTAATTTAGTAATAGGTAATCACTGAAAGCACTGGTGGTCTAGTTGGTAGTGACCCCGCCTTCCGATCCTAAGGTTGTGGGTTCAAATCCGGTCGTGTACCAATGGATTTTTCTGTGCGAAAAATTCATGTACGCTATCCCAGTACTCTCAAACGGTGAAGGAAAACAACGTGAGGAAACCTGCGGCTTAGTCAGCTCCGCACGTATTGACCATGTCTTTCCTGTGGATAAGGCCGACTACGCTGATAGGATGGAACAGGTGCTGGGCAAGCCTAGTCCATCTTAATTCGTCCCGGGCACTAAACAGCGTCCCGTTTGTGAAGATAAAAGTTGCCTCCTGACGCTGTATAAATCACCTACTAGATGGTAACAGATAATCACGTTTTGCTTCACCGATCTCCCGTGATACAGGCTTTGCATAGTGCGGGGATCACCAGTAAATTAAAACATATTATTTCTAATCCTAAGATCGTGGGTAATGTTCGAAAAATGTATTGTAGGTACTCTTAAACGGTGAAGGAAAACATCGTGAGGAAACCGGCATGTCGTACACCCTTAAAAGTTCCGAAAATATGTGCCAAGTGCGCAAAAGGAGCTCCGCAAGCCTTCACCTTCGCGGGTTCGAAGGAACTAGTGACATTACTTAGTAGTAGTGATTTCGTATTTGATGGAGTTTTGGTAAGATGTCTTACTAAAACTAATTATCTAAAGAAGCTTTATTTAATTTCTGAAATAAAATACTTTGGATTCAAAGAATATAAAATAATTCTTTATACTGTTGGCAAAATATAAAACATGGCTGCGTTATTTTTTTATATTTAAATCGTATATGTCTGAAGTTACTTGATAAAATAGATAGTATCTACATCATCATGATCATAACAGCTCATATCCACCCACTGCTGGGATTAGGCCTCCTTTTTAGCACGCCATTCTTTTCGATCCTGCGCTAACCGAATCATTGTCACCCACCGTTTTCACAATGTCATCAGACCATCTAACTGGTGGTCACCCTACATTATAGGTTACTTCTTATGGTTATTAAGGTTATAACTTATACTTATTATGAATTTATGACACTGGAGAGCAAAATTTAGTAAGAATATGACCTTCAAAAGGGATTTTAAAAGCTTTCTGAATCTCACAAAAGAAAAGTATACATACATAATGTATGTACAGTACATGCATAAAATAACGCCGGAGGCGATCTTTATCACGGATCCATTCGCTACCTTGACGACATCGATAGCGTGGCGGGCCAGTGCTTCGACTGAGACGCAAGAGGCGTGGGTTCGATTTCCGCTACGGGAGAAATGTTTGTATGTTCTTAAAATATTTCTTCCGGGTCTGGGTGTTGTAGTATAAGTATGTATTTACAAAAAAAAAGTATATAAGTATTCTATCAGCCATCTGGTGCCCATAGTACAAGCTTTGCTTAGTTTGGGGCTAGATTGCGCTGTCTGCAGTGTCCACAAATATTGATTTACATACTACTCTCCCTTCTTGTCGTAAAAGTCGACTAAGGGATAGTATCCTCTCCAACATGATGAGATACAATAAGCAAGTATTCCCAAGGAGGGTTGACGTCAGGCAGGCGGCCGGTCATAAAACACCTTAGCCAAAACTCTTACAACCTGATCCTTGGATCATGCTGTGCCGACCCCGCATAGAGTGAGATAAGGGCAGGAAGATGATGATGATGATGATGATACTACTCTCCCTTCATTCACTCCCATCACATTCTTCATATGTTCTTCTTTTTAAAAAGCAAAGTCTTTAGGGTTCGAAGTTCGTATCGTCTCCAAACGTGCGTGAGTCAGGCACGTTATGAACATGAATCACTACCTGTACGATCAATGTCCGCTAGGCAGTAGACGCCGTGACTGAACTATTGCCTACTAGCAATTCGAGTCGAATGGCACGATTACACCAAGTCAGTCGTCGGCCGATCGAACATCGAAATCAAACATATTCGAAAAGAAGATAGGGCGTACACTTCTACAACCGACATGTTTCATTCGATTGTCGTTCCATCGTCATTTTGAATGACGTCTTATCCTACTTCGGCCGATGATGGACTAGGTTATGCATATCTGAATTGTCAGCGAGTCAGTTAGAGTCAAATTTATTCCAATGCAGTTTAAATCCATGCTCAAGTTCACTTCGAGTTCCATTCGAATCAACTCGAGTGGCGCGCGTTGACGTTCTCTCGCCGCCTAACTTGGCTCGGTCGAATCGAACTGGAATTGATCGAATCGAACCCGAACTACGATCGAGTGCATTTGGACTGCTTTGTTCGATAATCAAAATTGAATTGCGATAGAGAGAAAGTTCAAGGTGCGGCTCGAGTCGACTACCCATATCAACTCGAGTTGCTCCAGCAAGAAATGAATGAAAAGTACGTCAACCTATCGCTGCCATATTTTTCGTGAGGCGTTTCTAAGGTGAGGGTCTTTCCGGGGGTTTGTGGTCTTAGTTTGTGATATCGCTTTGCGATTTCTGGCAGAGCGTTCCGAGAAGCTTACTTTTTGCAGCCGAGAAACCTTCGATATTTGGGGATAGCACTGTCAGAACAGGATTTCGGCTCTGGTGGGGGGACGTTGTTATGTGGTTTATTACTTGGGTGATTATCGCTAACAAACACCGAGTTGAGTCAACTCGAGTTTGACAGGCATATCAACTTAAGTTGATCGAGCAGGAAAATAATCAACTCGGCGCATTGCCATTGCCTACCCTTATTGATTCTGATTCTGTTATGTAACTCGCGTGCGGCCCTACGGAATTATTTGATCAGATATTTGAGTTATGAAGGATTTCGTATTGTTCACCCTGTCGTATTGCGGATAGGTTATTGTGAAAGGTTCCTTGGAACACCCTACGGCCAAGCTCAGAATAGACGCCATTAGGGTCTGCTTCGTGATAATTTATTAGATAAATAAAACAATAGAGGCAATATAACAGAATTGAGCTCAGATCTTCAAATATTACCTGTTTTTTCCAATTAATTTAGCCATAAAGGAGTAATCAATAAATTCAAAAAACTCAAACCTCAAGTAAAAATGCCGGAAAAAAGTAAAGTTCCGAAAATGATTAAACTTATCCCTATGGACTAAATCAGAAGTGGCTGCAAGTTTTCTTATTTGTACTTATGGCTCTGCCCACCCCATTAGCGATACGTGCGTGTTAATATGTGTATATGCATGTAGATATTTGCTGGACATTTCACATAGCCTTATTTAGGCATGAACTAAGCAAATCTTGTAGGTACTTGAAATAATTTAAACGAATTAGATAGTTTAGAAAAGAATTTCGTTCGAACAATCAGGTGACCTCGATCGGAGTGGAAAAACCTTTCAACACTTCCCTCCAGGTGTTGGCCCGATTGAGCACTTTAAAAGTGTTGCTGGATAATCCGATTTTTCGTTTTTATTGGTGAAAAACGAAGCGGCGGACGGTTATCTACACAACGCACCACTCCCCGTCATTTAAAGCTTTCAAAAACGAAAGCTGCTATGAGAAAAAATGCTGTTCAAATACCTCATGAACTAACGTATTATAAGAGATTTTTATAGTCATCCTAATGTCGTAGATTCAAATCCGGTCCACTATTCTAACATTTTATTTTGGAACATGTTACAGATTTATAAAACAAACTAGCTGCCGCCCCCGGCTTCGCTCGCGTGGTATCCGGATAAAAAGTAGCCTATATGTTAATCCAGCACATGTACTATGTATATTCCAAGTTTCATTCAAATCCGTCCAGACGTTTAGGCGTGATTGAGGCACAAACATACAAACATCCTCACAAACTTTCCCATTTATAATACAGTAGGATTGTATGTATATTATCACGCTCGTATCCCTAATGGGGTGGGCAGAGCCATAAGTAGTCATAAGGCAACTTGCAGCCACTCCTGATTCTAAGTCCTAAGATGGATATGGTGAACCATGGTGACAGGTGATCAGCCCTTTGACCATATAGATGGTCCATCATGTTGGGGAGAATGCTATCCCTTAGTTGACTTTTACGACATGCTCAGTGAGAGAAGCAGCTGGACGTATTCTATGTTTTTTTTAATTCCCAGTCCAGCAGAGAAGTTGTAAAACAAATTGTAAAGAATTTTATTTCTAGCAATAGTTTTCTAAAGTGTGTGTGTATGTGGTATGTGGATAGCTTTATGTCCTTTGTGGATAGCTGTGTGTACTTTTACTAAAAGCAACTAGGCCTTAGGCCTTCCAGAATTTGGAGACAAACTGAAACAACAAATACTACAAATGGGATACTCCCTAGTATCCTCTTTAGAAAATGGTAGATCATGGACCCATCCATTGTTACTCGCAGTTATTCGCACATTAATGAGACTCATTGTGTTCATAGACAATATAGACGTGAGCACATATTCCATTAATTTTAGCTTTTATGTTTGAAATGTGTGGTTTTAGTAATATTGCTAAGCAATGGCGGCCTCGGTGGCGTGGCGGGCGAGTGCTCGACTGAGACGCAAGAGGCGCGGGTTCGATTCCCGCTGCGGGAGAAATGTTTGCATGGTCTGGATGTTGTAGCATTATGAATTATGAGTATTTATTTACAAAAAAATTAAGTAGTTTTTAAGTATTCTATTAGCCATCTGGTGCCCATAATACAAGCTTTGCTTAGTTTGGGGCTACATGGCTCTGAGTGAAATGTCCACAAATATTCATTATTATTTATTATACAATAAACATGTATGTACATGTACGATGGTACATGACATGTATTTGTTTTCCATTTTGTGTGTAAGTCTGTATTTGTGTTACAAATGTACCTTAAATAAATATCCAACATTTTACTCACAGTACTGTACATAAAGTACCTTTGAAAATGTTGTTCTCATTTTTTGCTCCGTTATAAAATCTCCAATCTTTCTATTGACTTCGAAAATATTTGATGTTCATATTAAGGCTAAGTCCATTTTAATGATGCCGGTTGAGCCTTTTGTATGGCCAGTAGCTTCTCTTTTTAAATTATTTTAGGGCTTCGTTGCGCTTAACGATCACGCACCCATATAGTCTAGTCGTGTTACTAGTTCGAACCAGTGTGGTGAAAGAAGGCGCCTTAGGGGCCCTTTTTGTGCACCACCCATATAAAAGTTGAAACAAAAGAAAATAGAAACTAAAACAAACATACATAAACAAAGTCAAACTTAATCCTTAACTATATTGTAGACTACCTAGCCTTATTTAATTAATTAAAACCACAAATGTGCTAACATGTGCTTTTGTTCAGCAAAATACATAAAAAATACAAAAAATTATAAAATTAAGATATTTCCATTTTCAAGAAATCTATTTTGTGTTTCTCTGTGTTTAAAATTGAAACAAGACCGAGGAGGTTTTAGTTGTTCTATCAAAGAGCCGGCATGTATGAGAATAATGAAGTAACTTTTACATAATCTATGACAATGCGTAAAGAAAGAGTTACAATGCAATATTATGTGAGTACATTTTAGCGACAGGTACAACCTAATGTAGATAACACTATAAACCTATTTTTAACAACTTAACCAAAAGTTAGATAGCTACACTTAGGTATCTTCTGTCCGAGGTAAACGCCAGCCCTTTTGTCATTTGTAATCCGACACCTCTGATACAACGAGTCAGGACTATATATGGGACTTGTGTGGTATCATTTTTTATTTACTCGCACTAGCCAGATTTTATTGGTTTACAAAATATATAAAACTCAATTACGTTACTGACTGACTGACAATCAATGTAGGGAAAGCCTAAACCATAAGTCCTAAAAGCATGAAATTTGGAGGGTATATTCCACTTATAATGTAAGGGTGCACTAAGAAAGGAACCCTTGAAGTTAAACTTCTAGAGTATGCATAGTGAAAATTATCTTTGCGTTAAAAAAACATGTACAAAGTCGTTCCACTACTTTAACATCTTTGTAAGACGTAACCGTTCGATAGTTGGGTAAAAAGGCGGAAATCATATCAGCCCCAGACAAAGGAGTACTATCACAATACAGTTCATGTTCGTCGCCTTTGCAATTTCTTTTTCCTTGGGAGTATCGGGTTTCTGAATGAAATGGCTTACGGAAGTTTTTTCAAACTTTTGTTAAACTTGTGTGCTGAATCTTTTGAGTTAGTTTTCATGCATCTCTCGCTTTCCTATTCATCATCATCAGCCTATAGCAGTCCACTGCTGGATATAGGCCTCCCCTAATGAGTGCCATAGCGCCCTATCTTTGGCTTGACGCATCCAATCTCTGCCAACAGTCTTTCGCAGATCATCACTGTACCTAGCCGGAAAGCGTCCTACATTACGTTTGCCGAGTCGCGGTCTCCACTCAAGAATACGTTTACCTCAGCGGTTGACGGTACTTCGACAGATATGGCCAGCCCACTGCCACTTCAGTTTGCTAATTCTGTGAGCTATTATGGAATAGCTTAGTATGGAAATGTCCTACTGGAAAGGCAGATGACCTGTTGTCGAATGGCGGCCACAGATCGGTAAACGAAGTAAAGTAGAAGTTTATTTTGTGCTAAAATATTATATGAATTAACTCTTGTGACGGAGTTTTTAGCCTAAAGGCCTCCGTTATGGCTTAACGACTTAAAAGCCGGGACCGAAAATTTAACGTGCCCTCCGAACCACGGAAGCTCTCAGCTCGTAATGCCACTTGCGGTCACCCATCCAAATTGTGACTGCGCACAACGTTGCTTAACTTCAACGATCAATCAAAAACGTCTAAGCAAGCTGCGCCACGAGCGCTTCGAACAGTGAAATTGTGACATAAAATTTGTTTTTTTCATAATTGGTCATCATTCAGCATATGTTTAGCTCTTCTAACGCTGGTTTTGTAACTGTGACGCCAATGTGTGAAGTGTGGGATGGATTCAGATGGTCGGTGAATGGAGGCAGCACAAAATCTTTCTGGAAATATATTCAAAAAGCCATTTTCCAGCATTGAACTTCTACTGATTGATTATAATGATGCCTCTGAGGTATCAATGGCAATACAATAATTCGACTGCGAGTCAAAATGGAGTCTCGGATCCTATTAAGGAGTATAAAAGCCTTGTCAAGGCTTACCATAATGCTGATTCACAATTTACAATAAGTCATAGTAACATCCACGGTAACTATGAAAGATTTTAGCTCGTTGCGCGCCCGAAAGCTTAAAACTCCAATAACTCCATGTCTCACCGGATCTTGAAAAATTCAGAATACCGACCGCATTTCCGCACCCGTATAATCCGCGTGCATTTCACCAAACGGTGGGAATGTTCGTAAATAGGTTAACCCTAATAGCGTTGGGCCTTGGGCGCAGAATATCATGTCACACGGGCGTCGCACCTAGCTAGTCCTAGCTCTCTTGGTACTTAATGTAAGGAACCACCGTACTAATAATTCAAGGGTATAATAGATGTGTATTAAATCATAGATATCAACATACTCCACATAATATCAATATTGAATTAACACATTATATAATACATAAGGTAAAAGAAAGAAAGAAAGAAAATAATTTATTGGCAACATGAGAATATACAGGAGTAAAAAATTAAATGACAAAGAGAAGGACAAAAGGAGAGAAGAAAATACATATTATAGCATATTATACGTAGACAGAGAAAAAAACATTCTACGGTATACGACATTCTACGATTCATGTCTACGATATTTTACAAGCCTAACCTACCTAACACATGTCCTGGTTGCTCTGTCATTCAATAAATGTTGCCAAAAGGTCCTAAGGTAGGTACTTCTCTAAACACAAGTTATCAGCACAATGGTCGGAACACTAAAGCCTCCCGATACGACACGCCAAGCGCTTTTGTAACAAACCTTCGTGAACTACAAGATGGCGGCGATGTCGTACCGGTAGTCGTTCAGTGACTTACATGAAAATCGTAAATTGACTTTTACATTAATTTAACTAACATCTAAAATCAGGATATTAATTTACGGAACCTTACAATAGTCTTGCCTTAAAGAGAACTGTGTGGGGTAACTTTGAATAGAGATAGAAATACTAAAATACTTTGAGTGAGAAATAGCGTGACAAGAGAGCGATGTGTAGTGAAAGGTGTAGTGATGAGGTTTGAGAAAGGTATGTTAAGATAGTTCGGTCATGTAGAGAGGATGAATGAAAGAAGATAAACGAAACAGGTGTATGAGGCGAGTGTGAATGGTACCGTTGGAAGGGGAAGACCTCGGCGCATGTACCTGGACCAAATCGGCGACGTTTTGGAAAAGGGCCAGATCAAGAGTACCCTAACCGACGAGCATGCATGAGGAATGCAATGAGAGTGAATGAAGCGAAAAAGTATGTCAGGATCGTAGCAAATGGAAATCCGTGATCTCTGCCTACCCTTATGGTAGACAGGCGTTGTTGTATGTATGTATGTATAATAATTAACTATGATTTATTTATTTCTTACTAGCTGCCTCCCGCGGCTTTGCTCGATGAAAAACAGCCTATATGTTAATCCAGCACATTTACTATGTATATTCCAAGTTTCATTTAAATCCGTTCAGCCGTTTAGGCGTGATTGAGGCACAAACATCCAAACATAATCTCAAACTTTCGCATTGATAGTATAAGTAAGATAATGTTTCTTCTATTTGCTCCATAATACAGAGGAGAATTTTGCACAAAATTTCAAGTATTTTATGACGTTGCTCGTCCACTTCGACGGTGAAATACCACTTGACTGGCTGTGGTGTAAACAATCACTGTCTAGGTGCCTGCCCACTCTGCTGTCCACTGTGCTTGCCTAATGCAATGCGGCTATTAAGGTTGCCAAAGGAAATATTACTCTCTCTAAGTTGAATTTCCTCCATTCACGTACAATGCGCTTTATTAAAACACCTACGGTACTTGATGTAACTGAGGTATCTACCATATATGTTAGATGATTTATATAATCAGGTGGCCTACAGTAACGGGGCAATGCTTGGAGTACGCGATGTGATTTCAATAAATTAGGTGTACTTGTTTGATTTTTTCTTTTTTTTACACGGAGAGAAATGTCATACAAAAATTTAGCTTTCACTCGAGTGAGCATTTTTCCAAATGACTTGTCTGAATCGTGCTTACTGGCTTACGATGATTATGTTATGTATGTATGTACATGTTACAGATGTAACAAGAGATACTTTTTCAATCGTGTTATAGATCTATTAGTCAATGAAAAAGCTAAGTGATTCAATATTTTTGTAATAAGCTTGTAGATTCTACGCCCTCCAACAAATTACTCACCAATAGCTCTTTATTCGTGTGTGAAACGCCCAGCGATATTTATTTATTCTCTGAAACCTCAAAGATCATTTTGATCATTAAATCTGTGTTGAAACCGAATTAACGCCTGTTCGTGACGTTTGACTATGCTTGGAAGATTAGATCGAAGCTTGGCCATGACCTTAGGCATCTAGCTTCCCAATCAAGACCGCATTGTCTCGGTAACGCGGCGTCCTACGTGATCTATTTGACGCGAACGCATGCGGGTGGAATGCCGCACTGCACCCCCCACGAAAGGAAGTGAGGCGAATGCAATCAGTTGGCTTCATACTTTCTAGTAGGACAAAGCCGCCTCGTCGCACAGCATCGCATTGAATTCACCTATCACCGCATCGGATCGCTTTGCAATTGCGTTCGCTTTGTATCGCCCAAGTAGGACGTCGCTTTTTGCTACAACTATAATAGCGTAACAGGACTGTTATGCTATAGTTGGTTGCGTAACACGATTGTGAGATTAATATTCTATTTATTATATTAGATGATATTATGTATTAGATAAACCAGATGACTAATTAATTGATTAATAATTCTAATAAACTTCTTCGCTGGACTGAAAGTAAAGAAAAAGCATAGAATGCGTCCAGCCGCTTCTCTCCCCGAGCAGGTCGTAAAATTCGACTGAGGGATATTATCCTCTCCAACATGATGGACCACCTATATGGGCGATTGGCTGATCACTTGTCACCATGGTCCACCATATCCATCTTAGAAGTAAATCAGATGTGGCTGCAAGTTTTCTTATCTTGTGGCTCTGCCCACCCCATTAGGGATATGGGCGTGATAATTATGTATGTATGACTATTAATGATAATAAGAAAATCTCTTCTAAAAACTACTAACGTTTTTGCAAGATTTAGTCTTACCATTTCGAGTAGGTGGTCAAAGTAAATATACAGAGAATATAATACCTCTATAATATTCTGGTTAGAAATTTTGCTCTCAGCACTTTCTGGGATAGGGTGCTCCGGCTAGACCAATTTAATTAACCGCAGGTGGAACGTAGTACACCTTCGATGAAATGTTGCGGAAATTCTATCTCCTATTTTACTAAGGAAAAACAGAATTTTACAGTGTATACAGCTTTTTTGTTCACTGTTAGCTTCCGCTCGGCTTCGTTCGTATGATATCTAATATTCTAAATGTTTGATTTGTAAATAAATCAATTTAACATAAACTAAAGTTATGTATGATATTGGTGTTTGTGTTTATCTGTTACCATTTTCTTCAAAAACTACTGAACCGATTTCGATGCGGTTTTTTGCATTTCATATGTGTCATTTCAGGGAAGGTTCTTAGATATTTTTGTTTTACGGCCATAGCCCACCAGGAACCTCGGAAACTCAATAACTACTGAACCTATTTTGATGCAGATTTTTGCATTATGTTAGCTCCATTTTAGAAAAGGTTCTTAGATATGTTGTAGATAAAAACAATGATGTATATAGTCGTGGGTTTAAAAAAATATATTTGGTTACTTGTTGGAAAAAGTAAAGTAAGTGAGTTCGTATAAGCTAGTGGCCAAGTAAAGTAATTATAGTATGGTTTATTCCAATCTTTCCTACTGACAGTTCGATGACCGAACTGTTAGGACGAAATTGTTCCAAGTTAGACTGACTAATCTAACTATTTTGGACACGCAGATTTGGACTTTTGGTTGTGACAGTTAAATAAAAACATAATGTTATGTTTTTCTTTGTAATGTTTTAATAAAAGATGGATTAAGCTGTGAATTAAACAGTCAGGGTTAACTGCCCGATTCCAAAAATCTAATAACAGACAAAGGATATTTCTTCACCATATCAACTTATTACTCGTATCTGTCGTAAAGCGCCATTTAGTTGACAGAAACACAACATTGCTATGGTAGAACGGCTATACCGATTTGGTTGAAACTTGAAATATACATAGTACGTGAGCTGGAATAACATATAGGCTACTTTTTATCGTGGTACCACGCGAGCGAAGCCCCGGGCGAAGCTAGTATAGTATAACTTTATTTCTGTTAACGAATGTTTATCTTTACTTCTCTGCTGGACTGGGAGTAAAGAAAAAACATAGAATGCGTCCAGCTGCTCCTCTCCCCGAGCATGTCGTAAAAGTCGATTAAGGGATAGTATCCTCCAACATGATGAGATACAGATTTCGCGTCATCATCATCAACTTCCTGCCCTTATCCCACTCTATGTGGGGTCGGCACAGCATAATCCTTGGATCATGCTGTAAGAGTTTTGGCTAAGGTGTTTTATGACCGGCCGCCTGCCTGACGTCAACCCTCCTTGGAAATACTTGCTTATTGTATCTCATCATGTTGGAGAGGATACTATCCCGTAGTCGACTTGAAGTGATTTCGCGTAAAATACACATTTGTTATGACCAGCTGATCGATCAGCAAGGGCTGTGACGGCAATGCGCTAGTTACGTAAGTTGCAACTGAGTGCTGGTGCGTCATTGGCATTAACACCGTCTATTTGAAAGTTGGTAAAGTGTATGGTTCTATACTGCCCTCCTAGTGAAGAACGCAGTAACTATGTCAAACATGTTTTGATACGTGAGTGAGAACAGAATGTTGTGATTTGTTAGGCGAATCCGAATATGTATCCTACTATTTTTTGTCAAAAATGCCAGTTACTGCGTTCTTCACTAGGAGGGCAGTATAGTCACACATCATTGGAGTATTTGTCCATCTTTATAAAATAAACCTCACCTAAATGAGTGTTGCAGACACGTTGTAGACATGTTCTGTTGTAGACTCTTGTATTATTCAACGAAACCAGTTTTTCTATCAAATTTTTTTGGAAAATGTATCTCATGTTAAAGTTTCAAATATGTGCTAGTTATTCTTCAGTATTGATATTGCTACTTGCATTTTTTTACTTATGGTTCACAACTTGAAATATGCACTATATCAAAGTATAATAATAGTGAACACAGCATGCAATACCTATGTTTACAGACTACGAGTACCTATAATATAAATAACTGAAGAAACAATAAAATAAGAACAAAAACAAAAAAAACAGACATTAAAAAATGCATATTAACTGCATTTTTGGGTGTTACAGACTAATCTAGCCAGCTCTCCACAACCTTCAGTGTTTGAAATGGGCAAAAGGTTTTGACATAATTCCTGGACAAAATTATAAAATGTGGCCATATAATTTAGCAGAATACTATTATAAAAGCAATTTTAAAGTACTTACATAAACCATGGAAAGTTTGAAACTCTAAACTCATCGCTCGCTGAAATTATACCGACCTACGGAACACTAAGCCGCATTTTCACTTAGTGATCTGGAGAGCTCTGACAGGAAACACATTAGCGAACGGACGTTTGTTTGGTGATGATCGGCGGTACTTGGCGAACGAATGTTCGGTCTTTATCGAGTGAAACCTAAAATGTTCGAAAACATGATTCATGGGTCATATATCCTTTCACCACACTGGTTCTAAAATAACTAGGCTGTAGTAGTATCGATTTAAGACTGTGACGGCGAACGAACATGACATGTATAAGCGTTCGCTCGATGTGTTACGTGCTCGGTTGCTTTCCGAAGCGAACTTTTTCTTATTTACGTTCGTAAAAAACTGATTTCTCCTGTTTTAAGCGATCGTCGGCAGATTGATCAAACATTCATTTATCGGTTCGTTCGGTAGATAAATGAAAACGCAGCTTTAGAAAATTAACGCGGTTTTCTTGCAAGAATCTGATCTTTTAAATTGTCTTTTGAATCTGATCATTTAAATACCGAATTTCAAAACCAGAATACTTATTTTTTTAATTATTTAAGGGTTTTGTCACATCACCCATATAAAAACTAACATAAATAAAAAACAAACTCAGAAAAACTTATAATAAAACTAAAATTACTTACATAAACCTAACTGAAGTAACAAAATCCTAAACTCGATTTCTTAACAAGAAGGGTCGAATAACACACTATTTACATAACCTATATCTAACATGGGACATTGTACAAAACATGAAGATCTGAATGAAGCATTTCGGACACACTCTTATAAAATAAATATGATGAATCTTTTTATTATAAATGTGAAAGTTTGTGAGGATGTTTGTATGTTTGTGCCTCAATCACGCCGTACGGCTGAACGGAGTAGAATGAAACTTGGAAGGCTAGGCCACTTTTTATCCGCGTGAGCGAAACTGCGGGCGGCAGCTAATGTCTTCAATTATCTTCTTATATTATAAGAATCTTTGTCCTGACTGACTGACCGACTGACTGACTGACTGACAGACAACGCACAGCCTAAACCGCTGGACGTAGAGACTTGAAATTTTCAGTGTAGGTAAACCTTGGTACGTAGGGGTGTACTAAGAAGGGATTTTTCAAAATTCAACCTCTAAAGGGGTGAAAAGGGATGAAAACCTGGAATCAATTTTTGGTCTAAAACTGCACATAACCTATATATCAAATTAAAGAGCCGATTTTTCTCATTTAGTTGATATCATAAATTACCTGTAAATTCTTTATTTTTGGCATGTTTTTCATGAAAAATGGAATACTTTTATTTTGACATATGACAGCGATGATACCACAGATTAGTAATAGATGATACAAAACATATGGAAAAGGAACTGTCAATGTCAAATTACCTGTGAAAGGAAGCATAAATTATTACTGGTCTAATAATTTTCCAATCTTGATTATTCATGGAGTTCTGACGTAATTCTACGTCTGATAACTAGATGTCGCTGCTAATTCTGATCAAATCCTAGAACGCGTTATCGTTGCGTTTTGAAAAGTTTACCTTAACTCTCAAAATTTTTACTAAATTCACCGAAATTTCTTAATTCTTAGATTTAGGTATGTTTGTTACTCTTTCACGCAAAAACTACGGAATATACTTACATACCCTATTATTCATATTCATTCGCTAAAGTTAGCCACTGCTTAAAGTTAGCCCTGTCACTGTTTGTCATTATGAAATGGTAAGAGATGGCAATACTTTAGTCATCGTTTAGCGTACACTATATTATGAATAATGAGGATAATAGGTACCTACGTGTGCTGGAATGGGACATAGGGTACTTTTTATCTGAGTACCGCGTGTGCGAAGCCGCGGGCGGCTGCTAGTACTAATATAAACAGATTTCTTGACATTTCAATTTAACATTGAAAGCGAGATGTTAAGTCTGTATGTATACTTTTCCGTAATGTAAATTGACTTTCGATGGAAATTGTAGCCTCGACATTAAAATGTAAGTCATTTCCCAGTCCAAAAATAGACTGGAGGAGTCAATAGAATAAAGTTTGTCTTTGAAACACGATCGCCTTCTTGAATACAGTATTGTGATTGAGCTGTATGTATGTATGTTCGTATGAGCTAGTGGCCAACTCTAGTGACGGAGTTTTTAGGCCACCTAAAGGCCTCCGTCATGGCTTAACGCCGGGACCGACTGTGCCCTCCGAAGCACGGAAGCGCTCAGCTCGTAATGCCACTTGCGGGCATCCATCCCAATTTGTGACTGCGCATATCGTTACTTAACTTTAACGATCAATCAAGAACGCCTAAGCAAGCTACGCCACGAGCGCTTCAGCTTCGAGCGCTTCGATTGAGCTTAGACCACCAATTGTTACTATGACGAGACTAACCCCGGGTTCTAATATGCCGTTTGATTTATGGTATGATCAATTGAACACACCTCAACTTTTCCTGCGTTAACTTCCTTTCACACAAACATCATCTTTGTCTTCCAGGATTTCGGGAATTCCTTTATACCGAACTAGCTGTTGCCCGCGACTTCGTACGCGCGTAATACATTATTATACTATATATAGCTGCAAACCCACTCACTGACTCACTCACTGACATCATTGTTCTCCCAGAAGGAGTAGAGATGGGTCAAAATGATGTACGGGGGAAGTGTTCAGGGAGTCAATTCCAATTTGGGAAAAATCCGAAATCTTCGAAAACTGCTCCTCATCAGGGACCTCACCTACTGCCAGACGAAACTAAAAGACCGACACCCACCCTGCTTGCGGAATGTGGACATGCACCCTGGTCGAATCCGATGTGCGGTGAAAAAAATTCAAAATGGCGGAAAACAAGATGGCCGCCATACAAACTTTGACCGACGATATCTCGAAAACTATAAACGATAGGTATAGAGTGCTCGAACAAATGTTGTAGAGGATGGCGCGATGCAAATGCCGAAAGTGACAGTTTTTTTTTTTTTTTTTTTTTTTTTTTCAACAGCAGCGATTACGTCCCTCGCGAGCTGCGTGCAGCTCGCGCCCGCAAGCGAAAATACTAGTTATATTATATATAGCTGCAAACCCACTCACTGACAGAATTGTTCTGGCGGATGGAGCAGAGATGGGTATAAATAATGTATGGGGGAAGTGTTGAGGATGTCACAGTGAGTATGGGAAAAATCCGAAATCTTCGAAAACTGCTCCTCATCAGGGACCTCACCTACTGCCAGACGAAACTAAAAGACCGACACCCACCCTGCTTGCGGAATGTGGACATGCACCCTGGTCGAATTCGATGTGCGGTGAAAAAAATTCAAAATGGCGGAAAACAAGATGGCCGCCATACAAACTTTGACCGACGATATCTCGATAACTATAATAGATAGGTAAGGTGTGCTCGAACAAATGTCATAGAGGATGGCGCGATGCAAATGCCAAAGGTGTCGGTTTTTTTTTTTTTTTTTTTCAACAGCAGCGATTACGTCCCTCGCGAGCTGCGTGCAGCTCGCGCCCGCAAGCGAAACGACTAGTTTTGTTCTATAATCAATAGTTTTCGCAGCGCACGCCAAAAACTATTTTGGGTTTTCTACCTTGGGTTACATACAATATTGCAATTTTCTTACGGATCCCTAATTTTTTAATATGTATTGTAGCCTATACTGTAACTTTCTATTGGTGAAAGAATTTTTGAAATAGGTCCAGTAGTTTCGGAGCCTATTCGCTACAAACAAACAAAAAAATCTTTCATCTTTATAATAATATATTTAGTATGATTTCATGTTTCTAGTACTTATTGATTACGATGTGCGTTGATTATCAATCAGTCAGAAACGTGAGTTTTATATATTAATAAATAAATAAATATTTGTGGGCGTTTCAAACAGCGTGGCGTGCCGGGCGAGAGCTCGGCCGAGACGCAAGAGACGCGGGCTCGACTCTCGCTGCAGAAGAAATGTTTGCATGTCCTGCAAATGTATCTTTCGGATCTGGATGTTATAATATTATGTATTATAAGTAAAAAAGAAGTATATAAGTATTCTAGCAGCCATCTGGTTCCCATAGTACAAGCTTTGCTTAGTTTGGGGCTAGATGGTTCTGTGTGATATGTCCTCAAATATTTATTTATTTCGCGGCTCGCTTATCTTACCATTATGTATCTTTCTTCTCTCGCTGTTTTAGCTTATTCCCAATTTTGTTGCTTAAATTTTACCTAGTACTAGTAGGTACCTACCTATTTGGAGTAGATACCTCACGCGCTCACGTAAGTACATGCCACAGTTAACATTATTAACGGAGTTACGACTCATTAACTTACCTAATATAATTACGCTCGAAAGATGAATGAAAATGAATTAAGCTTAATATTATTTTGTCACAAATATTCCTCACGGTAGGTATTTTTATCTGACATCTAAATATTTTTGAAACTGAAATTGTAATGTTTGCAATTCAGACTCTTAAGGCGTGCCCTAGACGATCAATTATATTGCGCAATAAGACGAATTGTGCAATATAATTGACCGTATAGGGTTTATATAGAAGATTGAATAATGATTGAACGAAAGTTTGAGCGAGTTTAATTTATATTGCACCATGTTTTTCCATTGCATCGTGTAGGGTTAGCATTGCGCAATATTTTTTAGTATTTGCTTCGTGTTGACGAGAAGTGCACGCGTATTAACTTTACGAATTTCCCAAAAAGCAAAAACGGCGGAATTGTTCAGATATGGTGCTTCACATGGTGCACACGGATTAATACTATTCTACGACTGTATACGAAAACATTGCGCACTTCGTTTTATTTCGCAATATAATTGATCGTTTGAGTTCAAAGCGCCTTTCAATTTATTGTACAGTAAAATGTATTGTGCAATGTTATTGTAGATCTAAGGGATGCCTAAGAGACTGGGGGGAACAGGCAAACCCTTTCACGCTTAGGTACTCACACACACATACTCACACTATCTCTTAGTAATTATCTTCGTTATGGTTTAGGTTAATTTATCTTGTTGTTTGTTTTTGTACTTTGATATTCTAATACTTCACGACAAGAGTTTTTATTGTAAACCGGCCTCCCACGGTTCAGGCTTGCCTCGGGGACCACCAGCAAATTCCACTGTAACTTGTGTTTTTTGGCATTCAATATATTTGTATTTACTTGTATTTGCATGTTTCGCAAATAATGAATGAGGGAACGAACTCCTTGCGGCGGTTTTTCCTAACGAGTACAACATAGGGGTTCTTCAAAATGGGTTTGAAGAAATTTTTGCAGACTTTCCATCAGGCGGGCCGTATGCTTGTGTCCCGACTTAGTTACATGAAACAAAAATGGTGTTCTTAGTTTCTGATAGCTATACATTTGACTGTCTATGCAAGCCTACTCCATCTTAATTCGCCCCGAGCACTACAGCGTCCCGTTTGTGAAGGTAAAAGTTTAGATAGATAGATAGATATATTATTTATTTGGCACACAAGACACAGCACAGACAGAATGACAGAAACAATAAAAGGAAAGAAAAAGAAAGAAGCACAATAATAGTAGAAATAGGAACGTAGGTAGATATTTAAATGCATATCTACCTAGATATGCAGCCAAACATCCGCACAAGTCCCTACCTACCTGTTATTAGTTTAGGTACTTACCTAAACTAATAATAACTAAAGTTTGCCTCCTGACGTTGTATAAATCATCTACTATACTTAGATGGTGTTTCGTCGCCACTACTAAACGGTAGTTTATCTATATCAAATCATATCGTTTATTAATCAAGCGTGTTCAAGCCTGTCAGTCAACCCAGCAGTATCGAAGACACCAATTTATTGGTTGTCAAGCAACGTCATACACGTCAAATCTCTGAATGACAGGCAGATTGGTGTTGAACCTCGACCGAGACGCGCGCGCATATCACAAAAGCCCTCAAAAACGGCTTTTCGCAAATCGTGATTATTTCGCGTGTGATCCTCATGATCTTGGAACCCTTACCTTCTCCATCCCGTCCCATCCATCATCAGCTCGAGGAAATCGCAAGCTGCAAGAAGGTCGCAATCGGAGGTATGTACGTTTGCTTATTTTCGTTACTGCTTTTTACTGGCTCTCTTGAACATCACAACTGAATATCGCAATACGATAGATCTCAGGGTCTTCCCAGAGTAGCAGAAAGCCATCATATTTATTTCGGTTGATGCGTATGTATTTAGGTATGTACTTCAACTAAGTCCGGAGGAAGGTATAGGCATGCCATAATACAGGTCATACCTAGTATGGGTGCCTATGTTTTTTCCGTTAAGCATTATAAAAAAAAACTAAGAATATATCTATATTGACTATAAGTGCCATGTAACGTTTGTTGTTAAATAAATTTCTATTATATTCTGTTCTATGCTACAGATCTTAAAAGGCCTTAGTTTTGGGTGTTATTTATTTATTAGTATAAGGTCTTTAAAAAAGCATATCTTAATTACTAATCTTAATTTCGAGATAATTAGAACCCTAATTACAATTTATCCAGTTTTATCCAGAATGTTTTTCTGTCCCTTTCCAGTGCTGATTATAATGTTTCTGAGATAAACAAGCCTTTCCTATAAATATAAATATGTAGACGAAACTTTGTTGATAGATAGATATTAATAAACCTTCGTGGGATTGTGTGTAGTTTACCCCTGAAAGCGTTAATCTTAATAGCGAAGGATCCTACTCCTCTAATTGGAAACTGTTCATACTAGGTGGTAATTCATCGCTCAATCCCGACCCCTTGTTCACTAAGAAGCCACGCCAGAACTAACCCGCGTGGTCGAATTCGACTCGTACTTGAACGGATTTTTTTTTATAAAACTTCGTAGGTATTTTGTGTAGGCTCTGAGCAAAAGGTTCAAACTAAAGTCACCTTAATAGGTATTATGCCCGGTTCCATTATCTACCAACGCACGATGAATCGTTCAATACCATACCAACGTTGTTTATCTGCCAAAAAATCTATGGCGCTGTTAACGTTGCTATGATAATGATTGATCAGACGTTTGTAAGTAGAATATTGGAACCGGGTATTAGTCGTTTATTTGATTCCATGGTAACAAAAAGAACCTGTAAAAATATTTTTAGTGCTTACAATCATTTTTCCCGCCTTAGGGTTCAAATTAAACGCACCGTTGCTTCCAATTTTATTACCAACCAAGCGGCACAGCGGTCCAAAACATCAAACAAGTATAAATAAGAATAAAAGCACATTTCTTTTAATATTTTGTCATTTTTAGGGACACTCGCCCGACTGACATTGAATGGCATCTTTTCAGTCATTCCCGCCGCCATCGCGTTTTGTACCTACCTGTCGCAGAATATTTGAAAAGCGCTACTCTTACCAGGCTTAGATGAATTTTCAAACGTATTTCGCATATTTTGGAGTAAAGTTTTACACGTCTGTGACAATACAAATAAACCCGTCACGAAAAAGATCTTTAAAAGAAATCCTTATAATTTCAACGAATAAGGTTCTGTTGATTATAGGATGATGTTGTGGTAGCGTCACCATGGGGCCGTGGATTCAAATTCAGTCATGCCAATGGGTTTTTCTGTTAGAATAAATTACTTGCGCTACACCAGCACTCTCAAACTGTGAAGGTGAAAATGGTGAATCTGGCATGTCGCAGAACCAAAATAAGTTCGAAAATATGTGTTATATTTATTTCTATTTAACACATTTCATTACCCTTAACTTTGAACATAGAATACGTCCAGCTGCTTCTCTCCCCGAGCATGTCGTAAAAGTCGACTAAGGGATAGTATCCTCCAACATGATGTACCATCTATATGGGCGGTGGGCTGATCACCTATCACCATGGTTCACCATCCATCTTGGGACTTAATACCACATCTCAGGAGTGACTGCAAGTTTCCTTATGATTACACAAGTAATCATAAGGATACCACATCGTAAGGGATACGGGCGTGATAATATTGTTAGTTATACAGCTGACCTTACACACGATATTCAATAACTCGAGTTTAATGAGCAACTGGATCTCTGAAGATTCCAAACTTTGATGAGTCTTGTTGCAAACTAGTTACATGTCTCTTGCATGCGATAGTCCGGTAAGTGTTTCACCCTTTGATTATATACCTGTATAATCAAAAGTTTCACCATAAGCCGATCGCATTGACCTTATAGCGATCATGTTTTAAGCATGAAGCTTGTAATAGATCAGTTTTAAAAATGTACGTGAGCACAAAGGATTTTCGAATATTCATCCGTATTTATGGGTAAAAAAGGGGATGGAAGTATATGGAAAATATAAATAACCGGTGGAACGCCCTGCGAAGCCCGCGTTGGGTCATTTTTCGAGTTTCGTACTTCTAAGACTTATGGTTTAGGCTGTGCATTGACTGTCCGTTAGTCAGTAACGTAAGAGTTTTATCGTAGATAAATAAATATTTGTTAAAATTTCACACAACGCCATCTAGCCCCAAACTAAGCAAAGTTTATACTGTGGGCACCAGATGACTGATTACTTTTTTGTTAATACATACTTATATAATACCAGACCCGGAAGAAATATTTGCATCTCCCGTAGCGGGAATCGAACTGCGCCTCTTGCGTGTCAGCCGAGCACTCGCCCGCCACGCCAGCGAGGTCTTCAAGCAGATTCAATAACTAGCTGATTCCTCGCTAATACTTAATAAAAATACAGCCTAGCACTCGGGAATAGATAAAAAGATATATTTCATTTATTTGGCAGTAATGACGGCACAGAACACAGTATAAAGTCAAAGTCGGTAGGAGTACAAAGAAAGGTAGATAGGATAGTGTGGCTTTGTCAGTGAAATAATTTTCAAGTTCAGAGGTTCCTGAAATTTCCCCCGACAAACAACAAACATTATAAACTTAATATCTAATTTTGCAATGGTACATAATTGTGCTGACTACAAAGGGCTACTTTATTCTTTGAGTAAGGAAAAATACAGAATGGGTTCCACATGCTTCTCCCGAGCATGCCGCAAAGTCAACTAAGGGAGTACTACTAAGGCGTTGGGAGTAGGTATCTCTCCAACATGATGGACCGTCTATATGGGTGATCGGCTGATCACCTGTCACCATGGTTTACCATATCCATCTTAGGACTTTGAATTAGGAATGAGTTCAAGTTTTCTTATAATTACTCATTGCTCTGCCCACCCCATTAGAGATCCGAGCGCGATTTTATGTAGACATGAATGCACAAAAGGTTTTAGCAACCCTCATATGCAATTTTTCACTTTGTCACTTGCATCGATAAATCTTTTAGTCCATTCCTGAGTGGTTACATAACGAAATATCGTACTAATATCATAATGTGATGTGAGGATGTGACGATGTTTGTGCCTCAATCACGTCGTAACGGCTGAAAAGATTTGAATGTAACTTGGAACATACATAGTAAATAACCATATAGGCTACTTTTTATCCGGGTACCTACCACACGAGCGAAGCCGCGGGTGGTAGTTAGTTGGTTTTATAATTTTGATTCGGAGAGCACTTCGAGTGATCTGGTTTCTTTGTACAAATATTCGCACCATCATCATCATGGTCTACAGCTCTGCTTTATCCACTGTTGGGCTTAGGCCTCCCTCCGTTTGTGTCATCCATCACTGTTTTGCGCTAGTCTCGTCAATTCACGGCCTTTGGTTTTGATTACATCATCTGCCTTATTCCATAGTAACACCGAAAAAAAACACAATTTTGATAAGGAAACCGAATACTGAGACATAGTACTCAATTTCTGCAGAAAAACAGCGATTTTAAAGTTGTAAAACAAAAGTTCCTTTAGAATGACCCTCTTTCGAGGTTTAAGTACTTATTTGGAACCATCTACTGTGGTTTACTGTCTACATCTACGTTACCGAATAGCGCTACGTAATCCGTTGGTATACCAATCCAATTCTGCTCAAAAAATTGATGTGCTCTTACATCTCTCAGATATAAAGTCTGGCAGCGAGATGGGCAGATGATAGTCAAGATCGTGGCCGTAAATTGATCAAGCTAAGTATGACCGTGTCGATGAGAGGCCTATGCCCAGCAGAGGGCAAAGGCAAAGACAGGCTGTGGATGATTTTGTTTTTAAATTTATTTATGGTCTTTGTCGCTTTGCGACCAAAAACAAAAATGTACATAAAACCAAGAAAAACTTAATCTATACTTATAACAAAACTGAAATACCTATAAACTAAAAACTCAACTTCTATAAAGGATCGGATAATACACTATTTACATAACCTAGCTTTTACATATTTATACCTAACAAGCGACTTTGTACAAAACATGATGATCTAGATAAGGAATTTCGAACACACTAATAAAATATGATGAACGTCTTCAACAATGGATGATGATGAGATAGAATAAGCGTACCTGTGACGTCATCAGTGCCACTCTTCTGACCGGAAATAAGTCACGTCACTAGCTCCGGCATATTAAATTAAAACCGACTTGTTAAATGTATTGTAATGTGTTTCGGGCTTTATTTAATTCGCGGCCTGTTCAATGAAGTTTGCATGTTTAATATTTCACGATGTTAACGTGAGATAGCAAAAGCAATTAGCCGTTCGTAAGTCTGGCGTTAATGATAATGACTTTCACATCCACAAGGATTTATAACTTAAACAGACGAGAACAAGATGTGATAGGAGCTTATGGAAACTGTGCGGAATACCGCACGATAAGTAAGTTTGTATGAGCTAGTGGCCAATTCTTGTGACGGAGTTTTTAGGCCGTCTAAAGGCCTCCGTCATGGCTTAACGACTTAAAAGCCGAGACCGACAATTTAACGTGTTCTCCGAAGCACGGATGAGCTTAGCTCGTAACGCCATTTGCGATCACCCGTCCCAATTGTGACCGCGCACAACGTTGCTAACTTCAACGATCAATCAAGAACGTCTAAGCAAGCTACGCCACGAGCGTTTGAGGATAGGTAGTCGGTTAACTTAGTCAGGTAATGCTCAGCAAAAATACCTACGCATACATTCATTTTTGCTGCACTTTATTTACGCTTTTATTGTAACTAGCTGCCGCCCGCGGCTTCGCTCGCGTGGTATCCGGTTAAAAAATAGCCTATATGTTAATCCAGTACATGTACTATGTATATTCCAAGTTTCATTCAAATCCGTTCAGCCGTTTAGGCGTGATTGAGGCACAAACATCCAAACATCCAAACTCACAAACTTTCGCATTTATAATATAAGTAAGAAGTAAGATTTCTACATCACTACATAGTATAAAACAAAGTCGTTTTCCGCTGTCTGTTCTTATGTATGTACTATGCTTAGATCTTAAAAACTATGCAACGGATTTTGATGCAGTTTTTATAATAGATAGGATTGAGATAGATTTTAATAGAATTGATTCAAGAGGAAGGTTTATAATGTATAATACATGCATAATATCGTAGTGAAACTGATCATTTTAGAGGTTTCTAATGTGATGTCTTAAATAAACACATTTTTTTTGCGCTTACATTGCAAACGCTGGCTGAACCCTACGAGATAGATCAAAATAATGTACTACAGTATTGTACATCTTAAAAAGGTCTACAAAAATGTCCGCGATGGTATTGCACCCGTGCGAAGCCGGGGCGAATCGCTAGTTTGGTATAAAATCAGTGTCAAACTAGCACTTGAGTTTGTTTCGTACGTTAACTCTCTCATACTAATCCTCTTAAAACTGTAAGACGCTACAGAAACAATATTACGACAGTCTTGTAATACGATATTTTTATCCGACTGTTAAGAATGAGGGTAATGTTATTGGAGTGTATGTTTGTGTGTGAATAGCTTTGGCCGAAGATGTAGCCCAGACGTCGGGACGTATTTTGATAATGAGGTGTCGCTGGTTTGGTCTGGGTCACGAGACTGACAATGGCTTTCTAAAATGACATAAAATTCAGTATGGCGTCACCACATCCATCTCGGGACTTTGAATCAGAAGTGGCTGCAAGTTTTCACTTAAAAGGCACTTTAAATCCTTTCACCACACTGGTTCGAACTAGCGACACGAATATATAGAATTGAGTTATAGTCTGGTAAGACAATACATAAATCTGAATAGATTAAATAAATCAAAACAATTATTTAATTATAATAATTGGCGCAGCCGGGCAGGTATTGCATAGTCCATGCTGCGCACAAGACTACCAAATGTTTTTCGAATCATTCATCATCCTATCAGCTTCCATACACAGCTGAGTATTGGCCTCTTTAGTACACCATTATTTCAGATTCGCCATTCATTTTGAACCATTAACGTTTATTTAGGTTGGCCTACTACTACGTGTAGTTCTTTCGAACGAGTATGTTGAAAGAATCTTGTGCGCTTCAAAGGTTCCGTTTGTGCACTTAACACATGTTTTTCGAACTGTATTTCTTCTATAACAAGCCGGTTTACTCACAATGTTTTCCTAATGTGTTGTACTAATTTATAGAACTTGTATAGTAACATGCAGTTTCCGTCGAGATATTGCTTGCGACCGACAATCACCCCGATGCGGCGTATTTATTATCAACACTCGATTCCAATAGATCACTAGCTTCCACCCGCGGCTTCGCTCACGTGGTACCAGGGTAAAAAGTAGACTATATGTTACTAGCTGTTACTAGCTTATGGGCGATGGGCGATGGGTTGATCACCTGTCACCATGGTTCACCATATCCATCTTAGGACTAAATCAGAAGTGGCTGCAAGTTTTCTTATATTTACTTGTGGCTCTGCCCACCCCATTAGGGATATATGTATGTATGTTACTAGCTGCCACCCGCAGCTTCGCTCGCGTGGTACCCGAATAAAAAAATACCCTATATGTTAATCCAATACATGTACTATGTACATTCCAAGTTTCATGCAAATCCGTTCTGCCGTTTGGGCGTGATTGATGCACAAACATACATCGTCACATCCACACATCCTTAAATCCACACATCCTCACAAACTTTCGCAATTTTTTTAATATTAGTAGGATCCCAGCACACATACTATGTGTGTTCAAAGTTTCAATATCCGTTCAGCCATTACGGCGTGATTGAGGCACAAATATCGTTACACCCTCACAAACTTTTGCATTATTAATATTAGTAGGTTGGTAGGATAATCCGCATTGAACCGCCTCATCAATGCATCGGGTAAAACTTTAGTAATGGACCGTCGAATTAAGGGGTAGGGGTTCGGAGGGGCAGAGGGAGTGCGGGGGAGGTTGGGGATCCTCCCGGCATTATAAAAAATCTTAAGTGTAAGGCAAACTAGTACCACGTAAAATGGAGATGTGCTGATTCGATTCTGTGTCCTACAGTTACTTTATAATCTACTGGGAACAAACAATAGCAATATAGTAGAATATCTTTATTGTCATAAGATGAGTGAGACACATTAACAAAATAACTTCATACTTTCGTAACTTCGTACTTAAATTAAGCGCACAAGGTATGACTCTTCACAGAACACAGTAGGAACAGAAATTGTTAGAAATCATTATATAGATACGAACTTACTTTTTTATGAGCTTGATGCCGAGCCTGGCCCGCTCCATGGCTCTCTGTGCAACACGCATCCGGTACACAGACAGGGGTCTGTGTAACGAATGTTTACAGTGAGTTTAATTTTTATTAAATACTAGCTGCCGCCCGCGGCTTCGCTCGCGTGGTACCTGGATAAAACATAGCCTATATGTTAATCCAGTACATGTACTATGTATATTCCAAGTTTCATTCAAATCCTTTCAGCCGTTTAGGCGTGATTGAGGCACAAACATCCAAACATCCAAACTCACAAACTTTCGCATTTATAATATAAGTAAGAAGTAAGATAACTGAAAAAAATATATATCTCTATTAGAATATTGTTCTTCCATTATTATGAATGCTTCGAGGAAAACTGGATATACTGTGTCATCGTAACGTGAAAGTTATTTGTACACGATTTCGAATCATAAATCACATTTTCATCACCGCCAAAACCAAACCTTTGCGTGATTATAGAACTCTGCTGACGTCACATTTGACTTATACAAACTGTTTGTAACAAGTTAGAAAAACACATATTCATTTTAGTGTTCATACATACATAACATCACGCCTGTTTTCGCCACGTCACTGACTTCGTTAAGAAACACGCTATTGCTTGCGATAGCTACTTTGGCAAAGTTGGCCTTGAGTATCCGAGGCACTTCATCTGATAATCAGCTCAGTGCAGCTGGCGCTTCTCGAGCCATAAACCGATTATAATCTGTTTTTGTTAGCGGAAACACCCCTTTTAAGTTATTGTCTACTCCGAGCTAAGCCCCCTATCTTACACGGACTTTGGTTCTTTCAACCCTGCGTTGTCAATGGTCTTGTATGAAATACGCGGCCATACAAATTTACACTTACGTTAGTTAGTAGTGAATTTTCATAGTGTGTATTTCTATTGCCGTTATGACAAGAGACAATAAAAAAGTAAAATATAAAAATAAAAGGCTCCATAGAAGAAAGTTTTTTTTTTCACAAAGTACATAGATTAAAAGTCATTTTTAAAAGTACATGTGCACTGGTACGGAACCATTCGTGTGCGAATTCAACTCGCACTTGACCGGTTTAATTTAAAACATACTAGTTAAATTCATAACGTTTCAATTACGAAGGAATAAAGTAAAGCCTGCAGTGCTTAGGGAATAAGCTTTCTATAGCTGAAAAACTTTATATTAATTTCAAAATCCTTTATTAATCCGGAGATTAGCTCTTACAAAGTATCTGCTTTTTTCCTCCTTTCAGTAATAGAGATGATAGTGCAGTTTTCACCTGAAAAACATTGTATTCCGTATGACCTTTATTACTATGATTATCCCTTTCAAATCCTCTAAGCTTTGCGGATATTCTATGATGATTGAAATCGTGTTACAGTTGATGCAGCAGATGCTTTGAAGGTTTTGTAGTGGTATTCCATTTAGGTCAGTGCAATACTCTTATAAATGAAAAGCATTTGTGGTCTAGACAGCTAAAGCCCGGTAACGCTGCCAGCGGTCATCTGAGACCCACAGCATTATATACCGTCCGAAAAAAAAAATCTAGACTGCGGCCCCGCCTTCGTACTTAAGGTCGTAGGTTCAGGTCTGGTCGTGAACTAATGGATTTTTCTTTTTGATTTATGTGCGCTGCACCCTCTCATACTGTGAAGGAAAACATCGCGAGGAAACCGGTATATCGTAGAACCTAATCTAACTGTAAATCCTTTCACCACACTGGTTTGAAAGTAGTGACACGATTAGTAGTAGTAGTACATACATACATATTATCACGCCCGTATCCCTTACGGGGCGGGCAGAACCACAAGTAATCATAAAAAAACTTGCAGCCACTTTTGATCCAAGACTCCCAAGTAGTAGTAGTAATGGAGATAAAGGGAAATAAAAGGATAACGCATGTTTTTATGAAAGGGCAGAAAGGGGTGAGTTCCTTATATGAGTGACTCACTGGAATTCCATGTGAGTATTAGAAACTACATATGAGTACTAATTGTAACACTGCACCCAGATCTGGAAGAAATATTTGCAAAACAAGCAAACATTTCTCCCGCAGCGAGAGTCGAACCCGCACCTTTTGCATCTCAGCCAGGTACTTGTCCGCTACGCCCATTACATATTGAAACAACAATGTTATAAAAAATGAGTACATCATAGAACATCGCGTGATGAACTAACTACGCAGTGAACTTCAAGCGGCATACTCAAAATCATAATTAAGAGGCTACCACACCAACGCGTCTAGACCGATTTAGAAAGAGATAGTAATACGGATTTGTGGTGTATAAAAGAAAGACAAAGAGTGAGACCGCGCAAAATGTTGAAATCCAATAACCCTCCAAACAAAATAAATTGTTAATTACTACAATATGAATCGAAAAACTGGTTTCAACAACTAAATAAATATACCTACCTATAAAAGTGAAAATCGTCTGACAATATGGTAAGGTTCCCTAGATCTAGATCAAAACATACACAAGACATGGATTTTTTAAGAAATTTTTAGTCGAGTTTTTTTTCTTATAGTGTTTTCACTTTGAGGAACTGAAGATTTTTTTTTTTAATTTAATTTTCTTTTTGAATAAACATATTTGACTTACTAACAACATAGTTCTACATCGATTTTGGTGAGCAAATACGCTACTGCACACTCTTAACATGTACAAATAACATTTGGGGGCAAACGGCTGGTTCTTTGCAACCCTACCCTCACCTAGCCTTCTAGTCGAAAAATGAAGGGTCCACTGCAATAATGATGAATATCCTTTGTCTTTTGTTTTAAGATAGGTTATTGGGTTTTAAATTTATAAACACCCAACAGTCACATACACAGTCCTGACCCCACACTAGGATTCCCTGTGTCGTGGGTATCAGAAACTACGAGTACCATGGTACCACAACACCCAGACCCGGAAGAAATATTTACAGATCATGCAAACATTTCTTCCGCAGCGGGAATCGAACCCGCGCCTCTTGCGTCTCTGCCGAGCAATCGCCCGCCACGCCACCGAGGTCGTCCTAATGACCTAACGGTGTAAAAAAACTGTTAATTGTTTATTATCTTCAGGTCTGAGTTTTTTACACCATTATACCCAATTATCTTAAAACAAAAGACGAAGGACATTCATCATTATTGCAGTGGACCTTTCAAATGAAAACACATTGGAACTGAACGAGGATAACACTCCTATTAAAATTTAAAGTCCCACACAGCTTCACTCGAATAAAAATAGCTAGTTGCGTAGTATGCTCAGGTTGCAATGTTCGGGTCGTGAACGTCACGTCCACTCGCTACTAGGCCCAATGTCATTTGACCACCCGAAAGTACTCAGAATCAAAATTATTTGCAACGACAAAGACTAAAACTAAACTAACTTAATATAATTATGGAACAGTTTGAAAATGATCCCAACTCAGCATGCGCAGGTTGAAACAACCCACGCTGGTTTTCCGTTGGGGCCTTTGAGGCTTACTCATACAAAGTCGTCGAAGCTAATGCATGTCATGGGTCCCGAGGTTTATAATAGACTCCCAGATTCTATTACAAGAAATCGAAAACCAATCTTCAAAAATAAATTAAAGACTAGCTTATCGATCGAACTTTTTGTGTGTAGGTTACATATGATGAGTAATTAACTCATCGCAGTATACACTAGTAAAGCCGTTTGGTTAAGTATTTATTTTATGTAATTGCTATGTTTCTATTTTTTTTTATTTTCTGTTGACTTATAATCTTATCCTACTAATATTATAAATGCGGAAGTTGATGAGGATGTTAGGATGTGTGAATGTGACAGTGTATGTTTGTACATCAATCACGCCGCAACGGCTGAACAGATTTGAATTAAACTTGGAATATACATAGTATTCCCAAGGAGGGTTGACGTCAGGTAGGCGGCCGGTCGTAAAACACCTTAGCCAAAACTCTTACAGCTCTTACTTGTGCCGACCCCGCATAGAGTGGGATAAGTGCATTAAGATGATGATGTGAGATGGCATAACATATAGGCTACTTTTTGTCCGGACTTAATGACTATTAAGAGTACTATTACATATACTGGCAGTGATCGATTGGCGGCCACGTGAGAATCATGCAGCGGGCAGATGACATTACTATGTACCTACTCATTCTAGTAAAATATCATTGTCCCATTCAGGAGGACCCTAGTAGAATTAACCCCGAATTCGATGCAGTATCGGTCTGTATCTTGGTTCTCAAACCGTGAAGGAAAGTGAGCTAAACGTCTAGCCGTAGAATCTAAAAAGTTTCGTCACTTTTTTCAATTGCACGAAAAGAGCCTCTTTGATGCGCACTTTATCCTTTGAGAGCACGAAAAGAGTGCACTTTATCCTTTGTGAGCACTGGTGGTGGTCTAGTGGTAGCGGACCCACCTTCCGATCCTAAGGTCGTTGGTTCAGTCAATCCAGTCGTGCACCACTGGGTTTTCTCTGTTCGAAAAATGTATGTGCGCTATAGCAGTTCTCTCAAACGGTGAAGGAAAACATCGTGAGGAAACCGGCATTCGTAAATCGAGAGTTCGAAAATCATGTGCACGAAAGGGGCCTTTGAGGCGCACTTTAAATCCTATCACCACACTGGTTCGAAAGAACTAGTGAGACAAGTAGTAGTATTAGTCGTTCTTCATTTCTTTAAAGCCCGGCTACATTTTGTTGTAATAAGTTCGTAGTAGGTACTCGGACGCGGGAAATCGATACGAGCTTTCAATGTGAAGGTCAACCTCGCTATACATTTCCTGTATTCAGTTGCGTGGCGGGCAGCATCCGGCTCAGATGCTATAAGCGCGGGTTTGATTCTCGCTTAACTAAATCCTGACTATTTAACAATCGACAGAAGAAACTGCTTATTAATTTATATGAATATGAATGTGGGTGGATAAGTTAAGGAGCAATGGTGTTGGCGTGGTAAGAATAAATATATAGATATAGGGGTACAGGTAGGCCAAAGAAATGATGGATGGACTGTGTGAGAGATGACATGAGTAAGAAGTGTTGAGGTGACTTCTGCCAGAGAGAAATGGATTTAGAGGGAAACGAAGGCCGAAAAAAGGACAGATTGTGTAAAAGATGGCATGATTAAGAAAGGAGCGAGTGCAGAGATGACGGCTGACAGAAAGAAATGGGAGAAGAGAACATGCTGTGCCGACCCCACATAGAGATACGAAGATGATGATCAATATAAACTGCTTATTACTAACTAAATTTTTAGGTAGACACCACATGCTCGTTCTCATTTTGTGAAATCATTATGTAACCATGAAAACACGCTATCAATATTACGACTACCATTCAGTTTATTCCATAACAAGCAGAAGGTCCCGCGACCTTGCACGTGTTGAATTTTTTTGCAAATGAACATCATCTTTTCATTCGGCTGTTGAATTTCGAGATTTCCTTTTTTTATGCACCCCATCATAATAGGAATATACCCTCCACATGTTGATAGGACAAGGTTTGGGCTGTGCATTGATTGTCAATCAGTAAGTAACAAAGGCCTTTTACCATCTATAGTAGATGATTTATACAGCGTCAGGAGGCAACTTTTACCTTTACTAACGGGACGCTGTATTGCCCGGGACGAATTAAGATGGAGTAGGCTTGCCCAGCACCTATTCCATCCTCTCAGCATAGTCGGCCTTGTCCACGGGAAAGACGTGGTCAATACGTGCGGAGTTGACTAAGCCGCAGGTTACCTCAGCTTCAACGTTTGAGAGTACCGGTATAGCGCGCATACATTTTTCGCATAGAAAAATAAATCGGTACAAGACTGAATTCACTACCAACTAGACCACCAATACTCTCGTTAGTGTCAGTCAGTAACGACAGGGCTCATTAAACCTCACGGCCACATTGAATCCACAATAGAAATCGAGACATTGAAGCTCGTACGTATTGACATGGTATTGTCCACAAAATTTTAAATCCCAACGTGCTTACTACGAGTAGAAGTCCATTAAATTGTGATTATCAAATAAATAAGTAATGTTGTTCTGTTATCGTGACTTTTGTTTTTGTAATGGCGTTTCAATGATATTGTATTAAAAAGTTACAATATCATTGATGGCGTTAAATGACTTTTGATGTCATAAGTTTTGATGTACTCCTCTGCCGGACTGGGAGTATAGAAACAACATAGAATGCGTCCAGCTGCTTCTCTCTCCGAGCATGTCGTAAGGAGTAGCACCCTTTCTAACATGATGGGTCTATATGGGCGATGGGCTGATCACCATGGTTCACCATATCCATCTTGGGACTTTGAATCAGGAGTGGCTGCAAGTTTTCTTATAACTTGTGGCTCTGCCCACCCCACGGTCGTGATAATATGTATGTAAGTTACTAAAGTCTTAAGTAATAAAGCTTACCTATTGACCATAAAGTCTCCCAAGATTATAGAACATTTTTACTTTCCAAATGGTTAATTAAGAACGCAGTCCTTTCAGAACCTTTATGTCCAGTTGAATATTCAACTAACCGATGTCCGTGTGTAGGTTACCATGGCGACATTAGTATCTGTCAGTCATACTATTTTTGACAAATATACCTACCATGTTAAATAGATGTGTGGATGTATGAATGATGTCAGAAAACCTACATTATGTCAAGACTCTTTGATCCTTTCGCCATTCTGGATTTTTTACCCCGCGGCTGCATTATCGGTATTCGGCAAAATCGTCGCGAGTGACACGTGCTGACATATGATTGACACAGGATATACAAGTGTCTATGCTGCTGCTACATTACCGCAGTTTCGCGATAGTGTTGCGGCAGCATCAGAGTGACTCAAGTAGCGACTCTTGAGAATGCACTGCGGGATAAATGTTTGCAAGTTTGCTAAAGTTTCTTCCGGAAATGGGTGTTGTACCATTGTACGTTTCTGATACCCCAGGGAACCCCAGTGTTGGTCAGAACTATGTACATACTTAATAAATATTTGAGGACATATCACATCATCATCTAGCCCCAAACTAAGCCAAGCTTGAACTATGGACACCCGATGGCTGAAAGAATACGTATATACTTTTTAATACTACTATTATATACGAGTATATAACTAGCTACCGCCCGCGGCTTCGCTCGCATGGTACTCCGATAAAGAGTAGACTATATGTTATTGCAGCAAACGTACTATGTATATTCCAAGTTTCATTCAAATCCGTTCAGCCGTTACGGCGTGATTGAGGCACAACCATACGAACATCCTCACAAACTTTCACATTTATAATATAGTAGGATACTACAACACCCAGATCCGGAAGAAATATTTGCAGAACATACAAACATTTCTTCCGTAGCGGGAATCGAACCCGCGCCTCTTGCGACGCCATCGGTCGTCACATTAATCTTTCATTCACCTTCGTTAATCTTTGTAATGTAGCTGTTTGTTTTGCCAATGAAAATGTAGTTTTGACTGAGTGTTCTTTTTGTTACAGCTGCTTGCTTCCAGCCGTTCTTCAACTTCGTGGACATGCGTGCGCTTGTGGAGAACTTCTGCGTGTTCCACGTGAACGCGCCCGGGCAGGAGGATGGAGCCCCCACCCTACCGGAGGAGTGAGTACCTAGCTTAGAATGTGCTTTTATCATCATAAATTCACCCGCCTTGCGTCTTAAGTGCGCAGCAGCGGATTTGCTCACCAGAATCGATTTAGAACTCTGTTGTACGTTAACGAAACTATTCAAAAAGGAAATGATTTTTTTAAGAAACTTGTCTTTGGTTCGTCATTGAAATACGATAAGGGGGAAAAAATACGACTTAACAAAAATCTTGAAAGTGTTTTGATCTGGATCTCCGGAACCCTACCATATTTTCAGATGAGTTTTGGAACTAACATAATACAAAATTGATAGACAACGAAAAGCATAAACCGATGGTCCTAGAGGCTTGAAATTTGCAGGACGTATATTTTATAGCACGTAGGCGTACACTAAGAAAGGATTTTTAAAAATTCTAAGGACGTGAAATGGAGTAGAAACGTTTTTATGAAAAAACTTGAAACTTAGTATGAATACTCTTCAATACATTTAATAAAAGTCAATGGTAAAATATTTTCAAAACTACCCCCGAAACGGGGTGCAGGGGTTGTTAAAGATTGTATGAGAACTTTTTAACGGGTGGTCCGATTTGCTTTAAACTTGATTTGGATTCTTTCAATATAAAATGATAACGAATTTAGAGGTTGCCAAAGAAGTGCAACGGGGTAGCCAGGCTGTTCGAACACTTTTATTCCACTAGTTATTTCTATGAAAAACTAAGTTATTTCTATAATAAACACTAGTTAGTCTCTATGAAAAAGTTTAAAACTGAAATGCCTTTTGCCATCTATAGTATATGATTTATACAGCATCAGGAGGCAACTTTTACCTTCACAAACGGGACGCTGTAGTGCCCGGGACGAATTAAGATGGAGTAGACTTGCCCGGCACCTATTCCATCCTCTCAGCTTAGTCGGCCTTGTCCACGGGCAAAACATGGTATACGTGTGGAGCTGACTAAGCCGCGGGTTTCCTCACGATGTTTACCTTCAGTACGACTACCAACTAGACCACCAGTGCTCTTAAATTAAAACTTTAAATTTATTAACAACTTAAATGAACCCAGAAACTAATGCTCTTGTACAGTGTCAATCTTATATTACCACTGAACATGTGTTCGGATTTGGAGAGCACATGAATAAATGCATTAAACGAAATCCTACTAATATTATAAATGCGAAAGTTTGTGAGGATGTGTCGATGTGACGATGTATGTTTGTGCATCAATCACGCCGTAGGGACTTAACGGATTTTAATGAAACTTGGAATACACAAAGCAAGTGTGCTAGAATAACATATAGGCTACTTTTTGTTTGGATACCGCGCGAGCGAAGCCGCGGACGAAAGCTAGTACTCGCATAAATTTACAATTCGAATATGTAATACAATGCTCAACGAAATACCCGTATGGTAAATACAAGTTGAATATGTGCATCGCTCTGGTGGGAATCCTATGAATGCTTGGAACATTAAATTCATGCATGTTCTGAAGTGAAGTCTATTGACGTTTTGAGTTTAATGTAACGAATCTACTGCCTGACGTGGCGTTATGCAAATTAAGCCCCTCAAGCGCGAGTCGAATTAGCATACGAAGTGTTCCGTACTATCGTAAGTAAAAAAATATTTCTTGTATAGGGCCCTTATCGGGCAACATAATTACACACTCTGTGAAATTTTCAACTCTCTACCTATTGCGATTCATGAGATACAGCCCGCTGACAGACGGACGGATGGACGTGCGGACGGATGGACGTACGGACGGACAGCGGTAGCTTAGTAATAGGGTCCCGTTGGCACCCTTCGGGTACGGAACCCTAAAAATGAATCACGACCTTATCTTCATGCATGGACATGGATGTCCTATCAAAGCTTTGACTGAATTCGATGAATTCTGATGCCAGAGGGTAGTCCAACCTTTGAACATGCAAAATTTAATACAGGTACATGTCAAAATTCAAAACTGGAAGGTGATTATGCAAAGATGTATCTACAACTTTACTTATACATTACGTACCCTATTTTATTAGCATTATAAATGCCACTATATGTCTAGTCGTGTCGCTAGTTCTTTCGAACAAGTGTGGTTTCGAAAATCGAAAGGTTTTAAAGTGCGCCTCAATGGCCCCTTTTGTCCATATTTTCGAACTTTTAAGGTACGATATATAGAGTTCCTCGACGTTTGAGAGTAAAAAATCCATTGGTGCACGACCGGATTTGAACCCACGACCGAGGATCGGAAGCTCGTGCTCTCATAAATGCGACAATTTATGAGGATGTGTAGATATTTGTGGCTCAATCACGCTGTAATGGCTGAATAGATTCTAATTGACGGCCTCGGTGGCGTGGCGGACGATTGCTCGGCAGAGACGCAAGAGGCGCGGATTCGATTCCCTTTGCGGAAGAAATGTTTGCATGATCTGTAAATATTTCTTCCTGGTCTGGGTGTTGTGCTACCATGGTACTCGTAGTTTCTGATACCCACGACACAGAGAATCCTAGCGTGGGGTCAGGACTATGTATGTGACTGTTGGGTGTTATTTATTTATTATGAATCTTGCAATATAGCTCTCAACCTGGAACTTGCATAATACCTCTAGGCTACTTTTTATTCAGACGAAATTAACACTTTTTATCAAGTTACGCCAGCGGGGCCGCATATGAGCAAACCGCTGACCAACTATGTAGTACAAAATAATAGCAAAGTTAAACGCTACGTCGTAGCTCCAAGTTCGTAGCGTTTACGGTAGCTTCCCCGTAGCATGCATAGCTCCAAGTGAAATAGTTGACCAAGTTTCTACAAAGGGATCGATTTTCCGCTACGTTTCATTTAATGTTCTCACCGCATGCTAGGAAAGGAAATTCTTTCGTTTGAAGCGCTCGTGGCGTAGCTTGATTAGACGTACTTGGTTGATTGTTGAAGTTACGCGACGTTGTGCGCAGTCACAATTGGAATGGGTAACCGCGAGTTGCATTACGAGCTGAGCGCTCCATGCTTCGGAGAACACGTTAAATTGTCGGTCCGGCCTCAGGCGGAACAAAAACTCCGTCACAAGAGTTGGCCACTAGCTCATACGAACCTACTTACGGCATGCTAGCTTCTAGTATTTTACAAAAAAAACTATGTAAGTATTATTTCGGACAACTGGTTACCATAGTACAAGCTTTGCTTAGTTTGGGGTTAGCTGGCGCTGTGGTTAGATGCCAAAAAAATTGTGTGAACACAATTTTTTTATTATTATTATATTAGTGTGATCAGTAGGACATTATTATTCTGGCAATTGGAACATTTTTCGTAAAACTCTTCACGGAAGTCTTGTATACCGTAAACAAGCAACGGCTGAATAATTTTAATTCATTGTACTCCCATACATAAAAAGAATATTTTTCCCTTGAAGCGTCCTGGCTTATTTAGAGTTACTTAGCTATTCTCATACAACTACAAGGTAGGTTCGGATTTCACTTTTATTAAACTAAAGAAGTAACTATGGTGCTTTATTAGATCGCAGAACTTTGTGAATTACCTTGGCTTCGGTCGGAATACAAGCTTCAATACAATACTGGGTGTAACGAGTTAGCTCCTGAATACAAAAGGCATAAGTTACTTAACGTAAAGAGCACTGATGGTCCAATATATTAACTATGGATTAATAGCTCTTCTAACGCTGTTTACAGTGACGCCAGTGTGACGTGACACTATCTAAATTATTTCTGATATAAAACTACAATTTTACTATTATATATGCGAAAGCTTGTGATGATGTTTGGATGTTTGTGCCTCAGTTAGACCTAAACAGCTGAACGGATATGAATGAAATTTAGAACATACATAATAGGTATGCTGAAATAACATATTCAATTTCAATTTCAAAGCCTTTATTTAATATTCTTATAGCTAGTTTCACATTATATTATCTTTACCTATCATTTTTTTTGACATCGGTATCATATTATATTATTAAATTATTTGCTTTACAGCATAGGCCATAGACATAGGAAATAACATATAGGCTACTTTTTATCTAGTTTTATACAACGTGAGCGAAGCCGCGGGCAGCAGCTAGTATTTTAATATATAAAACTATAACCATCAATATATATCACTATATCCATCTTAGGACTTTGAATCAGGAGTGGCTGCAAGTTTTCCTATGTTTTCTTGTAGCTCTGCCCACCCCATTATACAGGCGTGATATTATGTATGTATGTAATAATTAAGCATGTACGAAGATACAAGTTAAATAAAACATAGCTTAACAAAATAGCATTTGGCTGGCACTTCATTAGCACCAGAGAAAAAGAAATAACGTACTTTTCAGCTAGGAACGTATGTTGGACATGCGACCGTCGCCCTCGGCGGGTACCGCGGGTCATTGACCGCGTACTGACCCTTTATTCTCTATTACCGAACGAAACTTGACAGCTCGTAACTGCCCCCTTATTCTCGATGACCAAACGAAAATAACGCTGGCAAACGCGAGCACGTTTAAGGAATCACCGTGTTATCATGCCTCGTCAAAACTTTGCTATACAAAATTGTCATATAGAAATTAGAATACGATAAGATGGTGATTCCACAAACGTGGCCGCGTTTGCCCGCTTTACGTTTTGTTTGGTCATAGTGAATAAGGCTCCGGGTGGTTCTATTACTTGGCGGCTAAATACAAATAAATACCTAAATTCAGTTCTAATAAACGCATACGTAAGACTTAGTAACGCAATGTAGGCTATATTCAGAAAACAATGAACAAACTAGTTTCTAAAATAAAATTTAGTGTTATTTTTCGATGGATTTTTAGGCAACCTATTCGTGTCCTGAAATCCTGAAATTCTTTATTGTACACAGACAACATCCCCTCAACAAGACATTGTGAAGTATGTATTATACACAGACATCACTCACTTTACAGGGCATTGCAAGGAACATATACAAAGGTGAGCTTCACTTTAAAAGAGTTCTCTTTTAACTTCTAAGCAAGCTAGAGATGCTTTACATTCTTTTTTTTCTACCTATCTTTCTTTTTTTTACCTTCCATTATTTTTTTAAAATATTATATTCACTTAGATATTATACACTTAAATTGTTGACATAATAATAATTGTTTTATCTCATGGGAGAAGCCATTGGCTCCTGAAACAGTTTTTACTAGTTCAGGAGCCTAAGGATTCATTTATATTGTAACATGCTTATTATGTCAATAAATTGATTTGTATTGATATTGATATATTAAGCTACTCCACGAGCGCTTCCCACTACCGATATACATTTCATTGTAGAGGCGTTAACCTAATGCGAGCCGTGCGGAGCAATAAGCACGAAGATCGCCTTGTCGTGTCTACGCTCGGGCCCGCAAGTCTGAAAGGTCCGTGTATACGAGTATTACAGTTCCTTCAGTGTAGAACAGATTGCCCGACTCGTAAGATGTACTCGTACCATCGGCTCTTTCAAGATGAAGCTAAAACAATGGTTATTGGATCATTTATTCTACGAGATTAGTGATTTCCTAAGTTTACCCCAATATTAATAATGTATTATTATTGTTTTTTTTTGACACTATAAATAAATTTGACCATCGGGTCGAATGGCCCGATGGTCGAATGACATCGTGAACATAGCCGGGAATCTTTGGATGAGATTCGCGAGGGATCGGAGAGAATGGCGTAATAAAGAGGAGGCCTATGCCCAGCAGTGGGCGGAGACGGGCTGAAATGATGATGATGATGATGATGATGATGATAAATAAATTTGACGGATTGTGGAGTAATAGGCTAGCGTGGTATGGGCATGTCATGTGGAGGGATGAAAGTCATGTTGCGAGTAAAGATATGAATATCAATATGAATGGATTTAGAGGTTGGGGTAGGCTAATGAAAAGGTGGATGCGTTGTGTAAAAGGGGACATGCTTAAGAAACACGGCTGACAGAAGGAGATGGAAGAAGAGAACATGCTGGACCTACCCCACATAGAGTGAGATAAGCCAGGAAGATGATGACACCTACCTTTGCAACAAATATCATCTTATGGCCGGCGCTTTTCGACAGATAACGTTGCTGTGGTAATGAACAATCAGTCGCCCGTTAGTAGAATATTGAGAGTAGGTCTAGTGGTGGAGACCCCGCCGTCCGTCACTCTCAAGCGGTGAAGGAAAACATCGTGATGAAACCGGCATGTCGTAGAATTTAAAAAGTGTCAAATGCACGAAAGGACCTTTTAAGGCGCACTTTTAAATCCTTTTACCACACTGGTTCGAAAGAACCAGCAATACGACTAGATAGATAGTAGAATATTGGAGCCGGGCAATTAATTTGTGAATATTTTTGTAATTTTTAATGTTATGGATCTGAAATCTGAAATAAATGAGTTAATAATAATAAAAATCCGTTCTGCCATTTGAGCGTGGTCGAGCCAAAAACATCCTTACAAACTTTTGCATTTTATTTAGTAAGATAAAAGATTCTACTTTGTAGAATGTTCACAGTAGTTAGCTTGCAATCTATCAGGCATGCGGACAGCTAGGCAATCCCATCGCTTGCTAAGCTGCAACGCTGTGTGCTGTGAACTCCACAGACACAAATTATCTCTATTGAAATGAAAACTTTACTGTACTGTACATACAAACATATTATCACGCCCATATCCATAACTTGCAGTCACTTCTGATTTAAAATCATAAGTTGGAAATGGTGAACAATGGTGACAGGTGATCAGCCCGTCGCCCATATAAGGTGGTCCATCATTTTGGAGAGGATACTATGCCTTAGTCGCATTAGTCGTCTCTTACGACATGCTCGGGGAGAGAAGCAGCTAGAAACATTCTATGCTTTTTCTTTACTCCCAGTCCAGCAGCGAAGTAACTTTCCTGTATCGAAAAAAAAACTTCTTAGAGTCTTCCAATAAGGTCATCATCATCATAATCTTCCTGCCCTTATCCCACTCTATGCGGGGTCGGCACAGCTTGATCCTTGGATCATGCTGTAAGAGTTTTGCCTAAGGTGTTTTATGGCCGGCCGCCTGCCTGACGTGAACCCTCCTTGGGAATACTTGCTTATTGTATCTCATCATGTTGGAGGATACTATCCCTTAGTTGACTTTTACGACATGCTCGGGGAGAGAAGCAGCTGGACACATTCTATGTTTTTTCTTTACTCCCAGTCCAGCAGAGAAGTCTTCCAATAAGGTAACAGGCACATAATGTAGCAGTTCTGTGAAGAGTGACGTACGCTTCCCTGGTGATGTAATGGCATTTGAACGAAAAATGCGGGCATACCGATACTCTCGGAACAAATTCTCTTGCTCGAATACTTGCAAATATGACGTTAAATTCCAAAGTAGCGATACCAACGAATTCTTGTTAAAAATACTTTCCATCTTCTTACGCATGGTCTACTTTTTTCGCATCGTCAAAACACTGAGATAATGCAAAAAATCCGGTACTATCCAGTAAAGTCTTCGCTTTCATATCTTCGTAATTCAGAGCTAGGAAAAATATTTGTTTAGTAAACAAGTTTTACTTTAGGGTTTTCTATGGTCTACGTACATGCATATTATCACGCGTATCGCATATCCCTAATGGGATATGCAGAGCCACGTAAACATAAGAAAACTTGCAGCCACTTCCGATTTAAAATCCTAAGATAGACATGGTGGTCCATTACTTTGGAGATAATCCCTAAGTGGACTTTTATAATAGCCCAGGGAGAGAAGCAGCTGGATGCATTGTATGATTTTTCTAAGTAATGTCTATGGTCTACGTTTACTTCTATTCAATTCGTTTACTATCTTTCATATCCTCCTTCCACTTCTCTATCCTGTAAGGACCCTGTTTTTATTCCTCAAAATAAAGAAATAAAATGGCAACTATATTTTCTTGTCTATTATGAAATAAAAATGTCCGAAACCTGTACTTCCCGTTTGTCTGCATTGTTAGCAGTCTTTGGAGCTCCAACGAGCGGCTTTTTACAACTCTAAAAACGAAACAACCGCGCCCATCCAATAAGTTACGATCTCTGACAGTTATTGAGAGCGCTGGTGGTCTAGTTGGTAGTGACCCCGCCTTCCGATCCTAAGGTTCAAATCCGGTCGTGTACCAATGGATTTTTCTGTGCAATTTTTTTCTGTTTTCCGAGCTAGGCAGCGTTGTTTTTAAAACAGTAGAATTATTTTTCTTCAAATAGTTCATTTAATATAATTTTAGACAACTGAGATCAATACAGATTCTGAAAAATACAAAACACTGTACGGGCATTGCTTTTACAAAAAACATGAACTGAACCGAAAGGTCTTGGTCTTGGCCCTTATGTCTCAACTTAGTCAAAGACCTAAAAGTAAGTTTTATGGAAACGACTCTGAAATTCTGAAATTCTTTATTGTCTACATACATGTACAAAAGCGAGCTTAACTCTAGAGTTTTCTTCCAGCAAACCTTTGAGGCAAGGGCTTTAACATAGGTGGATGTATGTGTATACAAACAGGAAAAAAAATTATATGACAAACCAGGTAGATATACCATAAGATACCTACAATATAAATATCTTTGTGCATAACATTTATCAATATAAATAAACTTAAAACTAATACTTACATAATATTACTTATATTACTTATGTAATATAATTTACACAGTTCAAAAGAAACATTCGGGCTATCTAAAGGCCATTGCAAACGGTCTATAGATGCATATAATACGACACGACGAGCAAACAGTTCTAAAACTAACTCAATTAGTAAGGGTATCTGTCATAGTTGTTACAAGCATGGATATCCGTTTCCTGTTCAAACGGTCGAGTTGCCGATGTGTCTATGACCGAAACTGAATTATATCCTGGACTACTGCAATCGAATGGGGCTAAGCGCCCCACAGCCTAAACTATAGGACGTAGAAGCATAACTTGGAGAGTTCCTCTTATCATATAGGAATACATTAAGAAAAAAAAGTGAGTTCGTATGAGCTAGTGGCCAACTCTTGTGACGGAGTTTTTAAGCCGCCTAAATGACTTAAAAGCCGGGACAGACAATTTAAAGTGCCCTCCGAAGCACGGAAGCGCTCAACTCGTAATGCCACTTGCGGTCACCCATCCCAATTAAGAAAAGATCTTGCGAAATTCAACTCCTAGAGAACGCAGCGGGGAGATGAGGCTTGTACAAAAAAAACCTCAACGCGGTCAACTCGCAAGGCGTTCCACTAGTCCAATACATAGCAAGATCAAGTTTCAGTGAGATTTCGTATACAAATGTGTTATAAATATTTTTGAATATTTTACTTCTCTGCTGAGCTGGAAGTAAAGAAAAAGCAGAATGCATCCAGCTGCTTCTCTCCCCGAGCATGTCGTAAAAGTCGACTAAGTGTTAGTATCCTTTCCAAAATGATGGACCACCTATATGGGCGATGGGCTGATCTGTCACCATGATTCACCATATCCATCTTAGGACCTTAAATCAGAAGTGGCTGCAAGTTTTCTTATGTTTACTAATTAATATCTTACGTATTAGGGATACGGGCGTGATAATATAGTTATGTATTTTGTTTAGTTTTTAATTAGTATGTAGTTTGTGCTGTCTTGGTGATCGGTTACGAAAGAGCGAAAAGTTAACCAGTTATTAACTCGGTACACTACTGTCACACCCTAACTTCGAATAATAGGGGTACTTAACCGAAACGGCTCCCCTGTCAAATTCCTGCACGTCGTGAAGCGAAATAAATCATGTTCGGATACCGTACGTGCTCCACGAAGGCTTTGGCTGAAAGTTTGAAGACTTATAAAGTACGAGTACTTTGTTACCTTATTAGAGCTTGGTTTGAAGCTGGCGGCTGACCAACAGACAATTTATGATGGCTACACCGTGTGTAAGCCTTTAGAAATTCCTTACTTCTTAACAAATGGTAGGTACGTGGTAAACTTCATGTAGCCTCCGAATATTACGTTTTACACTTTTTTCTTCATCGGTTGATTCGTTCGCCTTAGGGATCCACAAGTCATAAGAAACCTTGCAGACATTCCTGATTTAAAGTCCCATGATGTATGTATGTTCGTATGAGCTACTGACCGACTTTAGTGACGGAGTCGAACGACTTACAAGCCGGGACCGAGTGTTTAACGTGCCCTCCGAAGCACGGAAGCTCTTAGCTCAAAATGCCACTTACGGTCACCCATCATGGATATGGTGTCCCATGGTGATATCATCAGTCCCATGATGGATATGGTGAACCGTGTGGTGGCAGGTGATCAGCCCATCGCCCACATAGGTGTTCCATCATATTCATTATATATACTGGAGCAGTTGTGGCATGGGTTAATGCACCCCATACAATTAATTGAATTTGGCGTTTTATTCCAACTCAAACAGCTGGATTTCGATACGGTTCAGCTTTACTGTTTGTTTACCAAATTACGCATGTGGTTTCGATCCTAGGGATTCTCTGTTGAATCATATAGTGAGTATCATGGTAGCTTTGACCAGATCAAGTATTTTATAGCTTGAATAGCTTCCACACGCTTCTTCCTGTATAAAACAATTTCACCTCATGAATTATCTATATTCCAGGTTTTATTCAAATCACTAAAACAACCTCTCATTCTCACTAACTATCGTATTTATATGTGTGTAATGTTAGTAAGATTATACAAACGTTGTCCAGAAATTTATTTCCGCTGAAATCTTGTAAAACTATCATCATCATCATTTTCCTGCTCTTATCCCACTAGGTGGGGTCGACACAACATGTTTCCCTCTTCCATCTTCTCCTATCACTCGTCATCTCATTACGCACTCCTTTCACACGTATGTCCTCTTTCACACAATTCATCCATCATTTCTTAGGCCTTCCCCTGCCCGTGTATCCATCCATATTCATATTCAGCACTTTCCTTGTAACATGACTTTCTTTCCTCCGCATAACATGCCCATACAACGATACCACCATACTCTTAAAACTCTATCATTAAAATTATAACGAACCGGCAGCATATACAGGGTGGGACAAAATTTTACCTCATTGAGGGCAACTACCTTTTCTCTTGTAGTAAGAAGGTTTGATCTTAGGAAACTGTAAGTTCATTTAGAAGAAAAACAAAACAACTTTATTTCTGAATTTTGGAAAAATGTACAGTCAGCCTACAAAATTAAATTTGTCGGAAAAACAAGTTTGTTTCAATTCGTTTCATCACTCGACATTTGCAATGAGCCGTTGATATTGATATTGATGCAGCTTTGTTTACGTACCAACATGGAGTGTTAATTCGCATCCATCAACATCAACATTCAATTGACGCAGTGAACGACAGCTGTCAGCGCACGTCCGACACCAATACACATGGTAACCAATATTTAACGTATTATCAAAATCTATTGCACGTACAAAAATAGAAAGACCCGGATAACGACGAAAGAAGAAGGGTTCAATGCACCCATCGATTATATAATCTTGGCTCTTGTATTTTATTTTCCTGACAACCAACGAAAGTCAAAAGTCAAAATAGTTTATTTAGTACGATCGTTTGGGATCGCAGTAAATCGTCTTAAGTCAACGTTAAATTTACCCAGTTTTTTATATCGCCTGTTCGTAACGCGAACAAACGTTTATTAGGAAAATTATCCCTTCTAACAGTCACTTAGTCCTATTTTATCTTTCAGATGATACAATTATGTAATTTATTATTGTTCCCGCGTTTCACCATCGTGATCTGAATTATATCATAACTTAACGCAATTTGTTTTTCCAACTTCCTACAAACGTCAGGGTTGTCTTCTTTCACACCAAGTTAAAAGACACATGACAATTTGTGCTTCACTTATAGCTGTACGCAGAGCGTCGGACGACGCGTCGTCGGAGATTTAAATACATAAAACTCTGACCCACTTCAACGCCTAAAACAAATCCTAGGAGCATGAAACTTGGAGGATATATTTCTCTTATGCAATTTGCAATTACTACAACTAGTACATACATACGTAAATATTATCACGCCCTTATCCCTAATGGGGTGGGCGTGATAATATGACACAAGAACACTTGCAGCCACTTCTGATTTAGTCCTAAGATGGATATGGTGAACCATGGTGACAGGTGATCAGCCCACCGCCCATATAAGTGGTCCATCATGTTGGAGAGGATACTATCCCTTAGTCGACTTTTACAACATGCTCGTTGAGAGAAGCAGCTGAACCCATTTTATGCTTTTTCTTTACAACTTGTAATCATTAATTAATTATTTAACCCTTCCCGCGAACGAATCGGCGTTGTTGTCAGCATGTGCTGAGATTTAACCTTTTTGTCCACATATAAAGCGATGGCAAATCTACCTACGGTCATCCGTTAGTGTTCAGGGACCAGGCATTAGCTGTGATAGCCCCGCGCCCAGCAATGCGTTGCGTAATAAGTTTAACTTGCGAATCACCGAACATAGTTCCGTACAAGTATAGCGTCATTAATCATTTTGGCAGCGTGCGGTGAATACCTACTGAATACTGTTGAAAAGGTTCCTGGGTTGTCATTTGTTTTTTCAGTCTGATAAATTACTCCTGTAATATTATTTTATACCATATGTACATACATACTCGTATTATCACGCCCGTACACCTAATGGCCCTATTCCAAGGCCACAAGTAATCATCAAAAAACTTCAAGCGTCTCCTGATTCAAAGTCCAAGATGTATATGGTGAACCGTATGGAGACAGGTGATCAGGCCATCGCCCATATAGATGGTCCATCATAATGGATATTCTAATATAAGTGTCAAAGAAGGAGGCATCTTTCGAAATAAATTCTTTGGACAACTTTGTCTTAACTGATTCTTTTACGGTGTAACGAGCTAGGGTTTTACAACGGCCGCGTTATTTAACTTTTATAGTGGCTGTTTTTATCTCGTTTAATGGGAAATAGCCTTGTCAGAAGTATATTGGCTTTTGTTGTACCAAGTTTTTCAGCGTTTTAAAATAAAGTGTGTGTCAAGTGCACTAAAGGAGGCGTTACATTTTAAATCCTTTCACCACACTAGTTCGAAATAACTAGTGACACGACTACATAGTAAACCTCGTACAGTTAAATAATCAATAAAACCTCAAAATGTAAATAATTTCGAAAACAAAACACGCTTTGCAAGCGGCAAACAAAACCATTAAAATAATTGCTCACGTATGTGGAAATTCTTGCTTTGATAGTAAAATTTTAATGTTGTAACGTTTAATTAATGATACAGCAGCAGTGTGTAACAGAACTAGATTTATTTTTCATTTTCTTTGCAAACCTCTTCGTCATCATCATCATTGTAGCACTCCACTACTGGACATAGGCCTCCACTAAAAAGCCATTATGCTCTATCTTCTGCTTGGTGCATGCAGTCTTCGCGAGCAGCCTTTCTGTCACTCCCGGCACCCCTTGGGGGGGGGGGGGGGGGTATTTTAAATAAAATAAACTTTTAGGGTAGACAATCAAACGGACAAGTTTCTAAGGTTAATTTTCATTGCGTATTCACACGACACGCCACACGATATAAGCCCTCCCTTATATCCCTAGAACGTATTGTCGTGTACATTAGTTTCATCGTTGGCCACTTTTACATACTCGGAAAAGGTTCTGTAAACGGGTCATACTTTTTCCATATTTAGTCGAGAGCTTTAGTGGTCCGCCTTCCGATTCAAAGGTTCAAATCCAATCGTGCACCAATGGATTTTTCTGCTATAAAAATGGTGCTCTGCACCAGTACTCTCAAACGGTGAAGGAAAACATCGTGAGGAAGCCGGCACCGTAAAAATTAAAAACTTTACAAGTTCACGAAGAGTTCCTCTTTCAAGGTGCACGCTAACTCTTTCTCACTGGTTCGAAAGAACAGTAGCTTGCTTAGACGTTCTTAATTAATCGTTAAAGTTAAGCAACGTTATGCACGGTCACAATTGGGATGGGTGACTGCATGTGGCATTACGAGCTGAGCGCTTTCGTGCTTCGGAGAGCACGTTAAATTGTCGGTCCCGGCTTTTAAGTCGTTAAGCCGCGACAGAGGCCTTTAGGCGGCCTAAAAACTCCGTCACAAGAGTTGGCCACTAGCTCATACGAACTTACTAATGACATGAGTGTATTTAGCGAGCTGTGGTGCGGCTGGCGTGCCTACTACGTGGTAATGAACGGCGAGGAACGCAATTTACTTTAAACAGGCAGTGGGTGTGGAATCCAGGACGTTTCTTCGACTTCCCTGGTCAATTCATACTGCGATACTCTAGCTTTCGCCCGTAGTTTTACTCGCTTTTTTGGGTTATACGTTATGCTGTTTTCTTCGTTATTTTATACACCGTCAGAGTATATTATTATTGTGTATTAGTATCCTATGATGAGATACAATAAGCAAGTATTCCCAAGGAGGGTTCACGTCAGGCAGGCGGCCGGTCATAAAACACCTTAGCCAAAATTCTTACCTGTACCGACCCCAAATAGAGTGGGATAAGGGCAGGAAGATGATGATGATGAGAGTGTATTATTACTGGACACAATAAATAAAAATCAAAATAAGAACAAGAGATTCTATAAAATAGCTTAGTCAATATGATCTCTGTAAGTAACCCCCTAATACTCAAACGCGACTCAAAGTTTAGCACGTCTCAACTCACGGTTTTTGTCAAAAAATCGTCATTTGAGACGTGCTCAACTTTGAAATGCGTTTGAGCATTCGGGGGTAAAACTTTTAAACATCCTAAATTTACGTTGAATTGACACCTGTTTGTGATGCAAGATTGTTTTTTTTCTACAGGATGTAAGGCCACTAGACTAACAGTGATCTTAGAAAGAACCAGTGGCAAGCAAAAGGCCGATAAAGCTATATCAAATTCCTATTTGTACAGGCCCCATATTGCACCGTTGTGAGAGCTGGCAATAATGGAAAACCGCTTATAGAGGAGCAAAATGCCATAAACTCTGCAGCAGGGAATTTTCTTTATTCCCGGGCACAAAAGGTGTTATTGCGTCGATCGCTGCGCGCTGCTATTCCACGGACATGGCTTGGTAATCTCTCAAAGTCCAGCTACTGGTCTGTTTCGTTCACTTTCGGCGGCCATTGTTCTAGATTTTACGCTTATTACAAACTGATACAATGAACGTAATAGTAGAAAGTCAAGAGGAAAAACGATTGTAGTGTCCATTGTTCTACTACTACTCGGATCACTAGCTGTAGGATTAAAGTGCGCCTCAAAGAGGCTTCCTTCGTGAGCTTGACTTTTATGTTCTAAAATCACACTCTTATATCCATATTAATATTATTGTGAAAAGAACTCTTGTCCGTCTGTTAACTATTTTAAGGCTTAAACCGCTCAACTGATTTCTATAAAATTTGGGTTGGAGATGGATTGCACTCTTGGGAAAGACATACGCTACCTTTTGTTGAAATAGCGGACATCAACTATTAAAATAAAATAAAAATAGTATTTATTCTATTACATTAAAATTAAAATTAGGTAATCTTATATTATAAGAATCTTTGTCCTGACTGACTGACTGACTGACTGACTGACTGACTGACTGACTGACTGACTGACTGACTGACAGACAACGCACAGCCTAAACCGCTGGACGTAGAGACTTGAAATTTTCAGTGTAGGTAAACCTTGGTACGTAGGGGTGTACTAAGAAGGGATTTTTCAAAATTCAACCTTTAAAGGGGTGAAAAGGGATGAAAACCTGGAATCAATTTTTGGTCTAAAACTGCACATAACCTATATCGAATTAAAGAGCCGATTTTTCTCATTTAGTTGATGTCATAATTACCTGTAAATTCTTTATTTTTGGTATGTTTTTCATGAAAAATAGAATACTTTTATTTTGACATAATGACAACGATGATACACACAGATTAGTAATAGATGATACAAAACATATGGAAAAGGAACTGTCAATGTCAAATTACCTGTGAAAGGAAGCATAAATTATTACTGGTCTAATAAGTTTCCAATCTTGATTATTCATGGAGTTCTGACGTAATTCTACGTCTGATATTAACTCTCAAATTTTTTCCTAAATTCACCGAAATTTCTCAATTTTTAGATTTAGGTATGTTTGTTACTCTTTCACGCAAAAATTACGGAATATACTTACATACCCTATTATTCATATTCGTTCGCTAAAGTTAGCCATTGCTTAAAGTTAGCCCTGTCACTGTTTGTCATTATGAAATGATAAGAGATGGCAATACTTTAGTCATCGTTTAGCGTACACTATATTATAATGAATAATGAGGATAGTAGGTACCTACGTGTGCTGGAATGGGACATAGGGTACTTTTTATCTGGGTACCGCGTGAGCGAAGCCGCGGGCGGCTGCTAGTTTAATTATAAACTAGTATGATATGATATGTGTGAGAAAGGAGTGAGTACTGAGATGATGAGTGATAGGAGAAGATGGAAAAGGGAAATATGTCATGCCGACCCCACCTAGTGGGACAAGGACAGAATAATGATGATGAACTACTTATTGTTAGCAATAAATAATATAATATGTCATGTAGTTAGGGTTTTATGCAAAAATTGCCTCTCGGGCGAAGGCTTCTCCATGCTTCTTCAAAGTCCTCTGTCTCTAGCCTATATCATGCAGTATGTTCCGCTTGTTTTGTAGACTATGTCGTCCCATTGTGTTTTTAGACGTCCGCTTTTCCTTTTGCTACAACGACTAGGAATAAAGAAAAAGCACAGAATGCGTCCAGCTGCTTCTCTCCCCGAGCATGTCGTAAAAGTTGACTAAGGGATAGTATCCTCTCCAAAATTATGGACCACCTATATGGGCGATGGGCTGATCACCTGTCACCACGGTTAACCATATCCATCTTAGAACTTTAAATCAGAACTGGCTGCAAGCTATGTTCACTTGTGGCTTTTCCCAACCTATTAGGGATACGGGCGTGATAATATGTATGTACTAGTGCTTAAATAATAATGGTTTACTTGTAAAGAGGTTAAACTAAACAATGTTTGAAACACGCCCAGTCACTGTTACTATCAAAAAGGCATGACAATACGTTATTTAAGTTCTGACGACTAGGGAGGTTTCTAATCCCTTTGTAAAACGTCCGTGTCATGACTTTAGACAACCTATCTGTCAATTCTCGGACGGACAACCAGCTTACACAGTTCGTGTTCAAAATAAACCAGTTGTTACAACCTCCAGGGGGGTGAAGGGCGGTGCTGGGCTACGGGGAAAGTATGCTGCAGCTATATAGTACTGGCTGTTTAGAAGCGCTCGTGATGTAGCTTGCTTAGACGTTCTTGATTGATTGTTAAAGTTGAGCAACGTTGTGCGCGGTCACAATTGGGATGGGTGACCGGCACGTTAAATTGTCGGTCCCGGCTTTTAATTCGTTAAGCCACGACGGAGGCCTTTAGACGGCCTAATAACTACGTCGCAAGAGTTGGCCACTAGCACATACTAACTTACTTACTTTAGAAGTTTGAGTATACATCTCTCGAGCTCCAAGGCCTGAATCAAATATTCTACTGACTACATATCATTTTATACCGTAGTCACTTTATTTTTCTGTCAAATAATACATCCATACATAATATCACGCCTGTTTCCCATAGGGGTAGGCAGAGATCAAGGATCTCCATTTGCTACGATCCTGACATACTTCTTTCGCTTCATTCACTTTCATAACATTCTTCATACATGCTCGTCAGTTTAGAGTACTCTTGGCCTGTCCCTTTTCCAAAACGTCGCCAATTTGCTCCAGGTAAATAATAATAATACATTATTTCAATTTGTCAAATAATGTATGACAATTTTCGACAGATAACGTTGCTATGGTAATAAACGACCCGTCGTCAGTTAGCAGAATATTGGAACGAGGGATTAAATATGCTAGTTGTAACAAGCGCCGAGGGGTGAAGAGCGGGGCCGAGGTACGGGGGAGTTGCTTAAGTTATACACGTCTCTCGAGCACTAAATCTGACACCGTTCTCTGCCAATAGACGTGCATAGAATATTCAGTTCACGTCAATTGCTATGAATTTATCTGAATACGATAATCTTTACGGTACATACCTACTGAATGACTTCTGGTCTTATGTATTAGCAGCAAATGTTCATCAAAGTTGGCTTTTTAAAATAAATAAATAACATCCAACAGTCACATAGTCCTGACCCCATACTAGGATTTCCTGTGTCGTGGGTTTCGGAAACTACGAGTACCATGGTAGCACAACATCCAGACCCAGAAGAAATATTTGCAGAACATGCAAACATTTCTTCCGCAGCAGGAATCGAGCCCGCGCCTCTTGCGTCTCTGTCGAGAAATTGCCCGCCATGCCACCGAAGCCGTCAAAACACTTTTTCTTTTTTTGTGTAGAAAAATTACAACAGTTCTTTAAAATTAGACCTATCTTTAAATGATAGTTAAAAAAATAAGCATGACGTTATGGGTTCTTAAATGTGATTTGCCCAAACACTTACTGTACTACATATTATCACGCCCGTATCACTAATCGGATGGGCAGAGCCACAAGTAATCATAAGAAAACGTGCAGCCACTCCTGATTCAAAGTCCCAAGATAGATATGTTGAACCATGGTGACAGGTTTACCAGTGTGGTGAATGGAATTTAAAAGCTCCTGTTTGAAAAACTAGGCTGAAAAAATACAAAGACTTCGTTCCAATTTCGTTCTTCGCCTTCGAACCGTTTCATAAATTGTACAAATAAATGTAATATCAGCACTTTGTCGCCGCAATCATAAATTGAAAAGACACGAAAAGTTAAGTTAAGTTAAATTGAATTTTCGTCCCATCTGTACACTTATTGATACTGGAATTGACAGTTGAGCCAGTTCAATATTTATATTTGAATGTTTCTAAATATTTTCAACAAAGTTACTTTTCTACTGGAATGGGAATAAAGAAAATAAATAGAATCTGTCCAGCTGCTTCTCTCCTCGAGCATGTCGTAAAAGTCGACTAAGGCATAGTATCCCCTCCAACATGATGGACCATCTATACTATATCGACGATGGGCTGATAACCTGCCACTATGGTTCACCATATCCACCTTTCCAACTTTCCTTATGATTACTTATGGCTCTGTCCACCCCATTAGGGGCGTGATAATGTACTCTGCTATGAGAGCAGTGGTGGTCTAGTTGGTAGTGACCACGCCTTCCGATCTTAGGATAAGGCCGTGGGTTCAAATCCGGTCGTGTGCCAATGGATTTTTCTGTGCGAAAAATTTATGTACGCTCTACCAGTACTCTCAAACGATGAAGGCAAAATCGTAAGGAAACCCGCGTCTTAGTCAGCTCCGCACGTGTTGACCAAGTCTTTCCTTTGGACAAAGCTGAGAGAATGGAATAGGTGCTGGGCAAGCCTACTCCATCTTAATTCGTCCCGGGCACTACAGCGTCGTGTTTGTGAAGGTAAAAGTTGCCTCCTGACGCTGTATAAATCATCTTCTATAAATGGTAAAAAGCTTTAGTATGTATAAGAATATGTACTCGTATGTGTATAGTTTATGCAACTATTAGGTTATAAATATTCTTGAAACGCTCATAACTTACATTGTAACATTCGCATGCAGCCGTCTTGCACGGCTTGGAAACTTTTGCAGTTCGATATCCGAAACAAGTTCTTTTAGAAGATTTGAGTCTAGCTCGGGCCAATTGGTCTCCATTCAACTTACATGATGCGCAGTATTTTAAAGGCATATTGTGGAGGAACACCGTTAGGAAATTCACCGTTTAAAAGTATTAAATCCCGTGAGGAAACGTGCATGTCTTTCATATGCGCTTTAAATCCTGTCACCACACTGGTCCATAAGAACTAGTCACACGACTGGTAGCACAAGCTAAAAAACCCTAAAATCGGAAAGGAATCAACGAAAGTGACATGGATTCCTTCCCGATTTTAGGAACCCTTTTAGTTGGAACACTCAAAACACATTGACAATTTTTTTCCTTTCCATTGATTTTGTCTTTTTCGGTTAAAGTAGGCAATAACTTGTCCTTCAATCACCGTAATGAACTTTTCTACCGTAAACCTATTGTCGAAGCCAACCTTTCAAATGTAATCAAATAAATGGGCAATCGATCGCTTCAGCAGTTTTCTACAGAGTCTCGTCCAAAACAAACAAAATAAGAACGCCGAACCACGATCATTGTGTACAAAAACTATAAGAACAGCTTTGTGTAAATATGGCTCTTATAAATATTGGTTTGGTATCGACTCGTGTTCGTGATACGTCGATCAAGTCAGTTCTGATACGTCTAAGGAGAATCCTTCTCGGGAGACTCTTGTAGAGTTCGCCGTTCATAACAATAAAATAAATATTTGAGGACACATCAAACAGCACCATCTAGCCCCAAACTAAGCAAAGCTCTATCTATGGGAATCAGATATGGCTCTTATAAATATTGGTTTGGTATCGACTCGTGTTCGTGATACGTCGATCAAGTCAGTTCTGATACGTCTAAGGAGAATCCTTCTCGGGAGACTCTTGTAGAGTTCGCCGTTCATAACAATAAAATAAATATTTGAGGACACATCAAACAGCACCATCTAGCCCCAAACTAAGCAAAGCTTGTACTATGGGAATCAGATGGCTGATACAATACTTATAAAACATAATATTACAACACCTAGACCCGGAAGGAATATTTGCAGAACAAAACATTTCTGCCGCAGCGGGAATCGAACCCGTGCCTCTTACGTCTCAGCCGAGCACTCGCTCGCCACGCCATAGAGGTCGTAGAACAATATTAACATTACCTGCTCATCGACCACAGAATTTGGAAATACTTGACCTTGAGAATCCGGCTTCAATCGCTCGGCTACCGGCATCATATTGCTCATTTGCCTCTAGTTAATTAATAATTGTATTAAAACTAAACTGCTCTATTTACACCACCAAGTTCGTATTACAAATTGATGAATAAAATAGACCGTAGAAGTACTTCGGCAAGTTTTGTAGTGCCACGGTAGCTCGACTTCTCCTTTTATACGGAACAGTTGTGAAATAATTAAACTTTGTTGCGCAAAAATTAAGTTGTTCGAAAATATTGTGTTTTGAACGACTTTAAAAGAAATGCTAATTCCTCCGCCGGCCGCCCTGAATACTGATGTTACGTACTGAATACCATATTGATTTCGAGGAATTGACTTGGGAGTAAATTGCTGAAACTCTCCGGGAGGATTATCAGCGTGCGTTACGAGGTGTTCGTTGGCAATCAACGTACTATCAGCAAAATTGCCGCCATACCACTTTTAAAACTATTTCGCTTGCACGCAGTTAGCTAGCTGACCCCGCCTTTTTCTTTTGTAATCTTATTTTGACCAACTAGAGACTTATCATCACTACATCTGTTTATATGGGCGATGGGCTGATCACCTGTCACCATGGTTCACCATATCCATCTGAGGACTTTAAATCGGAAGTGGCTGCAAGTTTTCTTATGTTTACTTGAGGTTCTGCCCACCATATTAGGGGTATGGGCGTGATAATATGTATGTATGCATAATATACATCTGTTTATTTTTGTGAAATCCCTTTTTTTACATATTTTACAATTATAAGTTGTTAAGTGTTTAAGCCCATTCTGTGGGTGATAAATTCTTCAAGTCGGTGCACAGAAAATCACCCTTAAGGCGGAGTTTTCGGTGATTTCTTTTGTGAACCTATTTCGTCCCACTGCTGGGCAAAGGTCTTCTCCAAACTCCGCTAACCATCTCGGTCCTTCGAGGTCTCCCACCATTCTCTCTCGAAGGAGTCTAGATCGTCCCCCCAACGCTTTCTTGGCCGACCACGATTCAGGCTGCCAGGTTGTTTCGGCATTCGCCCATCTGTCCGAATGTTACTTGCTTATGGTTTATAATTTAAATAATTAAAATGAACGACTATTTTTAATGAAAAAAAAAACGTGGGTTCGTTTGTTCCAGCGTAATGTGCCATGCGACTCCGCTAATTTAATAATAGGATTAAAACGCAGTTAAATGGATCTGTGTAATTACTTTGTAATTCGAACTGGTATAAACTGTTAAATACTGGCTTTCACCCGCGGCTTCACTCGCGTGATATCTACCTATTACGGTTCATGAGATACAGCCCGCTGACAGACGGACGGACGGACGGACAGCGGAGGCTTAGCAATAGGGTCCCGTTGGCACCCTTCGGGTACTCTCTTCCAATTTAAGGGTTGGCCCCTTGTCAGCACAACTGATGCATCCTTCTCCACGTAGAAAATTCCAGGGCAGCCTCCTTGACTTCTTCATAAAACATGACAGCGACCTTCTCCTTTACTTCGCTCATGATCCTCAGTCTTCCTCTTCCTCTCCTTCCTTGTACTTTCCCTTCTAATGATGTTCGTTTAATTCATTTTCTTTTCCATCGGGTACGGAACCCTAAAAATATAGATATTGGGGTAAGACGACATTATTCAAATGGCATAACTTGGAAGAAGTCGGGGGCATGTGCCGCTAAGAAATCAATACAACCCGCACACGCCCGGCTCGCAAGGACACCGAAAACGGTTAACTAGCTAATATTCTACTACTGGTCGTCTTTATTTGTCGTCTTTCTTCTCTCCTCGAGCATGTCGTAAAAGTCGGCTAAGGGATCCTCTCCAAAATGATGGACAATCTATATAGGCGATGGGCTGATCACCTGTCACCATGGTCCACTATATCCATCTTAGGACTTTAAATCAGAAGTGGCTGCAAGTTTTCTTATGTTTACTTGTGGCTCTGCCTACGCCATTAGGGATACGGGCGTGATAATTATGTATGTATGTATTGTCGTCTTTAAAGACACTGATTCGAAAGAGATACGAAACTTATTTGCATTGCAGTATTAAAATTATTGCATTTGAAAAATTTAAGTTGCCATGATTGTGTATGTTGCAGTCAGAAGGTCCATTTTTTGGTACACCTTTCTACATTCATCATCTTCCTGCCCTTATCCTACTCTATGTGGGGTCGGCACAGCATGATCCTTGGATCATGGTGTAAGAGTTTTGGCTAAGGTGTTTTATGACCGGCCGCCTGCCTGACATCAACCCTCCTTGGGAATACTTGCTACATTATTTAATGAATACCATTCATAGAAACATACCTTGCCAAATACTTCAGCCTGGTGATACAACAAGTTAAATTAAGGTATGAAAACTTTATGTTGCAAGGTTTATTTACCTAAAACTAATATTATAAGCGACGGTTTGTTTACATAAAGTGTATCTCCAGATTGTCGAAGTATAGGTACATACATTTATTTGTCAATCAAACTTATGAATAATACAAAACAGATTATGAAGAGCGTAAGACAGACAACAATGGGATATGAAATACAACCCGCTGATAGACGGACGGACAGCGGGGGCTTAGTAATAGGGTCCCGTTAGCACTCTTCTGTTACGGAATCCTAAAAACTCTTAAATTATAATGAGTTTACGTAAGTAATATTAGTAATACATTCATTGTTACGTTATCTTTTTCATAATAAAAAGAATATTGTTTTAACTTATTATAAAAAAATTAAAAAGAGCCATAATTGATTTTCTCTTCTTTTTGTGCGGTGGACAGAGAAACTTAGAAACGTTTTGAGCATTTATTAAATATACATTCAGGCTCCAGCATCTCACAATGCTCCGATTTACCAAATACTCGTAAGTCTCCGATTCAAATGGTTCATTAAGCCGAAAACTGAACCACACGCAAAATTTACCATACAAAGCGTACTAAGGAACCATTTAAAGAGTCATTAACTTAAATTAGTGACTCAAATTATCGCTATTAAAAGGGTGTCTTGTAAAACTCATGGCTACAATTTTAAAGGCTACGCCAGGCTGAGAAGGAATATAATTCAGGAAGGAGATATAATCATCATTCCAGCCTGTTTTCGCCCACTGTTCCCTTTTCTTGTGCCATCCAACACGGTCATATGCTAGCCTCGTGCATTTGACGACCTTTGTGGCGTAGCGGGTGAGTGCTCGGATGAGACGCAAGAGGAGCTGGTTCGATCCCCGCTACGGAAGAAATGTTTGTATGTTCTGCAAATATTTTTTCCGGGTCTGGGTGTTGTACTATTTATCTGCACTAATATTATAAAGAGGATTTTTTTTTTGTTTGTAACGAATAGGTAAAAAACCCAAAATAGGTTTTGGCATGCACTGCGAAAACTATTGATTATAGAAAAAAAATGTACCTACGCGTACGAAGTCGCGGGCAACAGCTAGTGTGTTATAAGTATGTATTTATAAAAAAAAGTGAAGGTATAAGTATTCTATCAGCCATCTGGTTCCCATAGTACTAGCTTTGCTTAGTTTAGGGCTAGAAGGCGTTCCCTCCACCACTAACAGAGAAAATAATAAGAATTAATAGTTTTAACTTAAAAACTAAAAAAACATGGCAAGACAAACCAAATGGAACTCGAAGGTCTTTTCCAGCGTCCCGTTGAAAGCAAAAGTTACTTCTGACGCTGTGTAAATCAAATAATTCAGACCTTTACATTAATTAAAAGACTCAGGTTTTAGTTTATTTTATTAGGTATAAAAAAGCGGTAGTTTCAAAGCTTTCAACGCTTTAATTAAACACCTTTGTTACGTTTCCAGTCTGCTTTAGAATTAACCTCATTGGTTTTTCCGATTACGTAGCCGGATAAAGGTTGCGTCAATGACCAGAAGTTAAGGTGCCCACCCAGTCCGCTTACATAATCAGCTTCCTGCCAACACTACTAGTCGTGTCAATAGTTCCTTCGAACCAGTGTGGTGAATAGATTCAAAGTGAGCTTTAATCCTTTCACTGCACTGGTTCAAAAGAACTATTGATTCGACTAGATTGCCAAAAAAATCAACCTAGATTTAGTCTAGTAAGACATGCTCTTTTTATTACGATTCTAATTGATTTAAATCGTTAATTTCATCAGCTCTGTGTTTAGTTAACTTTAAGAATTCTTGTGTCAGAAGGGACAGCCCTTTCAATCCTGCGGACGGTCAATGACCCAAAGTGAAGAGGAGAAAATATACTAGCATAAATCTTTTGGTATCTTTTGGTTGTATCATGTTTCGATGATTATATATAGTGTTTATGTAGCTATTGCAATTTATATCAGTCGCTTGTCAAGTACGACTGCTTTGCTATATCCATCATCATCATCCAGCCAGTCTTTGCCCACAGCTGGGCATAGGGGAGGCCTAATGCTTTTGCCATCCAACTATCCAACACGGTCATGTGCCTGAACCATTTAGCGTCTGCCCATGCCCACCATTCATCCACGGGTAGTTACCAAATATAAACTTTGACGAATATAAACTGATACAACATAGATGTAATTGTTAATTGCTAACACGATAAAGTGATAGACTGTACAAAATTATCGAGAGTTAATTGGATTCATTTGGGAACGTCACATTAATTACTAAACATGATGTTTGTACGGTATATTCACCGCTCATAAATATGTATAAATAGCTAATACCTTTAGGCACCTCAGAGTGTGAATATGTAAATAATATATTCAATAATCCCGGAACCAAGAAATGCAAAACCGCGGATACGAAGCGCTTTTTACCCGACTTCGAAGAAAGCTAATGTTTTGGGATGTATGTATGTGTGTGTGTGTGCGCGCATTCCTTTGGCTGTAGCTGTGGTCCAAACGGCTGGGCGGATTTTGACAAATGACTTGTCGTCGAATCGAGTGTCATATAGACTATATAAAGTGTAAAAAAAACAATATGGCGGCTGTTAAAGATCATTTTCAATTTATTTCTTTGACTGCCGCCTATTGAAACGGCTGAACCGATTTTAACAAATGAGGTGTCGTTGGTTTCGTCTGGATACCGAGAGTGTCACAGCCTGAAGATCATGACACTTTTTTGAAATTAAAGTCCATTCGAAGAAAAATACAGTATGGCGGCTTTAAGAAGTAATTTTCAATGAACAAAACTTTGACTAAAATACAAATTCGTCGTCGTCATAATCATTTGTCAAGAAATGTAACATGGCAGCTGTACTATGCTACCAAAATTCCAGGCAGTCGGGTATTTTGTTTTAAATAAATACTTGTTTGGGAAAAAGTACCAACTTCATTGCTAGAATATAGATAAAAGGAGAACCAGTGAAAGGATTTCATCAGATTTCATTAATTAGTCTGTGTGGCGTTTCATTCTTACACATTTATTATAGACTACGTCGTTACTAGTGTGATAATAATTACCATGTTTTATTTTGTGTTTTGATTTATCAACTAATTTTTTTTTTCAAAGCTTTGTAAGATCACTGTGGCGATTATGTAGCCACAAGTAATCGGTCTGACGCATAACTTTTGTATTTGGCGTTGCCAGTTGTTACTCCCCGCTCACTACGTTCACTCATGTAATACTTTAAAATGCAAATATAAATTCAGTATGTGGAACACGGATCTGCTCCTCTGAAGAATGAACAAATACTGTAGGGAAAATGCTCTCCTCAACCCACGGTTTGTTGTGTATTATCCTGAAAAGAATAACGTTCTAAAGAGGAGGTCTATACCCAGCAATGGACGTGGGCTGATATGATGATGATGATGTATTATCCTATTATCCTGCTAATCTTATATCATCTTTATCTTTACCATAAATTCGAAAGTTAATAAGGATGTGTGGGCCCTCAATCACGTCGTAACGGCTGAACGTATTTGAATGAAAATCGGAATATTCATAGATCACGAATCTCCATTTCGTCGTACGTACCTGGGCCAAATCGGTTACGTTTTGGAAAACAGCCATGTCAAGAGTATGTTTTTTTAAGTTCAGGTAAGCAAGTTTAAATTAGGCCCAATATGCGGAAACTTTTAAATGTTCCATAGATGTAAAAACATTGTTATGAGTAATTTACATACATACATATTATCATGTCCGTATCCCGGGGTGGGCAGAGCCACAAGTAATCACAAGAAACTTGCAGCCACTCCTGATTCAAAGTCCCAAGATGGGTTTGAACTATGGTGACAGGTGATCAGTCCATCGCCCATGTAGATGGTCCATCATGTTGGAGGATACTATCCCATAGTCGACTTTTACGACATGCTCGGGGAGAGAAGCAGCTGGACGTATTCTATGTTGTTTTCTTTACTCCCAGTCTAGCAGAGAAGTTTATATATTTTTGTTTCCCTAGGAAATAAAAAGTATTAAATACTACTAAACTATTCGAGCCACTAGTTCTCTTTTAGCCAGTGACGAAAGGATTTAAAGTGCACCTTGAGTCCCTTTTGTGCAGAATATCTGATATACTAAGGGATTACAGTCTTGTAGATGTTCGTTTTCTTTCTTTGATATAAGGCGAACGTATCGTTTGGTATTGAATTATAAATGTTGTGTTACGATCGCATCCATAAGAGCTTAAAAGCAGAAAGACTATCATGAAATGTGCATTTTAATGGAGAAAATGAAATGAAAAAAAAAAATATTTTGTATTTTTAAAATCATCCCACTGCTGGGCAAAGATTGTGGGACGATATAGGTTAAAAAAAAATTAAATCATCAAAAATAACGAAGTTATGAAACTCACAGCATATATATGGCACCATAAGATTGTAAATACCGTTTGAAACTTGATTTGGATTCTTTCAATACAAGAGAAACGAAACAAACCTCTAAAAGGTTTGCCAAAGAAGTGCAACGGGCGGCAAGGCTGTTCAAACAAGAAGAATCTAGTCTACGCGAAACCGGGCGTTCCACTAGTTCGTGTATAAAATGAAATGGGAAAACGTATTTCTTTGCTCATTAAAACAGAATATCAGTTTTCAACAACAAAAAATCGGCAAAAATTCGACTGTACATCTCAGTCCATCGAAACTCCATCTCATTTAATCAAAATCAATTTTCATTTCGTATATGAACTTTTCTGCCCGGCTGATATGTGAAAGATGCAAATCGTCATCATCATCATTCTCCTGCACTTATCCCACTAAGTAGGGTCGGCACAACATGTTTCCCTCTTCCATCTTCTATCACTCGTCATCTCAGTACTCACTCATTTCACACGCATGTAGAAGAAGAAAATATTGTTCAAGATTTCTTAAATTCATAAGCAGATTCATAATATTTATAACTAGTCTGGTATTTTAGAATCACGGTACTCATAGAAAAAACATAGAATGCGTCCAGCTGCTTCTCTCCCCGAGTATGTCGTAAAAGTCGACTAAGGGATAGTATCCTCCAACATGATGAGATACAATAAGCAAGTATTCTGAAGGAGGGTTGACGTCAAGCAGGCGACTGGTCATAAAACACCTTAGCCAAAACTCTTATAGAGTTATATACTTACTCTTATACATAGAGTGATAAGAATTCCAGAATTCCAATATGACTACATTTGAAGCTATGAGTGTGTCTAGGCATTCTATGCCATAGGTACGGAACCGAAGTTTCGCGGCTGATTTTACGTTCCGACATATTCGGCTGATGGCAACCCATAAGCGTGGAAATTACGCGACAGAAATTCGGCTGCGCAACACACAAAGCAGTATAGATCAAATTGCCTGTAAATGTGACTTCCGAAAAATAACACCTGAATCAATTAAACAATCAAATTTTCTCCACTAGTTTGATACCACTTATCATCTATGATCAACTTCTTTATCTTTGAACTTCCGTCGCGTATATTAAGTTGCTATATAGAATACGTTGCCGCCGAACTTACGCCCGACCGAAGTTCTGTTGTACGCCAAAACGTGACATAATTTCGGCGAATATGTTGCTAGTAATTTGAAATAGCATTGCAGGCGTAATCATGCCGAAGTTCTGTCGCGTATCTTCGACATAGTATGCTCAGGCACTAAATGTTTATCAACATTGTCAATAGTTTATGCAATTTGACCGCTGCTCCAACTTTGAAAGGACAAATTGGTCGGCAAAACTCAAAGTTCCGCTCCAAAGGTAAGACAAGTATGTTGTAATTACAGCAATAACGGCAGTACTGTTTGACCCACTTCAACTTCTAGTGCTATATGATATTACTAGCATACTCACGCTACTTCGCTCGCGTGTTGTAAATGTTTTTTTTATCTAGAAACGCGTGTCCTTGTGTTTTGCATTTTTAGTATTCAGACAGAGTTTCAAGCAAATCACACTGCGCGTTAAAAAGTTCCTTGAAAACGTTTGAATGTAGAACGTTGAATTTCGTAAAATCCCGTCTTATTGGGTGGTTTTGCATTTCTATCTTCAGTAGTTTTACCTGTGCATTCATTGCAGAAAAATGCTTCATCATCATCTTCCTGCCCTTATCCCACTCTATGTGGGGTCGACACAGCATGATCCTCGGATCATGCTGTGCCGACTGTAAATTGTTCTATAAAGAAAGAATATACGTTTATTGGTTCATTATTTAATCACATGTAACGATGAAATAATCATCTTAAAATTGTGTGGCTCTGCCCACCCCATTAGGGATATGGGATTGATTATATGTATAGATGACAGGATATAATCGTGATAATCGAGTTATCTGATACAAGAATTCAGCGCTAGGCAGCCGGCACATGGAATTCAGCGCTAGGCAGCCGGCACATGGAATTCAGCGCTAGGCAGCCGGCACATGGAATTCAGCGCTAGGCAGCCGGCACATGGAATTCAGCGCTAGGCAGCCGGCACATGGAATTCAGCGCTAGGCAGCCGGCACATGGAATTCAAACTTTGCCTAGTTGCCGCTGCTATTTGTTCTTTTTCATCCTCTTAAATTAAAACAATTGCAACACGGTATACTTTGTTTATTAGAGATAATATTGAACGCCATCTAAAATAATCTCACAAAGGCTTTTTATCTGTTTACGACGCATTTGATAATAAATTTTTAATCACGCCCTATTTCAAAAGTCCTTGACAGCAAATATTTTGCAATATTTTCAGCAATACAATATGAGAAGTATCACAGGCAGGAATATTTTCCAATGCAAAAAAAACGTAGAAATAATTAGTAGGTTGCATCGAACTCTTGAAAAGCAGGCAATCGGGCTGATCGGAGCGAGCGTCGATAGGTACCTATCTCTGGATATCTGTGATCACTAGGATAAATATACATCATAACGCAAGCGCTAAAATGAAGTAACCATGTCGAAGCATCTTCATCAAATGGGTACCTTTTTTTCAAGGACGTAAACTTTTAGATTTTAAATGCTACTCTGAATTTAAGTAATCATAAAGCTCGTTTTGCATTGAGACTTGATTTGGATAGACCTAGGTCGGTAAGATAGATGTTAGTTCCTCATTTGATACCAGTAGGCCGTTCCTATGCGGAGTTGCCAAACATTACCAATCGGAGTGGGTTGCTGACTCCCCATGGACTCACGTTCATATCTTTTCGTTATGTTATGCTGATGTATATAAACAACGAGTGGCTGATTTATTCAAAGAATATTGATGCATAAACATTGTTGCATCAATACAATTTATTATGAATCCACATACACGTAGAATTTATTGTAAAGCAAATAAACATATCTGAAAAAGTTATGTTAGAAAGTTCACAAAAGAGGGTGCCTTGGCCTTGGCAAAGTCATAGACAGCTGATACACGGACCCCGAAAATCGATAATGCTGGTTCCACTAGAGACCGAATACTAAACGAAAACCGGTTCAAAGCGTTTATTCTTGGAGAATTAATGTTTACAGGCGTTAAATAAATTGGGAGTTTTGGAGGAAACAGACGGAGATAACGCGTGCCTGATGGTTTCTAATCGAGGTTCACCGTCGCCGAAGCCACTCCGCATCCGCAGCTCCTAATGACTCTGCCATTTATAGCGGATCCAGGGGAGATGAACCAAGTGTTGCTTTATTACAGCCCAGATTACATTGTGATGATAGAAGCCAAATTGTGTGAAAATATCCATCAAAAACAGCGGAAGAATATTTATGCTCTTATGCGTTGTACTTTACACTGTTTCTGCCATTTATAAACTGACTTGCTTCCACTTGATTCGAGTTATACTTATTAAGCCTTACATACATTCCGTTTTGTTATATTAGCGTGATGTCTTGGCGTGTGGGCTAATGTACATTGATTGCAGCTGCAATTGAACAATCACATGACTGGCAATGCATCCAGGTCAATTTAATTGACAACAAATAAATACAGCTCGATGATGATAGACAAACAGGCGTGACCTTCAGACTAATTCAGCCAATTGCGTGGAGCTGTTTACTTACGCTGATAAATTGATGGGCGTTAGAGGAAAATATGGGTACTTAAAGATATGGCAGTGTGTTGCATAACCGCGTGGTACATCTAAGTACAAGCCATTAAATAAAGTACAACAATCATCGCCCATTCAGTTCATTTGGCGGGAATGCCGCGTTGAGCAAGCTATTTTCTCGCGTGAGTGACTGAGCAGTCATTAGTGCGGGGTGTCCGCTCCTCGCGAGATCCTGACGTCGACTGCGCTTTATAGACATTTTTCACAATCGAACACACAAATCACCAGAGCTGAATTCTACGCATATTAAACATTTGTGTAATTAATGAAGAAAACATCTTACCTTTTTTTAAATAACTATAGGCTGAAACAAGTCGTTTGGTATTTAATCGAGCAAGCGGAGCGAGCAAGATCTCAGCGTTGTGTGTTTGTAGGTATGTATGTTATATCTTTGTATTTTCCTGGCAAAAATTGGAGGAACTTTGTGTAGGCAGGTAGTAAGTGACAGCGAGTTGATTTGATGATGGGTTTAGGAGTTCTGAACGTAATGGACCTCCTTATCTCAAAATAAGTAAGCCATATACTGGGCTAGGTAGTAGTTAAAATCTAAGGACTAAGTGTGTAAGAAGATAGCTTCATCATTCATTCATCATCATCTTCATCTTATCCTACTTTATGTGGGGTCGGCACCTCATGTTCTTTTCTTCCAATCCTGGTCTGCCTTCCCTTAATTCATTACAACATAATGAAACACCGAGAGATTCAGTCCGGAGCGAAATACTAGTCTTTTGTTATTAGTAAAAGTACTATAGTAGATCCTTTTATTATTATCCTTAGCATTATCTTTAATTTTAATGTCCAATCTTGTATTTTATCAAGCCTTAATGCGTAGTAAAAAGAGACGTTACAGATTTGTACAACAAACGTCTGGTAATTCTTTTGGTAGACGGAGGTAAAAGTAATTTGATACAAACCATCCGGAAAAGGTCTTTTAATTTTTCTTTGAGGCTTTTGGCAAAGAAATTCGCGTACTTGACCTATTTAAACAAATTCGTAGGACCGGCCCGGCTGTTGTTCAACTTGCAGGGACGTTCAACTCCAGTGCTATTATGAAGGGTCTTATCTTCCTGATCAGAGGGTCGATAAGATTATTTTTTTAGGTTCGTGCCTCAACTCACTCTCACTCTAGAGAATGCAAGTTCTGTGCAAAGTTGTTCTATTTCGTGTTTAGTGTCCGGTTCCTATATTCTACTTGCAGGCGACGTATCGTTTATTATCATAGCAACGTTGCTATCTGTCAAAAAGCGCCATACATTTTCTGACGGACTGAAAGTTGACAGTTTTGTGTGAGGCGTTTTTCGACAGATTACAACGTTGTCATGGTAATAAACGATCCGTGGTCCGTTAATTGAATATTAGAACCGGGCTTAAATGACTCTTGATGTCCTACATTAAGAGATGGTAGGTACCTATAAAATTTCACCCTATAACAAAACTTGACAGATTAAAAGGAACTTTCAGCAGCAAATAAAAATTCATTGGGTGTTCTCTAAATTAGTGCTCCCTGAGGATTACCTTAACACTTGATAGATGTCGTTACAGGCGAAACTCATCTGTTACATCTATCTTAATATATAAAACTCTTGTGTTGATGACAGACTGACAATCAACGCACAGCCTAAACCATAAGTTCTAGAAATATGAAACTTAGAGAGTATATTCCTTTTATGGTGTAAGGGTGTACTAAGGAAGGAATTACTGAAATTCAACTCCTAGAGGACGCAACCCGTTCTACTAGATTACTATAGTGACTGCACTTGTTTGATATAAAAAATATATAACAATGATATAATAGAAGTTGTCCTTAGCGACCACTCGATCGATCTACTGAGTTGCTAAGTCCATTTTAGCCATTAAAGTTAAATTCGTATAACTGGGAAAGGCCTTATGGTGCAAACCCTTCCAATATTCTAGCTAGGGTCAGCCACCGCGGCGCCGACGGCGACGGCGCGATTAACTGCGATAGTATATGCTAGATGTGAAACTCTAGGGCTTCATAATAGTTGCTTCATTGCATAGTCATTTTTAATGGATTCTACCTCAGAAAAAAAACCGGTGCGATTCGAATTAGCACACGAAAGATTCCATACCATCGTACATGTAAATGTTTCTTGTGTGGGGTCCTCTTTTATTTTATTTTTATTGATTGTTGTTATAGTGGCAATAGTAATACACCCTGTGAAAATTTCAACTCTCTACCTTTTACGGTTCAGCCCGCTGACAGACGTACGGACGGACGGATAGTGGAGGTTTAGTAATAGGGTTCTGTTGGCAGCCTTCGGGTACGGAACCCTAGAAACGGAATCATTATACGATCACTTTGTTGGTTATCTGACATCTCGGTCCGACTTTCGGAGAAATGTTTGCATGTCCTGCTAAATTTTTTTCCAGGTCTGGGTGTTGTGGTATCGTGGTACTCTTATCATGTCATATCATGGTATTCATAGTTTCTGATGTCCACGACAGGGAATCCGAGAATGGGGTCAACTATGTTTGTGACTATTCGGTGTTATTTATTTAACTACTGCTCATTTGCATTCCACAATTTCCTTTACAACATTTGCTAGAAGTGGTACAAGCATTTTTCTGCTATCAAGATTTACCGCTGGCAGTTTCACATCCACTGTTATGTTTAGTTGACGGCATGACCGCAATTATGCATGCATAGAAATCCAGCCTTGTTTGTTTGCAGTCGGTATCGTGGCAACGGAACCGGCTAAGTCCGCATTTGATACTACGCAATTACTACTTACCGCCCACTACTCTGTATCATAGCCGTATATCCAAGAAAGCAAAGCAAGGCCTGTGAGAGACCGATGAAAGAAGACCACCACAAGACCAATTGAATCAGAATCAGAATTATTTATTTGCAACAACAGACTAAAATTAAACTAACTTATGTAATATAATTATGGAACAGTTGCAAAATGGTCCCAACTCAACATGTGTTGACTGCATTCAACAGAGACGAGAATGTTGAGATGGATGTGTGGTTACGAGAATGGACGAGATACGGAATGAGTGTCAGTAAAAGTAGCGCCGCAAGTAGTTAAGGAGTAATAGGTTAGCATGGTATGGACATGTCATGAAGAAGGATGAATATCATGTTACGAGAAGAGTGTTAGAGAGAGTTGTTAGAAAGGTATAGTTAAACCGAAAAAGAGTGAAAGAAAAAAGGGAGTGGAAGAAAAACATGTTGTGCCGACCCCACATAAGTGGAATAAGGGCAGGGAGTTCATTATATTCTTATAACAGACAAACGAAGCAGCGGCCTGGAAGCCAGTCTAGACTTCTAGAGAGGAGATCCAAAAGTTTTAAAGTCAAATGATAATTTCCCTTCAGTAAATGGGGTACGAGGGTCGAACCCAAAAACTGTCGAACTAATTAGCCAATAGTCCCCTGTCCCAAGATGACGAAACAATAACAATGTTATTGTAAGTGCTCGGATCCCTCAGGAAATCACGCAGCAGACTATCAGAAAATTTACTTAAACCACTCCTTATTTACTCAAATAAGGTTAACCTAGATTTCGCCCGTGGCTTCGTTCCTGTTGTACCCGGATAAAAGTAGCATTATGAAGTTATTTCAAAACATGCTTACTTAACTTAACTTGTTGTATGCTTTTATCTGATCGTTTATTTATAGTCCTACGTACATAAGTACCTAAGTACATTGTATATTTTTGACGAATGTTAGTGCCTGTTCATACCTTATAAGGTTTTCAGAAACAATATTATGTGTAACAAATAGGTATTTACTTTTAAGTGAAGTTAAATAGAAAAAAAATGCGGTTAAGTGGGTATAATTTTTTTAACCGACTACGGCGCAGCAAAAAGGAGGGTTATAATATGTATATATCGTTTGAGACCTTGAATAAATTGAATACTATAGACTGTTTATATATGGGTACCACGAGAGAAAAGCGGCAAACGGACGCTATTTGTATTAAATAAGAAAAAAACTTCCTCTCGTTCCTTCAAGATTATCTCACTTAATTCTGGCGGAGCAGCTAGCAAACTCAATTAATTGGCTAAAATGGACGTGAATAAAATAGGGTAGGGAACTAGAAAAGAAACAGGGCAGGTTCGTAATCAAGCGAATAAGAGGGGCCGACGTCGACAGGCTCGCAGCCAGGGCCAAGCTTCTGCGGTGCACGGGCACGCTACGCACGTGTACTTAGCTTCCAGCTGTCGTACTTTAACCATACTGGTTCAAAAGGTCTCTTCGTAGTAGTAGTAGTAGCTGTCGCTACGCACGTAGATACTTTATATTAATTACTTTCCTGATGTACCACCGACCTCTACGCAAGTACTTCGCTTCGGTTTCTATGAAAATTTAGGCGGGATCCTCCACTGCGGCCCACGGGCACGCTACGCACGGATGCGTGGCTTGATGACGTCATCAATGCGACGCTATACGCAGCGGAACAGCGGATGGTGGTAGAACGGCATGCGTGGCATATCCCTGGACCGCAATGGATCCTTAAACACGGAATTAACGGCGTAGTTTAAGAATCATTTTTGGTGTCTATCTTCATAATGTGGTATTTGGTCTGGCACCGCTCCTGTTCCGAATTAAATGGAACTCCGAGGTACGATAATGAGATAATAAAACTGTGCGGTTTTGTTATTCTATGCAAATATCCGGCTAAGCATCTCTGGGCAAGCGTTACTCCCGGTTCCTATTTTCAACTAACGGATGGCCGTAAGTTAGGGAGAACACAGTAGCAGTTTTGCTTTTTGGTAAAAAAATATGGCACTTTTTGACACATGATTTAAATGAGGTAGTTTAATTTTTACGATGAAATTGCTAGTCGAAAAACTATGGAAAATTCAAAACCTAAGTAACCCAATAAGTAAGAATACAATAATCTAAATATATACAACTTTTTTATTACTGACTGACAATCAATGCACAGCCTAAACCTTTAGTCCATGAAGCAAGAAAGAAACTGAAGGATATATTCTTCTTATAATGTATGGGTGGACTAAGAAAGCTATTCCCGGAAGATGAAGTAGATTGTATGATAAAACCTCAACGAAGTGGGCAGAGTCACAAGTTAAACATAAGAACACTACCAGCCACTTCTAATTTAAAGTCTAGATTTTTTCTGATTTAAAGCCACTAACTACTAAGGCCTTTTACCATCTATAATAGATGATTTATACAGCGTCAGGAGGCAACTATTACCTTCACAGACGGTACGCTGTAGTGTCTGGGACGAATTAAGATGGAGTAGGCTTGCCCAGCACCTATTTCATCCTCTCCGCTTAGTCGGTCTTGTCCACAGGAAATACATGATCAATACGTGCGGAGCTGACTAAGCCGCGGGTTTCCTCACGATGTTTTCCTTCAGCGTTTGAGTGTACTGGTATAGCGCACATAAATTTTTCGCACAGAAAATCCAATGGTACACGACCGGATTTGAACCCACAACCTTAGGATCGGAAGGCGTGGTCACTACCAACTAGACCACCAGTGAAAAGTTAAAGCCAACTAGTACTAGGAAAATAAACAACAATATAATGTTTGTGACACCCCAGACAACCAGCCGATTGCCCCCCGCGACGGTCTCCCTCGAGTAGGTGAATAAACTGCAATAATGCCGCAGAAGATACAATAGTTACAGACAACTTTGTTTCACTCTCACTCAAGACGAGCCACGAGTAAAAAACGGGTTAGGTTCGTATGGTCTGGATTGTAAAATGTCTGTTCCCAGAATACTCAAACGCGACTCAAAATTGAGCACGTCTCAAGTCACGGTTTTTTGACAGTTTTTGATGAAAATCTGTCAAAAACTCGTCACTCGAGACGTGCTTAACTCTGAGATTCGTTTGAGTATTCGGGGGTGTGTAAGCTAAATGTCTGGCTTGAAAAATTATTTTACAATGTCTAGGTAGGCAAAACGTTGTAAATGCATAAAGTCTTGTTTGCTCCATAATGACATTTAAGAATGACGCATTGTATTAAATGGCGAGTTATAGAAAAAAATATAGTGTTTTTATTACAAAAAAATCATAGTCTTATTACGAGCTGAGCGCTTCCGTGCTTCGGAGGGCTCGTTAAATTGTCGGTCTCGGCTTTAAGTCGCTAAGCCATGACGGAGGCCTTTAGGCGGCCTAAAAACTCCGTCACAAGATTTGGCCTCTAGCTCATACGAACTTACTTTTTATAGCCTTATCCATACGTGTCCTATCTTGTCCTAAACTATCTTAAGCATATGATACAGTTTTGCAAATCTTTGAAGACTGTATTTCGTCCAATCTTTATTTTGTTTTGATAGCTGAGAGCTTTAGAACGTAACTGTTCCTTGATATAAAAAGTAAACTTTAAATGCGTGGTAATAGAAATAGATAAACTGCCTAATCATACTTAGCTATGGTCGGACCGAATGTATTCGCTGCGAATTAATGAATCATTTAGACTAACTGTAATTACATCAGTTAAAAAGCCTTCATGGTACTTTATGATATAAGAGTTCTCATAATTATATAGCGAACTAGCTGACACAGAGATTTCATTTTCAGAAGGCCGAACATAGAAATTGAAGTCTATTTCATACATTTGATTATGCCATTCGTTTATATATAAAACATAGAATATATTATTCTATTGTATTTTGTGAGCGGGCTTAGAAGTTAACAGCATAAAACTGATTTTCAGACTTGAGTTAAACTTTAAGCAGAACTTCAATAGACTGCGTGTTTCGTTCGTTCGTTTCGTCTTGCTTTGTTTTGAGATTTATCAAACAATAGATATAATGATACAAAAGGTTGAGCAAAAATAAAATATCAATGCGTTAAATCGATTAATACTTCTTCGTAAATAAAGTCGATTGTTATGAAACATCGAAATCGGGAAAGCTTTAGGACATCACATAATATCTGTCAACTCACTCTTAAAAGTAAAATAAAGGATTGGACGGACTATTTCTGCCGTCATAAGGAAAAAAGACGTATCTGACATTTTTTTCATAATTGATTTATATACATCATCGGAATCAGTAAAAAAAGACGAATCTACCAGTATTTTTTTCTCCATTTCGGATTTTTATGTAGATACGTCCTTTTTTCTTATGACGGCAGATTTAGTTATTTGAATCTACATACTACGAGTGTGTCATGCCCGTATTAATCGGTTTGGCAGTGCCACTAGTTAATCCTTAGAAATCTTGCAATGGTGAACCATGTTGACTGATATTTTATTTTTTTATTTAACTTATCTTAAATTAAACACTTTGTTTCACCAGAATATTGTGCCTGGAAACCTTATTGGGTTTGTGTAGGCACTCACATTCGTCAAAAAAGATATGTAGGTACTTAAAGAAGGTAAACAATATTGCGTTATCTACCTAGTTAGAGTTACCTTAGAGCGACAGGTCGGATATTGCATCAGTGTGAGCGTAGGCCGAATTAGAATCTAAATCCATCGATATAAGGTTTATTTTGACTAGCTCCGCTGTTAGTAGTTGCACAGACAGTCATGGTAATACGTTGACAGCTCGGCGCCACCGCTGTGGACTCTTCAAACACATCAAACCGGCGTGCTGTGTACGAGAGGAAACGAGCGGTTAAACGAATCGATTGCGCTATCTATGTTATATAAAACTCAAAGTATAATCTCAGTTTGTTGGCCCAAAATAAAATATGAATAGATACAGATATAATTAGTATGATAGTTACTAGAATTGATTTGTTATATATTATTTGTTATATTTTCTTATTCATTTTGTTTTATTGTTTATCAGTGTTTATCATACAGGGATTGTTTTGTGTTTGTGGGCTGATCCGTTTGAGGCGCGGTTTGAAACCATCGCTGCTTCCCATGAATGTTTGTAGCTGAGACTGGACCTGTTTGGTCCACACGAGACAGAAAGGATTAATTAGCGCAAATCTATACCAATTTATTATCTCGTGTTTTCTTTTTCTATTCTTCTATTTTGACAAAAATAACAATGAAGATATCATTGTTATATTTGTTTTGTTTTGTGTTTTGTATTCTCTGTGTATTGTGTGTCAAGTAAACAATTTCTATTTCTGTTAGCTTCCATAGGATAGAACCAAGGAGTTTATAACTTATTTTTCATTGAGGTCGGTTTTGTTATATGTGTGTTTTGTATTTTGTCGTATGGTGTGGGTGGGCACACCACGCGAGGGTCATAATATCGCCAGGCAGACCACCAGTCAGGTGGCCTGATGACGGCGGAAACCCACTGGATTCGGTTGGCGCATGATGATGTTAAGATCGTACGCACTGCTCCGATAATCATGTTGCAATTTCGCTACGTGATTGTCGTATAATCAAATCGCATAGTGATATTACCGGCTGGGATTATAGCGGCATTGTGAGGAAGCCTTTGTCTACTGCATATCGCTGCTTATTGGGTAATAGAATTCCCGCACTTCGTGCTGTCAATACGAATTTCGACTACGATGCCGTAACCTCACAGCATACTCCGAGCTTACCACGTCTCAAGTTTTCTCATAATGTGGGTTTATATTAGTATTCCCAGCTACACATGCTGGCAAGTGTTGCAAAAATATATTATGTATTAAGACGTGTACAGCGCCACAGATTAAATAATAGAAGTAGATCAGAATGTACACTTACCTTTCGCTCTGTATAATCAACCTGGCCACGATTTCGTATGATGTTCGCAAGACAAGCTTTTATATATATGACATCTCAAACCGTAATTTTTAACTAATTTCTTCATTTATTTCAATTTGCAAACATTTTGAACACTACGACGCAGACGTTCCCAAAATCTTTCTCCCGCCATCTTTTTTTATACCACAGATAATTTCTTTTATAATTCGATTCCAACCGAAGACAAAATCACACTGGCCGGTAGAATATTTTGTTTAACATGAGCAACTGTCAGTGACAAGTTACTTGCTCTGTTCAGTTTTTTTTGTGAAGGCGATTGTGACAAACTCGTTCTACCAACGGGATTTAACCTATTTACACAAACTTAGACATGACATGTAAAATATGTTTTACTACCTTTACCTGTACATTTATACTTTTAACCCGGGAAAATTGACGTGGCCCACTGCTGCACGCGGCAGTAGTTCACGTCAGCCCTTTACACGCTTAGAGTAAGAAGTTTGAGAGTCAGTGACATTTCATAATTTGATATTGCAAGCAAATTATCCTCATAAATCGAATCACACCACAATCATATAAGTTCGTGAGAGTTGGGAGAGTATAAAACTCATTATATCACGTCTCGCGAGTGAATTCGATCGGTGTTTATTTCGCTAATACACTTACGACTTGTCGCGTAATTGGTTCCTCTGTGGGTTTACGAGCAGATTGTGGTACGGCCCTGAAAACAGCTTAACGACTGAACGACGAAAGTATTTGAGATATATAATTTATTCGGCATTTTATAGAACAGAGGAGTTACAGAAAGAAACAAAAAAGTTGCAACATAAAAACACTGAGTAGTTAGGTTTTTAACTTTAACTAATTAAATAAAACTAAAGGTCTTGACTATATCATCATCTTCCATCCCACTCTATGTGGGGTCGGCGCAGCATGATCCTTGGATCCTTGGAGAGTTTTTTTTGGCTAAGGTGTTTCATGATCGGCCGCCTGCCTGACGTCAACCCTCCTTGGAAATACTTGCTTATTGTATCTCATCATGTTGGAGAGGATACTATCCCTTAGTCGTCTTTTACGACATGCTCGGGGAGAGAAGCAGCTGGACAGTAGACTCACAAGAGCGTAATGATTGATTAAGAGCATATTGTGGTTCAGTGACGTCAACTTCCGACTAAGGTTATGGTTTCAAATCTGGTGGAGCATCGTTGTATTTTTCTCCTAGAATAAATTATCTCTTCTATAAAAGTAAAGGCACCCTGTATGAAAATTCTTTGCTAGTTAGGTTTCTTAGCTGCCAGTATTAAAGAATTCCCGCTCATCGTGTTTTAAATTTTTAGTTTGTTTTGTCATTTTAAAAAGTAAAATTCCTTATTTATTTCGCCGTTATTAAGTTTTTGCATTCAATGGGATTAAAGGCATTAGAGATTTTTGAAGAGAGGAAAGTTGTTTTGGGTGAGAATTGTCCATCTAATGCAACTGTAAAAAATTGGTTGCTGAGTTCAAACCGAGCCGTACGAGCGTTCAAGAAGAGCATCGTACATGTTTACATACGAGTACATATTATCACGCCCGTATCCCTAATGGGGTGGGCAGAGCCACAAGTAAACATAAGTAAATTCGCAGCCACATTCGATTCAATCCCAAGATGGATACGGTGAACCATGGTGACAGGTGATCAGCCCATCGTCCATAAGGTGACTCATCATGTTGGAGGATAATATCCCTTAATCGACTTTTACGACATGCTCGGAGAGAAAAGCAGCTGGACACATTCTATGTTTTTTCTTTACTCCCAATCCATCAGAGGAGTACATGTTCATACATCATTTATGTATTGTCACTTTGTTTTTATATAATCTGCACTGTATTTTGGTGTTATCAATAAAAAGTATTCAATTCTGTTATTTTCTACATATAGTGTATTGTGTCCTATATAATTGACTCTGAGCTGGTTTGATACTTGCCTGTGCCGTAAACATTTATGGGTCTTACGTGGTGTGTGCATGCAAAGCCTTTTTGCAAGAAGTAGCCGATACAAAGGAGTCGTTTTTGTTTGTAAGGCGGAATAGCGAGTCTGGTACCGCAGTGTTATGTAACCAGTACCGCTCGATATCAAGCCGTGTTCTCGCGACTACTGAGGTCTACTACACGATTTTATATCCACCGAGACCAGAATCACTGACCGGAAAATTGACTAGCTGGCCGTCTTTTTATCGAGTTAATCTCTCCTTACCAGCCCCGGAGGTCCTCCGCGGATTCGACCAGCCATTACAGTCTTTGAACCATATTTTCCTTACGACCAACTAATCTTTTGTAGATGATTTATAAAGCGTCAGGAGGCAACTTTTACATTCACAAACGGGATTCTGTAGTGCCAGGGACGAATTAAGATGGAGTAGGCTTGGCCGGCACCTATTCCATCCTCTCAGCTTAGTCGGCCTTGTCCACAGGAAAGACATGGTCAATACGTGCGGAGCTGACTTAAGCCGCGGGTTTCCTCACGATGTTTTCCTTCACCGTTTGAGAGTACGGGTATATTTACTACGATTCGAATCAGCGTTATTAAAGGATTAGTGAGCCTCAAAGATGCTCTTTTCTTGCACTTGGAACAAGTCTTGAATTTTTTTGGTTCCACGATACGCCGATTTTCTTACGAGGTTTTTCTTCACCTTCAGAAAGTACAGACTTTAATTGCTATTATAAATTCTCAGTTATAATCAATCTATGCACGTCGGGATTCATTCTTCACCGCTAGTCCACCAATGCTCTGCTAGCCTTTTACAGAATTGAACTAAGCGCTCCCCCAAAGTCTTTATGGCCTTTTAATTGGAAGATTGCATGTCTGTTCGTCACAATCTGCCATCGACATTTCAATAAACGTAAACGTAACGGTAATTTTTACAGTTCAAGGTTCTTGTTAGATCATAATATAACCGGCCAAGTGCGAGTCGAATTCGTACACGAACGGTTCCGTACATTAAAAATATTTCTTGTATAGGCCCCCCCCTTATTTTTATGATTTTTTGTTATAACGGCAATAGAAATACACACTCTGTGAAAATTTCAACTCTATCTGACAGACGGACAGACGGACGGACGGACAGGGAAGGCTTTGGCTTTGAAATTATATACAGAAATAGATGGAAACATAAAGTGGAGGTTTTGGATCCGAGCTCACAAGCATAGTGTGATTACCGTTAAATAAAATTCACCCTGGTTACACCAGAGAAAAGAAAAAGCATAGAATGCGTCCAGCTCCTTCTCTCCCCGAGTAAAAGTCGACTAAGGGATATATACTACAAATGATGGACCATCTATATGGTCGATGGGCTGATCACCTGTCACCATGGTTCACCATATCCATCTTAGGACTTTAAATCAGAAGTGGCTGCAAGTGTTCTTATGTGGACTTGTGGCTCTGCCCACCCCATTAGGGATACGGGCGTGATAATATGTATGTTATGTACACAAGAGTGGCCAAAAAAAATCTTTGTAGTCACATTGGTGTAACAACTTGGAACTACGGATCATACGCCAAACTAAGTAAGGGACAACGCTTAAAGAAAAAGTGTTCAGTGAGTTCTAAACTTCCTTTTATAAATTTGAGACAAAAGGCGAAGCTCGAAAAATAAACATGGTCTCGTTTTTCTACAGTTTTACCATTTTAATTTGAGCTTGTAGTACGCTATTATTTAAAATTTACGTTGAATTTAACGAGGAGTAAAAACGGCAGATAAAACTGTGTCGTTCTTGGACGAATGCATTCCTACTTTTGTATATTGCTTTAAAATGCTGAGTTTTTTCATAGTGTATTTTTTCAAGACAAAATATCAACATCGTCACCTAACCTTGACTGCCTCGGTGGCGTGGTGACACAAGAGGTGCGAATTCGATTCCCGCCACAGAAGGAATGTTTGCATATTCTACAAATATTTCTTCTTGATCTGAGTGTTGTGGTACCTATGGTACTCGCAGTTTTTCATACCCACGATAGTCCGTTGAATGTTATTTATTTTAACTTAAAGATACTAGAGCTATACATGGTCGAAGTACGCGAAGTTGAAACTCAAATTCTTCTTTATACGTTCAGTATAAAGTTATTTACTTTGATATTTACATTTCCATACAGGTTTATTTGAGTTGGATAGGTAATGTTTTATTTCACTTTTATCAGCACAACCCGAACAAAGACAAATAGCAACATTATTTGTGAAACGGAAGGTCTTTACCCGGCTTTGGACATTGAAGTCCCCCATTGAAACCTTCAAGGTCTTTTTACTTAAGCTCACAATATTAAAGGTGGATAATGAATTTTCATACAAAGCTTTTATTCCATTTCCTCGCTACATAATGTAACAGTAACAATAATCGTGTAATATTTTATCGAGTATGATGACTGATAAACTAAGGCCGATTACCATATAGTAGATGATTTATACAGCGTCAGGAGGCAACTTTTACCTTCGCTGTAGTGCCCTTGACGAATTAAGTAGGCTTGCCCAGCACCTATTCCATCCTCTCAGCTTAGTCGGCCTTGTCCGCAGGAAAGACATTTTATTTATTTATTTTCGGAAAACCAACAGCTATAATAAATGTCCTTAATAAATATGATAGAAACAGAGAGCCTAGCCTACAAGTCTAGCTTTTTGTATGTTACAACGATGTTTCAGTCCGACGACCCTTACATTTTTTTGGCGCGCTCTTCCAATTATAGTAGTTACGTTCAACTCCAGTATAGTGTACGCTCAGACCAAATAGAAAGAAAAGACGGCGCGCCGTGAACAACAAAAGTGAAGCCACACAAAACCGTGCTCCTTCAAGTAAACATACACGCTCACGCACACACCTACACTAAAACCATGCTCATCGCTCTCGAGTCGTTGTCTAGTAAACTTAAAATTTAAAAATAGAATTATGCCTTCCTGTGTAGTGAAAACACGTAAAAACAGCAGCAAATCACATAAAAAGTCTCACGGAATCACTTTTCACTTGTAAGTTCTCCAAATAACATCGTTTCTTAATTATTATACTATGAATTTTAGGTTACTTGGAACACAAAGCCTCACAATTGACACACACACACACATAGATAAAAAGGTGGCTTCACTTTTATTGTACGCGGCTCGCCGTCTTTTCCTTTATTTGGTCTGAGAGTGTACGTAAAACTTACGTAATTCATTCAGTCGACAAGCGCAGTGTTACGCAACGACGGTCTATGAAGGGACTGTCGTTTGCAATGGATTTTATTACTGAAACTAGAATCCTCTAATATAAATTCGATAGTTTGTGAAGTTGTGAGGACAAAGCTATGTTTGTTTTGTTTGTCTCACATTACTCTGCTGCTTCTCTTTCCGAGCATGTCGTAAAAGTCGACTAAGGGATAGTATCCTCTCCATGATGGACCATCTTTATAGGCGATGGGCTGATAACCAGTCACCATGGTTGTGATCATCTGTCACCATACCCATCTTGGGACTTTGAATCAGGAGTGGCTGCAAGTTTTCTTAGGATTACTTATGGCTCTGCCCACCCCGTTAGGGATACAGATGTAGTAGATATGAATGTATACTCGCTAGCCGAATCCAGATCTGAATGGCCTAAAAAGCTGAGAATTCTCATGATGATGGAACTCGCTAGCAACTGTATTAAGACATTATATACGAGATGCAACTTGTCCTTGAGGTAAGACTGATCGAGATCCATTGAAAACAAGCCACGTAAAAATACGCAGCTTCTTTGTTACAAACTAGATTCTTACGTCATGTTTTGATGTTTCATTGAAAGACCCAAAAAGTTTTTCTTGATTTATTTTCAGACTTTCTCAAAATCTAAAAGTTTACTTCGTTTATTGTCCGGGCAAGAATTTTATAAATTTTAAGAAAAAATATTTGGCTCAACACATAATTCGTAAGCGAAATAATTAGTTGTCCGTTTATTTTTGCTAAATTATATTTGTGTTAGTTGTAGGTTTCTTTCTGTTAAATAGATTAAATATAACATGAAAATAAACACTAGCTTGATTATCAGGGCTGTTACTTCGATTTGGGATTAGTTCAGGCGGAGCCAAGTGGACATTTTGTAGGGAATAGATTTAGACGTCTGTTTGCCTAGAGCGCTCGCTCCAGCTAGGTTATACAAAGATACAAATTGACACTCTCGTATCCCTAATGGGATGGGCAGAGCAGTAAACTTCTGATCCCAAGATGGATATGGTGAACCATGGTGGCAGGTGACCAGGCCATCGCCAATATAGATGGTTCATCATGAAGAGGTTATGAGATAATTTCGACTCATTGTCAAAGCAATTTTAATATTACATCGCTTCTTTGCTAAGTTTTAGTGTCGTTATGTTTTTGTCCACTTGCCTAGCGGCAACTGGATGCAAGCCGCGTTATGTATTTTATTCCCACCAACATCGTTACCAGGGTTCAATAAATATGCAAATGCAATGTTTGTAATTTTATTCTGGTTATCGATTTCCCATTACCCCTGTTATAAAGTCACTGACAGTGAGTGCCATAAGTGGTTCCAGACTAGCGACTGTACTGAAAAATATGTATTTAAACTTGTACAGCTCCAGCTCCATATGATAGGAGCTTTAAGACTAGACATGGGACGGGTAATGTTTTAATGGTACGCGGGTACCCGGTACCCGGCGGAAAAGAATAATAATACCTACTAAATCCAGGTTTTTTTTATCTTTTATTATGTAGGGTATACAAACATATATAACAGAACGAAACTTCCAACTAATACAAATATAATTTACAAAATACAAAACATACAGTCGCTATCTAAACACCGTTGCAAACGGGCTATAGTTAGATGCGATGGAAGCTAGCTCAAGACGCTGCCCGCATTGATATGCATTATGGTCTGGGAAAGCTGCCGGTAGAGCCATTGGAAACTACAGATTACGTGAAAATTACAAATACAAACTAGATTCTCACGTCATTACAATGGAGGTGACTCTTTAGAATCTGAAATTCGAACAGTTCGAAACGAATCCGAACAGTTTAGGTACTATTTTGTTCATTGTACACACATACGAGTACATAAAATTACGCCTCTTTCCCATTGGAGTAGGCAGGGCGGCAGGGGGTAGGCAGATATCACATTTCTGCATTTGCTACGATCCTGACATATTTATTTCGCTTCATTCCTTCTCATGACATTCTTTCATTGTCCGGTCAGGCATTTTATAAATACAAATAATTTAGATCCACAGCTTACTTTGTTTTTTGTTCCAGCTACACATATCCCACGATGGATGAGATGGCCAACCAGCTCAACTACGTGATGGCACACTTTGGCCTGAAGACCTTCATCGGCTTTGGCGTGGGTGCCGGGGCGCACGTGCTGGCCAAGTTTGCAATCTCCAATCCTGACAAGGTATATTACTTATCCAGACGCTTGCCAGAGTTTGGCAAACTCCCACGGGGAGTTGGCCGAGGTTTGACAATAAAATCTCAACCTAGTTTTGACAGAAGCTTATAGAGATTTGTCCTTGGTGCAAGCCGCAGAAGTGTGGTTACAGCATTATTTAAGTTTGTCTTGGTTTACGAAACTTATTTAATTTGCCCGTGGTATTTAGGTATACCAAACCTTTATACAGTACAATAATAAATTGGCCTAGATGAGATATAAAGGTACACAGACTGTTTAGATTGTGTACAATAGATTGAGGAGCAAATTGTGCACAAGTGGCAGATATGTGTCTATTGCTTAGCTAAACTATTTTTAAATAGATATTGAAAGAAAATCTACCTTAGAACTTAAATATCTAAGCTGGATTATCCGTAGGTCGTCTTTCAAGATAGATCTTGGTTCTTTTATATCAATCGTAGTGGTTGCTAAAAATAGATGGATAATAGTTTTTGTTCGGAGTCCGCAGTTCAGCTTTTTTAAGCTCGCGCAAAAGTAATGGAATCTATTCAAATTTCACAATCTGAATTTCTAAGCCTCTTATTCATATGAGTTTTTAACTCTTCAGACATGGACATCATCATCTTCCTGCCCTTTTCCCACTTTATGTGGGATATTCTAAAATTTCTTTCTGTCAGCCAGCCATCATCTCAACACACTCCTTTCTTACCTATGTTGCTGTTGTTTTCAGCCTGTATCGTCCCACTGTTGGGACTTTCCTCGAGTTTTCCTGGTTTTGCGGTCCAACGCTAACGCCTACCACTGATAGTCGCTAACACGGTGTCAAGCTCGTCACGTCATTACTTAAGTAAATGACATAGGTATTAGATAGAAACTGTGACCCGTGACATTCTGGCTTCTTATAACTACTTCAATTTTTATATGAAGCGCTCTGCCATTTCTCCTTCTGTAAACTTTTACTATCCAAGGAGATTGTTCGTCTTGTCATGTACCATTTTAGATCAGGAGCTCATCATAAATCACCTTATCTCATCTATTTAATCTAATGACATGAAAAGAAAATATTTTTTTTAAATCCCACGTCTATAAAAAATATGTTATCTACAACAAAAGCAGGTCTTTAAAAAGAGTTTTATCGAAATTCTCGCTTCACCTGGGGGGCTATATGGTCGTAAAACATATCTAAGAGCCTTATCTGAAATTATACTGCAAAAAACTGCATCGAAATTGTATCAGTAGTTTTTTGAGGAAAATGGTAAAAGACAAACACACAAATAAGTAAGCACACAACTTCTTAGGCCAAACGCATATACCTTCTCCGTTCCGTCGTGGGTGAAAACCAACTCGGGGAGGAGCCAGTCATGAACAAGATGATTTCAGCTTTCTCTTTTTCATTCTATATTTTTAACCCTGCAACCCTGCCACACTTTCGTGGTACTGCGAAGTTTTGTTCTTATCTGTACAAATATTACGTTCTTGTCTGTACAAATCATGCTGCACCTGTTACTCTACCTGACATGTTCGAAGAAGCCCGAACGTATGGCCGCAACTAATACTGCTGCTGTCGCTAGTTCTTTTAAACGAGGGTGGTGAACGGATTTAAGAAGATCGTTTTGTGCACTCTTCTGCTAGGTTAATAACACGCCTTGCACCGACTGATGCTAGGTTATGTGAAAAATTTCCTTTTGTCCCTCCGTCTACTTCAGAAACTTGCAAACAAGTTTCGAGGTGCTGACCTTTTCTGAGATTAAAACATTTTTCGTAATATCTAAGGAACGTGAAATTTAATTAGATGCAGTCGCCAAGTTCCAAGAAGACCGTCTCAAACACGTTAGCTGCCTCGGCCTTGATGTTTGTATCTGAAGGAAATATTTAATTGCCAAACTTTTAATGCATTAAAAGTTACATTCAGATGTTCGTCAATATTCCTTTTAGTTAATTAATAGAAATGAACTACTTCTAGTCGTGTCGCAAGTTCTTTCCAACTAATGTAAAATGACTTAAAAAGCGCCTCAAAGACTCCTTTCGTGCATTCGAAACATGTTTTCGAACTTTTAAGAGGAACTGAAATTCTTCTACCAACTTAGGCATTGAATTCTACGATTTCAAAGTTGATCGCTGCCTTGAACCTTTAAATCGAAATAACTAGCTTGCTCCAACATTGCATTCAGTAAAATCACCATCAGACTATAGAAGTAGTGGACTTCTACTATAGAAGCTGGACATAGACCTCAATATACTTCCAGGACGTACGATTTGTGCTGCCTCTATTCACAAACTAGCCCTGGTATCTACAATGTCATCGATTCACTGGCGCAGGGGCTGCAAAATACGCCCTGAATTCTATTCTTTTCATTTCTAGAAACCAATTTCAATTGAATGCCTTGTATCAACTGCTTTGAAATCGTAGTTTCAGTATCTACAACCATTTTCCATTAGCCCCAAGTCAATAGACTTGGAAGTTCAATGAATAAGTCATATCGTTTCAACAGTCCTGAATGTACCTGGGTTCAAAGAGATTAGTATGTCAACAGTGCCTTTCTGGTTTGCAGATGCATTGCAACCTTAGCTATTGGTAAACATTGCGATTCAAATTATTCATCAATTGACAATCTCTGTGGTTGCTTTAATTTGAATCGTGCTCGCTCTTGAATAAACTGTTTGTGACTCAGTAGTGTGGCGGGCGAGTGTATTGGCTGGTACTGTAACAGCGCTTCTTCACATGGTAGGTAGTGAATTTAGTACGCAGTTGCGTACCTAAAACCTTGTGGGTAGACTAGGTAGGCAATCAATCTTAGAGGGTGCTGGTCAGTCGTTCTCTGCCTGTGCTGGGAGTCAACAAGGGTTCTAACTCAGCTTGGATACTAAATTCACAGTTTTAGTTAAAGGCATCAAGCAACCTCGTTGTTGGCCATAGCGGAGATGGAGGGCGACCTCGATTCCCACTCTAAAAACTGGCCATCAGAAGCCTTAGATCATGGTTAGTGGAAAAATAGAAAGGAGGTCTTTGCCCAGCTGTGGGATCCAGCAGGCTTATTAAATAGATAGTTGTCTTCTGTTTAATTTGTCACTTTGTTTTTTATATATTCTGTTCTGGTCCTATTGTCAATAAAATGTATTCGATTTCCATTATCCATCTTGGAACTCTTGGATTGTGGCTGCAAGTTTTCTAATGATTACTTGTGGCTCTGTCCACCCCTTTAGGGATACGGGCGTTATAATAAAAGCATTTTATTTCTTGGAAAAAGTACATAGAGATACTAAGAAAACTAAATAATTATTGTTCCTCAACAACCCCTTTATAGGTGAAGGCATAGGTGAAGGCATTCACGAGCGTGATAATATCTATTGTATTTTCTCAGGTGGATGCACTGGCGCTGATCAACTGCAGCTCCACCCAGGCTGGGTGGATCGAGTGGGCTTACCAGAAGATGAACAATCGCGCGCTGCGCTCCCGCGGCGTGACGCAAGCCGTGCTCGACTATCTCATGTGGCACCACTTTGGAAGGGTGAGTACTAGCAATTAGTAAACAGTCAAAACTGTTTTAAGTCTGCCCTGGAGAAAACCAGCACACTATCCAGAAACCAACTAAAAACTTGCATTTTTAGAACATACTCGAAATTTACCAGACACAACAGGCTTTTTTTATAATCTACAGTATCCTACTGCTGGACAAAGTCTCCCCTTTCATTTTCCAATTCTTCCGCTCTAAGCTAGAGATTGTGGTAATCATTACTTTTCGTGGTTTGGAATTATTTATTGACCGTAATAGTAAATGATGACTGATATCCCCATGTGATCTTGACCGCCAAGATGCATCATTTGTTTGATAGGTACCCTATTTGTCCAAACCTAAATCCCGGGTCTCCACCGCGAAAGGGTAATGATCGGGAAGTGGCTAAGCGGAACGGACACCTTTTTAATGAAATAGGTTTACATTTCCACCTACAAAGGTTTACTTCTTAAATCCGCCCCGCTCACCGCATTTTCTGTAAAAACGCTATTTGTATTGTCATTGCGAGTTGAAAGGACTCCGTTCCGCTCCATAAAACTGAGCGAGTTCATTTCAACTCTTTCTGCTCGCTCAGTCCTTTCCGCTCGACTATTTGTTGGTGGAAATACAATGAATGGGTCCGCTCCGCTAGCAGTGGAAACCGGGGTTTAACGGTAGTCTAAAAGCTATGAGGCAACAAACAAAGAGATAGCTTTCATAACCTTCGTTTTGCATCGCTAGGCCTAAGAAAAGATGGATGGACTGTGTGAAAGATGACATGAGTAAGAAAGGAGTGAGTGTTCAAATGACTTCTGGCAGAGAGAAATGGAAGAAGAATACATGTTGTGCCGACCCCACATAAAGTGGGACATGGGCAGGGAAATGATGATAGCCTGGTAAAAGTTCTCTTTGAATGTAGCCACAAGTCTACAAGACGTTTTGTCTCGACATATCTGACTTAGACAGTTTTGGCTTTGTTATATGGACTGTACATAGTCAGAGCTATTTGTTAATCAATAAATTACTTTTTTTAAACTCGGCTGTGTATTTATAATGATGATGATAATGACAATGTTTTTTAACATAGTATTTTGTTTTTCGCGACATATTGTTGTTTGTCTTTGGATGAACGGAATGAAAGATGAACCTTTTGTTATGCTAATTTTATTTTTGGGTTCCACCGTTTTACGGACAGTCTTGTTCTTGTTAGGATAATAGGGGAAAGAGGGTGTAGATCGTTTGATAACTATGTTTTTTTCTGTCCGATATTTATGATTCCAAATTTATTCTTACTAAACAGCTAATTGGCCTTGCGATTGTATTTTGCGATTTGTATAATTTGTTACGGTTTGCACGCTGGTGAGGTCACCTTCCGCTACCTCGTGGAATTCTGCCCTACTAATTGCACTTGCAGTAAATGTCATTTTTGGGTTTTTTTCTTTTTTGCAGAAATAGCATTCCAATGGGCCTATATTATTATTATTATAGTATTCTATACCTACATAAAAAAATAATTTTCATTATATTTTTTACTATAAGTATATAACATGGACATGCTGCAGAGATATCTAAAAATATGATTAACGCGTTTTTCTCGAAACCGCCATTTTGCAAGTACTGCATTTGCTATTACGAGGGCAGAATTATCGAACGGGGTTGTGGACAAAGATTTTTAAAGAGAAAGATAAGCGCTTATGATACATATCAGTGAGTCCTTTTTAGGGTTCCGTACCTGAGGGGTGCCATCGGGACCCTATTACTAAGCCTCGTCCATCCGTATATAAGAGGGCTGTATCTCATGAACCGTAATAGGAAGAGCATTGAAATTTCCACGAAATGTGTATTAATATTGCCGCTATAACAACAAATAATAAAAATAAAAGAAACATTTTTATGTACGATGGTACGGAACCCTTCGTGTGCGAAATCGGCTCGCACTTGACATGTTTTTATGATAAGTATGCATAGAAATTTCGATGCCATGTTTGGATTAGTTAAAACACCTTATGACCGACTAGGGACTAGGTATAACATTTATGGACATCAAATAAAATCAATAAATAATGTTTTTCTTAATATAGAGACATTGTCTCGGTGTCGTAGCAGGCGAGTGCCCGGCTGAGACGCGAGTTCGATTCCCGCGGCGAGAGAAATATTCTGCAAATATTTCTTCCGGGTCTGGTTGTATTGGTACCATGGTACTCGTAGCTTCTGATACTCACGACACAGAGAACCCTGGGGCTAACTATGTATGTGACTGATGGGTGTCACATAGTAGTTTACTTCTTATTATTATGAAAGCTTCGTTTGGCATGTGTCTGCGAAAGTCTATTCAATATTTTTACGGCCTTTTAGAGAATACTAGCCGTTGCCTGCGACTTTGCCCGCATGAATTATGAGACAAAGGGTAGCCTATAACTTTTGAGGATGCATTCTTCTTGCCAAATTTTTTAATAAATCTGACGGCTTTCGTTATGTCGTGAGTGCTTAGCTGAGACGCAAGAGGCGCGAGTTCGATTCCTGCTGCGGGAGTCGCAAATAGTAGCATGTTTTGCAAAGATTTCATCCAGGTTTCGTTTTTAATATTCTCGAGACAAATAATTCTAGTGTAGGTTCAGAACTATCTGTGTACTAGAACAACACGGCTCAGATAGACCATAAGAGCATTAATTAGCGCGAAATATGAGCATGAAATATTTGCATTCTCGCACGATATTCTAGTAAGGCTGCTTGCATAATGTATCTCGAGAGTTTCCGTTCGTTAGCTTCCTTTATTCCCTGTTTACCGAGAATGCATATATGGCAAAGTTTCCAACAGTCTCACCACTCGAGCACTTGTGGTCTCGTGGTAGCAGGCCCGCCTTCCGATCCGGTCGAGGGTTCACATCCGTTCGCATACCAATGGATCTTTCTGTTCTTAAAATGTATGTGCATTATACTCGTACTTACCTTCAGACGGCAAAAGAAAATATCCTGAGGAAGCAGGCATGTCGTAGAACCTAAAAAGTTCGAAAACATGTGTCAACTTTCAATCCTTTCACTTGAATTGAATATAAAAATAAATAAAATAGAAACTGCAAAATTTCTGCTGACCATTAAACAAGGGTGCAGAATTGTTTGTGACCCTTGATGACGATGGTGAAGAATTCGTATCATTTTAGTCGGTTTTTAGTTATGTGCCATCTTAAGTTAATTGAAAATAACTTATTAAAGCTGCCATATTGTTTTTTTTGCACTTTAATGGCATCAACACATTGTCATTCATCTCGTTATCTTGACGAAACCAACAACACCTAATTTGTCAAAATCCAGCCAACCGAAAGTTACAGAAGCAGCCAAAATAATAAATTGAAAATGGCTTCTTACAGCCGCCATGTTCGATTTTTTGACACTTCATATGGCCTTTGACACTCTCGTCGTCGAGACGAATCTAACGACACCTCATTTGTCTAAATCCCTGAGCCGTTTGGACTATCGCTTCAGCTAAAGGAATGCACATACATACACCCCAAACGCATTACCCTCCTTCCTCGCGGTCGGGTAAAAAAAGCCTAATCTTTTCTCTACGCCTTTATATTGCAACAAAGCTTTGTTCAGATCTTATCAAAAAATGGAGTCATTACCGCTAGACCATAATTTCCCGCACCCTCTCCCACTATAAGGGGTCGGCACAACATGTTACCCCTTTATATTTTCTCCTGTCACTCGTCATCTCAGTACTCACTCCTTTCACAATAATGTAATGGTTAGCTAATTTTTAAGAAATCGCCTTGTAACTTTGTTTTCTGCAACATGTTTTTGCTATTAGAGGAGCTTGTGCATAGTCTTTGTATTCAAGAATATTGCTAATAAGTATGCATATAACGCTTATTTTATTTATTATGGCCTATTGACATTATACAATACAATATTGAATAAAGATAATACAAAGTATGTAAACTAATTGCCAATTCCACAACCAGCTAAAGATAAACACAGCATGCAAAATAACAAATGGGTAAAACAACAAAATGAGATAAATGCAGAGTCACAATCAAAGTTAAATATTCAAGCCACAGTTATGTTAAGTATACAACATAACATTACTGTCGAAATAGTTAGTGGTTTGCGTTGTGTTCGCCAAGTTCTTAGACAAGAACTGGTGGAGCTTAATAAAATTTGAAGAGAATTCGTTTAAAACAAAAGCTATGGAATAGCTTTTCTGATGCTTGGTATGGGGGAGTTAATACCGAGAACAGTAGTGCGAAGTGCCACTCCTAGCCCCACGGCTAGGAGTGGGATTGGACGACGAGGAATTCCGCGAGGAACGCTAAAATGTATTTTATTAAATAGCTGAGGGCAATCAACTTTATTATAAAAAATTTTGTAAAGAAAAATTAAATCATATTGTGCTCGTCGTATTTCAAGAGATGATATTTTAAAATGCTTCTCTCCCCGAGCATGTCGTAAAAGTCGACTAAGTAGTATCCTTTCCAACATGACTATATGGGCGATGGGCTGATCACCTGTCACCATGGTTCACCCCATATCCATCTTAGGACTAAATCAGAAGTGGCTGCAAGTTTTCTTATGTTGACTTGTGGCTCTGCCCACCCCATTAGGGATACAGGCCTGATAATATGTGTGTGATATTTTAAAACACTCAAGGCGATCCGAATATGACTGTAAAAGGGTTTAGCTTTTTTTTCTGCAAAATTCTAGGTGCCACAGAAATCGTTTTTGTATTCGTTCACTTTTTAATTTATGTGTAGCATAATAAGACCGCAACACTGCAGGACAATACTCAAGGATGCTACGGACTAGGGTATTATAAAGTAGAATTTTCGTGTTAGATTTTTTCAATAATGTCATAGTAATGAAGCCAATAACTTTACTGCAAATGGTAACCCTCAATACCCCACTTAGGTTCTAGTTAGCTCTGGTGTAAGTTGGCAGTGGTGTGATTTTGATATTTGATTGTAGTAAGCGCTTTAAGTCCACATTTTTCATACACACTGCAAAAATATAGAGTTCCCTACCAAGGTCGGTATTTCCTGATAAGTATAATATGGGTGTCTTCCAAATCGAGAACCAGTAGGTTCCTTCTAGGCCACACTGTTACGTAACATCAGATAGAGTGTGGTCAAACTAAAACCTAAATATTTAAATTAAAAAAACTAGAATGTATTCTTTCAAATTTCAAAGATTGTCTTCCTGCCCTTGAATGCCCTTTAGTGCTTTCACCATACTTTTTCGAGAACACGAGTAGCACTTAAGTCACTATAATTTCGTATAATAATAACGGTAGGCTCTGCCCGCGACTGCACTCGTGTTGTACCGGGATAAAAAGTAGCCTATATGTTATTCCAGGTCACGAACTATGTATATTGCAGTTTAATTAAAATACGCACACCCGTTACAAACATCCTAAAAAGTTTTCTAATTCATCTTTATACATAATTAGTTAGTTAAAAGGACCTGTAACGTTCTCTTTAAACCTTTCTCTCTTTTCTTTACATAAGTAGGAGAAATAGTAACTTGATCAGACTAAGTAAACTTGTAAGGAATAACCGCGTCACTGTGACTTGCCAAAGAAATGGAATCTTGGAAGTGTAGAATCCCATAAACGTGAAGAAATCCACTCTCACACATTTCCTAAGGTATTGATGCCCCAGACCCACTGAGTAATTCATGAGCTAACGTACCTCGCCGACAGGACGATGTGTAGTCATTTGTTTTACCAAGGACAACGTCCCTTCCATACGCTATACATTATACTGTATGACGTTTTACAAATAGACGTTACATTCATTATAATAAATAATAAAATTTATTGCAACAAAAACAGGTGTAGCGGTATATATAAGTATAGAATATAGAATAACTAGAACCTAGGTTAACCTCTGTTCCCCACACTAGGACTAGAAAGCCTGCCTCGTTATGACAATTAAGACATTGCACTAAGTAATGGCAAATTTTCATAGAATTATTTTTTTTTTTTAAATTACAAACGTTTTTTCAATCAATGACTGTACAAAATATACAAAAAAAAATTCTACAAATATGTGGAAATACTCGTAAAGCTTACATGAAGCTGAGTTGATCCTGTCTTGTTTGAAATTACGGAGACTTGTAGTTGTGAGAATGACTAGTGCACGTCCAAGTGAAACTCGGGCTATTGCCTCACTTTACCAAAATGTCTATAAAACTCTTCTTCTACCGAATTAATGTTTCAATTTGATTTTTGAATGTATTTATAGGTCACAACGATTCCACTATCGCTATTACTAATAACGCATCTTCATAATAGAAACATCGTTGGATACATTCTCGTACATTGGCAATTTTGAAGCAATTATTCTGTAAATTGCTCTGTGATGAGGTCGTTTGCGAGCAACAGACGACTTTTAGTCTCAGACGTTTGTGTTTAGATCATTTTACAATATATATTCACGATCGCTTATTTCAATATAAATAGGATGACATTTTGAGGCGTAATGACGGACCGGTGAAGTAATATGATAATTGGAACCGATCATCAGTTTCGTTCATCGATATGATTAGCTTTCTGTCTGTAGTTCGTCAGTATTTCAAGAATAATTTAAATCCCGGCCAAGTGCGAGTCGAGTTCACACGCGAAGAGTTCCGTACTAACCTGCGTATACATAGATTTTTCTTGAATGGCACTTGCTTGGGGCCTCCTTTTTTATTTTTATTATTAGTTATAGCGGCAATAAAAATACACACTCGCGGCAATAAAAATACACACTCTGTGAACATTTCGACTCTATCTTTTGCGATTCATAATATATAATCCGCCGACAGAAGTATGGACGCACGGACAGCGAAGGCTTAGTAATAGGGTCCACCTTTCGGGTACGGAACCCTAAAATCTATAAGTATGATAAACGCGAAAGTTTGTGAGCATGTTTCTTACTCAGTCACCAAACAGATAAACGATTTTTATGAAACTTGGTATATAACACGTACATGTGCTGGAATACCGAAATCACTAGTTCTTTCTATTGGGATGGGTGACTACAAGTGGCATTACGATCTGAGCGCTTCCGTGCTTCGGAGGGCACGTTAAATTGTCGGTCCCGGCTTTTAAGTCGTTAAGCCATGACGGAGGCCTTTAGGCGGCCTAAAATCTCCGTCACAAGAGCTGGCCACTAACTCATACGAACTTACTTACTAGTTAGTTCTTTCGAACCATTGTGGTGGAAGGATTAAAAGTGCACCTCAAAGGCTGCTCCCATGCACTTGACACATGTTTTTCAAATTTTAAGTTCTACGATATGCCAGATTCCGCACAATGTTTTCCTTCACCGTTTGAGAGTACTGGTATAGGGCATATACATTTTTTGCACAGAAAAATTCATTGGTACACGACCCACGACCTTAGGATCGGAAGGCGGGGTCACTACCAACTAGACCACCAGTGCTCTCGATTAAAGTAAAGATTCTAAATATACTTAATATGTATTTTACTCAATTAGGCCGTATATAGACTTATTTTTACTTTTCACACGAGTGAAGCTCTGTGCAGAAGCTAGTAACTTAATAAGCTATTTTCAGCTAAATCTAATTAGTTTTCGTATCAATCTAATTTCACGCACTAGGTCAATACTAGCGGATTATCCATATTACTGATGTGGTCTACTGATATGGTACTAGAGTTGGTCGTTAAATCAACGAACTGCATTATTCAACGTGTTATCATTCTAGGCCAGTCAATATCGACACAAAAATTCAAACATCGCAAACCCGCATGTATCTACGATATTTTATGTTGTTAGGTCTCTTGAGAATAGTTTATACCTAAATTTGCAACACTGAAAACTTTGTGCTGCTCAAGATATTGCGAAAATTATGACACTTTTTTCAGTTTTTTCGAAAAAACTGCATTATTATTACTTTAACTTTACAGAAGTATAGAACAAAGAATACCTGAAAAATGCTTCCTTAAGGTGGTTTTTTCGAAAAAGCTGAATAATGGCTCTTAATTGAAATCACATTCATTGCCTTCAGTGGCTTCGTTCCTATCAATAAATTAACTACTTTGTCAATCGGTTGAATAGCAGTTACATTACATGAAGAAAAATCGCCACTGACACAACTCTACCAATAACGTATTACATTCCGCATTCACTGAAGCGTGTTATAGGCTTTAACTACAGTACCAGCCCCCATAATCACTATGACCAAACAAAACAGAACGCGGGCACGTTTGTGGAATCACCGTGTTATCGTATTCGGTATGACAATTTTGTATTGCAATAACGCGACGAAGCGAGACAAACAAGTTACGAGCTGTCAAGTTTCATTTGGAATAAAGATCTCAATATTTTTTACGCATAAAGGTATTCTGTGAACTTTGAATCCGTTCACCACATTGGTTCGTAGGAACTAGTCACACGACTAGCTAAATTGTATATTTCTTTGCCCTTACTTAGTAAAAATTAAATGCATGACGAATGTAGTTAAGATTTTTGTTTTTAACATCCTCGGTAATACGCGACCGCCATGCCAATTTTTTTACAATGACTACTACGACGCGACGATTGGGCTAAACATGTCATTTGTCACATTGCGATTCACGCTTAGCAATATCGAAGTATGTTTTGCCAAAATGTCGAAGGAATTGTTCTTTCTAAATTCTATTTAACTTGAAGTAAACGTTCAAGAAGATTTACAATAAGATTTTAGAGTTTAATACACTAGTTGATAAAATTTAGGCAGGCTGAGTGCAACCAAACCCCCCTAACATGTCTGCTTTGCCTTTGCAAACGATTTATTTAATGACCAAGGTGATCCTCCGGCGAAGCTATTAAAATCTTCTTTCATTGGCTCAACTCGACGCAGATTTGCTCTAAAAATCTCCGTCCTTACCCAATCTGACCGGAAAGTTTATATTACAGGCCGCAGAGGAACGCAACCACGACCTAGCGACCCTCTACCGCGCCCACTTCACTCGTAACGTGAATGCGTCGAACTTGGCGCACTTCATGGAGGCTTACGCCCACCGCAGCGACCTGGGCATCAATCGCGACGGCGCTACTATCCGCGTGCCCGTGTTGAACGTCACTGGCGCCTCGTCTCCGCACGTTGAAGACACCGTGACCTTCAACGGTCGTCTGAACCCCAACAACTCCACCTGGATGAAGGTAAGTGCTTTTCATATAGCAGATCTATGGATGCCGTCAGTCAGGTGTCCGATCTCAAAGTGACAGGAGCCATGTCTTCACATGTGGCAGACACTGTGACCTTTAAGGGTCGTCTGAACCATAAAAACTCCACCTAGATGAAGGTAGGACCCTCGTAGACCTAAGGTTTTCAGCAGGCTTGCCATCAACGGAACTGGTCATCAGCTGTGACGGCGCTGGCGCTTCCATCCGCGTGCCCGTGCTCAACGTAACTGGTGCCTCGTCTCCTCATTTTGATAACCTGGATGAAGGTAGGTTTGACATAGATTTAGGATTTTTAGAAGACATAACTGCGACCAGGCTCGTTCCTGCATGTGACCGTGATTTTCAACGGTCTACCTGAATGAAAGGGAGTTCTATACCTATAATCTTCAGAGGAATTGTGGCTGCCACCAGTAAAGTGTCTGTTATTTTATTAACGTGACGGGAACCCCGTCCTCACTTGCAACGGTAATCTGAACCCTAATAACTCCAGCTGGATGAAGGTAGATCCCTCTTAGACAGTAAACCTGTGGCTGCCCTTAGTCTGATCTCAACGTGACAGAAACCTGGTCTTCATATGAAGAGGACACCGTAATCTTCAACGGGCGCTTGGACGAAAGTCTGAGTCCCAACAACTCTGCCTAGGTGAAGGTAGGTTTACCAGATTAGTATGAACCAGATAAGGGGTATAGGTTGCAAACGTATTAAACGAGTATCTACATAGACGAACTCACCCAGTCGATACCAGAAGTATGGCTCATTGCCAAAATTAAAATAAGGTCGCTGAACTCTGGCCTAGTTCCACATAGTGACAAGCCTGACTCATGGAGACCTATAAGACAAGCAGAGAGTATATTGATCTCTCTATGGACTAAGAAATTTTCGTGGAGAGTCTGATAACACTGAGGTAATCCCTCCTTCGCGCCGTCGTCGTCGGGACATATTCCTCTCCATCCAAAGGTTGTCTTTATTTACTAGCTGTTGCCCGCGACTTCGTACGCGTGTAGTACATTATTTTTGTCTATAATCAATATTTCTCGCAGTGCACGCCAAAAACTATTTTGGGTTTTCTACCTTGGGTTACAATATTGCAATTTTCTTACGAATCCCTAACTTTTTGAAAATATATTATAGCCCTATACTGGTCCCTGATAATGTAGCTAAGAATTTTTGAAATCGGTCCAGTAGTTTCGGAGCCTATTCGTTACAAACAAACAAAAAAATCTTCCCTCTTTATAATATTAGTATGAAGAACGACCATTGTACATACCTATATTTTCATTTTAATCGTTTTTAGGTTGTTTTATTGTAAAGTGCAATAAAACATTTTCATTCATTTTACTTATCACTCCGTGAAAACGTCAGCTTTAACATCCTCCGTCAGAGTTGACGTGTTCTTTAAAGCTGGCTAGATTCTTAAATCAGGCAACAGCTCAGGCCGAGGTTTGTAAATTAGGCTATTTGCCCCTTATACCTTTTTTTTAGTGAAGCGCCTTCCGCGCTCGCCAAAGCCTGATAAAGCTGTCAACTGTTAAATAAATCATAAAATCCTCTCTGAAAAAAAGGTAGCCAAAGTCGAAAGCCTGTTTCAATTTTCTAATTGATTGATAGCGAGCCCAGTTGAGATGCGATAGGCGTACAAATATTTATTTTGGGTCTCGATGTTCTAGTACCATGGGGACAAGAGTATCATAGTACCACCCCACATTAGAATTGCCTGGGTATCAGAAACTACGAAATTTCTGATACTTAGGTAATTCTTTCTTAGGTAATTCTAGTGTAGGGTCAGAACTATGTATCTTTCTTATTATTATTAATGCGAAAGTTTATGATGATGTTTGGATGTTTGTGCCTCAATCACGCCTAAACGGCTAAACGGATTTGAGTTTCCATACAAACTTTGAGACCCCATTTTACCTCCTTTGAAGGGTTGATTTGAAAAATTCTGAAACACTTGTAAATTTTTCAGACTGATTCCCAAGCAAATCGCACTGCGCTTTAAAAGTTTTAGATCTTTTTAAGTTTAAGTTTTACACATCTTTATTAAACAACACTGTAGTACAGTTTACTAGAAGCATTTGGGACGTTCCATACAAACGTTTTCACCCGTTTTCTCCCCTTTGGGGGTTTAATTTCGAAAAATATATCCTTAGTGGGTAATTTTACTATAAACTCAGACCAAATAAAAAGAAAAGACGCCGCGCCGCGAACAACAAAAGTGAAGCCACCTTTTTATCTGTGTTTGTCGGAGATTTTGAGGTTTTGTGTTCCAAGTAACCTTAAATTCTAAATAATTAAGAAACGATGTTATTTGAAGTACTTACAAGTGAAAAGTGATTCCGTGAGACTTTTTATGTGATTTGCTGCAGTTTTTACAAGTTTTCACTACACAGGAAGACATAATTCTATTTTTAAATTTCAAGTTTACTAGATGACGACTCGAGAGCAATGAGCATGGTTTTAGTGTAGATTTTGCGTGAGCGTGTATGTTTACTTGCAAGAGCACGGTTTTGCGTGGCTTCACTTTTGTTGTTCGCGGCGTGGCGTCTTTTCTTTTTATTTGGTCTAAGACTATGAAAGAAAGCTACCTTCCACAGCTTTCTAGCTGCAGTAGTTTGGCCTGTTGTTGATTTAAAAATAATTGCAATGGTTTCCTCTAGGAAAACATTCTGAATGTTTTTATTCTCCGTTTTGGCTGCACATGCATATTTTAAAGCAAAACACCTATCGATGCATTACTTCGAATCTGTGACCATCAAAAGTACTATTCCCATTTGTGTCACTAGTTCTTTGGAACCAGCGCCAGCGTAATGAAAAGATTAAAAACAATGGTCACGAAAGTCGGGGTAGGTACAATGAGTAACAAAATTTTATTTAAAGTTTAATTTTTTTTTAATCTTTCTCTTCTCGTTGTTTTTACAAATGGTAACCATGACTTGATGCAAATCTTCAAATGTTAGTCAAAATTTTGGTCACCAGCTTACTTGTTCAGAAGATATCTTTCCTACTAACATTATAAACGCGAAAGTTTGTAATGGATGAATGTATGGATGTTTGTTACTCTTTCACGCCTAAACGGCTAAACGGATTTGAATGAAACTTGGAATATACATAGTGCATGTGCTCGATTGACATTATAGGCTATTTTTATCCGGGTACCACGCGAGCGAAGCCGATGGCTGCAGCTATTAGATTATAAATCATCAAACGTTCGTGAACTTACGTTGCTGAATTATTAATTCCGAGATGTCAAGGTCCACTTCTTCGATAACATTTAATCCGTTTTTAGATCCAAGACTGCGGATTGGTGCTGGACGAGCAACCCAGCAAGATCTCTGAAGCTTTCCGCCTCTTCCTGCAGGGAGAGGGGTATGGTAAGTTACCTCTTGAACCACACCTCAACTGAAACTGAACCTGACCTGGTCCAATTTTCACACACGGCTGCATCTTTGATAACCACGTCGGCCCATATTTTTAAACCACCTTGAGTTTGTGAGAGTCTGTACAGAGTTCAACTTCAAAGTCGACTTTCAGTTGTTTTTAATATTGAATAATGAAATAAATATTTACTGTAATCTGATTGAATAGGTTTATAACTGAACATGTTTTTAGTGTAGTGATACTGTGCTTTAATTTACAAAATAGATGAATGGTTGTATCTAGAGGTATAGTTAGTAAATACAACTTAGATGTCAGCTATTTATTTTAATTAGATTTCAGTGCAGTCAATACATATCACGCCTGTTTCCCATAGAGATAGGCAGATATCACGGATTTCCAAATATGGCATATTTCTCTCGCTTTTTATAATAAATAGTTTAATTAGATTATGATTGAAAACATACATTATCAATTCACGCTTAAGATTTGTTCAGTTTTCTCAACACTAACTAATAAAGTATGGGTCGACATAAAATAAAAATGTATATTAAATTCTTGAACTAAAACTTGTATACAATCATAATAAGTACTCGATGTATACATAAGTATATACAAATGTAATTAACTGCATGTTTACTCTACGGAATAATCTGTGCATGAATGATAAATTAGTAGGATATTAATTAGTTACAAAATCAGTTTTTTTATACGAAACGGGGAACAAACACGGCTTGGCTCATCTTAATTAGATATTGAATTATTTCTGGCGAAAGGAACTTATTATTTGGAAATTGCTAATAAGCTTTATTATACGTACAGTTTACTTCACTTTACGATTTTTTTTTGCCAAATGTTTTCCTTTGGTTTGAAGCGTCTCTCTTTTTTTTCAAAAGTTACTTTCAAAATTAACAGATTAACTTAACAGATCATAACAAAAGTGCGATATTAGAGCCAAAAATATATTTCTGACGGGACGTATAAAACCCTTTGCTTCGCAAGTCACATTTGCTCACACAATAATTCATAACAAGATTCGCCATCGACAGACAGTTAGACACGTCGCGGAGGACATGGTCATCATTATCATCATTTACGCATAAATAGCAAACAGAGTACAAACATCTAAATAACTTTTCACAATAATTACCTTACTAGTAGGTAAATATTGGCAAAACAACGAGAATTAACACTATCAAAATTATATAAATAAAGGGGTCAGGGTTTAAAAGGTCTCAAACAAAACTCCCAGTTGCAAATAACAATTCTGCGTCGTAGCTGGCCCTGACCTTGGAAGTTGGTGAACTAGTCCGAACTTCACCTGGACGCAGCCACGGCACTATCTCTGGAGGGGTTGCTGAACTAATAAATTATCCAAAACTGCAGTAAGATGGCGTTGATGCACACGCACCAAGCTGAACTTCGTACGAGCCAAATTTTACCATAAAGGGTTGCTATTATACCACCTCATCATAATGTTTACAAATAAACACGGATATATCACTAACGTTGTTATTTAAATTCGGTGCAACGAAATTTAACTGAAAATCAATTTATTACATTTTTAGAAATTTTCGAATTTTCTACCATTTCTTTTGAGCAGCTTTGGTATCCCTAAATCTAGGCTCCGCAGTCACTGTGGAATCTAGAATTTGCGTGGATACACGTATCAATTTTCCGTGAACCAAATTTTCAAAAAAGTCTCAAAAAATGCAACAGGATCTGGCCATGCATCTTACCGTTGCAAGCATTATCATAATGCTGATGGTTTTAGTGTATTATTTCATGATGAGTCAGCAGCGCGCCTTCATCGGGCTCCAAAACCATCACCGCCACTAAAGTAAGACCAATCCCTTATCATCATGCACAGATTACTTTATTGCATATACCTGTATCATTTAGATCATTTAGAATAAATTGACCAATATTTTCAGAAAAAAGTGCTTAGCAATCAATTGGCTCTCGATAATTATTACGCAACAACCAAAATGGCGTAATCAATCAATAACCCCGCCCGAAGCAAGAAATTGTATTTTTTGTATCTGTTTCATATTGAAATCTCAATCACATAAAGACTGAATGTTGTTGCAATAGCAATATGCTTCAAATAACATTAGTATTTTTCCAAATTGCAGTTACATAAGCTTTGCGTAAGCACTGATTTCTGCCTTGACCTAGTTTGCATTTATAGCTGTTTTAAGCCCAGGATATGATAAGCAAGCTATATGCCGCATATGAACATAACAAAATAAGCATTACTTTAATTATTAATAGGAAAAACCGCGCGATTTTTTTAAATTAAATGAAAAACACTTTATTGAGAACAGTTATATAGGACATCATGTAGGACAACAGTCATGTAGTCATGTAGGAGTACAATTTATTCCAACGTATACTATTATAATTTCTTTTAAAATTAAATGTACCAAAACTCTTAGACCTTAAAACTGATAAACCTAAACACTGCTCAACTGCATTCAAATTCCTTTCTTGTTTCAAACCAAAATAATTATTATTTCAAAAAGCAGTAATCTTGACGTCAGAAACATCAACCTTGCGTATAATATAACTTATTATATGTACGCATTTAAGTCTTTTGTTAGAGATTTGAAGATTTTGGCAGAGTGTCGCCATTTTGTTTATCAATAACACATTGCGGCGACCCCACCATATGGGAAAAAGAGGTGGAAAATTATGTATGCCGCCATTTTAATTTTTTTCTTTAATTGCGGTGCATTTTGTTAGTTGTAAAAAGAACGACAGTTTTATAGTATTTTTCATTTATAATTTTAACTATGTCTATCACATCGTATCGTTCATTTTTACAAAACTATAGTTATTGATGAGATATAGGAGAACCACACTTGCCGGCAGCAATTATATCGATCCGTTTGAACAAATAGCGAGTTGCGAGATGTACACGCGATAATTACGATCGATGCCAATGTCCGCAATTTGTAAGCGTTGCGTAAAGTTTGTACGCGAAAGCACTTTTCAAAAACTCTTGAGTTCATATGCGTTTCCCATACCTTGCTCGTCTAACTCTGTTTAAAACCTTCTAAACTGTGTTCAGTATATATCCCTGTTTATTTTTCTTGATTCTGTTTGAGCCTGGAATGAATTTTGCTGCCACCTAATTATGGTATGTATTGGGAGTTTGCTTTTTGTGTCCGTGGAGTCTTGTGAAGTTTGTGAAAGTAACGCTACTGGTAAACGTGTTTGTACTCGAATATTATATAGATTATTAGAGTTTTCAGCTTATGTATTTCTGGATTTTACTTACTTACTTTTAACCATTGAATTGTCCCACACAGACAATTAAATTTCTAAAATATATTTTTTTATCTATATGAAAAGGACGTTGACTACAGCGACTACGGATCCACTTTAAAGCTTACCACAGTCTCAAAGATGGCTAAGATTTGGTGAACTACGCCATCTTATTGAGCTCAAACAATTTGTTTTCTTGGAGTCGATTTTATCATTCAAACTGAGCTCACTTAGCTCATTCTCATTTTGAACTTAGTCTAGAGCTAAACGCCGCCGTTCAATTTAACGATTAAACACGTCCTTAGAGCCTCGTCCTCACACTGCGACTTGTCTCGCTAGAGATTCTCATTCTAGCAACATTTGTGACTCTAGAAACGCGTGTCGCGGGACATTTTGTCTCTTAAGGTAAATTTCAAAGCATGCGTCAGTGGCGCTGCCGTCAGCTATCGCGGCGTCACTAACGCGGCGCCACTGACGCTTGCTCCGAAAGTTGACCTTTAGTGAATACGAGGCTTAATCAGTGTGGGAACACCAGCTTCTTATTTTTTTTTTGTTTGCTTTAGAACACCAGCTTATTATTTTTTTTTTGTTTGCTTTATATTTTTTTTTGTTTCTTTTTCTTTGTAGCCGTTTTGAATCTGCAAAAGATCAGCAACCGTTCTCGCGGCTCGAGTGAAGCCTCATGTAGTAGCTCGATGGCGACCACGCCTACTCTGTAGAGGAAGCTTTGCTTGTAAGTAGATGTTTGTGCTATCCTGTCGTGGAATTCTGCGGGTCTAAAAAGGTCACTTTGAGCAATTTTCTGCATTTGTAGCGGATCCTTAGCAATTAATTAAAAAAAATCGTAGAATTGACCTCATTATTGCGCAATTCGCCAGCAGATTCATAATTGGTGTTGAAATTGCCACACGAAAAATAAAATGCTAATTCAAAACAAGATCAAAATTATGATTAATTTAAAGTGGCCTTTTTAACCCTCCTGAACTAAACTTAATTTGCCTCTATCTCCGGTTATGGGGTGGATATGGAGAGTAGGTTGTGGGCAGAGACCATAACAGTCAAATAATAAGCTGTTAAATATGGTTTAGCTTAGGATGGTACAACATGTCGTTTACAATTTGAAGACTTTGTTTCTTTTATTATTTCTTTATCTCGGCATTAGAATCTCTGTTAAATTCTAAAGGTTGAAAACAGATGACTTATATAATGTCACCGTAAAATATCTAATAAAATATATAATATAACAGTATTTACAATTCTACGGTGACGTCTATACACTTTTCTTTCGTTGCATTGATCCTGATAGATAAGTACAGTAGTACCACAAATATTGTGCGCTTCGGCAAACTTCGTGATTTGTATGAAAACCGAATTTGTCCGAATACGCAACTAACTAGAAAAAAATTAAATGAACCAACCCTTTGAAAAAAAAGTATCTACATAATTATTTTAACATCTTTATATCACATATCATCATCGCGTTAGTACATATTTCATAAATAGACGAACATTGCCGAGGAGCACAATATTTGTGGTACTACTGTATGTTTCTAAGTTATCTGTTTTCATGAAAATTCAGGAAGCCAAATGTCTTAATGCGTTGAGTACATAAACTCAGCTTGCAGTTTATTGGTTTAGTTAATGACTTTAGTAAAATTGAACCTTCCTTTTTGCTTTTAGCTGTAGGTAGATATTTTTGCTCTAGCTATGCTTTGTTTGTTTAGAACTACTTTTAGAATTTTAACTATTTTTACCTTATTCAAATCCCGGGTTCGATTCTCCGGATGTGCATAATATTTTAGTTTCAAAAATATCTTTGAATTAATAATCTTTTATTGAATGGTTTATGACTCATTAGAAAAACCCCAAATTTTATAGATAAGACCCCAGATTTGTTACCCCTTTTCACAATGTACCTAACTTGTGGTAACAGATGTTTGTGTCGTTTTGATGACTGACGACTAGACCCACATTTTTTATGGCTGACTAGACCCTTAGTAGCCAGCAAGGGCCTTTGAAGACTCAGGTTTATTACCATCTTCCACAATGTACCTTACTGTTAATAGGTGAGGTTTGAGTGATTTTAATAGCTGACTAGACACTAAAATACCCCAGATTTTGTACCCCAGTTTTATATCCTTCTGATGACTTCAACAGACAACTTATTATGCCAATTCTATAACGTTCCTAACTGGTGGTAACAGAGAATGCTCAAGTGCTATTGATAACTGGCTTCATACTAAAAGACCCCAGTTTTTGATTGACTGACTATGACCCATTAGATCCAAATTGATGGCCGAGTTGATCCTTCAGTCTTTGAAGACAGATTGTTACCTCCCTGTGATTGGTGATGTTTGTGTGATAGACCCCAGAAGATGGTGTAACGGGTGATGTGTTGTGTTGCAGTGGCGCCGCTGTCTCCGACCAAGATCACGGAGTACAGGCGCGCGTCCGACGCGGGCGCGCGCCGCCGCTGCCGGCTGTCCCCCGTCATCCGCATCACCGAGAACCCCATCTCCGAAGCTGTCGCCTGCTAAGCACCCCAACTTCCCACACGTAGAACCCCCGCAATTTCAGCATTTTCAACCTCACTTTAATTTATTATTCTAGTTTCAAGTATAGTTTCGGCGTGATCCGTATTCGGTGCGCTAGTCCGCGCTTAGCTGGACCTAGGTGTACATATCGTAGGGAGGAAGCTCGCAAGACTAGCTGCGGCGCAGTCGCACTTATCATCGATAAATTAAGATTTGAATTAGAACCACTGAAATTATACACCCTAACGAGCGTTCAATATCATTGATTTAGGCTAACGTTACACTATTACCTATATTTTATGCGACTGGAAATTGGAGTTAGCCTGAATTGTACCTATGTAATTTAGTACTAGAATGTAACTTGAGGGAAAGGCGCGCGCCGCCTCGCTGGCCGGGACGCTGTCGGCACTGGGGGCCGCTGGCCCGGGGGTCCGTCGGCTCTGGGGGCCGCTGGCCCGGGGGTCCGTCGGCTCTGGGGGCCGCTAGCACTGGGAGCCGCTAGCACCGTGCCCGTCGGCGACCGGAGAGGCGCGCGCGATAGACGGCGTCAGGTGCTAACTTAATACATAAAAATTGTGACCAAACTAAAGTGATTTTGAATATATTTACTTAGTTTTTAAAACTCCCACTATTATAATTATCCTTAATTTTAAACAAGTTAATTTTCGTAAGAAAAGCCTAATTATTAAAGTTGTGGTTTTATATAATTTTAATTAGTGTTATTTTGAACTATCAGTATTCTAATGTAGTATATTTTGTATAAGTTATATTAGCTATAGTTATATCTGTCACTGCTTACAAGTAGATGTCCGATTGTATTCGTGCAACATATTCATGTAGTAGTTTAATCATGCTTATATTGATGTTACGTACTCGTATACTAGGGAAGGAACGCCGAGTATATAATGTAGGCGTTGGATCCTGGCGGCCCGCAGCGGACACGATCAGAATGCATTCTTGTAGAGGGTCCAGGCGTTGGTAGAGATCGCGGGCCGCGTTTATTCATCATGTATTTAATCAGTAAATGTTGAAATTTTTCTCATAGATTAGTGTTGAACCGTAGGCAGTCTGATGTTGTAGTGGATCCGCATTTAACGCTTTGTAGAAGAAAATGTGCAGTGAATGGTTCCAATTACGTTTGTATCACACGATGTTTGAAGCAGTAGCTGGTTCAATTATAGAGTGTTAAGTTTTGTTCCTAATTATTTGTGTGTTATTTTCTGAAATAAAGAAGTTTTATAAAACGACTGTTTTATTTATGAACCCTAAACCCTCCTACCTAACTCCTTAGGTAAAATAAATGAAACTACAGGGATTTTATGCATAATTTATTAAAAACAAAATCCAATAATTTCAACACAAATGTTGCAATATTATGACTTCAGTCAGTATCTACATAAAACCCAGCAACAAAATATTATAATCTAACTGCGCCAATGCAAATAATAATTGCTTAAATAAGCTATGGTTTGGTTACGTGAACATAGATTATATTCATACGATAACATTACAGTCCTGTATAGCGTTAGTTAAGGGTTTCGCATACTACTACCTTTTAGAACCTGACCATTACCCCGCCCTCATACTGTTCGTCACAAAAGACAAGCAATTTATTGACAAACTTTGCTTTCCTGTCTCCCGACAGTGACTGTCCGGTCATAGAACAGGTTATAGACAAAGCCAAATCTTTAAAATATTAGTTTTGTTTTTAATTATCCAAATATGATCAAATGCCCTTAAATGAACTTCTATTGGTGACTACATAGGTACGTACATAGGTCTTTATTCGTATCGTTTTTCTGGTAAAATCTTTAGTTCTATTTGATGTCAGGGTTTCATTCCGAATCATTCATTTTCCAAGTTCTAATATTGCACACATTATGTGTTCCAAATCTATTTGTGTTCATATTCTGGATCTTCCACATTGTTATATAGAAATATGTAAAAATAGTAAAATTATCTGTTAAAAGGAATGTTTAACAAAGTTGTTTATGTTGGTTTAAGTAATTTGTTATGTTGTTAAATAATATGTTTATAGAAGATATAGTTTTTTTTATTTCTATTATCATTATTACAGGAATAAAGTTTCATGAACACCTCTTTTTCTATTTTTGCTTTATGAAAAATTAAGAATTTGTACAAATTATAATTAAGAAATGAAGAATTTGGAAAATTCGTGAAATGACAAATAAGATTACGTATTAAGAAACGATAGAGAAATTAATAATATGGAAAACCCTGAATTTGGAACACATCACCCGACACCTTCTATTTATACCTTGGTAATAATATTATAATGGACTAACGCTAAAACAGGCATGTACAGGAAAAAGAGAAGAATAAATTAATTGCACTTTTCACCCAAAGCAACACTTATTATATCTACGTAGGTAAGTATATAAAATAGACGTACAATAAACATTAAGGCGATTACTGTAGACGAAATGCTGATATCAGAGGTGTTATTTTTTAAATCTCGCCGAAGCGTACCATATTACAATAATTTTTATAGTTTTTTGGTTTGACAAAATCGATTAAAGACTGAACACTTGTCACTGAGGACTTAGAATCAGGAGTAGCTGCAAGTTTTCTTATGATTACTTGTGGCTCTGCCCATCCCATTAGAGATACGGGTGTGATAATATGTAATGTAATCGTCCAGCATCGCCTTTTTCCTTACAAACATTCATAATAGTTACCATCCCCCTGGCCTTATCCCACGTACGACGGGGTCGGCAAACATATATAGTAAAATCTAAAATTACGAATTAAATATGTATTTAGCTGAAACACTCAATGCTTACATAGACGCAGAGTTTTGACAAGCAACAAAGCCATGGTTACAATTATGTCTACATTTAAATATATTTAATATTAATATAACCCTAAGATATAGACCATATAAATGACATAGAGACCTTAATAAATAGGCCAAAGTTACGACATCACTTAAATTTAAATTCCATCAAATACCTAGTTAAAAGTTTCTTAACCAACTACGAAGAAATATGAGCGTTCTATTTAAACACTTATTAATAAGTGGGTGGGTTAGATTGATTTCATTTAGGTCTTGTTTTACTTAATATTTATATGATTACAATTCATAAAAATGCTGATTCTGGATCTACCTACAATTTTTATTTTTATTACTACTACTTAAATCTATTTAACTTAATCATTATTTAATTTCGGGTTACTGAAAATATTCTAATATAAAATGAATTAAATTTTAGAGAATATACCAATTTTAAATTATACACTTATTCTGGTTAAATTAAATGCGTAAAACATGAGCTTCTGTAAGTATTAGTAGGCTAATTTCCGCTTGGCATGGTTGAATTAGAATTTAGATTATTTTTAATTTAGCCTAAATTTTACGCTTTAGTTAATTTATAAATTGTGCGTACATTATTTAAGCTGGAATAAATTCTTTCGCATTTGACGAACCTTATCCGGATATATAGGTTATTAATAGCTTTCATCAACCCTTCCATAAACAAACACAAAATGTAGAAGAGATACCTTACATTCTTTTTTTTTTTTTCTTTGATTCTTTTTTTTATATTTTATTCACTTAGATAAACACTTAAATTGTCGACATAATAATATTGTCATAACTTGAGAGAAGCCGTTGACTCCTGAAACACAGTTTTTACTAGTACAGGAGCCTAATTCATTTATTTATGTCAATAAATTGATTTGTATTTTTGTTTTTTGTATAGCTTTTATCCGCGGCTTTACTCGCGTGATACATGAATTAAGGATCTATTATCCCAAGTTTAAACCAAATCCATTCGGACGTTTGAACGTGATTCACAAGAGTTTTCGGATCAATAATATTAGAAGAATTGTTTATATTGACAGGTTAAATACGATACAGTCATATTAATTCGTTAAATACATTATTTTTCTACTAAATTTTCTTAATTTGACAATAAAGGTACTTTAAGATGCAGTACTGCTACTGTTAAAATTGTCCATCACGCCTAATCACATTGTAATTGGATTACATTCATTAAATTCATAATTTTTTTTTGCGTTACCATTGTCCCCGCTTAACCCACTACTGGGTTTAGATTACACGTTTTCCAATTCTATTATCCCGTTAACTGTGGCGGCCATTTTGCATGAATTCGCACATCTGTGAAGGCAATTCTGGGAGGTCCCGCGCGAGAACGGCGCATGTGATTAAAACGACGATATCTCTAAAGTTTTGTAGGGAGCTACTATGCATAACTAATATCGTTGAAATCGTTATGAAACAAGCTAATACACTAAAAATGTTTTAGTCCTGAATTACTTTGCAATGAATAAATAGTTCTAGCTTGAAATCAGGGTGAGCGAATTTATTTCAGTTTATTGTACAAAAGTCGTTATAAATAATTAAAAAAACAATTATTCGTACAACAAGTTTTTATTTTATTTACAATAATAAATATACAAACACCATCAATAAAATAAAACACGCATTCCTTTACAATTTATTTACAATACAAGGCTTACAAAAACATGAGTCATTCCGAGCGGTCCGAGAGCCGGGCAAAAAATAGGGTCTGTTAATACTTCAATTCTGAGAGTATTGTAGGTCAAGTGGCTTATGTTATTAACTTATACCATAGTTTGTTTCACGTACTTGTCAGAGACAGAGTCTCAGCTGCAAAAAGTGTTTAGTTTACGAGAAATCGAACAATAAACAAAGCACTTGAAAATAGTCTCAAAAAAGATCCTCTTAAACTTTGGGTCACAGGATAAATTCTGTTGCATTTATTTTAAATAAAAATCAATATTCTACAATTTGATGATAATTAGAAATCGATTAGCACAATAAAAGACATGCTGCCTTTGTAAAACATTTCTAAAATCAACAGCCAAAATAAACAATTTTACTACAAAATCGAACTCTTAGAGATCGATCAACAGACGGGGAAAAAATTACATGACTAACATAGTATGGATACGACCAATACTGTCACATCGAACATAAAATGAAAATAAATTAAAAAAGACAAAATGAAAATGAAACATTGCAGAAGACGAGAATCTTTTAAAAAATGTAAAAAAATGTGTTTCGCATTTCGAATGAAAATAAAACTTACTTCTACAAAAAACACAAGACTAATCAACAGAAATCTCAAAAATGATATTTTGAGAATTAACGCATTATGTTTAGGTGAATTGTTATGTTCGTTCTAAATAAAGTCTGCAAGGCGTAGTTTTAAATGAATATGTCATTTATTACTCATTAAAAAAAACGTACAAAAAAAACAATTGTGGATGGACACATTTCTACAAATATATAGATCTAGGGCGCGTAAAAACCGGGTTGTTTTAAAATACCTGTGTTTCGCATTTCGAATGAAAATAAAACTTACTTCAGCAAAAAACACAAGACTAATCAACAGAAATCTCAAAAATGATATTTTGAGAATTAACGCATTATGTTTAGGTGAATTGTTATGTTCGTTCTAAATAAAGTCTGCAAGGTGTAGTTTTAAATGAATATGTCATTTATTACTCATTAAAAAAAACGTACAAAAAAAACAATTGTGGATGGACACATTTCTACAAATATATAGATCTAGGGCGCGTAAAAACCGGGTTGTTTTAAAATACCTGTGTTTCGCATTTCGAATGAAAATAAAACTTACTTCAGCAAAAAACACAAGACTAATCAACAGAAATCTCAAAAATGATATTTTGAGAATTAACGCATTATGTTTAGGTGAATTGTTATGTTCGTTCTAAATAAAGTCTGCAAGGCGTAGTTTTAAATGAATATGTCATTTATTACTCATTAAAAAAAACGTAAAATCAGTCGGTTAATCTTTTTTTCGGTTAATCGATCAATCGGTTTACATGCCCTAAAGATACATACAAAGAAAAATATATAAGTAAGTGAATTTTACATAAATTATATAATTATGAATGGATGATGAGGAAACAGGGGTTCATACATACAGTTTTGCCGCAACCAACACAGAACGTACGCACCTGTTTTTTGCACGTCGTGCACGCCCGCCGCAAGCGTTGGTGGTTCCCCATCGGGAACTCAGCCAATCGGTGAGTGACGTCGACGCGTTGGTTCTGTGTCGGCGCAGGCGGAAGCAGTGAAGGAGTTGAATGTTTGGAAAGAAGTGATTTTACTAGATTTATACGGAAATTACGATGACTAAAAGAAGAAGAGTGATGATGATAGATTATGTAAGAATTTAATACGGAGATGTTAAGCAGTCTCCGGAAAAACTTCTTATACCACACCTTGGTCCGTTTACGCTCGACAGGGTACATGGCCAAGAGCTGGTCTTTTTTATCCACCCCACCCATCATGATATTGTAATCCAATATCAGGATGGGTTTGGTGGATCCTTGGATTGTGCGCTGACCGTTGCCATGGTATGTAGAGATCATAGCCACCCTATTTGAATCTCTCCATACCATGACATCGACGTCTCCTGCGGTGAGACCAGCAATTTGACCTGGGCGCATTTTTCGCTTGGTGAGACTGTGTAGGGCCTGCGGAACGTACTTACGATCGGTTCGTAGGGTTCCTACACAGTCAAAGCCCAAGGATTTTAGGCGTCGAGCTAAACTTGGTGAATTGTAGAAATTGTCCATCCACAATGTGTATCCTTTGTTTTCGAGGCCTTTGCTCAGTCGCATTACAATTGTTGGAGTAGAGGCCTCTAGCGGATCTTCGGTTTGTTGCAGGGGCGTTTTTTTATGAGCGTGAACCTCAAACCGCCATAGGTAGCCGGTTTGAGATTCACAAATCTCATAAGTTTTGATGCCTCTCCGTGCAACTTTATTTGGAATAAGCTGACTCATTTCGAGCCAGCCTTTCCACATTAAAAGACTCTCGTCTAGTGCAATGTTCTGCGCTGGTGTATAGAGTTCTTGAAATTTTTTGTTCAAATGGGACAGTATTGGCTGTATTTTAAACAATTTGGCCTCGGAGTAGTCCAGTTCTACCGCACACATGTCGTCGTTGTTGTTAAAATGAAGACATTTACTCAGTAATAAAAAACGATCGATAGACATGTGTGCGCTAAAACCGGGAGTATAAAATATGTCAGGGGTGGAAGACCAGTACTCGTCCATGCGGGTCTTAACAACAATCCCCATCGCCAGAATTATCCCGAAATAAGCATATAGCTCATCGGGTGTGGTGTCATACCACCGGGCGATGCGGCTTCTGGGATGTATGCGATTATTAGCTATCATCTGGTCTGCCACCTGCTGAGCATATTTATTTGTCTCCGAGGCAATGTGCTCCATAATTTGGCGATCCCATATGTCAACAAAAATGTCATACGGGTCGTCACGAGGAGTTGTCGGACCAACATTAATTTCGGAAAACGTTTCCCGTCTCAATTCAGGGGAAATTGGAGAATTCGGAAACTCTTTCCAATCAAAATCATACCACCGCCAAGGCTGGTCCGTCGCCGTTAAAGGTACATAGGCGGGTGCAGAGTCGTCGGCAGGCACTGGGTCAGCGGCAGGTACTGGATCAGCGGCGGGTGCACAGTCTCCGGCAGCATCTTCATCCTGGTCCAAGGGTGTCTCCATAATACTCTGAAGCACCCTTGGAATGCCAGGAAACACAACCGCCTCCTCGTCGTCGCTCTCATCGGAGTCTTCTTCGCTTCCTGTAACAAATGATAGATTGGTTTCAAATCTGGTGAGATTTCAGTAGATTGGCCATAGCTCTAAACCAAACTAAAATCAGCGGGTACTTACCATAATTGACGAGGTAAGTGATATCCTCATCTCGCAGGTGCCGAGGGCGAGGAGGCGGTAGATGCTGCATCTGAGAGGCGGGTAGTGGGCTCGGAGAATGCTGCATCGGAGAAGCGGGCGGTATTGGACTTGGATCCGACTCCCATCCCTCACATTCCACATACCTAGAATAAAAGCAGTGTAGTAGTATCCATATCTTTAGAGATAAATAGGAAAGTCGTAAGCAACTTACATTGCCGGCGAAGGCACCGAACATGACGACGGTGATGGTGGTGCAACCGATGGTGATGGTGGTGCAACCGATGGTGATGGTGGTGCAACCGATGGTGATGGTGGTGCAACCGATAGTGATAGTGGTGCAACCGATGATGATGGTGTTGGTGCAACCGTTGGTGATAGTGGTTGTCTGGGATTTGATCTAGATGAACGTTTTAAAACAAAAGTTAAAACTTGCTGGTAGTTTGTATTACAAACAGAATAATATCAATAAGATACTGAAGTAGAACTACTTACGGCCACATGCGCATCCTTTTTGGATGCATGGCGGTCTCGAGACCCTGGCCTTCCGGCAACTCACCAATGTCGCGGATCACAAGTCTAAAATTCAAAACGATTCAATGATAATAATATTTCATTTTCTCAACAGAGAAAAATAAATGAGGTTGTTAAAAAATAAATAAAAGCAAAAAATCTAACTCGTCAATAGTGCGAGGTCCTGGTCGCTCGTGCCGGGCGTAAGCGCGGCCTCCACGCGATCTGCCACGTCCGCCTCCGTGTCCTCTACCACTTCCGCTAGGACCACCGCGATCGCCCACTTCCTCCTCCACCTCCACCACCCCCAATACCACCGGTGGCGGTACACCTCGTCCACCTCGCACACGCACACCTCTACCGCGGTGCGGCCCTCGTGTGCGAGGACGTCTTATCTCTCTTAAAAAGCGCATAAAAATTCTAATAAAGCATAGAAGTACTTATAAAAGTAGTAATAAATACGCAACGAAAGAAAAATGCAAAAACTCATGCACTGTTACTAAGTTAAAGTAAATGTAAGCCAATAAAAAAATGGTCACCGATAATAGTTTCAGAGTCTTAAAAACACAAATAAAAAAAACACGTGACCAAGAATATTAAAATTGAAATCCACGGAAGTCTTATCCATACGTATCAACCATCCGAACAAAATCCACAAAAATGGCGGTTGAGTGTTATTGACCTCAAATACCCTGTCTGTTGATCAAGCTCCGTTCAAGCTCAAGGTCCGTTTGGGTTGCGTATTTTTTTATTTGAATGCTACGCAAATTCCGTGTGGTAAATTTTAAATTAAATGCTTATTAAGAATAATAAGATACGTAACAATATACGTGTTATCGATAGTTTACTATCATTAGTATTTTTTTTGTTAGTAACAAGCGAAAATGTATCGGGCTTGGCGCCGCTTTGGCGCGCAAAATTCGAAACGATGTTTATTGAAATAACTATTTCTGCCCAAAATCTTTATCAATACACAATCTATGAATTAAAAACTGTTCATTACTTACCGATTCATGATGGAATAGCGTTTTTGGATAGGTTTGACTCCACAACAATTCACAACACAATAATTAAAACACAATGAACTCGTCGTAAATGCGCGCGAAATCGAGACTGCCAGGCAAGTTTTTAAAACGTTTAGAGGCGGTCCTTGGTATGTTTTAGAGACGAAACATGTGATGGTATGCCATCCTTGTCCTTTTCCCTATATTTTGTGCAAGTAAGAGCAGTAAAGATATAGTTTACGACATACAATAGTAGAAAAATACGTCATAGGGTACATCGATCTCCAGGAGAGGGCTACACAGATGCGACGTTTTTGACATCGCGCTCCTGGAGAGTTTCCCACAGACGATGGGCTATATACTAAACTTTTTATATGAATGTATGGTATATATTCTAGAAACAGTCCAACAAGTTGTGCGCCCTATCGTCAAGGCATTCTAAGCACGTCCTGTGTTTTTGGCACTCAAGTTATTTCATAAAGTTATTGTGAATAATGCAGAGTGGCCGAAAAATTCAAATATATTTCTGTGCTTGATAGATAAATAAATGTCTACGGAACGAACTCACCAAAAATACAATTAAATCAAAATTTGTTAAACTGAGATTTCTTTTATTTATCAGTATTTACTCTTCTGCCATTTTCCTCTATCAGAAGTGATCTAAATATATATATATATTTTTTTCTCATTAATATGTTTCATTTCATACAAAATGGTGTACTTCTCCGCTAGCCATATTAATTTTATTGTGAAAAGCAGAAAATATAAAATAAAATAAATATACTTATTAAATGCTGAAAAATATTTGAATTTCGCGGCTCAGTTTGAACCTTCACCTTAAATCGAAGCCACTACGATATTAATACTTTTATTTCCATGCACATCTTGAGAATAACATTTAAAAATCTTAAAGTAGACAGATATTCTAAGAATACATCAATATGTTTGAATATTATAAATCTTATTATATTTGTGATAAATGGTAAGAAATATTATATTTCATAGCAATAACTAGATATGCTATTCAACCCCTTTTCGGCAATCAAAGATATTAAGAAAGGTAAGAAATATTATATCATTTTGCAATAGCAAGATATGCTAGTCAATTTCTTTTCAGTAATCAAAGATAAATGGTAAGAAATATTATATTATTTTGCATTAGCTAGATATGCTATTCAATTTCGTTGTAATAATCAAAGATAAATGATAAGGAATATTATATTATTTTGCAATAGCAAGATATGCTATTCAATAATCTTTCTGAGATTATAATATGACAGATTTATTAAAAATACGATATAACAACGCAGACTTTTAGTTTCCATCAAAGACTCGAATTATTATGTGGAATGCACACCTTTGATTTAATTTACAAATATAGTATAATATAAAAAGTTATGATTTAAATAAATTCATAATTTTATATATCACATTGTGTTAATATGTAAAAATAAAAATGATGTAAAGAAAGTTAACCTAATTATTATGTGAAACAGTCAGTAACACTGAAAAATAAGTTAAGATTGCAATAAAATATAGTATATAATAATATATCATTTAAATAAAATAATCGCAAACCGACAAACCCCATAAATAAATAAAAAAATATTTGAAACTATTTTTAAATGTTATCATTAATTACATTAATTAGAACTAATAAACTTAATATAAGTATATAATTTAGGGTTATTCTACACAATTAAAGCAAGAGCAAAGTTTTTTGCTGTGATACTAAATAATTTAAATTATTTAGCTATTCCGTGATGTCATGAATAATTCGAAATGCAGATCAGATGTAATATGATCAAGAAAAAGCCTTTCGTGTAGAATTTACCTGATATATTTTTCTACTCTTCAACTATATAATATTCGCATTTTTACTTCATCGATCTAAAAATACGAATACACATAGTTCATTATACTTTCTCTTATACATCATGATAAATGTATTTTAATGATTTAACAAGCTGGTGGTATCCCCACAGTCGGAACTAAATCACTTATTTAAAAAACAAAAATATTAAAATAAATTTTGTATTCCTGCGAGTACATCGGGCTTCAGCGAAAATATCGCGAATTTCTACCGCAGCGGGAATTGAATCCGCACCTCTTACGTCTCAGCCGACCACTGGCCCACCCCACTGCCCAGGTCGTCTACTAATCGAAAATATAAAATATAAAATAAAAAGTATTATGTCAGTTGTATAAATCAGTATAAAATAGAGATCCGTAATAAAATTCCGACTGTGGATTTTCCCTTTCCACACGAAGGAGAGAAAGAGATACTAAAACTAGCCGTCACATAGCTTTCACCGTACTCGACAATATTGCGACTTTAGAGTTACACACTCGAGAAAAAACAATATTACACTCCGGGGTTTACTTATAAACGCTGCATAACACGATATATACGCATCTACGTCATTACACATTACGTGAAAACTGACAGACGCAACAGATAAATCCGCGGGAAAAAGTTTTTAAACTGACATTTTAGCTCATAAAAAATCAGAAAAAATAAAATCAGAGCAGCTGCAAGTGCGTTGTCGGCCTTTGAGGTAGGCTCGGTTCTTGAATCCCACTGAGTCGTATCTGTTCGGGAATACCGCTGGAATACAGCTGATTCCACACGACAGTTGGGCGAGGTAGATATTAACGTGTGAACTGTTGTGGACTGCCATCCATGATGTGGATGGTACAAGTATTTACTTAATATTCAAGATTCGCCCGGTCACTATTTGTCAGTCTCAAAGAAAGACATTACTGTACAGATTGTTTAACTTTGATGTATAACTTTTGACACATTGATTTACAGGCGTTTATAAGTAAACCCCATAAGGCTGAAGTTAGAAGCCTCTGAGAGCCGCAATTTCCTTTCTGCACACTGGTTTTCTTACCAACTAGCAAGTTGATCTGCTCGGCAAGAAAGAACCAACGAAAGAAGTGTTAAGTACAGCTAAGCATTTATGACAACAACGCCAAAGCTCACCAACAAATTAACCGTCGGTCAAATGGTAAAAACTAATGACAGTTTGATTTGACAGATCTAAATATTAAAACGGAAAAAGTTGCAAGGTGCATCTAATGTAATTGTAATTTTTTATATTATTTAAAATAAGTGTAAGTTGTATTTTGTACATATTAAAGATTGCATGCCTATTTTTGAGGTATGATTGCCTTGTTTATTGCCTCATTTATAACTACTGTACACCCACATTCTGACAAATAAATGAATTGAATTGAATATTTTCCCATAATAATCTGTTTATTAGCAAAAAAATTATAACCCCTGATTAATGTATTGGTGAACTTTAGGTTAAATAAACGAATTAATCTAGGGAACCTCCTCCAGACTTACACCCGGCTCAATATTCTACTTACGACGGTTAACATCGCCATAAAAACGTTATCTTTTGGTAATGAACGGTCCGTCGTCTGTTAGTATAAATAATGGAACCGGGCATAAATCAATATTGAAAATGACAATACGTCAGGAGCAATACAAAATTGAACCTTAAACCATGGATAAATATTCATCCATGTGGGAGGTGGTTTCAAGAAAATTAAACGACTGAAAGTACATAAAATAACCCCTAAATAAGAATGAATGCGATCCGATAATCGACGGTGGCGGAGGAATCCAAACCACCGTATATTTTAATGTAGGTAATAGTTAGTAATCAATGAGATACCTATGCCGCACGCCTGTTCTTATTTTAATTATAATAATGTTAATATCTGAACTTTTCGGGGGGGAGGGGGTTGAACCCCAAAACCTCCCCCTAGCTACGCCCGTGGATGGAGGTCCCTTTTGTACTGTTCCCAGCCTTTAGAATAAGAATTAAACCTAAATTATGAATAAATGTTGATTTATGATACATGTTGGATTATAGACACCAAACTTAGATATACGAACGAGTACATTACTACTTTTACTAAACACCAGATCAGACTCCTTATATATAAAACTTACTCTACATACATTATTATGCATTGCATTGCATAAAACAAACCATTATTTGATTTGATTAAATAAATTAAAATTCATATTTCTCTCTATGAGATTTTTGGAATTAGCATCTCTCATGGGTCACCGGTTAAGGTAGGCGTCAACTAGTCAGGGACGAGCGCAAACTAACATGTTAGAAACCACTTGGCTCTTTCTTTTCTTACAATCTTCTAAGCACAGATGGATATTTCTGGCGAAAAATAATTCCTTACTGAAACACGTTAGCTGTTATATTGTATTGTATTATGCTGTACACCCATTTAGGACACTTTACCTATCTTTGACATTAATAATTGCGCTGTTTAGGGCAAATACGTCACGCAAATGGTCGTGTGAGTGTCGTATTCTGTATACTCGTTGTATACGCCCTAAGATTTACGATCTTTCTGCATACTTAGTTGTGCTTAATAGATATATGCACAAGCAGTGAGGATAGCTCCAGTTCCACGGAGAATCCGTTAGTGAGAATGATGCTTCGGTAGCCAGTACGCAGACATTTGATCGGGTAGGTAGCCTGTCCTATGAAATTGGCGTCGCCGAACATATCTTCGTCCTGAACGAGGAACCTGATGAGGGCCAGGTCGGGGTTGCAGACCTCAAACTCGCAAATGTCATTCCAAATGGGATTTAACCCATTGTCAGCTGAAAATTGAGAAAAGAGGTGTTAAATTGTTTTATTTAAACACATCAACAACGTCTAGGGATATTTCGGATTTTCTCAATTTACTCAAAATTTATTATAAATAATATGGAACATGTATATATTTTTAAAAAGCCCATTTATCAGACTAGAACTTAGAATGAAATAAAAATATTTTTTTTGCTTAAATAAAATTTTATTTAAATAAAAACAAAAAGTGAAAAAATTGTAAAACTAAGGATGAATGTGTTTTTTAAGAAAAAGTGAAAAATTAAGCGAAATGATTCCGATTTTTACAATTATACGAAAAATCAGTAGTCAGTAAATCCACTCATGACGTTAACAAAGGTTCTGCAACGGTTTTTCATGCTTTGAATCAAGTTATCAAAATCTTGCTGCGGGATATTGTCCCAAGTCCTGCTAACATGCAAAAAAGTTGCTCTTCAGTCGCAATGTTTGCAGGAAAATTGTTTCTAGCTCATCTTTGGTGCATGTCCCACGCGTGCTCTATGGGGTTTAGGTCTGGTGTTTGCGCGGGCCAGTTTAAGACCGACACATCGTGCTCCTGCAGCCAGCTGGTCACCACTCGCGCTGTGTTCGGACGGGTGTTGTCGTGCATGAGCGTGAATTCTTTGCCCATTTGTTATCGATGGGGGTAGACTATTGGTATTGGCACCTGGTTATGGTATTTTTCAGCGGTCATGGTGTTTCTGATCCAAACGTGGTCTGTTCTTCCACCAACACGAATTCTCGCCCAAACCATAATTGTCCCGCCGTGGTATGGATGAATTTCCTGAGAGTGTTGCAGACGGCTCTCACGACCAGGAACTCGCCATACACGTAATCTTCGTGAATCTGGATGGAAACCGAATCGGGACTCATCGGTAAACAGCACTACAGACTACTGGTTATCTTCCCAGAGCAAATGTTCACGAGCCCGCTGTAATCTTCGTCCACGATTTCCTCGGCGTAGTTCTAGAGTACAAAGCGGTCTGCAAGCATGAAGGTTAGCTTCATGCAGTCTTCTCCTCACAGTTTGGTCACTCACAAGCAACTGGTGCTCTGGCTGGAGCCTTTGAACCAACTGCATGGCCGTAACATTTGGTTGTCTTCTCGCTGCAACTTGCAAAAATCGGTCTTGTCGTTGGGTGGTCATGCGCCTTCCGCCTGGGTGTCTTTCAGCCACTTCACGGGTAGCACGATAACGTGACCATAATCTTGATATCACGTTTTGTTTTGTTCCAATCTCCTCAGCAATACTCCGCTGAGTAGCCCCCGCTTGGAGCATGCCTACTGCCCTTAACATTTCATCTCTGGTTAAATAGCGTCGCTGCATGATACATTTAATTGCATAAATTCGAAATTAATCAATAACTTGCTTTAAAACTTCAATTTTACACAAAAAAATACCAAAAACTATGGTAGGTAAATTGAAAACTTCGACCTTCGCTCTATTAATACCGCGCAAATCTTTTGTTTAAAATTATTTTTTTCAAATTTAAATTTGGAATCATTAAAATAGACCTATAAAATAAGATTTTATCAAAAGATTTTAAAAATAACCAATATTTTTAGAATTTAAGAACTTTATACAAAATATCCCTAGACGTTGTTGATGTGTGTAATTAGATAATAAAGTATATGACGGTAGGCAATGGAGATCTAATGACTTTGGCTACCCCTATGACAAACAGACGTATTTTGTATGTATGTATTAATTATTTAAGTGCATGCTAAGATCATTTTTGAGGCGCACTTTAATTCATCACCGCTATGATTCTAGAGAGCCAGTGACAAAGTAGCAGTGATATGATCTGACGTACGGTCTTAAAATTTGATTGTTTAGTTTAAAATTTCTTCTATAATAACATAAATTTAATTTGTTTAATGTTATTTTTCTTGTTCCTTTCTCAATTAAGTACTATTTTCTTTGTCACAGTCCTACCGTATCAGATCCGTGGAGTGAGAGCACTGACCTGTAACACAGGTCTTTGAACCTTTCTCATGCACCAGTCTATTACAAAAAAGGTTTTACTACTGTAAGAAACCTTTGTGAGAGAAATTAAATAAATAAATAAAATTCAACAGTCACATACATAGTTCTGATCCCATACTAGAATTCCCTATAACGGAATCAGAAAATACGAGTATCATGCCACAATATCAAGACTAATATTTAGGGAACATGCAAACATTTTTTCCGATGCGAGAATCGAACCCGTAGCTCTCTGCCACGCCAGCGAGGTCGTCAAAGCCTTTACCTAGCTCAATACAATATAACTAGAAACTAAGTATGTCAAACACTTTGAAGCCACAAACAAATTACACTATTTACTAAGACGAGATTAACTAATTCCTCTTAAATCGACTAAAAGTCCTCTTATCTGATTGAATAATGCTGAAAAGGACGGAAATCAATTTTATTGACATGGGTTCATGCGAGGGTATACATACACATATACAGAAGAACATAATATATTGACTAACTAATTCCTCTTAAATCGACTAAAAGTCCTCTTATCTGATTGAATATGCTGTAAAGGACTGAAATCTATTTTATTGGCATGGGTTCATGCGAAGATATACAATACATACACATATACAGAAAAACATAATATATTGATTAACTAATTCCTCTTAAATCGACTAAAAGTCCTCTTATCTGATTGAATATGCTGAAAAGGACGGAAATCTACATGGGTTCATGCGAGGTTACATCTAGTTAACAGTATTGAGTTACCATTCCGTAAAGGACGTCTGAGAAAGAAACGCGATAATAAGCCTCTTGAAGCTTGGAACAGAAGGAAAAGATAAACATGTTAGTGTGTATGAATGATAAATTTACATATTATACAAAATACCTTCTTTTATAGGTTAGAAAGTCACGGTTTTATGGTGTTCTGGACGTTGATTGTCAGTCAGTCTCAAACAGGTCTATATTTATGTATTGACTTCAAAAAAGGAGGTAAGTAAACTGGCCCGTAAATGTCTTATAAAAAGTATTCATAAAGTTAATATAAAACTCCGCGTGAATTAAGCTTACATAATTTACACGTAAAAGCAAATTTAAATTGCTGCGTGTAACGATTTTAACTAGCTATAATTTTATCTACCATCAATAGATAATTTTGATAATTTCTGGAAGAGAAATTATCATTGCAAAAGAGATATTAAAGCGACTGATAGCGAGTGAGCTAGGCCGAAAACAAAGGGGCTGGAACTCACCTACAGTCCTGGTGACCAATTTGAGGCCACTGTCATACTCCGCGCCCATGATCTCCACTTCTACAAAGGGACTGGCGGTCCCTCGGCCCATCTTGCAAAGATGTCTCGCCCCTATGACTCGCAGCATCACAGTCATAGACCCAACTTTCCTTTCAATACTCCGCTTGTCATACGGGCTGTACCCTTCATCGAACATGAACCCTGGCTTCAGAATAAACCCACAGCCACCGTTCTCCTTAAACTTCCCCATATTCAGCTGCATCGGCTTATCCGGAGTCTGGTAATTCAGAGCTACCATCTGCGAACCGGAATTCCAGAACGGAATAGGTTGGTAATTCGACGAGTCAATCCGTTGTCCTTTAGGGTAGACGCGGCTGAGTTGTACTGTGTGGTATTTGAGGAAGAAGGCGTTCTCTTGCTGGCATATGAGCCGTTCGGCTTTTGTTTCCGGGAAGGAGGACATTTCTTGGAAGATGAATCCTTTTGTGCGGAGTCGCTCCTGGTTGAAGGCTACGGAGCGGCAGTAGATGATCAGATCGGACATTTCTTTGGCGATTCTCCAAGTGCGTTCCATTTTGCGGTGTTGGAGAGAGCGGGCTGTTGCGCTATGGGCGGCTTCCTTGATGGCGGAAAGCCACTCGAGGGCGACTTCCCTGCTGGGTGCGGCCATGTCGAAGGGCACTATCGTGTTGGGGCTTTGTATGCGCACGAGCCAGCGCGCGGCGCCTGCCTCATCGCCCACCACGAGCTCTACGACGGCGCCGAACACATCAACTACACCTTTCTGTAACGACCCCAAAACTGGAGTTTCCTTCTCCGCGCCCTAGAAAGAGACAGGCGGTGTTTAGTGTTTACATATACTGTATGAGAGTGAAAGAAACAACAAAGAGTCCCACTAACTTATGCCCGTACGAGGAGGACAAATACTGCTCGCCGAGACACAGTTTCTCAACTAGTTCGGCGGGTAGAATGAATGCAACTCGACCACAATAATTCTATCTACCATCGAGCATTAATGCTATCTACCTACAATAAGTTGACTACTTTCAAAAACTGATACATATTTCTTTAACACCCAAAAGTCAAATACTCCTGATCACACACCAGAATTCCCTGTATCGTGGATATCAGAGGCTGCGAGTGCCATGATACCACAACACCCAGACCCGTAGAAGATATTTGCAGAAAATGTAAACATTTCTTCCGCAGTGGGAATCGAACCCGTGGTCCTGGCATCTCACCCGAGCAATCACGTGCCTCGCCACCGAGGCCATCATGATATTTGGACCATGATTCTGAACACATCAAGACTGAACCATATAACTTTAACTAACATACGAACAAAAAATATTGAGCTATCTATAGATCGTTTGCAACAGCATTTACATTTTTGTTAATTACATTTGTATTAATGATAAGTCTGTTTCTGGTAATAAAGTTTTATTTTATTATTATTCAAACGTCAGCAGCCGAGCTGGTATATGGTGAGCCGCTACGCTTGCCTGGCCAGTTCCTCTCTCCAACAGATGACAGCACTACATCGGACATCACCCAGTATGCGTCGCGTCTTCGTTCGCATATCCTGAAGTTGACACCTAAATCTACAGCGTGGCAAACTACGTCACCCTTTTACATTTCACGGGACCTCAGCAGCTCATCCTACGTGTTCCTAAGCCAAGATCACGTGCGCCGCTCACTGGAACCACCGTACGCTGGACCCTATAACGTCATCAAAAGACCTCCAAAATTCTTTACCCTAGACATAAAAGGAAGGAATGTGAATGTCACCATCGACAGGTTGGAACCAGCGTACATGATGAAGGAAACTGACCGTACTAATACCGAGACGACTACAACTACTTTTACGAGCCTTGCTACGGCTACTTCAACAGTGCTACCCACAGAGAAAAGGACACGGTCGGGACGAAGAGTGAGATTCCCGGACTTTTATCGACCGTAGTCGCTTTCCGCTCCGCCTATGAAAAATATAAGTTTGGGCCAACCCCTTACATTTGGTTGGACCTCCGCCCGCGCGTCCCGCGCCCGCCTGCGCCTGACCGCGCACCGGCCGGCGACGAGCCCCGAGCCAGCGACACACACTCCGCTTCGCTTCTCGCACCTACCGCACGTGCGCGCTTATTATTTTCTGTTAATTTCGGTAGCTTTTATTAGCCTTTGTATTTAGTGCTTTTTCTATGCTTTCACGATGCCTTGCTGCCTCGCCACCGGAGGTGGATTGCCAAAGGCCGAGGCTGACTTTGTGCACTATGCGGGTGGTAGCCGTCAGACTCGAGTGTCAAAACAGTCGAGCCCCGCCGAGGTGGTTTCTCGGGGTGTGGTCGCTGCGTGCAGGACAGCTGCTTGGAGCCATTGGTGAGAGTTTGTAGGGCTATCAACGATTGTAGCCACGCTCTGACTCTTATTACAGCCGACTGTCAAAGCGAGACGCCGATAACCCGCGACACCTCGGTTTCGATGACTGAAGATTCGATGACCGGCCACCAACCTCTAAAAATGCATACTTACAGTAATGTCGGGTAAATTTGGAACATCAATCTCTTGTACGTAGTTCGCAGGGAACCACTGATGCCTCTTTCCCCCGTAGTCTCCCCTCCACCAACCACTGTCTGGTTTATCCACGTTGGTTATTATGGCGTGTTTGCAGAAGGATAACTCATCGTCCTGCCTCGCTTTGTAATCGTACAGAGCCTTTACAGTGACCTGCAAATCGAATAGCGTCTACTATGACCATTTAAAAATAGTACACCCTCGTTAGAAGCCATTGATTGCTAGCTTCTGCCCGCGGCTTCGCTTACGTGGTACTCAGGTATAAAGTAATTATGTTATTCCAGCACACAAGTTCCAAGTTTTATTCAGATCCATTCGGATATTACGGCGTCATTGATGCACAAAGATACAAACATCCTTACAAACTTTCGCGTTATAATATTAGTAGGAAATCTCCAACTAGAGATGGATGAAGAAAATAAAGGCTATTATTCAAATCTTTGAAAAAAATTGTAATTTACAAATATTTATTCAACAAAACCACAATAAAACACCAAACCACCGAGTGAAAGTGGATGGATACAAGGGTAGAGGTAGACCAAAGAAGAGATGGATGGATTGCGTGAATGATGATATGAGTAACAAAGGAATGAATCCTGAGATGATGGGTGATAGAGGGGAGTGGAGGAAGAAAACATGTGTCGATCCCACTTAAGTGGGAGGGAGATAATGATGGTGATGAAGATGAAGGATCATTTTGAAACCATCTCATATCTAAATTGAATTTACTCTAATTCGTAACGCGCACAAGCGTGGTAGATACAGGCAAGAAGCCACGCTTGGTGATTCTAAATAAGATGATTTAGGCTGGAGGCAACTTTTGCATAACGGATCGTTGTCGTATGAATATTTCAATAAAAGGTAATTGAGATGCCACTCGATAGTTTTACCTTTTAACCTTGCATATGCCTCGTATTACCAGCTTCCTTTCGTAGACCATGAGCTATTTCAGGTCACTAACTATATACATACATACATACATGAAATCATGCCTGTTTCCCACAGGGATATCACGGATACGCATTTGCTACGATCCTGACATACTTAACTCGCTTCATTCACTCTCATTACATTCCTCATGCATGCTCGTCGGTTTAGGGTACCTACTCTTGACCTGGCCCTTTTCCAAAACGACGCCGATTTGATGATTTTGGATGAATACGTAAAATATACTTACACATGACAAAAACCAAATTCTTTAACTGATAAGAAATAATAAGCTATTTACTATACTATCACAACACAGCCTTTATGAGCATCAAAACTTAAAAATAAAAGTAAAAATAACTATAAATATCACAATTATATTGAAAGCTTATACGATTTAAATCTACACTATTTTATATATAAAATGGAATATGGCACACGACGGACGCCCGTCCGTCGTGTGCCGAAACCATATAATGTACAAACTGGGTAAATGAGACACAATTAACTGAACTAGCTACAGTCGGCTTCGGTGGCGTGGTGGGAGAATGCCGGGCTTTCAAGCAAGGATTTTGGAAGGAAATTTGAATTCCTGCTGCGGAAGAAATGACCTACAAATATTTCTAACGGATCTAGCTGTTGTAGTACCATGAGCGTAGTTTCAGATAACCATGATAAGGGAATCCTAGGATCAGAATATATGTAACTGTTGGGTGATATTTACTTGAGTGAAATCATACATAATGTAAGTGTTTTTGATCTCTTAACCCACGCACAGATAAGAAGTGTCAGAGGACACCACTCTACTTAAAATTAGGTACAGTTTGTAGCATTGTAGTTGATTTTATGTACGTATTTTGTGCAAATATATTCTGTATATAAATCAATAAGCATTTTTCTGCAAATAATGTACAGGCCAAACTACTGCAGCTAGAAAGCTGAAATATGGAAGGTAGCTTCCTTTTAGGTATTGCAAAACCACCCAATGAGGCGGGATTTTTAGAAATTAAACCCATAAAGGGTTAAGAATGGCTTAAACCATTTGTATAGAACTTTTATTTTGATGAACTTTAACGCGTAGTGCGATTTCCTTGAAACTTTGTGTGGTAATTTAAAATAAAAAATAATTGAACACGTGTTTCAAAAATTTTAGAAGGGGATAAAATGGGGCGTCATAATTTACACCACGCGAGCGAAGCCGCTATGTTAAGCTAGTATTATATACAATTTCAATACATAGCAGAAACAATTTAATCTATAAACCGTTTGCCTTTAGATAGCCTTTAGATAGCCCGACTGTTTCTTTTGTATTTTGTAAATTATATTTGTATTAGTTGTAAGTTTCTTTATGTTAATAAAGATATTCTATTTATTTAATCACATACATAACAGAAATAATTTGATTTATTTCAAAAATATTTAACCATGTCGTGATGTTGAATTGATAGTTGAGAATGGATTCGGAAACTGGACTGGGAGTAAAGAAAAAATATAGAATTGGGGTTGACGTCAGGCAGGCGGCCGATCATAAAACCCCTTAGCCAAAACTCTCACAGCATGATCCCATGCTGTGCTGACCCCATACAGAGTGGGATAAGGGCAGAAAGATGATGATGATGATGGATTCAGAAACAGGATAGCAGAGACGACATGTATCGTTATCCCACAGCACTCAGACCGGGAAGAAATATTTGCAGAAGATGAAGAAATGCGAGGCATGGTGATGAGGAAGACCTTACCCGAGTGATGGCCCAAGTGTGGTTATGGAATGTGGTTCGTCCTGCAGCGAGATCGACAGATAATAGTGAAAACCGTGACCCGAGGATGGATGAGACAACAAGATCGTGTTGGATGGCACATACAGAGGAAACCTATGTCCAGCAGTGGATTAAATCAGGCTATAGATGTAACGAAGCAAAATTCTACAAGGAGAAATTTCTACGAATTTCTGACATGATTTTGTAATTTAACTAACGCCATCATCGTAGAGTGCGAAACACTCATTTTCTGATGTAAATACTATGGTCTGACTTTTGGATGCTCCAAAGTCATAATTATAACATACTAAAACAATTCATACGTCTACTAACGAAATTTCCACAATCACAACAAGATAACCTAAAGATAATTTGAAAAAATTAAATAACCGCGAATGGCCAAAAAGTAACATAGTATTTCAAAGGCCACTTACAAACTCCACTGGTTTTCGGTATAATACAAAACGAGCCGAACTGCGCCTTACGAATCGCATATACGACCTCTGAAAAAGGTATTTGTACATCTCTCATCTATGATACTTACGTTTATATACCTTATCTTATACCGTTGTCGGGAAAATATTGTTTAAGATCTTACATTGTACGCTTTTATACTTCTTTGCTGGACTGGGAGTAAAGAAAAAACATAGAATGCGTCCAGCTGCTTCTCTCCCCGAGTGTGTAATAAAAGTCAACTAAGAGATAGTATCCTCTCCAAAATGAGGAGATACAACAAGCAAGTATTCCTAAGGAGGGTTGACGTCAGGCAGGCGGCCGGTCATAAAACACCTTAGCCAAAACTCTTAGAGCATGATCCAAGGAACATGCTGTGCCGACCCCACATAGAGTGGTATGAGGGCAGGAAGATGATTATGACCTTATACGATTGTTTCAACGTAAGGTGTATCAATAGAAATAAGTCTCGCTGGATCGAACTTGGTTAGTTAAAAAATGGTATCTTTTATCAAATTTTACCTTGGAGGTGAAGCTAGTAGGGTCCATATACCCTGGAATACCATACACGGATGTGTCATCGGGCTCCTGGAAAATAAAAAGCAATATTCTTATTTTGCGAGTGTGAATAGTACCGTTGGAAGGTGAAGGCAAAGGGCCTGGTCAAAAGTACCCTAAACCGACGAGCATGTATGAAGAATGTTATGAGAATGAATGAAGGGAAAGAAGTATGTCAGGATCGTAAGACTGAAATCCGTGGAGAATGGAGATCCGTGACATCTGCCTACCCCTATGGGAAACAGGCGTGATATTATGTATGTATATTTTTACTATTTTGAAGCTTATTCAAACGATAACTGGTACAAGGAAGAATGGAATGAAACAAAGAAGAAGATGGTCAATGTTCTCCCTGGTGATCACAAGGTGGACAGACTTCATAAGCTCATCTTCGAAGTGCTGTCCCTTAAAGAACGTACCCGCAGTGCCACGGATAGAGAAATACATACATATTATCACGCCCGTATCCCTAACGGGGTGGGCAGAACCACAAGTAATCATAAGAAAACTTGCAGCCACTTCTGACCCGAGACTCTCAAGATGGATATGGTGAACCATGGTAACAGGTGATCAGTCCATCGCCCATATAGGTCCATCAAGTTGGAGAGGATACTAGATACTCATTATGGGAAAATCTGAAACCAGAAGAGCCAAAATTGCCAAAATTGTTTCCACAAAAAGAGGGCAAATGTCGCCTAAGACACTTTTCATGTATCTCTTCTGGTTTCTGATTTCCCCATACTGTGCCAGTTAAAAAACACTCTACTCAAGCACTCAATCGTGACATTGACACAATTACCAACAAATAATCAAGCTTATTTCTACTTTGAAATTATAAAAACTAAAACACTGCATAATATCAACTTCAGTATATATCATATTAATAATCCGGCCAGCTGTGACTTTGGCACCCTTTGTACTAAGATATTATACGTCAAATTTTGACATGTTAACCACTCGCACGCCAAAGTAGTATAGCGATTTTCTGGTCTAACGACCCGTCGCGCGATAGTTATTCCGCAACGATAAACGCCTACTCCATTTTCTACAAGATTCGTTATAGCTCACTAACTACTATAGCTATATCCATATAAAAAATACGAACAAACAGTTGAAAATATGCAGAATCGATTTATATGAAAATTTAATTAAAATTATCAATGCAAAATGGTAAAAAAAAAATGGTTAAGTAGACAATGAATTCAATAAAATATTCGTTCTCCCCAGTTTGACGATTTATCGTCGTATTTGCCTTAGACGTAGGATATTCATATATATATTTTGAAAAGCATTTATTTTTACGAGTATTTTGATATATTACACTCCTAATAAAGTTTAATAATTATGAAATACTTACATGATAAACGCTCAAGTCACTTTATCACAACACTTATCACGTCCCAAGACGGGATACTTTGATTTTTTTTTTTAAACTATGACATGGATACCGGCGTAATTTGTTCCATACAGCCACGTATTTTTATTATAGAGCCATCTAGCGTCGGCTCTCGGAAGTTTTTTCATAAATTTCGAGAGATTTTAGCGCCTAAAGACTACGAGTCGGGGAGGCTGCTCTAGTCGCCCTAACGTTCAAGTGGAAAAAGTTTTGGGCGACTGCGGTCGCCTCGACGTTCAAGTGGTTAAGATACTCACAGCTATGATGCGCCTCACAACTTCCTCGCTTATAGGAAACGAAAGTTTGACCTTCTTGTACAGAGGATGTTTCCCGTAGTACGTGACCAAATCCACCAGACTTTCAAAATTCACAGTCCCAATCGAGTAAAGCCGCCCCTCCAGCTTGATTCTGCAGTGCTTGATCTCCCTTCCAGTTCTGGAATGATAAATAAATTTATTTAATTATTTTAATCTATATTATATCCATCTTGGGACTTGGAATCAGGCGTGGCTGCAAGTTTTGTAATGATTACTTGTGGCTCTGCCCACCCCATTAGGGATACGGGTTTGATAATATTATGTAGATCCTCAATTTATTAATATTTTTTGTCTTTTAATGTGATTATTTGTTATTTTATTTAATACTTTACAGAAACAAAGTTCTACCCGCATGAAACACAGGATTACCTAGTTCAGGCTCTCGTGTATTACTTATTTAAGACAAACTTTAATGAATAAATGATTGTGATTATGATTATACTATGTATGTATGTAGGTCTGTTCAAACTCACTTCCGTATCAGCTAAACGCATTTGGCCGAAACATTAAGTACACATAGTACATGACTTGACTGACTTTTTTGGTCCCATACACAGGTTAAACTGGATATTAGCCAGATAACGGTATGGTTGTGATTTGCACTAGTTGTGTTTGCTACGTCTCCTATAACAAGCTAGTCTTGATTTTGCATTGTTATCAAGACATAATATCTACTCGAACTTTTTATAGAATAGATCATTACACCTAGAAGCGCTCGTGGCTTGATTGATTGTTGAAGTTAAGCAACCCTGTGCGTAGTCACAATTGGGATGGGTGACCGCAAGTGGCATACGAGCTGAGCGCTTCCGTGCTTTGGAGGGCACGTTAAATTGTCGGTCCCGGCTTTTAAGTCGCGGAGGCCTTTAGGCGGCCTAAAAACTCCGTCACAAGAGTTGGCCACTAGCTCATACGGACTTACTTACTAGTAGGTACATAATGTCTGTGAGTACAAGAAACCAGGACATCGCGCGTGTGCACTCAGTTCGGTTGGAACTACAAGTAGTGTGGAGAGCGAAGTGGCTTTGTTGTTTACCTGAAACTTATAGCGAAGGAAGCGGCTTCCTTCTCGCTGGGCCGCACGAGGAAGGCGCCATCGGTGTTCGCCTTCCGCAGCAACTCCTCTGCCTGCGCGCGGGAGGCGAACGCGTGGAACCACTCCATGCTCTCATGCTTGTTCGGCTGAGGAACAGACTCTCGAAGTGTTATCAGGAACTCCTATGAACAACATTGATATTAACTACCCATATAAACAGCACGACCGACCAGCTGACCGACAATCAACGCGCAGACTCAACCACAAGAAAAGAAAGAAAAAGAAGAAAATAATTTATTGGCAACCTAGGTAGGTACCTAGGTTAAAACAAAATAACACACATAAAAAAAATACAGAAATGAAAAATTAAAAGGCAGAGCATAGGGCAAAGAGGCAAAAAGAGAAAGCAGAAAAAGCTCTTAGGAGCATGAAACTTGGAGCGTATATTCCTCTAACTAGAATTCCTCTAATGGTGTAGGGCACACCAGAAAAGAGATTTCCAAAATTGTCAATTCGTAGAAACTAAAAAAAAAATATTGAAAAAAACGAACACATCAAAACATAATATTACTCTGCCTGGTCTTGTTAAAAAAAACATAGAATGCGTCCAGCTGCTTCTCTCCCCGAGCATGTCGTAAAAGTCGACTAAGGGATAGTATCCTCTCCAACATGATGAGATACAATAACCAAGTATTCCCAAGGAGGGTTGACGTCAGGCAGGCGACCGGTCATAAAACCATAGCCATAATTACGACCCCACATATAATGGGATATGTGCAGGAAGATGATGATGATGATGATGATGACGATGATGATGATGACGATTATGATGATGACGATTATGATGATGACGATTATGATGATGACGATTATGATGATGACGATTATGATGATGACGATTATAATGATGACGATTATGATGATGACGATTATGATGATGACGATTATGATGATGACGATTATAATGATGACAATTATGATGATGACGATGAGCACATAAAAACATGTCGAGAGCAGTCACTGCACTGCATCGTACATTTGCGTAAATGCTTCTTGTATGGGGCTCCTTTTTAGTTTATTTTGTTTACTTGTTGTTTTAGCGGCAATAGAAATACACTCTGTTAAAATTTAAACTCTACCCAATACGGTTCATGAGATACAGCCCGCTGACAAACGGACGGACGGTCGGCGGGGGCTTGGTAATGGGGTCCCGTTGGAACCCTTCGGGTACGGAACCCTAAAGAATAAATTTGTGATTATTTTATGCTTTAATCAAGCCGCCGCATCTGAACCGTCTTGAATAAGACTTAGAATGTACATAGCTTGATAACTTAAGTTATCTATGGTTGCCGGGGTACCACACGAACAAACACGTTTAAGTACTAACCTGGCTTCTCAACGGCTGAACTTTATAGTGCGTGATGAGGTTATACAGACTTTCGAAGCACATAGAATCTATCAGATAGTACTTCGTCGTCCCACGATCCTGCTTCAACTTAATCCTGCAATGGTTGACTTTACCCTGCCTCCAAAAGGAGAGACAATAATCTCCAACGAACGTTACGCTTTCCCGCACCAGGAATGTCCCATCACCGAGGTGGGAATGCTGTCTGAGAAGCTCTTCAGCCTCCTGACGGTTTCCAGCCAGCTTCCCATGGAACCAGCATTCAGAGAAGTGTAATTCATCTGGTGAGATTGTCGCGCAATCGGATTCAGCTTCACCATCGCTATCATTATCATACTCAGCATTTGTGTTGTAGTTTTCCGTGTAGTACAACTTGTTTTCCGTCAGCACAAACGCGTGAGGATTCCACTCCTTATCCACGGGATCTTCCAGTAGAAGAATCCCGTTTTTGATGGAGTTGCGTAGATCTAAATCCTTGCCTTCTTCTTGGCGAACGGAAAAGGAATTTTCCTCCGCGCCTTCCGGCAGTTTCTTGTGTTTCAGGATGATTTTCCTGCGCAACTCGTGGGGGGACGGTAGGCTGGTTTCATTCTTCTCTATTGGCTGGACTAGGAGCATATCGCCGAAGATCTCTGCGAAGGCTACAGCCATGCGGCGTTGCTGGGGAAGTGTGCAGTTGTCTTCGATGGACAGGATCAAAGGGTAGTCGGTAGTGTCGAAAGCATGTTCCTTGATAGTTTTGATCACGTCCAAGAAGCGTATTTTCGTGGTTAATGTATGTCCATGGTAGATGAAAGGCATGCCATCAGGTCCGTCCCAGCAGTCTAGCTCTATGCAGCGGCAGCCTGAGCGAAGGCATCTGACGTATGCCTCAAGAGAAGACTCGCTTGAGAACTGATCGCCCGTCAAATACCTGCCAAGAGAAAGAGGTTACGGTAGTACCACAAATATTGTGCGCGTCAATTTTCGTCTAGCTTCTGAAATACGAACTAACGCGGTGATGATATGTAATGTACGGCACATTTTTTTAACTGGCACGGGAGGCACGTTCCTCACATCATAGTGCTGAACAGTCTGTTAGAATAATCTATCCAATGATACATCCCCACAGCATAAGCACTATGTACGTGTACCCATAAGTTTTTTGAAATAAATTTATTACTATTATTAATATAGATGATACAATAATTTTATTTATTTTTATTTATTTATTTAACTTCATTTAATGTAAATACTTGTTACACATAATATTGTGTCTAAAAACCTTATTAGGTTTGAGTAGGCACTCACATTCGTCAAAAATATACAATGTATTATTATAGTTATTACTAGCTGCTGCCCGCAGCTTCGCTCACGTGTACCCGGATAAAAAATAGCCTATACGTTATTCCAGCACACATACTATGTACCTATATTCCAAGTTTCATTCAAATCCGTTCAGCCGTTACGGCTTGATTGAGACACAAACATACAAACATCCTCATAATTTTAAAAATTTATAATTTAGTAAGATCTCTAATCATCACATAATATAGCAACATACAAAAAATAGAACCGGATTTAGAACAGGTTGGTTATATTCTCAATTCGGTTGCCTTTTTTTTCATTTTTAAAGATGCCTCATAATAGTTACCTACCTTACCTACCTCTACGTTTAGTTACGATTTTTTAGACGCTAATGAATGTGGTTTAATTTGACATAGACAGTTCCTTTTCCATATGTTTTGTATCATCTATTACTAATCTGTGGTATCATCGCTGTCATAATATTTCAAAATAAAAATATTCTATTTTTCATGAAAAACATGCCAAAAATAAAGAATTTACAGGTAATTATGACATCAACTAAATGATAAAAATGGGCTCTTTCATTTGATATAGGTTATGTGCAGTTTTAGAGCAAAAATTGATTCCAGGTTTTCATCCCTATTCACCCCTTTAGAGGTTGAATTTTGAAAAATCCCTTCTTAGTACACCCCGACGTACCAAGGTTTACCTACAAGCAAGGATAAGTCTATAAGGGCAGGGATTTCCCTGCATAATTTAATGACGATGATCAGGTAGTCTCAAACGCAATCATCAGTACAAGCTCGCAGCAAGACAGTTCAGTAATAACCCCCGAATACTCCAACGCATCATTTTTTTTTTGGCAGACTTTCATCAGAAACTGTCAAAAAACCGTGACTTGAGACGTGCTCAACTCTGAGTCGCGTTTGAGTATTCGAAGGTAAGTCTATGAAATAAATCGCGTGAAAGCTTTTGGACAAAATCGCAGTGTCGCTCTTTTGTGCTCAATAAGCTACCGCTGAGCCGATTTGGATAAAACATGGAATAAATACATACATATTATCACGCACGTATCTATAACCTAATCTAACATTCCTAACGGAAGACCAGCGCGGTTTGTTTTTAGAAACTGCATAATGCTGAGTTAGGGTCCGTTTTGCAGCAGCTTAGAATATTATGTAGTTTATAAATAGATAACTACCTAATAAATGTTGTTGCAAATAAAATACCATTATATTCTATTCTATTCTATTCTATAATGGGATGGGCAGAGCCATAAGTAAATAAGAAAACATGCAGCCATAGTTGCGTATACGATACTTTTTACCCGGGTACTAAACAAGCGAAGTCACGCGCAATGCCAGTGAAAAATTAAAATACCAGAATACAAATGCAATGCACGTCATAGTACATACAAAGAAATTGAGAAAATTACTTAGACGTTCTTGATTGATAGGTGGAGTTAAGCAACATTGTGCGCGATCACAATTTGGATGGGTGACCGCAAGTGGCATTACGAGCTAAGCGCTTCCGTGTTTCGGAGGGCACGTTAAATTGTCGGTCCCGGCTTTTAAGTCGTTAAGCCGTGACGGAGGCCTTTAGGCGGCCTAAAAACTCCGTCACAAGAGTAGGCCACTAGCTCATACGAACATACTTGGTTAATTTGAATTATTAGTTTTGTTACTGTATGTTAACTGTAGCTTCAGCGAAGGTCTATGTGGTGATACCTGACAGATTTAAGAACTCCGCATTCCGATCTTAAGGTCGTGCGCTCCAATCCAGACGTTGCGTTATACGTTTTTCTATTCTAAAAAATTGTTAGCCTATACCAGTACTCCAATAGGTTAGTAGCAGTACCCATACATATATAATATCACGCCCATATCCCTAATAGGGTGGGCAGAGCCACAAGTAAACGTAGGTTACGTTTACTTGGTCACCATGGTTCATCATATCCATCTTAGGACTTTAAATCAGAAGTGGCTGTAAGTTTTCTTACGTTTACTTGTGGCCTTGCCTACCCTATTAGGGATATGGGCGTAATAGTATGTATACACTAGCTGTTGCCCGCGACTACGTACGCGTGTAGTACATTATTTTGTTCTATAATCGATAGTATTCGCAGCGCACGCCAAAAACTATTTTGGGTTTCCTACCTTGGGTTACAATATTGCAATTTTCTTACGTATCCCTAATTTTTTTGAAAATATATTATAGCCTATACTGGTCCCTGATAATGTAGCTTTCTATTGGTGAAAGAGTTTTTGAAATCGGTCCAGTAGTTTCGAAGCCTATTCGTTACAAATAAACAAAAATAAAAAAAAAACTTAAAAAACTATTACTGCCGTCCGATGTCTAAAATGCCGTTAAGTGACAAACTCAAAATTTTGGCTACGAGCAAAAACTTGAAAAATTTTGTTTTCTAGACTTTTTGAAGACTTACAGTTTTTATTGAAATACCAAAATGTTTTGTATTTTATAAGCTTGAAATGCATATATTACATTAGAATACAAGTTTATCTTGTGATTTTTTATTTAACTTTTTGTGTTTCAGTAATGTAAAATGAGTTAACCGTATTTTAGAATTGAAAAAGTCCAAAACGGATGTATATAGAGGTGTACGTGCGGCTCCAAATCTCAGTACATAAAAATGATAGAAAAATATGACGCATACTCGTCGATAGAGAAAAAAAAGCGCATTCGCCCAGTATATAAAAGTAAAATTTGAACAAATGTCACTTAACGGCATTTTAGTAATCGGACGGCAGATTAGTATGATATACTATACATATCGTCACTGAAAAGGCAAAATTACGTATGCGCCAAAATTGGCATATCGAGTAATTATCCTAAAATAGCAGTCCAAATACAATAATATGAATTGCTGGACATAGAAAATGAAATCTCACGTTGACGTCATCAAAATTCGATAATTAGGTAAAAAGTTATGATAAAAAAAAAGAACTTTAAACGGCTTTTTCTCGATTGGCGCTTAAGTAAATTTGCCTTTCCAGTGACGATATGTACCTCAAGTGGTAAAATGGTGTGTCAAAATGTATAACACGCGAGCGAAGCAGCGCGGGTAAACCAGTTACATCATAATTATATGATGAGAGCACCGGTCGGTGGTCTAGCTGGTAGTGACCCCGCCTTCCAATCCTAAGGTCGTGGGTCCAAATCCGGTCGTGTACCAATGGATTTTTCTGTGCGAAAAATTTATGTGCGCTATGCCAGTACTCTCAAACGGTGAAGGAAAACATCGTGAGGAAACCCGCGGCTTAGTCAGCTCCGCACGTATTGACCATGTCTTTCCTGTGGACAAGGCCAACTAAGCTGAGAGGATGGAATAGGTGCTGGGCAAGCCTACTCCATCTTAATTCGTCCCGGGCACTACAGCGTCCCGTCTGTGAAGGTAAAGTTGCCTCCTGACGCTGTATTAATCATCTACTATAGATGGTAAAAGACCTAAGTTTTTTTTAGTTTTGATGGTGATTATAATTGGGAGTCTTACGTGTTGTGTGACGATGATATCCAGTAGTGGGCAAGGGGCCGCTTCATGTCCTGAGTGACCATATCGTGCTTGCTGTCCCAAATTGTGTTCTGCTTAGAAAACAGCAATGCTACCAACTGAAAGGAAAATATTAAAACCTTTTTACTTTTATTCAAGCAGGTAGTGTTACTCCCCACGCCAGTCATATCAAAAAATGTCGTAAGAAGCTAGATTAGAAGATAGTTTTTTTTTCTCTCATTTTATAAAAATGTAAGTACCTTTCTTTCTAACCTCTCTAATCTAACCTTTTATTTCTAATGTACGACATTCACCAACTGTAAGACATTAGTATATTTTTCGGAGTGAAGTAAGGTTCGTAAATACCACGTTGTAGATCGAGCAGGTAGTTTTACTCCCCAGGCAAGTCATAAAAAAACGTAATGAAAGGCTAGGTAATTGTCTTACCTCCGCCAAAGTCAAGAAGGGTTCGGAAGTATCACGTTGTGGGTCACGTAAGTAGTCGCGGATGAACTGCGAAACTCGGTCTTCGTCCTCCCCGAGTCGGTCATGTTGTTCGACGCGCAGGAAGTTTTTAAACTCGCCCAGTGTGATAGTAGATCCATTAGCGCAGTATAGAGAGTACTTGTCGAAGACATCTTGTACGTTCTGAAGTTTTAAACTTGTTATGTGAAATTAAGACTAGGAATAAAGGGGTTATTAATGTGGCAATTAACATTTACGAGACTTTTTTTGAGAGTACTGGTTGTTTAGTGGCAATGACTCCTCCTTCCGATCCTAAGGTTATAAAAGTGAAATTAAAAAAATACAAAAAAAAACTTTATTTTTCTGAGCACTGATACGTACATAAAATCACACCTGTCTCCCATAAGGGTAGGCAGAGATCACGGACTTATATATGCTACGATCCTGACATACTTATTTCGCTTCATTAACTCTCATTAAATTCCTCTTGCGTGCTCGTCGGTTTGGGGTACTCTTGACCTGGCCCTGATTTGGTCCAGGTACATGCGCCGAGGTCTTCCCCTTCCAACGGTACCATTCACACTCGCCTCGTACACCTGTTTCGTTAATCTTCTTTCATTCATCCTCTCTAGCACTAGTGATCTGGTATTAATGATCCTGCCTTACGAACCTTCGTTCGTGTGTCTCCAGTCGTGCACCTCTTTGGTGCTCTTCAATTCTTTCACTACACTGGTTTTTAAGTGGATTAGTAGTATGAGACTTTACATGACCTTAATAAATGAAGTAACTCACATTCTCGTCAAAGATGAGCTTCTGATACAAGACGGCAAAGTCGTCGAAGCCGATCTCCCCTCGCTTCCCAGAGTCCACTTCTTGGAAGATTTCCCGAAGCTTGTTAGTCGATATTTTGCAGTTGATCTTTGGCAGGAATGACTTCACATCCCTCAGGGTTATTCTGCAAAGAAATATTTAGTGACTGTGTTATTCTGGTGTATACTTGTTAGGCGGCCGCAAGATTGTGAGAAGTGGCAAATGCAAAGTGAGACCCATAGGTGATGGATGTAGGATGATGATGTTGGTGCTATTCTGAGGGAGGTCTTTGCCCTGGGTAAAGTCAGGCCTAGGACGATGATGATGAAATTCTAATATCATCAACGAGAGCTTAAAAAAAGTCAGTGAAGTGGCACTGCCTAGTTGTCAACTAATCGTAAATAATTCTTAAGAAATTAATTGTAAGTTTATTTTTTAATAAAAATCATTATTCACAACAAACAAGACAATAAGGAAAGGAAACTGGTCATCACGAAAATAAAGCGGTTGAGGCTTATTTAATTGAAACCCAGACTTATTCTAGAATTAGGTACTAATCAAAACTAACACGCCAATCATTTGTAGAGGCTATCAAGACGCTACAAGTTTCTAAATCAACCAGAAGTGCCTTAATTTTGATATGACCTGATGAATGAGTCAGTAAGTATATGTTAAAAATTGCACTTTAACGCGCTAATAACTCAAGAACTACACAAGTATTATTCATGTTTGGTATTTTTAGGACCTTATTTGCCTATTCATTTCCGATCTTGACTGACACAAAGTATGTGAGCGTATCTTTTAAATACGTGAAATAAATATAGTCGTACGTCACGCTGAATGAGCGGGAGCTAGAGCAATGGCCTGATTGCCTACAGGACACAAATAACCTGGCCCTAAATCTACGTAGCACTATACGAGACAAATTTATCAAACCGCTGAGGACCAGTTATTCTTGTTAGGAATGACAATTGTCTGTGATTGTGCAAATCCTCTGCCTTGTGTCCATTCTTGATTAATGCATTTTATATGCGTGATCTTATTACTTCTCTGCTGGACTGCGAGTAAGAAAAAAAATCAGAATGTGTCTAATTGCTTCTCTCCCCGAGCATGTCGTAAAAGTCGCATAAGGCAATGGGATGATCACCTGTCACCATGGTTCACCATATCAATCTTGGGACTTTAAATCAGAAGTGGCTGCAAGTCTTCTTAAGATTACTTGTGGCTCTGGCCACCCCATTAGAGATTTGAACGTGATAATATGTATGTATGTATTCAATACAATTTTAATATTATACATACAAGTTGTTTTGTTTGGTGTCTATTAACTCTAAACGAAAATTCCCGTGCAAAAACACATCATTGTCAAAATCCTTCCAGCTATCAGGAGCGATAAAGGAATAAATTGTTATTGAAAATGTGATTCCTTTAAACTTATGTTTATAAAAGGAGTTTGACTCCCCTAATAAATGTAAAGAACCCAGGTTATAAACGGCTCGAAAAGCCTTCTTCTGCAACACAAATACGATGTTTATATCTGCAGCACTCCCCCACAACAAAATGCCAAAAGCTATGATGCTATAGAAGTAGCTGAAGTAAACTAGTCTAGCTGTATCTACGTCTGTAAGGAGACGTATTTTTTTGCCTGCATATGCCGCAGAACTAAGTTTCTTCCTCAATCTATCTATGTGTGGGTCCCATTGAATCTTTTTATCTTAGGTTATATCCAAAAAAGTAGTGATGTACATGTCATGTTTTATTTTAATATGCTATTATTTGAATAGATTGGCATCGTTTTACTTTAAATGAAAATGAGGTGTCATTTGCAAACAGTACAATCTCATGATCGTCTAACAAGTTTAGGCAAATCATTTAAATAAAATGTAAATAGAAATGTTCCTAATATTGATCCCTGTGGTACACCCATTGTTACAACTGACCCTGGAAAAAGTTTTCCATTGACGTCGACTCTTTGTATTGTTGCTTAAACAGGAACTGAGAAGGTCAAGAGCAAAACCCCTAACCCCATAGTGATGGAGTTTCTTGATTATGTTTCATGATAGAAATGTTTCTTGTATGGGGGCCCCCTTTTATTTTTTGTTGTTATAGCCTCAGACTAAATAAAAAGAAAAGACCCCGCGCCGCGAACAACAAAAGTGAAGCCACCTTTTTATCTATGTGTGTGTCGACGGTTTTAAGGTTGTGTGTTCCAAGTAACCTAAATTCATAGTATAATAATTAAGAAACGATGCTATTTGAAGTACTTACAAGAGAAAAGTGATTCCGTGAGACTTTTTTTTGTAATTTGCAGCTGTTTTTACAAGTTTTCACTACACAGGAAGGCATAATTCTATTTTTAAGACTCGTGACGTACTAAGAGCGATGAGCATGGCTTTAGTGTAGGTGTGTGCGTGAGCGTGTATGTTTACTTGCAGGAGCACGGTTTTGTGTGGCTTCACTTTTGTTGTTCGCGGCGCGATGTCATCTCATTTTATTTGGTCTGAGGTTATAGAAGCAAGAAAAATAACACACTCTGTAAATTTTTAACTCTCTTCCTATTCTGGTTCATGAGATATAGCCCGCTGATAGACGGATGGACAAACAGCGGAGACTTAGTAGGGTCCCGTAAGTACCCTTCGGGTACGGCACCCTAATAATGAACTTACTTTTCATTAGTATTCTGGATGTCATAGAACTCCTTCCTGAGCCACCTCTCTATCTTCAGTGGGTAAGAAGCGTTGATCGCTTCATCTATCAGGTAACCCAGCCCTTTCACCCATGCCTCACACTCCTTGTCTGTTTGAGCTGAAAATATAGATATTATATTAAGCATGCCCTACACGCTAGGTAAGTACTTGACAGGTTTGCTCGTACAGGTAAAGCGGAGCGTGTATGTTGCACAACTGTGCAGTATTTACTACACAGCTCAAGCTCACCTAATGGACGAGATACACGAGTATAGTTTTTCAAGCTAGCAACTCCGGCTTCTAGGCTAGTTAGCTAGTGAGAACGCTAGGTAGTTCTGTTTACACGAAGCCGGAGTAGCTAGTTTATTAGCACTAGCTTGTTATCCGAGCTTGAAAAACTATCCGCGTGTATCTCGGCCATGATGGTGTAACTGTGCAAGCCAACATGTCAGGTACGCTGGGTTATTCCCGTTGTGTCACACCCTTTCGGTCAAACTATGACTATACGGTAAAAAAAATCCTCTAGTGTAACAGGTGTGACTCAAGAGGATTTTTTTTACCGTTGAGTCACAATGTTAACCACGTAATAAAATTGCATTTATTCAGCAACGGTGTGACTGATCGGGAAAAATAAGTGGCGGTGTGTCACAGTGTAACTCAAGAGGATTTTTTCCCGATCAGTAACACTGTTACTGTGAGGTGTGAAAAAAACGTCCCGTTGAGTTACAGTGTTACTCAAGAGGAATTTATTTTACTGTTGAGTCACAGTGTGACCGAAAGGGTGTGACACAACTGGAATAATCCGGGTGCACCTTGCTTGTATGGTTCAAAGGTGCAATTTGAATGCGGTACACTACGCAATGGCACTTTTGTCCACTTTTGTCATCACACTAATTTTATAGAATGCAAAAATTTTCATGTAGGTAAGTGGATTGTGTATGTTTGTTTCCACTATCTCCGTAATGACTGAACAGATTGCTAAAACTTGGAACACACATAATTTAGAACCTAGAATGATAGAGAGAAAATTTTGTATGTTCTGCAAATATTTCTTCCGGGTCTGGGTGTTGTGGTACTATGGTACTGATACCCACGACACAGAGAATCTGTGAGGTTACAAATATCTCTCGTGACGTGACACAGTGAATCTTAATGCCTATTTCTAAGCCAAAAGTGAAAGATGGCACTATCCTATAACATTTAATGTTAGTGTACCTTGGTACCATAAGGAACTTGGAGAATCCACAAATATATACTTTATCCAGAAGTATTTCTGTCTAAAATACAAGTACAACTGAAACCTATAGGGTTTGTGTGTAAATTCAGTTCAGTTCAGTTGGCAAATACCCAATAGTATGTTATAGACTTGTTGAATGGAAACCGTTAAATGCTTTCATACCATACTATAACCATTTGGAATGCCACTGATTTTGTGCTCGTAGAGTTTGTTTGTAGAGAAATGGCGATGAATACTTTCAATTATGGCAAACTAACGGACCCCTGGACACCGAGAACTTTCAAAATCATGCCAATAAGTCCACGCATACAGTGGTAGAACAATCATGATATAAATGAATAAATAAATATTTGAAGACATTTCACACAGCGCCATCTAGCCCAAAACTAAGCAAAGCTTGTACTATGGACACCAAATGGCTGATAGAATACTTTTATGCTTTTTTTGTAAACAGATACTTATATTATAATACATAACACTACAACACCCAGACCCGGAAGAAATATTTGCAGAACATACAAACATTTCTCTCGAAGCGGGAATCGAACCAGCGCCTCTTGCGTCTCAGCCGAGCACTCGCGCAACACGCAACCGAGATCGTCTGGATATGGGCGGGTATTTGGATCAGCGGAAATACCGAACTGATTTGGATCAGAGGCAATCTCAAACACGGATCAGGCTCACGCTAAACAATTGTATTCATTCAGATATTGTCATTCCTTTGAGGACCCAATTCTAATTCTAATTAATGTTAGGGGAACAAAGATCTGCACTGACGCTCCCGGTGGGGTCTATTGTTCCCCCTGCTATCTATCTATCTAGTCGTGTCACTAGTTCTTTCGAACCAGTAAAGTGAAAGAATTTAAAGTGCGCCTCAACGGCTCCTTTTATGCACTGTTTCCGTGCTAACCCTCTCCCACCCAGCCCAACTCCTTGAAGTACCGGAGAAGGACTTTGGAATGTTGGCAACAGTGTTTCATTATCCTCGATGATGTTGAGACTGCTGGTGGTGTAGATTGCGGACCCAATTTGGTGCTACATTTTTGTTTATGCATAATAATGCAAATCTGCACATTGCCATTGCCAGAATCGTTGCACACACATGCCGCAGTTAACATCAACGTCCTACCATAGCCTACTCAATGGCCAGACTTAAATCCCATTAAGCATGCATGAGATATGCTTTAAAGAAGAGGTCTGCCTAATATGGAGGCTATACGCCCACTAGAAAATCTTTCTTGCCTGTTACGACAGATGTTGCCGGCCATTCCGCAACGTGATTTAGAAACACTGACTAATTCTAATTGTTTATTTTACGCAATAAAAACCTTCAAAAACTTTTATTTTTGGGTAGTTCTTATAAATTCTATGGAACATGACATCATCGGAGAGAATAAGATATTTTTTTATTATTTTGTACCATGGAACATGTAATAGTTTTATTTCTCAAATTGTTCTATAGGGCAACCTAAATAAGACTGGGCGAATTCGATCTGCGGTGAAAAAAATTCAAAATGGCGGAAAACAAGATGGCCGCCATACAAACTTTGATGGACGATATCTCGAAAACTATAAGCGATAGGTAGGGGGTGCTCGAACAAATGTTATAGAGGATGGCGCAATGAAAATGCCAAAGGTGTTTTTATTCACTAGCAGCAATTCCGTCTCTCCGTCGCCCCGACGCGACCTACTAGTTTTACTATAATGGTATGACAGAATAATTGTTATTATCAGTTTCATTTAGCTTCTCATGGAAGATTTTGGAAAAATCTGATTCCCATTTTGTTCTATGGCATGAAACTCGGGTGAAAAGCTAGTATGTAGATCTATGGAAAAAATAGGGAAGAAAATGTGTCATTTTGTTCGATGATGTCATGTTCCATAGAACAAATGGGAACTACCCTTATTTTTAACACATTTTATTGTAAGGACTAACTAAGGTGACAAATCCAGTCTAATCAAAAATCGCGAAGTCTTTATTAACACAAAAGTAGAGTACTTTGTTGATCCACACATACAAAAACATTTTTATTTAATTTCAATAGAGCAATAGAATATTTTTAGGAAATACCTTTATCCCCAGACACTTTTAATATGAGTAGCTTAAATATTATTTCATACACATGTATTATGTATATTTCTAGTTTCATACAAAACTGTTCAGCCATTACTGTACAAACATACCGACAAATATCCTCACAAATTTTCATATTCATAATATTAATGGGAGACATGCTAACTATCTATTTTGAAAGAAAATGTGTTGACTTTGGATGTCATCATGATGAACCACAGGACTCTTAAAGAAATCTAGAGTGCTAAGAGATCTGATGTAGTTATTTCTAGTGATTGAATTACAGTTGCTTTTTACTGATTGTCTATTTTTTTATATCAACTGAACTGTAACTATGGACCCCTATGTACACATAGATAAGATAAGACCTGCATGGATATTCCATATTTAATTTTTTTACTTGTAGTGTGAAGTGTCAATGACTGGCAACTTTTGCAATACCGTGTCGATTGGAAACAAAAGCTTCGAAACCCTACAAGTTATTTTTAATCTTCATTTTGCAGGATTATTTTTATTGATTGTAAACAATTGAAATATGTTTTATACAAAAATAATGTAATAAAATAAGAAAAAAATCTGGCATTTTGAACATCAAACACAACTTACATAAATAGCATCAATAGATTCAACACAGGTTTGTCTATGTAGTACACCCATGATCGTATTCACCCATAAATCGGCTGAGTGTAAACATATTCCATAATAATGAGTCCAGCTTCTACAGAATTTGGGCAAATATAACAACTGCTACGTCATTACGAGTGGAACTGTTAAATTTAGAAGTGTTTACGATTGTAAAGTCAATAAATTTACCTGCAAAGGATGCAGATCGCAGATTGAAATCTGTGCCATAGTAAATAGTGAAGCATTGTGTGCTTTCCAGTTTCTTTGTTTCTTCTGGCCATCTCTCAAACTCTTTCGACGACTTTCCGACTCTGACCTCCTTGATGTTTCGGATGTCGAGGGCTCCCTCGTAGGGCTGCCGCTGTGGACCGCTGGCTCGTGACCAGATGACCTGGTGCGTCTCGCGCCGGACCGACACGGAGCGCCTCTCCGGACGCTTTCTAGGGAAGAACTTGAGCACCGAAGAACCCCGTTCTATGTACGATATGAGCTGGTCGGCCTCATGGATGAGCCTGTCGCTGGCCCCATTGAAGGAGGCGTTACTCATCGCACTTCCGTTGTCGCCGCCGGATACACAGAAACTGCGGCCAAGCCTCACGCCTCATGGATTAAGTCTCTGTTGGAGTTATGTTCATACAATTTTACTTTTACTGAATAATTATCTCGTCTCTGTGGGCTACACGCACACGTTGTGCCACATATTTTGTTTGTTTGCCATTTTCATTCAGTACGAGCGCAACAAATGGAAATTAAATCACGCACAACTACAACGAAATCACTTTTTTTGTTTGATTGACATCAACGGTGTTGCTATCGATCGGAACTTTGATTTGGACACAAAATGGCGGAAATAATAATAATAAGGCCTTTTACCATCTATAGTAGATGATTTATACAGCGTCAGGAGGCAACTTTTACCTTCACTAACGGGACGCTGTAGTGCCCGGGACGAATTATAATGGAGTAGGCTTGCCCAGCACCTAATCCATCCTCTCAGCTTAGTCGGCCTTGTCCACAGGAAAGACATAGTCAATACGTGCGAATTGACTAAGCCACGGGTTTCCTCACAATATTTTCCTTCACCGTTTGAGAGTACTGGTATAGCGTACCTACATAAATTTTTCGCACAGAAAAACCCATTGGTACATGACTGGATTTGAACCCACCATCTTAAGATCCTTTCACCCTATAATGTATAAAATATAAATAATAAAAATAAATAAATGTTTAGATGTAAAGATGGCGGAAAGCCTGCAAAATAACTGTACTTATGACTCAAATTAATTTAACCCAAATTAATAAATAATAACCCATTTAGATACCTACTTAAGATATAATTTATTTATATATTAATTGAAAACATAATATATTATAGGTAAGGTACCCAATTTTCCATCTAGTAAAATACACGTTATTGATCCGAACTAATTATAGAACAGTGCTCACTACCCAATACCCAATTTGGTGTATGATTTGTCAAAATCTGGAACATTTTTCGCAATTTAAGAAAATCTAGACAGATCTGTATTTAATTATCAAATAGTGTACCTTCATGTGCGCGGTGGTAGAGTCCTTTCACGAAAAAAGACAAAGCATAGCTCTTTGTAACAAAGCCGTACTCCGTACGCTCTGGATAATAACTTCAGTGGAAATGAAAGAATTTTGTGGAATTTTCCCGTAACACGAAGACTACACAGCGCACACTCCGTGGGACTTCTTTCGTGAAAGAGATATATTGTTCAGAGTGAAACAGACTCTACAGAGACCTCTAGAATCGATTAGGGTAGCACTTTTCACAGCTTTCTAGAGCCTTCCAGAGCTTTCTACCCGCACCAGAGACTATAGAGGTAACATTTTCTGGCAACTACCATGACGGAAGTTTCTTCTAAAGTTGTAGGTGTCCGACCAGATAAGTAGCAAATAATTTTATGGGAACTAAAATTTACTGTAAACTGGCAACTCTGGAAAGGAAAGGAAAGGAAAGGCCAGTGTCGCCAGATTCAGCTTTTCTTTGCAAAAGCCTCAGAACAATAATTTATTGTTCTGAGCAAAAGCACTATTTTTTTGAATGGTGATACCATGTAAATAATCGTGGCGCTCTCATTTTACTTTCTACTCTATTTGGTCGACTGTAGGTAGGTACCACCTACCTCGGAATAACAAATCGTCGCTGTAGAGCGAAAAGTCATTAACTCGCTATTTGATCAAAATTGAGTTAAACATCATGAAAATAACCATTATTTTCTGCATTTTTCAGTCTTACAACCATGGCCATAGCTGTCATAGTTTTCATTTCAGAATACGCAAAAAAACACTAATTCTTTCTTTGGACTATAATTTTGTAGTCGAAAATTAATTACCTAGGTACCTTACTTCTTAAGTATTTTTTCTCCACTTGGAGAAACCGCAATGTGAAACCTAAGTCGAGTTGGTTACGTTTCCATAGTATAAAATAGGTCAAGAGTACCTACAATGATTGCATTTTATTACAAACCATTTTCGTCACAATTGTCTAATTATATTCAATAAAAACGAAAAATAGGTTAAAGTAGAGTCTAGAATAATCACCTATCTAAATACCTTTTGATTTTTTTAAAGATAGTTTTAATTAAGTAATTTAAGATAATTCTCATTCAAAAAAGCCTACACTTGGGTGAAAAGTCACGAGCTATAATTAACAATTCAATAACTAAAAATGTCGGTACAAGATTTGAGGGCGAACAATAACCAAGTTATAAGTCAAAATCTCTAAAATAACAACAAATTATATCAACTTTAATGCTTTAAACCTATGCGCTTAACTATTTCCTTTGTTAAGTGACCATAAAATTTGAAATATCTTGGAAATATCTCATACCAGACGTAAGTTATTTTTTTTCTTTTGTAAAACTTTGAACCTTCATAACTCAAAACACCAAATAACCTAGTTGATTACTTTCGCTCTACGCCCACGAAATATGTATTCCGAAGCTACACATGCATTATACCAATGAACAAGTAGGTAATCATTCAGTATAGGTACCTACCTACCAAATGCATGAATAAAACTTAATGTTTTAAAAATAATTTAGGTAGGTAATCCCATCAGCAGCTAGGCTAGGCGTCTCTTTTTATTCTTAGTCTGAGAGTAGTTTGCTTGTAAGTCTTCGATAGACTGCCTCGGTGGCGTGATGGCGTGGCAGGCGATTGCTCGGCTCAAAAACAAGAGGCGCAGATTCGATTACCATTGCGGAAGAAATGTTTGCATGTTTTGCAAATGTTTCATCCGGATCTGGGTCTTGCGGTACCATGGTACTCGTCGCGTGGTACCCGGATAAAAAATAACTATACATGTACATTCCAAGATCCGTTTAGTAGTTTTTGCGTGAAAGAGCAACAAACATCCATACATACAAACTTGTAGTTTCGGATACCCACGATACAGAGAATCTAAGTGTGGGGTCAGGACTATGTGTGACTGTTGGGTGTTATTTATTCCTATTTATCAACTGGCCAGATAAAGTCGATCACATTAGATTACTTTTAATATGAGAAAGAATTGATGTCAATGTCAATGTAAAAAAAATATTCCCTCCTAAATCACTAGGATACATTGGCAGAAATGTGACGTAACGTGACGTAACGTCACAGTCAGTAGCCATTATTATGAACTGAACGGATATCACTAGGATTATTTGGACACGTCGGTCGCCGTCGGTCGCCACATCTTGATCACATTTGGATGATATGAAATTATAGATGGCGCTGTTTTCTGAATTGTAGGACAGACATGACCCCATTTCTAGATTTGATGCGTACTTCCGGAGCCGCGGCCTGATTAAACTTTTGATTTGAAATTTGAACCTAAAATGGTAGGATCACTAACAAAATAAGAAACCAGATTTAGTTTTTAGTTAATTATGTTTAATTTATTCAAAATTACATAAAGTACTTATCTCTAAAATGATTAAAAGATTCGGCGTCCACTACATAGATCGGAATTTGTAAAATAATGATAATATAGAATGTCAATAAGACTTTATTATTGTAGGTCTGAGAATAAATAAATTTATTTATTAGGTAATCAAAAAATAAAATAAACAACTTGCATAAATAGAGTAACAGTAGTACTACTCGTTAATAGTCTAAGCCGGAACTAACTGACAGCGTCTAAATAGGCAATTTCGAGCATTTTGTGAGGATTCTAGTGCATATAGAGACAATGTATCATCAAAAGGGAAAACATAGGGACATACAAGAGGTTAATATTGACTTTAAGGTCATATCAAGAAATAAAATATGCGAGAGCGTTTCTATAAAGAAAAGACCACCCGCATATCCTCTTGATTAAGTAAAGATTTCTTAAACAACTTGACGATGTAACTCTTTGAATAATAGTATGTTAATATAATTATATTTTATACATAGAAATATTTGTTCTTAACGTTTTAACAAACATTTGTAAGCCTATGTTGGGTTTGTCGAAACACTATGTTCTCGTTTACAAAGTAACAAATAATAATGTAGGTAGGTAACAATAACAAGTGATAATGATGAGCGACCGCGCGCAGCTGTAACAATAGTGGTAGCAGGTAACAATAACAAGTGATAATGATGAGCGACCGCGCGCAGCGGTAACAATAGTGGTAGCAGGTAACAATAACAAGTGATAATGATGAGCGACCGCGCGCAACGGTAACAATAGTGGTAGCAGGTAACAATAACAAGTGATAATGATGAGCGACCGCGCGCAGCGGTAACAATAGTGGTAGCAGGTAACAATAACAAGTGATAATGATGAGCGACCGCGCGCAGCGGTAACAATAGTGGTAGCAGGTAACAATAACAAGTGATAATGATGAGCGACCGCGCGCAACGGTAACAATAGTGGTAGCAGGTAACAATAACAAGTGATAATGATGAGCGACCGCGCGCAGCGGTAACAATAGTGGTAGCAGGTAACAATAACAAGTGATAATGATGAGCGACCGCGCGCAGCGGTAACAATAGTGGTAGCACACATTCAAACCAACGTCTTTACAAAAACGTGCGTACGTGATTGCTATGCTTGTGCACGTGCACTTTAACTACGAAACTGATAAAGGATGATCCCTTATTTAAACATATTTACCAAAAAATATCAATTAAAACTATCGATTAATTATGAATCTTGAAAGTGTTATTTTAGTATAATTTTATTTTTATTTTCTAATGGCAAATGATTCGTAAGTTTAGGAATTATATATTCAGAGGTTTTTTTGTCATTTCATTGTGTTATGTCCCTATTAGTGTTTTTAGTGACTATTCGTTGACGTAAAGGAACACAAAGCTTGAAAAGTCCCATGGGATCTTAAGAGTGTTTTTAATTATCTTAAGTAGCCAATGCTGAACTCACTAAACGCTTCTTATGTGATGGACAATGGGAGATCTCAATTCAGGCGAACCACTAGTAACAAATATTATTAAAACATTCAATTCAATTTAGGATAATCAGTCAGAAAAATAATAATTAGATACATAAATACAGAATAAAACGCCTGTTTCCCATACAGGTAGGTAGACTACGGATCATTTGCCATGGTCTTGACATGAATAAATACATGAATCGGTATAAAAATCATGGAAAATACATTTATAGTTTTAAAATTCATTTTAAATTATTATAAAATTCATTTTTGGTTAAATAGATTTTTAACTTCATTTACTTTAATTAGTGAAAAGAAACCCATATAGTGCAACTTCTTCGGTCCTTCCATCTGTCACGGCTGATTTAGTACAGCTATAGACATAAAATTTGAAATAGTTTTAAATCATACTGGCCCACTTTTGCAAGTTAAAAATAACTTAACTATTTCATTGCCAAAGCATTCAAAAAAGATGAGATAGGTAGGGGGATAAAATATTTCGTATTAAATTGAGAATTCGTGTTATAAAGTAAAGGTTATTAGGTCAAGTAATAATAATAAATAATATGTTTCCAGTCAACAATCAGTAAATAAGGTAACTGCAAGACAACAATTAATTGGAGGAAATATCAGTATACTGTATTACATCTCAAATATAAATATTATATCCTGGCCATACAAATTCAGATCTATGTATAGTATAATCTAATGGTTGCGATCATGCACAAAGCTAGCAGGCATCCGTAGTATTTAAGAATATACGCGTCGTTTCTATTCTCATAAACTAGACCTAGTTTGATAGTCACAAACTTTTCTGTTCCATTGTAATACCTAAATCGATAATTTTCGAGGTAAAAATTTATGTTAAATTTAGAAAAAAAATATAAGAATCGACACATAATTAGAGTGATATAAATACTTGAAAACATTATCAAAACATTGAACCAAATCAGACTTAGGTCGGCTCCAACAAGTCTTAGTATAATCTATATGAACGTACGTAGCCACTATCCTAACTTCGTGCGAGATCGCATCCAGTGGACGTCATAATAAAAATCAGAAGTCAACAACAGAGTTAAGAGTTTGTACGATTATCAGTACAGTCAAGTTACAGTCCTCCTTTCCAGACACCCGGCTTGAAATTCTCATAATTGAATATCGAAAACACATTGGGATTTCAACATTTTCACTGATTTGTATTCTTTGATCTTGACCAATCGTTGATAGCTGCATATTGACTGACCATTGCCGCGCGAGGTAATGTTCGCCTGGTCAGGATGTGCCTCGCCCGCAGTTTGTGCTTTACCCTCGGGCGAGGCACGACCTGTCAAGCGAGCATTCGCCTCGCGAGGCAGCTCGGTCAGTCCATACTAGCTACTAGCGATCACAAAATACTTGTGTGATTATTATGCCCAAATAATAAAGTCGCGACTCCAATGCGGCAGAGGATGCTCACGTATAGGCGTATGTTGATGAAAGGCGAGGTCACAGGAGACATGACCCCCCCTCCCCCTCCCAAAATCGTACACGTCAAATCGAAAAATCTAAAAATTCACAAAATATAAAAAAGTCTTTTTCTGCCGCGATGCCAATAAAATGGAAGGCTTCCATTTTGTCTTATAATGTGTGCAATAAAATTGTGTATTGTGGAACAAAATCTGATTTACTCGACATATTCTATTAATAATTATTAATTTGATTTGACATTTACTGATTTAGTTATATTATATTAATTAGAGATTTTTTGCTGACATAGTGACGGTATAACTAGGACATAATATATAAGGGCTTTTCCATTATGGTCATTATTTTGTCAAGTTTAAGACCAATTTTTTTATTTAGCGGTAAAGTGTGTGAAACCATTTATTAATTAACCTAAGTACTCCATGACCATGCTTCCGGCAAAATAAAAATTTCATTTCATGATTTTAGTCCAACATGTACCTACGTAGAGCTTTCTGTATATTTCTTTTTGTCAGGCACTAATCGAGTTAGCGAAGAAAACAACAGACCTGTCGCAGTGGATTCGCGTCTTCGTTTTCGATATACAGATGTCATAGCCAATTGTCTACGCCGGCTGCAAAATACGGTTTTGAGGAACAGCTCAGTCCGTATGAGTGAGTTTGTTCGTTTCATTTGGAATGTTTTCAGCATTTCTTAGGTACAACTCTTGTTCGATGAGCTACGAGCGTATGTTTCCACTAGGCTCACATATGCAGCTCACTATCATCTATTCGAGATTTTGATAGTATATAAAACAATAAATATTTAAAAAAAAATCGTACAGTTATTAACGAATGATAAATTCACAGTTTAAAATGATAAATTCATACATTAATCTGAAACGCTTAAAAAAATTCAATTACAATTCAATTATTATAATAAATAATTCAGTCAATTAAATTGATTCAAGTAATAGGCTAGACTAATTCAATATGAGCTCCACACCGACAATGAGCTGCAAAATGGGCCTAGTTGGAAAATACCCTATCAATTAACTCATTAAAACTTATTAATGGTCTGTGAATTGAATATGAATTTAAAACAGTTTGTATGGAGCGAATAAATACAAGCATTTTACGGTTGTCCGCACGAGTTATGATGAGATCGACAAAGAATTGTAATTCATAAATTATAGTGGCCGTTACAGCACTACTCTTATCCCTATAACTACATCTTATATCTATATACTTGACAAGAAAAGGTACTTATGCCCGTTTGCACTAATTGTGAAACTGCTAAGACAACTAGATTTTAAAGAGAACATGATTAATACCTATACTTTTCAAAAACTTGAGATTTAAAATACACAAACATCAATCACGTCTGTATCCCGTATATAATGGCCTCTCCTGATTCAAAGTCCCCAAGATGGATGTGATGACAGGTGATCAGCCCATCGCCCATATTCGGTCCGGAAATTTAAAATCCATCCCGAAAATTCTTGCACAGAGGGGACTTGAACCCGCAACCCCGACTTTACCACAAATCCATAGTCGATGTTGTTGCAATCGGACATTATGACGTCTAGATAGATAGCCAGCCAGCCGCGAAGACTTGCAAGGCTCGAACCACATCAAAAAGCACGACACTACTACGGCTAACCCCCTCATGCATATTTCTGGTTTAGCTTAAATAGCATTCTCTGTCTGTCTAAAAAGAAAGAGAAAGAATTAAATCTATCCATAATATTCATTCTACATCCACATAATTTTTACTACTAGGCCATGTTTTGGCCATAATATTACTGTTTGATAACACATGCTATGGCGAATTGATTAACCCATTACATAATAACAATTAAAACAATATTACCACCATTAAAATGTCCTGCATCGTAATGCATTTTGAGTTAAAATAATTCATTTTTCCAAAAATTATGTACAAGGGAGATAGTGGTTAAAGAATAATATCACTCCGCTTGGAGTTGTGAGCCATACAAAGTGTTTGGCTACATTAGGCCTCAATCCTGATACTAATCAAGGTCCCGCAGAGGCCTGCATTATTTCATCAAAGGAGGCCTCCAGGCAATGCTTCAGCTCGGCGTACGATACCACGAGAATGCTTTGCTCGTCATGCGTTATCAGGGGTACCTGGAAACACACATAATAGTCAAAAGCCAGTACTCATTAGTCCATGATATCTATTTTATTTAATCAATAAGCATAGATTTTTTTTTTCTAATTTGCGAGGAAACAGCAAATAGATTAGTTCATTGTTATTTTATTAAAATTTGGTATAAATACTAAAATCATCTCTTCATCACTACAAAAATATTAACAAAAAACTGTCCGCAACTTCCATTATTGTCGTGTTGCAAATAGTGCTGTAATAACATTTATGCTACTTTTTATCCTGGTACCACGCAAGCGTAGCCGCGGTCGAAAAGCTAGTAATAAATAAATGTCTATTATAGCAGTGGCGCTAGATGGCGCCACTGTTTAGAAGTATCAAAGTATCAATTTAAGTATCAAAAAAGTAGTACCCGGTCCAAAGCGCCTCCATCAAGCAAGTTGAGACAATTGACGACGTGCGCCTGGTCGATCCACGGCCGGCCCTCGGGAGTCACCGCATGGAAGATGTAGTCCCGGAACAGCTTCAGCAGGTAACGGTGACCGGTTTCCGACCACGTTGGATCGCAGTTCATCCTGTAACGAGAATAAATAAGTAAGAAAATACATTCAAACTTAGTTTTTTCGAAGGGTGCCCAACGGGACCCTATTATTAAGCCCCCGCGGTCCGTCAGCGGGCTGTATCTCATGAACCGTAACGGGTGTATAGAGTTGAAATTTTAGTGTATCCATCATCATAATCATCTTCCTGCCCTTATCCCACTCTATGTGGGGTCGGCACAGCATGCTCCTTGGATCATGGTGTAAGAGTTTTGGCTAAGGTGTTTTATGACCGGCCGCTTGTCTGACGTCAAACCTCCTTGGGAATACTTGCTTATTGTATCTCATCATGTTGAAGGATACTATCCCTTAGTCGACTTTTACGACATGCTCGGGGAGAAAAGCAGCTGGACGCATTCTATGTTTTTTCAATATGTATTTATACTGCCGCTATAAATAAAATAGATAAGTAAAATAAAAATATAAAAGGTGAAATGGAAAAAATAAAGACAGAACATATAAACATTTCTCCCGTTGTGGGAATCTAACCAGCACCTCTTGCGTCCCAGCCGGGCTCACCAAATACGCCATAGATAGAGAATCTTCAAGATGACTCACAGAAGTTTCTGATACCCACGACACAGGTAATTTCAGCACTACCTGCAACTATTCTATCTGAACAATCCTTCTGGATCCTGCAAATGCCTTCCTTTTTCGCTTCACTCCGATCTAAGGCCTCTGTAGGCCAGTTTCTAGAGTTGGGCATCGAGTTCGTCACTCCATCTCCGCTTGGGCCGACCACCGGGCCACCGGTCATATGGAACACGTGTTATAATTGAATGGCTAATTTCAGAAACACTTGTCACATTTTTGTCTCATAATTTTTTTGTGTTTAAACGGTCGCCAACATCGCCTGAATGTTAGTTGAAATAGATAGCTGATTTTATCTTTAATAACATATAATAAAATCAATAAAAAGGTACCTATGTGTGGTTTAAAATATACATTTTTCCTTCTCCTGAAAATGTTTGACCATAAAATTTTGATGTGGCATGTGCCTTTTCTGCAATTAGACATTCAATTATATACTTACTCAGGTCTATCGTTGCAGGTGGTTAGTTTCACGAGCAGTCGAAATAGGCGTCCGTTATCAACCTCCATCGCCAGGAGATCCTCAAAGGCGTCGGAGCGACGCTGCAACGCCTCTACCTAGAAATACAAGTTCACACTATAGTCTGACCAATAATAGGCATGATCACAGATTTTGAAATCCCCTTTACATATTTTACCCGTATACTGTTTCCGAAAAAAAAACATTTTATTTTATCGACTTCGAATAATGAACGAAAATGCTAGCGGGTGTCATGGCGTCCGCTGTGACGTCATTTGCTGTAATTGGTGGTTCAGTTAAGATGGCCGACTGCGCTATTTTATATGCATGTACTTTTATTTTATTAAAAAACTTATGAATCTCAATGTTTATTAAAACTAGGTCATTTTTAGAATCCTTTCAAAATATATTTTATTCGAAAATCATGTATTCTTTAATACTGTCATCATACCTATTGAAAGTCGAAGTATAATATTATACAGTACATGTGAGAGATTGTGTATGAGTGTATATGACTGCGTTCATTTCCGTAACGGATGTACAGATTTGTTAGAAACTAGACATACACATAGTTTTATCGAAATAAAAACTTTGGATTAGCCTGGAATAGCTGATTTTCCCGCTGCGTTCGAAATTCAACTCATAGTTGAATTTTGTCCAGTTTACAATTTTTCGTACTTTAAGGACGTATAGTTTAGGCTGTGAATGTCAGTCAGTCAGTTACGTAAGAGTTTTATACATTGAAATATTACCTGAGTGTAGAAGCGCGCTCCGATCATAGGCATGAGGTCAGTGACCGAACGCCGAGACGGCGAGCCCGACAGTAAGTATCTGCAAACATCGCAAAAGCGTCGGTAATACCCCACACGTTTCATAAAACCTGCTTTCATTTCATACATATTTTTTTTAGTAATTAAAACCTTCATGGAAGTTTTTATTCTTTAACAGTTTCTGCTTTGAAATCACTTATGACTGAATTCGATATAAAAAAAATATGCCAGTTGTTTTCTGTTATTTTCGCTTATAGGTTTTTTATTATATTTTCAACTTAGCATAACTTAGCATCCTTTATCAGTTTCGTAGTTACAAGCGCACGCGCACAAGCATAACTTTATGACGCAATCCCTACCTATCATTGCATACAACTCACCTGACGGGCGGGGCCGATTCTTTGTAAAGACGTTCGTTTGAATGTGTGCTATCCTATTGTTACCGCTGTGCGCGGTCGCTGCTGATTAGGTAGGTATCCCTTATTATTGTTATTTTAGACGTGTTTTCTTACTCAAACTTTTGATAATTTTATAAACGAGAACCTAGTGTTTAGACAAACCTAACATAGGCTTACAAACACTATTAACCAATGTTTGTCAATTCAATGAAATAAATGAATATATCTATCTATCTATCAAACTGGGACATTTGGGGATTTCCAAAACCATAGGAAATCCAGAGAAACTTTAGATGCTTTTTTTTATGCTTTCATTGTAAGGTACATAGTTTTATATAAGAATCATTACATTGTTTTTTAAGAAAAAACTATAAAAAAATATGTATTTGTATCATTTGAATATTATGCATAGACTTACCAAAAACCTGTTGATAACAATTCAATTATTAAGTACACAATTGAACAAGTATAATTAATACACATTATCAAGTGCTGAACTTGTAGATTCAGGTAAATCACATGGTGAAGCCCTGTTGTTCACATGGCTGAGTTCTGATACTCTCATGGTCAAATTCTGATACATAATTCAGATCTGTAGGTACCCACGAGACCAGGTTCTGCTACTCACATGACCAGGTTCTGACACACACATGACCAAGTTATGTTATTCACGTGGTCAGGTTCTGTTACTTCCATGACCAAGTTGTGTTACTCACATGGTCAGGTTCTGTTACTCACATGATCAGGTTCTTCAGGTCTGATGAGTAGGAGCGTGTGACGAGGTCGATGGAAGCTGACATGTTATCGCAGTGTAGCGTGCGGCAAGCCAGAGACAACGCTAGGCGACCTAGCGCTGTTAGGTCCTCCTGCTGTGCCTATAAGCAAACAATTAACCTTATATTCATTACTTCGGAGTAGATTTGAAGCCTTGACTATGGTCTTTAAATCTATTCCAAGTTCTTATAAGGGGTTAAGATTTTTAAGCTTAAGAATTTAGACCACAACCTTCTTCTACTCGTATAGCCGGCCTATCACCACACCACAATAGACACAAACAAAGATTTATTTAAAAGAACAAAGAATAAATATAAAGAACCTGTCTGTGGAGAATTTAGGACGCACAGTACATCTGCCATATTGGATTTTTTGACACAAGGTGATGTTGAGAGTTGAGACGTGTTCTCAACTCTGACCAAAAATTCATTGACAATAGCTTCTTAAATCCGCCATATACATAGATTTTTTAACACTTTAGTATCAATGAAGTACGACCAGGTCTTATGATCGGCTTGCAGAGTAAGCTTTTTGTTATGAAATAAAATTACAAAACCCAATAAACTTATTCTAAAAAGTGATCTGCAAAAGAACCAAAAGATTTGATGGCAAATAAAAGGCACAAAGGCATAGTAAAAAAATGTAGAAAAATACAAAATGTTTGCCGCCCCCGGGTGGACTCGAACCACCAACCTTTCGGTTAACAGCCGAACGCGCTAACCAATTGCGCCACGAAGGCTATGACATCGTTTACGAAATTAAGAACCACAATTTTTATTGTGAATCTTGTTATCTTCTCAACATTGTTTTTGATAAAAGCGAAAACAGTGTTCCAAATTGTCATGAATTATTAAAACTTCATTATTTCAAGAGTCGGGTAAAATTCAAACCATTTTTATGACATTGGCAATATTTTAGTTGTATGATCATATCATTGAGTGATCTTGAAAGGTTTAAACTGCAATAAAACAGTGTGGTGAAAGGCAACGGTTTAATGTTCAATGTCTGATGGACCAATTTGGACCATCTTGGATGGACCGATTTGGACGGTCCTGTGTATCTCATAACGGTCCTCATGTATTTACAGCTAAAGATCTATATCATCTGCCAATCTCGCTGCCGGTCCTTTGCCAGCATTTAATTATCCCCTAACTCCACCGGTCACCACCACGCCTCGCAATATATCCAACAACATCATCATCATCTTCCTGACCTTATCTTACTATGTGGGCCCGCCGCAGTATGTTCTCTGCTTCCATTCTCTTCTGTCAGCCGTCATCTCTGTACTCACTTCTTTCATGCATGTCCTCTTTCACACGATCCATCCACCTGTTCTTTGGCCAACCTATACCTCTAAATCCATCCAACAACATACATACGGTAGTACCTACCCCTCTACCACTCTGAATAGGTCACATTGCTTACTAGAACTCACATCTATACTTCAGCCAAACCGGGGATACAATTTTATTTATATAAACAAGCCGACAAGTATTTTTCGTTATTACGATGAAACCACTTTAGTTTTAGGTAAATAAACCTAACAACATAAGTTTGTACATACACCATAATTTAACTATTAGTACAATTTAAAAGTTCTATAAACATGTAATGAAAAAGTTAGTTTTAGGTTTAAGTACTGATGTTTTGTTTACATAAATTGTATTTCCAGTTCCGCTGAAGTATAAGTGTTCTTGAAAGCAGTGCGGGGAAAAGGTTACCTGCGCGACATCGCTATTGTTGGGATGCAAGGCGTCGGCGGCGCCGCACCACGAGATCCTGACGCGGCAACCGTTCATTATCACCTTCGATGGATCCAACGTTCTGCAATCAAACGTTAAAAACATTGAAAGACATTTCACAAAGGTTAATTTAAATGTTGTCGCTATAAATTATTAAGCGCTAGTGGCGTAGCTTGCTTAGATATTCTTGATTGATCGTTGAAGTTTAGCAACGTTGTGCGCAGTCACAATTGGATGGGTTACCGCAAGTGGCATTACGAGCTGAGCGCTTCCGTGTTTCGGGGGGCACGTTAAATTGTCGGTCCCGGATTTTAAGTCGTTAAGCCACGACGGAGGCCTTTAGGCGGCCTAAAAACTCCGTCACAAGAGTTGGCCACCAGCTCATACGAACTTACTTACTTGGGAATTTCGGGTAAATATCAATTATCATTAGTTTCATAAAGCTATGTTTAGAAAATGCATGTCAATGTTTACACGTTAGGCGTTTAGAAGCGCTCGTTCTAAACATCATCTGGTCCTATACAATGTACAGGACCAGATTCTATATTAAAGAAACGGTTATATAACACGGTGTTTCCACAAACGTGCCCGCGTTACGTTTATTTGGTCATAGTGCATAATGATAGACTATACTATAATTATACTTCTAGACAAGTAATTACAGTTACTTGTTACAGTTAATTTTTGTTGTATACGTATTTATTTAATCTGTGGGTAACGCTGTGGGCTATATTATTAATAAGTAGATCTGCATTCGCACAATATATCTATAAGGACTTTACTTAAGCCATATAATGTAGCTGTTAAAGTCGCTTTCCGCTGTCTGTCCCTATGTATGTTTAGATCTTTAAAACTACTCAACGGATTTTGATGCGGTTTTTTTTAATAGATAAGAGTGATTCAAGAGGAAGGTTTATATGTATAATACATGCCTAAATTAGTAGAGAAACACTGATAATTTTAGAGGCTTCTAATGTGATGTCGTAAATAAGCACATTTTTTGCGCTTACATTGCAAACGCTGGCTGAACCCAACGAGATAGATCAAAATAATGTACTACAGTATTGTACACCTTAAAAATGTCTACAAAAAAGTCCACGATGGTATATGCCTATCCCCGTGCGAAGCCGGGGCGGGTCAATAGTAAATAAATAAAAGTGAACAAGGCCCCTGAACAGCAGTATGTCGATCATTAGATCTTGCTGATCATTAGATTCATCATCATCATCATCATCATCATCATCATCATCATCATCATCAGCCTATAGCAGTCCACTGCTGGACATAACTATTAATAATCATTAGATTATTAAATCTAAATTGAGTAGTACCTGCATGCAAGCCCAGCTGTGTGTATGGCTCGCAAGGCGGCCGTCAATTGAACGATCAGACTCCACAGCACTGACTCGGGCAGAAGCGCGCCCGAAGCCGCGGCACGGAGCATAGCATTTTTCTGCAAAATACAAATGTCGCGGTTTCAATAACGCGCTAGTTTTTCACTAACTAACCCCCCGAATACTCAAACGCATCTCAGAGTTGAGCGCGGCTCAAGTCACGGTTTTTGGTAGTTTTTGATGAAAATCCGTCAAAAACTCGTCACTTGAGACGTGCTCAACTCTGAGATGCGTTTGAGTATTCGGGGGCTAATCTACTAATTACGATCTAAGCAGGACACGCGTGATTCAGGGTTTTTCAAACCTCAATAATATGTAGGTAAAATGGGGTGACAATATTTTTTAATGTATAAATATTGTAAAAAAAAAAACTTTTTTTATAATAAAGTCTTACCTGATGCGTATAAGGCCTAGGCGCGTCAGGGTCTGATGAGAAGGGGTCGTGGAAAGGCGCAGTGCCGTCGCTGACCGGATTCCCGCAGCCGACCAGGTACTTATTCATCAGGGTCACGCACGACGGGTGGAACGAGTACACCAGCAGCATCGCTGAGGAAACGTTTACAATAAAGAGTAAGTAAGTAAGTTCGTATGAGCTAGTGGCCAACTCTTGTGACGGAGTTTTTAGGCCTCCGTCATGGCTTAGCGACAAAAAGCCGGAGCCGAAAATTTAACGTGTCTCGTAATGCCACTTGGGGTCACCCATCCCAATTGTGACCGCGCACAAAGTTGCTTAACTTCAACGATCAATCAAAAACGTCATGAACTTCATGTTTACAATAAGAACAAGAAAGAGAAAGGTAACATCGAGACAACATAAAACTTTATTCATCGCACGTATTATGACGGCCTTGGTGGCGTGGCCGGTGAATGACTGAGACGCCAGAGGCACGGGTTCTATCCCGCTGCAGGAGAAATGTTCTTCCGGGTCTGGGTGTTGTAGGATGGAGTTGAGTTCAATACGCGTTGCCATAATAGCACAGCGTTCAACGAGCGATATACTTCTACTACTACGAGTATAAACAAAAATAAAAGTATCTAAGTATTCTATCAGCTATCTTGATCCAATAGTACAAGCTTTGCTTAGTTTGGGGGCTAGATGGCGCTGTGTGAAATGTTCACAAATATTTATTTATTTAATACCTCGAGTCGTTTGGGCAGGTGCCATACGAAGTTCTTAAGTACCAGGCGAGAAGAAGTCGATAGGGTTATACTCACAATGATCGCCAAACGCGTTGGTCGTCAGATGGTCGTGCAGTGTGACGACGTTCGGATGGTCGATTTGTTTCCACATCTCGAGTCGTTTCGAAGGGCATGTGCCGTAGGAGTGCAGGCGACGCATCGCGAAGTATTCTCCAGTCTGACGGTGCGTGACGCGGTACGAGGAGGACATGGAGTGAGGTGCAACGCCCTCGAGAGGAATCAGTTCCGTGTATATGTCCAGGTTTTCTGGCAATTCTGGAAACGAAAATATAGCATTTGACGACCTCGGTAGCGCGGCGGGCGAGTGCTCGGCTGAGACGCAAGAGGCGCGGGTTCGATTCCCGCTACGGGAGAAATGTTTGTATGTTCTGCAAATATTTCTTCCGGGTCTGGGTGTTGTAGTATTATGTATTCTAGGAATGTATTTAAAAATATATCTATATATATAAGTATTGTATCAGCCATCTAGTGCCCATAGTGCAAGCTTTGCTTAGTTCGGGGCTAGATGGCGCTGTGTGAAATGTCCACAAATATTTATTTATTATAAATATTGGAATTACGGAATTTTTAATTCCGGAATGTCATATCCATGTTCGTGACAACGTGTAAAATAGCACCCAATCGCCGATCTTTGGTTATAATATTCGAAATTACCTGGAAACTGTCGCATATCCTGCTGCGATAGGAAAACAGCCTCATTTCGTTGGTACACCTCCGCACGGATCACGTCTGGCTGGTAGAATGTCGCAGCTAGACCTAAGAGACAAAACACCATCTTGTTACATACAACATCATACAAATAATCAATAGTAATAATGTACTACGGCTGTATCAGGAGTTCTTTCAGACTAACTCCATAAAGAAAAAATATGTACGTAAACTTGATCTACGAAATCGATTTAGATAGATTTATTGGGTATTCAAATGATCCCACAAGATCCTACGAAATAAAGTAACAAAAAAAACTACCAAGTAGAGTCAAAGTAGTAATATTTTTTATGGGCAATGCTTGACCAAAAAAAATACTATGCCAAAATATAATGGCTATGTGCTAATTAAAAGCTTTCCTCACCAGCGGACGTTCGAGATGCTTCCAACGATACCTCATTTGTCAAATTATGAGTAGTTTAGAAGTTATGAGGTAAAATATGAACATAAATAAATACATAAAAGTCAAAACCATAACCCTCTCTTTTGTTATGCTGTACTTGGGTAATAATAACAGGGTTTCAAAGAAAAATACACTGCAAATGGAATTGTAAATGTGAAGGTAAATTAAGTTGTTAACGATCGAGGCCGCAAAGTCTTAAGGACTATGCACACCACATGCAATCGATCAAATGCTATAAACTAGACTGAGGGCCGTCTGTGTCTCAGAGGTTAGACACAATGTTGTATTTATTTATTTATTAGGCACGATGAGAGCACTGGTGGTCTAGTTGGTAGTGACCACGCCTTCCGATCCTAAGGTCGTGGGTTCAAACCCGGTCGTGTACCAATGGATTTTTCTGTGCGAAAAATTTATGTGCGCTATACCAGTACTCTCACAACGGTGAATGAAAACATCGTGAGGAAACCCTCGTCTTTCCTGTGGACAAGGCCGACTAAGCTGAGAGGATGGAATAGGTGCTGGGCAAGCCTACTCCATCTTAATTCGTCCCGTTTGTGAAAGTAAAAGTTGCCTCCTGACGCTGTATAAATCATCTACTATAGATGGTAAAAGACCTTAGTTAGTTATTAGGCAACGCAAATGTAGAAAGATTTATCTTCATTGATGAAATATTTTGACATACATTACATTACAGTGCACACAGCACAGAAAGACACGAAAAAGAAACAGCTGACCAGAAAAAGAAACAGATTGATTACACGGTTACATGGAATTTCATCGTGAAGAAAACGGCATGTCTTAGAAAATTTAACACATGTGCCAAGTACACGAAAAATGCCTCTTCGCCCACTAAAATCCTTTCATAATACTGATTCGAAAGAACTAGTGACACAACCCGTAGTATGTATGTATGTATGTTCGTATGAGCTAGTGGCAACTCCAGTGACGGGAGTTTTTAGGCCGCCTAAAGGCCTCCATCATGGCTTAACGACTTAAAAGCCGGGACAAACTGTTTAACGTGCCCTCCGAAGCACGGAAGCGCTCAGCTCGTAATGCCACTTGCGGTCACCCATCTCAATTTGTGACCGCGCATATCGTTGCTTAACTTTAACGATCAATCAAGAACGCCTAAGCAAGCAACACCATTACCCATAGTGCATTGTTAAAACAACAAAGGCCTTTTACCTTCTATAGTAGATGATTTATACAGCGTCAGGAGGCAACTTTTACCTTCACTAACGGGACGCTGTAGTGCCTGGGACGAATTAGGATGGAGTAGACTTGCCAAGCACCTATTCCATCCTCTCAGCTTAGTCGGCCTTGTCCACAGGAAAGACGTGGTCAATACGTGCGGAGCTAACTAAGCCGCGGGTTTCCTCACGATGTTTTCCTTCACCGTTTAAGAGTACTGGTATAGCGCACATAAATTTTTCGCACAGAAAAATCCATTGGTACACGACCGGATTTGAACGCGCCACCTTAGGATCGGAAGGCGGGGTCACTACCAACTAGACCACCAGTGCTATCTGGATTGTTAAAATGCAAAGTAAATTCTAGATAAGCTCTGGTGCAGTGGAATAGTGCCTTTGTTATAAAATATTAATTAAGCCTACAGTTCAGTTTTTAATAAACGATGAAGTATCGATAAATAATTACACACAGGGAAATTTTCTAAACGTTCAAGTTCAGCATTCACTCGCCAGCTACGGGAAACTCAACTTCTTGAAGGAAACCAACTATGTCAAGGTAAGGCTTAGCTTTCTACTTTTTGGAATTTTATTATCAAAATATAAAGTTTGGTGTGTAAACCTTTGGATGGGCAATATCGCTAGTAGCATGAGCTTTTTCATGCTTTGAAGTATGTATAACAATGGTTATAAAATAGAATATGAAATTTGTCCTACAATCTACGGAGATAAATTTGCAGAAATATTTAGCTCGGCTAATCATAATCGCTATTCTTTTAATAAAAGTATAAATACCCCTTTACAAACTTTCTTTCTGGATTTAATTGATCACAAAAAACAGGCGGTTATTATTCATCATTGTGATTGAAAGAGGTTTGGTTAAGGCCACCATTTTGCTATAGCGACAATTCAAAATGGTGTCTTAACTAATTTACTTATTTGGAAAGAAATTGTAGTTTTAAGATTACAGTGACAGAACCTGAAATGTTTCTAGCATCTATAAAGTAAGTAGGTACAAATAAAAAGTTTTTTACCATACCTGGTTTTGACGGCATTGGATGCATGTGGGTTGGCATCGGGATATACATCTGTGTTGCGTATGGAGAGGGAACGATTATGGGCGGACCCACGCCGAGGCAAGCGGCCTCTGCTGACGCATCTGTGGACAAACACCAGAATCTTAGAACCATCACCGATGGTAACTCGGGCAACGGAGTTTTGGAGCAGCCATAAAGCCCGGGCCATTTTTTGTTTGGTGTTGAAGTTTTTGGGCATCTCAGTAGCTTTAGTCATAGCCTAAAGATATTTTTTCAATAAATAAGATTATTTTTATTTTTGGCTTTTCATAACGATTCTCTTATCCCGTATAAGTTTTAAACCCTAGTTCAAAAGTTTCCATTTTTAGTAGCAGAAAGTCAGAAGTAGACATGCCAAAAAGCATCTTGTCAAATAAGAAGAACCGTGGGGCAACTAAGAAGACTGTGGGTATCGAACCCATAATTCGTTATTACCGAGCGCCTGACAGGTCGGCTATGTCGCCAGAAATTCCAAGGTAAACTGCATATAATCACTACCGCTTATATTTTAAGTAAGATTATAACCAAAACATACTTAAGTTCATTATTCATTACTTGTGACACTGGCTCTTCTGAAACCAGTGTCTGACCAACCAGTGTGAAGTTAAGTATTGGTAACACAAACTAACACCCAAACACAGAAGGAACATCAAAGTCCATCAAATGTTTGTTTTAAATGGGAATCAAAAGCACGGAAGGCAGAGCAACTGCAACATACTGAACTGAGGCCAATATTTACGAAAAAAATTAGCGTACCATATGCTGTTCATAGAACAAGCTTTGCTTATTTTTTCCTTGCAATGTTTATGCCAGTAACTGCCTGTTACATAATTTGAATGGTTGTTTTTAGCGTCTCTTTGCGAACGGAAAACGAAATCAATGAGGCGAACAGCAAAAGAATCCGTCTGTACCACAATGTTGTGAGGGTGCAATACCATGCGCCAATGTCCGTGGCTCCGAGAGCCAATCCGCCGATGACGATTTTTGTGAGGTAAGTAAGAGATTTTTCCGGTTTGAAAGGTAATTTATCAGACTTAAATAGTAAAAAGGTAAGTAAGCTCGTATGATCTAGTGGCCAACTCTTGTGACGGAGTTTTAAACGCTAGGACCGACAATTTAACGTACCTTCCGAAGCACGGAAGCGCTCAGTTCGTAATGCCACTATATATGATACTGTCCACTGTCCACGATATTTACGAAGAATGGCATATTAGAAAGAGACTATACTTATCAGGAATGTATTGTGTATAATCCAGGTGTATTTATCTATAGATTGTTTGCAACGGCCTATAGATAGCCTGACCGTTACTTTTGTATTTTGTAAATTATATTTGTATTAGTTGTAAGTTTCCTTGTTAATAAATATATATTATAAATACGAAACTTTGTAAAGAAGGTTTATGAATAAGGATGTTTGTACATCTATAAGAGCTCACTGATTCGAATGAAAATTGTAATATGGGTAGTAAGTGTGCTGGAATAAAAGACTAGTATTTGTCTGGATACAATGCAAGCAAAGTTGCATGCAGACAATAGAGATATGTATACTTACTAAGTGATGCTGATGAGTTGAGCGCCGAGGCATTGATACTGTCTGATGAATAGAAGTATGTTGTACCACCAACATTCTCCTACAAAAAAGGATTTATTATTTTATTGTATTCATTTTAAATGATGTAAATTTATTCTAGCTAGTTATACTTACATGGAGCATTTGCGCCGGTTGTGCCGCCATATGTGGGGCTTGCTGAATGTTGCTCCCCATGTGAGAAGACTGAGGGACTCCGCCCATATGAGAATTTTGTGGAATCCCACCGCCCATATGGGAACCTGGAGCCATATTCCCCATATGGGACCCTGGAGGCATACTTCCCATATGGGACCCCGGAGGCATACTTCCCATATGGGAACCTGGAGGCATACTCCCCATGTGGGACCCTGGAGGCATACTTCCCATGTGAGCGGCTAATACTGATGGTGGAGAGCCTCCGGGTGATTCTGGCATCATGGTTGGCTGGGCATAGTAGTTCATGGGAATGAATTCTCGCACCACCTTAAATGTATTATACACTGTTATACTACTTATAGATCTAGAAAATATTTATTTTAAATAAAAGTTGAATTATAATGAAAACTTCATACTCCATTAAGTACAGCTTTGAGGTTTAGTTTAGTTAGATATTTATCAGTAAACATGTAGTTTGTTCACAAAATGCGTCATTGTTAGTTGAAAATATGAAAAGGCAGTGGTTGCTACATTACCTGTTTGTTAGCTGAGGAAGAAGAATCATCCAAGGAGAGCCCTCCCATGACCTGGCTCAGAGGCCTTGCTGGGGTCGAAGCTGACCGGTTCTGAAACATTCATCAAGTTATTCATCTCACCAGACATCTATAGTCAGTATACCATGGTATTTATGGTCATATTACCATGTAAGTCACCAGCTTTGACTCCTGGGGGAGGCCCATCGGCGGCGCATACTGCAAATTAGGCATGTACATCGATGGATCCATTCTGCTTCTGTTATCGATCCACCTTACGAATAAGCAACAAATTAAAATTCCAGTTTTACAAACATTTACTTATCCTAACGGCTTCAACGACTCAACTTACGTATAAACTAGCATCCCATTTCTAATCTACAATCAAGAAACCACAAAGAGATAACGAAATACCCGATCACCCGGACATTTTTATTTTCTATTCATTTACATTTGGCTGTGGATTGACTGAAACAGGGAACCTAAATAATCTCTACCTACAACGGTAACATGTTTAATTCACTATGACATGAAATAACAGGGCTGTTTGGCTCGTATCTTTATTTATCTATCAGACCGTAAATCAGTTTATAGGGAATTATATATTTTTTTAAATATCCAGAATACAGAGGACTGGATCACTGGAAGGACACGAATACAAAATTCGATTTTACACAGCTCCACAGAATAAACAAGGTCTCAGTTTTCAGAATTGAGACTAATTTTTTATTCTGTGGATCAAACTGAGCAAAGAGTATTGCATGAAACATAGACAATATTACAACCTCGATTACAACGAACGGTATGTACCATGGAAGAAGTAGGTACCTAGCTCGAAAAAATAACTTTATTATCGTAATAGATTATGTGATGTGACTAGCATAATGCGCGCGGCCTCACTCGCGCAATGTACCTTTTTTTAGAGTTATAATTTATAATTAAATGACTAAATGACTTTTTGAAAAACCCTGAAACAGGTCTGGTGTCCATTTATTTTTATTAGAAGTATCCAAACCGAGTTTCAAGCAGTAGGTACTTGCGCCTTGCAAGTTAGCTATTCGCCGTTAGCAATTATGTGCCCGATTTCGACCGTACCATCCGTCATGATATATTTCCGGTAGTTATTGGTCTTGATAACTTCGTCCGCTATTGCACAGGCAAAACCCTATTAATAATAATTATTATAGCTTCATAACTCGCATCGATCCTGCGACGTACATTGGCCGGAAATCCGTTCAACTGTACATATGGAGACGCCCATCTGCAAACGTATTGCCAATGAATGCGCCGGCACTGTGCACAAAGCTCTTCAAACTTTGAAGTTCAAAGCTTTAGCTTTAGCAACTCCAAATAGGAAACGGCCAAAGGGTTCAAAAACCAGGCTAGGAAAAAAACAAAATTTCAAAGCTTTAAAGTTACAAACTGTCACTGTCTTTTATTGGAGATTTGTCAAAAGTGAAGGGAAGGAATTTAGGTGAAAATAAAATTCATCCCAACAACTCATCCAGATTTCAATTTTGTGTTTCTGTGAGTATGATGTTTGGCCGCTACTCTTTATAATTGCACAATTTGCTGTAATATTATATCATGCTGCTGTCAGCTTAACATCGTACGATACGGGCTATGATAATTATCTACACTTGGTTTGATGCAGCGCAAAACAGCGCACGTCACTGTTTTTAATAACTTCGCATTACTTTAATTTAAAAGATCTAAAAGGTACGTGCGGACGTTTATTACAGCAAAATTACGTAATTAATGCCTTCTATTACTAACAGCGGTCAAGTAGATCTTTGTCAAAAATTCGAATTTACCTAAGCATATATTTTAGACCCAAGATGCAGTCTTACCAAGGGGGTGTCACCTACGAGGAGCGTGGGGATTTCCAAACGCAGTGCAACAATATCGCCAGCAATATAAAGAAGATATCCCAAAATGGTGAGAATAATTCACATTTGTTCATATCAATATTTACTTCATTTTATCTGAATTACATATCTACCTATTTGTGTACTTTGCAAGTCTCTTTGTTTTGTTTATAGTTTTTTAAATAATCTTGAACAAAGAAAGCTGAGTAGACAAAGCAGTGTTTACTAAAAAATTACACCATGATGGAAATATGACACCAATGAATATCTGAGCCATATTTTCTGCAGTCTCAATAGTGTTATTTTAAATATGATTTATTCAATTATAGGACATGTACTTCTCTGTTGGACTCGAAGTAAAGAAAAAACATAGAATGTGTCCAGCCGCTTCTCTCCCCTAGCATGTCGTAAAAGTTGACTAGGGAATATAGTATCCTCCCTAATATGATGGGCCATCTATATGGGCGATGGGCTGATCACCATGGTTCACCATATCCATCTTGGGACTTCGAATTAGGAGTGGCTGCAAGTTTTTTATTACTATTTGTGGCTCTGCCTACTCCATTAGGGATACAAGCTAATATGTATGTATGTACTGCAACTATTCTTAAGTTTGTTCAAAATTGTTCTGCCATTTGAACATATCAAACACAAACAAAGTACCCATCCTTTCGACTTTATAATATCAGTAGAAAGAGAGGTTTAAGAAAAACATTGAAATAAGATCATTTAACTATTACCTTGACTGTTATGTCATTTTAGAAGCTTGTCTTTGTCATTTCAGTGTCATCAATGTCGAAGATGGTCAACCAGCTGCAAACTCCGCAGGACTCGCAAGAGCTCCGGAACCAGCTGTAAGTCCACATTCCACATCACATTACAACTAGGCAGATGGGTGCTAGTTTTGGTTGTTTTATACTAGAAGGTAACCGAATAAGTATTTTTCTTTTATATTCGTCTTCCAGGCGCCAGATCCAGAATTACACCCAAAAGATGGCTAAGGACACCTCCACCATGATAATGGAACTTATGAAGATGCCAGCGGAACACCCCGCCCACAAATTGTCTCGGGAACGTCTCTCTGATGAGTATATTGCTACTCTCAATAGCTTCCAGGTAAGTCTTCGTCATCTGAGTTTTTAAAACTATTATGATACTTACTGACTGATTGACAATGAACAGACAGCCTAAACCATAAGAGGGTATATTCCTCTTACGGACTGGGTGCACTAAGAAAGGAATTCCAGAAATTTAAGTTCTAAACAAATTCGCGCGGATTTCCACTAGTTAACCTAATTGGCCAAAAGCTCATATAAACTTACTTACTTTTTACCTATAATAGTCGACTTTGCGATAAGCCTTCTCAATACACATAAGGATATATAAAGGGATGAACAATCATAACAATGTAAAGAAAGCAAGAAAAGTATTTATTTTATTACCAAAACCTACATACAATTTTAGATAGATAAACACTTTATTGCACACAAAAAAAATAAGAAAAAGTAAATAAAAAAACAAGCAAAAACTGTATAATGGGCGGCCTTATCGCCAAGAGCTATCTCTTCCAGGCAACCTTTGGATGAAGAGGATATACAAAACAGAGCAGAAAGACGTTGGTGTACAAAAAGTTAAAAAATAAATAAATAAACACTAATTTAATTAGTAATTTAAATACTAGTACTACTTGTGTCATTGTTCTCTCGAACCGATGTGGTGAAAAGAGTGCCTATCAACGAAGATACCTAAATAAAATTAAAATTACATCATTTTAGACAAGGAATGAAGGCTTCTTTGAATAAGGTCAACAAGCAAAGCTGCGAGCAGAAACCAGTATATAATTCAATGAAACCAATTTAAACATTTGAACACAGATTTAGGATTTGGACGATAACAGTAAATATGCTAATGATCGAGGCTGATAAATTCATATTCGTTAATATTTGGATAAATTTAAATTAATTAGATTGTCCTTGTTGATATCAAACTTTTTTATTCACCTATTTGATTGGGTAAAAATAAACTAGTTACATAAGAAAATGCAGCTACGTTATAAATAATACCCATGCTTTTCTAACAAACTCCTTTTTGCCTTCCGAAAGACGAAGAAGCGTATTTAGCCAAACTTTCGTATCGCGACGCTAGACTTAGTAATCGAGAAGAATTCTTAAGTAGATCAACTCTAGAATATTGTTCTCATTGCTTACTACGAAAGAATATAAACTGAAAAAAAAATACCAGGTTATATGGTTTAATGTAATCCTACTTGCCTTGTACTTGGGCCTCAATCACGCCATAACGGCTGAACGGATTTGAATATAACTTGGAATATACATAGTACATGGGCTGGATTAACATATAGGCTATTTTTCATCATTAAAATATAATATCTTTATTGTAAAAACACGAGAGAAACATGAAATAAACCATACACCTACCATGTTCAGAGCAAATAATGTCTCTATCTTTATCTTTATCTTATCTTTAAAACATAATAGGCATTATGAAAATGGCGAAAGAGACACCATATTGTTATTGAATACTAGCTAAGGTTTCGTATATCCGGGTGCAAATGTCACTAACGTTTTTAAATTTATTCATCAGATACAGCTCATATTGTTGTGTAACAGTGTATGAATAGATTTTCCAGACAATACATATCGAGATGTCTATCATACGCTGGCGCTGTCTAGATTAAATCAGATTATTTAAATGATTTAGAAATACATACGCACATAACGACGACGACCTCGGTGGTGTGGCGGGCGAGTGCTCGGCTGAGACGCAAGAGGCGCGGGTTCGATTCCCGCTACAGGAGATATTTTTGTATGTTCTGCAAATATTTCTTCCGAGTGTTGTACATACATACATATTATCACACCCGTGTCCCTAATGGGGTGGGCAGAGCCGCAAGTAATCATAAGAAAACTTGCAGCCACATCTGATCCAAGAGTTCCAAGATGGATATGATGAACCATGGTGATAGGTGTTCAGCCCATCGCCCATATAGATTCATCATGTTAGAGAGGATACTATCCCTTAGTCGACTCTTACGACATGCTCGGAGTGAGAAGCAGCTGGACGCATTCTATGTTTTTTCTTTACTCCCAGTCCAGCAGAGAAGTATCCGAGTCCGAGTACGAAGTCCGAGTGTTGTATTATTATGTACTGATGATACTTCTAGTTTCTCATACCCACGACACAGAATTTTAGTGTGGGCTCAGAACTATTTATGCGACTGTTCGTGAGGTCGCCTTCGTGAGGTAAAACATATATACCAACTTTCAACTGATTACAAATTCGATTATTTCACAGGCAACTCAACGTTTGGCTGCGCAGAAAACAAAAGAAGATGTCAAGAAGGTGAAGGCTCAGCACATGGTGATCGATATTGGAGAACCTTACTCCTCCAATAGCAATAGTAAGTAGCTGGTATCTGAATAAACATGTATGCTATTTCAAGCTACAAACTATTCTAATTCTAATAAAAGTTAGGGGAACAAAGATCTGCACTGACGTCCCGCGGTGGGGTGTATTGTGCATTATCCCCCCTGCTAAACCCTCCCCCGGCCAGCACATCTCCGTGAAGTACCGGAGAAAGACCTTGGGATGTTGGCAGCTACAAACTATGTTTATTGCATGTTTCATTTGCTTGATTGACAAACTCACAAACTTTCATCTGTGCTGTGCAAAATGTCTAGCAATATAATATCGAGCGAACAAAGCGGGCAAAGATCTCAGTGGCTCAGTTTTATGAAATAATAGTTTAAATCCGTTGTGACCTGAACTGCCTTTTGTTAGAGTATTGTTGTCTTCATAGTTCAGATCAGATTAGATCATTGGATTATTAGCATAGAAGTATGGTTGTGATTTGCAGTAGTTTGCTACGTCTAAGTTAAGAGTCGACATAAGGTCTTGATTTTGTTTGTACTACACTGTACACTGACTGTAAAATTCAGCATGAGTTACTAGGACATGTGAATAATTGATTCGATTCCAAAACTTGCGGATTGCGAACAATTATAAATAAATAAATCTATACACTGACGCTTGCTTTGAATGTCTACCGTAATCACATGATCAGAGTTCAAAGGTAATCAACCTTAACAGTGTCAAAACACTTAGTATTCAAATCCAATGTGACATTCAATATATTTTTGTACCAATTCAGATACATTAGTATCTATTCCACATTTATTATACAAGTCAACTTCACAAACGTAATTGATTTGAACTAGTAGAATGCTACACATATTTGTCCATCTTCATGTTTATCTATATCGAATTGTATATTATAGGGAATGCATTCTTATTCAGTGACCCAATGTTTCCTTTTCCTTTTTCCTTAAAAGTTACGTTTTAAGGAAAAAGTGTTTATCAGTCAACAATGAACAGCGACCACATTGTTCTGGTTAAGTCTTTTAACAACAATATAATTTAGTTAGTGGTCTATTTACTGGAAAATTTAGGAGTGTATTTGTGTTTTTCACTGACAGAATAGTTGAGGGTTACAATCTCATTCATTTGCTGTTGTTCCGAAATGAATAAAGTTTTTTATCAACTTGGTGCAACTTGAAAACTGCTATTCAGACAATCCGAAACTCAAAATCTTTTAGACAATCCAACTAAAAATATACACTTACACTATAAAAAATACGAATACGGTCAAGTTCTAAAAGTGTTCTAGTTATGAACTAAACCCCTTCTCCCTTATTTATTATTATAATTTTCTAATTTTTTTCCAATCAATTTCCATCATAATTTTTCCAAAATGGTGTCATGTGACCAGGATAATGGGAAGCGAAAAGAGAGCGTGCTCCCTTTGCCTATAGAGTTAAGTCGTCTGATCAATAAGTGTGCTCCAGCTGGCAAGGAGTTTGTCGAGATGAGCGAAGCCAGCACCCGCCGCCAGGAGCAGATGAATATGCAGAGCGAGAGGTCACTCGTCGAGCTGGAGGAGCGAGAACGTGATGTGCGACAACTAGAGGTTAGTCCAGTGACTTGTGACTGTATGGTAGATTTTAAGCGTCTGTAACGCCGCATCAGTGACGCCGCATCAGTGACGCCGCGACAGAGCTTCTACAAAAATATTTTGAACACAAAACACTTCAAAAGTCTACCCGTATCACCCTCAGCAAAGTAAAATCAAAGTCTAATTCCGTCAAAACTTTGCATGTCATTTGCTTTTTAGGGTTTATTACTACAGAGTTAAGTTTAAGCCTCCGTTATCTGTTATCCTTAACGGTGTGGGCAGAGAAACAAGTAATCATAAGAAAACTTGCAGCCAATTCTGATCCAAGACTCCCAAGATGGATATGGTGAACCACGGTGACAGGTGATTAGCCCATCGGTACTCCTTAGTTTACTTTTACGACATGCTTGGAGAGAGAAGTAGCAGAGAAAGAAAGAAAGTATTTCTATTTGCATCTATAACAACAAATAATAATAAAAGAAGGGGCCCCATACAAGAAACATATGTCAGATGTGGTAGTGCACCTCAAATGTTATATTCTTCTTGACACATGTTTTTAAACCATGATGTATCAATTGCATTATTTGCATTTCCAGGAGGACATATTGGCTGTGAACGACATATTCAAGGATCTAGGCACTCTGATCCACACTCAGGGAGCAGTGGTGGACTCCATTGAGTCTCATGTCGAATACACTGCTGGGAATGTTGAGAGCGGTGTGCAGCAATTGAGAGAGGCATCAGCTAGTAAGGTAATTTCTTTCAGAATCCATACTAATATCATGATACTTATATAGGTAGATTACTGATTTCCATTTGCCACGGTTCTGACAATAACTCTACATATTACATACATACATATTATCACGCCCTCCTGATGGGGTGGGCAGAGCCACAAATAATCATAAGATAACTTGCAGCCACTCCTGATTCAAAGTCCCAAGTTGGATATGGTGAACCATGGTGATAGGTGATCAGCCCATCGCCCATATTATAGATGTCCATCATGGTGGAGAGGATACTATCCCTTAGTCAACTTTTACGACATGCTCGGGTAGAGAAGCAGCTGGACGCATTCTATTTTTTTTCTTTACTCCCAGACGAGCAGAGAAATATTGTAAATGCGTAAATAACTCTGTTACCTTTTCACACCTATATTAATGTCATAAAATCTTTGGATGTCGCTACTAGTGTGTTAGTTTAATTCTACACAGTTTTTTGGGGTTCCGTACCCGAAGGGTGCCAACGGGACCCTATAAGCCACCGTTGTCCGTCCGTCAGTCTGTCAGCGGGCTGTATCTCAAGAACCGTAATAGGTAGAGAGAGATGAAATTCAAAGAGTGTGTATTTCTACTGCCGTTATAACAACAAATTATGACTACCTCTGTGGTTTGGTGAGCGAGTGCTCGACTGAGACGTAAGAGGCGCGGGTTCGATTCCTAATGTTTGTATGTTCTGCAAATATTTCCTCCGAGTCTGGATGTTGTAATTATGTATTATAAGTATGTACCTATGTACAAAAAAAAACGTACCTATATAAGTATTCTATCAGCCATCTGGTGCCCATAGTACAAAGCTTTGCTTAGTTAAGGGCTAGATGGCGCTGTGTGAAGTATCCACTAATATTTATTATTTATTAATTTAAATAATGAAAATAATATAAAAATCTGGCACTCTTCTTGTCACATTCTTCCCTTCTACCACGCTAACCTTTTGCTATTATTGCACAATGGTAGCCGCGGTACTTATAAAACTTTCTTTTTGCAGTTATTAACGCCCGCCCCCTAACATAATGTACTTTGTTCCAAAACTGACTACAAATGACTTTAAAAACCAATGTAAGTATAGTAATATAATATATGTTATTTATTTGTTTTCAGAACAAGTTGAGGAAGAGGAAAATCTATCTCGGCATCATTCTGATCATCGTATTGTCCATCATTATGATTCTCGTGTTCAAGAAGTGAGCACTCACTTAAAGATCATACGGATATATATAACTAGTACGATTTACACAAGCAAATTTTTCATTAAATAGTCATAATCATAATCATTTATTTGCTTGAATGTGGTATACAAAGGTCTTATAATTGGTTTATGTTTAGATGCTCACATTCCCCATTTGGGATGCAAATACTAGCCTAATTGATTTTAACATAATATATAATTTATTTAACTTATCAGAAAAAAAATGTATGCAAAAATGTCAACATTCACGATATATAATAATTACTAAATATTGTTAACTTTGGAATTTTATAAAAAAATTTATACTTTGGAAGTTTATACAAATGTTCATGGATTTGACAAACAATGAGTACCCTATTAATAATGAAACATTCTTAATTTTCAATCGCTTTCTAAATCTCGCTTCATCAACATCCGAGAGTCATGGATCAATCGATCATCTGATTGGTGCAATTTGGTTCCGGTTTATTTGTAGTTGGGATGCTATGGGTTACATCCTAGCACCATCGATGGTTCTCGTTATGAGCATAAATTGTTATGAGTTATGAGCGTTAAGAGCATAAATGGGTTTGTGAGCATAAATTTTTAAGCAACATTTTAAATTCACGAAATTTATAAGTATTTGTTTAAAAAAGCAAAATACCCGACTGCACAGAATTTAGGTAGCATAGTAGGTCTGATATAATTTGCTTTTGTGACACATGGTGATAATGATGGTAATGAATTTGTATCATTTTAGTCTACTTTTGGTGTCGGCGATGTGTTCCAAAATCAGGGTTTTTCATATTATATATTTCCCAATCTCTTTGTAATACGTAATCTTATTTGTCTAAATTATCAATATATCTCATTTTCTAAATTTTCCAAATTCTTAATTTTATTAACTACATTTTTTAAATAGTACATAATGTGGAGTGATTAAGTATGTAGGTATGTATATTATATTAGAGGAATCTGTGAAAAGTTTTTATCACGAATGTATTTCCTTGTGGCAAATTCATAATGTGGAATATGTAAAATCAATAATGTGTAAATATAATAATGCGGAAGATCCAGAATATGAACAAAATAGATTTGGGAAACATAATAATGTGTGCAATTAGAACTTGGAAAAATAATAATTCGGAATGAAACCCTTCAATCCTACTTTTTCAGCTATGCACCATCTTAAATTGAAAATGACTCCTTAAATCTGCCATTTTGCATTTTTTACACTTTAGTGTCAAAAAAAGTGTCATTATGCTGTACCTATACAAATACACATACAGCCGCCATGTTGGATTATTTGACACTTCATATAGCCTATGACACCTCATTGTAAAATCCACATACATTATATACACCCCAACACATTACCCCCCCACCCCCACCCCTCGCAGTCGGGTAAAAATAGGTTGTCGTCATCGGCCAATCACCTTAGAATAAAATCGTACCAAATTAAATAAATGTACATATTGTATTGTTTCAAATCGAATCATATTTTTATTATTAATGCTTCGTTTGCTTATGTAATTGAAGAATTTAACTAGTATTTTGTAGATTCCTTACTTAGGATTTATTTCATTATTCACATTTTTTTTTTGACAATGCACAGATAATTATAGCTTTCGCTCGCGTACCTAGATGAAAAGGATCTTACATTCACTTTATCTACGTCACCATCAGCCTGTAGCAGTCGACTGCTTGATAGGCCTCCCCTAATGAGCGCTATCGCGCCCTATCTTCGGCTTGACGTATCCAGTCTCAGCCGGCAGCCTTTCGCAGATCCTCACTCCAGCTAGCCGAAGGGCGTCCTACATCACGTTTGTAGAGTCGCGGTCTCCACTCAAGAACTCGTTTACCCCAGCGGTTGTCGGTTCTTCGGTAGATATACGTGGTTCATTAGTTGAGTATAGGAAACTGTTTTTTATTGAGCAATCGAAGTCGCCAGCGAAAGCTATTACATAATTTTTTCGACCACTAACATTATTGTAATGTTTTTTAATTTAACGTATTATTTGGCAATTTATTATATTATTATAGATTGTAAATTAAGTATGTTTAAGTATGGGACTTGGTTATCTCTTTCTGACGTTCAATGTATGAATGAGAAAGATAGTATAGAAAAAGGAATTTAAATTAATAAATAACACCCAACAGTCACATATTGTTTTGGCCCCACGCTAGGATTTCCTGTGTCGTGGGTATCAGAAACTACGAGTGCCATGGTACCACAACACCCAGACCCGAAATAAATATTTGCAGCACAAGCAAACATTTCTCCTGCAGAGGGAATCAAACGCGCCACCTCGTCAAGTATTGGTTACCATGTTTCACCTTCGTGAAACTTTACAGTAAGGTGTAAAAAGACAGCTTTTGAAAATTAACTAAAAACATAAGCTTGCAGACGGGTCATAAACGAGTTAAGAGTTGTTAGGTCTTGTAGAACCTAAATCTTTATTCCGGAGGAAGTTAAATTCGTATTCCTCGTCAGCTTAATTTTCATACACTTGACAATGTGTCTCCTCAAAAATTGTAAAATTAAAAATCCTAACGGAAAAGAGGATTAGAAATCAAAGAAACGATTGTGTTTTCTTCTAATAATTTTGAGCTTATATGCGTAAAATCTATTGCAATACTATTAATGTGACAGTCGACCAAAAAGCATGTTTTAGGAGTAGTATTTTACACCCTGTATTTTGCAATATTTGTGTGTAGCGTTTAGAGGTAGAATTGTGTTTTCTAATAATTTTGAGCTTATTCGCGTAAAATCTATTGCAATACTATTAATGTGACAGTCGACCAAAAAGCATAGTCTAGTAGTTCTTGTGTTTTTGGAGTAGTATTTTACACCCTGTATTTTGCAATATTTGTGTGTAGCGTTTAGAGGTAGAATTTTGATTACCTTAAAGCATGTACCGGTGTAAGAGCGGTTGTGCTAAGAGTTTGCCTATTATAAAAGCAATTTAAATATATAGTTAGTTTAGCTATCACAGTTGATAATAAGATAAAAATCTATATTTTAACAGCATTCTGTAAATGTCTCGCAGATGCTTTTAATAGTAGTTCTTTACCGGTAGTCCCGAAAGCCATAGAGATATAGATAGAGAGAAACTGGTTGTTCTGATTGTACCATGTATAGCGGTTTAAATTCTGTGCTTAAGGAATATATCATAGCGCCATCTAGGATGCCTCAAAGAACTAAGTACCATGTATAGCGGTTTAAAGTCTGTGCTTATGGAATATATCAAAGCGCCATCTAGGATGCCTCAAGGAACTAAACTTCTGGTCAAGAGAAAATTCGCTTATTATGCACTATTTTCATGTGTATTTAAAATTATAGGTTGATTTACCTAAGTAATGATTTTTAAAATGCAGAAGGGGTATTTCAAGGATTAACAAATTATTTTTATTTTATTTTAACCGTTCACCATCCGGAAGTCACTACTATTTTCGTTTTCAATATCTAAATTGACTGAATATGAAATTGAATAAAAGCCAGTTTACTAAATTAACCATTATTTGTGTTACTCTATTAGATAAATAACTATTTACATATTTATACTTAATGTTACTATTGTAATAAAATGAATTTAACGCGTATCTAGTAGCATTTAAGACACATGCCAGCATGTAATCGCCCTTTGTTTTCACTTTTTAATTTGTGGTTTTGATATAACAAAAAGCGATGACATGCGCGCATTTGTGGAGTTATATCTAATTGGATAATATATCACGTTTAACCATTATTCGTAGAATACGTATATTCTAAGCTTATCTGGATATTACTTACTTTCGTTCTGGTAGGTAGCTTAGCAATAAATATTTCTATTAGTGGTTACCTACGAGTACTTACTTTATTATTGACTAAGAAATGAATGTATTCACGTCTGTCTACACAGCTAATTACAATTTGTCTCAAACTTTAAAACAAAAAATGGTCGCTCTGGCCTAGTTCCCAAAGTTGAATATTTCCTAAAAATTATAAAACTACTATATGAGAAGCATCAGAAAGATCCACCAAAAACTTATTTGGACATAAATATGCGACGAGTGAAGTCGGCTACAAAACAGAGTACTTATTTCAAAATAGTTTTAGCAAATAAAAATACATTCCAAATAAAAACATGCCTCCGTTAGAAACATGAGAATTGACGAATTATCTTTATTAAATTAATAAAACTGAAATTAAGCAATGAAATGCTGGGAGCAGTTCGCAAAAGCAATACAACATTTAGGTGCAATTAATAATTATTTAAAAAAAATTAACCTGGATTAAGTGCCTGCTAGATGTAGATAAATCATTTTTTGCTCTATTTCAAGTTCGAAATAGAACTTTGAAAAGACATTGTAAGCAAGAATAGCAGTAGCCTTACCTCCTCTATTCTGGTACCGCGATCAAAGCAGAATGTAGAAGTTAGTAACCAAAAAGAATAGCAGTAGCCTTACCTCCTCTATTCTGGTACCGCGATCAAAGCAGAATGTAGAAGTTAGTAACCAATGTAGCTTCTCTTACCTTGTATTCGCCTTACACGCCTATTTGTAGATTGTGTTCGTTATTATGTACACATATTATTATAAATAAGTGTCTATATTTAATTGATATTTAAGAGACACTATGATTGAAATGTATTAATATTGGAAATATACACATAATCACAATTTTATTGTTTTATTTTGTAGATCCTCTAGGAATTTCTACCTATCTGCTTGGAACCAGGGCTGGAGTATTTATCATGCCAGGTACTAGGTCATCCACAAGGAAATTAGCATAATTCCGTAACATGGAGGAAACTCGAACACGGTGGGAATATACATCATCTTCCTGCCCTTATCCCACTCTATGTGGGGTCGGCACAGCATGGTCTTTGGATCATGGTGTAGGAGTTTTGGCTAAGGTGTTTTATGACCGGCCGCCTGCCTGACGTCAACCCTCCTTGGGAATGGTTGCTTATTGTATCTCATGTTGTTATCATGTTGGAGGATACTATCCCTTAGTCGACTTTTACGACATGCTCGGGGTGAGAAGCAGCTCGACGCATTCTGTTATTTCTTTACTCCCAGTCCAGCAGAGAAGTTATATAGGGGATATATAACAACAAAACTGGAAAATATTCAATTAACTATATTGAGTATAATTATAGACATTTATTGACGGTTAACATCAAAATCTTATAATGTAATTTAATATAGGTAATTACTTTTCTAAATTCATGATTATGTCAGACATCAAGATACTAAAGTTTCAATATTGGTACTACATACAACAGTAAAGTACTTCCCATGGAATGTAATTTTTTCTCTACATTATATAGTATAATTATTAGAGCAAGAAATATTTTAACCACATTTAGGTAATTCTCTACTTTCAGACCATACAAAGTTTCAACTAGATATACGTTTTCATAACATAAGAATGACTCCTAATAAATAAATAGTTGAGGACATAATTGCACATGTGCATCTGGATTGAAGGCCCACTTTTAAGTCCTTGTGAAATGAAATAAGACTTATAGGGAAATTACACAGCACCATCTAGCCCCAAACTAAGCAAAGCTTGTACTATGGGAACCAGATGGCTGATAGAATACTTAGATACTACTTTATAATACATAATATCACAACACCCAGACCTGGAAGAAATATTTGCAGAGCATGCAAACATTTCTCCCGCAGCGGGAATCGAACCCGCGCCTCTTGATTAATAGATAATAAAAGCTTCATAGATTACATTTAAATGCTTAGATATACCTTAAGTCTATCCAACTTGCCGAGCAATTACTTGCCCGACCACACAATCCTAAAAATGTCTATGGAACTTCACTTCCACACTTGCTAGATTGACACAATACCTGTCGAAAATCTAGAACAAGAACCTCCTTTTAGATGCCTCGGCCGGCATCGCCTTATTTCATTCAGCCTCCTTCTCTTGTAGCGCTTTCGCAATGGCTTCCTTCATTTGACGAACAACATCATAATCGGAGAAGTAAACACAGTCGCTATCACTCACACCCAGCTGATGCAGTCTCTCGATCTTAGGCAGTTGCAGTGCACTCCTGCAAGTGCTATGAACAATCTGACAGCCCATGTTGATAAACATGCCCACATTATTAGGGCTGATTCCTCCACCGGGCATGATAATGAGATCTTCCTTGCTGTAGCGAGAGACCAGGTACGATACAATTGGGACTGCTCTTGGATGGTAGACTTTTGAATGTTGTCCCGATGTGAGGACTCTGTAAAAGCCGAGCCCCGCAAGAATGCCTGCAGATCGTTTAGTCTCATGGGTAAGATCAAATGCACGGCTGAAAGTAACCTTCTTTGGACTTGCTGCAGCGAGGATCGTCATGCATTTGTTTTCGTCGATTTCTTGGTTGTCAGTCAAGGCACCGAAGACAAACTGGTCGACGCCCATTTCCTTGAAGAGTTGGAGGTCTTGCAGCATATGCTGCATTTCGTAATCGGTGTAGAAGAAGTCATTGCCGCCCCGGCACCGGATCATGACGTTCAGTTTGGGCCTGTTGTTGATCGGCTGCTTTTTCAGCTGCATTATACACAAACATAATACATTATTAGAAAACAGTATAATTATGTAGTAATTATATTAATATTCAGAATCTCAACTGAAGGCCTCAACAAGGCTTTCTTAGCCGCCAAGCACATAGGTTTGATAAAAAGGATAACACATGGAATCGGATATCCATGTCTGTCAGTTTTTATGAAATAGTATGTACTCATAAGATTTGCCTACCTATTGTAATCAATTACTTTAATATGTAATTTTTTTAAACTAGCATAAAACATTAACAAATAAATAATTACCAGAAGCTGAACTTCATGCACAAGTCCCATGGATGGAGTCAGACCTCCATCATTCAGGGCACTGCATATTTCAATCTCATCAGCCCCTCCATTGATTGCGTTGGTAGCAGACTCCAAACTGTCTATGCAGACCTCCAGCATTTTCTGAAAGAAATGTGTACCACAATTAGAACCTACAAGTTATTATTCTTTTCATATTCTATTCATATTTTCAATTTTGTTAGGTTCTACGTCATGCCGATTTACCATTTAAGAGTACTGGTATAGGGCACATAAATTATATGAATTTATGTGTAAATGGGGTGTAAGGGGTTCCAACTAACAGCTTTCGGAATCCAAGCCAACCAACAGACGAGGAGCCTGGCGACCAACCCACACTAGACAAGCATGGATGTATGTATTCTCTCCATTATCATGTACGGCTGAGCAGACGTCTGCACTCGGGTTTGTCAGAGAGCGATGGAGCACAGAAGCACAAATAGCTGATGTTGCTCAAAAAGCAGCAGAACTTGGTAGGGCACATTTGCCGTATGTCGGATGACCTATGGGCGAAAACCACTACCAATTGGGCTCCTAATGGTGGTAAACGACATCGCGATAGACCAAGACGAGATTTCGGGATGACTTGGAATCATTCATGAAGGATTGGTCCTTCATAGAGGAGGACATGCCATACAGAGGTAGAAGGGGGGTAGGGAGACCTTTGCCCTGCAGTGGGATGATAATGTGTAAAATCACATGTTACATAACTGGTAGTAGTAATATCTTTTTTTTCTGGCTTCACCTTATTAGCATTGCCATTTTCTTACATAGAGTAAAAGAACGTCATATTTTTAGGTCATTGACTTTTAAATTTTCCCAGGCTTGATGATGCAACATCCTCCATGGAAGTAAAAGTAGGTCATGTTTTTAGGTCATTGACTTTTAAATTTTCCCAGGCTTGATGACGCACATCCTCCGTGGAAGTAAAGTAGGTCATGTTTTTAGGTCATTGACTTTTAAATTTTCATATGCTTGATTACGTAACATCTTCATGGAATCTTCAAGGACGATACTTGGTAATATCAGATACGATGTGCTTATTACTGATTGTACTTGTTGCAACCAGCGAGTAAGCCAAGTTTTGGGATTGCTATCGTGAGATGAGTAGGTAACTCCCAAGCAAAGCAACCTTACTTTTTAATTTACACTTATATTGCGAACTACTGACAAGATCTAGATGAAAAATAAGCTATTTATAAATAATTAGTACTCACGTCTTATTTCAGAAAAGGATTAGGCCTTTAAAATTGTCCCACCCATGGAGCAAACCACTGAGCTTCTCTGTCTAAGTAATCTACGTCTTCGCACTGAGCATGAGCAAACAAAATCAATATTTACTGTAGACAGAGAAACTAATTTCTATAAACTACCTAGTTTCTTTGTCTACGATCTACCGAGTTTCTATGACTTTGAAGTAATTCATTTTTTTGACATTGACAGCTGGAAAATTTCTGTAGACCCGCTTGTACACTCTCGTTTCGTAGTTTCGTTTTTACATGACTACCGTGCATTGTTGGTTTAATGCTTTAAGCTTGTAGACCTTCGGGTTAATTTCATACGATACTTGCATTGAAACCCAAAATTCAAGACAGACTGTAAAATATTTTTTAATTCGTTTTCTATCGTTTTTACTCCTTTCCATTGGTTGCTTTGTTGTAGTAAAAACTAGTAAAAAGCTCGTATAGGCAGATATTGTTGTGTGTGTACAGTTATACGTGTGTAACGTTTTTCTTTTTTATTTTTGTAAATAATAGGAATAACGCATTGGAATGTATCTGTTATGTTATTTCTAAGTGCAATAAAGAATTTGAATTTGAATTTGAACGTACACAAAAGTTATAGGGCATGCGCAGAGGCTAAAAAGCTAGCTATTCACCTTCAGTTCTGTTTTATGTGGATTTCTTAAATCACCATCTTTTCGCCCATAACCCTCACTTTATGAGGTGTTATTTAAGAATTATTAATCATGATTGAAGTCGAATAGACTTGAAGATACACCGTTATTATGTATGAGAGATACTATGGAAGGCAAAGCTACCAGGGGCTCAGTTCGTTTTTACTGTCATTTATATTTAACCACTTGAACTGAAAGTGTGTTGGTTGCTTTTTTACTCGTCAATCCAAGTTGATAAAGCAAGGGTAGTACGCTACAATCTTAAAAAAAAAACTCCTCTAGTGTGCACAACCCACCCTCACTCATCTTGTCTCGACGACGATACCTTATCGCGCGCTTACAGTTTCCCGCTGAAGCCTTCGAGGCACGCACGCACGATTTTTCTTCGAGTCTGTGAATGTGTACTCTCTAACGCGCTCGCGATCTACTTGGTAGAATCTTTTTTATTTCTAATGTTAAAATTTATTTTAGAATTTAGTATTATTCTTTATAGTAGTATGGTTTATAGAGGGTTTTAGTAATAAAACAAAAGAACATTAAATTTACCTACTGATATGTAATTAAAAGTATTATGTTGGTAGAATATAAAAAGTAATTATATTAACGAAAATATTAATAAAATAAAACAAATACTAAAAAGTAAAGTACTTATCTGTATAATCTAATAATATTACCTATTCTAATCATTTAGAATTTTGGCCAATTCCGAACATTCGTTTCATTACATATTTCAATTTATTTTAAAAATAAAAATTACCTACTTGAGGATCAAAATACAGACAGACACGAGAATTGAAATTGTTCTCCAGGAAGCTTTTGAAAGACAAGACATTCTTTGCGTTCAAACTCAAAACTTTTACTCTCGTTTCCCTTTAACACGTACAAATCTTTCGCCTTTTACTAACTCAAAACTTTTGAGTCTTATTTTTTATTTAATTAGTCATCTTTGATGACTAATTAAATAAAAATCCAATCTATAGGGCTAATCTTAGGCTCCCAATCAAAGCCAGTTCGTTTGGCAGATGGAGTCTGATATTTTCAGCAACTACTAAAACTATAGATATTAAAACCATATAGGTAGGCACAGTGTTTTTTTAACTGGGACGCTTGGACGAATAAACATCGTTCAAGCTCGGACGGGGGGGAAACCCGAAATCAGAAGAGATAGGTACAGGAAAAGTTTTAGAGGAACTATTTGATCTTTTTTGAGAAAACTATTTTGATATAGTATTTTTTTTGGCCAAGCGCAAGTTGATTGATCAGCAATTTTATGAATTAGAAAATTAATCGACGCAACGGATGCTGAGGATTCGTGTTTTAAATTCTATGCTACTATTTCACGTATATAGATGAAACTGATTAATTTTCTAGATTTTGCTTGTTGTAGGTAGTTTGTCCAAGAACCCAAATGTACAACTTTATAAAAAACTCAAAATAATACAACTCGCAAATTTAGAGGTATTACTTTTTACGACCTGAACAATGCCACTCCCAACGCTGTGGAAGTGGCTAAGTTCTTCTATAAGATAGTGTGAACCATTGACACGATAGAAGAAGATTGACATTTCATTGATTTGCCAATAGTTCAAGGTACCTACCTACTTAGATAAAACCCATCAAATAATTTTAAGTATTTCCTTAGTGTTACTATCTTGCTATTAGATACTGGATCCTACCTAGGAAGTGCGGCTGATTTTTAATTCTAATTTTGAACTATTGGAGCCGCATTTCGTTCATCATTTACTTATCCAGTAAGTTAAATAAATAAATAATAATAAATAAAAAACACCAGACAGTCACATACATAGTCCTGATCCCGCACTAGGATTCCCTGTGTCAGAAATTACGAGTACCATGGTACCACAACACACAGACCCGGAAGAAATATTTACAGAACATGCAAACATTTCTTCTGTAGCGGGAATCGAACCCGCGCCTTTTGCGTCTCTGCCGAGCAATCGTCGGCCACGCCACCGAGGCTGTCGAGGTTACTCGAAACTTTATTTTAGCTTGTGAAATTGAGAGAAGTAACTGGTAACCTTTAATGAAATGTTCGCAATTATTTATTTAATAATTTAATTTATTTACCGCCAAGTAACGTTAGTCAGGAATTAACTAATTAACACTTTACTCAGAGATAGTGAACAAGGCGCTTACTCCTACGGAATTCGGAATCAGTCAGTCTTTTATTTTGTCCATAGGACAGCCTAGGACAGTGTGAGCATGCACAAAACCTCAGAACTATTTATTGTTCTGAGCACAAAACATTTTCAAAAAGTTGAGAGTGAATCTTTGTCAACTTCCTAGTTAGTCTGTGGGAAATGTCAATTTCTTGCTAATCTGTGTAGAATAGTTCAATCAGGCGAAGCTATTTACTTTTAGGGAAAAAATAGGTTTATAATACGAAGCAATAATTTTGTACAAAGTTTTTAACTTAAAACTAGTTATAAGAATAAAATACAATATATTTATTTTATAAAACAAGCAATAATTGTTGTTTAAGTAGGCTTTTTACTAAAATATGTCGTATGTTCTTAGAGCGTTTCAATGGCCGTATTGCCAGAGTGTCAATAATCAGTGTTTTTCTATTTCCAAGCAATAAGTGGCGATGTTTTCGCTAAGGAATGCAGCCATGAACTCTTTCCACAAACGCAAATGGCTGCTCCTTTTTATATTTGTTGTGTACAGACGACTAGATGCGGTTGAAGGTAAGTTTATTCTATCACTTGCTCACTTTAGTACCTACCTACCTATAGTTACCTATATAGTTGTTGATAAATAAAAATATGTTGCGAAAATTAATACGATAAATTTGTTCGCAAGACGGAGGTCATAGCAACAAGAGAAAAAATATTTAGCTGATAAAACCAACTTTAAAAAGTAGAAAATAATTTCAAGGACAAAATATTAATAGATAACATAAATGTACAGTGAAAACAACATAATTAAATGTAGTTTAGAATTAAATAAACTTATACACTTTTTAATTCATAAATGCATAAATTAAATACCTACATTTACATACTAGTTTCAACTTTCTGAAACTTTAGAAAAGTTAGTAGGTACCTACCTAATACATTTATTTTGATATCACTATGTCTGACTGAATCATTTTACAAGTGAAATTCTTTTGTAGGTCTAAAATGCTACTGCAACAGTGAGGTCTGTCACAATGCTACTTGTGTGACTGATGGATACTGCTTTGTCTCCACCAGCATTGAAAGTGGCGAGCAGAAGTCCACCTACCAGTGAGTATATATTGCTTTTTCAAATCAGTAACGTTGATCCATAAGAGAACAGTGAACAGTACACATCATTATTAGATTAATAATTGGCAAATCATCAACACAAGGGTTTCCATGGTTGATTATTGAAATATTTATATTCTAACTAATTTCCATAAAATGATTGACCCATGTAGCAAGGTGTTCATAAGCTGTCTGAACCGGGACCAAGCATTGCCTCCCGAAAATCCAATGTTATGCAAAAATTCCACAAACTATTGCTGTAAGACTGATCTCTGCAATTCCGATGAGAATTACCGAGAGAAATTGTTTAAAAACGTCCACGCCCCAGGTCTGGGTAAGCTTTGCACCACTTGTGGCCGTGTGATTCTATGACAATGCAGTTTGAGTTTGTTTGTACTATTAGAATCATAATTGCATTTACGTTAAAAGTTTGTGTTGAGATGCCAATTCTAACATAGCTTCTGACTTAGTGTACCTAATCAGTAAGAAGCGACGCCGGCGCGGCCGATAGTATGTTTTGAATGATGTGCCGTACTCTTAACAAGTCTATTTTCCGAGTGTGCGTTGGTTTTGCTTTAACCTACTAAACATTGTATGGTGGTTTCACTCGCGGCGCAGCTGCATCGATCAAAGGCAGCTGATCCCCATCGAACACCCGTTCCATTGCTCCACGACGAAAAGTAAAAATGAGTCGGTGCTGATAAAATGTTGTAAGACTGATATGTGCAATCGGGATTTGAAGCTCAAGTTGGTGCCTACGACGCCGAAGCCGTTGCCAGGTAGGAGCGCCTGGAGTCTGAGTCTGCCGCTAACTAGCTCTACGGCTTGCGCCACTAGCCACTAGCCACTAGTCTGCCCCTAGTCTAGCTCGCCTGCGGCCGTCGTCACTAGCCTGACATCTCGCCACGCGGTACCTACGCAAATATTTATTTGCTATCACGAACTGATAAGACTTAGGTCATTATCGCATTGGGCGGTCGCCGGCCGTAATGAGCTGTCTAGCGTCCTTATAATGTAAACAACTATTGAGTACATATATCTACTTAGAAATCATTTGTTTGCTTAGATTTTCCACGAATACCGTCTCAGATACTATCTCGACGATTATATAAAAAAGTTTTTTTTGTAAAGTAACAGTAAAAAGATTGCGTACGTACTGCCTGGATAGAGCTATCTTCGGTCCACGCTTGGTATTCGGTGCGAGACTGCATGGCTGTCTTTTTTCTTCGATTTCTTTTTTCTAATACGACTAAATTTTTCTTCGTAGACCGGCCTTGATCACCTTGTAGCAAAATGAGAGATTGCGTACTTTTGTGTTAATATATCGATTTGGACGTAGATGTTGGCCCCGCGCTACTTTGTTTCCTCCCGGGGACTGGCCCGTGTGGTGTCGCGAGGAAGAGATAACTTGCTGCGACACGGACTACTGTAATCGTGACATCTTGAAGGCCACAGGTAGAGTATCTGGAATGTGCCGTCGGGATTCCTTTGGGTAGCTTACGTGACGTCCACATTTTGTATTGTCGAGCCGACCGTATCGAATGACCGAAATGATATTCATGTCTCCATTTTATACAGCAGTTCGTATTTTGCATGTGAATGAATTGGAATAAATAATGCACATGTTTCATCCGACGACCGAGATTGATTCGTCGCGGTATACCGCTTCGGCTACAGATCTTAACTTTATTTCAATTTTGAAATCATAAGCAGGGAACAATTTCGACTTGATCATGTACTATGGTTTACCAATAAGTTTGATTATAACTATGAAAGGTATCATTACATTCAGGGCATGAAACGGAATCTACGAGTCATTCGCGGCATAGTAATCTCGTAAGAGAATGTCTAATCATTTCACTGCAGGAAATTTATACGTAAGTGATCATATGCCGGTTTCCTTTTTAGCATGATTTATTTTCAGTTTTCCACTAATCGCATGTTCTATACTAAAACTAACAAATTGTAAAAAAAATAGAAATGGATTCTATCCCACACTGATAACTTAATAAACTAAGCTAACCATTGGTTTGGGTGTTAAATTCTGTAATATATCCATTATTTATTTAAATTAAACGAAAATTATCTGTAAATTTAACCTGGTCTTGGCAAAAAAGTTTATTAATCGGAAACTTCTAAGCCACTAAATAATTTGCATTGTATATTTGCCAAAACCTTATCGTAACGTATGACGTTTAACTACCTCGTGCGAGTCGATGTCATATTTTTGAGGCGTAATCTTAAATTTGCTTACATCGCATCGTTTTGGTTTCGCATGTATAAGTCACGCTTGCATGTCTTGCTTTAGCTCGTTTATTTGTAAGAGCCTTCATTACAATTTACTACCACAAGTGCACCAAAAGAGCCTATTTCCAAAGAACCACGAGTAGTAGTACCTAGTACTTAATTTAATTTAAGTTTATACTTTTACGTCCAGCTCTATAAAAGATGTAAAAACTATTGAAGCACACCGCAATAAATTAATAACTTAGATGGTTTCGATCTCCTGATAAGATTCAAGACGAATCAAGTTTTTCTCGTTAAGGGAGCTTAACTTTATTGCTTGCGACAAGGTCTAATTGCAATCTCGGTATTCATTTAGTAAGTTGATTGGCTTCTAAAGTGCCTAGCACTGCTAGACGTTGCATTACTGTGAATTTATTTAAATACCACGGTTGGTACCTGATGATAATTTGTGTCTATTGCTTTCAAAAAGCCATAGAAATGTTTTTCGACGTTTGAAGGAAGACTAGAAGAAAGCGTCCGGTCAGTAGGTATCGCCGCGACAGGCGTATGAAAATGTATGAAACGTCATTAACACTGTCCGAATTTCCATGCATTTTAATCACTGAGCAAATAATTACTTAGTGTTAATTTTTGTAGTAACACTCACGTCGTAATCGACAACGCTTTCTTGGAAAGTCTACTTTGACGTTTGCCAATGAAGGAAGTTTGATATGCTCATTGAAAGTTACGGTTGCGAAAATAAATCTTGTTTCCATCAAACATTACGCCATACCAATTGAATGATAGCGATGCATATCATTGCTTGCTATTGTGCGCCAATCAGTGTCAATCTTGCTTACATTACTGTCATAATAATTGAACACGGCGATCGTTTTTTAGCAGTCTTCACTCTTACAACCAAGCAACTTTTCATAAAGGCCTATGTAAGAGAAAAAGTCTAAATCCATACAAATGTTATAAATATGTAATTCTGTTTGTGCCGACCCGACATAAAGTAGGAAAATGGCGGGAAATTATTATAACTCTGTCTGTTGTCTTTTCACGCCTAAATCGCGGAACGGATTTTAATAAAAGGCATCCTGGGAAAGGACATAGGTCTTTGTATCAGCTAGTTCATCATCATCATCATCATTATCAGCCTATAGAACTCCACCGCTGGACATAGGCCTTCCCAATGTACTTCCAGGAAGAAAGTTTTTGTACTGCTTTCATCTATCGACCACCCGTGACTCTCACCATCCATCGGCCCGAGGGGGGAATAAGGTCTATCGTTATAATAGATAGGTATCGTTATAATATAATCTATCGTAAATATATAACACAGTCTCGACAGTGCAACGTTCCTTAGAAATGATCGTTCTTACAAGTGTGTACTGTGATTTGTAAATTGCGTAATTGGGTGGCGCGGTAACATTGCCACTTTGCGTCTTATTGAAGCACGCTCGCTATTGCTCACTTCTCAGTTCCTGTTGTTAGTTCTCGAGCTCTGAATATGCGATATTCAACTGTAGTTTTTGAGAGTTATTTTAGCTTTTTACATTCTCTATGAAGATCTAAAATGTTAGCAAATAGAGATCAGCTGTTAGTAGTAACAGCTGATCTCTATTTGCTAACATTTTTTGAAGCGATATTCAACTGTAGTTTTTAAGAATTATTTCACGTTAAAGGAGATGTTTCACAAATGTATGGAACCTAGGCCTGGTCGGTGTACACTTGTATAAATTTTTCAGTATTTGTTAAAACTTTTCACACTATCAGTTTTTTATTATTTTTCTTTATCTTTAATATCTTTAATGCATTTTCCATTCAAGGTACCTTAACCTTTTTCTGGGAGAGCAAAACGAAAACATAAAATGATATGGTGGGGCGGTATTGATAAAAATGTTTTGACAGCTGTTAACTTTGACAAGTACAATAGCATTTTGTTCGCGTAGAATCAAAATGTTCGTAATTAATCTGTCAAAATCTTAAAACTGACAAAATAAGAGGTAAATATTAAGTGGTAATGGCAGCCATGAATAACAAAAAAAAATCTTTCAAATTTGAGTTGGAGTATTTTTCGAAATTCACTGATTTTATCTTCATTTTTCTTTCTGGTGTACTACTGTAGTAACAGGCCTGCTGTGAATCATCTACTTTACAAACATACATAATATCACGCCTGTTTCCGCTGGGGGTAGACAAAGATCACAGATCTCTAATTGCTACGGTCTTGGTATATTTTTAGCTTCAAGTAAAAACTTGTTACTTGAAGTCTACCTATCTTGTCGCTAACTATTCCAAGTATCATAAAGCTTTCCTAAACTTTAGTCTTTGATCTTGAAATTTAGCACTCACAATAGTCCTACATATTTCTGAGCATTCGTCCGAAATTAGACCAGTTCTCGACAACTTTCAGGGTAGACAAATTTGTAGTTCATCCAGGTTCATCCGATTTTCGATATTCCTGTTTCCGAATTAAACTGGCAGGATATATTCAATTTGAAATTATCTTCCGCTAGTCTTTGTCAGCGTGATCATCATCATCTCCCTGTCCTTATTCCACTTAGTGGGGTCGGCAGTAAATTTTCTTCGTCTGCCAGTGTGATGCCAGAATAAAAAGTACTTTTAGTACAAACAACAAATTCATAATATTAAAAAAAAAACAACTTTCGCTGTCGGACCGTCAGCCCATTACGCCGATAGCCACAAGCTTCTAAAGATGCCTTTATATTTTCGGGCTATAATCATAGTGGGATTGATCAATCATTCCGACGAAACCGTTTCTTCCCCTCTGCTCAACTAGATTGCTCAACTAGTTGAGCAGTTGAGCAATAGGTCATATGTTTTTAAGTACCTACATAAAACAAGACCGCTAGGAGTTGCGTGACAGACAAGAAGTATTTACTCAGCATTGGTTACCCTATAGCTAGCTAAATACAAAAGAGGTAATTATAGATATAGAGGTATATAAATACAAATACCTATACCTATCTATACTAATATTATAAAGAGGAAAGATTTTTTGTTTTTTTGTTTGTTACGAATAGGCTCCGAAACTACTGGACCGATTTCAAAAATTCTTTCACCAATAGAAAGCTACTTTATCAGGGTCCAGTATAGGCTATAATAGACATTTTCAAAAAAAAATGGGTTCCGTAAGCAAAATCAAATATTGTAACCCAAGGTAGAAAACCCAAAATAGTTTTTGGCGTGTGCTGCGAAAACTATTGATTATAGAACAAAATAATGTACTACACGCGTACGAAGTCGCGGGCAAAAGCTAGTAGGTATATAAATAGAAAGAATAAAGGAGTTTCCTGAGGCGTAAATCCTTTGCCTCTAAAAGCGTGTTTTCCTTTCATTCTATTAATGTAATTAGATTCTACCAGTGTTTTCAGTACACTGGTTCGAAAGAGTGACACTACTAGATAGATAGAGTGTAATTAGAAAGTAATTTCAGCGTCTGTTGATGCGGGATTTTGGCGGAAGCTAGACGCTGTCGTACTGTTGGGCTTTATCGATCCGTTGAATGACTAAATTGGGGTCTAATGACTTCTAAAAGTATTGTCTCTGGAGAGGGCTTACCTGATTGGCTAAGGGTCAAATCAAATCAGGAGTCAGGTCAAATTATACTATCAGGAAGACTACGAAGCGCTCGTGGCGTAGCTTGCTTAGGCGTTTTTGATTGATCGTTGAAGTTAAGCAACGATGTGCGCGGTCACAATTGGGATGGGTGACCGCAAGTGGCATTACGAGCTGAGCGCTTCCGTGCTTCGGAGGGTATGTTAAACAGTCGGTCCTGGCTTTTAAGTCGTTAAGCCATGACGGAGGCCTTAGGCGGCTTAAAAACTCCGTCACTAGATTTGGCCACTAGCTCATACGAACAAACTACCAGGACTAAAGCGCGGCTTCGCTCGCGTGGAAAAAAATAGCGCATCTCTTATTTCAAGGTCAAATGATATTTAAAATGTTATGCAAATTCCAAATCTGTTCAGCTGTGATTGAGTCACAAACATATAATTCTCAAACTACGCGAAAACATTCTGCCTAATTCACTGATTGCTAGTATAGACTGAATTCGCTTGTCCGGAACCTAACAGAGTCAAGTCTGTGATAAAACTTTGTTCAATAAAGTTTGGTGAGCTGTTAACTTTGACTAGAACATTTGCACGGATCTATATTGCAACCTGTACGTACAACCTATATATCTCGATGTGATGGAAGATAGCGAGTTTGTATCTAAAATATTACTAGTGAATATGAAATCTATGGATAAATACATTTGACATGGATTTACCATTTTATTTAGATTAAAATATGTTTCTCTCACGTACGATTGATACTTGTAATAAGATTTACTTTGATAAGTATATCTACTTACTTTAGGTTTATTCAAAATAAGACTGTTTTTTTCAATGACGAAAAGTTTATCCGTTACATTGAGCTTCTTTGAAAACATCTAATCCCTCATTATAAGCCCCAGTGTTTCGTTATTTGGAGACGTTACTAGTCGTTAGAATTTTTTGTTTTTGACAGATTTGTATACTAAAAAAACTAAGGCCTTTTACCATCTATAGTAGATGATTTATAAAGCGTCAGGAGGCAACTTTTACCTTCACAGACGGGACGCTGTAGTGCCTGGGACGAATTAAGATGGAGTGAGTAGGCTTGCCCAGCACCTATTCCATCCTCTCAGCTTAGTCGGCCTTGTCCACAGGAAAGACATGGTCAATACGTGCGGAGCTGACTAAGCCGCAGGTTTCCTCACGATATTTTCCTTCACCGTTTGAGAGTACTGGTATAGCGCACATAAATATTTCGCACAGAAAAATCTATTGGTATACGACCGGATTTGAACGCGCCACCTTAGGATCGGAAGGCGGGGTCACTACCAACTAGACCACCACTCACCAGTCCTCTGCGATTTGTATATACTTACCAAAACACTTATTTCTTTGTTTTTTTATGCAGACTAATGTAACTCTGGGTTTAAAATTGCCTACGACATTGTTTTCTGACACTTTTTCGACACATCTGTAGACTAGAAAATACATAAAGAAAGCAAGGAAGACAAAAAAAGAGATAAATAAATAAATATTAAATAACACCCAACATTCACATACATAATCCTGACCCCATACTAGGATTCCCTGTGTCGTGGGTATCAGAAACTACGAGTACCATGGTACCACAACACACAGACCTGAAATAAATATTTACAGATCATGCAAACATTTCTTCCGTAGCGGGAATCGAACCCGCGCCTCTTGCGTCTCTGCCGAGCAATCGCCCGCCACGCCACCAAGGCCGGAGAGACATATTTACACAACGATGTGGACCGGAATGTATGGGGAAGGCTAGGGAATGGGAACAATGGAGAGATTTAGGAGAGGCCTACGCCATGGAGGCGACTACTGCTGAGGAGCTTGAAACCAGATAATAAAAAAATCGAAGAAAGTGAAAATGATTATGTTTATGAAAATGATTACGAAATGGAGATAAAATATTAGAATAAAGGCTTTTATATTTTATTTACGACATTGTTTTATCAAAAGTCAGACCGTACTTCCTGTGAAAATTTCTTATTAAAAGCTAGACCGTACTTCCTGTGAACATTTGTTCATAACTACATCCGGTCAGATATAACATCGGGAAAGTATTGGAAAACATATTTGTACCTTTGTACAGATAACGCTCTGAAGATTTTATTATATATTTTTTTGCTACGTATCGCCATCGATCTTATTACTTAAGACCTAAACTGTAAGGTGAATGCTTACCGTGACATGAAGACCTTACTTGATGAAGTCTATAAAATTAATGACAGGAGTGCAGTCTCAATTAACATCGGTTTAAACATAGTCTAAAAGCTTTTGCCGGTGAACACATATTAGACTAATTTGCTTTGGTACACTCCATTAAATCACTGTTTGATTTAGGTAAAAATCTTCTCAATGTGACCATGTAATGTGATTAAACGACGGTATCCTACTCACATTAAGAAAAGAGCCTCTTTGAGGCGCACTCTAATCCTTTGATCCCACTAGTTCTAAACATCGAACTTCAAAATAACTTACCTGTTCCTTAAGATATTATAGGATGTCTTGGACAAGTATTAAATAAAATCCACCTTGCTTATGTTACTTATTACTTAAAAAAAGAACTAGTGACACGAAATTACTTTGACTTTGACTTTGAATAGTATACAGGGTGTAACATTTAGATCGGTCAGTATGGGAAAGTCTGTAACTATAAGACATACAAAGATGTGTTCTTAGGAACCATGTCATCGATTTTAGTGACAGCAAAAACTGCATACATAGATTTAAAAAAAAAACTTCTACTCAGTACTTACTTATTTAGTTATTTTGTTAATGTGTCTCATTCTATGATAATAAAGATATTCTATTCTATTCTATTCTACAACTTAATTAAGTAGATGTTCGAAATGACAACCAGTTTTCCAATGCAACATTCGTTCGATTAGGTGCATAAAATTCTCTTCAAAAGTCTCTATGATTTCATGTAGCTCTTCACTTGTGTGCTACGACACTATTGAAGACCTAAAAGCAGTCAATTCTAACGTAAATTCACCACCTAAAGATACAAAACGCAATAGTAAAATCGTTACGTAAACGAGTTGAATATTGCATTGAAAAAAAAATTGTTGTAATTTCGAACATCTAGTTAATTAAATTAAAGGATATGAAATACAATGCATTGTATTCATTTTAGATATCATGTTTCATAGTAACATTTTCTGCGTATGACCTAAACAATCGATATCCAAATATAAATAATGTATGTTTTATTTTTCAAAACGTCCGGGTTCGATTCCCGAGCTGAGTCCAAGTTTTTTTTAAATGTATGAATGCAGTTTCCCTTGTTACTAAAATTGATGACATGGTTCTTAAGAACAGAACTTCGTATGTCTTATAGTTTCAGACTTTCTCATACTGATCGATCTAAATGTTACGCCCTGTATATTTGAACGTTAATTACGTGCCGTTACGGCTGAACGGGAGCGAATGATATTTGGAATATACTGAATAATTATGTAAGTATAGCTTTCCAACAACATGTAGGCCACTATTTTTACGGCATCTAGTTTCATATATTTTAAATAACATAATAAGAGGCCTTCGTTTTAAATACATACGTAGATATAGCTGCTTGCTCGTTTGCCCCCTCTTACATAAAAGAAAGGATATTTATTATCACACCCGTTATGGGGTGGCCAGAGCCACTAGTAATAATAAAAACTTGCAGCCACTCCTAATTTAATAGAACGGATTTTGAGGTACTTTTTTGGCAGATATACCTAATAATATCCCTTATTTAAAACCTAATTAATGTTTTTACTATAGTTTGCGCTATATTGTTGGCTTTTCTTGTGATTCTCTTTTATACGACTGTCTACGATATTTCAAATTGGCACATGTTTATATTCTATGTAATATTAATATAATAAGATTTATTTTCGCAATAAAGTAAACTTTGGGAGCACTATCACAATTATCAATAATGTGACTTGCAATGGGCACTATTTTGTCCGCTTTTTATAATTAGCTGTATACTGACTGACGAAGCAGACTCGTGAGGTCGCCGCGCGAGGCAGGTACTCGCCCAGCTTTTTGCACGTTTGCCTCGGGCAAGGTACGTTCTGACCAAGTACGAGTACCCACCTCGCATGGCCGCGAGACTGTACGGTCAGTCATTACACAGCTATTTAAAACGATTAAGGATTATTATCATGGCTATGTGTTGCATGTGGTTGGGTCTGCTTTTTCTATCCTCTACTTCTACTGATACATTAAAATATAATTTAACGTTAGTCTAAAACCTACACGATTTTTGTATACTAATAAAACTTTCGTCATTTAAAAATTTCAAGTTCAAAACGCTCAAAGCTTCAGCCCCCTAGCAAAGCTTGTTTTTTATTAATCCTTCAATACTCTATGTAGAATACAGAAGGAATATCAAACTTTGATGTTAATACATCAAAGTTTGATGGATATAATTATCCACACGTTAAGACCGCTGAATAGGCTAGAGGTTGATTCAGGTTACTTTAAGTCCTCACCTCGAACCAAGCAGTGTCAATCACGGAACATAAATCCAACAAGAGTAACTCATCCAAGAATACGACATGGATTATTTCATTTAGTTATTCCTTATACACATTGTTTTTGTAACTTTCCAACATGGTTTTATGCTCTGCCAACACATGGCTAACTGCTAGACGGTTTATCTTGCCGCAGTCTAGGTTCGTTCTAGCACGAATCAACCTCAACGTGTGGATACTTCCATTGCCAAAATAACACGTGTAATCCAAAAGAATCCAGTACAACGTCGACCGCGTGGCGTGTAGTGCCATGGGTGATGGGTCTCATGGTGCTCGGAATATGCGGCGCCATCAGTTTCTGGTGGGCGAAGAGATCCAAGAAGATGACGAAGCGTGGCTCGAGGCCGCTTTTCCCCGATGAGTCAATGTGTGAGACAAGGCACCCGATGATGACTACCACCACAATTAAGGACATGATTGAGCTCACCACGTCCGGTTCTGGATCAGGTAAGCGCTTCTGCTTCAATAGATGTTTAATCGGATATTGTTTTTCTTCTGTGTTTAAATTGTAATTTCGCCTCCGTCTCTTGAATTGTTTAGATTACATCAAACGTAATGTAATCTTTTGATTACATCAAAATTTTGCAACTTTTCGTGACTCAATTGTTAAGCCACAACTCTTATTTTAAACTTCCTAAAAGTATTTAGAGCTTTCTTCTCTATAAATAGTCTTTTTTTTTAATATTTATTTGAGGGTTTGGTCGCTTTGCGACTACATCACCCATATAAAAACAAAAGTAAATAAAAAAAACAAGACTTAATCTATACTTATAATAAAACTTAACTACATACTTATAATAAACCTTACTTAAGTAACAAAACTAAAAACTCAATTTCTTTATACGAAGGGTCGATAAATAAAGTCTTGACGTTACAATCACTAACTTAGGCCTTCTACCATCATTTTTAACCCACGATCTTAGGATCGGAAGGCGAGGTCGCTACCAAATAGACTAAGTGCTCTCAGTGTTTGACTTTTAATTGTTACTTTCATCGCAAAGTCAAATTCTACAAACTACACCTCTATAGAGGACGAATATTTTTTCGTCCAAGGTTATATTGAATTCTAAATGGACAAGCTCTTTTCGGACCACGCATAGGTTTTTGAAGTCAGGGCAACCATGGGGCAACCATAGATAACACAAATATTTATATAGTAGGTAGTGTGTTTGCATGAGCGCTCACGTCACAACAGTTGTTTTTTTTTTGCCTGATTTGTAGAAGTTTATTTATTTTGATGAAAAAGAAAACAATATTTTTCGAATGTTGATTAATTATCGAATTGCTATATCGTGTTTAGATAAACCCAATTTAGGTTTAAAAACACTACTATACAGTTATTATATTGAATCGATTACAAATCCGATATTATTGTATGGTTTTCTATAGATTCTGAACTGACGTGACGTGAGCGTGTAAAAACAGAGTAAAGTAGTCAACAACTGATGGGGATAATACCTATATATTTATTTTAATTTGAAGTGTAAAACGTAGCTACTGAGCATATAATTCCTTGCATGTATCTCATGGCTTCTTTCCATAGGGATCTCTGCCCAAAAAAGCAAAACAAAATCCTGATAAAATTTATATTGTAATTTTTTTCTTTGTTTTTACCTAGGCTACACGAGTAAAAGCTAGTGGTATGGTACATACGCGTTCAGTTTCAAATAAATAATGTAATGTGACTATTAGACCTGAAACTGCGTTAAACAGGCGCCCGTGACAGGCGCCCGTGATAGGCGTCCGTGACAGGCGTCCGTGACAGGCGCCCTACGCGTGTTTAACCGCGTGTACGCGTGGGCGGACTCCATGGGACTAGATAGTTAACGTGACAAAATATTCAACGGTTGGAATGTGTAGGGGTCAACGCGTTCCCATTCGTCGGATTTCAATTTCCGGTCAAAGCCGAAACTTTTAAATACATATAATTATATGAATCTGCTTATATGAAGGGACCCGAAAAATGCTACACAAGGTAATGTTTAATTACTTATTAGTTACTTAGTACTATTTTAATACTAGGTAAAGGATAAAACCGCATAACGGAACTAAATGGAGTTGGGTAGGTCACCTGGCAAGGCGTGGTGATGACAGGTGGAGTAAGGCGGTAACGGAATGGCGTCCAAGAACCGGTTATAGAAACGTCGGTCGTCCAGCAGCGAGATGGGCTGACGATATAGCATCCGTCGCAGGCCGGACCTGGATGAGACTTGCAACGGACAGTGGAGAGTGGCGTACAAAGGGAGGCCTATACCCAGCAGTGGGTAAAGTCGGGTAGCGGATGGTGATGATGAAAGGATAAAAAGTAGGTACAATACGGTCGGCTGATCTAGGCATTCGTAAAGTTAGCAAATAAATAGCCGCGGCGGTGACAACTTCTACGTCCATCTTTAGTGGTTAGCCAGGCAGCTATGAGCCGTGCTCAATTGCGTGAACAGCGTCGTCGAAGTCGCAATGCAGGCAATCGTGGCCTATCGTGGCGCATGGCGTGCATCGGCTATTGTACGGCCTCGTTTACCGCTGGTGGGCAGCGTTGCACGGGCGCGGGGCTCACCTCCGCGACGGAGCACTTTTGTATGAAATCGCGCGGACGTCCACTTAACGCGGTTTCAAGCCTTAGGTTGTTCAAATCTTCTATCTATACCTATAAAAGAGCTTAAATTGACTGACTGTCTGACTGATTCATCATCGCCGAGCCGAAACTGCTGAAGCTATAAAGCTGACAAGCCTTAGGTTGTTCAAATCTTCTATCTATATCTGTAAAAGAGCTTAAATTGACTGACTGTTTGACTGATTCATCATCACCGAGCCGAAAGTGCTGAAGCTATAAAGCTGAAACTTGGAAGGTAGCTCCTTTTATAGCAAAAGCACCTGCTAAGGCGGGATTTTTCGAAATTCAAGCCCTAAAGGGGTGAAAAGGGGTAAAAACGTTTGTACTTTTTAGAGAGTAGTGCGATTTGCTTGAAACTAGGTTTGGATACTGTAAGTGCAAAGTAAATGGACAGGTGTTTCAGGATTTTTTCAAAACAAGCCTTAATAAAGGCTAAAATGGGTGTCAAAATTTGTATGGGAACTTTTTTACGGGCGGTGCGAATGGCTTGAAACTCGGTTTGAAATCTAACGCGTACGAAGTCGCGGGCAACAGCTAGTATAGGAGGTAGTATTATATAAAGTGTAAAGGTTATTTCCTTATTTCTTACAAATGGTTTTCTTTCTATACCGCCCACTCCCTTTATTTATTATTGATTTTAATTGCCAAGACGGTTAAGGCCCAAATATAGAACGGAATATTAACCTTTAACTCGTGTACCGGGCAAAAAACAGTCGGAAATTTTAGGTCACATATCAAATCGCTTTGACTTGAATTTGTTTCGGGACAAATCTATTTCCATATCCTACTACAGAGTGAGAGCTCTTGTTTGAATAACATTACATGCATATTAATGTGTGCTAGAATATTGAAGTGATCTTTGCTCTCCGCTCTTCGTCCACTGATGGGCGTAAGCGTAAGCCTCTCTCAATGCCATCCATCAGTCTTTGTGAATGTACGGCCCTCGATTTTGACTACGTCGTCTGCTCATCTCGCTGAAGCGCTCGTGGGGTAGCTCGCTTAGACGTTCTTGATTGATCGTTGAAGTTAAGCACCGTTGTGCGCGGTTACAATTTGGATGGGTGACCGCAGGTGGCATTACGAGCTGAGTGCTTCCGTGCTTCGGAGGGTACTTTAAATTGTCGGTCCCGGCTTTTAAGTCGTTAAGCCATGACGGAGACCTTTAGGCGGCCTAAAAACTCCGTCACAAGAGTTGGCCACTATATCTCATGCGAAATTACTTTTTATCTCGCTACAGGACAACCCACGTTCCTATAGCCACTAACTATTCCACCTGAGATTCGCAATATGGTTCCAAACTTACTTTGGTACATCTTCGGATTTCCACATTACGAACTCGTTCGTTTACCAGTCAGTACTAAATACTTTAAGTTTTTGGAACTGGATTTTTATCTGTGTTATTATCATTATGAGGTGACTAGACTGATAGAAATGACAGAAATGACAGCAGCGCTTTTTATAATACTCGTATACACTGGGTAGAAAAGAAGCGGGTGTATTAACAGCTCGTGCTAGCAATACAAAATACTAAAATGTGTGAAAATTGCATATTTAGTAACGCATTGCATTTTTCGAAATCTAGTGAAAAATGACCATATTTACTTAAACCTACTTTTATTTAAAATAAACTACCTACATAATTTCAGCATTCATCATTTTTATTTCAGCATTATACAATTGTCTATAATACAGTCTTTATTTCATAAAGCTAGTTCTAATGTTTTGGAAGTTTTGGGGGTTTTTGTTACCGACCAATTATTTTGTGTCCAAAGTGATCCCCGTCATTTTAAGGAATAAAAAAAATTTGACTTTGACTTTGACCCGCCTTCTTTGCAGCCCAGTGTATTTCTATTTGAAAATTCTCAGTATTTGCCTGTATTCATTGTTCCTTTGTTGGACTTATTCATGGTGGGTGGATAATTGCCCACCCACCATGAATAAGTACCTAACAAATATTTTGTGATATTTGTTGCTGGGTATTTATTAAAACATTTTTTATGTGATTGCGTGGTTTTTTAAGGAGATTTTTATTCAATTATGTTTTGCTAATATTATAGAGGCGAAAGCTTGGGTATACGTATGAATGGTTTTGCTCAAATATTTGATACTACTTAAATGAAACCTGAAATAGACTTTTCATCTGAATACCACTCAAATGAAGCTGTGGGTGGAAGCTAGTTCTAAATAAACGTTCCATTTTGTATTAATAATTATATAAGTAAGTGTGCTTCATAGGTTATTCAAAAAGGTCGAAGGTAAAAATAGATAATCAATAACATATTATCCTCTTAATGCCCAGATACTAGCACGGCTATGCCCATGCCACCAGCCGATAAAGTAATGATGGTAGTATACGACCTCGCTTATTATGTACATATTGGCAAAATAATCATACTTTTATTAATGTCTTTTTGATCAAAACATGAATATTTTTAGAGGTCAGAGGTCTATATTTAACTAACATTATCTCCTCTGTACCAAATCCAGGATAAAAATCTTATATTATAAGAATCTTTGTCCTGACTGACTGACTGACTGACAGACAACGCACAGCCTAAACCGCTAGACGTAGAGACTTGAAATTTTCAGTGTAGGTAAACCTTGGTACGTAGGGGTGTACTAAGAAGGGATTTTTCAGAATTCAACCTCTAAAGGGGTGAAAAGGGATGAAAACCTGGAATCTATTTTTGGTCTAAAACTGCACATAACCTATATCAAATTAAAGAGCCGATTTTTCTCATTTAGTTGATGTCATAATTACCTGTAAATTCTTTATTTTTCGCATGTTTTTCATGAAAAATAGAATACTTTTATTTTGACATATGACAGCGATGATACCACAGATTAGTAATAGATGATACAAAACATATGGAAAAGGAACTGTCAATGTCAAATTACACTACATTCATTAGCGTCTAAAAAAATTGTTAGTCATCGTTCGTTCGTACACTATATTATAATGAATAATGAGGATAGTAGGTACCTACGTGTGCTGGAATGGGACATAGGGTACTTTTTATCTGGGTACCGCGTGAGCGAAGCCGCGAGCGGCTGCTAGTCAGACTATATAATATCTTATTCTAGGTCACGAGCTATGCATTCCAAGTTACGTTCAAATCTCTTCTGTTGAGGCAGTAACATACAAACATTCTAAAACACTTTCGAATTTAAAATATTAGGGTATAGCTACGGAGCCGAAACGTGGACACTCACAGTGCGGCTAGTCCACCAGTTCAAAGTCGCTCAGCGAGCTATGGAAAGAGCTATGCTCGGAGTTTCTCTGAAGGATAGGATCCGTAATGATGTTATCCGACAGAGAACCAAGGTCACCGACATAGCTCAGAGAATTAGCAAACTGAAGTGGCAGTGGGCTGGTCATATCTGCCGAAGAACCGACAACCGTTGGGGTAAACGAGTTCTTGAGTGGAGACCGCGACTCGGCAAACGTAGTGTAGGACGCCCTCCGGCTAGGTGGAGTGACGATCTGCGAAAGGCTGCTGGCAGAAACTGGATGCGTCAAGCCAAAGATAGGGCGCGATGGCGCTCATTAGGGGAGGCCTATGTCCAGCAGTGGACTGCTATAGGCTGATGATGATGGGTATAGCTTGGTATAACGCTATGCTGACCCATTGTAATGGCACTTGATAAAAGACGCAGTCTTTCCTCTTATGCCCGATTTCTATATTTAACTAACAGGCGACGGACGGAAGATCGCAATAGAAACGTTCTTTTTGCCACATGTATGATGTATGGCGCTTTTTGGCGGACAATAACGTGTCACTTGTATTTTAGAACCAGTGTGGTGAACGGATTTAAAGCGTGCCGCAAAAGCCACCAGACTCCTTACCACATCCTGAATTGCCACCAGGTCTACCACTGCTCGTCCAGCGCTCAATCGCCCGCCAGATCCAGCTGGTGGACATCATCGGCAAAGGTCGCTTCGGGGAGGTCTGGCGTGGAAGATGGAGGGGCGAGAACGTAGCTGTGAAGATTTTCTCTTCACGCGAGGAGTGCTCGTGGTTTCGCGAAGCGGAGATCTACCAGACAGTGATGCTGAGGCATGAGAATATTCTGGGGTTCATTGCCGCTGATAATAAAGGTATGTCGACTTTATCATCCGCAGGTTTCTTTTTTCCACGCTTGTTCCATCGAACATGGTCCCGTGCTAGCCTCATCCATTCTTATCATTATGTTAATATAAATCTCCACTTTTAATGATTCTTAGCGTCTTACTAGGCTGCGTTTTCGTTTCAGTTTTCTGTGGACAGATGACTTTTTACTTGTACGAAAAAAGAACATACTCATTTTAAGTAACGTCGTTAGCGAGCTTTGTAAAACTTGTGTTGGAGTTACTTAACAGTTTTAAGAGAGCAAACGTTTGTTCACATGCTAAATGAAAGCAAAACATGTACGCTCGGTACATGACCAATTGAAGTCAGATCGAATACTCTACTGACCTTTCAGACCAAGTGTCCGTTGTCAATTCATAATCATCATAATTTCAGCGTAGTATCACATAGGCATAGCCCATCCATTTTGTCAGCCATCTCGATCCTGTGCGTCTCTTAACCAGGTTTTGTCCGATTTTTCGGTATCGTCGACCCAATGCGCCGTCGGACTCCAGGATTTTCTGGGTCTGTCCTCGGCCATCATTCGCTTAAGACTTTACCCAGGTGTTCTGCCCGATGTCTTTTAGAGTAATATAATGTTTCCATGTTTCGAGCAGACGCCTGCTGAACAAACATTAATTCGGAAAATGTTCGCTTTGTTAGTAAAAACGTAGTTTAGTAAATTTTACAATTGTAATTGGGTAAAAATATTTATGTTATGTTAAGCACTAAAGTCAGTAGGACACTTTTTATGCTCAAGGATTTTACGATTGATCTTGCGATCAAGCATAGCATACATGTGTTCTCCATCATGAGATTAGTATTGTATTTTTTTTAAGTAACTTGGATAAGTTTTAAATTAAATCGTCACTTCGAAATAAGTTTCTAATATCTCACTATCTTCCTTAAAGTACCTACCACCTACACGGTTTATTCGACAATAGACTATTTTGAGCTTCAAATCAAATCTAATCAATTTATTTTGCGAAACAAGGGTTAAACAATAGATGGTAAAAAATGATAACGTAGACAACCTTGATCAGCTTTTTAGCATGCAAACATAGAAAATTAACAATAAACAATACATCCTTACAAAATATTAAATTATGTTATGAATGGTCACATACCTCTAATCTAATTACGTTAAACAAAATCATAAAATGTTAAATTGATATAAAATTACTAGAACTTGTCAAAGAGATTCTTGTCTATAATTTTATTTTTCTTTAAAAGTTATTTAGATTTCAATCAAGCTATGAAACAAACTATTCTTAGTAACCTCGAAATGGAGATTTCGTTTTTAAATTTCTAATTCAAGATTGACAATGCCGCTTCGGGTCGAGGTGGTGGCTATTTCCGTTGGAATCATGTTTCACAGTTCCAGGCCTTTGTCGTCTGTCAACATAAATAGAATACTTGTAACATCTGTTGAATTTGAAGACTTTACCACCGTACTCGTGGGTTCATTTTACCTTCGTCGCGGGTGATCGGTGGATTGAGGCAGCACAACGTCGTTCGACCTGTTGGGGAGGCCCTATGTCCTGATTATAGTACACTAATAGTTATAGCATAGGATTAAAACCTATTACTACTAAAAAGTTTACGACATGCCGGTTTCCTAACGATATCTCACGATCTTTAACTTCATTGTCTGAGAGAACTTGTACAGAGCACATAATTTTTTCTAACAGAAAAATCGATGTACGCCCTTATTTGTATCGAATATAGAATGTCAGTTGTCAGGTTATTGTACAGTCGTGGAATGAAAAGGTTCTTCACCTTGAGGTCGATTTTCACTTGCACTAGTGTAAAAATCAATTATTGTTTTAATTCAGTAAAACATACTATCATGTATGACACGATAAATTGTCAAACAACTTTGATGCGCGTCAATTTGAACTTTGTTGTCGAGCAGTTAAATATGCAACAGTTTGTTCTGTGCCTTAGATTCAATAAGATTCCTTAGATCTGGTCGTGTACCAATGGATTTTTCTGTGTGAAAAAATTATGTGCGCTATGCTAGTACTCTCAAACGGTGAAGGAAAACATCGTGAGGAAACCCGCGGCTTAGTTAGCTCCGCACGTATTGAGTTAGTTAGCGCCTTAGTTTTTTTTTAGATTCAAAAGGTAATGTCACGCGACACCTCAAACGAATCAATTTAAAAACTGACGATCTTTTTTATTCCGCCGCTGTACACCTTGAGAACCTTTAGACCTAATTGTATAACAATGTTTCGTTTCGTCCTTTCTGGGGAAGATATTTTACATTTAAAATTGGCAGATTATACACAACCATGCAAAGTGTTCTTGTTATTACCATATTGTGTTCTAATTTTCCACTCATTACACAAATATACATATTTCATGGTACTATTGCGTCGTGTCAGTGAATCCTTCCAATTATTATAGTGATGTGTATGGACTAGTGATGATTGGCTGAGCTTTTAAGGCGTACGATGGTGATTGTCGAGTTTTTGGATTTCCTTATTCTATTAACGGAGCGTTCCGTCGCGGCAGAAGTATTCTAAGCAAATGGTCAATAATATGTCAAAGCTCGGCACGCAACGAGACTGTGTTGTAATGAAACAGGCTAGTGTGGGTAGGCCGTTAGCAAACTGAAAACTTCAATGAAATCACCATGCCCAATTGTGCTACCATCATCATTTTCCTGCCTTTGTCCCACTAGGTGGGGTCGGCACAACATATTTCTCTCTTTCATCTTCTATCACACGTCATATCACTCACTCATATGCGTCTCCTCATTCACACAATCCATCAAGATGCATGTAATTTTTGCTACCGTGAAACGTCATTAGCGACCTCACATTGTTATTTTGTCCGTAGACAACGGAACCTGGACACAGCTCTGGCTGGTGACGGATTACCACGAGAACGGATCTCTCTTCGACTTCCTCACAACCAGGACCATAGACTCGACCACCCTGGTCAAAATGGCGCTGTCCATTGCTACTGGGTTGGCCCATTTGCATATGGACATCGTCGGCACTAAAGGTTAGTTTAAATATAAATTTTCAGGCTCTTCCACAACGCTGGCTACATTTCTATGTAGCAAGTCTCAAGTAGACTTTCGAAACAAGCTTTATTGGCGTCGCGACAGAGTTGCTACACTATTGAACATCATTCGCCGCATTATTGCAACTGTAATCGACTGAAACATTTGAAACTCCATAAGTTTTCCTAGTAGCTTTGTCGCGGTATCACTGACACTTCTTCGGAAGTCTACCTTTATCGAGCTTCGTCGAACTTGTCACGCAGAGTATACAAGTGCCATATGATTTGTAACAGGATAGATAGAGGATAGACTGATAGTCTATCCGAGCTCTAAAACGATACTCATCTTCACTCATCATTAATCATTATAACAAATTTTCTATGTAAAGTTGACAGACCTTTTGATCGAGCTACTTGTGGAATGGTTTTTTTAGGGTTCCGTATCCAAAGGGTGCCAACGGGGCCCTATTACTAAGCCTCCGCTTTCCGCCCGTCTGTCAGCGGGCTGTCTTTCATGAACCGTTGAAAATTGAACAGAGTGTGTACCTATTTCTAATGCCGCTAAAGAAACAAATATAAAAATAAAATCATAGTACTACATAAAAGAGGTTGTCGTGACTGACCTATTCACAGATAACGCAGATCCTAAATCGCTGGTACTAGAGAAAATGGGAAGGTTTCCTAAAAGGCATTCCTTATAGCACGTAGGCGTACACTCTAAGGGGTGAAAAAGGGTAAAAACGTTTGTATTTAAAATCGTATTCCTTGAACTTGCAAACTTGACCCTTATCACAAAAATTCTTCAATATATAATAATAAAAGTCTTTTGTAAAATACTTTCAAAACCATTCCCGAAACGGGGCGCGGGGTTTGTTAAAGATTGTATAAACTTTTTAACGGGTGGTCCGATTTGCTTGAGAGATATAGATTATTTCAATACAAAATGATTACGAATATAATCCTAATACAGGTCACACGACTTGAAAGGAGAGTTCCCAAACCATGTATTTTACACTTGTAATTTTGAATAAATACTTTTTACTTTTTATATAAAGGTTTACCAAGGAAATGCAATGGGGTGTCAAGGCTGTTCAAACACGAGATGTACCAAAATAATCTACTCTTCGCGAGTGAAATAGTAGCAAAATATGAAAATAACAAGATCCCTTTACAAAAGAAACCGCTACTCTCGCCTTAATCCATTTATGCTCTTCAGACATGCTCGTTGGTTTATGATAGATACTAATAACATCAAAATAAACATTTTCTTCTTCAAATTTATTACGGAAATTCGTGTTTAAGTTTCATTTAATGAAATAAGGTTTTTTATTGACTTTGACGGCCTCGGGGGCGTTGCTGGCGAGTGTTCGGCAGAGACGCAAGAGGCACGTGTTCGATTCCCGCTGCGGGAGAAAAGTTTGCATGTTCTGAAAATATTTCTTCCGGGTCTGGGTGTTGTGGTACCATGGTACTCGTAGCTTCTGATACCCACGACACAGAGAATCTGTAAGTTCAGAACTATATAGTGTCCATATAGAACCATTCTAGTCACCTATTCTCAACTATCTCTCGTGACACAGAGAAGACTTCTTTCTTTCTTCTTATTTATTCTACATAACGTCACTGGAAAGGCAAATTTACGTAAGCGTCAAAAGGCCATTTCGAGAAAAAGCCGTTTAAAGTTTTTTTTTTCGTTTTTTAATCATAACTTTTTACCTAATTATCGATTTTGATGACGTCAACGTAAGATTTCATTTTCTATGTCCAGCAATTAATATTATGAATAGAAAAAAAAAACTTTAAACGGCTTTTTCTCGAAATGGCCTTTTGGCGCTTACGTAAATTTGCCTTTCCAGTGACGATATATACGTGCACATTTATTTATTGATTTATTTAAAAAACAAAACCCAAAGCTCTTAATAATATATGCTTAAACTTATTAACAATCCATACAGCCAATAGAGGATTTATATTTTATAGATACGGCATATAAAGCGACCGTTCGACTAAATATTATATATACGATAAATTATACTGTTATACAAAATAATAATATTAAGATTAACAACACACCTTTAGAATTTCACGTTTAAACGTTACCTTGCCGCAATGGAGAACATCTGCATACCTATGTTTCCTGTTAAAATTAGAATGTAACCGATTCACAAGAGAGTTTTGGGGATAATTAGTGCGGGTACGATTGACGGCGAACAAAGGTGTGTGTCTAGTTCGAGTGTTTGGGACATTTAACCGTAATAGTTTGGACAATAACTCAGGACAGTCAGTAACACCATTGCATACACCATGAAGAAACGACATGCCTGCGAGAGATCTGCGATTCTCAAGAGTCGTGAGACGATAATGAAATCACGCTTACTGGTAGTCGCTGAAGTTACGGAAACACCGATAGTTAAGGTGTTCAACAAACTTACCGTGTATACTTTCTCGTAGACTCTGAACGTAGATTATATCAGGGACTGCATATCGGTATAAAATATTTAAATAGTACTAGTAAAATATTAGTACTCTTATTAGTTAAACAGACCCTTGAAGCGAATAACAGTACAAGATATCAAAAAGTGACTAGAAATATATTAGTATTTACGCTACAAGAATAATTACGGTACAAGAATCATTTTGGTATGAATATCTTACTGTTATTTTTTAATACTAGAAATTTAACTGTATGACATACAGAAATAAATTGTACAGAAATTTATACCTGTATACAGTCCCTGGATTATATAGGTTGGGTTCCAAACTGCTGCAATATTCAAGAATACTTCTCAAGTATGATAAAGATAAGATAAAGAAAGTTTATTGCCAAAAACATAAACACAAGATTACAATTTAAAGTGATACAATGCACTAGTAAACTTAGGTATCCTAAAATAATTTTCCAGCGAGGCCCAAACTAGACTCGAGAGTCTGTATCTTGGGTCTCAAGAGCACAAATTACCAGAAACAATGTTAAACTACTATTAGACGGTTTATGGAGCATGGCAAGTGTTTGGCACATTTATATATAATGAAACTATTTTAAATACTTAAAAAAATTAAACAAAATAATATAAATCAAAAAGTCAAAATAATAAAGAACTTTCAAACAATCAATATTAGAGAAAGGACGACTGACACGTAAAATGAAACCCAGAATTAAACCCATGAAACCAATTATCACGCCCGTATCCCTAACGGGGTGGGCAGAGAGACAAGTAATCATAAGAAAAAAAAGGTGATTACCATGTTATTGTCATTATTTTTATAAATGCTGTGGCTTGGCAGATGGTTTACCGCCCACCCCATGTGTATTCAATAACTCTGTTATCGAGGCATGATTGGCAATACTCGGCAACTGCGACATCGCGTACGTCTGATTTGATCAACGCCTTTGTTATTTATCTTTAATGCGATTTTAATACTATTGAGACAGCGCTGAGAAAATTTTCTTTTTATTATGCGTTAATATTTAGTATCCTCGTAACAGTTAGTCTAAATATGTTAAGTTCTTCCGTAACTGACTGACAATCAACACACAGCCTAAACCATACGTTGTAGAAGCTTGAAACTTGGAGGGCATATTTTCAGGAGCTAGGAGACCGAACACACACACACACACACACACACATACACATACACACACACGTGTGTGTAACTAAGACACAAGAAAGCAAGTCCCGAAATTCTACTTCTAGGGTACGCAGCGGGAAGATGATATTTGAATAATTTGTCAATAAAATATTAACGTGGACAAACTCGCGGGGCGTTCTACTAGTTTAAAGATTTGGTAATTTTCAAGTGCCGTTGTTAATAGGTACTAAATCAAACTCTGAAGATGGGCGATAAATTATTTGTGTCAATTTCATAACAAAACAGAGTTGAGATGACCTAATATGAACTTTGTACAGCTATCACGTAAGCTATCACGTAGTGTGTGTATGGTCCTTTCTTAGTTTACTTTTAAATCCTTTCACCAAACTGGTTCGAAAGAACCAGTGTCACGATTAGAAGTATTAGTTCAGTAGTTATCCCAATTGGATAATTGAGTTCACGCAGAGTTTTGAACAATGCTCAACGGTGATCTATCATCATCATCATCCTACCCTCATCCCACTCTATGTGGGGTCGGCACAGCATGATCCTTGGATCATGCTGTGTCAATTTGTGTAAGAGTTTTGGCTAAGGTGTTTAATGACCGCCTGCCGCCTGCCGCCTGCCTGGCGTATATATAAATAACTGAAATAAGAAATAACTGAAATGCCGCCTGCCTGACGTCAACCTTGGGAATACTATGTTTTTTTCTTTACTCCCAGTCCAGCAGCCAATTTATCAACAGTGATCAAAAAAAGTGTGAATAAAAAAAAAGGTTGTCAGTAAATTGTTGAAAAACTAACTAAACTGAACAAAATTAGCTGAAAGTGGAAAAAGTTAATCTGAAAGTGAAAGTGAAATCCTCGTTATTAAATACTCAGATTTAATAGCCCGGGATAACTAGACCGTCGATGATATAAGAGTTTGTTTATCTAAGTGGGTTATTGGAATTCAACTTAGATTTAAGAGGCGTCATAATAATCCTAGCTATTTTTAGGAATAAAGTACTCGACGCTTTACTTGCGTGAAATTTGCGTAAAAAATACATTAGAGCGACAAGAGCAAAAGGAGGAAAATACCTAGCAGTGACTGCGATCTGGCTGGGGATGATGATGATGAAAGTCCTACCGTTTCACTGAACTAAAGAAAAAATTTTTTTTCCTTAAAATCACGGGGATCATTGGCCACGTCTTAAACCTACGTTACATTTACACCTGTTCGTAACGCGACCAAGTGGAAGATACAGGTAAGAAGCCACTCACAATCTACGTCAATAATACTCGTATGAGTTTGAATAGTATTAAGACGAATTTACATATTTCTTACACCGTAGTTGAAGCGTGGGTTTCATTGACGAAAATGTATTTAATTAAGAGAAATAATTTTAGAAAGATTCCTACTTACGATAACGTAGTAAGAAAATAGTAAACAAACTTAAAATACCTACTGTTTACAATAAATACTACTTATCACACAGAATACTGAGGAGTAAAGTTTTATTTTTATATTCTTGTATTTTTTTACGAGAACGGTTCTCGTTGAGCAAGAACTGAGCAAAACAAGAGTAGGATTAAAAAAATATAAATTGTGACTCAATCAGGGCGTGACGACTAATCGGATTTGGATCAAATTCGGATTTGTATATTCTACATTACCTTCCAAATACATTTATTAACAGTAAGAAACTTAAAAATATAATTGATAGTATACAAAAGAAACAGTCTATCTAAAGACCGTTGCAAACGGTCTATAGATAGCTCACCTGATCCAGATAATCACACGGTTGAAAAATTCCCAAGACGCTAGCTGCATTGCCACGCTGAGAAATAAGAACCAGCTGTTGGATCACGCATTGCTTTGACCAGGCGCGAATTTTACAATCCGTTTATATTCTATTCAATTATTTCCAACTAGCTGCTGCCCACGGCTTCCCTCGTGTAAAAAAAGCTCGCAAAAATAGCCTGTATGTTAATCCAGTACATGTACTATGTATATTCCAAGTTTCATTAAAATCTGTTCAGCCGTTTTTGCGTGAAAGAGTAACAAACATCCATACATACAAACTTTCGCGTTTATAATATTAGTAAGGATTAAAAACAATATAAAATTGTATGTGGAAAATACTTATAAAATACAATACAATTATTAATCTAACAGAACACAACATAATAATTAAAATACTACCTACATACTGAAATATCTAATTAAATCGATTAATTAATTCATATTAATAGTATTGAATACATGTCAGATAATACTTCAGATGTCAAACTTCAATGTTGGCCATAGAAATACATAATAATAATAAAAAAATCTCAAAGTTTATTAATGGAGTAGAGACATTTCTCTAGAAGAAATAATTTTTATTTATTTTTGAGCGTGGCTCTCTTATTATTATTAATCAATAATTTAATGTCACATGGAAGTTTATTAAATATGTCCACGGCTTGATATCTTGTGCAGTGCTTCATTAAGTCAAGTGTCGCATTAATGTGATTCTTAAGACTTTTTACCCCTGCTATTTACCCTTGCTGTGCACTCCTCTGACGTCTCATACTCATATAAATATTTAGCAAGAAAATTTATGTGTGCAATTACACATAGAATAGGTACTGTTAGAATTCCCAAGAGCTTGAAATATCCTCTACATGACTTAAAATATTCTCAATAATAATTATCCCTCCGGCCGCATACGAAACCGTAGATTCGTAACCAGTTGCGGTAGAAGCAAAATTCATCTTTATACGTTTTTTTTTTCGTTACACGATACCGACTTTTTTTTTCGTAACTGGTTTCAGTGAAAGAATAAATTTTACTTGTAGGTAACTCCCCGTTTTATCATTATCGACGTTGACCTAACTGCTGGGTAGGGGCCCCCACTATAGTACACCATTCTTATCCTGTACTAACCAAATCCAATTGATTTCTGCCGTCTTCACAATGGCATCTGACTACCTGGCTGGTGGTTTGTCTGGTCTTTAACCCTCACGTGGCCACCACTGCCTTTGTCCTTACACAATAACTAGCTATGCTAGCTAGCTATTTTTAAAATGTAGCAAATGTCCTTCCCCAGGATTCGATTTATCTCCTAACATTTTTTTGTTGAAAACCTATCAGCGGTTTAGGCGTGAAAAGGTAACAGACTGACAGATTTACCTTCGCATGAATAAATTAGTAGGGAAGTATAAGGCTACCTTTTTCCGTAAGTTAATTATCATGTATTTATAGCTCAACAAGCTGCCGGTTGAGGCTTCGGTCGCATTGTACACGTTGGTATTGTTATTTGTTCTGTTCGAAAACAAATTACGCCAAAACACTGGACCGGTCGCTGCGATCTGATTAGCCGACTCAAGGTCAAGTATTGTACTAGAGCTGTGCAATAAAATATTCATATCGATATCGATCGAATGTTTGTTTAGTGGAATACAAATAAAGTTTATTTTCTTTCAAATAGTATTACATAGTAAGTTAGAGAAATTCTAAGCAAATTAGTTAAGTACAGAGACTAGTTTCTGTAACCGAAATATGTTTCTAATTGTTCCATTTCCCCTTATCGAGGTCGGATCTGTTTAAATTAATCTATAAAATAACTCACTGCTACTCACTTTAGATCGACATATTTCAACTTAGTCTTGAAATGTATTCAATTTATTACATCTAGGTACTTATTTATTTAATCCGTCGTTAGGCGTGATTGAGGCTCAAACTGTCTCAATCACGCCTTAACTTTCGCAATTGATTTAGTAGGATAAACTTTAGCATTTATTTATAATATAAGTGGGATAACAGAAAACAACATAGGTTTAATCAATTTTCGCCGAAATGATTAATTTCGCATGGCGCGGCGGCGGCGGCGTACATTGGGCTTCCTCTACATTAATATTGTAAAGAGGAAAGATTTGATTGTTGGTTTGTTTGCATTGAATAGGCTCCGAAACTACTGGACCGATTTAGAAAATTCTTTCACACTGTCCTCGGCTGACATGGGCTATATTATATTTTCAAAAAAATTAGGGATCCTTACTAAAACTCCATTAATGTAACCCAAGGTGTAAAAAAATTATCTAAAAAATTCCTTACATCGCGTGCGCTGCGAAAACTATTAATGATAGAACAAAATAATGTACTACGACTTTGCAGAACACATCATTATCTAAAAAAAGTGCCGCGACAGCATATGTTTAGCTATTATAGTTATGTCACAATAAGTTTATTTTATTAAAGAAAAAAAAAAATTGAAATGCCGGCGCTAGAAAAGGCTCTTTATAAGGGATCCTTATCAAAATAAATTACTTCATATTCAATACTGCATCAATAACTTTATATAACTTTTGAATTATTCAATTGGACATTCCATTCGAAAGATATTATGAGTTTAAAAATGTAGTTATAGAAAAAAGTGAGTGTGTGTGTTAAAATTTGTTATTCTTGTAATTTTTGTTAAATACCCGTGCGAAGCCGGGGCGGCTGCTAGTTTGTTCATATTTTAATTGGTTCTCTGACATAGTATTGGTTAATCTATTCCTATACGTAGACCGACCTCTGACTCGGTGGCATGGCGAGCAAGTGCTCGGCTGAGAAGAGGCGCGGGTTGGATTCCCGCTGCGGGAGAATTTTTCTGCATTTTAATCTGGGGTCTGGATGTTGTACCATGGTATTTGTTGTTTCTGTTACGACATAGAATCCTAGTGTGGGTTCAGACATATCTTATGTTACTTTTGGGTGTTATTGATATTTATTTCCTTTACATTTATATTTCGCACTCTTCCAATTTCCTACTGTACATATTTTAACCTATACGCAGCGAGACTCCTATTACGTCAGTATAGTTGGATGCAACTTGTACCCACCCTTTAATGGATGTGCATGTTAAAACTCCCCCCCCCCCCTCTACAGTTTCGTGCACAGTACCCTAACTTTTACTAATTAAAACTCCATAAATTGATTCTGAACCGGCACAGTAATGTTTAACCAGTAGTGACACTGCCTAAAACAGATCTGATGCATTCTCCAAATAATTTGTTTTGTTCTTATTTTAAGACGACAGCAAGTTCGCGCTGTTTAAACCTTAGTATTAAAATAATTACTAAAATAAAATAAAAAAGTCGAAAAAGAATGATATGTAAAAATGAAAAACCAAATTGTGTTTTAAACACTAACCCCCGAATACTCAAACGCATCTCAGAGTTGAGCACGTCTCAAGTGACGAGTTTTTGACAGTTTTTCATTAAACTATTTGTTTGCGAAGTACTTGAGTTTTCTGATCTGCGGCCTCGCTCGCGTGGTCGCAAGTAAATGTGTAATAAAATTCCATCTATATTTATTCCCTGTTTCTGCCGTTACGAAGATGAACTGCCAATCACACTCACTCACAAACTTTCGCATTTATAATATTAGTAGCAGTAGTAGTATATAATTATATTATTATTTATAAAAATAATAAAATAAATATTTGTGGACATTTTACACAGCACCATCTAGCCCCAAACTGCTAAGCAAAGCTTGTGTGGGGACCGGATGGCTGATAGAATACTTTTTTGTGTAAATACATACTTATAATACATAACAGACTCGAACACAGCGGGAATCGAACACGCGCCTCTTGCGTCTCAGTCGAGCACTCGCCCGCCTCGCCACAGAGGTCGTCGTATTATTAATGTTAGTGTGAAATATTAGTGATATTATTGGTATTTTGTCTGTCCTTACTGCGTAAAATGTTATACCTAAAATGTGGTGCGTGCAGTCAAATTGGATGTCACTGTCGCTGGTAAAGTTTGTTGCCTCAATAAGGTGATGCGAGCAACTTAAGGGCTTATTTATAGAGTTGACTTAAAAAAAGCCGGATAAAAATATTACCATTTTGTTCTTACAAAGCCGGTTTCGAAGCGAGATGACTATGGTTATATACCAGTATGATGACATACTAGGACGCCCCGTGACCTTTTTGAGTCTTGAGTTTTTTTCATACAAACTAAAAAAACTAGAGTTAAACCGTCACTAGAGTTGGCCACATGCATTCTTCCGAACTTCATCTTCCGTGTGCGTCCTGGAGTTGACTCAAGGCATTTCCTTTCTTAGTGCACCCCTACGCCGTAAGAGGAATTATGCTTTCCAAGTTTAATTCTTTTAGTACTTATGGTCCGCTCTGCGTTGGTTGTCAGTTAGTAACGTAAAAGTTTTAGGTATCAATTTAGATTGGGGAGGTTCAGTAGTGAAATTATATAGGTTGATGATCATTATGATGTGCTTTTCTTCCGAATACTTCTATTTGTCAGGTTAATTAGGTACTTCTCTGCTGGACTGGGAGTATAAAAAGAACATGGAATGCGTCCAGCTGCTTCTCTCTCCAAGCATGTAGTAAAAGTCGACTAAGGGTAGTATCCTCCCCAACATGATGGACCATCTATATGGGCGATGGGCTGATCACCTGTCACCATGGTTCATATCCATCTTGGGACTTTAAATCGGTAGTGGCTGCAAAATTTCTCATGACTACTTGTGGCTCTGCCTACCCCATTAGGGATACGAGCGTGATATTATACATACAATTAGGTAAAAACAACCCGTGGGGGTTTCTGCTATGTCAGTAGCATTTTATCTCGTGTTAGAAGAAATTGTTTGCATATTTAAAATTTGTATGTGCGTTGTAAGTTCAGCATATTTGTATATTTCGTAGGTGATAATAAACCAGACCAGGTGTATTTGACACCGTAAAATTGTATATAGCGATAGATTATAATCTATCTCGCGAAATTGTAAACTGTCGAAAGATTGTAAACCCTTACATAAAGCTTACAATGTAACGCGTTATTACTTATTTATCTACCCAATCGAATTCAGTTGGTTCGCCCCCGAATACTCAAACGCATCTCAGAGTTGAGCACGGCTCAAGTGACGAGTTTTTGACAGATTTTCATCAAAAACTGTTAAAAAATTTTGCATTTGAGCATTCGGGGTTAGATTAGTAGGTTAGGTTTGAGTAGTGTATAATACCGCGAGGCGAGCGAGCATAGTGAGCGTAATAAATGTTACGGTTCACAATCTTTTGACGGTTTACAATCTCGCGAGATAGATTATAATCTAACGGTATTTACAATTTTACGGTGACATATTCATAGCCGGCTTTTTTGTTCCGGCTTTTCAAAAGCTTTCTCGTGACTATAACTCCTCCGCATAGAAGTGGAACTGAAGTGCTACCGTTCGCCATAAAGCTTGGCAATTAGTACTCGTACGTCGTACTGTGCTCGCATACGGAATAGAATTAAAATTGAACCCACTCAGTATATGTGTCGTAGTACTCGTATATGAAGTAAAGCCTTTTACCATCTATAGTAGATGATTTATACTGAAATGAAATGAAATAAGCCTTATTGCAAATAACAACCTAACAATTGCTGGCAAAGGGTGGCCTTATCGCATGATGCGATTTCTTTCGGGTAACCAGGACTAAAACTAAATTAATACTGCTTCAGGAGGCAACATTTACCTCCACAAACGGGACGCTGATGTAGTGCCCGGGATGAATTAAGATGGAGTAGGCTTGCCCAGCACCTATTCCATCCTCTCAGTTTAGTCGGCCTTGTCCACAGGAAAGACATGGTCAATACGTGCGAAGCCGCGGGTTTTCTTACGATGTTTTCCTTCGCCGTTTGGGAGTACTGGTATAGCGCACATATTTTTTTACAGAAAAATCTATTGATACACGACCGGATTTGAACCCACGACTTTAGGATCGGAAGGCAAGGTCACTACCAACTAGACCACCAGTGCTCAAAGTGTATCTAGTCATTATAGTATATCGGAGAGTAGCTAATGGTCCAGTGGTAGCAGCCCCGCCTTCTGATCCTAAGGTCGTGCGTTCAAATATGTTCACTATGTTTCATTACATTTTCATGTTCTGAAACTGTCTAAAGGGATCTGACCAATACCCCCTTGCGCATAGACGTTATAGAATGCCGGAAAGTCTCATAAAAATATCAGCAATGGTTTGCTAGGAAATTAGTAGAAATCTTTGAAATCGGTTTATTAAAAAGAAATGAATGGCTTCTTTCTCTAGAAAAGCTTTTCTATGTTAACTTACGAGAATTATAGGAAATCTTTTAGATCTTTGAACGTTTGAGGTAATTACAGTCTTAAGAAATTGCGAGTTAAAGAATTTGATCTTTTAGGGTTCCGTACACGAAGAGTGCCAACGGGACCCTATTACTAAGCCTCCGCTGTCCGTCCATCCGTCCGTCTGTCAGAGGGCTGTATCTCAAGAACCTTAGTTGAAACTTTCCCAGATTGTGTATTTCTATTGCCGCTATAGCAAAAGATAAAACAAAAAAAGGGTCCCCAAGCAATAAACATTTATTTAACGTTTGTAATCGATCATGTAAACGCACTTGAAGGGTGACCTTCCCATGACACTGAAGCGCAAACTCATAGACGTGTGTATCCTGTCCACCCTAACGTACGGCGCGCAGACATGGTCGCTGACCGACGCGCAGAAGGCCAAACTGAAGGTATGCCAAAGGGCAATGGAACGTAGTATTGTTGGGTTCAAGCGGATAGACTGAGTACGCAATCACGCTGCGTTCTTTAACCGGAATTGCTGATGTTGGATATAAGGCTGCCAGGCTCAAATGGGATTGGGGAGCACGAGAGTCAGCTCGGGATAAGGATGTCTGGAAATCCATGGGGAGGACCTTTGCCCAGCAGTGGGACGAAATATGTTTAAAAAAAACTATCATCGTAGCTACATAATTTAAAAAGCACATAGAGTAAAAGTCATATGCACCCAGGTGATTTACTTCAGGTGAATTAAGTCTATCGAGTCAAAAAGTACATGTACGATGTTACGAAGGTTTCACTTCGAGTGCGAATTCGACTCGCACTTGACCGCTTTTTTTATTTCCTGTTAACTTTGCTAATAGTGTGACGAGTCATTCACTTCATTCGCATTAGCTTGGTTTCGTGTTTATTTGGGTTCACTCTGCGAAAAGTGGAAACGGAAGTTGTCAATTTTCTACTAGACTGGGCGAGCTCCTAAAATCGTACGGTACACAAATTTAGAAACATTTACACCGTGGGCAGTGGCCTCCCTTTGTGTAAATGTTTCAATGGACTTACTTGTGTTACTACTTTTTTACTTTATGTACTTGGGTCCCCCCTTGCGCATAGACGTTATAGAATGCCGGAAAGTCTCATAAAAATATCAGCAATGGTTTGCTAGGAAATTATTAGAAATCTTTGAAATCGGTTTATTAAAAAGAAATGAATGGCTTCTTTCTCTAGAAAAGCTTTTCTATGTTAACTTACGAGAATTATAGTGCTAATTACTGTGCTTCATGCATCCAAAAACTATGGCCTTTTATGTCATCGACCCCTCGTGCGGTTGGACGATCTGTAATCCTAATGACTAGGCAGGTACTACCACAGTCTATTCTTTTCAAACCTGAATTATAGATAGTTTAAGTCAGGCCCCTTCAGACGAGCTGAAAGGTAATTTTACCACACAACATCAAAATCGTTTTAGCCGGCTGTTACCTACAGCCCCCACTCCCCTCCCCTTCTCGCCTCTCGCTTTGCAATTGCATAAGTGTTGTGACGCGAATTGATTTGGTTTGCCGTAGACGATTTGATTTGGCCCCCTGTAATTTGTCGATTTCGAGGGCGTCAGTTACAAATAAAAACTTATTTACGAAGACATTGTACCTACTCTTTTGTTCGTTGCACAACGATTCGGATAGGAGAGATTAATTAGTCAAGAAAGTGAACCTGGTTTAGAAATCTTGGTAAATAAAATTACCAATACAAGTTAACTTTTTGGACGTCCTATCGAAATATTCGTGACTAGATTCTGCCTACGGCTTCGCTTACCTACGTGATGTCCGCATAAAACGTAGCCTATATATTATTCCGGCAACGTAGTGTGTATATTTAAAGTTTCGTTCAAATCCGTTTAGTTGCTTGCTACTGCCGATATTGAGGCATAAACGTTAAAACATCCTCACAAACTTTCGCATTTATAGTAATTAGATGGTGTAATACAACATTCAACAGCCACATACAAAGATCCTAACTCTAGAATTCCCTGTGTTACCTTAGATTCCCTTAGTTTTAAAACGACTTGAAAACAAGTATTTATTTAAAAGAACAAAAAACCTGACTGCGTAGAATTTAAGTAGCATAATAGGTCTGACATATTTGATTTTGTAACACATGATGATGATGAGTTTGTACCGTTTTAGTCTACGTTTTTAGTTATGTTAATTGGAAATAGCTTCTTAAAGCTGCCATGTTGGGGTTTTTAAACTTTAGTGTCAAAAAAGAGTCGTAGGCTGTACCTATGACGCTCTCGTTATCTAGACGAAACCAGCGACACCTAATTTGTCAAAATCCCTTCAGGCGTTTCGGCGACAGAAGCAGCCAAAGTAATGCACATACATACCCACATACATATACACCCCAAATAATCGGGTTAAAAGGATGTACTTACTTATATCTTTTTATTTTCGTTTTTAACTTACACCATTTGCTGCAGGAAAACCGGCTATAGCGCACCGTGACCTCAAGTCCAAGAATATCCTCGTGAAGAGTAACCTGACCTGCGTGATCGGAGACCTGGGCCTGGCTGTGAGACACAACGTGACGTGTGACACAGTGGACGTGCCTTCGACCAACCGCGTCGGCACCAAGCGCTATATGGCTCCAGAGGTACCTTCATTTCTTTTTATCCTCGTGAAGAGTAACCTGACCTGCGTGCTCGGAGATCTGGGCCTGGCTGTAAGACCAACGCCCACAACGACCAACCGCGTCGGCACCAAGCGCTATATGGCTCCAGAGGTACCTACTTTACTTCCTTGGCATCGTCTATACATTTTCCTTTTCGTTCTTCCTTTTTCGTGTCGTTGTGAGCTAGGTCAAAGATACTTTGACCAATAAGTGGCTACATTTACGGCATTATCAGAGCAGGACTCATCAATAGTGAATTACATTTCGTCTTGTATTACTTTTCAGAGGGCCAAAGTTACAGTGAGGTCAACTTACTTATTCTAACAGCCTCTCAGTTATTAAGAGACTAGAAGTCTCCTAGTAATCTATATTTCATACAAAAACTTACTTATTCAAACAGTTCGTGAAACTTTCTTACAAAAACCGTAGAAATTTATTCCAGTAAAATCTACGATAGATTGAAAACAGTATGTGTTTTCCTTTACCTGAATGCAAAATCATTTGCCAGTCTCGTAGCGTTGGTAAAACCCTTTGTTCCAGAACATGTACGTACGGATAAAAAGTACAAAACTCGAGCACAATCCGCTGCCCGTGCTCGATAGCGGTATAGATTTAAAACAGTACAGACACTCATCGCATGTTTTCAAACATTTTAGGTTCTACAAAAGGAGCCTCGTGATAATAAACACCTCTCGCCACACTGGTTCGAAAGAACTTGTACAGACACTGGTAGACTTCTGCATAATTGCACTCCTGTAATTTTACTTCTTCAAAATCTCTTCATCATCTAATGATGATATAATAATGTGCTGTGGGAGGATACGGATCGAGAACAATGATTATTCATCGTGTAGCACATATACAATACTATATAATTATCATCTAGCTCTAGATATCATCAAGCAAGATCACTCTCAAAAATGGTATATTTCGAATATGTAAATTCTTTATCATCATCATCAACATCCTGTCTTTGTCCACTGCTGGACAAAGACCTCCCTTGTGCCATCCAATACAATCCTATGCTAGCCTAATACATTTACGACTCACGACGATATCTTATATTCTTAAATTAACAACTTCGCTTACGAAATTTAAGGACTGTATATACTGCTTACTTCTGATAGTGTGCTATCGGCTTCTCCCATTCGCCATTTTAACAGGAATTGACACATGCCAGTTTTGTGGAAATGCAAAAAGGTATACTCTGTTATTAGGGTTCCTTACCGGAAGGGTGCCAACGGCACCCTATTACTAAGCCTTCACTCTCCGTCCGTCTGTCAGCTGACTGTATCTCACGAACTGTAATAGGTAGAGAGTTGAAATTTTCACAGTGTGTATTGCCGATATAACAACAAATATTAAAGTATACAATTATGTACACGTACGATGGTATGGAACCCCTCGTGTGCGAATTCGACTCTCACTTGGCCGGTTCTATTTTTGTTTGGATTTGACAGCAAAACCGGCTACTTTTGAACTCCATGCTAATTAATAATCCTACTAAAGTCGCATTTGTAGCGAAAGTTTGTGAGGGTGACGGGGTGTTCTGTTCATGCCTCAATCCCAGCTTAACAGGATTTGAATGAAGTTTGTATTATACCATAGTTCATGACCATAAAATGTGCCTAGGTGAGAGTCCTCCAGTTCGTCCTGCTATTTCATCCTAGGTCTTCCACCGCGTCGCGCTGTGTTAGGTCTTCTAAGCAAAGCTTGTACTATGGGCACCAGATGATTGATATATTTTTTTAAATACATACTTATAATACATAGTACTACAACACCCAGACCCGGTAGAAATATTTGCAGAACATACAAACATTTCTCCCGTAGCGGGAATCGAGCCCGCGCCTCTTGCGTCTCAGCCGAGCACTCGCCCGCCACGCCACCGAGGTCGTCTCCTCGTGAAATATACATAGTACGTGTGCTCGAACAAAACTATCGAAGCCGCGGGTTTGTATCTCGTAATAAAATAAAAATGAAAGATCTTATAAGTATTTCATTTTTGGTCTGCGAAAAGAAACCAAAGTCAAAGTCAAAAGTTTTTTTATTCCTTAAAATCATGGGGATAATTTGGACACGTCTTAAATCTACTTTGCATTAACACCTGTTCGTAACGCGAACCAAGCGTGTAAGATATATGTAAGAAACCACGCTTGGCAATTTTTTTGGAAAATTACGCCTTTATCATGTTTATAAAAGGAGTTGGAGTATTATTCAGTTCCAAGCATTTTTGTCTTCCATAACAATCGGATATTTTATAGTAAGCTTTTTTAAACAACTTTCGTTTTATTGGACCTTTTTTATTAACTGTCAAATTTGTCATCTCGCTTGGGACTTTGTTATAGAAGTGTACACATTGCCCTTTAAATGGATTGTTAACTTTATCTAGCCTAACCGTGGGTACGGCGAGTTTATCCTTATTTCTATTATTAACACTATAATTATAGCTATTTTTCTTAACTTTAACTTAGTTACATTTTCATGTACGTACATCAAGTTTTCGTAAATATATTGACAAGGAACAGTCATGATGCTTATTTCTTTAAATTTATTACGTAATGAATTACTAGGATCCGGGCTATAAATTGTTCGAACAGCCCTCTTCTGCAACACAAATACGATGTTTATATCTGCAGCACTCCCCCACAACAAAATGCCATAAGCTATGATGCTGTGGAAGTAGCTGAAGTAAACTAGTCCTAGCTGTATCTACGTCTGTAAGGAGACGTATTTTTTTGACTGCACATGCCGCAGAACTAAGTATCTTCGACAATTTATCTATGTGTGGGTCCCATTGAATCTCTTTATCTAAGGTTATGCCCACGAGATCTATAAGTTCATGTTTTATTTTAATATTATAATTTACTTCCTTTATTCCCAATGAGGGTTGACGTCAGGCAGGCGGCCGGTCATAAAACACCTTAGCCAAAACTCTGCCGACCCCACATAGAGTGGGATGAGGGCAGGAAGATGATGATGATGATTAGAATTTACTTATGTAACAGTTGGTAGTATAAATTTATACATTTGGTTTTCTTTTCATGATTATATTAATAGGTTATTTACACTGAACTATTCTACAACCCTTGACGCTATAATACTTTGTATTATATATCCTCTCTTTTTATATTAACAATCATCTTCGTAGAAATCGGGGTTTTCGCGTACCGTTTTCCATTCATAAGTAAGTTTACTTAGGACTTTCTCCGATTCGGGACCGCAGTATTTACGGAGCACATACAAAGAAGAATTCATAATAAGTTCTCAGAGATATTTCTCCAAGACGCCAATAATAGAGTATTTTTTATATATAAATGTAACGTTTTATTCTGAAATAACGTTGCCACCTAAATACCAGTAAAAAATAATACCAGTAGTGTTAATCCTACGGTCTTCGTCACGAACGGATTTTTCAGTTTGAATAATGTATGTGTGCTACATCAGTACTTTCAAACGGCGAAGGAAAACATCGTGATTAAACCCGGGACTTAGTCACCTCTGCACGTATTGAATATGTCTTTCCGTGGATAAAGCCGACTAAGCTGAGAGCATGGTATAGGCTGGGCAAGCCTACTCGCATCCTTATTCGTCCCGGGCACTACAGCGTCCCGTTAGAAAGTTGCCTCCTGACGCTGTATTATCATCTAGTGTACCCAGTTTCCCTCCTGCTGAGCATAGGCTTCTCTCAGTCTATCAATTTCGTGCTAATTTCACGTTCAGTCAGGGTTCTGTGCTGTTAATTGACTATTCGTCAATAACTTTTATTTGTTGAGAGCAATGGTGGTCTAGTTGGTAGTGACCCCGCCTTCCGATTCTAAGGTCGTGGGTTCAAATCCAGTCGTGTACCAATGGATTTTTCTGTGTGAAAAATTTATGTGCGCTATACCAGTACTCTCAAACGGCGAAGGAAAAACATCGTGAGGAAACCCGCGGCTTAGTCAGCTCCGCACGTATTGACCATGTCTTTCCTGTGGACAAGGCCGACTAAGCTGAGAGGATGGAATAGGTGCTGGGCAAGCCTACTCCATTTTAATTCGTCCCGGGCACTACAGCGTCCCGTCTATCAAGGTAAAAATTGCCTCCTGACGCTGTATAAATCATCTACTATATATGGTAAAAGGCCTTAGTTTTTTTTATTTATTGAAAAATAATGCCATCGACATAGTATTAACCGACCGTTACAAATAAGTTTCAAAGAACTGGGAAAGTTACAAATGCAGATGACAGTCTACGTGCAAAAATAATAATTTTATTTTTAATTCATTTCAGGTGCTTGACGAGTCAATGGACACCCGCCAATTCGACCCGTACAAGCGCAGCGATGTCTACTCCTTCGGCCTAGTGGTGTGGGAGATGACTCGCCGCTGCGGCGCCATGCCCGATGACTACCAGCCTCCTTACCACGACGCCGTGCCGCCTGATCCGTCGCTTGAAGACATGCGTCGTGTCGTCTGCTGTGAGAAACGACGCCCGAGTATACCTAACAGATGGCATTCAGACGCAGTAAGTATCCTGCCCCATATAATGCAGTTTTACCCCGGTGAATAGCTTAAGCAACTATACCCTAGAAAGAGGTTTTGGGCACTCTTGACCTGGCCCTTTTCCAAAACGTCGCCGATTTGGTCCAGGTACGTGCGCCGATAATATCCGATTTACACATATCCGAAAAACTGCGCTGATACGGTACAGGCCTGAAATATCTGTTTTCCTAAAATGTACAATTCTCAAAATGTCTGCGTTTTCACAATACTTTGTCTGAACTCAACTTTGTCAGCTATCTGATCTAAAATCTATTTTGTCAGCTTTCTCAAAATGTCTGCTATTTGAAATTTGTACAATCCCAGGAAGGCGTCTATTCATAATGTTTACATTTCTAATAATAAGTATAGTAGCATAAGTTTCATTTTTTTTCTATTTTGGGTTGAAGTTATAAATGTAATGGAAAAATATAATAAAAAACATCTGTTCTACGATTCAATTATATTACATTGTTTTATTTTCGTAGTTAGTTTGTACTAAAATCAATACTAATAAATGCGAAAGTAACTCCAGAGTTACTTTCGCATTCATTAGTATTGATGCCTGAAACACTTATCGAGCCTTTCCCATGGTTTAGGATAGCAGAAAGAAAAACAAATTCAATTATTTATTAAAAGGCCCAAGTAAGTAAAAGAAACTCAAGGTCGTGAGTTGAATAAAAGGGTCGTATCCGTATTGGGTTGACGAACCAATAAGTATACCACTGACTGGTCTTAGAGCGGGAGTCGTAGTCGATCCGAAGCGGTAGGCAAATAGGAACGCCGACTAAAGCTTCTCCGGTTCGGTGGATGATGACGATATTGATGGTGTCAGTAGTAAAAAATGAAGGTCTTCGGAAGACTAGTTTTTAGATAGAAATAATAGTTCTTAGGCAAGTCGTTAGCCGTCCAACAGTAAAGTCAAGTGCTTCCTAGGGATGTTAAAAAAAACCGATTATTTTCCATAAAAATCGACTTTTATGAACGATTATTATTAAAAAAGAATCGATTATTCATAAGTCGATTTTCTTATTGAGTCGCCTGCTTTTGATTTTTTCGACTGGTATTAAAAGTACCGCAGCAACGGTACCCAGTTCGATCGCGGTGATTGACATTTCTGTTACAGTGCGCCCAGCGTAACTTGGCGTGCGTGAAGTTAGCCGTTGGACATGCGCAGTGTAGCTTTTTCATACTAAATTGTTTACTGCGCATCGAAACGGCTAACTTCACGCACGCCAAGTTACGCTGGGCGCACTGTAATATGTCATGTTTATTTAATTTTGATATGAATGACTGATCTGTAGTTTATTTCAAATTCTCGTTCAACGTGTTCTGCATTCGTAACTTCGTACCTACCTACATTGTGTTTTTTTCAAAGATTATTTTATGTTTGGAAGATTGAGTTGAGTTGTTTCTTTTCGGCACCAAAGAAATCGAAAAATTTAATATTTTTTTAGAAAATTCGATCATTTCATTATTTTATTTAATATCGATTATTTTTATACAAAAAAATACCGTGAAGTCACATCCCTAGTGCTTCCAGTCGTGCCAACTAAAAAATAACGAATTCTTCTGTTCCTAACTGCCATTGGTCGCAAGTGCGCCGCTGTCACTGCCGAGAGAGCGCGGGAAATTTTAAATAATAGATACGCCACGAAATACGATCGTACCTACCCAGTATTATATTGAAGTTCAGATACAGAAATTTTACATGTCTGTCTGTTACTCTTTCAAGGCTAAGCCGCTGAACCGATTTAGATGAAATTTGGTTTAGAGACGGTTTAAGAAATGAACGATGGTTTGGGAAGAACATAGGATTTTCGCTTAAAAATGATAAAGATATTTTAAGTAAATGTTGCATGTTAATGTTTATTCATGACTTTTCTGGAATGCCAAAACTGTAAGGCGGATATGTTGAGGTAATAAAGACATAGTCAATACGTGCGGAGCTGACTAAGCCGCGGGTTTCCTCACGATGTTTTCCTTCGCCGTTTGAGAGAACTGGTATAGTGCACATAAATTTCGCACAAAAAAATCCATTGGTACACGACCGGATTTGAATCCACGTCCTTGGGATCTGAAGGCGGGGTCACTACCAACTAGACCACCAGCGCTCTCCTGCTTGAGGTCGGAACAACATACATTATTCTACTCGTGTATCCATCTATCGGAAGCCATCATCAATATTTTGTATTTCGTATTGTAAAGCAACCCCTATTCTCAACTTTCCAGGTGCTATCAGCTATATCGAAGGTGATGAAGGAATGTTGGTACCAGAACCCAGCGGCAAGGCTCACAGCACTCCGCATCAAGAAGACGCTAGCCGGCATTGCTCAGCCAGACTACATCAAACTTTGAACAAACCAGACCACCAGGGCGTATTGAGCTTGAGAATCCTCAGACCCTTTTACAAAAGTACTGTCAAAATCTTCCCTAGTAAATTTTTAATCTTCCCTCGCGTGTTGTGTATACAAAATTAGAAGAATATTAGCGCTCGTGGCGTAGCTTGCGTAGACGTTCTTAATTGATCGTTAAAGTTAAGCGTTGTGTGCGGTCACAATTGGGATCGGTGACCGCCAGTGGCATTACGAGCTGAGCGCTTCCGTGCTACGGAGGGCACGTTAAATAGTCGGTACCTGCTTTTTAGTCGTTAAGCCACGATGGAGGCCTTTAGGCGGTCTAAAAATTCCGTCACTAGAGTTGGTCATTAGCTCATACGAACATACATACATTACGAGCTGAGCGCTTCCGTGCTTCGGAGGGCACGTTAAATTGTCGGTCCTGGTTTTTAAGTCGTTAAGCCACGACGGAGGCCTTTAGGCGGCCTATTCCGTCACAAGAGTTGGCCACTAGCTCATACGAACTTAGTTAGCTTCCGCCCGCGTGGTACCAGGATAGAAAGTAGCCTATATGCAGCACGCGTGATGTGTTTGTTCCAAATTTAATTCAAATCCGTTTGGTCGTTTAGGCGTGATTGAGGTACAAACATGCGAACATCCTCACAAACTTTCGCATTTATAATATAAGTGAGATCTTAGTGCACGAAACATTTTTAAGGCTGGTTAAGACGTGAAATGAACCCGTGTGATATGTATTAATAATTTAGTTTGAATAACGCGAGGGTGTGAAAAAAAATTGTTCCCTGATAAATTTGACAGTTTTTTGTTCACCTTTCTGGAATAAGATGAGAACTGTGTGTAAGTAAGGCTTTATTCTTGGTGAATTTTTTTCCACCTACTTAAAGTTAAGTCTTACAACCTCCAGATTTCATCATAATTATAATTCTTGAGAGCTCATGTTTCAAAACAGTTTTAAATTTGGCTCGATTAATGACATGATTGGCTATTTGAAGTTGGCATACGAACTTGTGATGGTAAAGGAACCAGTGTGTCGAAAGTACGCTAGCAACGGTAAACGCATATTCTTCTGATGTAAAGATCATTTATTTTTGTATCCAGTCCGGTGAATAGTAGAAATCTGTTAGTTACCTGAGAGCACTGGGTGGTCTAGTGGTATCGGCACCGCCTCCTGATCCTAAGGTTGTGGGTTCAAACCGGTTGAGAGCTCATGAAAAATTTATATGCGCTATACCAGTACTCTCGAACGGTGAAGGAAAACATCGTGAGCAGACCGGCATGTCGTAGAACCTAAAAAGTTTGAAAACATGTGGGTCAAGTGCACGAAGGGCTCACTTTAAATCCTTTCACCACACTGGTTCGAAAAAACTAGTGACACGACTAGTAGTGTAGTTGTCAACAGAAGCGAGTCCAAAATGACTTGAAATCCCACTTATACATTATCCTCAGTTCGTTTTATCCCACTGTTGGGCATAGCCCTCCCTCTGTTTGCGCCATCTACCACGGTCTTGTGCTAGGCTCGTCCATCCACAGCCCACGTTTTTGACAATTATCGTCTGACCCATCAAGAGATACGTAGAAATACATAGAACGTCATCCATTCTTTCAAAATGCAGGTAATATTTTGGAGACTATTAATTTCTATATTAACAAGCAATTTACTTTGATCTATAAAAAAAAACTAAGGCCTTTACCAGCTATAGTAGATGATTTATACAGCGTCGGGAGGCAACTTTTGCCTACACTAACAGGGACGCTGTAGTGCCCGGGACAAATTTAGATTGAGTAGGCTTGCCCAGCACCTATATAGTATTTTTTTTAAATACTATCATTTTTTTTATTGCTCATTCTTAAAAAAAATACTATTCTTGAGTGAGATTACCCATAGAGATTATAATTCTTGAGGGATAAAACCTCAAATCCTAGATTATTATACAAAAACGTTTTTATGGCTCATCGTATGAAAACTAGGAGATTATTCTAATGAAAATATTCGGATCTAAGTACGTAAAATCGTAACAATATAGCTTGTTTATATTTTTGTAATTTTTTTACGGTTTTGTACTCGATCTCGAATGACGTTGCGTAATTTTGCGTAAGTAATAGCTTTGTCGCGGCGTCACTACCGCAGCGCTACTGACGCTAGCTTCGAAAGTCTTCCTTAAATGTTTGTATCTATTACTTTAAAAGTAAATAGAAATAGAGTATCTATAAATACTGTTAGGTCTCGGATTGCAAATTGCATTATTATCTAAGAGTATGCGTATACCGTTACCCTCTGTCCTACGTGATTTAACGATGCTATACTTACTATAAAGACATCATACTGATACTATAAAAACTATAGTATGGATCTTTACTGTATTCTTATATTTTTAACTTTTTGAAGAGTGAAATAGACAGTGTGCCCAATAGAATGTAGGTTATATTTAATCCGGGTACGAAGCTAAGTCAATGAGGAAAATAGTCTGCCATTATCAAATTCGTTGTTTACGTGGGACAGTGTTTTTTTTTAAACCCTTGATTATGTCTTCTAACCCTACCTCTTAGATGTAAAATGTGAAGTTTACTCAGAAAGGAACATTTATTATACTAATACACTAAATTTCGGCTGCATTCACTCTGAATCCCGCGATCCCGCGAATCCCGGAACTTAAAAATCCCCGGCGGAGGTTCCCTCAGTTTAAATGCAGCCTCACCTAGTCTGATTTGAAGTTAACCTTGTGCATCAATTTAGTTCCTAAACATGCTGCGCAATGAAACAGCTAGCTTGAGGGGTCAAGATAAGTGTTTTTGGACTTGGAGATGATATGCGCATATGCAGTCGTGCCGTAACTCAATTTTAGATCTTAATTCAAGGGTGTAAAGTTCATTTTCCGATAACTACATCCACCGAATTATATCCTCGACCAAAATAACTGAGGGATGCACACGAAAATGCACTTTAAAGTGTAAAAAAATAAATTCTTATTTTGCTATTTAAAAAATGCGTACGGTACGAATGTCTATACGCAGAGATTTAGTGATATTTTTCGTTACCAAGTACGTAAGCGTTTTTGTTAGGTTTTTAATAGATTCAGTTTATGTGCATAATATAATGGACGAATAAAACTAAACCCTTTATTCAAAATTTCTTTAATAAATAATTTGCGTTCTATCATGCGAAGGTATAAAGAAGTTATGAATAAGTGGGTTTACATGAGTATAGTCATTATATTCTTAATTTTATTTTTGTACACTATTTTTTCTGTGATATGGAATTAAATCGCAGTTTTTTAAGTGTTTTAATTTGAGATAAAATAATGTTTTGCTTCTTAATTTCTTAATAATACCTTTGTTCTTACTGTAATTAATTATTTTGTTACTAACATGCGTTTTTATAATAATAGTACACCATACATTTTATCTCGCAAATAAGTTAAAAACTCTTTAAATTGTACGTTTTAATACAATATTATCTTAACTTCCCCGGGATCGTTCAATAAATTTTCCCGGGATTGCGAATCACGGGATTACGTTTATAGGCACCCTTATTTTTTCTTTTTAAATACGTTTTTAAATCTTCTAGATAAAGTCCATTTTGTACTTACATTTCTGAACCCGTTTTGTAATTATAAATAAGAATGTTTATGAAATAATGTATCTTTTCTACTGAACTTTTTGTCACATTTAAACACCTAAAAGGGTCTTCTTTTAATCTACTTTTTTATATTTTATGATTATAAGTCTAAAGGAGCCTTTTATAAGTCAATTTATAACTTCTATATACACTAAAATACCTATGTTTTTGATGCTATAATGTGATTAAATTTGCCATTCTCACAGTACAATAATTATTAAATTCTCATTCAATCTAAAATAAATTTCGAGTGACTTTGGTTGCAATCAATTTTTATCGGCTCATTTTTTAAATCGTCAAATATAACGACGATGCGATGACGATGATGTAGGAGCCGTCACATTTGAAAACTGATTGATGGAAACTGACTGTGTTAAAGCAATACATCTTTTAAGCGTTTATATAGACTAAAATAACAATAATGCGTAATCGAATAAATTTTGGTTTAGAGATTTTTAACTCTATAAGAGTTTAAGTTAGATTTATAAATGCCTGTAATACCGGTCTCTGCCCGTTTTGGACCGGTGCTATCCCGGCACATAGTTTGTATGACTACGAGTTTGAATAGTATCGGCTTACAGTCATTTCGTGGAGCGGATAGGTGGGCGAAGAGCATTACTGTATACAAGTAGTGCGACCTTTGTAATATTTTGTCAATGTACGTATCAATAGTTTTATTTTACAACATTAAATTTTTGTATAGTTTATATTTTTATTTATTTTTATTATTAATTTTATTTAGATCGCCAGTGATCACTTAAAATGTAATTTCCGTACAAATGTAGATTTGTTATTTTTTATTATTATTAGGATATTGGTATAATTTATGTTCATTTCTGTAAATAGGATAGTCTTTAGTGTTAAGGTTAAAATTATCGATGGTGTAAGTGTAACGGCCCTTATTTCTATTATATTGAAACGGGATTGGTTAGCGCCATTGAAAGAGCCAAAGGAAAATAGAATGGCGTCATGCCCTGTGTCAATATTCTACCAACCAACGACGATAATTACCATAGCAACGTCGTTTTGATTCAAAAAATGTACCTACGGCGCTTTTCGACCGTAAAAAACGTTGATATGGTAAACGTTCCTTCGTCGGTTAGTAGAATATTGGAACCGGGCATTACAGGCTCGCGCAAATTAGGTTCCGCGAACGCAACGCGACTTTCATACATCTTGAATGTCAAACCACCCAACAGTCACACAGTTCTGACCCCACAGTAGGAATCCCTGTAATATCAGAAACTACGAATACTATACAACATCCGTAAGAAATATTTGCATAAACATTTCTACCGAGGCGGGAATCAAACCCAAACCATATTGTATGAAAGTACCGTTTCAATCCGCCCTAATGTGCGCGAATCTTATAGTACGCGTAGACTGACACGGATCGTAGTAATGTACCTAATGCTTTTCAGTGTAAATAAAGGTCTTTTACCATCTATACTAGATGAGTTGTACAGCGTCAGGGGGCAACTTTTTCACAAACGGGACGCTGTAGTCCCCGGGACGAATTGGTCTGCCCAGTCCATACACTCGGCTTGGTCGGCCTTGTCCACAGGAAATACATGGTCAATACGTGCGGAGAAAACTCGCGGTTTAGTCAGTTCCGCACGTATTGACCATGTCTTTCGGACAAGGCCGACTAAGCTGAGAATATGGAATAGGTGCCGGGCAAGCCAATTCGTCCCGGGGACTACAGCGTCCCGTTTGTGAAGGTAAAAGTTAGATAGATAGATAGCACTTTATTGTTTGCCACACAACATTAAACTTACAAAAAAGACAAGAAAATATGGTAAAAACAAAGGGCGGCCTTATCGCTAAAAGCGATCTCTACCAGGAAACCTAGGATGAATTGGATGGAACATAGAAGGTCCAAATTTTACATTTATTAATTATATAAAAAATAAAATAAGAAACAAAAAAATAAAAAAATACAGAATACATACATATATAAATATGTTTATATAATATTTACATGAATATACTATAGGATAAAAATCAGGTACAACTGGAATTAGTGTAGCAAGACAGTAAATGATTAATGACTTTGTTTTTAAAGTTGCCTCCTGACGCTGTATAAATCATCTACTATAGATGGTAAAAAGCCTTAGTGGGCATCCGTTGCGTGCGATGCGTGCCAGTCGAGGGTATGACGCATTGCGAAATGTTAAATGACGTGTAAGCTATAGACTGATTGTATCTATCTAATACAGTGAAGTAAGTCCTATTGGTGACCTCATTTGTAAATTTGACCTTTTGACTTTTTTTCACGCATAATAAATGCGTGGCCTTTGTTATGTCGTTAAATAATAATGCTTACGTGTAGATAAGGGACTCGGAAGAGGCTGGATTTGTTACAGTAGCGCCCTCTCCGTTAGTGATACGGCCATGATAATATGCACGAAGATGTGATAAAATGTATGAAATCTTTGTGTCGCAGTATAGTTTTCCGGAATGGCTTGTAAATTGAAAAAAGTAACTGATGACCATTAGTTTGACTAGTGTGTCCTAAACAATTCCATACGGATGGAAAGTGCTTGAAAATACTTTTTCGATTCGCAGGTTCAAGTCTCGGGTTATCAAAGAGTCTTTTTAAAATCTTTGAATGCACCATTACTGTGCGATACTTGACGGTTTTATTATGTAACTATTGCACAGTATCTATTTGAAACCTTTTTTTTTATCAAAGCTTTTACAACTGACTTGTCAAGATAAAAATAATCGGCATATTAAGATATCAATGAGTTTTATATCTATACGGAAGTATTATTATATAATATAATGGTTACGTGTTGTCCTAGTACGTGAAAAGTTTGCTTATATTTTCCATGTGCTATATAGTTTATTGAGGGGTTTGTATATGTCACCGTAAAATTGTAAATACGGTCAGATTAAAATCACGCGAGATTGTAAACTGTCAAATATCAGCTTAGCTTAGGTCGAAATTAGAAGGTTAGTTAGTGAAAAACTGAAAGTAGAAATTTAAAGCAGTTAAATTGTAAGCAGCAAGTTTTCGACCGTTCACAATCTAGCGAGTTAGATTATAATCTAACGGTATTTAGAATTTTACGGCGACGTATATAATGTGTTAGTTTGTATCTACAGATTTATATTAAAATTTTATATTAAAATCCATTTAAATTCTGTCAAAAGTCAAATATTTTTTAAAGTGTTGCCAACACTTCGTTCGGGTGATAATTGACAGAGACAATTTTAAAGTGTTTAAATTTGTTTAAGTTAAGCTTATTTTATAAGTAAGGCCGTATGGTACTTGTCATGTCGATGTACTGTGCGTAAATTTATAGAAACTTATTGACTAAAGTTTGAATATTTAGTTTTTGTGTGCCTAAAAATTTGCAGCTTAAACAAAATTTATTGATTCTATTTGGACATTTGGTGATTTGTAGTAATTGTAGTAATAATTGTGTAGTGCCTTTGCATTGAATCATTTAAATTGGTAACTTATTTAGTTTTACCTGTAGATATAAAAATGTACGGCATCTAAAACATTCTGTGATTTTTTAAAATTTTACAAATTTCTAATTCGATGAATTAGCTTATTTCATTTGTAACAGGTAACATTGTAAAAGATAATGACATACAATACGGTCAACGGATCCAGGCAGTCGTGAAGTTAGCCGTTTCGGTGCGCAGTAGATAATTTTGTATGGATAAGCTGCAATGCGCATGTCAAACGGCTAACTTCACGACTGTCTAGACTAGATCCTTTGACCGTACTACCCTACGATGATTTCTAACAGGATTCACACACATGGCTCGTTTATCGGGATTCGGCAAATGTTTTGCTTCCTTGTCTATCCTATGACTGAATTTCTCCGAATCCCGATAATGTGGCCGCAAGCACACTTCTGTTCAATCTTTGTTGTTGTTTTATTTAACTAAGTAAGTTTACTTTAGTGATTAGCTACATTGTGATAGCCACTGAAATAAAGTCGCTATTTTACTTCGAGCGAACACGCGTGGTAACTCGCTGACATTCAGTGAAAACTCAGCAATACAAAATTACTTAATTATTTTTAATCTATATCTATAATAGGATTATCTTTATATTTGTAGTGATTAATTGAAGCATTAATCTGCCTTGTTATGTAAACACCATGTTACTCTAGGTTTTTTAAATTTTAATATGCAGTTTTTCGTCTTTATAGTATTTAATTAGAAATATTAGTAGAAAGAATAGTAAAAAAAATTTATGCTTCATTTTTACGAGTAGCTTTAAAATTATACACATTATTATGCTGTTATATTTACCAAGTCAAAAAATGACCAGCAAGCGTTTTTCGCTTTTTTTCGCTACGTAACTTAAGCACACACTGTGATACAACAACCACAGATCATGATAGACAAAAAAGCTTCAACCGCTTGTCAGAATGACACTGCATTGACATAAAATGTATAAAAATAAACACATACAAATAAAGCACAATTTTGTTTGCCCTTTTTGGGCTGGCTATAGTCAAAGACCTAACAGCCTCGTCTTACGTTCATTTATTTAATCAATAATTGTCATTCAATCAACAAAGCACTTAAACAGTAGCAAAAAAAATAAAAAGAAAATCCAGTGTGTGCTTAGTTAAGTTCTGCTGGCCTTTTTAGTGTTAGGGCTTAAGTTAGGACGAGTTCAAATTGTCTGTTAACAATGTACAAGAATCAAACTATGGTTTGTAATTTGATGAGCATTACCAAAAGAGTACAAGTTATTGAAAATGCAATACCGCGGAAAAGGCAACATCATATCACGACACGAAATCTATAATTTAATTTTTAGCTGTCTGCCGCAGTTATCATATAATTTGCTTTCTTTACTTACCTTTTATTAGATACCTTATACTTACCATTATTTCCTTAGCACCAAACCAAAAGCCAAAAGTACTTACTCAGTATGGTAAATAGGAAGGTATGATTTAGCGGTAAGAAAATAATGGTAACTATTTAAGGTATCTGGTAAACGATGAGTAAATAAGTTAATGATGTAGTTGCGGCAAGCAGTTACAATTCCATAAAAATAATGTATTTTTTATGTAAATACCACTATTTAATTATCCCATTGTATAAGTTTTATGGTTGGTTATGGAGTGAACTTTTCGATTATAATAAAAAAAAGTGTTTTTATAATCTGTGTTTTATTTTCAGTAGCTAGTAAACTAGCCCAGAACATGGATGAATAGACTCTACAGCTAATAATAATAATAGTAAAAAGTATTTACTTAGGTACCCCGCTGCTACACTCACGGGCTTCGGCGAAGGTTTACGTTTTGCCTCGTCTATACTAAGACTAATTTCATGTCTCTACTGGACATGTTTTGCCATGGCCTACCACAGGGTTTCCAATCTTTTCATACCTAACATAATGGGTGCCTCTCGTTAGGTACATGACATTCTTACCTTCAAGTAGGTACTTACAGTCTGCTAACAGGGAGAGATGGCGGGAGATCGTGCGGAGAACTGTATCCACCTCCACCACCAACGTGGATGCCTCGACGTGACCACGACCGCTCTGCCAAGAGCGAAACGACAGAGAAGAAGACTTACCTCTCTGATAACTGCCTTTTAATCCATTCCAGTCTGGTTTTAGAAAAGGGCATAGCACAATTAACTGCTCTCCTTAATGTCACAGAAAATATTCGAACTAACATGGAAGAATCTCATGTTATAATTCTGGTGCTTATAGATTTCAGCAACGCATTCAACGCTGTAGATTCAACCTTTTGTTAGCAATTATACCCAAACTCTGCTTATCACCTGTTGTACAATGAAGCGCTCGTGGCGTAGCTTGCTTAGGCTTTCTTGATTGATCGTTAAAGTTAAGCAACGATATGTGCAGTCACAAATTGGGATGGGTGATCGTAAGTGGCATTATGAGCTGAGCGCTTCCGTGCTTTCGAAGGGCACGTTAAACAGTCGGTCCCGGCTTTTAAGTCGTTAAGCCACGGAGGCCTTCAGGCGGCCTAAAAACTCCGTCACTAGAGTTGGCCACTAGCTCATACGAACATACATATATAGGTACCTGTTGCACAATGATTTTCTTCATACTTACAAAGTTGTTGGCAAAAAAGCAATGATGGCCAGGAGTTTTCCGAATGGTAGGAGATGCTGCTGATGTCGCTTTTCTTAATGTCACTGAGGAACTTCTTATATAGGTAAGTACCTAATCTTGATTCTGTTAAATACCTACTGGCATAAGATTAATTTGTTGTCTCCGTAAAAACCATGTAGGTAGGTACCGTGAACGTACCGGTAATGGACAAGGACCCAATCATGGACGCATGAAATTTCTATGGCATAAAATAATGGTAAAAATAGTTTTACGAAAATGGAAACCTCCACAGTTGAAAGCAGAAACTTCGATTTCACATATTGACAAGTGACATCCGGTATAGGTCTTTTCAATAAAAAATGGCGAAGTAAAAAAACTTGTGCGGCGTTATTTTTCAAATTCATCGTGATTTCTTGTGCTAATCCTTAAGGAGGTAAGTGTACATTTTTGTTTGTGAAAAGTATTTCATGAGAGTTATTATGTTTTACTATGATTTTACGGAAAACATTTGAAATTGAACAGGTAATTTTAAAGAAAGATGAAAGCTAGAATTTGTTGGAACCATTTGAGAAGGGGTGTACATCACTGGTACGTATGTTCTGCTGTAAATCCAGTGATGGACATATGTCCAAACTAAAGTTCTTGAGTCAATGTTGATTTTTTTAATTAAATTGTCTTCTAATCATTTACGGATATCGGGTGTTTATATAAATCTAAAAAAAAATGAAAACTACCAGTAATGTACACTATGTCCATAGTTGGGTGTCCATAACTGGTTTTCTTATTTTGTTTAGACGGCGCCCAAAAAAGATCGGTTCGGCCACCAGGATCCTCTAAACTGGTCCCCCAGGGGATCCCAGTGAACTCACCGGTTCACCAGAATCCCCTTGAAATAAAATAAAGTGTAAAGATGTTATCACACTGTTTTAAAAAAATATTTTATTTAACAATTTCTAAGAAATTACCTACGCTTATCATCATCATCTTCCTGCTCTTATCCCACTCTATGTGGGGTTGGCACAGCATGATCCTTGGATCATGCGAGTGATCATAAAAGTTTTGGCTAAGGCGTTTATGACCGGCCGCCTGCCTGACGTCAACCCTCCTTGGGAAAACTTGCTTATTGTATCTCATCATGTTGGAGAGGATACTATCCCTTAGTTGACTTTTACGACATGCTCGGGGAGAGAAGCAGCTTGATAAAGCAGATTGATAAAAGCTCCTACAGGGTCATCCTTACTATGTAGTTGGCATCTCAATGCATGTACGACTGCCAAGTCAAGGCATACTGATTACTCGGAATGACACTGACTTCCTTCAAGAGATTTTATGATCGTTATCAAATTTGTATAACGAATTATCAAAATCGTTTAGTGATTGAAAACCTCCTCTAAATGACCTACGCTTATGTCATTGTTTAATAATTCCAATTGCGTTTCTTGTATAAACTTATCAATTGCTATTTGATCTGCCTAACGTATTTTTTTCGGTTGCCTTCGCTTTTGTTCAGCATCTCTTTTTAATGCATTCAATAACTGTAGTATATTGGGGCGTTTTCGACCAATCATTTTGATTAAACCCGAGTTCCAACTTTCGCAACAGTTATTGGTGCGATGTCTTTCGCTGAAAACCGACCACATTTTTCTAGTATCGTCATTTTTGAGCCAGTATTTCATATAGTTTACTAACTTTAGCAAATTTGGATAATATTCACTCATATTTAATATGTTTTTTATAATGTAGTTCCACCCTTCAGTGCATCACTTGTTCATGCTTTTGTATTATATGGATTGCATTTGTGTTATCTTCCATTATTACGGAAACATAAATGCAAACGCAACGCTATGAAAAAACATGAAATGCATGTCACTGTTAATACTAGCCAGTACAAATAAGATTATCAAAATAGTTTTAATGTTTGAAATTGAATTGTTTGAAAATGGAAAACATGGGGAAAATATTAAAGAATATTTTGCTCCAGAATAAGTTATAATAAATAACTTTATAATAGTAAAAATATATACCCACTTATGTCGATTTTATTTTATATTTATATATTTTATATACCCTACTTAAGTTCCTATCTTAGAACGGAAATAATCTAGTCTATCATGTCAGAAAAACGTTGCATTCATAGATAATTAGGTACCCACACGATGTCCATCATTGGGTGTCCATTACTGGAGATGTGTCCATCATTGGTGGTTGATTACTGGTGTTTAGGTGTCCATCACCGGTGTTTTTGTAGGTATTTTAGAAAAACTTAATTTAAAATGACACCTTAAATGGTAATTTATCTATTACGTATGTATTAAGTAGAGTAAATATCCCGCTATTGATTACTGTTTACCTCAACATTGTCACTCGAATAATAAAAAAGTTATAATCAAAAAATTAGCACTAAATCCTTAAAGTGTCCATGATTGGGGCCTTCACGGTAGGTACCTAAGCCTTCTCTTAGTAAAATATTCTATTTTATCTATATCGTAGTATTTAGGTAGGTACTTTCCCTTCGTGTGCCATAATCGTGGGACGACCTGTACCTACCTACTTATAGTAATTCCTTATCCCCCGAATACTCAAACGCATCTCAAAGTTAAGCACGTCTCGAATGACGATTTTTTGACAGATTTTCATCAGAAACTGTCAAAAAACCGTGAGTTGACACGTGCTCAACTCTGAGTCGCGTTTGAGTATTCGGGGGTACCTTATCAATTCTTGTTACCCTACACATCCTTCTTACATTCGCAAGTCTGCTGCATGTTGGTACCTACTCACCCAGAGGCGTCCTTACCTATGGTGCAGGGTGTGCGGCGCACACGGGCGCCGGGTCTAAGGGGGCGCCGAGCGCCCCCTTTTTTATTATTATAACCCCTTCCTTCCTAAAAACACTTTTTGCTTCCCGACATCATTTAAAATTGCACTATTTGCATCCGAATTTCCGTTTGAAAATATAACTGTTATAATAAATAATTATTAAAATAATAATTAAAATATACTGTATTCCATTTTGACCCCGCTCCTACTAGACTAGAGGGCGCCGGGGTACTGGTTGCACTCGGGCGCCACAAGGGCTAGAGACGCCTCTGTACCCACCATTTATCCGCCCTTTGGTTGCCCAACACTCAGATCCATGCAGGTCTGATGATTGTACCTACTACAAGGAATATTTTCAACCTTTCAGCCGTTACCTGCCTAAGATATTAATAGTACTGCCCTCCCAGTGAAGAACGCAGTAACTATGTCAAACATGTTTTGATACGTGAGCACGTATGTTGAAATAGAAATATAAGAAATAGAGAACAGAATGTTGTATTTTGTTAAGAGATTCCGAATATGTATCTAACAATTTTTTGTCAAAAATGCTAGTTACTGCGTTCTTCACTAGGGCAGAGTAGGTATCATCCGAATCGTAGGAATACCTTGATGGTAGTCAGAAGTGCTTGAAAGCTCACGGTTCAAATGTCCTTAGTCGGTGGTACTGGACAATCGGCAGATATGAAATTTCTACAGCTTATAGAGTATATTAAAGTAAATCATTTGACAAAAAACTGGATTTAATTTTAACTCTGTTTTATTTTAATTAAATAATTAAAAGTATTGCAATGGCAATAATGACCGCGGCGCCGGCGACAGCAACAAATATGATAGAGATGTAGTAGCTTAAATTGATGATTTCACGATTAATAATCGATACTTGTTACAACATTGCAGAAAGTATCGATTACCTATACCTAAAGATAATATCGGAGTTAAATGAAATGCGAATGATAATACCTAGAATCCTGCTCAAGAAAAAATATCCGGTCCTGTCTGACAATATAACTAATTGCTTATTGTATCTCATCATGTTGGAGGATACTATCCCTTAGTCGACTTTTACGACATGCTCGGGGAGAGAAGCAGCTGGACGCATTCTATGTTTATTCTTTACTCCCAGTCCAGCAGAGAAGTTAAAATATAGCCTATGTTATTCCGTAATAATCTACTGATAAAAGATTTTTTAAATCGGTTCAGGGTTTCAAAATCAGGCCAGGAAAAAAATACACATGTCTAGTTCCTAGTTCCTTCCTACCAGTCAGGCGGCTTTCAGACTTCCTTTGTGTTGTTCGTGATAATCGTTGCGTTTCTTGGTGCTATTATTTACCTAACCTGGCTGTGTACTTAAATATCAAAATAAATTCTTAAAATGATGAAATAGATAAGTATGTGTAATCTGGTGCCCGTTTCATGAAGCTACATTAATCTGTTTTATTTAAGAATTCTCAATTCATAATATATTAGAATAAATTATATTTTCGTTAATGGCAAAAATCCTAACTACTTATCGATTCTATACCTAATAACATTTTTGTTATTGATTCCACTCGCAGCATAATTGACCGCACTATCAGATGAGTGTGAATGACGTTTATTGATGTCATGAACATGACCTGATGTACCTTTATTATATTATTTTAAATTCTTGAAAGCTTATCGCGTGTGTGATTTGTTTATGATTTATGCTATATACAAGTGATACAGGTATAATACAAAAATGACCATTGTTAATGTTATGTTGAACTCTTGGAAGAAAATGTTCCGAGGTTGAATTTTTGATACTGTCATGTAAGCGTGTCTTGAAAAAATAAATATTATGTCGGTTTGTGCTGACCAACTTTGAGTGAACCAGGCAGGAAATCGTGATAATAAAAAGGGAATCACATTCTATCGGTTAGTTTTATAATTACCTGCTGTATTATAGAGAAAAAACGATTAATAATTTTGATATTTTGACAGCTTGTAGAACTGAACTGTGTTGCCGGATAAAAAGTGGGGTAATTCCCCAAAATTATGGGAAACTTACGTAATAGTAGGTATTAAAATTACACTTCACACTAATATTCTACTAATGTTACTACACTAAGTTTGGATGTTTGTTACTCAATCATGCCAGAACAGCTGAACGGATTTTAATGAAACTTCGAATAAATACAGTTTATGACCTGCAACAACACATAGGTTTTGTGTATTTTACATTTTCATTTGTATTTTGTAAATGTGTGCTTGTATTTGGTCGTAAGTTTATTTCTGTAAATGAATGTATTTATAATAATATTTCTAATAGTAATATTTTTATTTTACTTTTTATGTATACCTGCGTAAAGGTAGGTAGGTATAGTAAAAAGTGGGGTTACTTTTAAGCTAGTTGGTATCCCTAAATACACACAAGTCATTGTGTGTGTAACAGCTGATTTGTAAAACATGAATTTGCTGTTGTATAACTGACATTGACTTTGTTATGATATTTCAATTTGACATTAGCAGATGTGTCACATCTCACAACACAAGACTACGATGGGGTGGCCAGAAAAGAAAATGGCAATATAATTATTATATTAAAATTATAATAATTTGATTAATTTACCTTATTTGACGCACAATTCCATCATATTATGAATAGATGAAGCATTTTTAACAGTGTTTTAATAACATATCCGAATTTCCATTGTTTATTCTTCAATTATTTTCAAATTGTAACTGACTTTTAACTACTATTTTTGTGAAACAAAAAAAAAACTGAGGAAAATTAAAAATTGAAATTAATCTGAGAAATAATACAAACAATAAGCTTTCAAATGATGATATTTTTGTCACTGCCAATGATCGAGTACCACCTTTGAACCGTGACCTTTTCAAACAAATCCTACTAGGTACCTACTTCTTGGAAAATTTAAATTTGGAACTATACCTATTACCTACATACCTATATTTAGAAATAGTTAACAGAAGTAGGAAACTAATTATTTATAAATGAAACAAACATTAAAAATACATGAGTTTAATGGAATTACTAAAAATGCTTCACATAGGTGGGTGCTTACCTAATACAAGTTTCTATGTTTATAGAAATAATGACAATAATTCACAATTTCAAATAAATGATTCTTAAGAAACTAAATACCTACAAAAAAAGTAGTGATAAAAGAATAAAAGTTTTAGTAAGAAAAAAATACCTAGATACGTACTTATAATAAAAAAATGTTATCCTTAATCTATTTGTAAAAATAAAAGTAAATATGGACGGATTTTTTGTTGGTTAAGTTCCGTTTACAAAGCATTTTATTTTTATTTATAAAAAGAAACCTATAGGTTATAACATTAAATTACATATGGACGGATTACATTTCACTTTTATAAAAAAATGGAAAAGGCCACAATTTTATTTATCTTAGTACATTTATACATTTGTTGCATTTGAGGTTAGAATTCAGTCAAACATTAACATATCCCTAGACTGACGAGATTCTTAATTTTTTTTATTGGGTCTGATGTTGTCTTTTAAGGAGGAGTTTCGAAACAAACGTCAGTGACGCCGCGACAGCTGCTACGAAAATGTATGAAACGTTATAACACAACATTATGTAACATTTTAGTAGTGACGCTTGCTTTGAAACTCCATCTTAAGGGCATGTTAGTTAAGCATAAGAAACCTTCTGTTCATACGCTTCATCCTCATTCCAGTACTCCTGGTCTGAGAATGTGGTGTGCCTGAGCTTGCACCAACGAGAACCAAAGCGGAGTATCAATATGATTACCATTAACACAAACATGGACAGCATAGCGATGGCTGGGTACATCATGAGGAATGCCATTTTGTTAAAATAGAAACTTCTCTAGTTCAGGAGCAACTTTAAAGAGCAAAAAAGCCTTACCCAAGAGTGGGTTAACTCGGGCTAATAGTATGTATGCTTCTTAAGTTGAAAGGAGACTATTATTTTCTAATAGTAAGAAAGTTCTTAAGGGGTACTTTGTTACAGACAGTCACCAGCTATCTTATGGTGAGTCAGTGGTTTTAAATGTCACTTTCTCGCTTATGCAGTTCCAAGTATTCCTGGGAGGAAGTAAGGGGTTGTCGAGAGATAGATGGTGGGATTTCAGTCTCTCTGTGAATGTGGTATTCGTCCGGATGCTGGTGGATATAAACACCGAGCTGTTGCTGGTTCTTCAGCTCACTGTAGTCAAGTGGTGGTTGCTTGTGAGGAGTAGCAGACCAGATTGACACTATCCAGCGATTGCCTGTGGAAAAGCAAACTGGTATTTATAAGAGTAAACAAATTTGCTCTCTCAGCTCTCTAAAATAAAAAATATCCTAATTATAATGATATTTTAATTCAAAAACCATCATCATCTTCTTGCCCTCATCCCACTCTATGTGGGGTCAGCTCAGCATGACCCTTGGATCATGATGTAAGAGTTTTGGCTAAGGTGTTTTATGACCGGCCGCCTGCCTGACATCAACCCTCCTTGGGAATACTTGCTTATTGTATCTCATCATGTTGGAGGATACTATCCCTTAGTCGACTTTTACGACATGCTCGGGGAGAGAAGCAACTGGACGCATTCTATGTTTTTTCTTTACTTTTAATTCAAAAACCATACCATCATATTACAATAACAATGTTAGATTATTTAATCTACACTAATATTATAAAGAGGAAAACTTTGTTTGTTTGTTTGTACTGAATAGGCTCAAAAACTACTGGACCGATTTTAAAAATTCTTTCACCATTCGAAAGCTACATTATCCACGAGTAACATAGGCTATATTTTATTTTGGAAAAAAATAGGGTTCCGTAAGATATTTGGGTTTTTCGGACACAAGGTGTAAAAAATCAACCAGAAAAGTTACTTATTTTGCGTACGCTGCCTAAACTATAAAAGATAGAACCATAAAATGTTCTAATTAATTGTAGATCTTATAAATATCTACAAAAAAGTCCGCGACACACTATACCCATCTATGTCGAGTGAGGCACAGCAACCATTTTTTTATTTAAAAATCTTGAATTTTTTTTGGACTACATTTAAACGCGTTTATTTTACTCATGCTATTAATCCTTATCAAAATAAATGATTTCATCACTAAGAACAGTTTATGGAGATAATATTTGGTCTTTGAATGATTAAAATTGGACGTTTGGTTTTGAAGTTATGGCGAAATTAAAATATTACGATTTCTGCTGCACGACCGCTGCGTAGGGAGCCGACCTCGCGACTGACCGTGTCTTTCCTGGGTTAGTTTTGCAGCGGTAACCGACATCCACGCGGGCGGAGCCGCGGGCGACCGCTAGTGACAAATAAAACAATAGCATATGATAAAAACCAGGCAGACAAAAGTCTCTAAGATGTCAGGACATGTTTTAAGTAGAGATGTAGGGTTCATTAAACTCTCCAAACTACAATAAACTAGTATCTACTTAGGTAAGATTATTTCAGAGAGCTTGAGGGTGAATAATGCTCCAACTCTATTCTTAAACATGATTGTAAAGAGATCATTTGACTGAAAAAATAGCCAAGCTTGTTTCTTGTTTCCTCTTGGCTACAAACACGCATAAATTCAATGTAGATTTAAGATGTTTGTATATAAATGATCCGTTTCAAAAGATGGACAGAAAAACTTAAGACTTAAATTAGCAGGCAGGACCTGAACGAGAGTGGCTTCAAGGTAAACATGGAAGGAGTTGGAAGAGGCCTTTGTCAAAAGACAAACAACATAATACACCACTATTTTGTAATTACTAAAAAGAAAACCATATTCTCAGTGTCTGTTACTGATCACATTTAGGTAGCGAAAACTCAAAATTATTAATAACACAGAATATCTAAAAAAAAGGATGTTAATTAGTTAGAAGCGCTCGTGACGTAGCTAGCTTGGGCGTTCTTGATTGATCGTTAAAGTTAAGCAACGATATGCGCGGTTACATTTAGGATGGGTGATCGCAAGTGGCATTACGAGCTGAGCGCTTCCGTGCTTCGGAGGGCACGTTAAACAGTCGGTCCCGGCTTTTAAGTCGTCAAGCCATGACGGAGGCCTTTAGGCGGCCTAAAAACTCCGTCACTAGAGTTGGCCACTAGCTCATACGAACAAACATACATACAGTTACTCATTTACTGTATGTGCCTACAACTGAGTCTACCATACTTAATTTTTTGTCTCGCTCGAAACGAAATGCGCTACTCGCGCAATGCTAACTAGTGTGTGAGAAAGAGAGTGAGTACAACGAGTGCAACAAGATGATGTGACGTAGGTAGGTAACTGTAGTACTGACGAGACGGTAGACTGAAGGAGAGGGTCATATGAATGGAGTACGTACGAGACTGACTTGCGTAGTATTTGCTTGTATTGAGTCCATAAAATTGTGCAGGATTTTTGCTAAGAACAAACCTCGATAACTTGGTGAAAGTTAAATACTAAAAAATCTTGACAGTGCCAATAGCATTAGTACTCTCTGCTGCAACTGTCCTTATTTTTTTTTGGTAATTACAAAATGGTGGTGTATTAGTATAAAAGTAAACTAGATGTAGGTAAAACTAATACATGATTGAGGTACAAACATCTCACATTCTCACAAACTTTCACATTTATAATATTAGTAGAATAAATGGTCCTAGTGATTTCAAAGAATAAAATAATATTTAATTTGTAGATTGACTGACCTGTGTGCCTGTCCAGCCAGTAGTCAGAGTACTTCGAACAGCAGCAAACAATATTCAGGATGATCATACACCCCAAGATCACGGAGCAAATAGCAATGGTTATGTAGAACGGAGTGAAGATGCCTACTTTCGAAGCAACGATTACAGGATTTACAGGCTTGAAAGTTCCATTTCCTGTAAAGAAGTTGTTTATTTCAGACGACATTTTTCCTTCCACCTGTAGAAGAGAAACACTAAATCAGGAAAAGAGCGGATGTGAGGCCCAACCGTCAAAATGCTTTTGTTGTGGCTTCGCCAATGGGCGTGGTGGGCGCTATTGTTACATATAAAAATTTCTGCAAAGGTAACTTGAAAAATGCCTCGGAAATGAAGAGATTTAATTTCCACATTAAATACAAACGGGGACTGAGTTATTAATTCAGAAATACGTGAGATTCAGATGTAAAACTCCTCTAATTACCCACCTTTTACAAAAGCAAGAGAAATCAAAATGAGTCTAGAAAAAACAGAACAGGTAACTTTTTGACTTACAGAAGTGACAGATGGCATCGCGGACGGAATGCTAAAGTCATAGACCATAGAACCTTTATTGTCTATGCACAGCACAGACATTATAGGTTCTCTTCAGGCGAGCTTCAGGCATAGACGGACAACAGATATTAGCGGCCGGGGCGCCGGCGCCGGCCGGCGCCTGCGCGGGGTAGCTGGCTTTCAATTCAATATCAAGTAAAGAGATACCTGATTTGAAGTGGGGTGGGCATTGTGCTAAATAAACTGAGTCTGAAAACTGAGTCCAACGTCTGAACTGGTTAGGTAGAGATAATTACGTTTTTGTGTTTCGAACTTACAACTTCCCCTAGCGGCTTTGCTTGCGTTGTGCCTGGATTAAAAGTAGGTAGGCTAAATAAGCAGAATTCTATCACATTATAATAATATTTTTTAAAGTTTGGTATTTTAATTAACTTTGGGATTCAACATTTTTTTTAGGGCGCAATGGTCGTTCCACAATGTCGTATTGTCTGTCTTCTTGACTGCCTCCATGTGTGCGTGCGCTTATCTTATCTAGGCATCAGACCAAAAAAAAATATTTTTTAAGTCGTCAAGCCATGACGGAGGCCTTCTATTTAGGCGGCCTAAAAACTCCGTCACTAGAGTTGGCCACTAGCTCATACGAACATACATACATGTATCTATACAATACGACATTGTGGAACGACCGTACCTGTATCTTCCACGCTTGGTCGCGTTACCAACAGGTGTAAATGCAACGTAGATCTAAGATGTGTCCAAAGCAGAGATGGGCGCTTACCCGGTAAAAACCCGACCTTTGGGTTTTTACCCATTTATACCCATTTTTACCTTCCCATTTCGAATTAATACCGGGTAAAAATTCAATGCATCTTTTTTTGAGGTACAACTAATTATATATGCTTTTATTTGTTAGTTTTTATTCCTAATTAGCTATAATGATTTGACTGGCCTCACAGCTCACTTGGTAGTAGCTCTTCCTTTGCGCTGAAGGTTGTGGCTGCGATCCCCACCCAGAAAAAATATTTGTGTGATGAATAATAGATGTTTGTTCTGTGTCTGGGTGTTCTAACGTATTTACAAACAAAAAGTATATAAGTATTTTATCAGTCATCTGGTGGAAAAAATGTGGAGAAGAGCAAAGGATGTGGCACTTTTAAAGCCTGGGAAGTTTCACGATGACCCTAAAAGCTACAGGCCCATTTCATTGTTGTGTCACCTGTACCAACTGTTTGAGAGACTCCTCCTCAACCGTCTCACACCACTTGTGGATTCAAAACTGATCCACGAACAAGCAGGATTTAGACCCGGAAAAGTCTGTTGTGGGCAGACTCTTAGACTCACCCAACATATCGAGGACGGCTTTGAGACGAATAATATAACAGGCATGGTTTTAGTTGACCTAACTGCTGCTTATGATACCGTAAACATCCGAAAACTCCTAGGAAAAGTTGAAGATTTGACCAACGATCTTGGGTTTGTTCAAATACTTGGTGAACTACTTCGTAACCACCGCTTTCAATTTCACCTTCTTACGTAAAAAAGTAGATGGCGCAGCGTCAAAAACGGACTTCCCCAAGGGAGTGTCCTTGCACCAACCCTGTTCAATTTGTATACGAACGATCAACCTAGCAGCCCAAATACAACCCGTTTCTTATACGCGGACGACCTAGCTTTGACCACCCAGACAAAAACCTTTGAAGAGGCGGAAGAGAACCTGACCGTCGCCCTTGAAGAACTAGGAGCCTACTACGATGCAAATGGTCTAAAACCCAATCCATCAAAAACTCAAGCCTGCGCTTTCCACTTGCGCAGCCACCAGACTGATCGGTCTCTCAACATCACGTGGCAAGGAGTTACCATCCAATGTGAGCGCTATCCAAAGTATCTTGGCGTAACACTGGACAAATAATTGTGTTACAAACCACACTGTCAAAAGACAAAGATGAAAGTCGGCTCTCGCAACAGTCTACTACGGCATCTAACATCTACCAAGTGGGGAGCAGCGCCAGACGTTTTACGTTCTACTGGTATGGCGCTGTGCTTCTCCGCTGGTGCCCAGTGTGGCACATGTCTGCACATGCCAAACTCGTTGAAGTAGCGCTCGACGAAACGTGTCGCATAATTACTGGGTGTCTCAAGCCAACTCCTCTCAACATGCTATATTCTTTAGCAGGTATCACACCACCATGCGTGCGACGGGATGTAGCTAGTTCAATGGAGAAATCCAAGCAAGAGAGTGATAACCGACATCCTTTGTATGGGCACGAAATACCTGAAGCTCGTCTCGAAAGCCGCAAAAGCTTTCAGCGTTTCACACAGGCTTCAAATGACCATCCGGCTTCCGCAAAATATAAGCTTTGGAAGGAGAAAAAACCCCCACCTCCTAATTTTATCACCCCGCAGGAAAAATTACCACCAGGACACGCTCTGCCATGGCTAGTCTGGAAGTCGTTAAATCGGCTCCGCACCCAAGTTGGTCGTTGCAGATTCAACATGTGCGAATGGGGATTTAGGGAGCCTAGTTTGGCACAATGCAACTGCGGTGCTCCGGCGCAAACCATGCCGCACCTGCTGGTGTGCCCCCTGTGTCCGACCACCTGCACAAGGGATGACCTCAATGCCGCTACAGATAGCGCGATTGAGGTGGCCACCTTTTACTCTAAAAACATTTAACGAAGCATCGACACGAGAAGAAGAAGAAGTCATCTGGTTCCCATATTACAAGTTTTTCTTAGTTTGGGGCTAGATGTTGCTGTGTTAGAATGTCCGCCACTATTTATTTATTATTTTATTTGTTTACTAGCTGTGCCCCGCGGTTTCACCCGCGTTTTTCTCGTTTCCGTGGAAATACCGAGATAAAATATTGCCTATATTATAGCCTCCCTCAATAAATAGACTATGGCCCATAACTCATTAATAGGTACCAACTCTTAACATCTTACACACGTGATAACTTTTAAACGAAATATCCGATTGAGATGAAACAAAAAGTATTTTACTTCTTCATAAATACTCTTGATAACATAATGCTTAATTTCGATAAAGATCAATATTACGATACATATTTAACGTAGTTTTTTTTCTTCAGACGATTTAATAATTATTTTGAACACAAAACCATGATAGCTAGATATATGTTCTCGCGGACTTTTTTGTAGGTCTTAATGGGATCTACAAACCCGTAGTACATATTTTTTTTCGATCGTCAATAGTTTTTGCAGCGCACGCAAAAATAGGTTTTCGATTTTGCACCTTGTGTTACAAAATAGCAGTTTTATTACGGATCCATAATTTTGAAAAAAAAAACATAGCCTTCCTCGATAAATGGACTACCCAACACTGAAAGAATCATTCAAATCGGACCAGTAGTTCCAGAGATTAGCGCGTTCAAACAAACAAACAAACAAACACTGCAGCTTTATAATAGTCTTTGAATTGTGAATTTCGGTATAAACAAAACAAAAGGTGAGTGAAAAATCGTTTTCGTTACGGTACGGTTACGGACGGGTAGGTGGATCTAGGCAATCGGTTAAAAAAAATTTTAAAATACAGGTTGAATTTTTACCCGGTATTAATAAAAAATACCCGGTATAAATGGGTATTTTTTAATTTTTACCTATTTTACCCTTTCCTTCCTATTTTACCCACCCGAATTTTTACCCACCCGCCCATCTCTACCAAAGTGATCCCAGTGATTTTAGGGAATAATTTTTTTGACTTTAGGTATTTATAAATGCGAAAGTTTTTTCTCTGCTGGAATGGGAGTAAAAAAAACATAAAATGTGTCCAGCTGCTTCTCTTTCTGAGCATGTCGTAAAAGTATAGTCGTAAGAGTACCTATTATCCTCTCCAACTTGATGGACCTTTAAGGGCGATGGGCTGATCACCTGTGACCATGGTTCTCCTTAATCCCTCTTGGGAGTCTTGGATCGGAACTGGCTGCAACTTTTCTTATGATTACTTATGGTTCTGCCCACCCTGTTAGTTAAGGATACGGGCGCGGGCGTGTTAATATTATGTATGTATGTATGTATGAAAGTTTGCGAGGATGTAAAGATGTGACGATGTTTGTGCCTCAATCACGTCGTAACGGCTGAACGGATCTGAATTTAACTTGGTACATACCTACATAGTAGATAATATACAAGAATATAGAGCGTAGGTGTACACTGTAGGTTCCTGTAGGTTCTACAACCAATATCGTCCGTTGGATTCCATAGGCATTTGATCGACAGAGATCAGACGACGTAAATCATTCATCTTTGAATAAAATCAGATTAGGTGTATAGGTTCGTTGCCTACAATTTAACCCGCTCGTTCTACTAGGTACAGCGCCATCTGTTCAATACCTTAAAATACTTTTAGGGAGAGCACTGCGCTGTGGCACAAAATCATTCATTTAATAATACGAACCTTAGGTCTGGTGGAAAGTAGCAGCTGTCGTATGTAGTGTCTGTAAAAAAGTATAGATGGCGCGTTAATTGAAAATAAAAAATGTGTATTACATTCAGCTTTAAAATATGTAATACATAATATCTGCCGCCCGCGGCTTCGTTCGGCTGGTACCCGTGTAAAAATATTGCCTATCTATATGTTAATCCAGCACATGTACTATGTATATTCCAAGTTTCATCAAATCCGTTTAGCCGTTTAGGCGTGATTGAGGCACACACATAATAAATATCCTCACAAACTTTTACATTTATGAAATAGTAGGATTGGTAAATTTCAGTTCGTATAAATTGTTATTTATAAACAACTAACTCCACCCCAGCTTCACACGCGTGGTGCCAAGATAAAAGTAGCCTAAGATGCGTTTGATTTGATGGGCCGAGTTCGGTCGATCCTATGTCGTTGTGCTTACGGTGGGAATTGAACTCTCCTTTTGCCATAAATGACACCAATAAGACACAAAGGATCGCAATGCCATCGTTTGGTTAGAAATGTTACCTATAGATATAATACATATAAAAAAATCATTAGTGGAATTAATCAATAGGTAAGTAATCTAAGTACCTATCTAGGTACTAACATAACTTTATTATAGGAAACAGCCTCTCTTTTGTTTGGATCGGCATTGTGATTATCATCATCTACAGCATTACTTTGCCCAGAGTTGGGCATCGATAAATTAATCCCACTAATATTATAATGCGAAAGTATGTGAGGATGTGACGATTGTATGTTCCTCAATCAAGCTGTAACGGTTAATCAGATTTTAATGAAACTTGGAATATAGGTAGGTACATAGTTTGTGTGCTGGAATAACACAAATACTTGCTACTTTTTATCCTTGAAGGCTAGGAAGCTAGTAGGTAATTCTATATATTTGTTGTCTTACGTAGGTATCTTATCTATGCACTTTTAGGTAGGTAGGTATATATAAAATGAAAGAGGTTTTATTCAGCATGTATTTTAATTCGTTAAAACGCTGTTTATCAGTTGACAGGTGATAAACAGGGGTCAGCTAGTTATACTATATAAAGCTCGATTACCACTCACTCACTCACTCACTCACTCATTGACATCATTGTTCTCCTAGAAGGAGTCGAGATGGATGATGATGATGTATGGGGGAAATGTTCGGGAAGTCCCGGTGAGTGGGGGAAAAATCCGAAAACCCCCATTTTCCTCCCCCCTCGCCCCCCCCACGTTCGGTGTCCCGATTCTTCCCGACGAGGGCATGTTTTTTTTGTAGATTCGGATAGAGGGTGCTCGAATGAATACAACTTTTTATTCAACCCCCCCTTTCGCCCCCCCTTTGACCCCCCCCTCTATCGGTTCTCCGAAATGACTCGTGATATGGGATTTTTTCAAGTGGATTCGTATAGAGAATAGGATGGCAAGTAAAGTTAAACAAAAATTTCCCCCCCTCCCCCCCAATTTTCACTTCCTCTTGCTTGTATCTCCGAAATTACCCACGATTCGATTTCGCAGTTGGTCGATTCGTATAGAGAATGGGATGGCGAGTAAAACTCCATAAAAATTTTGCCCCCTCCCCCCCAATTTTCACCCCCTCTTGCTTGTATCTCCGGAACGGTTCGTCCGATTGGGCTGAAATTTTGGTTGCGCGGGCTGCTTGCAGCCCGCGCCCGCAAGCGAAAATACTAGTATTCTACTATATACAGCTCGATTTATACTATATACAGCTCGATTACCACTGACTCACTCACTGACTGACTCATTGACATCATTGTTCTCCCGGAAGGAGTCGAGATGGACGATGATGATGTATGGGGGAAATGTTCGAGGAGTCCCGGTGAGTGGGGGAAAAATCCGAAAACCCCCATTTTCCTCCCCCCTCGCCCCCCCCACATTCGGTGGCCCGATTCTTCCCGACGAGGGCATGTTTTTTTTGTAGATTCGGATAGAGGGTGCTCGAAGAAATACAAATTTTTTTGGATCCCCCCCTTTCGACCCCCCTTTGACCCCCCCTCCTAATGGTTCTCCGAAATGACTCGTGATATGTGATTTTTTCAAGTGGATTCGTATAGAGAATGGGATGGCGAGTAAAATTTCATAAAAAAATCCCCCCTTCCCCCCCAATTTTCACCCCCTCTTTTGCGCATCTCCGAAATTACCCACGATTCGAGATCGCGGTTGGTCGATTCGTATAGAGAATGGGATGGCGAGTAAAAAATGTTAAAAAAAATCCCCCCCTCCCCCCAATTTTCACCCCCTCTTGCTTGTATCTCCGAAACGGTAAGTCCGATTGGGCTGAAATTTTGGTTCAGAGGGTTTTGAGGGTCTCCTCTAAGAAACAACATCCTCGCGGGCTGCTTGCAGCCCGCGCCCGCAAGCGAAAATACTAGTCTACTATATACAGCTCGATTACCACTGACTGACTCACTGACTGACTCATTGACATCATTGTTCTCCCAGAAGGAGTCGAGATGGACGATGATGATGTATGGGGGAAATGTTCGGGGAGTCCCGGTGAGTGGGGGAAAAATCCGAAAACCCCCACTTTCCTCCCCCCTCGCCCCCCCCACGTTCGGTGTCCCGATTCTTCCCGACGAGGGCATGTTTTTTTTATAGATTCGGATGGAGGGCGCTCGAAGGAATACAACTTTTTTTACTCCCCCCCCTTTGGACCCCCCTTTGACCCCCCCTTCTATCGGTTCTCCGAAATGACTCGTGATATGGGATTTTTTAAAGTGGATTCGTATAGAGAATAGGCTGGCGAGTAAAGTTAAATAAAAAAATCCCCCCTCCCTCCAATTTTCACCCCCCCTTGCTTGTATCTCCGAAACGGTTTGTCTGATTGGGCTGAAATTTTGGTTCCAAGGGTTTTGAGGGTCACCTCAAAGAAACAACCGCCTCGCGGGCTGCTTGCAGCCCGCGCCCGCAAGCGAAAATACTAGTTATACTATATACAGCTCGATTACCACTGACTCACTCACTCACTCACTCATTGACATCATTGTTCTCCCAGAAGGAGACGAGATGGACGATGATGATGTATGGGGGAAATGTTCGATGAGTCCCTGTGAGTATGGGAAAAATCCGAAAACCCCCATTTTCCTCCCCCCTCGCCCCCCCCACGTTCGGTGTCCCGATTCTTCCCGACGAGGGCATGTTTTTTTTGTAGATTCGGATAGAGGGTGCTCGAAAGAATACAACTCTTTTTGGATCCCCCCCTTTTGCCCCCCTTTTGACCCCCCCTTCTATCGGTTCTCCGAAATGACTTATGATATGGGATAGTTTAAAGTGGATTCGTATATAGAATAGGATGGCGAGTAAAGTTAAATAAAAATTTCCCCCCCTCCCTCCCAATTTTCACCCCCCCTTGCTTGTATCTCCGAAATTACCCACGATTCGAGATCGCGTTTGGTCGATTCGTATAGAGAATAGGATAACGAGTAAAATTTCATTAAAAAATCCCCCCCTCCCCCCCAATTTTCACCCCCTCTTGCTTGTATCTCCGAAACGGTTTGTCCGATTGGGCTGAAATTTTAATTCCAAATCGCGGGCTGCTTGCAGCCCGCGCCCGCAAGCGAAAATACTAGTTATACTATATACAGCTCGATTACCACTGACTCACTCACTCACTCACTCATTGACATCATTGTTCTCCCAGAAGGAGACGAGATGGACGATGATGATGTATGGGGGAAATGTTCGATGAGTCCCTGTGAGTATGGGAAAAATCCGAAAACCCCCATTTTCCTCCCCCCTCGCCCCCCCCACGTTCGGTGTCCCGATTCTTCCCGACGAGGGCATGTTTTTTTTATAGATTCGGATGGAGGGCGCTCGAAGGAATACAACTTTTTTTACTCCCCCCCCTTTGGACCCCCCTTTGACCCCCCCTTCTATCGGTTCTCCGAAATGACTCGTGATATGGGATTTTTTAAAGTGGATTCGTATAGAGAATGGGATGGCGAGTAAAATTTCATAAAAAAATCCCCCCCTCCCCCCAATTTTCACCCCCTCTTTTACGCATCTCCGAAATTACCCACGATTCGAGTTCGCGGTTGGTCGATTCGTATAGAGAGTGGGATGGCGAGTAAAATTTCATAAAAAATTCCCCCCCTCCCCCCCAATTTTCACCCCCACTTGCTTGTATCTCCGAAACGGTTCGTCCGATTGGGCTGAAATTTTGGTTCCAAGGGTTTTGCGCGGGCTGCTTGCAGCCCGCGCCCGCAAGCGAAAATACTAGTTATACTATATAAAGCTCGATTACCACTCACTGACTCACTCACTCATTGACATCATTGTTCTCCCAGAAGGAGTCGAGATGGGTGATGATGATGTATGGGGGAAATGTTCGAAGAGTCCCTGTGAGTATGGGAAAAATCCGAAAACCCCCATTTTCCTCCCCCCTCGCCCCCCCCACGTTCGGCGTCCCGATTCTTCCCGACGAGGGCATGTTTTTTTTACAGATTCGGATAGAGAGTGCTCGAATGAATACAACTTTTTTACTCCCCCCCCTTTCGACCCCCCTTTGACCCCCCCTCCTAATGGTTCTCCGAAATGACTCGTGAAATGGGGTTTTTTCAAGTGGATTCGTATAGGGAATAGGCTGGCGAGTAGAGTTAAATAAAAATTTGACCCCCCTCCCCCCCAATTTTCACCCCCTCTTTTACGCATCTCCGAAATTACCCACGATTCGAGATCGCGGTTGGTCGATTCGTATAGAGAATGGGATGGCGAGTAAAATTCCATAAAAATTTGCCCCCTCCCCCCCAATTTTCACCCCCTCTTGCTTGTATCTCCGAAACGGTAAGTCCGATTGGGCTGAAATTTTGGTTCCAACTCGCGGGCTGCTTGCAGCCCGCGCCCGCAAGCGAAAATACTAGTTATACTATATAAAGCTCGATTACCACTGACTGACTCACTCACTCACTGACTCATTGACATCATTGTTCTCCCAGAAGGAGACGAGATGGGTGATGATGATGTATGGGGGAAATGTTCGGGGAGTCCCAGTGAGTGGGGGAAAAATCCGAAAACCCCCATTTTCCTCCCCCCTCGCCCCCCCCACGTTCGGTGTCCCGATTCTTCCCGACGAGGGCATGTTTTTTTTACAGATTCGGATAGAGGGTGCTCGAAGGAATACAACTTTTTTTGGATCCCCCCCTTTCGACCCCCCTTTGACCCCCCCTTCTAAGGGTTCTCCGAAATGACTCGTGAAATGGGATTTTTTTAAGTTGATTCGTATAGAGAATGGGATGGCGAGTAAAATTTTATAAAAATTTGACCCCCCTCCCCCCCAATTTTCACCCCCTCTTGCTTGTATCTCCGAAACGGTTTGTCCGATTGGGCTGAAATTTTGGTTCCGAGGGTTTTGAGGGTCGCTGATGCCGAATGTTTTTTTTTTTTTTTTTTAATTTTTTTTTTCTTTTTCCTCCAGCAGCATTTCCGTCACTCGCGGGCTGCTTGCAGCCCGCGCCCGCAAGCGAAAATACTAGTTATACTATATAAAGCTCGATTACCACTGACTGACTCACTCACTCACTGACTCATTGACATCATTGTTCTCCCGGAAGGAGACGAGATGGACGATGATGATGTATGGGGGAAATGTTCGGGGAGTCCCGGTGAGTGGGGGAAAAATCCGAAAACCCCCATTTTCCTCCCCCCTCGCCCCCCCCACGTTCGGTCCCCGGATTCTTCCCGACGAGGGCATGTTTTTTTTATAGATTCGGATAGAGGGTGCTCGAATGAATACAACTTTTTATTCAACCCCCCCTTTCGCCCCCCCTTTGACCCCCCCCCTCTATTGGTTCTCCGAAACGACTCGAGACATAGGATTTTTTCAAGTGGATTCGTATAGGGAATGGGATGGCGAGTAAACTTTCATAAAAAAATCCCCCCCTCCCCCCCAATTTTCACCCCCTCTTGCTTGTATCTCCGAAATTACCCACGATTCGAGATCGCGGTTCGTCGATTCGTATAGAGAATGGGATGGCGAGCTAAATTTCATAAAAAAATCCCCCCTCCCCCCCAATTTTCACCCCCTCTTGCTTGTATCTCCGGAACGGTTTGTCCGATTGGGCTGAAATTTTGGTTGCGCGGGCTGCTTGCAGCCCGCGCCCGCAAGCGAAAATACTAGTTATACTATATAAAGCTCGATTACCACTCACTGACTGACTCATTGACATCATTGTTCTCCCGGAAGGAGTCGAGATGGATGATGATGATGTATGGGGGAAATGTTCGGGGAGTCCCGGTGAGTGGGGGAAAAATCCGAAAACCCCCATTTTCCTCCCCCCTCGCCCCCCCTACATTCGGTGTCCCGATTCTTCCCGACGAGGGCATGTTTTTTTTGTAGATTCGGATAGAAGGTGCTCGAAGGAATACAACTTTTATTAGAACCCCCCCTTTTGCCCCCCCTTTTACCCCCCCTTCTAATGGTTCTCGGAAATGACTCGTGATATGGGATTTTTTAAAGTGGATTCGTATAGAGAATGGGATGGCGAGTAAAATTTCATAAAAAAATCTCCCCCTCCCCCCCAATTTTCACCCCCTTTTTTACGCATCTCCGAAATTACCAACGATTCGAGATCGCGTTTGCTCGATTCGTATAGAGAATGGGATGGCGAGTAAAAAATGTTAAAAAAAAATCCCCCCCTCCCCCCAATTTTCACCCCCTCTTGCTTGTATCTCCGAAACGGTAAGTCCGATTGGGCTGAAATTTTGGTTCCAAGGGTTTACCGCCTCGCGGGCTGCTTGCAGCCCGCGCCCGCAAGCGAAAATACTAGTATAAGATAAAGCTCGATTACCACTGACTGACTGACTCACTCATTGACATCATTGTTCTCCCGGAAGGAGTCGAGATGGACGATGATGATGTATGGGGGAAATGTTCGGGGAGTCCCGGTGAGTGGGGGAAAAATCCGAAAACCCCCATTTTCCTCCCCCCTCGCCCCCCCCACGTTCGGTGTCCCGATTCTTCCCGACGAGGGCATGTTTTTTTTACAGATTCGGATAGAGGGTGCTCGAAGGAATACATTTTTTTTTCTCCCCCCCCCTTTGGACCCCCCTTTGACCCCCCCTTCAACTGGTTCTCCGAAATGACTCGTGAAATGGGATTTTTTCAAGTGGATTCGTATAGATAATAGGATGGCGAGTAAAATTTCATAAAAATTTCCCCCCCTCCCCCCCCAATTTTCACCCCCTCTTGCTTGTATCTCCGAAGTTACCCACGATTCGAGATCGCGGTTGGTCGATTCGTATAGAGAATGGGATGGCGAGTAAAATTTCATAAAAAATTCCCCCCCTCCCCCCCAATTTTCACCCCCACTTAATTGTATCTCCGAAACGGTTCGTCCGATTGGGCTGAAATTTTGGTTCAGCCTCTAAGAAACAACATCCTCGCGGGCTGCTTGCAGCCCGCGCCCGCAAGCGAAAATACTAGTTATATTATATTATACTATATAAAGCTCGATTACCACTCACTCACTCACTCACTCACTCATTGACATCATTGTTCTCCTAGAAGGAGTCGAGATGGACGATGATGATGTATGGGGGAAATGTTCGGGGAGTCCCGGTGAGTGGGGGAAAAATCCGAAAACCCCCATTTTCCTCCCCCCTCGCCCCCCCCACGTTCGGTGTCCTGATTCTTCCCGACGAGGGCATGTTTTTTTTGTAGATTCGGATAGAGGGTGCTCGAATGAATACAACTTTTTTTACTCCCCCCCCTTTCGACCCCCCTTTGACCCCCCCTCCTAATGGTTCTCCGAAATGACTCGTGATATGGGATTTTTTCAAGTGGATTCGTATAGAGAATGGGATGGCGAGTAAAATTCCATAAACCCCCCCCCCCTCCCCCCCAATTTTCACCCCCTCTTGCTTGTATCTCCGAAACGGTTCGTCCGATTGGGCTGAAATTTTGGTTCCAAGGGTTTTGAGGGTCTCCTCTAAGAAACAACATCCTCGCGGGCTGCTTGCAGCCCGCGCCCGCAAGCGAAAATACTAGTTATTATACTATATAAAGCTCGATTACCACTCACTCACTCACTCACTCACTCATTGACATCATTGTTCTCCCAGAAGGAGACGAGATGGACGATGATGATGTATGGGGGAAATGTTCGATGAGTCCCAGTGAGTATGGGAAAAATCCTAAAACCCCCCTTTTCCTCCCCCCTCGCCCCCCCCACGTTCGGTGTCCTGATTCTTCCCGACGAGGGCATGTTGTTTTTGTAGATTCGGATAGAAGGTGCTTGAAGGAATACAACTTTTTTTCGAAACCCCCCTTTTGCCCCCCTTTGACCCCCCCTTCTATTGGTTCTCCGAAATGACTCGTGAAATGGGATTTTTTCAAGTGGATTCGTATAGAGAACAGGCTGGCGAGTAAAGTTAAATAAAAATTTGACCCCCTCCCCCCCCAATTTTCACCCCCTCTTTTACGCATCTCCGAAATTACCCACGATTCGAGATCGCGGTTGGTCGATTCGTATAGAGAATGGGATGGCGAGTAAAATTCCATAAAAAAAAACCCCCCCTCCCCCCCAATTTTCACCCCCTCTTGTCCGATTGGGCTGAAATTTTGGTTCCAAGGGTTTTGAGGGTCACCTCAAAGAAACAACCGCCTCGCGGGCTGCTTGCAGCCCGCGCCCGCAAGCGAAAATACTAGTTATACTATATAAAGCTCGATTACCACTGACTCACTCACTGACTGACTCATTGACATCATTGTTCTCCTGGAAGGAGTCGAGATGGACGATGATGATGTATGGGGGAAATGTTCGATGAGTCCCGGTGAGTGGGGGAAAAATCCGAAAACCCCCCTTTTCCTCCCCCCTCGCCCCCCCCACGTTCGGTGTCCCGATTCTTCCCGACGAGGGCATGTTTTTTTTATAGATTCGGATAGAGGGTGCTCGAAGGAATACATTTTTTTTTCTCCCCCCCCCTTTGGACCCCCTTTGACCCCCCCTTCTATTGGATCTCCGAAATGACTCGTGAAATGGGATTTTTTCAAGTGGATTCGTATAGGGAATAGGCTGGCGAGTAAAGTTAAATAAAAATTTGACCCCCCTCCCTCCCAATTTTCACCCCCTCTTTTACGCATCTCCGAAATTACCCACGATTCGAGATCGCGGTTGCTCGATTCGTATAGAGAATGGGATGGCGAGTAAAACACCATAAAAATTTTGCCCCCTCCCCCCCAATTTTCACCCCCTCTTGCTTGTATCTCAAATTTTGGTTCCAAATCGCGGGCTGCTTGCAGCCCGCGCCCGCAAGCGAAAATACTAGTTATACTATATATAGCTGCAAACCCACTCACTGACTCACTCACTGACATCATTGTTCTCCCAGAAGGAGTCGAGATGGGCCAAAATGATGTATGGAGGAAATGTTCAGGGTGTCGATTCGAGTATGGGAAAAATCCGAAATCTTCGAAAACTGCTCCTCATCAGGGACCTCACCTACTGCCAGACGAAACTACAAGACCAAGATCTCTCCTGCTTGCGGAATGTGGACATGCACCCTGGTCGAATCCGATGTGCGGTGAAAAAAATTCAAAATGGCGGAAAACAAGATGGCCGCCATACAAACTTTGACCGACGATATCTCGAAAACTAAAAGCGATAAGTAAGGGGTGCTCGAACAAATGTCATAGAGGACGGCGCGATGCAAATGCCGAAGGTGACAGTTTTTTTTTTTTTTTTTCAACAGCAGCGATTACGTCCCTCGCGAGCTGCGTGCAGCTCGCGCCCGCAAGCGAAAATACTAGTTATACTATATATAGCTGCAAACCCACTCACTGACAGAATTGTTCTGGCGGATGGAGCAGAGATGGGTATAAATAATGTATGGGGCAAGTGTTCAGGATGTCACAGTGAGTATGGGAAAAATCCGAAATCTTCCAAAACTGCTCCTCATCAGGGACCTCACCTACTGCCAGACGAAACTACAAGACCAAGATCTGTCCTGCTTGCGGAATGTGGACATGCACCCTGGTCGAATTCGATGTGCGGTGAAAAAAATTCAAAATGGCGGAAAACAAGATGGCCGCCATACAAACTTTGACCGACGATATCTCGAAAACTAAAAGCGACAAGTAAGGGGTGCTCGAACAAATGTTATAGAGGATGGTGCGATGCAAATGCCGAAGGTGTTAGTTTTTTTTTTTTTTTTTTTTTTTTCAACAGCAGCGATTACGTCCCTCGCGAGCTGCGTGCAGCTCGCGCCCGCAAGCGAAAATACTAGTTATATTATATATAGCTGCAAACCCACTGACTGACTCACTGACAGGATTGTTCTCCCAGAAGGAGACTAGATGGGTCAAAATGATGTATGGGGAAAGTGTTCAGGGTCTCAATTCGAGTATGGGAAAAATCCGAAATCTTCGAAAACTGCTCCTCATCAGGGACCTCACCTACTGCCAGACGAAACTAAAAGACCGACACCCACCCTGCTTGCGGAATGTGGACATGCACCCTGGTCGAATCCGATGTGCGGTGAAAAAAATTCAAAATGGCGGAAAACAAGATGGCCGCCATACAAACTTTGACCGACGATATCTCGAAAACTAAAAGCGACAAGTAAGGGGTGCTCGAACAAATGTCATAGAGGATGGCGCGATGCAAATGCCGAAAGTGACAGTTTTTTTTTTTTTTTTTTTTTTCAACAGCAGCGATTACGTCCCTCGCGAGCTGCGTGCAGCTCGCGCCCGCAAGCGGAAATACTAGTTATACTATATACAGCTCGATTACCACTGACTGACTCACTGATTGACATGTTTGTTCTCCCAGAAAGAGTGGAAACCGGAGATGATGATGTATGGGGGAAATGTTCGGGGAGTCCCGGTGAGTGGGGGAAAAATCCGAAAACCCCCATTTTCCGCCCCCCTCGCCCCCCCCACGTTCGGTGTCCCGATTCTTCCCGACGAGGGCATGTTTTTTTTATAGATTCGGATAGAGGGTGCTCGATGGAATACATTTTTTTTACTCCTCCCCCCTTTGGACCCCCCTTTGACCCCCCCTTCCAATGGTTCTCCGAAATGACTCGTGAAATGGGATTTTTTCAAGTGGATTCGTATAGAGAATAAGATAGCGAGTAAAATTTTATAAAAATTCCCCCCCCCCTCCCCCCAATTTTCACCCCCTCTTTTACGCATCTCCGAAATTACCCACGATTCGAGATCGCTTTCAGTCGATTCGTATAGAGAATAGGATAACGAGTAAAATTTCATAAAAAATTCCCCCCCTCCCCCCAATTTTCACCCCCTCTTGCTTGTATCTCCGAAACGGTTCGTCCGATTGGGCTGAAATTTTGGTTCAGCCTCTAAGAAACAACCGCCTCGCGGGCTGCTCACTGACTCACTCATTGACATCATTGTTCTCCCGGAAGGAGTCGAGATGAATGATGATGATGTATGGGGGAAGTGTTCGGGGAGTCCCCGTGAGTGGGGGAAAAATCCGAAAACCCCCATTTTCCTCCCCCCTCGCCGCCCCCCACGTTCGGTGTCCCGATTCTTCCCGACGAGGGCTTGTTTTTTTTGTAGATTCGGATAGAGGGTGCTCGAATGAATACAACTTTTTATTCAACCCCCCCTTTTGCCCCCCCTTTGACCCCCCCCCTCTATTGGTTCTCCGAAATGACTCGTGAAATGGGATTTTTTCAAGTGGATTCGTGTAGGGAATGGGATGGCGAGTAAAATTTTATAAAAATTTCTTCCCCTCCCCCCCAATTTTCACCCCCTCTTGCTTGTATCTCCGAAACGGTTTGTCCGATTGGGCTGAAATTTTGGATCCAAGGGTTTTGAGGGTCACCTCAAAGAAACAACCTCCTCGCGGGCTGCTTTCAGCCCGCGCCCGCAAGCGAAAATACTAGTCTTATATATAAAAATGAATAGCAAAATGTGTGTAAGCGCATAACTCAACAACGCCTGGACCAATTTGGCCAAATCTTTTTTTAAAATGTTCGTTGAAGTTCAAGGATGGTTTTTACGGCGAGAAAAATTAGAATTATTGCTGGAAAAACCTATATGTTTATCCCCGAGCGAAGCCGGGGCGAGTCGCTAGTTACAAATATTAATTTTTTGGATATTCTTAGGAACTTAGAGTTTGAGTATTTTTTCGAAATACACTGATTTATTCACTATTTTTCTGTTTTGTGTACCTACATAGACCAGGCCTGCTATGAAACATCTCATTTACTGTATGAAGTAAGTCTAAATAGCACGCTCTAAGTATTGCAGGTCATACGCGTACGTACACAAAAATAACATCACAAATTTGGGCTACTTAAATTAATACAAGAGAGTCGTTCTTTTCAAGGACGTTTGCCATGTCACTCCTATTTTTAGAATCACTTAAATAATAAAAATATCATTACAAATTACACCAGATTACACATTTAGAATTATGCTTATTAGAGTTCTTTTCACGAAAGAAGTTAAGCGGATATTGGCGATACTAAAAAACTCAAATTCTGTGGCGATATTTTGTGACAATAACGACTACAGCACCTTCCTCTGCGGGTTTTATTTCGTGAAGCGGACTCTACTAGGGACATGACACTGCACATCAAATTAAAGTAATTTGACTTACCTACACAATACAGAAAATAAAGATATACCTATAGGTATAAAAGTTTGAACTAGGTACTTAAAATAAGTCTCTTACCGACTGGTAGACCTGACTAGAGATGATAACATTCCGAGACAGGGAGTATCCATGTGGCCACACCCACGCAATGTTGCACGATCCCTCGTTGAATATATTCCTGCAGCTATATTATTGTAATCCCGTGAACACATATGCACCAGCATAAAATATGTATCCAAGAACTACAATAATGTAACCACAGGGTAAGCAGCGATGCGAAGTGTGGCGCAGTGACTCGGGATCGGATGACTTGTAGGTACTTCGAGAGCTTCCTCACTCGACCGCGAAAGAGCTTGGCCGTCCAGACGGGGCTGCTTTGAGGGAGGGAGGGAGGGAGGGAAGGAGAGAGGGAAGGGGGGAAAGAAGGAAGGAACAAACATATTATATCCTCAAATCCACACCTCATCACATCCTCACTAACTTTGGCATTATCATATTAGTAGTACACAAATACAAAAAAAATACAAATAAGTAGGCATTACAGAAACAATACCTACAGTCACAAAATTAACTATGTAGGTCTGTATGTATATATCTACTTAGACCTTTATTACAAATATCAAATCTTATAAATAGGATATTCTTAGGAACTTAGAGTATTTTTTCGAGATTCACTGATTTATTTACTATTTTGCTGTTTTGTGTACATAGACCAGGCCTGCTATGAAACATCTCATTTACTGTATGAAGTAAGTCTAAATAGCACGCTCTAAGTATTGCAGGTCATACGCGTACGTACACAAAAATAACATCACAAATTTGGGCTACTTAAATTAATACAAGAGAGTCGTTCTTTTCAATGACGTTTGCCATGTCACTCCTATTTTTAGAATCACTTAAATAATAAAAATATCATTACAAATTACACCAGATTAAACATTTAGAATTATGCTTATTAGAGTTCTATTCACGAAAGAAGTTGAGCAAAAATTGGCGATACTAAAAAGCTCAAATTCTGTGGCGATTTTTTGTGACATAACGACTACAGCACCCTCCTCTGCGGGTTTTATTTCGTGAAGCGGACTCTACTAGGGACATGCCACTGCACATCAAATTAAAGTAATTTGACGTACCTACACAATACAGAAAATAAAGATATACCTATAGGTATAAAAGTTTGAACTAGGTACTTAAAATAAGTCTCTTACCAGTCAGACAGAGATGATAACATTCCGAGACAGGGAGTAACCACGTGGCCACACCCACGCAATGTTGCACGATCCCTTGTTGAACATATTTCTGTAGCTACATTATCGTGATCCTGTGAACACATATGCACCTGCATAAAATATGTATTCAAAGACAACAATAATGCAGCCACAGTATAAGCAGCGATGACAAGTGTGGCGCAGTGACTCGGGATCGGATGACTTGTAGGTACTTCGAGAGCTTCCTCACTCGACCGCGAAAGAACTCGGCCGTCCAGACGGGGCTGCTTTTGTTTCAAGAAATATTAATTCGTCAACTCACACATATCCTATTCCGATTATGATGGACAGTTGGAGCAGTCAAACAGTCGAAAACAAAACGGTACCTATCTGTATATTTAATTTCATATTTTATGAAATAAAAGAGAAAAAAAGTGCTGACTCTTTTTTGAAATTAAACATTAATCTTTTAGGCGGACGCATACACCATCCCTTTTTGTACTAATACATATTATTGACATAATGTCGAAAGGAATAATCTTACTTCTACACTAATAATCTATACATAATATTAGTTCTTCTGTTTGTAACGAATAGGCTCCGAAACTACTGGACCGATTTCAAAAATTCTTTCACCAATAAAGAGCTACATTATCGGAATCCAGTATAGGCTATAATAAATTTTCAAAAAATTAGGGATCCATAAGAAAATTGCAATATTGTAACCCAAAATAGTTTTTGGCGTGCGTTGAGAAAACTATTGAATAAGGACCAATATAATGAACAGGTTTATTGGTCTTATTAATGTTTACAAAAAAGGAGAAAATAGGAAAAGAAGGAAGAAAGGAACAAACATATTATATCCTCAAATCCACACATCGTCACTAACTTTCGCATTATAATATTAGTGATATGGTCGGACGTCATCGACTGATCTCTGTCGATCAAATGCCTATGGAATCCAACGGACGATATTGGTTATAGAACCTACAGGAACCTACAGTGTACCTACGCACTATATTCTTTTAGGATGCGTTCGATTTGATAGGACGTGTTCGGTCTATCCTATGTCCTTGTACCTACCTACGGTGGGAATCGAACTCGCCTTTTGCCATAAATGACACCAATAAGACACAAAGTTATATATGTATATGTACATATAAAAAAATCATTGGTGGAATTAATCAATAGGTAGGTAATCTAAGTACCTATCTACTAATATAACTTTATTATAGAAAACAGCCTCTCTTTTGTTTAGGTCGGCATAGTGATTATCATCATCTACAGCATTACTTTGCCCAGAGTTAAACATCGATAAATTAATCCCACTAATATTATAATGCGAAAGTATGTGAGGATGTGACGATTGTATGTTCCTCAATCACGCCGTAACGGTTAATCAGATTTTAGTGAAACTTGGATTATAGGTACATATATGTGTGCTGGAATCTTACTTATATTATAAATGCGAAAGTTTGTGAGTTTGGATGTTTGTGCCTCAATCACGCCTAAACGGCTGAACCGATTTGAATGAAACTTGGAATATACATAAATGTACTGGGTTAACATACCTATACGCTATTTTTTATCCGGACACCACGCAAGCGAAGCCGCGGGCGGCAGCTAGTAACACATAAATACTTAGGCTACTTTTTATCCTGGAAGGCTAGGAAGCTAGTAGGTAATTCTATATATTTGTTGTCTTACGTAGGTATCCTATCTACGCACTTTTAGGTAGGTAGTATATATAAAATGAAAGAGGTTTTATTCAGCATGTATTTTAATTCGTTAAAACACTGTTTATCAGTCGAGTGGTAACATTACCTCGGTAGGTGGCTAATTAATAATTCAGCATAATAAAATAGGTACCTACATATTAAGTTTGGCAGTTGAATGAAAATTTTATACAACTACAATTTTATACAATCACACAAATACAAATATGTAGGCGTTACAGAAACAATACCTACAGTCACAAAATTAACTATGTAGGTCTGTATATATATATATATCTACTCAGACCTTTATTACAAATTACAATTCTTCGGATATTCTTAGGAACTTAGAGTTTGAGTATTTTTTCGAAACACACTGATTTATTCACTATTTTTCTTTTTTGTGTACATAGACCAGGCCTGCTATGAAACATCTCATTTACTCTCTGAAGTAAGTCTAAATAGCACGCTCTAAGTATTGCAGGTCATACGCGTACGTACACAAAAATAACATCACAAATTTGGGCTACTTAAATTAATACAAGAGAGTCGTTCTTTTTAAGGACGTTTGCCATGTCACTCCTACTTTTAGAATCACTTAAATAATAAAAATATCATTACAAATTACACCAGATTAAACATTTAGAATTATGCTTATTAGAGTTCTTTTCACGAAAGAAGTTAAGCGGAAATTGGCGATACTAAAAAACTCAAATTCTGTGGCGATTTTTTGTGACATAACGACTACAGCACCCTCCTCTGCGGGTTTTATTTCGTGAAGCGGACTCTATTAGGAACATGACACTGCACATCAAATTAAAGTAATTTGACGTACCTACACAATGCAGAAAATAAAGATATATCTATGGGTATAAAAGTTTGAATTAGGTACTTAAAATAAGTCTCTTGCCAGTCAGAGATGATAACATTCCGAGACAGGGAGTAACCATGTGGCCACACCCACGCAATGTTGGAGTTCCTTCAGCGTCGCTCGTTGAACATTTGCCAACAGCTACATTATCGTGATCCCAGTATAAGTTCACTGATCACAATAATGTAACCACAGGGTAAGCAGCGATGACAAGTGTGGCGCAGTGACTCGGGATCGGATGACTTGTAGGTACTTCGAGAGCTTCCTCACTCGACCGCGAAAGAGCTCGGTCGTCCAGACGGGGCTGCTTTTGTTTCAAGAAATATTAATTTGTCAACTCACACATATCATATCCAGAATAAGGTACATTAGGATAGTTGGAGCTTAAGAGCGTGCCATAACGCCCCATAACGGATTTAGTGCCCCTCTTCCCTTCACCCTTCTTTAATAACACGCAACACCTAATATGCGAATGAGTGCGAGAGTCCGAGTCGCGTATCACTGACAAGACAACGCGTTTTGACCGGGTTACCTACGTACAGTAGTGGAGTAAGTGGAGTACTATTCATTATTCTGTGGTAGTCTATGTAAGTGTAAAATATTATCGTGATACAAAGTGGAACTGAATTATTTTACCCTAGCGGTCGCCCGCGGCTTCGCTCGTGGGGTGGGTCATGCTGTTGATTATTCAGGATAAAAAGTAGCCTATTTAAAAAGTATTACTATTATGTTATATCCAGATTACAAACTATATTTATTGCAAGTTTCATCCAAATCGGTCACACAAAACAACAATAAGAGTACCTACAGGTCTTTGATAATAGTCTGTTTGAAAATATGCAATATACGCTTGCAATATACTAGGTAGGTACCACCTACATAGTTTACTAGCACCCTGCCCCGGCTTCGCACGGGTATAATTTAACAAAAATTATAAATTTTAAAACACACACTCACTTTTTTCTAATTTTAAACTTTTTATATCTTTCGAATGGAATGTCTGAGTTGAATAATTGGAAAAGTTCTATAAAGTTATTGAAGCAGTCTTGAATATGCAGTAATTTATTTTGATAAGGATTAATACTAAGGGACAAAAATAGAGCCTTTTCTGGCGTCAGCATTTCAATTAATTTTTTAAAATAAAAGAACACTTATTGTGATAAACTATAATAGCTAGACATAATGCTGTCAGATTTAGAACTTGACAAGTAGGCAAAGTGGCTGCACTTCGTTCGTGGAGAATCGAAATGTTCAAAATACAAAGTACAGCGGCCGATACCATACCGGAAAATGTTACTCTATAATGTTACTGTCTCTGCAAATAACTATTCTTTAAGTAGAGTTGGAGTATTTTTTCGAAATTCACTGATTTATTCACTATTTTTCTGTTTTGTGTACATAGACCAGGCATCTCATTTACTCTCTGAAGTAGGTCTAAATAACACGCTCTAAGTATTGCAGGTCAAGGTCAAGGACGTTTGCCATGTCACTCCTTTTTTTAGAATCACTTAAATAATAAAAATATCATTACAAATTACACCAGATTAAACATTTAGAATTATGCTTATTAGAGTTCTTTTCACGAAAGAAGTTAAGCGGAAATTGGCGATACTAAAAAACTCAAATTCTGTGGCGATTTTTTGTGACATAACGACTACAGCACCCTCCTCTGCGGGTTTTATTTCGTGAAGCGCACTCTACTAGGGACATTGCACATAAAGTTAAAGTAATTTGACCTACCTACACAATACAGAAAATAAAGATATATAGGTATAAAAGTTTGAACTAGGTACATACAAGTCTCTTACCAGTCAGAGATGATAACATTCCGAGACAGGGAGTAACCATGTGGCCACACCCAAGCAATGTTGCACGATCCCTTGTTGAACATATTCCTGCAGCTATATTATCGTAATAATCCTGTGAACACATATTATGCACCTGCATAAAATATAAGTCCAAGGACTATAAAATAATGTAACCACAGGGTAAGCAAGAAGCGATGACAAGTGTGGCGAAGTGACTCGGGATCGGATGACTTGTAAGTAATGACACCGGGAGTTTCCCCACTCGACCGCGAAAGAACTCGGCCGTCCAGACGGGGCAGCGAGGGAGGGAGGGAGGGAAGGAGGGAAGAAGGGAAGGAGGGAAGGAGGGAAGGAGGGAAGGAGGGAAGGAGGGGAGGAGGGGAGGAGGGGAGGAGGGGAGAAGGGGAGGAGGGAAGGAGGGAAGGAGGGAAGGAGGGAAGGAGGGAAAGAGGGAAGGAGGGAAGGAGGGAAGGAGGGAACGAAGGAAGGAGGGAACGAGGGAAGGAGGGGAGGAGGCGAGGAGGGGAGGAGGGGAGGAGGGGAGGAGGGGAGGAGGGGAGGAGGGGAGGAGGGGAGGAGGGGAGGAGGGGAGGAGGGAAGGAGGGGAGGAGGGGAGGAGGGGAGGAGGGCAGGAGGGGAGGAGGGAAGGAGGGAAGGAAGGAAGGAAGGAAGGAAGGAAAGAAGGAAGGAAGGAAGGAAGGAAGGAAGTAAGGAAGGAGGGGAGGAGGGGAGGAGGGGAGGAGGGGAGGAGGGGAGGAGGGGAGGAGGGAAGGAAGGAGGGAAGGAGGGAAGGAAGGAGGGAAGGAGGGAAGGAGGGAAGGAAGGAAGGAAGGAGGGAAGGAGGGAGGGAGGAAGGAAGGAAGGAAGGAAGGAAGGAAGGAAGGAAGGAAGGAAGGAAGGAAGGAAGGAAGGAAGGAAGGAAGGAAGGAAGGAAGGAAGGAAGGAAGGAAGGAAGGAAGGAAGGAAGGAAGGAAGGAAGGAAGGAAGGAAGGAAGGAAGGAAGGAAGGAAGGAAGGAAGGAAGGAAGGAAGGAAGGAAGGAAGGAAGGAAGGAAGGAAGGAAGGAAGGAAGGAAGGAAGGAAGGAAGGAAGGAAGGAAGGAAGGAAGGAAGGAAGGAAGGAAGGAGGGAAGAAGGAGGGAAGGAAGGAAGGAAGGAAGGAAGGAGGGAAGGAAGAAGGAGGGAAGGAAGGAAGGAAGGAAGGAAGGAAGGAACGAAGGAACGAAGGTAGGAAGGAAGGAAGGAAGAAAAAACTTTAAAGAAATTACTTTAATCAATAGTCAACTCGTTTCCTCACCACCGTTTGCGGTAGAGTTGGCGGCGCGTTTTTTTTATAGTGGTATCCCCGTGAGGCCTAGTCCACTCAATTACCTTAATAAATAATAAACACGTTTCCGAATATGAGCATTATTTACCGTTTATTACATCACCTTTTTACCTTTTCTTTCCATTTAATACCTAGTTTACCTTGTTTACCTGGTTTACCAATTACCTTACCAAATGTACCTTACCAAATATTTAGTTACCTTTTATTATTTTACCAGTTTACCTTTTCAAACCATTTCACCAGAAATTTTTTACCTCGGAATCTTATCCGAATGTATTACCTGCTTTTTTGAGTTTTTTATTCCACTTAGTAGCTACTATACAATATAACTTTATTGTAAAAACACATCAAATAACATTAAAATAAAAACAAAATAGGCACTTAACATAAATTATTATGTTAAGTGCCTATTTTGTTAGAGTACTCATTAGAGTATTACAATTGTCGGCCTTATAGCTAAGAGCGAGCTCTTCCAGGCATCCTTTGGATGGACAGGACATGACTTTGAAAGATAAGGACGACAGTAACGGAACAATAATGGATTTAAACCTACTAATAAGATAAAATATATATTATAACAAAATTCATATGTACTACAATAAAATAAAATATTTACATATTTTGAATGTACATAATTATAATACATATGTCACAGTAAAAAAGTAAAATAAAATAATATGTCACAGTCAACATTATCTTCCTGCCCTTATCGTACTATATGTGGGGTCGCACAGCATCCTTAATAATATACAATAAGTATACCTATAATAGGTATACTTATTGTATATTATTAAGGATCTATAACTATAACTATAATAGTTATATACGTGAATAAATAAGTAGAAATGAGGTGACGATGATGTTGAACAATTAAGTTTTTAAAAATAGGTTAGGATTTCGCATGCCGGAACTTATAAATACTACTGAATACTTACCTATTTTGAATGTGTAGCATCCTAGAACCCCTAAACAAAACACTATATCTAACTACTGTATTTAACTACTGAATCTGATTAAAAGCTTACGTATCATTTTTCCGAACTGCATTGTGGAATTCAGTGAAGTCTGCTTTAGTCCCATTCTGGGGCTGGAGTGAGCAGTTTGCTGTCGGCCCATTCTGGCATTCAGTGTAATTTTTCCAAACCCATTTTGGTTTTCAGGAGTGTCTGATTTGAGCCCATTCTGGGATTCAGGGTAATCTACTTTAAACCAATTCTGAGTTCAGGGCTGTCTCATTTAGGTTCATTCTGGGATTCATTGCTTCTAAGAAAACTCTCTTCAACCTTCCACGAATCTCTTCAACCAGATGGATCGCATTGGCTCCACCTGTAAAATTTATTGATTAAAAAGGGAAAAAAAGTGTAACTCACATTGGACGATATTTACCTTTTCCCGCAGAACTGATGTGGAATGTTTAAAGGTGTGATGTGATAGATGAAGTGTGGATGTAATGTAGTGATGTGAACCGATGCAAACTTCTGTTAAGTTATTAAATAATCCATCCAGTTTAATAAACATCTTTTCATATTATGTCATAGGTTATACATTATTGTAATAAATGTGAAATGTCTAGTAATATTTACTTTAATGTATTTATTATCAACTGCACAAGCTGAGAGGACCTTATTAGTCGTTTTGGATTTCTGAAAAGATTCAGTGATGGAAACCAACAATTAATACATATATAATTTACAAAAAAGACGTAGGTTGTCGACCTCAAAAGGCTCAAGTACATAAACCCCGTCGCGGTTTGCATTGTACGATAAATAAATCTGTGAGAATAAAAATGGCCCAAATGGATATAAGTAATTATGAGACTGGCAAAATTGAAAGAAGGCCATTGCTAATGGGTTTTACCAAACAGAAATTATTATGATGATAAAGAGGTATAACCCATATTTTAACTCATTTCCTCACCACCGTTTGCGGTAGAGTTAGCGGCGCGTTTTTTTTATAGTGGTATCCCCGTTAGGCCTAGTCCACTCATTTACCTTACCAAATAATTTACACCGAATAGGTATGTGAGTATTATTTACCGTTTATTACAGAACCTTATTACCTTTTTGTTTTCATTTAATACCTAGTTTACCTCGATACTTATAACCTGATTTTATAGATTTCCGTTACCCAGCAGCGTCCCATGAACCTGTATAAAAACAGAATTTTATAATATATCTTCCAGGTATCTTATCTTATCTGAAAGTAATAGTTTGAAAATAGCAACATAAAATAGCTATGTATAATTTTTTTTTCGAATATAATAGTCTAATGGTAGTAGATTTCCGTTTGTAGAAGTTGCTGTTCTTAACACATGTTTTTCTGCTGCTGAAAACGATTTTGGAACATCATACAGTCGCGGTTCTTAATTTAGTTGCAATCTGTAATATAATAAAATGTATTTTATTGTGATACTGTCACTCATATAGGTTATCCTGCCAAAAGTTGAATTTATTGCTTATGATGATCTTCTTCTCTCTTTCTCCTATTAGCTTCATCTATAAAATCTCTTATTTCGACATTCAAATTTGACAGATGAGCCTGATCACGATTATCTGTCTATAAGTCTTTCTTTCACTTACGGCAACATTTTTAATTAAAATTTTTTTTCATACTTACAACCTATTTTTAATTTACCTCCTTGGAAAAAATGGGTTCTTATAATTTTCTTATAGTTACAATACAATGTTCTTAAGTTTAGTTAAAAATATAATAATAAACGTATTGCAAGTTAGTGCCTACTTACAAATTTATTGCATATTTTGGATAAATTTTTGTCCAAAGGTATAGGCCACCTAAATATCACTCTAAATAGAAGTTAGGACTTAAAACATTGAGTAATTGGATAGATATTAAAAAAGCTTTTCCTATTTCTAAAAATGTGGGTATAAAGTACTTATTTACGAACATTTTTTCAGTTAAAGACTATAATACGCTAGCAATAAAAAAATATATCATCTATTTTGCTGTTTCTATTGCTCTGTGTTACTCTTCTTCCTCCGACCTGTGAAGCGTATGTTAAAGGGGAGTTTGCTCTCATCCATTCCAGATTTTATCCAGCGACCCAGTTTGAAAATTCCTTGACTAGGCTGTGCACTTTGGCCTGTGATAAACAAAACGTTTACTGAGTTCCATAGTTATTGAAATTTCCTAAGGCCACTTACAATTTACGTTAGTTTCGAAAAATTAACAATGGAATAAACAGCGATGTCGTCATATGTTTTTCATAAATACAAATATATCGATACTCTTTACATAGATTACATTAGGTATTTTACCTACTTAAGACATTATAAATTAGTTACAATCAAAAATATAAATAAATTCAACGATGTTGGTTTGCTGTTCCGAGGGCAAAATAGTGCAATTTCTAAGGTACACCATTGGTTCAGGCCGCAACATAGTTCATGAATAACGCAACATATCCCGTTCAGGCTCTGAATGCCGTAGGTACCTTCTATGCGTTATTTTTATGGGAAAATAGTTCTGGTTCATTTCTTTTTTCGTTCATTTTTCAAAGAAGGAAGCGGCGCAGATCTGAAACTTCTAATCATTAGTTGTATTCCGTCAATAGTAGGTGTCTATAGGGTCTGTCGGTCTACTTACCCACTTTTACGACTTACCTAACCATAGGTAGATAGTTTAGTATAAACTCATTCATTATGCATCATTATAAGCCAGACCTAGAGGAGGGGTAGGTGAGGGATCGCGCGAATAACAGAACAGAGATAACTTTGGAATGTCTAAATTAGAATTTATTGACCAGACCCGTTTAACATAACCTTGTTTTTCAAATACAGAGTAATATCTAGTAATAAGTCTTATTTACCGAAATATTTTGCTAAAGTTTAAAAATATTTTTTGAGAGGTTTGGTAAAGTGTAGAGAGAGTGTTTGTCATTAAAAAAAGATTCACCTGTACTTTGCCAGAGGCTTCAGGGGCTTAGATATAATAATTAAGCTTTTCTAAATATATTTACACACATAATCTCTCTAATTTCATAAATAAAACCAAGTATACTATTTCATTATTTGTAATTAACTATATCTATATGCTATTGTTAATAACTACTAATAATAAGTTACATTGAATTTACCTTTATCAAAAATAGTATAGTTATATCTAGAAGTTCTTAAAGAGCTACAAAAATTATAAAAGCCAAGCAATACGATGTTTGTGTATAATATTTCATTGTATGTAATTTAACTTTCTGTATAAAATTAGGAATAGGAATAGGCTGGGCAAGCCTACACCATCTTAATTCGTCCCGGGCACTACAGCGTCCCGTCTGTGAAGGTAAAGTTGCCTCCTGACGCTGTATAAATCATGTACTATAGATGGTAATAGGCCTTAGTTTTTTTTAAATAAAATTATGGGCTAAACAATAACGTTAAATTTCGTTTGACAATTTGACAAGATGTATATGGACATTTTACAACTAAAAGTATTATACACCATCGTTCTAGGAATATAAAAGCTTTTTGATCAACTTTACGAGTATATAGGTATTTTGCGAATTAAAAGTTAATGAATAAATAAACTCTCAAAGTATAATTGAATTTCTGATAAGTTAGGAATGTGGGATTACCCGCAAAAAATATGTGGTGCCACTATCAAAATGCCCTAACTGTATGTCTAATATTACCTTGTAATTAAAAAAAAAATCACTCCTCACTTGATCTTCTCAACTGATACATCAATCATTTTCCATCTATCCATACCTTATCCGTTAATCATAGTTACGATCTGTTTTTATTATTTTTAGTCATCCATCACAAACATTGTTACTTTATTAACTTTTCTTCGAAAATTACTTGGGTCTTTAAATTGAAATCGTTCATTTTTAATTAATTCATCTTATCAAAATTTATTTTATACTTTTCATTCATAGGAAAAAAGGTGTTATTGGATAGAAATGGGAACATGTATTGATTCCTACTCAAGAAGTTAATTATTGTTAAGAATTGTTCATTATACAATAGTTGAAACTCTTATTCATAAAAGAAAGTTAGAGTATTAATAAGTCATCTACACTGAGTATACCTACTGAGTTAAAACATCACACGACATCAAAACACACGAGTGCATAGAACACACAAAACACAAAAATACTTAGTACTTAGTATTTTCTTAATATAACGCCATACCATTTATTTGGTATTTAGTAAGTTTGGCGAAAATGACCTAGATGTTCGTTCTAGTGCAGATACTAAGAAGTAGTCTGGTCTCTGAAATTATCTTTGTAATTTCAAAACCATCTATGTGGATGGTTATTTGCATGGTAAAGATCTTTATGCGACAGATATTTCGCTTTGGACTTCTTTATAAAAAGCTGTCATCTTGATATACAGCTGGCGGTCTTATGACTAAACAATGATCTTTCACGGACAATCTTTCTTGGTGGTATCAAACAAAGCCTCCGGCCAAGTAACCAAATGTGCAACTTTTTCGTAGACCTTTTGAAAATGTTGTATTCAAAATTGACGCCCTTTTTAGAAATCCAAAGCTTTTTGACTGACTCGTCTGTCATTCTGCCTACGGCCGATTGCATGCGTCTGTCTTGAGACGCTGCTAGAGACACGCTAACCGAGTAGTAGGAACGACAATAACGGTTGTCGTCCCTTGGTGTCCAATATGTCCCTACTCAATAAATAGTCGATAAGTCTAGAAGAAAATAAAACATTTCTGCGAGGATTACCTTCTAGACTTATTAACTGAATAACAAAAATGAAGTAGTAAAATAATAAAATGCCTATGTCCAGGGTATACATTCTTGATAATCACCGAGTGACAAAAAGTCACCATCATAATCATCTTCCTGTATAAGGGCAGGCCGGTCATAAAACACCTTAGCCAAAGCTCTCACATAGAATGACCCCATATAGAGTGGGACTTATGTGAAATAAGTCCCACTGTATGTGGGGTCACTCCATGGAAAAGCTTTGGCTAAGGTGCTTTATGACCGGCCGCCTGCCTGACGTAAACCCTCCTTGGGAATACTTGCTTATTGTATCTCATCATGTTGGAGAGGATACTATCCCTTAGTCGACTTTTACGACATGCTCAGGGAGAGAAGCAGCTGGACACATTCTATGTTTTTTCTTTACTCCCAGTCCAGCAGAGAAGTGTAAATCCCCAAAACAGTCTATTCCCATTGCCTTTATTTAATATAAAAAAAATTGGAAACACCAAATGACTTTTAAGAATACGAAATTGAAGAAAATCAATCTAGGCCCGCCTGACGTAAACCCTCCTTGGGAATACTTGCTTATTGTATCTCATCATGTTGGAGAGGATACTATCCCTTAGTCGACTTTTACGACATGCTCAGGGAGAGAAGCAGCTGGACACATTCTATGTTTTTTCTTTACTCCCAGTCCAGCAGAGAAGTGTAAATCCCCAAAACAGTCTATTCCCATTGCCTTTATTTAATATAAAAAAAAATTGGAAACACCAAATGACTTTTAAGAATACGAAATTGAAGAAAATCAATGTAGGCCCGCCTGACGTAAACCCTCCTTGGGAATACTTGCTTATTGTATCTCATCATGTTGGAGAGGATACTATCCCTTAGTCGACTTTTACGACATGCTCGGGAAGAAAAGCAGCTAGACACATTCTATGTTTTTTCTTTACTCCCAGTCCAGCAGAGAAGTATAAATCACCAAAAAATTTCACCATTCAAACTGAACGGCGTTAAGCTTCTAAACTGTGTTCAAGAAGTGTTAATGCTCATTGAATAGAGATTACAGCTAAACGCCGTCATAGAGCTTCATGTTAGTGTTGCGATCAACGCCAAAACTGACAAGGGAGGGGATCGTATTTAAATTTAATTTGTACTGTTTCCATCAAATTAATTCAATCATATTTAATTTAATATTTATGTTCCTTTTTTTTCTGGTGACATGATAATAATTGGGAAATAATTATTGCTTTAACTATCTTATTCTACTTTTATGTTCTTACTTTACTTAGATCTAATTATTTAAGTAAGTTTAGATTATTGCTTAGGTAATTAAGTACTATAATTACCAAAGTGAAGAATGAGGCCCTATTTTTAGATGTAATAACTTCAAAAGATTTAGTGTTGTGATGAATTCTTAGGTCAGCAGAGATGTTTATTTTTATTTTTAAAGAATTCGAATTCTCCACTTTGGTTCGAGGTAGGTAGCTTTTTTTTTTAATTTTATTTTTAATTACAAAAGCTACGAAATTAATTATGTATGAATAATGGTGAGTTGATTAGGTGGGTTATTCGATTATTGTATTATAGGAAATGATTTACTATTAGTTTTTAACGTGCAAATTAAAATCTTACCTACCTTAATACAAAGATCAAATTATAAAAGCGTATAAACAGCCTTTCTTTAATCCACGTGATTGTCATATCCCTATAATTCTGATATCAGAATTGCCATCGCTGGTGTCATAAAGTCCAGCTGTATTGAAATAATAATTATTTTGATGAAATTGTATAATTCCATAAAAATAATTAAAGATTCTCGACGTAGTCAAAGTACCTTAAATCGCAGAGCGAATATTAAAAGTAGGTACAACTATTTGGAATGAATTTCATTTTTCTAAAGTTATCTTTAGAAAAATATCACACAATCCAACCCAAGATCAATCGTAGGATATCACATAGCGTTGGTTTCTTAAGCAGCGAGGGCAATCACAGTCATGTCGGCCGTAATATACTTGTTTGCGCACGCCGAGAATTAAAAGGCGTTTACTGGACCCGTTATATTACGGTCGTCATCATGAATGCCGCCGCTGCCAGTGAGACCAATGCCTGGAGAAGCCGCACTTTTTTTTTCAAGCGACCTTCTCCTGTGACCGAGGAATTATGACACAGTCATATTCATCCCACGTTCAGTAGTCATGTCCGTAGAAACCAGTAACAAATAAATGATTTGTCACTGAATTTCGTCACCACTTCTGTGGTTGCCGGCCGGGGTAAACCTTTGTTTCCTGAGGCCTCATTCCATTTTGCGAAATTTGTTTGACGTGACATTCAATTCAATTATTTCTGGCAATGAGGCCACAGTTTTATTATCAGAAGTGTGCTATAGGTACCTAACTACTCATCATCGTCATCTATCAGGTACCTACTGCATATATACACTTAAGATAATAGAAACGTGCCGACCGGGTCATCTCATTAACGATACGTGTTCTCGTTAATGAGCGGTTATAGAAATCCGTAATGATTTTAAATTATGCCGAATTTCTATATACAGGGCTGCATACGATTGTCACATTACCCGTATCCCAAAAGAGGGGAGATATATTGTTTGTGTCGTTTTGAAGAGTAGTACTGAATTCACTTACGTAAATTAGAACTACACACACATGTCCGGATTCACTATTAATTAGGCTTTGTTTTGGAATACGGGTTTTATCGCTGCTCAGGCCCTTTAAGATGTTTGCCGATATTATGGTGGTGAAAGACTTTTATTTCAAGAATAAAATCATGTCTCATGACATCTAGCCAAAGTATTAACGGGTTATACTACCCATATCTAAGGGCGATGGTTTATGAATGATTTAAATAAAATTTAAAATTTACTTATTAATCTTATGCTAGTGGAGGTACGAGGTTAGCTTACTTCTATTTTATTATAATTATAAATATATAAAAGTACATAAAGACGGTCGCTACACTGACATTTCGCTCGTTCACCGTCAATTGTACAAATAACAACGTCATGGTTACAACAACTAAAGAAATATGCAAACGAAGTGGAACCTCACGTGGGACAGGAAATAAAATGATCCAACTTCTTCAAATCAAAAATCGAATTAATTTTAAACATTTCATATTCGCCGTATTTTTCTTATTTATTATTTGATATAAAAATATAATTTGATCGTTGTTAACATATTTTACTCTCTTTTATTATAAAAATATACTTTATCGATCGGAAGGGTGGGTTAAGTTTTACGTCACAATTATGTCCAGTCCCGGGCTCGGGCTGTGCCTCCACTATAATATCGCCGGCCAGTTAAGGCAAGCTGCGCATGGTCTGGAGGACCACAGACACTGACTTCATCCATATTTCAATATATGTTCTCTTTGCTATAACTGCACTTGCTGGACCGTACACAAGTATGTTCCAGCCTCCTACCATCGGGACGATACATTTCATCTCGTTCTTATACAAGCTCAACTTTCCTAACCAACTTCGCTCGAACCGTAATCCAACAACTCGCTGGACCGTACACAAGTATGTTCCAGCCTCCTACCATCGGGACGATAAATTTTCATCCCGTTGTTATACAAGCTCAACTTTCCTAACCAACTTCACTCGAACCGTAATCCAACAACTAAATCTTACCAGCAATCCAAACCCAACACCAGTTTTTTTTTGTTCCCCGAAATTTAAGAAAGTACGAATAAATCAAACAAGTCGTGAAGAGATCTAAAAAGAGAAAGCAAAAAGACTTTTGAAAAGAGTTTTAGAGAAGAGAAGATGAAGATAAGTTTTGAAATGGGGATTTTTTTTTTTTTTATTAAAAAATAACAAGTGCGGAGACGGTGTGCGAACAGTCGCCGGGCCACCTGGTGGAAAGTGGGAGCCGGCGGCTGCTGCCAACGCAACCTCGCTTCCGTCCCGTCTTGACGGCACGCCTGACAGCGTGTTGCCGTCTCACCGGGTCCCTCGCCTCTTACGATTCGCTTCCCGGCGGCGGAGAGGATAAAAGTATTCTTACTCCGTCCTCTCACGGAGAAGGTGCCAAACAAAAAGATAAAGAAGAAGTAACAAAAAGAAGACAAGGACAAATACAGTTTAAAACGAAGGAAATTGAAATTTTCAAGAAAAAAACTTTGTGAACCAGATCAAAACGTGCTGAAACTGAAAGAAGTCTATAAGAGTGAGAAGAACATTAAAAAGTGTTCGAAAAGGTTAAATGAAAAAGAATAGTATCTAGTATAGAGGAGATTTTAACAAAGTGTGGGAAAATATTAAAAGGGATTTTGCTAAACACGCAAAAACAGAAGTGCAATTCTTCCTTAGGGACGGAAGATAAACGTGGGAAGACTTTTGATTGTGGGAAGATTATGAAGTAAAAAGTAGAGTGGGGAAGATCTTAGTGAAAGTATACGTAAGGTGGGGAAGATATAAGTGAATAAACGCGTAATATTTTGGAAGTCAACATTTAAATTTGAAACAAAAGTAAGATATAAGATAAACAATATAAAGAAGAAACAAGATATAAGAAAACATTTAAATGATTAAAAGAAAATAATGAGAACGAAAATTACTATAAACCAGTTAACTGAAAAAAGGGGAATCGAAATGGAAGAATAAAAACAATAATTATATAAGAATTAAAAGCCAGATAAAACCATGTAAACCAATAAAATTAAACTTAACAGAAATACCATGAACAATAACCAAATCTAACAATGGAAGATTCAATATCTCAATAAGAGAAAGAAGACAAACGGAAATGGAACACTTTTAAATGTGATATAAAATAGCCTCTAGTGCACGAAGAGAGAGTTCAGAGCTCCTTTTTAACCAAAACACTGATTTCAAAGGGCCAGTGGCACTAGAGTAGTAAAACGGAATACACAGATAAAAAGCGTTAAAACGAAGAACAGTGAATAGTCAACTGAATCTCCAAAACAACGTGAAACGAGTAAACAAGAACAAAAATTCAAAAAGTCTTACTGAGAGGTACTTGCCTCTCAGTAAGCCTGAAAAAATTAAGTTTATAAAACGGAAAACAGAAAGAGACAAGAGACAGAAAACCAGCAATGAAAAATAAAAACCCAGACAAGAACTCGATTATAGATGCTATCCTACGAAGAAGTACGAAGATATTTTAGATCAAAAGAATTTCTCAAACTAATGAGAAGAACACTGACTAAATTTCACCATACTCAGAAGTTACACATTATCGAAGTGATTATATCTAGGGACACATAATTATTTCGATAAGGTGTAACTTCTGACGTGTAGGAAGTTTCTTTAACCGAGTAGACCTATCTGACGTGCACAAGACGCGTCTACAGAGAAGAAAATGTAGAGATGAACCCACAACAGCGAAAGTGGAGATTTCTACAGTAGCCTCTCTGAGTCCGGATCTTGTTGACGGGTCCATCGCCTCTTACGATGCGTTTACCCGGGCCGGAGGGGGTATTCTTTCCCGCCCCCCCACGGGAACGACAAACAAAAAAAAAGAACCTTAAAAGGGTAACAAATTGATAAACTTAACCGAGAGCAATCGAAGAGAGGCACAAATCAGACCGTAGACAAGAACAAGAAGAAAAAAAAAAGATTTAAAAAAAACTTTAAGCTGACCTCCTTATTCCTATAAATGTTATCTTGCTTAATCATTCCTGAGAGTATATCAAGGAAGCACTAGTCTTTCAATCTTCCGTCAAAGCAATTGAATCTTTGGACGGTCATGGTTATGTGCAGCCCGCGATGGTAGCGCTCCGAGCCAACCGAAAACTCCCACGACTGCAATTAATAATTAGATGCGGACCAGATGTAAAAGCCTCGACATATACTCAAACGATGCGTAGTCTCATTCTCACGGCATCTGGCAGCTTTAACTTAAACGAAAACGATTGGAAAGAGGAAGATAATAGACCGTAGACAAGAACAAGAAAAAAAAATATTAAAAAAAACTATAAGCTGAATTCTTTATTCCTATAGATGTTATCTTGCTTAATCATTCCTGAGAGCATATTAAGGAAGCAAGCACTAGTTTTTCAATCTTCCGTCGAAGCAATTGAATCATCTTATCATCTCAACGGTACAAAATGTCCGCTTGACCTTCGTTCAAACAGACATCATCATGCAGACTTTTCAAAGGTCGCATGTTGTACGTGTATGGAATGACCAAATAAAATCAATTCAAGTTCAAATCCTTTGGACGGTCATGGTTATATGCAGCCCGCGATGGTAGCGCTCCGAGCCAACCGAAAACTCCCACGACTGCAATTAATAATTAGATGCGGACCAGATGTAAAAGCCTCGAAATATACTCAAACGATGCGTAGTCTCATTCCCACGGCATCTGGCAGCTTTAACTTAAACGAAAACGATTGGAAAGAGGAATAAAACAGAGAAAAGAAGAACAAGAAGAAACGAAAACCTAGATCATTTCTCAATTACAGTAAGACTTTTCTGTAATCAAGAAGACCTATCAAAGAAAAACAAGACGCGTCCATAGAGAAGAAAATGTAGAGATGAACCCACAACAGCGAAAGGGGTTATTTCTACAGTAGCCTCTCTGAGTCCGGATCCTTTGGCGGGTCCATCGCCTCTTACGATGCGTTTACCCGGGCCGGAGGGGGTATTCTTTCCCGCCCCCCCACGGGAACGACAGACAAAATAGAGAAGCTTGAAAAGTGTAACAAATTGACAAACTTAACCGAGAGCAATCGAAGAGAGGAACAAAACAGACCGTAGACAAGAACAAGAAGAAAAAAAAACCAGAGATAAAAAAAACTGTAAGCTGAACTCCTTATTCCTATAGATGTTATCTTGCTTAATCATTCCTGAGAGTATATCAAGGAAGCACTAGTCTTTCAGTCTTCCGTCAAAGCAATTGAATCTTTGGACGGTCATGGTTATGTGCAGTCCGCGATGGTAGCGCTCCGAGCCAACCGAAAACTCCCACGACTGCAATTAATAATTAGATGCGGACCAGATGTAAAAGCCTCGAAATATACTCAAACGATGCGTAGTCTCATTCCCACGGCATCTGGCAGCTTTAACTTAAACGAAAACGATTGGAAAGAGGAATAAAACAGAGAAAAGAAGAACAAGAAGAAATGAAAACCTAGATCATTTCTCAATTACAGTAAGACTTTTCTGTAATCAAGAAGACCTATCAAAGAAAAACAAGACGCGTCCATAGAGAAGAAAATGTAGAGATGAACCCACAACAGCGAAAGGGGTTATTTCTACAGTAGCCTCTCTGAGTCCGGATCCTTTGGCGGGTCCATCGCCTCTTACGATGCGTTTACCCGGGCCGGAGGGGGTATTCTTTCCCGCCCCCCCACGGGAACGACAGACAAAACAGAGAAGCTTGAAAAGTGTAACAAATTGACAAACTTAACCGAGAGCAATCGAAGAGAGGAACAAAACAGACCGTAGACAAGAACAAGAAGAAAAAAAAGATTTAAAAAAATACTGTAAGCTGAACTCCTTATTCCCATAGATGTTATCTTGCTTAATCATTCCTGAAAGTATATCAAGGAAGCACTAGTCTTTCAATCTTCCGCCAAAGCAATTGAATCTTTGGACGGTCATGGTTATGTGCAGCCCGCGATGGTAGCGCTCCGAGCCAACCGAAAACTCCCACGACTGCAATTAATAATTAGATGCGGACCAGATGTAAAAGCCTCGAAATATACTCAAACGATGCGTAGTCTCATTCCCACGGCATCTGGCAGCTTTAACTTAAACGAAAACGATTGGAAAGAGGAATAAAACAGAGAAAAGAAGAACAAGAAGAAACGAAAACCTAGATCATTTCTCAATTACAGTAAGACTTTTCTGTAATCAAGAAGACCTATCAAAGAAAAACAAGACGCGTCCATAGAGAAGAAAATGTAGAGATGAACCCACAACAGCGAAAGGGGTTATTTCTACAGTAGCCTCTCTAAGTCCGGATCCTTTGGCGGGTCCATCGCCTCTTACGATGCGTTTACCCGGGCCGGAGGGGGTATTCTTTCCCGCCCCCCCACGGGAACGACAGACAAAACAGAGAAGCTTGAAAAGTGTAACAAATTGACAAACTTAACCGAGAGCAATCGAAGAGAGGAACAAAACAGACCGTAGACAAGAACAAGAAGAAAAAAAAAAGATTTAAAAAAATACTGTAAGCTGAACTCCTTATTCCCATAGATGTTATCTTGCTTAATCATTCCTGAGAGTATATCAAGGAAGCACTAGTCTTTCAATCTTCCGCCAAAGCAATTGAATCTTTGGACGGTCATGGTTATGTGCAGCCCGCGATGGTAGCGCTCCGAGCCAACCGAAAACTCCCACGACTGCAATTAATAATTAGATGCGGACCAGATGTAAAAGCCTCGAAATATACTCAAACGGTGCGTAGTCTCATTCCCACGGCATCTGGCAGCTTTAACTTAAACGAAAACGATTGGAAAGAGGAATAAAACAGAGAAAAGAAGAACAAGAAGAAACGAAAACCTAGATCATTTCTCAATTACAGTAAGACTTTTCTGTAATCAAGAAGACCTATCAAAGAAAAACAAGACGCGTCCATAGAGAAGAAAATGTAGAGATGAACCCACAACAGCGAAAGGGGTTATTTCTACAATAGCCTCTCTAAGTCCGGATCCTTTGGCGGGTCCATCGCCTCTTACGATGCGTTTACCCGGGCCGGAGGGGGTATTCTTTCCCGCCCCCCCACGGGAACGACAGACAAAATAGAGAAGCTTAAAAAGTGTAACAAATTGACAAACTTAACCGAGAGCAATCGAAGAGAGGAACAAAACAGACCGTAGACAAGAACAAGAAGAAAAAAAAACCAGAGATAAAAAAAACTGTAAGCTGAACTCCTTATTCCTATAGATGTTATCTTGCTTAATCATTCCTGAGAGTATATCAAGGAAGCACTAGTCTTTCAGTCTTCCGTCAAAGCAATTGAATCTTTGGACGGTCATGGTTATGTGCAGTCCGCGATGGTAGCGCTCCGAGCCAACCGAAAACTCCCACGACTGCAATTAATAATTAGATGCGGACCAGATGTAAAAGCCTCGAAATATACTCAAACGATGCGTAGTCTCATTCCCACGGCATCTGGCAGCTTTAACTTAAACGAAAACGATTGGAAAGAGGAATAAAACAGAGAAAAGAAGAACAAGAAGAAATGAAAACCTAGATCATTTCTCAATTACAGTAAGACTTTTCTGTAATCAAGAAGACCTATCAAAGAAAAACAAGACGCGTCCATAGAGAAGAAAATGTAGAGATGAACCCACAACAGCGAAAGGGGTTATTTCTACAGTAGCCTCTCTGAGTCCGGATCCTTTGGCGGGTCCATCGCCTCTTACGATGCGTTTACCCGGGCCGGAGGGGGTATTCTTTCCCGCCCCCCCACGGGAACGACAGACAAAACAGAGAAGCTTGAAAAGTGTAACAAATTGACAAACTTAACCGAGAGCAATCGAAGAGAGGAACAAAACAGACCGTAGACAAGAACAAGAAGAAAAAAAAGATTTAAAAAAATACTGTAAGCTGAACTCCTTATTCCCATAGATGTTATCTTGCTTAATCATTCCTGAGAGTATATCAAGGAAGCACTAGTCTTTCAATCTTCCGTCAAAGCAATTGAATCTTTGGACGGTCATGGTTATGTGCAGCCCGCGATGGTAGCGCTCCGAGCCAACCGAAAACTCCCACGACTGCAAATAATAATTAGATGCGGACCAGATGTAAAAGCCTCGAAATATACTCAAACGATGCGTAGTCTCATTCTCACGGCATCTGGCAGCTTTAACTTAAACGAAAACGATTGGAAAGAGGAAGATAACAGACCGTAGACAAGAACAGAAAAAAAAAATATTAAAAAAAACTATAAGCTGAATTCTTTATTCCTATAGATGTTATCTTGCTTAATCATTCCTGAGAGCATATTAAGGAAGCAAGCACTAGTTTTTCAATCTTCCGTCGAAGCAATTGAATCATCTTATCATCTCAACGGTACAAAATGTCCGCTTGACCTTCGTTCAAACAGACATCATCATGCAGACTTTTCAAAGGTCGCATGTTGTACGTGTATGGAATGACCAAATAAAATCAATTCAAGTTCAAATCCTTTGGACGGTCATGGTTATATGCAGCCCGCGATGGTAGCGCTCCGAGCCAACCGAAAACTCCCACGACTGCAATTAATAATTAGATGCGGACCAGATGTAAAAGCCTCGAAATATACTCAAACGATGCGTAGTCTCATTCCCACGGCATCTGGCAGCTTTAACTTAAACGAAAACGATTGGAAAGAGGAATAAAACAGAGAAAAGAAGAACAAGAAGAAACGAAAACCTAGATCATTTCTCAATTACAGTAAGACTTTTCTGTAATCAAGAAGACCTATCAAAGAAAAACAAGACGCGTCCATAGAGAAGAAAATGTAGAGATGAACCCACAACAGCGAAAGGGGTTATTTCTACAGTAGCCTCTCTAAGTCCGGATCCTTTGGCGGGTCCATCGCCTCTTACGATGCGTTTACCCGGGCCGGAGGGGGTATTCTTTCCCGCCCCCCCACGGGAACGACAGACAAAATAGAGAAGCTTGAAAAGTGTAACAAATTGACAAACTTAACCGAGAGCAATCGAAGAGAGGAACAAAACAGACCGTAGACAAGAACAAGAAGAAAAAAAAACAGAGATAAAAAAAAACTGTAAGCTGAACTCCTTATTCCTATAGATGTTATCTTGCTTAATCATTCCTGAGAGTATATCAAGGAAGCACTAGTCTTTCAATCTTCCGTCAAAGCAATTGAATCTTTGGACGGTCATGGTTATGTGCAGCCCGCGATGGTAGCGCTCCGAGCCAACCGAAAACTCCCACGACTGCAATTAATAATTAGATGCGGACCAGATGTAAAAGCCTCGAAATATACTCAAACGCTGCGTAGTCTCATTCCCACGGCATCTGGCAGCTTTAACTTAAACGAAAACGATTGGAAAGAGGAATAAAACAGAGAAAAGAAGAACAAGAAGAAATGAAAACCTAGATCATTTCTCAATTACAGTAAGACTTTTCTGTAATCAAGAAGACCTATCAAAGAAAAACAAGACGCGTCCATAGAGAAGAAAATGTAGAGATGAACCCACAACAGCGAAAGAGGTTATTTCTACAGTAGCCTCTCTAAGTCCGGATCCTTTGGCGGGTCCATCGCCTCTTACGATGCGTTGCCCTGCGCCGGAGGGGGTATTCTTTTTATTTTTCCCGCCCCCCCACGGGAACGACAGACAAAATAGAGAAGCTTGAAAAGTGTAACAAATTGACAAACTCAACCTAGAGCAATCAAAGATAAGAACAAACCAGACCGCAGGTAATAACACAAAGAAAATATCAAATTCTAAGAAACTGTAAGCTGAACTCCTTATTACTATTCATTCCATTCCTGAGCGCATATCAAGGAAGCAAGCACTAGTCTTTCAATCTTTCGTCAAACTTTCTGGCAGTGATATTATCGTCTTATCATCTCAACGACACAAAATGTCCTCTTTAACTTAGTTCAGACAGACTTCATCATGCAGATCTTTCATAGGTCTCATGTTGTACGTGTATGAAATGAATAAATAAAGTCAATACAATAATAATAATAATCATAAATAATATATATTTAATTGGAAAGAGGAAGAAAACAGACAAAGGACAATCAAGAAGAAAGGAAAACCTAGACCAGTTTGTCCGGCGATGGAGGGGGTATTCTTTCCCGTTCCCTCACGGGAAAATAATTTACAAACCAGGATATATATAAATCGACGGAAATAAATGATGACCAAATCTCAAAATTAACTCGTGTAAAAAATAGTAAAAACAAGATTAAATCCAAAACGAAATAACAACTCTGAACTTGTGACTAGCTCAATGTCACCAAGAACAAGAATTTTAAAATTGTATTACAAAAGATAAAACATCATAATTTTTTCTATTCAATCTATAAACACATGAGGTATAATTTTGATATTCTTAAAAAATTAAAAATGTATAAAATTTATGAATGTCGCTATGCGATGACGAACTTTCATCGCACGGCTGGTATTCTATGTTTGACCATTTAGAATTAAAAAGTACAAAGATTCTTTCGATTTTATATAGCACCAGTTATCAGTAGTTTGATAGAAAGTTATCAAACTATGTACAAGAACGTATGGAAGGCAGGACGCATCACGCTTTTACGAATATAATTATGTTATGAAACAGTTGCTAAAATTATTGCTTTGGTGGACTTAACGACGAAGATGCCGAACTGTGACGTGTACAATATCTAGAATTATTATAAACTTGATAAAAGCACTTACATGAAGGTAATTCAGTACCTCGATCTAGTGAGAGACTTGCTACGAATGGAAAACACGCATACTCAGACGAATAAAGCACACTACGCAACATTTAATTTTATTTCTATTAACTTTCTTAACTTAAACCTAGATTTTTTTACTGATTTTATTTTATTTGATTTTTTTTGTCTTTTTAATTTTTTGTCTTTATAAATAGCTACATTTTTTTGCGGATTTAGTTTTATTTGTTTTTTTTTGGGTTTTTTCATTTTTTTATCTTATAAGTAGAAGGTGTTATTTTTAAGTAACATTTTATTAAGTAGTTAGTACTTTAAATTATTACCTATTTCTTTTTTGTTTATTTTTGCTTTAAGTTTTTTTACTATTTGTAACATAACTAGTAAAAGGTACAAATGAAGTTATCAATAATAAAATTATTGGTTTGGTAGCTTCAGGTAAAATTATTGCTTCTCAACGAAGAAGATGCCAACTGTGACGTGTACAATATCTAGAATTATTATAAACTTATGAAGGTAATTCAGTACCTCGACTTGCTAGAGGAAAACACGCATACTCAGACGAATAAAGCACACTACGCAACATTTAATTTTATTTCTATTAACTTTCTTAACTTAAACCTAGATTTTTTTACTGATTTTATTTTATTTGATTTTTTTTGTCTTTTTAATTTTTTATCTACATAAATAGCTACATTTTTTTGCGGATTTAGTTTTATTTGTTTTTTTTGGGTTTTTTCATTTTTTTATCTTATAAGTAGAAGGTGTTATTTTTAAGTAACATTTTATTAAGTAGTTAGTACTTTAAATTATTACCTATTTATTTTTTGTTTATTTTTGCTTTAAGTTTTTTTACTATTTGTAACATGACTAGTAAAAGGTACAAATGAAGTTATCAATAATAAAATTATTGGTTTGGTAGCTTCTGGTAAAATTATTGCTTATCAACGAAGAAGATGCCAACTGTGACGTGTACAATATCTAGAATTATTATAAACTTATGAAGGTAATTCAGTACCTCGATCTAGTGAGAGACTTGCTAGAGGAAAACACGCATACTCAGACGAATAAAGCACACTACGCAACATTTAATTTTATTTTTATTAACTTTCTTAACTTAAGCCTAGATTTTTTTACTGATTTTATTTTATTTGATTTTTTTGTCTTTTTAATTTTTTATCTACATAAATAGTATAACTAAGCTACATTTTTTTTGGCGGATTTTGTTTTATTTGTTTTTTTTTTGTAAGTTGAAGCTGTCATATTTATGTAACTTTTTAGTAAGTACATTAAATTATTATCTACTCATTTTTTTATTTTTGCTTTAAATTTTTATTTGTATTTGTAAAATGACAAGTAGAAGGTTCAAATGAAATTATCAATAATAAAATTATTGCTTTGGTAGCTTTAGGTAAAATTATTGCTGCTCAACGAAGAAGATGCCAACTGTGACGTGTACAATATCCAGACTTATTATAAACTTCATAAAAATTCTTAGGTACCTACATAAAGCTGATTCAGTACGTTGATCTAGTGAGAGACTTGCTAGAGGATATAAAAAACACACTTGCATAATCAAACGAATTAAGGACACTACGCAACATTACATTTTATTTCCATTTACTTTCTTAATTTGATTAACCTACGTTTTTTTACTGTTTGTTTTTATTTTTATTTTTTGATCTACTTAGTAACTAAGCTAAATTTTTCGGAGATTTTTTTTTTGTTTTTTTTTTGGTTTTTATCATTTTTTATCTTATTAGTAGAAGGCGTAATTTTTAAATAACTTTTTATTAAGTAGTTTAGCACTTTATATTATTACTTGTTTTTTGCCTTTTTTTACTATTTGCTACTATTTTTAAAATGATTAGTAAAAGGTACAAATTAAGTTATCAATAATAAAATTATTGCTTTTCTTAGACTCAACACATAACAAATCCGCAGAACCACAAAACAATGACATGTAAATAACAGTAGTATCAATGCTACCTTATTCCAAGGTTTCCTTTTTCGGGCAGGCGGTTGTTTTAAAATTTTATTGCCTCGTCTTTCGTAGTCGTAGTTTTTCGTTGGATAGGACTTTTTTCTGGTTTTTCCGAATCAAAGCCAGTGATAATACGCTCAGTTATTTATATTGACAGACGGCCATATAAGATGGATTGTGCTAGCAAAGGCTACATTGTGTGTACGCGCCATTGACAGTCATCAATAATTTTGTTTAACTTTGAGTCTAAGCGGCTATCATACATCACACCCTATTGAAATCGGTTGAGGAAGTAAATATTGATGGCGAATGTTGTAGAACTGTGAGGGGTTATAACCTCAACTTAAGCAGATGGTCACGCTAGAGAATGTCATTTTGCATTCGCCGAAAATCAATTACTCTCACCGTACCCTATGTATCTATGATGATCTTCTTCTAGATTTTCCATGCCCTACCTGGCTCAAAGTCAAACAAGAACAATTAAGCTAGTAACACTGTAAGAAAACAAAATGCATATAACTTGAATCAATTAACTATTACATCTAAACCTAACCTAGAAAAACGATCCAGCTGCAGCCAATGATATTTTTGCTGCGAGTCTGCAAGCTGCCGAAATGAAGTTATCAATAATAAAATTATTGCTTTGGTAGCTTTAGGTAAAATTATTGCTGCTCAACGAAGAAGATGCCAACTGTGACGTGTACAATATCCAGACTTATTATAAACTTCATAAAAATTCTTAGGTACCTACATAAAGCTGATTCAGTACGTTGATCTAGTGAGAGACTTGCTAGAGGATATAAAAACACACACTTGCATAATCAAACGAATTAAGGACACTACGCAACATTACATTTTATTTCCATTTACTTTCTTAATTTGATTAACATACGTTTTTTTACTGTTTGTTTTTATTTTTATTTTTTGATCTACTTAGTAACGAAGCTAAATTTTTTTGAGATTTTTTTTTGGATTTTTTTGGATTTTTTTTGGTTTTTATCATTTTTTTATCTTATAAGTAGAAGGCGTAATTTTTAAATAACTTTTTATATGGTAGTTTAGCACTTTATATTATTACTTGTTTTTTGCCTTTTTTACTATTTGCTACTATTTGTAAAATGATTAGTAAAAGGTACAAATGAAGTTATCAATAATAAAATTATTGCTTTTTTTTAGACTCAACGAAGAAGATGCCAAACTGTGACGTGTACAATATGACAATATCCAGACTTATTATAAACTTCATAAAAGTACTTACATAAAGCTGATTAAGTACGTCGATCTAGTGAGAGACTTGTTAGAGGAAATAAAAAAACACACTTGCATACTCAAACGAATAAAGTACACTACGCAATATTACATTTTATTTTAATTTACTTTCTTAATATAATTATAACCTACATTTTTTTTTCTACTAGATAGTATAACGAAGTTAATTTTTTTTGCGGATTTGTTGTATTTTTTTTTATTTTTTTTTATTTTTTTTCAAATAACTTTATAACTTATTTAATCAGTACTTTTTTTTTTGCTCTTAATTTATTTTTAGTTAGTTTTATTATTAAAAATCTGAATCTAAATAACAAGTTTTAGTAAAATTATGACTATCTATAATATCCTATAAGTGGAAGAACGAATGACTACGTTGTCGTGCATATTAAACTCTAAAACCGAAAGTTTATCTAAATACTAGGTACTATCTTCCTACTCATCTAAAATTTTTATTAACATTTCGTGTTTACGTTTTTGGAAAAGGTAAAAAAACAGAATAGTATTAGAATATCAATCACTTATCTAAACTAAAAAAAATAGAACACACACAATTGAACTACCTACCTAAAACATAGACACTGTGGTAACTTGCCATTAAATATTGCTACAATTTGAATATCTTAGTTAATAGGTACTTAGGACAATACTGTGACATATCTGAATCGCAGCTAGACTGCGCCAGTTTGTTACCGGCGGATTCTATGTGTTTATTATCACCGTAGTTCAAAAAAATCCTGTTAGCTTACAAAAAGATTTCGGCATGCCCTAAGCCAATCGGGGAATAAATAAATTAAACTGTGTGGAATAAAAATTAACAAACTATGGCGTAGACGTGCAGACCTTTCAATATGCCACAGTGCCTCGAATAAAAATCTAACTAACCTATTCATAATTTTTCGCTGGGCTCCGTTCATTTAGAAAATACAATTCTGATTTTCAAAATTCTAATGAATTAATGAACTTTAATTAATGAATTAACAATTAATAAAGTTAGACAGTCTTCTTCGCGTTCTAAGTATCATGTAGTGACATGGCACATGCACACATTGTTCTCTAATAACCGGCACTTGTAAAATCACCACGATGAGCGTATATCATTGGACAACGATTCGGATTCCCTTACGACTATACTACCGGCCTTTAGTAAAACCATGACATTTTCTTGAAAAGACTCGCTTGTGACCATTAAAATTTATAAAAAATATACAAAAAATAATAATTTAAATGCACAGAACAGTGAATACTAAATTCTGAATGGTTGTTCACACCGATTGCCGATTCATCTCACCTCATGTGAACAAAGTCTAAGTAAACTCTCCGCAGAACCACATAACAAAGACATGTAAATAACAGTAGTATCAATGCCACCTTATTCCAAGGTTTCCTTTTTCGGGCAGGCGGTTGTTTTAAAATTTTATTGCCTCGGTTTTTCGTTGGATAGGACTTTTTTCTGTTTTTTCCGAATCAAAGCCAGTGATAATACGTTCAGTTATTTATATTGACAGACGGCCATATAAGATGGATTGTGCTAGCAAAGGCTACATTGTGTGTACGCGCCATTGACAGTCATCAATAATTTTGTTTAACTTTGAGTCTAAGCGGCTATCATACATCACACCCTATTGAAATCGGTTGAGGAAGTAAATATTGATGGCGAATGTTGTAGAACTGTGAGGGGTTATAACCTCAACTTAAGCAGATGGTCATGCTAGAGAATGTCATTTTGCATTCGCCGAAAATCAATTACTCTCACCGTACCCTATGTATCTATGATGATCTTCTTCTAGATTTTCCATGCCCTACCTGGCTCAAAGTCAAACAAGAACAATTAAGCTAGTAACACTGTAAGAGAACAAAATGCATATAACTTGAATCAATTAACTATTACATCTAAACCTAACCTAGAAAAACGATCCAGCTGCAGCCAATGATATTTTTGCTGCGAGTCTGCAAGCTGCCGAGATGAGCTAGAAAATTCATTGAAATTCACCTCAGGAAGTAAATTTTCGCTGGAATCGTTTTGTAAACTATTATTGCTTTGATTTCGACTCTATTCAATAATAATAATGGTAAAAGTAAACAACGCCAAGGTAAGATCATAACTATCTGTTCAGAATCTAAAAAGTGCATGCTCAAAAATTCAACTGTGTATAGAAACTTAATTTTTGGTGTTCTCAATCACCCTACGTGTGACAGTGACAGGGTCATGGTAGGTCACCCTGAGAAGGATCAATGGTGAAGGTGAAAGCATCAATGCTCTCTAGGACTTCAAAGAGGGAAACGCAGAAACTAGATGTAAAATCTCCCTTATCCAGTCACAGCCGGTAGTACCGGTAAGTTGTAAGTTGCAAGCATGATGGTTGACATTATCAGTTGATATTATTGAGCATATAGTGCAAATTCTAGATTCTGGATGTGAAACTAACATTTCCTAACTAATTTATAGAATGGGCATTGAATTTATGTAACTAATCGCTGAGTGCCTTGTCAAAAAATAGACGTCTCTAGAATTTAAATCTAAATCAGAATTGGAAATCACTACTTTATAACACGACACTAATATGCAAAGAGCCTTGCAATGCAACTGTATACGCCCCTTACAAACGTGCAGATGAGGGCGATATCGGACAACAGCAATGAGCTTATAAAATTAGGCAACCGAACTGTTCCTTTCCTTCATTGATTAACAAGCTAACTTTAATAAAATTTTCAAATAATTTTACCGAATATGCGTAATCTTTTTCTTTGTTATAGTGAATTTAAACTTTAAATTGAAATTGATTATCGCTTACTTATTTAAGATCTTCATTGGATTAATAATCAGTTTTTTCGTTCGTCAGTTTTCGCCTTTCCCAAAACCTAGCAGATACAGTATGGTTATCTGTGCCAAAACTAAACTCCTTTATTCTTATTGCTGCTTAGTATCTTTCTTGATCGAATTCCTGGACTCAACATGATTTTCTATTACCTTCCTAAAATTTCGTCCGCCTACAACATTGATCAACACTAAATATATTGTTTATTATCTGTGGATTCCTTCATAAAATTTAACACTGATTTTATCCCAACCCATCATGCCACTATGTTTCCGTTTAGAGTAGATAGATCTCTTTCAAATGAATATCTAGTTTCAGCAGATTCCGTGGTAGGAACGGCTTTTGTTGTCCGCTAGAGGGTTGTGAAGAGATTTGGCAGAGAGACGATCAAAAGATGACTCTACCACGTACCTGGTGTAATAACGGTTTCACAGTTTTCTTCCTTCTTAAAATTCCCTTTCCGTCACATTGTTCTTAGAAATTGGCCATGTCTTCTCTATTTACTTTCTATTTTCATTTTGATTTTAACTAATAATTCTTTATCCTTCTTTGCAGCTTGAAATTACACCTATCTCCTAATTGGCTTCTCGATGTTAACTTTTATTCCATCTTATTTCTGCTTTTAATATTTTAAATCTGCTTTATGTTATATTATTTTTTTAGTTTTATCAGTGTTCCTTATTGCTGCTCGAAATAACTGGATTTGTCAATGGGGTTATATTCGAATCTTCTATAATTTTTTTGATTTTAACTATGATTCTATCTTATTTATGCCTTAAATTTCTAAAATCGACTTTTATCTTGTAATATAAGTGTTAATAACGGTTCCTTGTAATAACTGGATTCGACCTGATTCTATATCAACCTTTCGATGTTAGCTATGATTCCTTCTAATTTTGCGTTGAATTGCTAAAAACGACTTAATCTTTCATTAATTTCTTGATGTTAACTACGATTCTTTCTTAGGGCTGCTTTAATGTTTTTTAAATGGAATTTCTATATTCTATCAGTTTTGTGGGGGTAACAATCCCTTCTTGATTACTTCGTATCCTCTTGATTTCCTTTCCCTAACATATGTCAGCCTGGTGATTTTGATGCATTTATAGATTTAGCGGAAAGAGTACCAGCAAAAGAAAAACCTACCATCGTATTTGTTTTTACGAGTAGATGGGTTGATTTGTGTTTGATTATTTTTGTTGATTTTATCCAAACATGAATGAAGTATCGATCTTTCACTTCCAATTTTGTTTTATTTTGTCCTCCTTCGAACCTTGCTATCATCTTACTGTTAATTAGATTGTTAAGCTAATGTGTCAACTATATTTTAATTGTTGCTACTGAACGCCCTCTTAGATCAAAGTCGGGTTGGAGCTGGGAGTTTACTTTTAACTTCTCTCTTGGGGAAATATTACACGCTATCGCATGGTAATAACTGGATTCGACCTGATTCTCTATCAACCTTTCGATGTTAGCTATGATTTCCTCTAATTTTGCTTTTAATTACTAAAAACAGCTTAATTATTCATTAATTTCTTGATGTTGACCACGATTCTTTCTTAGTGATGTTTTTGATTTTTGAAAATTATATCCCTATCTTCTATCGATTTCGTGATGGTAACTATCTCTTCTTGATGACTTCGTATCGTCTTGATTTCTTTTCCCTAACATACCCAATTTGGTGTTATTCTTCTTTTGAAAAGAAGATAAGAAGAACATTGATGACGTGGTAGATTACTGTTTTGCTGTCAGCTTGGTGATTTTGATGAGTTCATAGATTTAGCGGGAGGAGTACTAGCAAAAGAAGAATCTACCATCGTATCTGTTTTTATGAGTAGATAGGTAGTATTTTTGTTAATATTATCCAAACATTAATGAAGTATCGATCTTTCACTTCCAATCTTCGAACCTTGCTATCATCTTACTGATATCATAATTAATGACATTATTAAGCTAATGTGTCTACTATATTTTGATTGTTGCTACTGAACGTCTCTTAGATCAAATTCGAGTTGGAGCTGGGAGTTTACTTTTAACTTCTCTAATAATTTAATATTATACGCCAGCGAATAATAACCCTTCCAATTCACGCCAAAGTCTACCACCGATAGTCGTAGTAGGTACCGTAAGTTATTTTTAATTCTTCATCAGCATCCTAGACTCGCCTATTTTCTTGTCGTTTCAAACTGTATCTTCCCCGAGTCTAGCTTCCATTTCCCATTCAATCTAGCCAACCTCAAATTAATTACTAACAATATTCTTTACATAGAAAGATCTACTGAAGAATCAATGATCTATATTATATTATGGCAGTTGGACTTAGTTAGCCGGTAGTCAATGTCTTTAGACCTGTCGACTCTTAAGTTGATCTACTGTGAGATGTATGCAGGTCTTTGAGCTTACGTTGCTTGCTATGTAGTTAATAGGAGGACCATCGACCGCATTCCAATGAGCACATATCAAACAAATCAAGGTTCAAAATCTTTCCCAGCTACTAAACCAACCCGACTCTGTCTAGAATACGATAAGACTAACAGATTCAAAATACCATAGAAGAATATAGTATAAAATACATTACAACAATAAATATATGAGAGTAACACCATTAAATTATCATCTTTTCTGTTTGAGTATGCAAGTGAAAGAGAGAATTGTAAAAACTAGGAACTCACATGAATGCTGGTTCTGTTGTGGTGTTGGCTCCTGCACGTCGCTTATCAACCGCACTCGATTACTGCACTTCACTGGGTGACCGAAGCGTCGAGTGGGTGTGATGAGGACGCGCTCCCATGCGGTGATGTTGCCCACCCCGTTCCCCGGGACCGCGAGACCTCTATCAGCTAGAGTTCGGACTCAGCTGAGAGGTGAACGTATCGCGAAGCCCGACCGCCGAAGGGGCCAACACACGTAACGCGCGAAAGTACACGACACGGCAGCTTCTTCGTTGATTGCTGTTCAATTATCAACACGATTAAATGGAGTAAAATGACCTTACCTTATCTTACACTTAATCTAAGTAACGTACACGGTGAGATGGCGGGGTGCGTAAATGGCTACGGTTGCCTACATATTTAGCGTTTCTACCTTTCGTGCCTAGAAATGCCAGAAAAGCCATTCACCCATCTCTGCAAGGTTTTACTGTTGGTAGCATAGTACTTGGGCGAAATTCAATGGCAAAGTTTACTGGACATTCCACTCACGCACCCACGCCATGGCGTGCAAATGACGCACTTCACGAGCTTTCTCACCGTATCTAGTTATTGCTTGTCTGCTCGCATTCAAACGAGCAGAGATCCCCCATGTGGGAACCTTCACGTATGTATTTATATTCTAATGACCTAGTGGTCAACCTCAGACCAAATAAAAGGAAAAGACACTGCGCCGCGAACAACAAAAGTGAAGCCACCTTTCTATCTATGTGTGTGTCGAAGGTTTTGAGGTTGTGTGTTCCAAGTAACCTAAAATTCATAGTAAATATAATAATTAAGAAAGGATGTTATTTGAAGCACTTACAAGTGAAAAGTGATTCCGTGATACTTTTTATGTGATTTGCTGCTGTTTTTATAAGTTTTCACTACACAGGAAGGCATAATTCTATTTTAAGGACTTGTGACATGCTAAGAGCGATGAGCATGGTTTTAGTGTAGGTGTGTGCGTGAGCGTGTATGTTTACTTGCAGGAGCACGGTTTTGTGTGGCTTCACGGTTGTTGTTCGCAGCGCGGCGTCTTTTCTTTTTATTTGGTCTGAGTGGGCAACTCAGGAAGCGCTCAGCTCGTAATGCCACTTGCAGTCACCTATCCCAATTATGACCGCGCACGTCGTTGCATAACTCTATCGATCAATCAAGAACGCCTCAGCAAGCTACGCCACGAGCGCTTCAAATGAGTTCTCCTTGCGTAGCATTTTGGTATCTTCGATACCAACAAGATCGAAGATACCAACCAAGATGCTAACATCAGATATATAGATTATATATTCCGATTCACTCCTTTCCTTAATTAAATAGTCAACACGCTTGAAAATACTGGGAATCAAGAGTGATGTCTACACGCTGATTAGCCGCAGCGACTGGGTTAGCATCCTCCGTCATCTGTTCGACCCTATGGTTTCACTAACGGTCTGAGTGTCACGATATCAGTACCATACGCCTCTCGTCGTACCGATGTTCAGACGAGTGTAGACGTATAGGTTATGTCTCTAGAGTGAAGGTCAGCTTAGCTCATGGCAGCTGTACCTCATGCCTTCACTGCGCGTAGCCAAGGTTTGGCTTCATTGTGTAAAGATGTGTACACAATGTAGATCGTTCCAAGTACTGCTTGATGGACGCAGTACGTGGGCTGGACAATCAGCTTGTACTTACCTAACGTTTATTTGAAGTGAGATCAAATTAAACGTTATAACGGTAAGTACTCGCTGACGCCGCCCGATAAAAGTCGGTTTCTATCTAAGCCTTAGAAAGGCTTAGATAGAAACCGACTCTTCGAGGAATAGGCAACGGTATACACCCGGTCTGTACAGTGGTTGTCGTAGTAACTGTTGGTAAATGGACCAGTGTAAAAGCGTCTTTCAGACTCTTGATATCTACCGTTACCTATTCCCCCCACCCTACCACCCTATATGACTAATTTAAACTTTTCCATTCTCCTCTTCCTCTCCCGCCTCACCACTCCACGTCAATTGTTCTAATTCTTGCCATTCCTAAGTACTAAGTATTTTTGAATGTTACTTCCTAAACCACGAGGTAATATTAGACATTAACTACACTAAAACATTAATTTTCATATAGCATTAAACAATCACTTAGGAAATACTCTTACACCTAACAACAAGATATTCGTTAATTACGGACTAAATAGTACAGTGAAGTAGCTTCTCCTTAGAAAAGGTTGCAACTCAAAATTTTAAGTTTGCTTCATAAAGAGCCTGGGGTCAAAAAATTTAGCCCGGCTAGTTTTTGCATGAATAGCAGTAGTTCTCATTACATCTGATTTTATACATTCGTTCATTAGCTGTTTCAAATCATCACCTATCACGACTTAATTATGTTCCTTTGTTTAAGTATTAACGTCACCACGTTGATGTTGATACATTCGCAATCCAATCTTAATACCCCTGGGTGTTGGCTCTTAGAAGCAGAACAACAGTTTAAAAATTTATAGGTAACTGCTTTCGTGAAGTTATTTATACCTAGGTATAATTTATAGGTCCCTTCAACAAAAGGTCAGCGTTTCAGTCTTCACTTCCCACTACAACTCCTGGTATAATCAGTCTTACAAGCCTGTGGCCTGCTGGCTATCCCTGTAATCCTTCCACTCCCGATGGCTCCTGAAGACTCTGAAAATAACAGTTCTACTGTTGCTCGCATATCCTTTGTATGCATGTATGCACACACCTAACATAACATCACGCCCATATCTCGAATGGGGTACGCAGAGACACAAGTAATCATTAGAAAACTTGTAGCCCAACGGAGACGTTGTGTGCATGTATGCAATTGAATAGAAAAGTGACTTACCCAGCGTTTGTTGAAAGGTCTTCAATGTATCACTTCCACAGAAAGCCCTGTTGATAAAAAAAATATTGTAACATACAGGTTGTCCCAAAAATAGCGTCAAGCGGAAGTCCAGAGATAGAGCACCCCCGTGTATGTCAGTGATTCTTTCGGGAATACTTGCTTATTGTATCTCATCATGTTGGAGGATACTATCCCTTAGTCGACTTTTACGACATGCTCGGAGAGAGAAGCAGCTGGACGCATTCTATGTTGTATAAATTAATATTGTGTAATAATACTTACCAAAGTGTTTGAGCAATTGTATTTGAAGAAGAAAAAACTAAAATAATGAAGGACAATCTTGAGCTATATTCTATGGTAATTCATCTCCACCTGCAACAAATAAAATGAGCACATAAATATACAAATACCTATTTCGGCTTGATTCGAACTGATTAGATGTAAATGATAGTGAAGATTTCAAAAACGCAATAAAAATAAAAAGTCCCAATGGCGTTTGTACCCTTATTCGTAGGATACGACGATATTATAGGTGGGCCATCATTTTGGAGAGGATATATTATAGTCAGAGTCCCAAGATACATACAGGCTTTCACGCCTAGTTTGGGCCTCGCCGACAATTTACTATTTAAAAATGTAATTTTGTGTCTATATCAATTGAATAAGATTAGGTACTTGTAAAACTTGTTTTTTGGCAAAATAAATATTCTTATTCTTCTTATTCGACTTGAGCTAGTCATTATTAATAATAATAATGACGAACATACACTAAAACTGGCTTGATCACGTTCTGTCAATAACCACAATTATAAATTTAGACTAGGAGTCGAACACAGTAGAAAAAGCTTACTAGAATTTATGTCGAATTAAAAGTACATAATATTTAAAAAGATTTTATACTTACACTGTAACTGGAATTACTTCACACGTGTCTTCTGATAGTGTCGCAACTGGCATCCAAGTTCCTGCACTTTTCTTTCAGTACGCCTTGGGATGCCTGCTAACAATGAATATCGGATGCTAGAAACCATACATTTGTCGTATTGAATTAGCTTGAACAAAAAATATATTGATATACTCACATGTTAGAGTCGTTCTGCCTTCATACGGCTGGCAGTAGACACTATCCTTCAGTGTTCAGTAGGAGGACGTAATACTAACTATTTTCATCTAATTCACAATTCAACACGGGGATTACACGACATACACGGAGGTTACACGAGGGGGCTACACGTAGAGACAACATATTTTAACACGTAGACATCGAAGGTTATGTGCACTTGATTAGCGCTATCTTCTATTCTTATTCTAGAATTATAATAAGTCCACGGACCAGTTCATGCCTTCTAATTCCTTAGATTAGCCTTGAAGACACTTCTTCTGTTGTCCACCTGATGGTCAATAATCTAAGGCTTCCATTCTGACATCCATAAGTTTGCCCAAGTTCTTTTTTCTTTTCGCAGCATACAAATTCTTGATATTTTAACATCCTTATCCGTTCTAAAAGTATAGGTTGTTATCCCCTAATTAAATAGAAAGAGGGAGGAGATTACATTGCCCAAAGTAAAATTATAAAATCTGTTTTTCAGTGCAGTGGGTTGCTTTAGTTTTGATTTCCAACGATTAAGTCTGTTCTTATCGGTTTTCTGTGGTTCTTCGTTTCTGTTGACAAGTCCATCGCTGTTTATAACGTGTCTAGATATCTTTGGTGCCCACTGCTGCATTGTAAAACATGGAAGGAAACAAATAATGTCTATAAACGTGGAACTAAAAATTACTTTTCTTTTCTTAACATGCTTCTATCACCACTTCAGTACAGAAGGGGATATCTAAATCATAAGTGATGTCTGGGTGCTCATAAAACAGTTCGTCAGTGGCCGGACCTGCAGAGGGTGGTTCTCCAGCTAAGTTTGGAACTTCATGTTCAGCGGAGCAAACTGTTTTCAGAGGCTCATCATCCCTATCTGTGACAATAATTGGCTCAAGAGTCTTCGCTGGATTTGTTTCCGTTTTTTGATCGATTGTGTCCGTAGTTCCCACTGACTCTTTTGGCTTACGGTAAAAATACAAAGGCAGCTTGAACTCTTTCTCCGAGGATTCACGCGGTATCGAATGGTGGAGCTGGTGCTTCTGCCCCTTTTTATCGATGATCGTCGTCAACTGCTTGGTCTTCGACCAGGCTTGTGTCTTGATTGACGCGAAAGTAGAGCTGGACCGCCCTGGCATTACAAACTCTGAGTTCCAAGGGGCGAGGCGGATAGGTATTTCATTTTCCTGGTCCTCATCTGGGATAATTTCGCGTAAGCTGTCGCGTATGCCATTTAAAGACCGGCGATAGATCTTCAGCCATCTAGCTGCTAGGACGGCGTGCCCCATGTTTACTCCTGCAACAATAGAGAAATATTTGTACTTACTGCAGTAACTATCAACTAATGGAAACATCAACTGATAATTTAAATACACAAAATGATTTGTTGGTCACCTAAAAACTCATCTATATTTAAATTAAATGTTTTTTTTTTATTTAATTTGAATTAAAATTCATTAATGGATAGCATATAAAAATTAATAAAATTTTGACAAAAACTGTGGGCACCATAATGAATACTCATAAAAAAATCATCATAATTTTATTGATCAATGAATTGAAACATTTCTTCCTAAACGTTTCTTCATCGGGCAACGCCGAAAGCGGAACTGAAATATTAATTGCTGATTCTTACCGAAACTGAATTATACCGCGTAAGATAAACTCACTTCTAGACACATCACTATAACCGAACAAAGAATCTAACACTAAACAGAATTCTTTTAAGTAATATAAAAAAAGCTTTATAACGAATAGCTAATTGTAATCCGCATGGACTTGTTTAAGATAAACCACTGCAGCAACCAATTTATGAACACGTACATTCTAACTGAGAGCAAGAGACGAAGTGGCTAGTATCTGCAGATGCGCGGGGGTTGTGGGGTGGGATGCGCGGAGACCCTTGCACCGCAGGGCGCATGTGCAAGTGGGGGTGCGCGAAGGGGGAGTATTGCGGGGCGAGGGGTGACGCGACCTGGGCAGAGCCACACCCTAGACGCAATGCGGATTATCGATCCGCTCTCTCCCAATGTAACCAAAGGAAGAAATAGTAGATTCGAAATAGCTTGGTACAAGCAATACGTTGACGAAAAAGCAAATGATCTGTTTTATATGTTATTTAAGATAACCTAACTCATCATCATCATCTTCCTGCCCTCATCCCACTCTACGTGGGGTCGGCACTCTAGTTTTGGCTAAGGTGTTTTATTACCGGCCGCCTGCCTGACGTCAACCCTTTTTGGGAATACTTGCTAATTGTATCTCATCATGTTGGAGGATACTATCCCCTAGTCGACTTTTACGACATGCTCGGGTAGAGAAGGATTGCTGGACGCATTCTATGTTTTTTCTTTACTCCCAGTCCAGCAGAGAAGTTAAGATAACCTAACTCAAATATAAGATGAAAAATGTCTGGATATCTGGCAACGCCGAAAGCTGAACTGAAATATTAATTGCAAATTCTTACCGAAACTGAATTATACCGCGTAAGATACACTCACTTCTAGACACATCACTATAACCGAACAAAGAATCTAACACTAAACAGAATTCTTTTAAGCAATATAAAAAAAAAAAACTTTATAACGAATAGCTAATTGTAATCCGCATGGACTTGTTTAAGATAAACCACTGCAGCAACCAATTTATGAACACGTACATTCTAACTGAGAGCAAGAGACGAAGTGGCTAGTATCTGCAGATGCGCGGGGGTTGTGGGGTGGGATGCGCGGAGACCCTTGCACCGCAGGGCGCATGTGCAAGTGGGGGTGCGCGAAGGGGGAGTATTGCGGGGCGAGGGGTGACGCGACCTGGGCAGAGCCACACCCTAGACGCAATGCGGAATATCGATCCGCTCTCTCCCAATGTAACCAAAGGAAGAAATAGTAGATTCGAAATAGCTTGGTACAAGCAATACGTTGACGACAAAGCAAATGATCTGTTTTATATGTTATTTAAGATAACCTTATCCAAGAAAAGGATCAAAAATGTCTAGATATCGGGCAACGCCGAAAGCGGAACTGAAATATTAATTGCTAATTCTTACCGAAACTGAATTATACCGCGTAAGATACACTCACTTCTAGACACATCACTATAACCGAACAAAGAATCTAACACTAAACAGAATTCTTTTAAGTAATATAAAAAAAGTTTTATAACGAATAGCTAATTGTAATCCGCATGGACTTGTTTAAGATAAACCACTGCAGCAACCAATTTATGAACACGTACATTCTAACTGAGAGCAAGAGACGAAGTGGCTAGTATCTGCAGATGCGCGGGGGTTGTGGGGTGGGATGCGCGGAGACCCTTGCACCGCAGGGCGCATGTGCAAGTGGGGGTGCGCGAAGGGGGAGTATTGCGGGGCGAGGGGTGACGCGACCTGGGCAGAGCCACACCCTAGACGCAATGCGGAATATCGATCCGCTCTCTCCCAATGTAACCAAAGGAAGAAATAGTAGATTCGAAATAGCTTGGTACAAGCAATACGTTGACGACAAAGCAAATGATCTGTTTTATATGTTATTTAAGATAACCTTATCCAAGAAAAGGATCAAAAATGTCTAGATATCGGGCAACGCCGAAAGTGGAACTGAAATATTAATTGCTAATTCTTACCGAAACTGAATTATACCGCGTAAGATACACTCACTTCTAGACACATCACTATAACCGAGCAAAGAATCTAACACTAAACAGAATTCTTTTAAGTAATATAAAAAAAGTTTTATAACGAATAGCTAATTGTAATCCGCATGGACTTGTTTAAGATAAACCACTGCAGCAACCAATTTATGAACACGTACATTCTAACTGAGAGCAAGAGACGAAGTGGCTAGTATCTGCAGATGCGCGGGGGTTGTGGGGTGGGATGCGCGGAGACCCTTGCACCGCAGGGCGCATGTGCAAGTGGGGGTGCGCGAAGGGGGAGTATTGCGGGGCGAGGGGTGACGTGACCTGGGCAGAGCCACACCCTAGACGCAATGCGGATTATCGATCCGCTCTCTCCCAATGTAACCAAAGGAAGAAATAGTAGATTCGAAATAGCTTGGTACAAGCAATACGTTGACGAAAAAGCAAATGATCTGTTTTATATGTTATTTAAGATAACCTAACTCATCATCATCATCTTCCTGCCCTCATCCCACTCTATGTGGGGTCGGCACTCTAGTTTTGGCTAAGGTGTTTTATTACCGGCCGCCTGCCTGACGTCAACCCTTTTTGGGAATACTTGCTTATTGTATCTCATCATGTTGGAGGATACTATCCCCTAGTCGACTTTTACGACATGCTCGGGTAGAGAAGGATTTCTGGACGCATTCTATGTTTTTTCTTTACTCCCAATCCAGCAGAGAAGTTAAGATAACCTAACTCAAATATAAGATGAAAAATGTCTGGATATCTGGCAACGCCGAAAGCTGAACTGAAATATTAATTGCAAATTCTTACCGAAACTGAATTATACCGCGTAAGATACACTCACTTCTAGACACATCACTATAACCGAACAAATAATCTAACACTAAACAGAATTCTTCTAAGTAATATAAAAAAAGCTTTATAACGAATAGCTAATTGTAATCCGCATGGACTTGTTTAAGATAAACCACTGCAGCAACCAATTTATGAACACGTACATTCTAACTGAGAGCAAGAGACGAAGTGGCTAGTATCTGCAGATGCGCGGGGGTTGTGGGGTGGGATGCGCGGAGACCCTTGCACCGCAGGGCGCATGTGCAAGTGGGGGTGCGCGAAGGGGGAGTATTGCGGGGCGAGGGGTGACGTGACCTGGGCAGAGCCACACCCTAGACGCAATGCGGATTATCGATCCGCTCTCTCCCAATGTAACCAAAGGAAGAAATAGTAGATTCGAAATAGCTTGGTCCAAGCAACACGTTGACGAAGAACCAAATGTTATGTTTTATATGTTATTTAAGATAACCTTATCCAAGAAAAGGATCAAAAATGTCTAGATATCGGGCAACGCCGAAAGCGGAACTGAAATATTAATTGCTAATTCTTACCGAAACTGAATTATACCGCGTAAGATACACTCACTTCTAGACACATCACTATAACCGAACAAAGAATCTAACACTAAACCGAATTCTTTTAAGTAATATAAAAAAAAGCTTTATAACGAATAGCTAATTGTAATCCGCATGGACTTGTTTAAGATAAACCACTGCAGCAACCAATTTATGAACACGTACATTCTAACTGAGAGCAAGAGACGAAGTGGCTAGTATCTGCAGATGCGCGGGGGTTGTGGGGTGGGATGCGCGGAGACCCTTGCACCGCAGGGCGCATGTGCAAGTGGGGGTGCGCGAAGGGGGAGTATTGCGGGGCGAGGGGTGACGCGACCTGGGCAGAGCCACACCCTAGACGCAATGCGGAAAATCGATTCAGCTCTATAAGTTCCAAGAAGACAGGAACATAAAAAATAACAAAACAAAATTAACACATTGATTCGAATAAATACTTGATATAAAAATCCAGGATTCGTGAGAATTTCTAAGAGATACTGGCTGCTGGCCGGTTACTGTGAATGCGCGGAGTCGAAAGTGGGGTGAAGTGGGGTGCGGTGGGGTGAGGGCGGGGCCCTGCAGATGCGCGGGGATCCCTGCAGTGGTGACGGGGGGGAGGGGCGGGACGCCACATCCCCTTTGACGCATTGCGGATTATCGATGAGCTACCGAGACAAAGCACAATATGGGACGCATGAGAGCGAGATGCAAAATCGCGATCCGAGTATGTCGTATAACTCAAACTGATCCTTGCCACTGTTGGAAAGAGGAAGAGGGTTAAGAGAGCCCACGACCTGGACAGACCTACACCCAAAGTTACGCATTGCGTCAAAATCCAGTATTTTTACAATAGAATCATAAAATTTAATATTAACTGATTCGCGAATTAACTTAATGCACTTTTGATTTACAAAATGTTATAGAGCAATATTTTTTTACGTATGATCATTGAAATAAAGATGGATTAAGTTTTGTAGACATATTTTGGGCAAAGTATTATTAATTGTAATTTAATAGATATACCAACATTTTTATTGTTTTTTTTTGTAAAACAGTCGTTGTTTTGGGAAACATCTTCAGTTTTTTTGCAATTTATCGTTTAGTACTTACTGCAGTAATTTAAATGCACCATTGTGTCACACACAATCATTTTACTGTTTTTCTGTACTTTAATTTCACTGATTAATAAAAAAAGGCATGATTTGCCAGAGATGAGATCGTCGCGAAAGGAGGTAGCGTACTAGCCGGGTATTGCAGATGCGCGGGGACTAGTTGCATAGCATCGCGCATATGCAGGTGGGAGTGACGGGATGGGTTTGGGGGGGGGTAGTGTTGGGAGGGTTAGGAGGGGAGGAAGAGGATGGAGTGGTGGGAGGACTGAAGGTGGTGATGTAGCAGGGGAGGGAGTGGGGGAAGTCAGTGGGTTTATGCTTTGTCGGTGTCGGGTTGGTGATGCCTGGGTGATGTGTTGGTGTTAGGTTCGTTATTGGTGGGAGAGTAAACGAGGCCGGTTCTAACGTCCCCACCCGGGGATCAGAAGACTCGACGACTATTGGTGGGAGATGGTATTTAGGGGGGGGGGGCGGTGTTAAGTTGAAACATGATGGCGGCTCCATAGAGATATCACGAGATAATAACGATATTACGATACATAGAGACGATAGAGATATCCGGTGGCTGGTGCTTGTCAAGTATTCTAACGAGACAGTTCGAGATGACTCTTGAACTATGAAAACAGCTTGAAGACGTGGCTCAGAAGAGGTTCTGAGATGGTCTATAGTTTTAAGATGAGTTTTATCACCTTTCTTAAAAAACTGGACCACCAAACATCTGTTCAACGCCTTTGGAGTTCTCCCAAAGTGAATGACGGAGTCAAAAAGGTTTTTCAGTTTCTGCACATCTGAAGTTCCTCCAGGTTTCAGAAGTTCTGATTCCGTCTTTCCAGTGGGTTTTTCCATTTGTACACCCCTCAATCTCACAAATACAATCAATGCCATGAAACCTTTCAGACAATTTACTTTCATACTCTTCTTTCACTATATCTTTTTGTTTTATTCTTTCTAGAACACTTACTGGCTCACGCACCACTCGATGTCTCCATCATCACTCATACGGCTCATGACCAAAAAGTGGTCTGTATGGATGTCCACACCACACCGCGATAAGCCCTAGTGTTTAGTATAATCTTTCTTATCTTTCATCCACTATCACAAAGTCAATCATACTTTTTCTGACATTCCTCGTCTCTCGTTCGCAAACTTTTACCAATTTCATTCATTCTTTCATCTTCGTACCGGCCAAGAACCCTTTCAAATCTATAACGCTTCAGTCCCACCTATCCATTAAAATCTCCTAACATAATTATCCTTTCGTCGTCCTTGCATTCTTTCAAAATATCTCATATGTTCTCCCAATACTCCTTTCATTCTTTTTGTGCTTTCTGGGACGTACTCGTACCGGAGTCTACAGGAGCATAAACCCCTACGACAAAAATATGAGCTAGTCCCACTTTCATCCTCATCCACATCAGTCTTGCACTCACATATTTAAATTCGTTCACACATTCAGCTATTCTTGCAGATAGGATGACACCAACTCCCTGGCAAGCTTTGGCGGCACTGGGTACCCCAGACCAGTAGTACACAGGTGTCACATCCTTCCGGTTTAGTTTCATTCACACAAAGAACATCATTCCTTCCTTAATCCATCGCCTGACATACCTCATTCAACTTTTCTTCCATTTCTCCTTCAACATTAAACGTGACAAAACGGCTCTCCGTTATCCGCTTTTCACCTACACGGGAAACTAGATATATTATTATTATTATTTATAAAAATCCGTTCATTGGACCTAGATTCCGAGGTTCAAACCTTATGGAAGATTAAAGAAGACATAGGTACAAACATTTATAGTAGAATTAAAAATATTTTTATTTATTTACAAAGACGAACTATAATAACGCAACCTTCTACAAACTGAGATACAAAAGCACCCAACGAAAGTATTATAGATAGAAAGCGTCGAGGACAAAATACTTGTTATCTATAGACTCAGCGAGTACCACAACGAGCACGAGATAGATCTAGAAAGACAAGCAATCGCTAATTAATATCGACCTTACAGGCGACATTGAAGGTTATAGAGAATAAGTAAAAGAAGTAATCGGAGACCTGTCCGAATGGAATAAAACGATTGACTAAATACATCGTAAGTAATACAAGACAATTTAAATCGACGGGAATATACATCTCTGAATTTCTTGACCAGCAATCCCTACAAAAGCAAACAAGAGAAGAGAAACATCGTAGGACAAAATAAACGAATTGTTAGGATAAAATGTGGCAATGTACTTCACAAGTATTACACAGTCTGAATTCCAAATACAAAGCAACACACAATACATACAACAGATAGGAAAGTTCCCGGGATGTTGGCGATATATTTCACTTCTATAGGAAGTGAAGAGTATTGAGATCACTGGTGGTCTAGTTGGTAGCGACCCCGCCTTCCGATCCCTAAGGTCGTGGGTTCAAACCCGGTCGTGTACCAATGTATTTTTCTGTGCGAAAAATTTATGTGCGCTATTACCAGTACTCTCAAAAGGTGAAGGAAAACATCGTGAGTATTTCATCGTTAATATTTTAGAAAATACCTAATAAAAAACAAACAACATCCTATAAAACATCCTATTAGCAAAACCTCGGTTTGCCTTCTTGTTGATATATCGTAAATAGGTTAATTAAGTGAAACTACCAAACTTACCTGTAACAGCAACAACCTATTATGAAAGCAATAAATATATTGAGTATAAGGTCATTTGAAAATGTCTGTTATATAATGTAGTGAACGGGTAGATCTATAAGTAAATAATACAAGCGACTTAATTCACCATTATTTGATTTTATTGAAGAAACAGTAAAAACAGTCAAAAACATTTCAAGTCAGGCCACACACTATTCGATTTTTTTTTGTTCTGGTTATCAAAACTACGCTTCTTCTCAGCTAGCTATTGTTGGGTCCCCATTGAAATTCAATCCTAATCAAGATTTTTCTTAAGTACTTCGTAGATTGGAAAGTAAATGCCGTTAATCTGTAACAAAATATACAATTATTATTACTAATTTTATGTTAAATATTATAAACGCGCAGTAATTAATTAAAAATTCTTAATTTGTATTTGCAAAATACATAGTAAAATGTATAATATTAAAAATATGAATACTTACCTTGGGCATTTTAAATTGTATATATTCCAATACTATTTTTTACAATCGCTGAATATTATTAATAGAAAGATCACACTCGCATTGTTTAGTAATCTTCAATAACAATGTCATTATTGACTTTATTTATTTAGGTACTTATTAGGTACTTACTTATTTTAAGCTTAGAGGCATATTTAATTAATTTAATCAATATCAATAACATATACGAATGTAAAATAATTGTGTGAACTATATTGATTGTAAATATTATACCTGTCAATTAGTAACATTTATTTAAGCCTACATATTATATAAATTATTAATTTCAAATTAGCTTAAGTGATAGTGTTATTATGAGTATTTTATTATATTCCAAATAATACTTACCGATAACAATTTATAGAACCAAGCACATTTTTTTGTATTTTTTAATTCTGCAGCTATTCTTCAGGCAAGATTACAAATTCGTTTTCAGCCGAAGTACGGTGGGACGTAGTCGGTCGATAGCCATACTTTGACAACTAGCCGAATTAAACGCGTGCTAAAAGAAGATAGTGAACTTCTTCATTTTGAACTTAGCAAAGTGAAAAAACTGAATGGTCGGGTCCCCCAATGTTTGCGTTCTTCCTTTTTAATAGCAATTGTGTTCTTAAAAGTTTTCGCTTAGGGTAAATTACGTCTAATGTCAAAATGATCAATTACCAAAATGATAAAAATTTTAAGTTTTGAGTAAACATGTTGAATTGTCATTTGGCCGTTTCATTCTGTAAGTGGCTCTCTTGGCTAAATAATATGCATAAATTAATTGTAATAATAATATGCCCGTATTTTTTTACTAGTATATTATCCATCGTTTTTTTTTCTAACATACAGATATTCCATCCTATCATTAAGTTCATATTATGTATTTGGTACATCTAGTAGGTATTTAAAGATAAACATGGGTTGGTGGCACAAACACACAAGAAGTGTTTAGGATGTAAACGTGTTAAAAAATATGGAATATTTAAAATTAGTATTTAAAATTATAGACGCCATACTTCTATGGGGCCTAATAAAACAAAATTATCTAGGCGTGCGGTAAATAAGCATGGTATTGGACGCATGTTAAGGCTGAAGAGTAAGTACTTACAGGTACTTACTTAATATAAATTACGTGTAATTTGTAGACAAACACATTATTTTTCATGTCCGTATGCATGTATGCCCGTATGTCCATATGGATGTATGCCCGTATGTCCGTATGCCCGTATGCCTATTTGCATGTATGCATGCATGCCTGTATGCATGTATTTCGTAGTCATGTATGCATGTATGCATGTATGCTTGTATGCCGGTATGCTTGTATGCCCGTATGCCTGTATGCTTGTATGCCTGTATGCGCCCGTATGCACGTATGCCAGTATGCATGTGTGCCTGTGTGCCTGTATGTCTGTGTGCCTGTATCAGGGACCGTACAACACCGGTTTCGAGTTAATTCATTGAAATGGGTTATTCATAATTCTCAAGCATGGAGAGGGTTACCCTATGTTTGAGAAACCTCTTCATAACCCAAGTGTTGTGGTAACCTCGTTAGTGGGTTAATCAATGGAAGGAGTTAACCCTTTCAGTGAGTTAATTAATTAAAGGGGTAATAAAAACCCTAGATAGGGTTTTTGTAAAACCCTATCAAGGCAGGGTTTTTGTAAAACCTTATCAAGATAGGCTTTTTGTAAAACCTGATCAAGATAGGGTTCTTGTTTGTAACATCATGGTATCGTTTTAAGTTTTAACCACGCTGGTGGGGGAACAAGGGATACGAAAATTTAAACACTGGGTAGATTTGTTTTTATTAGTGGACGTAGTTATGCGAAAATGTTCCAATCCACAATGGTTCAAAATTGAAATAAATGCAATTTTGTGTTTTTATTTGTTTTAGTCGTACACTTTTTTGTTTTCGCTAGTATATTATTAAAAATTAGTTCTTACTGTAGAAATATGTAAATATTTCTTAATAATGTATTTTTTTTAATATATTAATTTTAATAAAGGTAATTAGAAAAAATATGTATTGGAACCTTTTTGCAAAATTTTTCTTTTGTATGCAATTAATTTTGCAAAAGCATTTCATACCATTTATGACATTTTTAAAATATTTTAAAAACAAATTGGTGTAAAATAATTACAATTATTATTTATTTCAATCAAATATGTCACTTCAGAAAAATATGGGTGTTTAATTCTTTTAGGCTGAAACGTTTTAGGTGGTTAAATACATTTTATCTTTAAAAAAATCTGAAAATGTCACTAGAAGACTGAAATCTTTTTACTAAAATGAAAGATGATGTCAAACTAAGTCGATTAGTCTATTTATCTCAATTTCGTATGACTTGTGGGTTGGAACATTTTTGCATAACTACGTTCAGTAGGTGAGTGCCAACCCAGGGAACAAGCTGGTTTCCGGAGTGGCTTTTCAACAATAGACCACATCCACACTGTGAAGCAGCTGATGGAGAAGTGTCACGAGTACAACCGGCCCCTTGTTATGGCCTTCGTCGACTACGAGAAGGCCTTCGACTGTGTCGAGCATTGGACCGTGTTCCACTCTCTCCATCGTTGCAACATCGACTCACGTTATGTGGATGTGTTTCGGCAGTTGTACTCTTCCGCAACCCTACGAGTACGACTGCACAATTAAACCAACCCTGTGCCTATCAAGCGGGGAGTGCGACAGGGAGACATCATCTCGCCCAAACTTTTCACTGGTGTGTTGGAGCATGTTGTCAAAACGCTGTACTGGGACCACTGCGGCATTAAC